>OX637302.1:12084200-14584200 GCA_951799385.1 Hyppa rectilinea | reverse complement strand
GATGTGATGGAAGATTTGCCTCGCTCTGGTAGGCCGTCAACGTCTGCAACTGAAGTTAACATCGCAAAAGTGAAGAAAATAGTGACTATCGCGGTGTTGTGCACTCTGAATTCTTACCGGAAGGTCTAACGGTAAATAAAGAATATTATTTGAGCGTTATGCGGCGTTTAAGAGAGCAAATTCGACGAAAAAGGCCAGATTTGTGGAAAGAAAATTCTTGGATTTTGCACAACGACAATGCGCCTTCGCACAAGGCTATCATTGTGAACGAATTTTTGACCAAACACTCAACAAATACCATCCAGCAACCACCATATTCACCAGATATGGCTCCTGCTGACTTTTTTATTTTTCCTAAACTCAAATTACCACTTCGTGGCACCCGTTTTCAATCGATAGAAGACATAAAGGAGAATTCGCGGCGAGAACTGAACTCAATTCCGGAAGCAGCGTTGAAAAAAATGTTTTGATGAATGGATTATTCGTTGGCGCAAGTGTATCGTTTCTAAAGGAGCATACTTTGAAGGTGATAAAATAAATTTGGATGAATAACAGACATTTTGTGTATTATTGATCTTTTCCCGGTACTTTCTTGACAGAGTAGTATATTCATGAACTCCGTTCAGTAGTATTGAATTTCTGATTTTGATCATCTACTTTTGCTGTTGACTGTACACTGGATGGGCTGACCCGTACACCCCTCACAGATATATTCGCTCTTTTTAAATAACTTACAACATAATTAATTGTTTTAATACCGTTTACAATGTTAATACTTGTACCTTCTCAGTAATCGCTATAATTATATATCATGCACAATCCAATGTAATGAAAAATAAGTTGTTAGAAAATGAAGAAATGGTCTACAAAAAGAGTTCTATCTACCTCTTGATACTGCACCAGATTTACAAGTTGTGAGATCACCTCGTCCGTGGTCATTTCGCCCAAGGACTCAATGGTGTTCTGCAGGTCGGCAACGTTCACGAAACACCGTCCCATCACTGCTCCGATCACCAAACATGCACAGCAACGTCGACCGCAACGTTAATGTATGGATAAGTGAGAGTTAATCACATGTGAATGTGAACAAGCAATGAATTGTGTGAAACTATAATATATTAGGTAGGTATCAATTTTGAGTGGGACAAACAGATCATTCCTTAGATTACGACAGTTAGATTAGTAGTTGTTTTCAGTCATGGACTGTTGCACATGCGCGAAGTTAGGTCAAGCTGCTACGCGTGCATAAGAAGCTAGCGCGGCGGAGTCGCGCGGCTACATACAATTTGAGTGTCGAGCTCATTGGTATTATGAGTGAAGAAGGCCGTCCAGCTGGCTACGATCCAGCCCACATACGAGTCGAGAGCCGTCGCTCTGTTCACCAGCGACTTGCGGGCCTCGCTAGGGTTCCTCACGCAGCTGGTCACAGGAGTAACAGACTTGGGACTCTGCTTGCTGTTCCCCTGGCATTGTAGAGTCGACAGATCGCCGATGCAACGGGATAACACTGAAGTGTAGTTAATATACAATATCTAACACAGGTCAAAGTTAGGTCAAGCGGTCTTAATAGGAATATCCGGAGGGACATGCCACACATAAAACCACGTGGTTCAAATTCTAAGCATCACAAAAATTAGTGGCAGAGTGTCACTCAAAACATCACACCCAATCATCTGCCATTTTCAAAACAATTATGTAGAACTGAAAAATTACCTGCTTGACTTCGCAAAATGTATGGTGCGCATGTTCCGTTGTCCATGTTTACCATTGCTTCCGCGTAAGTCATGGTGTTGACATTCACATCGTTTGTACACACCATATCTGATCTAAATTGAGCAAAGTTGCTTTCAGTCATTTGCGCTTTGAATAATATCGTTTCCGTCGGGCACTGTTCGACGCACACCTGGAAAATACAAAAGGTTTACAGCATATTTTCATATCGTCCCAATGGTCACAGTGCAGTTCAGATCAAAAACCAAAAAATCAAAAACCGTTTGCTGATGCAGTCATTGGATTGCGTCAGCAAAAGGTATCCGCGTTGCTGCATTTAGGCCAAATAAAGATTTTTTGGGCATTTTCCGAAAGCCAAGGAAAAAATTGGTACTAGTCATTTGGTGCAATATGGCACAAAAGTTGTAGGATCGTTTTCAGCTAATTTATACATCTTCGATGGTTTGTCATACATTTATTGATTTCTGAACATTCAGAAAAGGCCCAAGGCAATTTATGGAGCCTGAATGTTCTCCTTTATAAAATATAATTTATATTTTAAGTTATTTTCACTTAGAAGAAAAATATAAGATCTTGCCTGTGGCGTTGGACAGCCGACGATGGGAGTGCCAGGTGACAAGCATTTGGCAATGTCAAAGAACACGAGGTAGGGCTTGTCCTTGACGGCGGAGTCCAGACCGCAGCGCGCGCCCTGTGAGTCGATGGGTGCGAGAAGCTTCTGAATGTTGCCGTTGGTCATACCTGGAATTTGATCAAAGGTTTCAGTGAGTCCACTATTTTAATGCATTTTTTTATTGCTAATTGAGAAGTAAGTAGTTCTTGTTCTTCTCTTGATGCCATTTTTAGTATTTCACCTATGCATGTAAATTAAACCACAATATTATTTTGAAATATCTAAGAAGAGTTTTATCTACTTAATATTACTTACCATACCAGCCGACATATCCCCATACTCCGAGAAAGAGGATGAACAGTACTAGCCATATTATGTCCGTACACGATCGGTTGTGGATTGGACCGTTGAAGTTCGGATCGTACCGAATCGGCTCTCCTGAAAACAGAATAAACAGTTCGGTATATTTTTGCCCTTTCAGTTTGCGAGCTTAAAACTAAACAAAATCCAATCCAATCACAAACAAAAATTAAATAAATAATTAAATTATTAAAGGTCGAAAGGCAGCAAGGTGATTAGGTAGCTCAAGAAAAAATTGTTATATATAACCGCGCTACTTATGAGCTATTTATATATTACGCAGTCTATTGATTATTCTAACATTTAAGGAAAAGGTTCTTTGTTTAACTCTCATGGAGAACAACCCAGTCCTGCTTTGAATAAACCTTTCCACTTGAGAAGACCATTTTAATAAAAATCTGACAGGGTCTTCCATTTGCCTTCTTTGCCTAATGTGGCCTAAGCCTAACTTCTTTTTTTTTTACTGAGCCGTGGGGAAAATCCTCATGGGGGGGGGGGGGAGTTGTCTGTCAGACTCTTACTGACTAAAAACCACCCCGGGTGTTCTCTCCCTCACCTGCGCGGGGGTCGCGGGAACCGATAATACTTCCGCAAAAGCCTAACTTCCTAACCTAACATTTTTATCCATCTAATAATAGTCGCGCCTGGCTTTTCCGTGATTAATTAGTAGGCAACACAGAACAGATTAACTGTTCTGTGGTAGGCAACATTGCCTTTCAAGCTAAGTCTCATTATAAAGTAGGCACCTAGTACCTACCTACAGTTCATTCAAAGTTAGGTTCCGGAGCAGACAAATACAGGGAAACGTCAGGTTGTGTTTTGTCAATGAAGCGTGAATGGTGCTGAGAATCTATCCCAACAAAGATATTAAAATAGCTACTGAGATTTAAAATTGTAATTGTAATGTATTCAAAGTTAGTACACAGCACAGATCAAAGAAATTTAAAAATGGATACATAACTACAGATAGGTATGTACACTATGCAAGGGTCAAATTTTATCAAAACTTACTGGACTCTTTCGGCGGTATGCAGCAGTCGGTAAATCCCATTTTGTTTAATTATGTATCATGTTTGTTTTCCTCAATAGTGTCATCACAGTCATAAAACCACTTGTCAAAATTTTAGTTAATACAAAATACAGTTTCTATCACAATCATATCGTCTTCGAGCCGACGTCTATCGTGCACGCTTATCGCTACAGATTTTGATAAGGATTAATCAACCAATAGGTGCAGTGTTTAGCTAAGTTGCTTGAGGTTCCAGCTGTGTTTGGAAAGGGAGTTCTCATATCTATGCGAATTTATCGGACGTCTGTAACCTACGTGATTTTACTTCAATCTGTTATGATCAACTGAGCAGAAAAATACTCAGTGTAAGTACAAGAGTACCGAGGTTAAGTGGTTAAGATGTTAGATTCGGTGATATCATTGGAGAAATAATAGTCATGACCTACCCAGTAGCTAGATCTCACCCAACATTGCGGTCGTCGAGTTATCTCATTTTTATTATGCGAGTTATTATCAGAGCAATTGACTTTGCAAAGTAAAGTAAGCGACTCATTTATGCCGCGCTACTTTGTGACCGCTGAGTCACGCAAATTTCGTCTTTACGCGCCCTACATAAGTACTTCGCCAGCGGTCGTATTATGTGGCGCATGCTATACGAATATGAACGTTATGAATTTAAAAAAAAAAACACAATTATATAGAGCGCTTACTAAGCAAAGTAAACGTCACATTCGAATACAAAAGATAATCAGCATCATTTAAAGTTCATAATTATTCGAATTAAATTCTTATTTTACCTACATAACAATGTACAGTGCGTGAATATTTACTGGTAGGAAGATATATCCGTGGCTGGCGTGAATACATTGACAACTCAACTTGTAGTGTGCGTTTCGTTTCATAATATGACGCCGCGGCGTCATATTATGAAAAAAACCATGCCAAGATTTTGTCAAAATTTGTCAAAGTTGATTCCCAAAACCATAAATTTGTCAAAGTTATGGTTAAAAAGTTATAAGGGTTTGAACGTGGCCGCGCCATCGAAACGCGGAGAACCGCGCGGCCACGGAGATCTCTAAAACTAAACGTTGCAGAGACCTGAAATTCAGGTAAATAAAAGATTGAATTTGTAAAAAAATTGTAAAAATATAGAAAAAAATCCTTGGTCAATATTTTAGGAGCTATAAGACTAAAACTCCATGGCAGCGCCATTGAAACGGTGAAAAACACGTTATCGCCGATATCTCGCTGAAAAAGCATCGCAGAGGTCTGAGGTTTTTTGTAAAACCTAGATTTGAATTTGTCAAATAGTGTAAAAATGCACAAAAAAATCCTAGGTTAATATTACAGGAGCTGTAGTACGGTATCGCGTAGAAATATGTCGTGATTATCTACCGAAGAAAGTAAGAGTAAAGCGAATTTTTTCAGAAACGGTGGCTCTTACAAAAAAAATATTTAAACATTTTTAAAGATAATTATCTGATCTACAGTTTTTGTCTGAACTAATTTTATGATATGTAGGCTCCGCTCCTATTGGTCGTAGCGTAATGCTAGATCCTCTAACCTTCCTGAATAAATGTACTATATAAAAAAAAATCAATTCCAACCAGAAGTTCCTGAGATTAGCGCGTTCAAACAAACAAACTCTTCACCTTTATAATATACTAGCTTCCGCCCGCGGCTTCGCCCGCAAAATATGTCGACAAATTATACATATAAACCTTCCTCTTGAATCACTCTATCTATTAAAAAAAGACGCATCAAAATCCGTTGCGTAGTTTTAAAGATTTTAGCATACAGACAAACAAACAGACAAAAATAGCGACTTTGTTTTATACTATGTAGTGATAGATTAAGCTTAAGAGTTGTGTTTCTCTGGAACTACTCGTCGGATTTGTATATTGTTTTTGCATTTGATAGCCTAATTCCTAAGGAAGGTTGTAAGCTATTTCACATCATCATGGGACCCTCAGCAGCCAAGCAAACACAAAAAAAAAACCGAAAGAACTCCAAGCGAAAACTAAGAAAGAGCACGGACGACTAATATTTTTTGTATTAATCATCTGTTTGTTATCCAATAATATTAATATGTTTGTCATTAAAATAACATTGTTTACTTACTAAATGTTCCCCACTCAGAAGGTGAATAAGTTGATAACTGTGGTGAATAAGTTGACAAGTCGGTGAATAAGTTGATAACTCGTTGATTAACGACTTGACAAGTCTATTATTATCCAAACTATGAGGAATTTTGTTTATTTATTGTCATCATTTAAAAGATGGCATAAAATAACCTATAAAACAACTTAAACACAAACGTTAAACTAATTTACCGATTTACCATAACAGTTCAAATGTTTAAAATGGCCGTCCTGACAAATTGCTGTTTTAGAGATGTCAACATATTCACGCCAGCCACGGATATTAGGTACCTACCTACTTAGATGAAATTTATCTCTTCTATCGACTACTACGCTAATCTCTATAACTCATAAACTCTTATACTACTCGTCGTATTTTCAAAAACGAGGTACCGTTGGAAGCGACACGCTGTTCCGCTGGATAAAGATTATTTTCGGAGCAACTTGTCTTACGTGTAATCAGAAATACACATAACGATGGAATTAATTTGTGGTTATTAATCGACAAGTCTGCAATTTATACATTATGCATTCTGACTACATTGGCATTGTTTCCGTGTTCTCTCTGACAAAACGACAGCGTTGAAAACTCGCTACTGACCGATTATGCTAGCAATAGCTTAATACAAATCAATATACCTACTTCAGTATTATGTTTTTGTTTTAATAATCTTAATATTTTCTCTATTACTTCAGTCATATATTTCAAACCAAGTCTGTTTTAACTTTAATTAAGGCGATGTGTTTTTTTTAGTTTTGTTTTTGTGCTCACACGAAAATTATTATTCTGTAACCATACGTGAGGATTTGTCATTGGCTTTTTGGTGACTATCATTTACTTTTTTGTTTGTTTTTGTTAGCTGTAAGTCCTCCATGATCTAAATATTGTATTGATTGGCTCCGTGCACGAAAAACAAAATATGAATTTGTCCAGGGAAGCAATCGGTGGGTAGGTCTAGGTAGGTACCTCAATCAATCTGCGTAGCTTTTTCCCAACTACGTCGGGTTCGGCTTCCAGTCTAACCGGATACAGCTGATACCAGTACATTACATGGAACAACTGTCTATCCGTCCGCCAAAAACCGTGATGGTCAGACTTGGGCTTCTGACTACCCTTAACGGAATATCCTCCGAGACACAGAGGGGATTGTCGCCCATCAACATGCCGACCATGCGGCATGCCTAGCTTGACCTTTGACCTTGATCGACGCACAGTTCGATCTGTTATCATCATTTAGGCCCACAGCGACGAATAAGAGGAGTTTAAAAAATCCAAGGTTTCAGAAGTTTTCTCTTCTCTCTGTTCTAAATTCTTTCAATCGATTTTAATCTACGAAATCGCAAGTAATCATTGATTCACAATTCGTACTAACGAATACGGATAGGTAGGTACGGTAAATAACAATAGGAAAACCATAGTTATTTTTGTCTGGGTACCTACACTTTAATATTCGATAAGAGTTATACATATTAAAACATCATTAACAGTTGTGATAAAATAACAATAGCCATCATAAAAACTGTAAGTAGGTATACCTTTGAATATTATGAACATGTAGCTTTCATCTTTTGGCCTGCGGTCTACCCAAGTTTATCAGGAAACCTGTCAGAGCTGTTATTATAGGCAGAAAGTATGCGATAAGACCTCCATTTACCTGTAGGAAATAGGTGGCACTATAGAATGCTTACTCTAATGGTGGCACATTATTGGTACCTACCTAATTAGTTTATGTGGGTTGACAGCTGTGACGTCACGGCCTTCTACGTACTACTCATTGTTAGGTCGTTAATTGCCAGTAGGTAAAGATGTATCGTCTGACTGCATTGTCTAATCAGCGTGTTATCTTATCTGTAATAATATGTTAATCGATTCGCGAATGGTAGGTACTTCTCTTGAATGACTAAGTACTACTATAATTGGTTGTTTATTCTTGTAGGTATCTATTAGGTGGAACATTTGTTGCATTGTACCCACATAAACAGCAAACTTTATTTCTGCTCTATTTTCTGTAGTAGGTACCTATTATTTTGTTCTCACGTGCCGTAGATACTAAGCTGAGTTGGTGTTACGTATGTAAACGTATTAGTTTAATCCATAGGTATGTAGGAACATACAAGTGTTCCTTTGTACAGAAGCCATAGGTTTTCACTTAACTTCCTGTCAGTTTACTTAATGTACACATAGTTAAATAACTACCTTGTTTACATCGCGAAAATTCTGGTGTCTTCGCGAGACATCCGGGAATTGTGGCTTATTAGCGATTTGTCACTATAGGTATAATTAATCATTATTAGAAATAAATTACTTAATGGTAGGGAAAATTATTTCTTCCCGCACTGGAAGTCATTTTGTATTATAAGTACAAACTAACACTATTAACTAGTAACAGCAAAAACAATTAAGTCAGTTGTACGAAACCACTGTAACATTTTCAAAATCTATTAAATAGGTTTTACGGTGAATTTCACTCCATCCCCCATTACTTCGGAATTAACCTGAAATAACTACAATGACTGAACAATGTGCTCATATTCTGTGTGGTGCAATAAAAGACGAAAAAAAAAAGCCGGAGACAGGTCGTTGCGGCATGAACTAATAGGTATTAGACGAGTCCTCCTCACCGCTCCGCCTTGATCCTCGGTTGCATCCTCAATCTAGTCTACAATAGGTTACAACTCACAGCCTACGCAAACAGTATATCAACTATGAATAGTCTGTGACTCACAGAAGACTAAATAGATCTCTATTGTAGGCACTTTTGATTGTATATCGCATTCACGCAAAAATGATAAGTTAGTCGAACGTGTTATGCTATCAAACCATGTTCATTATATAAAAACCTGTCTGTGAGCGATGACTTCCTCTTTTTCTAGCGAGTTGTGTTTTGATCAAATTCCAGCGAAGATGTTGAACAATTTTTTGTTGTAGGTACACGTGTACCTACTTCATTTAAAACTCAATAAACAATAATGCGATTCTAGTTTAAACTTTTATTTACAGTGTATTTCTTTCCTCATTCGCATAATGTAATCTGCCTTATCGCCTATAACTAACCACAAGAAGTTCGTAACTACCAAAAACATAATTGGCATTTAGATTAAACAGGCTCATGATGGTGTTTCATAGCGCAAAAAGAACTCATTACTTATATTTAAATGATTAACTTTGCTATTTGCCGACCAATGTATCGAAATAGCGTAAGTGTATGGCCTTCAAATCTTTATTCTTTTATATATGTAGTCGTAGGTAATACCTACATGAAACCTTTTGTTCAATTTTCACTTTTACTCAATAACGCGTTTCTGTTCATAAGTTTGGAAATTCTTAAGTTGCCGTAGTGTAATTTTCACTCAGGAAAACAGATAGGTATTTTCACGCGGGCACAGGTGTATGTAAATAGTTACTAATATTAAGTACCTACGTAGGTAATTTTATCACTGTAATGCACTGTTTAGCAACATAAACAAACACGTTATCTAGATAGCCTGATTTGCTTTTAATGATAAAAAACACCTATAAGGCAGTTCACAAGTCTTCTAGATAGGTATGCGCACGGTTCAGCGTCGCATAGTAAACTGTCCGTACGTACTCGTGACACACACCATGTTGTAAGGAGTATTATACACCGACGGCATAAAGACAATGGTTTCTTAGTTTTTTTTTATATGAATTATTGTCTTTTATTTCATATTTCTAGGTGAAGTAGGTAACGGCTTGGAAGCCAAACAAAATATGTCATCGTTATACCAATAGGTAAGTAGTAGGAAGGTAATCAATGTTTTCGTTTAACATTAAATTAATGTACTGCGGAATTTTTATATTTATTTTCGGTTTATCGTACAGCGGAAATGACGAAGGGTATAGTTTCGGTTTTTACAATGTCGATATATTCAAGCGCACTCTGGCATGTAGCTTATAAAGTTAACAAAATGATGTAGGTGGTGAACTGGTGAACTTCGAGGTCATGACTATGACGGACGATAACGGCGCTTGTCTAAATTAAATTGTGACTGGTACCTACCTAATTTCCATTGCTTTTTAAGTAGATAATGTACTTACATATAGTGGGGTTTTCCTTAAGATAGCAATGTGGCTTATCCAGTACAGTACGTACGTCAGAAGTATTTCGCTTGAACTTTATCTGATGTGGGGCAATTCATTTGAACCAGAGTGTGCGACGCCTAATGTCAACATCAGTGTGAATGGCGGTGACGGTAACTTTATTTACGTCTTGAGCATCCGATCAGCCGACGAATCGCGTGTGCCGCAAATAAACCCAGCATACACTAGTTTTATGGAGCTATTAACCGGACAAATATACAGCTACCAAGCTGTAGCTGAGACATTCCTAGATAATGGAAAAACCCAAAAACACTGCCCAATCTGTGGATCGAAACTAGGGCCTCAATTAGGGGGCGACCCAATTACAAGATGCTTGAGCATACCAGGCTAAATGTGAGTGCAATAAAACTAAAAACAGGCGTGATGACAGTTAACTGTCCAACAGGGATTAGTGTACCTACACCAGCTCTATAAAATTCCAAAAGAAATTGTGGGAATAGTCCATATCATCCTCTTGATGCTATCATTATCGATGTGTAGATATTATGTACCTATCATCTAACATGCCTGTGAGTAATGGCTAACCATACATACTAATCCATTTAAATTAATTTCCGTTTGTGTGTGAGTCGAAATAACGTTTCAGGAAGATTTTAAAATGAAATAACCATGCGACAAACGCAGCGGGACAGGGAAAACCCAAACAGTTCGAACAGTGACACATAATTGTGAACAGTTCTTATTAGTTGTTGTTACTTACTACTCACACGTCATTTATAGTTCGTCCATAAACTATACAGGTTGGAATTTTGTAATGCCACCTGGAGGGAAAGTACTCTTAATACTGTAGATAGAAAATTTTACTCAAAGAAAACATTCCTTTATTTTTGAATAGAAAGAAAACTGCATTCAAAGATTTTCAAAATTTCGCGTGTCACGCCCGGGAATTGAACTGACTAAAATCTGTAAAAATTACAATTGCTACGCTCGTTAGGATTAATAATAAGGATGAAATCTCTCTAACTGATAAATAAAATTATGGGAAGACCATGACATCTCAAATTATTTTAATTATTTACAAAAAATGATAAACCAACTAATTAGTTACTCGAAATGGGCTCCATTTTCTTGGATACTCAAATGTATGTATTATTCTAACGAATTCATTTCTAGTAAACTTTAATAACGTGTAGTGGTGAATATTATAAATCTTATTCTGAACCTCAACTCTCAACGCATTTACTTTCGCATAAGATTTAATTACAATTTGATTTTTCACATATACCCACAAAAAAACCTAAAGGGGTAAGATCTGGTAATCTCGTAGGCCATCTGATTGTACCGTTTGTACCAATCTTCAATGGTCATTTTAATGGATAAATGACGTCAATGATAATTATTAATTACTGACATAAGTAAACAGACGGATCTTTGAGTTAAAGAACTTGACTCATTGAATTTATAAGTCCAGATTTCATGCTTTTCCTTTAATTTTATTTAATAAGTTTGCTAGAAAGATTTCATCCTTATAATATGATCCTGACGATCGCTGCAATAAAAGTACAGGGTGTAATTTTTTAGAGATTATGAAAATAATAAGCGAGCGAGAGAAGAATAAAAAAGCAAGCGAATTTTTGAAAATCTTTGAATGCAGTTTTCTTTCTATTCAAAAATAAAGGAATGTTTTCTTTAAGTAAAATTTTCTATCTACAGTATTAAGAATACTTTCCCTCGAGGTGGCATTACAAAATTCCACTCTGTATATGACGTTTGATCCGTTTTAAACGTTTCATTGACCATCTGAGCTGGAAGGTCATGCTTGATGATTAATTTTGTTGACACATTAATTTCACTTTAACGCACCATTTTTTTTTTTATTTTGATGGGTTTTAGAAAATTTTAAGAAAACTAGTCAAACGCATTTAGATTATCTCCCCGATTGAGAAAATATATCATTATAGGAAATAACTTTTCTTGTAGTTGACGTCAGCGGAAACGGATGGAGTAAAGATAAAAATGACCAATTCTTTTATATACATATACAATTACTATACGTAACACAAAAGTCCGTCAGTTCAATAAGTCTATTATCTCAGACCTGAAAAGAACCTTCTTTTTTTTGTACCATGTGTAAAAAAAAATTAAGCAAAGTTTGGAATTTTATTAGCACTCAACATTGGACTTAAGAAAATGCAGGTTTCTTCCTGCATTTCTCTTGTTAAGGAATTGGGAACTTTCTTTTTGATACCAGTTTTAAGAAGACTTTGTTGATAATCCCATTCTGACAAAGAAATAATCCCTTTGCCACGCCATTCCCCCATGACCGTTAATTGCTATTGTTTGTTCATGATGTAAGGAAATTAGCGTACTAAATTGTAAAATACAGATAACGCGTTAGCACAGTCTAAAGTTATTTTAAATTTGATCATACCATGAAGCGTAGCGAAGAATCCATGAAAATACTAACACAGGTTAGTAGCTTTAACATATATGGCTCTCGTTAGGTTTGTTACGTAGGTTGTGTCAATTATTCAAGAACCGTGAACAGTGATTAGCACACTCTTGTTATTCCAAGTTAGATAACGGGGTTCATATCGTTTCTGTTCTGTGGATGCAGTTCTACCATTACCATCCACACGATCCTACTTTATTCTCTGCTGGGGGTACCTATATAGGCCTATAGGTCTCTCTGCATGTGCCACGACCAACCAGGCCATTTAAGATTGTATTCCATTTTCCATACATTTTTTCTGCTTTTTTATGTATGAGGTACCTACATCGTATATATCTTAGACCATTTAAAAAAATAAGCATGTAGTGGCTGTTCTATTTTTTCCTTTCGATCTTTTACTACATACGCCCCGTGTTGATTAAAAGTGATTGTTTATAACATTTTCAGACACGTATGACTGGATTAATATACATTCAGCCAAAAAAGTATCGGGAATGGATAATTTGTTTATGGTTCCAAATTCAAATTTTTGTTTTTTTTGTAGTTGTTAGATTGGCACAACTGTTTTCCATTTTGGCGCGGAGTTTGAGTTGCATCTGTTATTTATATTAAACTAGCTGACCCGACAGACGTTGTCCTGTCTTAACTGTGATACCTACCCTACCTACCCTACCTACCCTACCTACCCTAGCTACCTACCCTACCTACCCACCCTACCTACCTACACTACCTACCTACCCTACCCTACCTACCTACCCTACCTACCTACCCTACCTACCTACCCTACCTACCTACCTACCTACCTACCTACCCTACCTACCTACCTACCTACCCTACCTACCCACCCTACCTACTCACCCTACCTACCCTACCTACCTACCCTACCTACCTACCCTACCTACCTACCCTACCCTACCTACCTACCTACCTAAAAATAAAAAAATAAAATAAAAAAAATGTATTCTGCTATTCAGGGCGGAGACAAATCCAACGAAACAAAAACCATGAAAATTGGTCCAGCAGATCTCGAGTTATAACGAAGGGAACAAACCCGACTTTCTTTTATATATACTGTGCTGGTTTTAGTAATATCATATATAAGGTGTTAAAAAATTAACTCTAAAAATTTCGTGGGAGCATTGTACTCATCGTTACGAACAACTTTTACTATGGGATGAACCCTGAAATCGCGAAAAAAATATGAGCTGTTCCATACATTTGTGCACTCGTAACTCAATAAAATGTATGGAACAGCTCATATTTTTTTCGCGATTTCAGGGTTCATCCCATAGTAAAAGTTGTTCGTAACGATGAGTACAATGCTCCCACGAAATTTTTAGAGTTAATTTTTTAACACCTTATATAGTGTGTATTGCGAATTTCATAATGGACAAAAATATCGAACAAAGAGTTAGTCTTAAATTTTGCATCGCCAATGGAATTTCGTGTTCGGAGTCACTGAAAATGTTACAGAAGGCTTACGGTGAATCGACTTTATCAAAAACTCGTGCTTATGAGTGGTTCAAAGCATTCAAAAGCGGTCGAGATGTGATGGAAGATTTGCCTCGCTCTGGTAGGCCGTCAACGTCTGCAACTGAAGTTAACATCGCAAAAGTGAAGAAAATAGTGACTGAAAATCCCCATTCAACTCTGAGAGAGATAGCCGCCGAACTTTCTGTATCTCACGAGTCGATTCGTACCATTTTAACTAATCATTTGGGTATGAAACATGTTGCTGCTCGGCTAGTCCCAAAAGATCTGAATTTTCTCCAAAAACTCAATCGCATGAAAGTCGCTGAGGACATGCTAGAACGAGTCAGTTCGGACCCAACATTCATGAAACGCATTGTTACTGGTGACGAGACGTGGGTTTACGAGTTTGACATGCAAACTAGTCAACAAGCTTCGGAGTGGCGCCTTCCAACTGAACCGAAACCGAAAAAACCACGCCAAAGTCGATCAAAAGTCAAAGTCATGTTGACTGTTTTCTTTGACTATCGCGGTGTTGTGCACTCTGAATTCTTACCGGAAGGTCTAACGGTAAATAAAGAATATTATTTGAGCGTTATGCGGCGTTTAAGAGAGCAAATTCGACGAAAAAGGCCAGATTTGTGGAAAGAAAATTCTTGGATTTTGCACCACGACAATGCGCCTTCGCACAAGGCTATCATTGTGAACGAATTTTTGACCAAACACTCAACAAATACCATCCAGCAACCACCATATTCACCAGATGTGGCTCCTGCTGACTTTTTTCTTTTTCCTAAACTCAAATTACCACTTCGTGGCACCCGTTTTCAATCAATAGAAGACATAAAGGAGAATTCGCGGCGAGAACTGAACTCAATTCCGGAAGCAGCGTTTAAAAAATGTTTTGATGAATGGATTATTCGTTGGCGCAAGTGTATCGTTTCTAAAGGAGCATACTTTGAAGGTGATAAAATAAATTTGGATGAATAACAAAACATTTTGTGTATTATTGATCTTTTCCCGGTACTTTCTTGACAGAGTAGTATTAAAAAAAAAACTACCAACTGGTATGGGTATTACGGTATACATGTTTTGTTATTAATTAAAGTAGGTACAGTAGGTAATTTCCCAACATAGTCATAGTCCCCAGAGGTTGCAACAGGATAAAATTACAGTTTCTAGGTAAAGTTTTCTTATAGGGATTAGATACAAGATGCAGCGACCAGACCCTGGCTGTCGTTGAAAAATCCCTAACCAAAACTCGACATCCGCGCAACTTGCGTTCTCCTGCGTCCAACTAGTGAGTCATTTATTTTTCACATTTTAATTTAAATGGTTTATGAGTACGTATCATAGATAATGGTGATGCGTCAGTGATAGGTTTTAAAAGTGTATGTACAGAACTTAAGTAGAACATTGCGTGTTGAGTAGTCCTTGACAAGTCACTCACGTAATGAGCACAACTGAAAATTGTTCATCGTTCTGGCTCCTTCCACCTTTGTTTAACATCAACCACAATTTTTTCTGTAGGAACCAGGAAGCTAGCATCTCATTTACTGTTCACAACTATTCCAATACTTTCGTGCCGAATCGAATATCGAGTGAACGTTGATCGACGTTCGATACGGAAAGAGTCCTCTAAACGCTAACCAGAAATTCTTGACAGTTTAAAACATGACAAATAGACGACACTATTCTTCCTGATTGCTATTTGCGGGAACCTAGTAAATCAGGTAAAGAACTGAAATGTGACATTAATTTGTGAATAGCTATGCTGAAATGAACGATTAGGTACAAACTATTAAAACACGGTGTTGGTTATACATTTTGCCGTATTTTCTCCTAAAAAAATACAGTTTACAGTTTACATAAATATCTCAGTACCATATTTCTTGGCACTGCACACAATTCATATCACCGGAAGACTTAAGATATACTAACAGCAGTCAACAAATATGTAGATTTCCTGTTGGTAGGTGTAGGTATGTAGGTCCCTACGTATACTTTGCGCTTTTTTAATATTAATTTGTATTGGAAATATAAACAGCACGTCAATGTACAGCGTAGCGTCAATGTGCAATATTTTATGCGTCATATGAAACGGACGATTGAGAAAGTCGTCGTAAAGCACCTGCGGTTTTCTCTATTTATAAGGTACTTTGTGAGTATAATGTAACGATAACCTTCTCACTTATATTGCACTTATTAACGATATCTGTGGAGCAATGTTATGATAATGATCAAGTGCGAGTCCGATCCATGGACAACGCAGCAAAAACATACAGCAACGATACATATTTAGATAAGAAATGTCTCGCACATTTTGTCGGAAAATGTTATTAAGTAAGTCTTGTCACATTTCGATATTAGAAATTCCAAATGTCTTATGCATGCATGTAAGTTTATGTTAGAAAGAAAGAAAAGAAAGAAAGAAAGAAAATACATTTATTTAACACAGACAAAAGGCACACGACATACTGTAAAAGAATAATAAAAATATAGGAAAACAACAGAAAGAAAAGAGTCAGTACGCTGCGCTGTCGGAAAACTAGCACCGTTGTGTGCCTCACGGCTGCGCTAAAAAGGCCCAGTTCAGCAAAATGCCAGACAACTAGTGCCTGACGCTGGTTTTCAACTGGACCTGAGGTGACGGATGTGTGTATGCATACTTAAATAAAATAAAATTGGTGTCAAATAAAATAAATAACAGTAGTAAATATACATATACGAAGAAAATGAGGAAACTAGATGTGAATGTGTGTGTGTGTGTTGTTAGTATTAAATAGTTGCTGTGTAAAATCTGAAAAATGAGTGTAATTTTTATTAAAGTTGCAAAACAAACAGGCTGGTAAATAAATAAAAGAGACCAATGAGCCATATACAAAATCGTGCAACATTCATCGCCAGGAACACATAAATACTCAAAGGTAGCCAGATAGGTAGGCAGGGTGGTAAATGAATCATATGATTGAGATATTTATTGCGACCATATCCAGCTCCCGTTGCGCTTCTATTAGGTACTGCCGTAAGCGTCGTCTAAAAGCGTCAATCGTCTTGATTTCTCTTATTGGTGGTGGCAGGTTATTCCAGACTTTCGAAGCCGCATAACGAAAGCTGCCCCTAAAAGCGGCTGTTCCTTGAGATTGGGTCGAGAGTTGTTGTGAGCATTGTCTTCTTCCGCATTCCCGTCTATTCGCAATCCAACTTAGCTTGTTAAATAGGTAGTCCGGTTTCTGATGTTTGACTACGCCAAACAGAAGGCAAGCTAAGTGTAGTTTGCGTCTAGATTTCATTTTCAAAGAGAAGTGCTTGTTCAGAAAAGGTGTAACGTGGCTTCTACGAGGAATATTGTAGCAAAAACGAGCGCAGGCGTTTTGTACCCTTTGGATAAGTCGGTCTGTACGAGCTAATAGGCGCGGGCCGTAAACTGTGTCAGCGTAGTTTAACCTCGACAGAACTAGGGTTTCCACTACTTGTTCCCGGAGTTTTTCGGACAAATAAGGCCTAATATTGTACAAAACCTTTAGACGGTAAAAGCTGTTTCTAACCGAGTCCGCTACGTGTTTTTCAAAACGAAGGTCCTTGTCCACAACAACGCCCAGATTCCGCGCTTCATACACTCGCTCTATTGGTTCGCCCATAAGTTTCACGTCAAATGTCACAGGCAGTCGAGCCAACTGCTGCCTAGTGCCAAATACCATATATTTCGTTTTTATTGGGTTCAGCGAAAGGCAGTTCGCCTCTGACCAGGCAGCGATTCTTTGAAGATCATCGTTTAAATCCTTAATGGCAGTGTCGTACTCATCGGGCCTAAAAGATATATATAGTTGCACATCGTCAGCGTATATATGGTACTTGCATTTGAGGAGACATTTAATAATATCTGCGCAGTATAAAATAAAGATAATTGGTCCCAAAATAGAGCCCTGTGGAACTCCTCTCTCTACCGAAATGAATTCTGATGTCAGGGTAGTCCCGTCACTCAAACGCAAGTCTACAAATTGTTGTCTATTACTTAGATAGCTACGGAACCATTTCGTAGCGCTGGGGTCGAAACCATAATAATTCAACTTGGACAGTAATAGTGTGATATTTATTGCGTCAAATGCCCGGGAAAAATCAAGTAAAACCAGGAATGAGCACATTCCCCTATCTTGGGCAGACAATATGTTATCAGTAACATCGAGTAAAGCAGTGGATGTACTGCGCTGTTTTCTGAAACCAGATTGCAAATCAGGAAGAACGTGATTTTGTTCCAGAAAAAGCGTTAATTGACGGGTAACGACTTTTTCTAACACTTTGGACAGACATGGTAATATACTTATGGGGCGCAGGTCTTTTAAAGTGGATGGGTTTGAATTTTTTGCCAAGGGTCTAATGGAGGCAATTTTCCATAGATCGGGGAATATAGACGTTTCAATGGAGCGGTTGATTATTTCCGTTATAACATTTAACGTGTGTGGCAGTGTCATGTTAATCATGTCCAGGGTAATGTTGTCGTAACCTTCAGCATTACTTTTGAGGTTGGAGATAATGCGTGAGATCTCATTCTCTTCCACTGGAGTTATTGTGAAAACTTGTTCACCATGTCTATGATTTTCATAGTAGTTTATAAGTGATGTGCTTGCCACGGGATTACCAGGGACAACTAAAAAGTTGTTATTAATTACGTCCGGATCTGTAAAGTGTGACGGAAGGTCTTGTTTGGGTTTATAGGGCGATATGATTGATTTTAAATTTTTCCATAATAATTTAGGGCATTTTATTTTATTATTTATGTTGTGCTTAAAATACGCAACTTTTTCATTAAACAAAGAACTAATTACCAAGTGTTTTAAGTCTTTGTAATATATTTTTTTTGAATCAGTTTTCGTTTTCCTACAACTACCAAGTGCTTCGTCACGTAAACGCATCATAAGTTTGATGGTATCTGTAATCCACGGATACGACTTTTCCTTAACAGTAAAAGTCTTGATAGGTGCGTGAACATTAAACAGGGCAATGATATGGGTGTTGAAGACATGCACCATATCATTTACGTTGTCAAGCGATGAAATAATTCCAAGATTTAATAGGTATAAGTCTACATTAAAACTTTCCGCACACACATTTTTAAGAGGCCGAAATTTTACCACGTATGGTTTGAAGTTATCACGCTTAATGTGAAATTCGGCACCTACAATGGAATGGCCGTTAATTGAACCAAAAGGTTCTACCGCTATATTTCTTGCTCTTAGGTCTGTACATAGGAGGTCGATGAGAGTTTCACTGGACGCTGTAAAGTGCGTAGGAGTTGTGACCAACTGCGAAAGACTAAGGCAACTCAAAAACTCATTTACGTTTTTAGTTTTTATCCCGTTCGTGTCTAGCAAATTGACGTTGAAATCACCAAGTAAAATGTAGTGGTCGCAATTTCCTAGCGAACTAATGGAGTCCGTTATGGCATCTAGGAAAAGGACCAGGTCATGCCATGGTGGTCGGTAGGCTGTACCTACAGCAATTTTTTTGCCGTTCACCGAGATCGTTAACCACATCTGTTCTACGGATTCGAACCTTGGATCGATCGCACCAGTCCATACGCGCGCGTTCAAACCCCGCCGCAGATAAAAGCCAACACCCCCACCACGACCCGAGCGCACACTCGCCGGCCGCGGCGTGTGACGCAGACGATACCCCGGCACCACGGGCGCGCGCCCCTCCTCGCCCGGTCGCAGCCAAGTTTCATTAATGGCCATAATGTCAAAACAATGCCTGTCGAGTGCACCGATCAAGTCATCATGTCCTGTACCCAATGAACCAGCATTAAGAAGTCCAACTTTAAGAAACTTGTCTCCCTTAGTCATCATTATAACAATCTAAATAAATTCCGTCATTAAGCAAAATAATCAGTGCGCAGTCAGTAGTTACAATTCCAATTGCAAATAATATCATTAGTGTTGGTCCAATTGTAAGTATGTAAGTAATAAATATGGTAAAACGAAACCGGGGTTTTAAACTGCGGTTTGTAAAATTGAGTAATAGGTTCGTAGTAAATAGGTGTAGATACGTGGTGTTATAAAACTGATTTACTTGTGTTTGAGTGAGCTTCGCCGCGAGACACACACCTACCAATAAAATCAATAACATGTAGATATAGTTGCAATTTAAACTTAACATTTTTGAAATGCGGACTCTTACTACTACAATAATTATGTTAAAAATTTGCGCGACAGTACAACAAGGTATGGGCTTAACTAGACAAATAATCGGTTTAGTAAATAAAAACAAGCAAAGAAATAAAAAGGTAAATTTAAAGAACATTATTGCCACCGCAGCTATTTCCCAGTGCCGGCCCGAAGGTGCGCTGTAAGTCAGCCTCACAGCGGATGTGGCAAGCGGCGTCACCGGGTTTGTACCGGGCAAGAATACGACCTCGTTTGGCCCATACAAATTGCCAACCGAGGCGACCACCGGCCTCACGTGCGCACCGAAACAACTCACGATTTACTTTCGTAAGGCGCTCGTTGACGTAGAAGCGCGTGACAAGGCCCGGCAGATCCAGGTCCGCAGTAGTCATGCCGCGCCGCACTCGTGCAGCCTCCAGCAGCTCGTCGCGCAGGTCGCGGCGCGCGAGGCGCACGACGAGGAAGCGCGGGCGGGTCTCCACCGGCGCCGCCGCCTGCGTTGCGTTGATGCGCCTCCCTCCGACACGCTCGGCGCTCACTATGTCGCGCGCTTTAATTTTGACGCCAATCTTTGTCGCAACTAACATGGCCGTGTGGATTGGGTTTTCACCACTAATCTCGGGTATATTTGAAATCTGTATGTCATTTGCGAGCAGCTCCTGATCTCGGTCGTTTATATCGTTCCGGAGCTGTGATATTAAATCATTAAACTCTGACGATGCTTGGGGCTCAGTGTGTTTGTTTTCTAAAACAGCCACTCTTTCCTCCAGATTACTCATCCGATCATTTGTCGCCTTTACAGAGGATCTGAGCTCAGACAGATCATCACGGAGCAACTGGAACTCATTCCGGATCGTCTTCAAAAATTCCTCCTTAAAAGTGCCCAGTTCTGCCCTGAGGATGTCTAAATTGAGCTCCTGCGTGGCGTCGAGGGCTGTGCTATTTATGGGGCTGGTGTCCATTAAGTTAACGAGGCTTTCCTCGTGTTCAGCTGGTGTACGCGCCCTCACCGGCGTTTCAGCCCGATTGTCCCTCACCATGTTCTTAGTGCACTCAGGGCAGTGCCAGGGTGTCGATATAGGGCCGGTATTATGTACACCGACGCACCCTCGATGGTACCAAGACCTACATTTATCGCAATTAGCGGCCTCTGCTGACGACAGAAACTTGCCACAGGCACCGCACTTAGCCATCGTTAACTTGTTGCCGTAAACTGTGATCGATCACTTGCAAGTAATACACTGACAAGGCAACAGATGGCGCTATTTCGAGTACCACGTTTATGGCAGTTTTCACGGTGGTTATGGTATGGGTACACACCATAGGCTGAGCACAGTACCGGAGTAAAGGTGTGCACACACTAAGGTTTGATCACAGTATGTTTCCCAATCACGAATAAAACACTGGTTATTTTATTTTCGGTGTCAGGTACTTTTATATTTCTGGGAATCGATAAAATGTTTTTAGAGTTTATTATGTTTTACACGGCACAAAAACACTGGATAATATTTTTACTTGTAAGTTGCACTTTTATAAGTATTTCCACTATAAACTTTTGCAAAAGTAACTTGTATTTGTATTTTTGTCGCGGGAAGTAAACAAACAGCTTTATGACAGTTTGACATCCGTCCATCCATCTGTTTACCCATCCATGTTTAGCTTATGTTGTCCCACTGCAGGGCAAAGGACTCCCTGTATCCCTTCCACTCCACTCTATCTTAAGCTAGTGTGGACCAATCGTTTCTGTAAGCGTCAAGCTCGTCTTGCCATCTTCTCCTGGCCATTTCTCGACGTCGACGGACGTTCTGGTACCCACGTGATGGTGGATTTGGACCATGACTCGTTAGGCATACGGCAAACGTATCCAGCTCTGTCCCACTTAAGCTTGGCTGGTTTTTGGGTGACGTCGTCGATTTGTGTTTTGGAGCGCAGTACTGTGTTCCTAACTCCAAGAATGTTGCGGTCCATGCGGCTCGTTGGCGAACCTCAAGCTTGAACCTCGGCTGAACGGACAAAAATAACCTCTTCAAGGTTGGCAGTTAATGGTTTTAGGGGACAGCGGGTTGTAAATGCAAACTTCGTTAGGACATTTCATTCAAATCTTACGACATTTTATATTGCACTGTCGATATTGTCTTTTTAGATTCGTTCATGCTCAACCCGTGGACTTGTGCTTAAGCTGCGCTGTCCGCTGAGTCGCGACGTGCATAACATAAACACGCACATTCGACCTTCTAACCTTAGAATCTCCCCGATGCGTCATTGCATAATCATTTCAATGACAACGAACATGGTTCTTGATAAACGGGATATGTAGGTACCTACTAACTGGCTGACATAACTGTTAACATCATACAACCAAGCCTTTATACATTGGAACAGAAAATGGACTTGTTATAATTAAAGCAGGTAATTCGACGTTGATATATATTTCACAAGCATTTACCTATATTTAGGTATGAGTGTATTTTAAACGTACGACACTGCGTTGGCGGTGATAATGATCGATAAATACCACGAAATAGCTAAGATTAGGGCATCAGGATATAAATTGATTTGCAATAAAAAAAACCGTTCATATAAACAAATGATTGTGATAATGAATAATCTCCTAATGGCCCATCATTGATATAAAATTACAGATTAAAACTCTATCGGCTTTTCATAAACAGTCTACTTCTATAAAAAGGCATCCAAGTCCTCGTTGAATTTAACCGATTAGAAATCATAAACGGATATTAGACAAGGAAACAATCAATCATAGGTAAAATTAACTGTTATCTGATGCTTCAATGATTAACCTTAAAGTTTTACTTTATAGGTACAACTGGGAACCACTATTATCGTCACAAACTTGTTTCTCTCATTTAATTGAAAATGATTGATAAAATTATTAGAATTAGCTTATGTTTGTGTGTTTTATAAAATGTCATCGTTTTAAATCGCTGAGTATTTAAAGATATTCATAACGGACTGCATGTGACCAGTCGCACATAATTTGATTATGCAACCGATACTGTTAGCGGCTTAGCAGGCCAGTGCTATAAAGCGACTCGGGACTTGTGCAATATAGGAAGTTATCTTGATAATTTTGTCCAATGCTGTTTTTATTTCATGTATAATATTTTACCATAAAGTCATATATTATTCGTTCTGTTGTAATGAACAGCTATTAAAAGATACAACCATGTAATGTAGCAGTGGATATCTAATTGATGATCACAAAAAATCTCAAATTAATTATGTAACTTGAACCTTTTATAGATAGACTTGTTTCGCAAAACTGTGGTACTTATTAGCTAAGAAGTACCTATAATATAAGTATACATTTCCGAATTTGAATTCACAGATGTTGGGAGCCCCTCTAGAGGCCTTTTATGTCTGTTGATCCTACCCCTTGCAGACACCTAGTCTTATTAGGTGGCAGTGCTACCAACGCTACATAACCCCGCAGGTAGGCGATGTAGATTGATTGGTTGCTACTAGTACTACCTACATGTTAACCTTTGTGTAGATTTGGACGAAATATTCCCCCATCAACAATAAATAAAACACGAAAAGATAATGAGGACCAGTTTAATGCTTAACATATTTCCCAAGGTCGATCTCCCGGGAAATGGACCGGTGTTGCAACTTCACGAGCGAATATGAGCAAGGCCTTGTTGCGACATTCAGATTCATGGTAAAATGTTATCAAAAGTACCTACTATTTGTTGCTACCGGATACATGGCTTGGAAGGAAGAACGTTAAAGGTAACTTTTCCTTGAGGCCATTCAGCCGGTTGTGCCGGTGTAGCGGAATTTAAATACTAAAATAACATTATTAACTAATGCGAGTGCGCGCATTATTGCTATGAGTGTAGCAAGTATACCCCTATTGATCCAAGCTAGAGGTACAGCCTGATTCAAACTTTTTGGCGCCTCCGGACATGAGGCGAGTCGCTGCGCAGAAACAAATTTATGTGACCGCGGGGGTGAGAGGTGGGGTACTGCGCAGCGAGTAGGTCACTTCAGAGCCGTCATACATTTTGTAAACTAATATCTATACTACTGCTACTTGAAACTAAAAGTTATATTCAGACTGCTTCTACCTGTCGGGTAAGCGGGATTGTCCGAAAGGGTTACCGCTACCCCGGAACATAAAGGGCTAAGGAAGGAAAATGGATGGGTTTTAGTCAGTAAGAGTCTGACACTCCCGCTCCACCCAGAGCGGGAGAAGTCACTTGATGATTTCTCAGCCTTAAAAAAAAAGGCTGCTTCTACGGAACTTGTTGTGTGTTTCAGATATTACAAAGAAAGTAAGAACACAAGAAAAAAGTCATATTATAGATTGAGGGAAACTAAACGAGACTAGAAGTATTATATTTATATTTCGACGACACGGTTGGCGCAGCGGTTGAGCGATTGACTGCTGCGCAGCATGTCGCGGGTTCGATTCCCGCACGGAACAAATATTTGTACGACCTGCAAGTATTTGTTGCGGGTCTGGGTGTTTTTCTATCTATAATATGTATGTATTTACAAAAAAAAAATGTATATAAGTAGTTTATCAGCCATCTCGTTACCATAACACAAGTATTAGGTTGCTTAGCTTGGGACTATATGGCGTTTGTGTGAAATGTCCAAGGATATTTATTTATTTATTACGCCTAACGGTGTTTTCGTCCCTTAAAATGTTTTAACACACCACACCATTTTTTAAATTCGGTATTCTTTTGATCATTTAAAGTTATAGTTACTATAAAGCAGATCTCTGATAACAAGTCCCTATACTACATAGTTTATCAGCCAGGCACACACAATAACTGCTAAGTAGTTTGGTATTCTACACCTTCGCTCTGCAAATATCACCAAATGTAATTATCGCAGTTTATCTCCTTCGTAGGTAAATAAAGATAATATCATGCCACTGTAACCCACACAACAGATATTATGAAACTTAGTTAAAACATAACAGTGATTGTTACATAAACAAATATAAATTGTGTATATTATTATTTTAAATTTAGTAAATTAAATTATCTGAACATGTCCATCACATAATAAACATAGGACACAGTTCAGTGATCTGCTCCATTGTAATGTACATATTTCAATTGAATTACGCTTCGTCGCTCTTGTGACTCTCTAAAGGATTCTGTTCACTGAGAGGTTCTCGAATAAAAATAAAAAAGCACAAGTCTACCTACCTTCTATTCAGTGCATTTAACCAAAAACAAAATGTCAACAGTTTTTTTTTGTGATCACATGTTGGTCCAACAAAAATAGAAATCTAAAAGTGTAGTACTAGGCAGAAATAATAGTCGGTTACAGCATCGAATTGAACAATGAGATTCGAAAAGAGTCTCATTTAATTTACATCAAGTACTATTAAGTTACCTACGTATTTAACTGTAGCACTAGTCGTTTTGAACATAACTACAAGGCATTGCACCGTATGATCTTTACAGAAATTGCTTTGATATTTTTCTAGGCGCACTTTGTACGGCACGGTATTTGGTCTCTCACAAGAACAATGGAAAGAAAAGTTTAAATCCTCGATTATTAAAAGTTTGTTCAGAGAGATCCATTTGATTTAGGAAACATGATATACGTAACATGAACTTACCATAATCCTTGCCCATGGTGGCTCAACGGCACAGGTAGTTAGTTAATTTAGTCACTGCACAATTGGAACATTCAGTCAATTTAATGTTTAACACAGCTCGCTGTGATGCAATGAAACTTTATTACGAACAAATCTCCAGCGTCCAACGATTTTGTGATATTTTCAATTGTTAGACATCGTGCAAGACAAAATACACCATTGAATCAACACTTTTCACCACGACTAATTACTGTTATTAATTTTATCTTATTGAGTTGATTGTTACGTACAGGAATCAATACGTAAAGAAAATTGAAGCAGTTTATTGAATTTTCCTGTATATTTTGTTTGTTTACTGTCGAGGTGAAAGTTTGTTGACATTCGAAAAAGTCGAATGTAAAGCGCGGTATAACGGTGCTAGCGGGTTGCGCGCTGATCGCTGACTGGCTGTGGAGTGCGGTGACTGCGGTGCGCTCGCGGGCAGCCGACAGTGGCCAGTGGCCTGTCTGCTTATTCACTACTCGTACACACAAAGGTAGTTTGGCTTTGTCTTGCTGTAGTACTTGTCGCTCAGCGTTGTTCTTTGTAATTTGTTTTTCCATATCTAGAGCAACAATAAGCTCAATTAAGTCTGTTTTATTGAAGAGCTCTTTAGGTGCCTAACATAAATTTAATATAGGATTGAAGTAGATGTTAACTTAAAATTAATGTGATTTATCATTATAAATTCCAAAAGGAAAACCAGAGCAGGTACCTAGGTACTTACATCCTGAAAATAGTTTTACTAAATTTCCACCTCAAAGTTTTATAACGAGGAAATATTGTGATTAAAATAACTGCACATGCATGTCATTACTAATAAATATCTATTTTAAATAAAAACATGACTGGTTGGACCTTTAATGAGCTACGAAACCAGTGGGTGACCCTTTGTGATGACTAAACACTTTTCAGAGTTAGATTAAATCCTGTCGAGCTCAAACAAGATTAAAATGCAGTTTTAGTTTGAATCCCTTGTAGGAATTGTAATCTCTTAACCGATTTTAAGAAAGGAGGAGGTTCATTAATATTTTCGGCAATTGTGGATCGATTTAGTTTTTTTTTATTTGCAGCTTGTTCGGTGGTTGGAAAAGTTAATAAAACTCATATGGAAATATGAGTTTTATTAACTTTGTTCGGGTAGTTTTTGATTTTGCTTCGTTGGATGTGAGGGGGCCCGTTAAGGCCGATGCCTGACGGGTCAGCGGGATTGTCCGTAAGGGTTACCACCTGACCTCACCCACTGCTGGGCATAAGCGTCTTTTATCACGTGCCGACTTAGCTAACTACTTTGAAACTTGCGTGATCTAAAACATATAATTTAATCACTGCGCTTGTATACATTTGGGTACTGGGTTCTAAAGGGTTTCCCCGGAACATAATGGGTTAAGGAAGGAATATGGATGGATTTTAGCTAGTAGATAAGAGTCTCAGTCCTTTCCGCTCCATACAAAGCGGGGTCATTTTCGGGGGAGGGGGGGGGGGTTTCTACACTAAAGAAAAAAGGTACTGAGTTTTCAATTTCTTCAGTTACTCATCATATACTGTTGATTGTATCTGTGTAGGTTATTCAATATTTTGCTTCAAATAACTGTACCTACCTAATATCAAAACATTTAAGCAATCGCTAGAACACTTTGTGGTTGTGTGGCGTGGTTAAGATGCCTAGTTAATGATTATTTTCTGTTACATAGTAGTATTAAATTTCAACGTTAAATTCTGTTTATGGTACGTTGGGGTTTGCATATCCGTAAGATAATAACTACGTTTCATATTAAAAAGGTTTAAAATCTGTAAAAATCAGGCACTACTATACTTATTAACTAGATATCGCGTTTATAAACTGCGTTCAGTACATCAGTTTTGAAATTAAAATTAAGAGTTTTCGCTTTGTGTAGGACTATATACCTAACAGTAGCTTGATGAGTGCTTTCCTAAAGCATACACCGCAGCACTCGATTACCGAGAACAAGGCGTAAGGTGACTCAATTTGATTAATCATCATACTGCAGTTAACTCCATTTTTAACTTCGGAAGGGAAAACCGATGTACATCCTGAAATAGTATACCTACCTAGTGTTTACGAAATTTCCACTTTAATTGTTACCCATGGCCATAACAGAAATATCATTGTGGATTTAAATAACAATTTAAAGGAAAAATATACAGTGATATAAGTAAAAAGTAGCAACTCTATTTACCTGAGTCTCTACAAAATGGTAAAATAAAAATACCATGCTGTGACATTTCCCGGGTAAGCGGGATTGTCCGAAAGGGTTACCGCTACCCCGGAACATACAGGGCTAAGGAAGGAACATGGATGGGTTTTAGTCAGTAAGAGTCTGACACTCCCTTCCGCTCCACCCAGAGCGGGAGAAGTCATTGGATGATTTCCCAGCCTTAAAAAAAAAAAGACTGTGACATTTTGTTTAAACCACTGGTACTTATTCCGTTTTTTCTCTCTTTGCTATGTATCTATACTTACCAATATTATAAAGATAAAGAGTTTGTTTGTTTAAACGCCAAAACGCAATTGTTAAAACGAAAAACTACTGGTCCGAATTGAAAAATTCTTTTTCACCTCACAGGCTCGGAAAGAGCGCAATAAATTACAGGGTAACTAATTTGGGAGATATTCTATGTATCTCATAAGATACATAACCAAGTATCTGTTATTTTCTTCACATGAGTCATGATGAGTTAATGTATCTAATTGCTTGAACAAAATAAAACTCAACTCAACCTGCTTTCTTGCACCTACCCGTTTCCTCGCTGTACCTAGTGAGGTGAAAAATTGTGTGTTGCGCTCGACAGCAAAGCTTTTTTGCGTCTCGTACCTTTCAATACAAGTACTCGCGCCAAAAATCAACTTTGCAGCCTTGCATAACAAATAACTATTGTGTTGGATAGTACATTTATCGAGGAAGGCTTTAGGCTATGTAACATCACGCTACGACCAAAAGGAGTCGAGTAGCGGGTGACCCCGCGCGGGAGCAGCTAGTATCTTAATAAGTGCATCGTTACAAACGTTACAAACGTTTAGGAGATAACAAAGGAGTTGTATCCTTCAAATGACTTTAGTATAACATATAACTGTATTAGCAACACTAAAATTAGAGCAACATTACACAGCTTCATTAAAGATTTCGTGCTTCACATGCCTAATGGGCATTACCCATCGTTTTCCTAGTGTAGCTATATAGTGACAAATTGCTTTGAAAATGATTGTTTTATCCTTTGAAATGTCGCTCTTCAGATAACCAACCTTTTGATGATAGATATCCTTCAGTTTGTTAGAGTGCAGTGATAAAATAAAATATGAAAACAGACAAGGTTGTTTTTTTACTGACGTGAACGGGTATATTATTCGGGGTAAATGGCCAGTCGCCCCTCAGGATTGGAACAAAGCACTAGCACTGCATCCCCGTCTGGTTGTTGACCCGCCTTGAACTTTATTAAACTAATTGTTTCTACGTTTTCGTTTGTGTATCTACTGGAAGTACTACAAGCATATGCCACTATTTATAGCAAAATTGTAACTAAGTAAGAGTTAAAGGCTGATAGACACAAAATCACTTGGCGCCATTTGTATGAAGTTTGTTCGTAAATCTCTTGGGTAAACCTGATACGGCTATGAAAACAACAATGCTTAAGTGGTCATAATTACGTATCACTGTAGGTACCTAACTACGATTTCTTTAGAAAATTGATAATGATAATGAATCAACATAGTTATTACAATCTGTGTTTATTACCTACTTAGTTAGCGGGAAATACCTGTTATGCCATTGTCATCACTCGGTAGGTAATCAAAACAATGCTATCTTTAATTAATTTTTCAATAGTATAAGCTGAACTGCATAATTCAGGCTACGCCATCTAACAACACTCATCAGTAGCTACAGCAGCACAAACGAGTACCTGTAACACTTGCTGTTACAGGTACTCGTTTGTGGGTATACCCTGTCTTACAATAGATTTGCCAAATATGTAAACAACAATGGCCGCTTGAAATATTATTATTTGAAATTATGATCATTGATGTGACTTTATTAATTTTAAATCGATTACGATGTTACAAATTGTAGATACCTAATACTCCTATATTTTTGATAATATTGATCAAATTATAGTGGGTAGGTACCCATATTTAATGGTTTTCTGGTGATCCATAGGATAACTAAGTGATTGTGATAGGTAATACGTGTCTGCTATTATGTTCGTTATTATTATTATTAATTAGCGACGCGCAGATATCGCATTCCATTCCTAAGCATTATCGCTGTTACTGGTTTTGGTTCCTGGGCCCCACCTCTTGTGCTACTTATGGAGATACTTTCCCTGAAGATACATTTATGATCCACGTCAGATACCTAACTACATTAAACTGGTATAAGTTAATATATTTATGATCCACGTCAGATACCTAACTACATTAAACTGGTATAAGTTAATATATTTATGATCCACGTCAGATACCTAACTACATTAAACTGGTATAAGTTAATATATTTATGATCCACGTCAGATACCTAACTACATTAAACTGGTATAAGTTAATATATTTATGATCCACGTCAGATACCTAACTACATTAAACTGGTATAAGTTAATACATTTATGATCCACGTCAGATACCTAACTACATTAAACTGGTATAAGTTAATATATTTATGATCCACGTCAGATACCTAACTACATTAAACTGGTATAAGTTAATATATTTATGATCCACGTCAGATACCTAACTACATTAAACTGGTATAAGTTAATATATTTATGATCCACGTCAGATACCTAACTACATTAAACTGGTATAAGTTAATATATTTATGATCCACGTCAGATACCTAACTACATTAAACTGGTATAAGTTAATATATTTATGATCCACGTCAGATACCTAACTACATTAAACTGGTATAAGTTAATATATTTATGATCCACGTCAGATACCTAACTACATTAAACTGGTATAAGTTAATATATTTATGATCCACGTCAGATACCTAACTACATTAAACTGGTATAAGTTAATATATTTATGATCCACGTCAGATACCTAACTACATTAAACTGGTATAAGTTAATATATTTATGATCCACGTCAGATACCTAACTACATTAAACTGGTATAAGTTAATATATTTATGATCCACGTCAGATACCTAACTACATTAAACTGGTATAAGTTAATACATTTATGATCCACGTCAGATACCTAACTACATTAAACTGGTATAAGTTAATACATTTATGATCCACGTCAGATACCTAACTACATTAAACTGGTATAAGTTAATACATTTATGATCCACGTCAGATACCTAACTACATTAAACTGGTATAAGTTAATACATTTATGATCCACGTCAGATACCTAACTACATTAAACTGGTATAAGTTAATACATTTATGATCCACGTCAGATACCTAACTACATTAAACTGGTATAAGTTAATACATTTATGATCCACGTCAGATACCTAACTACATTAAACTGGTATAAGTTAATACATTTATGATCCACGTCAGATACCTAACTACATTAAACTGGTATAAGTTAATACATTTATGATCCACGTCAGATACCTAACTACATTAAACTGGTATAAGTTAATACATTTATGATCCACGTCAGATACCTAACTACATTAAACTGGTATAAGTTAATACATTTATGATCCACGTCAGATACCTAACTACATTAAACTGGTATAAGTTAATACATTTATGATCCACGTCAGATACCTAACTACATTAAACTGGTATAAGTTAATACATTTATGATCCACGTCAGATACCTAACTACATTAAACTGGTATAAGTTAATATATTTATGATCCACGTCAGATACCTAACTACATTAAACTGGTATAAGTTAATACATTTATGATCCACGTCAGATACCTAACTACATTAAACTGGTATAAGTTAATACATTTATGATCCACGTCAGATACCTAACTACATTAAACTGGTATAAGTTAATATATTTATGATCCACGTCAGATACCTAACTACATTAAACTGGTATAAGTTAATATATTTATGATCCACGTCAGATACCTAACTACATTAAACTGGTATAAGTTAATACATTTATGATCCACGTCAGATACCTAACTACATTAAACTGGTATAAGTTAATATATTTATGATCCACGTCAGATACCTAACTACATTAAACTGGTATAAGTTAATATATTTATGATCCACGTCAGATACCTAACTACATTAAACTGGTATAAGTTAATACATTTATGATCCACGTCAGATACCTAACTACATTAAACTGGTATAAGTTAATACATTTATGATCCACGTCAGATACCTAACTACATTAAACTGGTATAAGTTAATATATTTATGATCCACGTCAGATACCTAACTACATTAAACTGGTATAAGTTAATACATTTATGATCCACGTCAGATACCTAACTACATTAAACTGGTATAAGTTAATACATTTATGATCCACGTCAGATACCTAACTACATTAAACTGGTATAAGTTAATATATTTATGATCCACGTCAGATACCTAACTACATTAAACTGGTATAAGTTAATATATTTATGATCCACGTCAGATACCTAACTACATTAAACTGGTATAAGTTAATATATTTATGATCCACGTCAGATACCTAACTACATTAAACTGGTATAAGTTAATACATTTATGATCCACGTCAGATACCTAACTACATTAAACTGGTATAAGTTAATACATTTATGATCCACGTCAGATACCTAACTACATTAAACTGGTATAAGTTAATACATTTATGATCCACGTCAGATACCTAACTACATTAAACTGGTATAAGTTAATACATTTATGATCCACGTCAGATACCTAACTACATTAAACTGGTATAAGTTAATACATTTATGATCCACGTCAGATACCTAACTACATTAAACTGGTATAAGTTAATACATTTATGATCCACGTCAGATACCTAACTACATTAAACTGGTATAAGTTAATATATTTATGATCCACGTCAGATACCTAACTACATTAAACTGGTATAAGTTAATACATTTATGATCCACGTCAGATACCTAACTACATTAAACTGGTATAAGTTAATACATTTATGATCCACGTCAGATACCTAACTACATTAAACTGGTATAAGTTAATATATTTATGATCCACGTCAGATACCTAACTACATTAAACTGGTATAAGTTAATATATTTATGATCCACGTCAGATACCTAACTACATTAAACTGGTATAAGTTAATATATTTATGATCCACGTCAGATACCTAACTACATTAAACTGGTATAAGTTAATACATTTATGATCCACGTCAGATACCTAACTACATTAAACTGGTATAAGTTAATACATTTATGATCCACGTCAGATACCTAACTACATTAAACTGGTATAAGTTAATACATTTATGATCCACGTCAGATACCTAACTACATTAAACTGGTATAAGTTAATACATTTATGATCCACGTCAGATACCTAACTACATTAAACTGGTATAAGTTAATACATTTATGATCCACGTCAGATACCTAACTACATTAAACTGGTATAAGTTAATACATTTATGATCCACGTCAGATACCTAACTACATTAAACTGGTATAAGTTAATACATTTATGATCCACGTCAGATACCTAACTACATTAAACTGGTATAAGTTAATACATTTATGATCCACGTCAGATACCTAACTACATTAAACTGGTATAAGTTAATACATTTATGATCCACGTCAGATACCTAACTACATTAAACTGGTATAAGTTAATACATTTATGATCCACGTCAGATACCTAACTACATTAAACTGGTATAAGTTAATACATTTATGATCCACGTCAGATACCTAACTACATTAAACTGGTATAAGTTAATACATTTATGATCCACGTCAGATACCTAACTACATTAAACTGGTATAAGTTAATACATTTATGATCCACGTCAGATACCTAACTACATTAAACTGGTATAAGTTAATATATTTATGATCCACGTCAGATACCTAACTACATTAAACTGGTATAAGTTAATACATTTATGATCCACGTCAGATACCTAACTACATTAAACTGGTATAAGTTAATACATTTATGATCCACGTCAGATACCTAACTACATTAAACTGGTATAAGTTAATATATTTATGATCCACGTCAGATACCTAACTACATTAAACTGGTATAAGTTAATATATTTATGATCCACGTCAGATACCTAACTACATTAAACTGGTATAAGTTAATATATTTATGATCCACGTCAGATACCTAACTACATTAAACTGGTATAAGTTAATACATTTATGATCCACGTCAGATACCTAACTACATTAAACTGGTATAAGTTAATACATTTATGATCCACGTCAGATACCTAACTACATTAAACTGGTATAAGTTAATACATTTATGATCCACGTCAGATACCTAACTACATTAAACTGGTATAAGTTAACATATTTCATTAACCTTTTACACGCCAGAGTATTAACGCACACAATTTCTCAATATCCTTGGTGTACCTATTTTAATTTGTTTCTTGCTATTAAATACATAGGCACGAGATAATAAATCTTTAAGATATCTACGAGTATATACATAAACATACACAAAAGTTGATATAATTGTGTATTTCGTGTTATAGTGCATCGTATTTTTCGTTGCGTACAGGGGTCGCGCTTACTTGTCACATATAAATGTGACAATGGTGTTCAAAATGTCCATTATACAAATTCATGAAAGTTCCAGCTTCTAACGAATCCATTATGAAATGACAGAGTTAGGCCCCGGCGATATTCGTACTCGCGATCTCCTGTTTACTAGACAGGCGCTTTAACCAACTAAGCCAGGGCGCCCTCACAATGCATAGCGAAATAGGATATTCTATTGCGAATACTTACATATCAGGACGGCGACGGATCGCGTTGCGTCCGGAGCTGAAAAAAATCGATGATTTCGCGTGTTTTCCGAAGAATTCACAGCGTCTATGTTAAAAAATATCAAACTCGTCAAGAATAAAAATACTATTTTCAAAACACTTGCTTGTAAAGTGATCCATATGGCAACGGATCTAGGTTCTTAATTCAGCTTCTTATACGCTCTTGTTTTTGTTGTTTGGATAACATGTCATCTAATATAGTGTGGTCCTACACGAAACTCGGTAGTTTCGTTACCGTAGGCTGGCGCCAGTTCGGCGGCAGGCCGAGACCCTCCTCAATAACCCTCAGTCGGAGGCGAAGTTATTTTGGCTCTCAGCCAAACACGGATCGTTTTTGTCATAAAACATACTATTTTGTTTTCATTCCCATTCCGCGAGTGCATTGGAATAAGACCTAATATTATGAAAATATTACCTACATCCAGATGGTTTTTATTAAGCAAGAACGTAAACCCGACCACCGTGTGCACAGTGTGCGTAGTTGATTATTCTCAGTAGCAGCCCGGAGTATGGAATATAATGTAACTAGTGTGCAAAAATTCCACAAAATTCATACAAAATGTGTGAAAGTGAAATTGGAGGATTTTTGCGTTGCGATACAGCCCGCCTGAATTTGCATCAGCTCTTCGGACGTCCTTTCCAATGTAAAGTTTTGGCAAAACTCCATTGGCTATCTGTATCCTACCAAACCTAACAATAGGGATCGGCCATAATAATTGTACCACTAAAGTAGTAGTACATGTTAGTTATTTTTCCTATCCAATTTACTATCAAACCTATAGAACTTAGTTTTGTAACTTTACGAGCAAAAGTTACAAATGGTTTTAATCCTGATTAACCTACACGTTCTTAAATCTGAAAATATTTTAAACGAAGCAACCCATGCGCGCGTCATTTGTAATCGACTGAATAGGTACCGAATTGCTAGTGCATTGTTACACTACTATTAAAAAATATAACGTAAATATCATTTGTATTTCGTGCGACAGATCATATCAAAATGATCGACGATCAACGCAGCTACGGAGTTGAGACAAGATCTCAACTCCGTAGCTGCGTATCTAGGGTTGTAGCGCTGTAGCACGGTGTGTAGCACTGTAGCATGGGTTGTAGCACTGTAGATCCGTAGCCACGTAGCAAGGGCTGTAGCGCTGTCGATTACTTACCGCGTAGCACAAGCTGGTGCATTAATTCTCCGGTTCATGATTGTAGAAAAGACAGGCGATCCATAGACACTCCACTGCATTACTCAGCATAGCGTGGGAGTGCGTCTCACGTTACTTTAAAGTATCTCTCTTAGCATCCATGACTTCGTATAGCAAGGCAGTGCGTGAATCGCCTTAAATTGATTTAGAAGAGTGTCTGTGGAGCTTCCTGCCCGTTCTTTTCCATATGTACCTGCTGGTACTGCTTTAAAATGGACAACTTCATCGTTATAGAAGCTTCTTTCTGACTGGCCGACACCATGGCAATTCAAAAGTGCCTGTAATTGGTTTATTCGAAATAAATGATTTCGCTTTGTATTAGCGATGTTTTAAGGATTTCCTGTTTGTAGAGCGATACCACTTAGGGTGAACCCGAGGTTTCCATTATCAGGTTAACTTATTGACTGCTTTTTAATTTGTCGATTTATGACCTAGGCGCAGGGGGCGCCTAGGTCATAAATCGACAAATTAATATTTACGACGAATAGGATCGTGCAATGACATAAAAAATGAAAATCAAACAAAGATTTTCAGTCGTATAAACACGACTGCGGCACGAGGCGGCACGGGCACGAAAACATTTTGTCGTATTAATCAGACTGGGGCGGTCCATAGGTTAAATTAATGTACCAATGACTTTTTTTTTTTTTTTAAGGCTGGAAATCATCCAATGACTGTTCCCGCTCTGGGTGGAGCGGAAGGGAGTGTCAGACTCTTACTGACTAAAACCCATCCATGTTCCTTCCGTAGCCCTTTATGTTCCGGGGTAGCGGTAACCCTTTCGGACAATCCCGCTTACCCGGCAGAATGTACCAATGATGGCGCGGCCAGTTTATACTAAGCCAATCATATTGGGTTGGCTTAGTTAGTGTAATCGAATCTATAGATTTTATAAGGTTTTGGCCGTATTGCTAGCATGCAATTGTCTTCGGCTCTGTATCTAGACATTGACATCAAAACCCGTCGGTGTAGTAACCACCTAACCAGGAATATTATCTCAAAGCTAAAATGTAGATACCTATAATTATTATAACGTTAAACTACCACTATTACTTCCCTTCACTTCTATTAGGTACCTTACATACTTATATAAGGTGCTCTAGGTAAGGTGGGTTTTCTTGAACACTTTCAGTAGGTACCTACCCAGCACCCGACTCCCAGGTAGAACAATAATTCGTTCGTCTGGCCCAAACTTGCCTCCGTATCGTACAAATAAATAGCTAATAAGGGTGCAAACCAAAACGAGCTACTAGGGTTGCCAAAAAAAGCTAGGTTTACGTAAATGAATGATTTAAAGTAGAGACTTTTGAGTAAATCTTTTAACAATGAATTATTAACTAAATATACCGCAGATGTAACTGCTCATTGATACCGCCAAACCTCCAAGGAACATACTAAATAGAACTTATAGAACATAAGAGTGGCGACATTTATGAAACTTCTAATGATCTAGGTTACTTAGCTGGCCTTGACTTGAGATTAGTTTGGAAGCAAATCAAGCACAAAATTCTAATCCATGTTTACCAGATTATACAATGTATTGACAAACAAAAGAAGGCAGACATGTATAATCTTTTCCCATGTTTTTGGAAAAGGAAACACACATCAATGTTTTATCGAGGTATAAGTAGACAGAAAAGGGGGAGAGCCTATAACTCTAAATAGGGCACAAAATCGAATGCATCGAACATGCTGCTCCTGGGAATTGAAACCAGCTCAGCAGACGTGCTTGTGAATACTCGACCACGGAATCAGTAAGGTTTAATTGCATTTCAGTTTTTAGTTTCAGTCGAAAATACACGCATGCTTTGGTTTTGTAGATCACTAAAAAAAAACTAGAATTTAAAATCTTTGTTAATTGTTTGAAAAAATTAAGTTTGCATCTTTAGTTGTGTTATCTGCCTAGCCTTTTCCCAACTATGTTGGGGGTCGGCTTCCAGTCTAACCGGATGCAGCTGAATACCAGTATTTTACATAGAGCGTCTGCTTATCTGACCTCTAAAACCCAGTAACTGGGCAATACTTATACAAATACCCCTTGGTAAGACTGGCTGCCAGATTTTCGGGTTTCTGACGAGTCGTAATGACTGTTAGGGCCGAGCCACACCGGAATGGCAGCGGCCGGGCAGCGACGCGGCGAGCACTTTCAGTGTGAAATATCTTTAAACTTTATTTACGTACACAAAAGACCAGTATCGCTTGAAAAAGTTGAAAGGTCGCCCACGGGGGCGCGAGCGGCCGCGCGCCATGCGCGTCTTGTCGGTGTTTCTGCCCGCGGCTGCCAGCGACGTCGGGCGACGGTCGAAACTAAACTAGTCAAGAGAAGACTAGGTGCGCGCGGTCTGGAGGTCACGCGAGGCCGCTGGCGTCGCCGCCGGCCGCTTCTGGCCGCTGCCATTCCGGTTTGTAACCGCCCGACTAAGTATCAGTTGTCGTGCCCCCAGCGCCCAACTCATAAAAAAAAACTTTTATTTCAGACGAATATGGTCTTGCAATTACATAAACAATGAAATCCGAACATAGATTCTCAGTCGTATAAACACGACTCAGGCGGCACGGGCACGACAACATTTGTCGTATTAATCCGACTGGGGCGGTTAAAGGGTTAAAGATGCACAAAAGACAGCCGGGACCAACGGCTTAGCGTGCTTTCTGAGGCACGGAGGAAACATCCCAGGTCCCCCATCCACGGCCAACCCCGTAAAGCATGCAAAGCGTAGCTTAACCTGATGGATTGACCTGTGCGGCTGTTAGTACTTAGCCACGAATTCCTTCATCTTTAGTTATGTCCCTCAAGTTAATAAACTACTAATGGAGGCGAACGCGCTAAATTATATCGCCCTACATCGAGCTGACGGTGATCAGCGAAAGCGCATATTCTGGAAGTTGAAATAATGCTGTTTATATGGCAGGCAAATCTGTGACAACAAACTAGGTTTGTCCCTTCATCTTTTACAGGTCTGCATGTGATGCACTATCAATAAGACCTTGTCCAGAAGGGGCGAATTCGTCGCGAATCGTATCGCGCGAATTCATACGCGCGTTGTCGAGGTACTAGACGTCAATACATCGCGTCCACAAGCATCGCGCGAATTTAAAATACGCGCGTAAATCGCGTGCACTACGCCAGACTCTCGACTCGCGCAGAATCGCGGCGAATTCGCCCTTTCTGGACAAGCTCTTAAAGCCACTCTTATTGATACATTATGTAATCGTGATTCGGATGCTTTTCGACTCTGTATATAATAATAATAATAATATCCTTGGACATTTCACACAACGCCATATCGTCCCAAGCTAAGCAACCTAATGCTTGTGTTATGGTAACGAGATGGCTGATAAACTACTTATATACATTTTTTTTTTGTAAATACATACATATTATGGATAGAAAAACACCCAGACACGTAACAAATACTTGCAGGTCGTACAAATATTTGTTCCGTGCGGGAATCGAACCCGCGACATAGTGCGCAGCAGTCAATCGCTCAACCACTGCAGCAACCGTGTCGTCAATCGTGGCGTATATCTGTATAAAGTTGCTAAGAAAGGGTGAGTCGAGTCGAGAAAATTATGAGGTTTTTATCTACTACGTACATACGAAATGAAAGAAAAATTAAAACAAAGATTCGGTCATAATAATTTTATTCGCATATAATAATATTAATTGATTATGATACATGGAGCGTTAACCCGCGTCGATCGGCAGACGCGCCGAGCGGGACTCGGTCGTCTGCGCTCCAAATTATATTTATTATTCGGTTACATCGCATCGACATTTGCTCTGCAAAATCCGTAGCTACATATTCACTAATGAGAAGTCTCGAGGCAGCATCGGACAAGGACGCGCGGTCCCAAAGGTACACCGGTCGTCACAGCGGAGCCGCCGACCGGTCGCGTCTATATATACTTAAATATAACAGTCAAGGAGTCGGATGGCCGTCCGATCGACATATTTACATACGAACAGAACGCGCCGCGTATCGTCGCGGCCGACTCGTCGGCGGCCGCGGGGGCGCCGCGAGTCGAACGGCTCAGAATCACTTCCATAATTTACGTCCTAATTAAAATACCGAAAATCTAAAGTCGGCGACGTCGAGATGCGTACGCCGCGCGCGGGATCGGCGCGCGATAGTCTCCGTGCGGCGCACGGGGCGGCACGGGGCGGCGGGTCGCGGGCGGGCCGCTCGCCCTTCACTCCGCCTTCAGCTCGGGGGGCGCGGGCGCGTCCTGGGCGGCCGCGTCGCCCGCCTCGTCCGCGCCCGGCGCCGCCTCGCCGTCCGCCGCGCGGTCGCCGGCGCCGCCGTCTGCGCACACAACACACGGGTGAGCTGGGGTCGCGCGCGCGCGCAGGCGTGCGAGAGGTTACTAACTGCGCTGGTGCTGGTGGTAGTAGAGGTTGGCGCGCGGCTGGTGCGGCGCGTGGTGCGCGCGCGGCGCGGCGGGCGGCGCGCGGTACATGGGCAGCGCGGGCGCGTGCGGCCGCTGCCCGATGGGCGCCGGGTAGCGCGGCGCCACGATGCCGCCGCGCCCCATGCCGCCTCCGCCGCCGCCGCCTCCGCATCGCCCGTTGTTTCCTCCGCTCACCATCTGCATCATCGTCATCGGTTACGAGTCATTTAAGTTTATTAGCGTAGCTATATATACCTCCAGAAATTATCTGGTATCGGGGTCTATAAGCCTGCACAATGCTTTTTAAATTATCTCTTTACATATCAAGCATATGACCGTTACAATCGGCGTGGCGGAACATAGGTAACAAAGGCTTGTTTGCGTTCTGTATAACTTGTAGAATATCATGTTTGGCAGGTAGGTACCGACTTAAGTGTCGCGACAATTAAGCGTTATTACAGTGCCGTTGTAAGGTCTGCTAGGTCAGATTGTCACGACCGTTACTAACCTGTTGTTGGTGGTGTTGGTGCGGTGTGTGAGCGGGAGGCGGGTGGGGGGGCGGCGCGTGGTACTTGTGCTGCGGCGGCGAGTGCGGCGGCTTCTGCGGCTTGGGGGCGCCTTTGGGTGTGGGCGAGGCCGCGTCGCACAGCGGCGCGAAGCCGTTGGCATGCTCGTGCAGTGGACTCTTGAGTTGCTGCGGCGGCGGCCGAGGCTGCGGCGGCGCGTACTGTTGTTGTAATGGTGCGCGATATTGCTGCTGCAAATATTCACTTAGAGATTATAGTTTTCGTAGATTTTTGTATCGAAGAAATAGATCGTTAGGTGCGGGCACAGCACACTACCTGCATTTGCTGAACGGCGGCGGCCACCTGCAGCTGCGACGAGAGGAACTGCGAGCCGAAGGCGCCCGACTGCGCAGGCTGCGTGAACTGCAGCGGGTAGGTGGGCGCGGGCGCGGCGGGCGGCTGGTAGGGCGAGTAGTAGGAGCTGGCGGGCGGCGCGGGCCGCGGCAGCAGGCCGGGCAGCGAGTAGGGCGCCTCGCCCACGGGCGCCGAGTAGCCCAGGTACTGTTGCTGGTACGTGCTCACGCCGCCGACACCGCCTACGCCGCCGCCTTTGCTGCCTGCAAATGATCAATTGTTCTGACTCCCGTATCCGTTTTCTAGGATATCAAATAAATGGACGTCGAGTCTTTTTTCCTGAGATTATTTCATATTAAACATTAATCCATAAATAATTTTACTGCAACTTTGTAATTCAGCCATTTTGAAAAAAGAATATATTTTGTTTTTATATCAGATTTCATTTCTGTTTTCTCATTTGTGAGATGTTATACGCACCAATAGCGCCTATTTGTTGAGTGGAAGGCTTGACAGTGGCTGACATGAGAGAATTAGAAGTGCTCGAGATTAGAACAGTACTGGGACTATTACCCAGTTGGCCCGACTGGCCGAATGCTGCGCCACCACCAGCGGCTGCGGCCTGGACATGGGATGAAACAAACATTAAATATTATTCACACATTTCAATTACACTTTCAGTAGCCACATAACTCTCCATATAACTGAGACATATTTAAGTAATAAAAAAGTGATTTTAAAGCTATCATGTTTAAATATACTAGTCTATCCTGGAACAAGTTGGCAACTACACAAACAATACATGTGCATTGTAATAAATTATCACAAGTATTTTAAAATATTTTGTAAAAAGAAGTACATAGTCAATGAACTCTTTGAAGTTCAAATACGTAGAAGGACTTATGTTTTCAATCGTTTCTAAAAAATATCTAGTTCTAGTTTTTTTTTGTGTGACACAAAATTCAGAAGATCCATAACTGAACATGAATTGTAACCGAAGTTAATAAATTCATTTCATTTGTGCTTACCATGCGATATTGATTAGGTAGGCTCTGGAACATGTCCGGAGGAGGCTGATAATTGTATGGCGCGGCTGATCCGGCGCCATACGGGGTGCCCGGGAACCCTCCAAATTGACCACGGCTTTGATCTAGGAAGGCTCCGTACAGTCCGCTCTGTTGCGGCATCTGTTGCGAGGAACTCAACAGTTGCTGGGAAGAATTAAACATGACAGCGGGCGGTGACGGCACCGACAGCCCTCCGTAGCCGCCTTGATACCCAACGTGGTTGTAATGTTGTGGCGGCGGAGACTGTAATTGTTGGGTGGGTTTCACTTTGCAAACGTTTGGTGGAGCAGTCTCTGTATTGTTTTCTTCAAAACCTGTGAATTGTATATCTTCGGTGCCTTCAGCTACTGCAGGCATCTCCCAAACTTTCTTAACACTGGCGATTTTTAAATTGAGATCAGCTGCCAGTGGAGAAATTGTGTTCGATGTGCTCATATGTACGCCGCGTGGCAAGCCGAGAGATTTCGCAGATTTGTCTTCTGTTAATTGTCCAAGGTCAGAATCAAAAGCAAAATCAAGTTTCATATCAGACGAATCTTCTGGTTTTTGTGATGTATCGAATGTCATTTGCAGACCTAAACCAGCAGCTTCAGCATCAGTTACTACTGGTCTGTCAGATATAAGTTCTTGTATAGATCTAGGTCGTGGTCTAACTTCACCATTGAATGCTATTGTTCGATTTTCTAATTCCGTATTTATTTCCTCTGCTTGAGTTTTGGGAATAGGGGAATTCATTTGATATTTTTGCTGTAGTGTTTCATCTGGAGTTGCAGTCTTGTAATTAGTATTTTCAAATATAATAGTTTCAACAGGGGGTGTAGCCCCATCCAGCACACCACTTTTATCAGCAGCAATAGCGCAGGTGGGCTGAGCAGCAGTTTTAGTTTCAACTGGAGTATCACCAGGCGTACTACGTTGGCTCGACTGAGCAGACTTGTTCTCTACTGTTTCGGCTGGTTCTTCCACGTTGCCACGTAATGTTTGTGATATAGGTTTATCCCACGCGTTTACTGGTGGTGGAGGGGGCGCAGCACCAGTATCGGGGCCGAATCCAGACACCAGTCCCATCTGTTGTTTTTGTCTTTGTTTGACGAAACGCGGTGCTAAGTTAGCCTGACGAGGGCGATCATACTGGGCATTTGATTTGTTAGAAACCGGAGCTGAACCACGTGGATTTGTTTTTTCATTAGGGTTTCTGGTTATTGAACCATTTCTGCCACCACCTTGATTGGAATGAGATCTAGGCTGCTTTACTGCATGTTGATTGTTATCCTCTTTTGTCGGACCCCTTGCATCTTTCGAATTCTTTTTATTCCTTACCTCCTGGAAACCATCATCAACAACCTCATCATCTTTTTTGGCAGAACTAAGTTTAAGATCTGTCATAGCCTCTGTAATATCACCAGTTTTATTATCTGTCGCAGTGTCTTTTTTAGTGGACTGTGGATTACGTCCATTGTTTTGACGATTACCAGAATTTTGATTACGCCCGCCTTGACCTTTTTGGGATTGACCAGATGGTCTTCCCGCTACAGAACGGTGGTGACTGGATGCACCACCACCACCTTCGGAATGTTCTGATGTTGTTTCCCAATTTTCATCCTCACCACTCGGGGGTCCTGTGCCTTTCGGGCGTCTATCACGACCCCTGCCTGTAGATGAAGCAGCTCTTGACTTATTATTTCCTTTAATTTTATCATCAATTTGAGAGTTATCTTTAATTTCATCATTATCTTTTACTGCCCGATTGGCCTGGCTAAATGGGCTTTTAGTATTGGGTGGTCCATACCCAGTTACTCTTTTAGCAGGAGCTGGTGGGCGCGAGGTACCTTGGAATCCTCCACGACCTCGTCGCGACGGTTGCCCACGTGGAGCAAACGGTTCTCTATTTTCCATGCCATCAGTTACAGAAGTTGGTTGATCCATTGCCGGAGGTCGACTAGTATCATCAGATTTATCGTGAGAATTCTTAGGACCACGCGGGCTACGTGGTGCTCTTCGTCTCTCTTTGCGTTCCGTATTGGGAGCACCGTCAGTAGAGCCGTCTGATTCGCTAGCTCTATTGTTAGATCGTGAGCTACGGTGAGACCGTCTTCTTGGTCCCCAACCTCTATTGTAAACAGCATACCCACCTCCAAGATATCCTCTGCCTTTCTTCTCAGATCCTGACCCACTTGATTTGCGTTCAACCGGTTCTTTAGCAGGAATTTTATTTAGCTGCTCATTGCTGATTCTTTCGTGTCTTTTTTCATCAGCCGAACGTTTTTGGGTAGCTGCACTAGCATGAAGAGATTCTACAGAGTATGTTTCACTAACTTTAATTCCTCCTAAGCTTGAAGGGTCCGTGCTAGACTTAGAAGCTATCGATTCAGATTCTGAAAGTTCTTTTTCAGACTTTTGCGATGAAAACATTGGTTTAGCAATGTTTTGTTGTGTTGGTTCAGAAAGGGCTTGTTTCTGTGTTTGAGAAGCGCTTGACAATGCTTCTATTGGGTTATGATGTTTAGGAACAGTTTGTGAAGGCGCAGGTTTACATTGGTTATCTGTGACTGAAGTTTGAGATTGGCTCACAGGTGCTTGTGACTGAAAGCTTGTTGGAGGTGCTTGTTGATTTTGTCCAAAGTTTTGAACATTAGCAGTGTGGTTATTTTGGCTCTTTTGAATTGGAGCTTGAGACGTGGGCGGATTTGTTGCGATACTTGATGCCACCTGCGATTGTTGATGTGAATGAGACGCATGAGACGGTTGAGAACTACGCTTCATATCATCGCTCACATTTTCACGGTCAAGGCTTTCTTTTGGGTTTACTTCGTTATCTTTCGTTATTGAGACTTTTTCTGCTGATAACTTCTGTTGACTGAAATTATTAGAATCTTCCTGAGTAACTTCAGCCCAGGATGTCTTACCAAAATCTCTTTCAGTGGATTCCCTTTGCGATAAACTAGAAGGAGGAGAATTGCGTCGCTCAGGAGCAAGTGTCTGAGATGACGATTCCGAGGATGCGAAGGGCTCAGCGAGCCCAATGCTCTTCCTTTCAAATACTTCTGTCAGTTTATCAGCAGCAGTACGACTGCTAGGTTCAATAGTATCTAATGATTTTTTATCAGATTCATTTCTCCTATCTTTATAGTCAGTATATGAATCTTTCGAATTTGATCTGTCCAACTCCCGGCCAGATCTTTCGTAATCTTGCATTTCAGACCGCCATTGCGGCCCAGGTCCATCTTTTTGATCTCTTCTAAAGTCATCCTCACGGTCTGAATAGTCCCTAGAAATACAAGTAAAGTAATGTAAGTTACGATTTACTATTTTATAATAATACTAAAAACACGAGTGAGGATATCTTACCGTGAATAAGAACGGCGGCCATTGTGCGGTGCATGTCGTGGTGCATTGTAGGACGGCGGTTCTTGACGCCTGGGTGCTGCTTTCCCAGAGAATGCCCAGCCTTTGTGATCGTCTTGTTGTCTATTTTGCTGTTGTTTCAAAAATCGCGGTGGGATATTCGCTTGGAACGTTTTAGAAAATGCCGGGTTTGTTTGGTCACGGTCACGACCATAGTCGCGGTCCCTCTCTCTAAAGTCACGTTCACGATCGCGGTCCCTTTCGCGATCGTTTCGCTCTCTGTCTACACGATCACGATCGCGGTCTCTGTCCGAGCGGTCTCGTTCCCTGTCAAACCTATCACGATCTATGCGCTCTCTGTTATCATTGCGATCTCTGTTATCATTACGATCTCTATCTCGTGGTTCCATCCTTTCTTTGTCACTCTCTGCACGATCTCTATTTTCAACACGACCTCTATCATTTCCTCTAGTATCTACTCTATCACGCTCACGCTCACGGTCACGTTCCCTATCTCGATCACGGTCACGCTCGCGATCGCGCTCGCGGTCACGTTCACGGTCTCGGTCTCGGTCACGTTCGCGGTCACGATCGCGGTCTCTTACGTCCCGATCACGATCTCGATTATCGTACCGATCCCTGTTATCAATGCGATCGCGGTCCCTGCTTTCGACGCGATCTTTTTCTCTGTCACGTAGATCGTTACGCTCCTTGTCTCTAATGTCCATGCGATCCCTATTGTCAGCACGATCTCGGTCCCTATTATCACCCCTGTCCTTTTCCCTTCCTTCTTGCTCCCTCTCCCTATTGTCATTGCGGTCTCGGTCGGGTCCCCGGTCTGAGCGGTCGCGCGCGTCCTGGGACGGCTGAGGCGCAGAGGCGTCACGGAGTTGCCGTCGTTGCTCCTCCTCCTTGCGCTGGCGAGCGCGGGCGACGGCCTGGGCTACCTCGTTATTTTGCTTCTGCCGACGTTCTGCCCATAGCTGATCTTCATCTCCAAGCTCGTGAAGCTTGGCGTCGGTGCGCTCGCTTTCGACGCTCGCGCGGTTGCCGCCGCTCCTGCCGTGCCCCTTGTTCGGGGCCGAAGATTCACCGTCGGAGAAGTCCAGCTTCTGACTGTAATGAAAAAAATAGTTCAATCCCGGTCCGAACGTGGACAGAATACCACTCACTTCGGTTGCAGCATGACTTACTCATAGTCGATGTCATCTTGCTGCGCCCAGCCGGCGTCGCGGGACATGTCATCGAGCGAAGAGATCTGATCGTCGCGCAGGATCGGGCGAGCGGTGAGCACCTCGACGGCACGCGGGGTGGCGGGCGCGCGCGCTTGGCGCTGACCGCCGCCACCACTGCCTCCGCGGCTGTCGCGCAGGGCGCCCAGGGTACCCATCCCGAGCCCGCCACCACTGCTACCTTTCATCTGCGCACAAAACAACACATTTTAGTTGTTGACCCCGAAAAAAAAACAAAATATTTTTTTCTTTAAGATCGATATCCAACACGACTGTGGAGTTTCGTTAACTAAGTTAATTTGACCCTATCTTATACGTACGAAGGATGGCAGAATCGATCTTGGGAGGCAGGCAGGACTCTGTTGTGAGGCAGGCGCGGAGGCGGGCGCGGCGGCGGCGGCTGACGTGGCTTCCTGGCGGACGCCCGCCGTGCCACCGGACGTCCAGCTGCCTTCCGCTGCAACAAGGTTATTGGGGAAGGTAAGGCAAGGCTACTATTTCAATCTATAAAACATTATTTAAATATAAACTTTGGTATATGTTAAAACTCAATAATTTTCCACTTCTAAATTAATGACAATTTGACATATTGATTGATAGTACTGCTACAGAAAAACCCCAAACCTGAAAAGAGTCTTTGAACTCATCATTATGAACCACTTTTATTATAAACATGCTGTTCTAAACATTAATGTTCATATTATTTGATCAAATCCATGATTATGGGCATCTAAGCTTCATTTCTAATATTTTATTAGACTTACTTTGTGGTCTCAGTTGGGGTTGTGGTGCTGAATGTTCTGCTGAGCGATGTGAAGGTTGGGCAGCTGCCTCCAGTGAAGGGAACTCTGTGCGGAAGTGTGGGGACGATGGTGGTGGCAGTGCCACCCATCCGCCGGGTCCAGTACCAGCAACCACACTGCTGTTCGACGTTGTTGACTGAGGAAATATACATAAATCATATTCGTTAAGATTTTGTAATGGCAGAAAACAAACAAAATTGTCAAACAAAGACAACCTTCACAAAAAAAAAACATTGATCTGCCCGAGCAGCTACTACTGGGTCCAATTGTTAATAGGTAAGGTTCCACTTAACAAACAACAAAATTTCATCAAAATGGGTGCAGCCGTTTAGGAGATCAGTGACATACACTCTTGCAACAAGAACTGGGCCTTAGCAGCTTTAAATAGAGAAGTGGATAGTATGAGGCCTTTGTCCTGCAGTGGGACACCACTGGCTTTTAATAACAATAATAAATTATTCCACTGAACTAAGATTATAATAATGCAGTCAATGAACTTTTATCATAACAATTTTGTTAACAATATAAGGTAAAAAAAACCTCATGCCACCTGAAGTAACATTCCTTTGTTTAACAAATTAAAAGCAAAATGTACTATTTTAAATACTTACTATAGTTTGAGAGGTACATGTTGAGGTTGTAGATACAGTTGTAGCAACAGCAGAAATAGAGCTGAAAGAGTTTATTGCTTCAGTCAGTACATGTCAATAGGTCAAAAAACTCATCACAGACTCATTCACCTCTAAATAAAAGTATTCTCTATGTTCTTTACTGTAAATTGAAATTCTTAATATTATGTTACATTCAATAGATTGTAAGGCTTTTACAAAGAATGTAATAAGAATAAAAGAAGCACTCATCAGTTGCTGCTGCTAACCATTGGTTGCATTACATAAGTTTACTTACTTTGTGTTAGGGTCTTGACCAGTTTCAGTTTTCAAAGAAGGCAAATTGGCAGGTGGCCGCCTAGCTGAAGGTACTTTTCCAAGACTTTGCATTCCATGTTTGCGGCTTAGTTGAGATTTCACTGAGGACGGCTCTGAGTTCTCGTTCTACAATATGTCAAAGAAAATATATGAAAAAAAAACATGTAGCAAGATCTGCAGTGAACAATGTGATACATATTAAGGTTATTTATATTTCACAATATTTAGTCAGGCATCATATTTTTTTTTTATTACAAATATTTATAATTTACAGTATGCACATTTCCTTCCAATCTTTAAAATTGCAAATCTCTGAAACAAGGTCATTGTCTATTTCACTATTGCCACTAGATATGCAAGGCAACTGAAGGTCAGTTTATTCAACTGATTACTACAATTATTTTACAGCTGGCTTGCAGTTTGTTAACATGATCATAGCTATAAGAAATCTTGCTCAAAGACAGATATTTATACCAAACAGTACTACAACAGAATCAAAAAATTGTTTGTTAAATTACTAGGTCCCACAGGATTATCTACCACAGATGGTGAACGGTCTACAGTAACATTATTGTTTTATAAAAATTATTCAGGTCATTGGAATGTACTGGTGGGCGTGTACTCCCTTGACATTGACACAAAATATATGGTACAGGAGCTGTACTTACTCTGTTGGCGCAGTACAAGCTATTGATGTCCAACTTCTGATATCTTTGCTTGCCGGTCGTCGGCTTGCTCTGCGCCGTAGTGCCTCCGCCGCCCGGCGTTGAGAGTGCAGACATGCTGCGATGTACACACCATCAGGAGATCACCCTCGCAACGACCACCAACTGCAATCAGCAAATCCCTCAGTATAATTTACACACAGTAAACGCAAATCACTGTAATCAAAAGCAACTAGCAGCGACCAAAGACAATCGTCCTTCAATGTAATCCGTTCCAATCCGATACTAGTAATTACAAGAAAAAATCGTACTATTTCGAAGCACTAAGTAATATTCACACTATTGATAACATTCACTGAAACACTAAACACTTTCACAGCACTTTTAAAACAATAAATTGGAGCCCTGCCCTCAAAGGTTTATTGACGTGTTACATCCGTCTGATGAACGCTGGATCGATGACTCCAATAATTTCACTTACGTTTTTTGTTACACTCTCTAGTCCGTTATTCTTTTATAACTTTCTACTGTCTAGCTCAAAATAACGGTACTAACAAGATTGAAGTAAAAGAACGGTAAATAAACTAATTTTTATCTTTGTATAAAACAATAAAAGCAAAATACATCAGTACCTTGGTCCGTTACACTTGTTATCACGGAATAAAAAATATCTAAGCTCGATTGCTAATTTCTTAAAGAAGATTACTTTAGATTTAAACTATAATCTACGCTACCAAAAACTTATATCACTTTATTTTAAGATGGCGTCTCCAAAAGACGATCTCCTTCCTTTTTACAATCAATAGCGTGACGTCACAAAGACGCGACACAGCGCTCTCTGGTGGATAGACTGACAAAGAGAAGCGCAAAGTTTGCTACACGAATAAAATATATTTTTATTAGTATTGCATAATGTAAAAAACATAGATAATTAAATCCAACCCAAATAAATTATTTATACAAACGCTGCCAGCCTTTTGGGCACATTTCCCACTGACAGCGATGGGGATGAATTTTTTGACGCCCTAAGAGGTTTTCCCCCGTTTTTACCACTTGTACATAATGTCTTAGAGCATTTAACCTATGGAGATGGCATAGCTAAGCGTACCCCTCTGCCATGACCGATTGGTCATACGGCCATACACGTTCTATAAAACTAGTTCATTCGCCAACCGCCGCCATTATGTATCGTATTGTGTCGCAAGGAAGTCCTCCTAAGAAATGGTTAATTGTGCAGTATCCTCGTGCAAAAAGCGAGCTGCCACTTCAAATTTTCGAAACTATGGTGTTTCCTATCACTTGTAAATATAAATTATACATTAAAATATTTTTAATTACGTACAATGTCGAAGTAATCGTTATTGACGTAACGATAGAAAAAATACATTGGTACGTAGGTAGCGCTAAAGTAGTACAGGGGTCGGATTTGCATAGTGCTGGGACAACGCGAATGAATGATTTGCCAATTAAATGATTTTTCAGTCAATAGGTTCAGTAACCAGTTTTTTGTGTATGTATCTGGACAAGTCAGCTTGAAATAAAAAAAAAATAACTATAAAAGTTCTTTGGAAGTCGATTTAAATTATTTTCATTGTATGTTTAGGATAATAAAAGAATAATAGTTTGTTCGTTTCGTAGTGAGTTTTTGTAGCTCATGCAATTTGAAAAAGAAACAATAATTATAATAGAAAAAGTATACGAATCTCAGTTCACTAATGTCCGTTTTGGGGTACCACAAGGTAGCGTAGTGGGCCCATTACTCTTTATTGTATATGTTAATGATTTACCATCCATAACGCACCATCAGATGACGCTTTTTGCTGACGACAGCACAGTTCTGTTTGATGGTGACAATTTGCACTCTAGCATTAATGCGGAGATTGATATGTTTTTAACTAATGCAACTGAATGGCTATCATCTAATAATTTAAACATAAATCTGTCAAAAACAAAAATTATGAAATTTAGACAAAATTTTCTAGCATCGCCAAATTTAAACATAACATTCAAAGATACAAATATTGAAGAAATAGATGAAATAAAGTTTTTGGGGCTACATATTGACAGAAGACTTAACTGGAAAAATCACATAGATTATGTCTGTAAACGCTTAAATCAACAGTCATATGCCCTTTATAAATTAAGTAAAATAGCAGACAAATCTGCTGTTCTTAGTGCGTATCATGGTTATGTCTCTTCCATTTTGAGGTACGGTCTTATGTTCTGGGGCAATTCGACCAACAAAGACCTAGCCTTTAAGGCGCAAAAGCGGTGTATCCGATCAATCGTAAACATTGATTCAACGGACACCTGTGTTCCACATTTTAAGAAACTGAAAATACTACCACTTCCCTGTATGTTTATTTACGAATGTGCCATTTTCGCAAAATTAAATATTCAACGTTTCAAATTTAGTAATAGAGCCAGACGTAAGGACAAAATGACACGTGAACCCCACAAAACTGCTCTTTTCCGCAAAAGTGTTTTTTATTTAATACCCGACATATACAATAAACTGCCAAAGACAATTAGGGATTTGGATTTGCATAATTATAAAAATAAATTATTTCAATTGTTATTAGACAAATGTTACTACACTCTAAAGGATTATCTCGATGATGTCATTTAACTTTCATTGTTCCCCTGATGAATGATGTTGATAAATGTTATTATACCGTAGACGAATACTTAATGATAATTTAATTTAGAATGGCATTGTTTGGGTACTATAATTATATTCATTTTTTATATTTCAATAAGAACCTAAAGTCAGTGTGACTGGAAATAATTTTGACATATTTTAAACTTGGCATTATAATGCCTTTTTTATTTTGAATTGACCTTTAATATTATTGACATTTATTTTAAATTTGACATTTTAAATCCATTTTTATGTTTTGTTTTTTTTAATTAGAATACCAACAATATTTGTACGCCTCTTGGTATGACTGTATTTTCTATACACCTATGTCAACAAATAAATAAATGATATGATATGATATGATATGAATAGATAGCTAAATATGACGTCGAAATCTAATAATCAACCGCGGACCGCGTAGGCACGCTGTTAAAAAACGTAGTACAATCGCCAGCACTGCCTCAAATATTCGGAATGTAATATGTTCATTCGCGGACGATCTCAAATTCTCTAGAGTTTCGAGTCTAGTGACGATACTGAACTTCTTCAAAGTGATATCGACGCGTAAGTCGATGGTGTAACTATACCAAAATGGTACTAAATATCAACAAATATTACTACGTGAAGTACACACGGAAAAACAAAATAACAGAATTGTATTGCAATTAAATGACAGAAAATTTTAAACTCATATTAAAAGTATACTTTGTAAACAAGTTTATAACAAATTAGAGGATTATATAAAGGATAAGGATGCTTGGAAACATACTGGTCCTGCTCCACAGGACAATCTAGCGTCCAGACAAAATCAAACTGGTTGCTTAGTAAATTAGGTAATAAATAATTTATAATGTTGTACCATACTACATATTTTAACATTTTGGAATAACTTTACCTCTCACATTGATTGATTTATTATTATTAACTTTTAGAATGTTTGTAAAAATGTGAGCACGTTCAAAAGTGCCTTTCTTGTGCCTATTTGACATAAATGATGTGACTTTAGCTTTGACATCATTTAGCTTTGCAACACCGGACTGCAAAACAATAAAACCGACGTGTAAAACTGCCATTCATAACAAAATAATAAAAGTACATCTGATTGATTGTCTTATTCTATTATTTACTAGCTTCCGCCCGTGGCTTCGCCCGCAAAATATGCCGACAAATTATACACATAAACCTTCCTCTTGAATCACTCTATCTATTACAAAAACCCGCATCAAAATCCGTTGCGTAGTTTTAAAGATATAAGCATACACAGGGATATAGGGACAGAGAAAGCGACTTTGTTTTATATAATATGTATTGATATTGCCCCCAAATTTTTGACACGTGTATATAAATGAAAGCCCTTTTTAAAGAATGGGGTATGAATTCCGAATTGCCGACCCTAAATGCAGAATGATATGCAATCAATATAATATTATTGAGAAATAAGAAAAAAAAATTGACTATAAAAATAAATACAATCGTTCTTTTTTTATAGCACTATAAATTGTTTTGTGATTACTGGCGGCTACCTACGTAGTTTCGCAGGCACTAATCATTAAACGTATTTTTTCCAAAAAAAGAAAACAGAACTTTTTATTCGTTCATTCATGACATGAAATACCACTCATTCCGTGTGCCTCAACACTAGTAGTTTGTGTTTGTTGTCGTAGGACAATTGCATAGATACGCACAAATTTGTCAATGTGTATGTGTTTTTTCACTGTGTGTCTATAATTTCTTTGTGAGCGTTTGTAGCAATAGGGAGCATGTCTCTGTGTGTGGTTGTCAAATTTAAGAAAAGTGCTGTATGTGTTTTCCTCGCCCCCCGCAAAAAGTGGCAGAAAAAGTTGTTCGATGATTGGCCGCTTGCCATCTCCATAGGTTAAATGCTCTAAGACATAATGTATATATTTTTTAGTTTTAGGTTGTATATAGTAAATAATTCTTCATGTAATTTGCTAATAGCAATAAAATTATATACAAACAATTTAAGTATGAATAAGTTGTTACTATGTAGAAATTATTGTTATAACATTAGAATACAATTTATACAAATACTATAGTAAGTTTGAACGACCCACGTTTAACGAGTTCCATATATTTTATAATAAACCTCTCAAAGAAATTTTGTAAATCTTGATGAAATAATGTTTAAAAAAACAGGAAAAGTGACACTTGATAAACTCAAACTCAAAGTATTTATTTCAAATAAACGAATTACAGGCACTTTTGAATTGTGTAGGGGTCGGTCAGTCAGAAAGATGAAGCTAGTTGCCCATTCCAAAGCAGTAGGTACTTAAGGAGAAGAACGGACAATAAACAGTAGATATATCAGTAGGTATGGACAAATCTGAAACTATTCTGTTAAACATAAATTTATAACTACGAAACCATGTAATTAAATAAGATTTATAAAAACATTTAAAATAAAAGATTAGCTCATCGACTAAAGCTGACTAAAGCTCGATGTTTTATAATTTTTGTTTTTTGTGCTTTAAACGTTTTATTGTATTAGATTATTGTGTAGCCGATTACATTTAATTAGTAATGATTAATGAATCATGACATGACACCACTCGATACTAATACTTGATAAATATCCATTCGATATAAACTTTGCTTTACAATTTTTCTTTCCATTCACGCCTGCGCATGAGGACTTTGCACCATATTGATGAAATAAAAATCAGTAGGCGAGGATCTGCGGAGAAGCTCATAATACGAAGAGTGTTAGAGAAAACCGGCAGCCATGCAGGCCGGGAATATGGGAATGGAACAATTGATTCCAATTGTTAACAAGCTGCAAGATGCTTTCACACAGTTGGGTGTTCACATGCAGCTGGATTTGCCGCAAATTGCAGTTGTGGGTGGACAGTCTGCAGGAAAAAGCTCTGTTTTAGAAAATTTTGTGGGCAGGTATGTGATTTTGTATCTACGCTTAAATTGTGTCAGTTAGTCAATTTCAGCATGATTAATAAGGGCTTAGCAGAATACCAAGCGGACTAGGGGTATTCTGTTTCCAGCGGATTCACAAAGCTAAATGTCATTTATTCTAAGTATAATTTTATGATCTTAATTAAGTCTAAATTCTTAGGGCTCTCAATTTAATCAGTTCATTTAGAAATATAACCCGAATTACGTAAGTAGCAGAAGAAATGAGCAAGTATTTTATTTAGCAATTGTACACGGTCCAATTTAATTATTACTACATTTTCAAAAGTTATAAGATTACATTATTGAGAGTATTTGATAATTATAGGGCCTAAACCTTTTATATAGAATCTATCATGATTTCAACTTCAACGCTTATTCTCATTTCTCTGTTGGCAACTTTTAAAAAATACGTTTCGTTGCGTTTCATTATTTAATGAGCTTTAAAATAAATCATCATTTCTCTAAATTTAATTGACAAAACAATAATGAGTACCCACTACGAAAACATTGTTACGATATTTTTATATTCTGGCCTAGTTTTAGTGCGCATGTCGAGCAGTATTGATTTACTTATTCTCAAATGTCAATGGTTGCGAAGGGTCATTTTAATGAACTTCATTGAAATAATTAGATGAGAATAAGCTCGATTCGGTTTTAGAAACAATGATACATAATAGTTGTATGACTAAAATTAATACTGAAATGACTGAATACCAGATATTTTTGCAAGTACACATATTTGTCTCAGGTTCGAATGCTGATATTCGGTGTACAGACAGAGACAGAGAATGTTTTGAAATGTTCTGCACTACGCTTTGTTTCTTTTTGACAGTAGTCGAATCAAGCTGAATCGAAACGTAGTAACGTAACCACCCACCACCATATTGAAAAATAAATTAGTTTATCGATGATGAATTGATGATGAGCAAGTGTTAAATAGTGTTTTACAGTGATAAAAGTTTAATGTATCTTAGAAAAAATGGCTGGAAATTTCGGAATGCAGCAGCTAATCCCTGTTGTAAACAAATTACAAGATGCATTTGTGCAAATGGGCGTGCACATGTCTTTAGATCTTCCCCAAATTGCAGTTGTGGGTGGTCAGTCCGCAGGAAAGAGTTCGGTGTTAGAAAACTTTGTAGGAAGGTAAGATTTTGTATCCAGTAGGAAGTTATGTCGTTCATTACGGAACGTTCTAATGTGCCGAAGATGTCGGATGTATATACCTTCTTTGTTTATCATAAATACAGTTGATTTATTGGTTCAATATGAGGAACAGTCTGTAAGAATAAACCATTTCCTTGGTGCATAGATTGCAGTTGTTTAGAGCAACAATAAGCTTATCACAGATTCCTTAACATAATTTATAGTCTTTTGTGATGAGTCATAAGTAACCTTCCCAAACAACAATAATATTAATAACAGTGTATAGTAGGATTATATGGGACTTCACTTTTCCATGAATTATTGGTACATTGGTATTGCTAGTAGGTAAGCAAACTTTTCACATACTTAAAATGATATGTAATACAAATGAAAGTGATATAAATAATGAGTTTCCAGCAAGAAAAATCAACATTGAAAGAGTTTAGTCATTCAGTTAGGTATTAGGGTGGTAATACCAGTTTCCGAAAACCTATGAAAGACATGTGATGATAAGCTAGGCAAGAGGGTTGTATTATTTATTTTAAACAAATTAACCTAAGAAATATCAATTTCAACTTGATACCTCCACGCATATCTGTGAAAAAGGATCTTAACAGACTGATAGACAGACAGATAACTTAGTGATCCTATAAGGGTTTTGGTGTAAATGTGGTACTGTTCCACAAACAATGTGACACTTTATATTGTGTCCATGATCATGTTAGAACTGAATTCAAGGCCGAGTCCATTTTGATTGCCATTGACACACTAAGTAAAAGACTGTCTTATTTTTTCCTGGTATGGAACCTTAGTAATGAAATGTGTGTAAACAACAAGGTATTCTTCTTTATGGTCAGGTATAGGAAGTGCTACTTAGTTCTCTGATTACATAAGAGCATCAAATTCATGGCTTCACCAGTAAATCTCAACATAATATAGATAATGCCCAAACAAGTGCAGCGAGTGACAACACCATTTATAGATCCTACCGTGAACATGAAACTACCATTTCCAAAATCCATCCAGCATTCAGCATCATAGCATCCAGGATGATACAAGTGTAAATATGGTCTCAAAATTCATTTGCAAATTCAGTTTTCATATGGTGTCTATAAACACGCAGGTGCAGTTGCGTAGTTATGAATATTATTTGATCTAAGCCAAAGTTGCGTATCCACACTTTGCATGTAGTGGAGTAAGACACCATCCTCAGCCGCATATATAGCAGTCCAGTGTAGTATGCATGGATTTTTCAACTGTTTCCCTTTCAACTGGATTTCTTCCATACACAAGCAATCTATCTAAGCCGTCTTTTTTAGATTGTCAGTCTTACAGACCATTTGCCTAATCATAACGACACATTTTGCTCCAACAACTATTTGTCCTTCCACAAACATGGCCAGCCCAATGACTAAGTTACTAGGTTGCTTGGTTCAGTTTGACCAGTTCTTTTCAGTTTTCCTATTACTTGTTTTGGATCCTTTCGTGTACAGATACTCCGAGCATAAAGCGCTCTATGTAGAACATGCTAAATGACCTAGAATAGAGATAATGCCTGGGTAAAAAAAAAGAAACTATATTTAGTCTGACAAACTAATAATAAAAAAAATTTGACACGTATTTATTTCTTTATCATATTAATAAAAAATACTGAGATAAAATGCATTAAAGTTGGGGGGTGGGGGCTCACTACGTCACAAGTAAGTATACATACATACATCATACATACTACATACTCGTGACGTCATGCCAAATTTCAACTCAATGTATCAGCGTAATCTTTGGATTACGTAAATAAAGGAAAATATGTGTCCAATAATTCTTGTAAGTCTAGCTTACGGACTAAAAAAATAAAATCTAGTCATCCCTACTGGTGGGCCAACCCAACTTCGGTGTCAACGTCTCATAACGACATGTCATAACGCGTATCAAGAAGACTTCACGTAGTTTACATAGTGCCGTCCAACCGAACTGCGTCCGTCTGCCGCCCTCTTTCTGGAAGTTGTGTCTGATCTGAAAGACAGACGTCAAGAGCGCCACCATTAAACGCAAGATAGGTAAATAAAATACTAAGTGCCTGGTGGCTGCCTCACTTGCAAATAGTCCAACCGAATCGCCAAGGTTTACTACTTCTCTTCTGAAAGATGGTTTTGACTTTAGTGTCTAAATCATCCTTATTTTATCTTCATGTCCTCTATTACTATTATAGAAAGTTTATGGCCCAAACAGCGGCTACGCACGCGTATTACAACCTGGTAAATATATTCTCCTAGAAGTCCGTCTTAACCTATCTATCAACCCGCAAAAAAACAATAAAATACATTCGCTTTATCTCCGCTGGTGCCAATGGATCAGTATACTGCTACTGAGATGCTCCACGTTGCATCTAAACTGTTCCAATATAATCTAGTAGAATTTCAATGTAACTGATTATAATCATAGCAAAGTTGCATCAACTATCTCCAGATTTAGATGGAATTCAAAATTGACACCAAAGCGCAAATGTAGATCGTGATGATCGTAGTGGCGCTATAAGGTTCGCAAACCGAACTGCCCAGGCGCTACTTGCTACATACGATGATAGTCTTGCTTATGAGATGCACTTAGTATTTCATCCATGGACAATAGCTCCTACTAATTTTGGCACCTTCGAGCAAGACGTATGAAATAAAACAACTTGTGGCTAGGTATGTAGAATGTGCAACCATTTCAGACACTGCAGCGTAATCCAGTCATTCATAATCGTGGATGTTATATTATATTGACCAGTAATATAAATACTTAGCCATGCAATTCCAGATTTATTTAACATTATTTATTGCCTTGTTTTAAATGCAACTCGAGTACGTTTTGTCTAAAATCACTATTATTATTGCATGCGTTACCCTACTAGTGACTCATTTATCAGTACGCTATGATTACATCTGGGTAAATTGCGTGACATCAACCGTCTTTACTTTAGGTTTAATTTTCTGTTTTAGATTACGAGCAGTTTCAGCAGAACAATAGCCGTTTTTATTTGAGGTTGTGGTAGGGGTATATTTAGATAATAGGGATTGCTTAAAAATAGCTATTTATTTATTTTAATAACATGGGAGACTTACAGCTAAAACAAACAGATAAATAAATAAACTATACTGATCAAATTATCGTACGTCTGGCGCGCCATGGCCGGGGCTTAAGGCACCGCTACCACCTTGCTGGCTGGCTGGCGAATATTACTTCCTGCTGCATGAAATGTTCTTAAAATTTAATAAAAGAACCACCGAGTTAATCTCATTTAACGCGACATAGCGGCAGGCCAAGATTATGACGACGGGACAAGCTTGACTCTCAAAAGGACTGGCGGGCACTAGCAAAAGATAGAATTGTGTGGAAAAGGGAGAGGGAGGCTTTGGTTCTGCCTTAGGATAATACAGACTAGTTAGATTCGATGAATTACTGGTCTTATTGTTCGTGCCGAAACGAGGGGAGATTATATCGCAATCTACAGCTGTACAAGTCGTATTTTGTTGCAGGGACTTTCTTCCCCGAGGTTCCGGAATAGTAACACGTCGCCCATTGATTCTGCAGCTAATACATGGAAATGCAGGTACTCGTAATGTTTAGATAAAATTATATGTAACTTAAAATTACTTTTTATGGGGGAAATAAAGCTTAAACTCGTCAATTTATTTTTGTAAACTAACCATCTGGCTGTGATGAAGTTCATTATTGTGCAAAATGTGATCATTAACCTTCAGCTGTATTCTGAATATTAAAACTAATTGGCTTACTAATATATGTACCTATGTTTGTACTTTGTTAAAATTTGTACAGCGTAAATGACAGTGTTTAAGAAGATCATTATTTATACAGAACATTGGATATTTTGGTGTATTTAGTACTGTGATAATTTTTTCCGGTCACGTACTTAAAGGTCAATAACCTTCCGTTCTGCATGATTGGAACCTTACTTCTCGTGATGTATTTTAATGCCAATCAGATGATTTATAAGAGACTTGATACCTATCTAATAAATAAATATTTTGCTCTAAATGTTGAAGTACAATAAAATATGCTTATTGGGAAGTTATGCTTAAAATCAAATCGAAGCTTACGCTTTGTTGTTTATTTATTATGTTGGTGTCAGCGCTTATCGTGGTGTACAAGCAAAACAGAATGAAACTGCCGATTAGTTTCTTATCATCGTGTTAATGGCATTATGCAAAAAAAAATTGACCGATGGAGATATTTATTGAGTCGAGCAAAGGCGGCTGTATTAGCAAGTGGTTACATGATTGCCATGAGCTTGCCATCTGTCATTAAATACACGCGGAATGCCCCGTGTAGGTATTTAATATATATTAAAAATACAGTTGAAAATTAAAAAATATGTAAAAAAATATACTTAATATGATCTGCCAAACTAAAAGCAAAGTACATAACGCAGTATTTAAAATGTAATCTAATGCTAAAATAATTATTTCTTTTTTATCCTAGAATATGCGGAGTTTCTGCATTGCAAAGGCAAGAAGTTCGTTGATTTCAATGAAGTACGCGCAGAGATTGAATCAGAGACGGATCGTATGACCGGATCTAACAAGGGCATATCACCAGTGCCGATCAATCTACGTGTATATTCCCCAAATGGTAAGGTTCAAATTTGTATAATAATTATCTCAGTAATTTCCAAAAGAGAGATAAAATTAATCACTCTTTGTTATATTACACTATCCACAGGTTTAGTAGATTAAAATAGTTCGAGGGGCCGTTATTTACATCAATCTTTGCACGTAAGCCAGGCTGCTTACGGATGTCGTCGGAGTGTCGCTTTAGGATTTTATCAAAATCCTAAAGCGACAAGAACATCCAAGTCTTTAATTTAAGACTTTATTCAAAGTTTTTACATACATTATGACGACACGGTTGGCCAGTGGTTGAGCGCACAGAACAGTTAAAGAGGTTAGAAGGGCCTTGTGGGCGGGACAGGCGCGCCACACATATGCGCGGGCGCTCCAAACCCAACCGAAATTAGAATCACCGGTCAACAGTCACGCTCTTATTGTGAAAGCGTTCAATTCTCCGCGAAAAAAAAGAATTATGCCGTCTTGCCCAATTAAAACGTGTCGGAAAAGAAGTCAGGAGTGTAATGTGGCCCGAGGAGGGATTTCATTTCACCGGTAACTCCAAAAACCTTAAAATACGAGTGATATTTGTAATTATTACAAAAGTATTATGTAGTTTGTAGACAAAAGCGATAAAATTGCATTCAGATGCAAAATTATACATTGCTTGCATTACATTGGTACGATCTTGCACGACGTGAGCGGTCGCGCAATGTATTGCGTTCACTGCGAACGTCGCGTGCGTCGATCCAAAGCTTCAATTCTGGGAAATCTATGCGCGTCGATAGTGTTGTTCCAAATTGTAAACAATGTCGATATTAAGATGTGTATACGAATGATTATTGTCAGTAATATAACAATGAAAATAAATTTGTTTCTATTAACACCAATTATTGTATAATGTGGATTATTAATTTAGTTTCTTAGTTGGTTTTTCGTCTAAAATCAAATTTACGATGCAAACACTTTTTTTTTAATTTTACAAAAGATCCAGCTACAAGAAAACTGTTGTTTGAAGCAACTGGTAGAATTTAATGGATACGTACTAAATGTAGCACAATTTATGTTTGCAACATTTTGCAGAAAATGATTAGGTAACGCGGGTAAAACCGGCGGGCACAGCTATTATTAATAAATTAACATGCTACAATTAATAAATACTTTTTCACGGAGTAGTTCACAATAAATTAATTAGATTATACTATGTTAATTCGACTTAGCATTCGATATGGACGTGAAATTTAAAATTTCTTTATAGTTTTTTTGCATATTGTGTAGCGTTGTTTTACGTTTTATGTTATTCAAAATGCTATTTTTCTTTCTTTCATTATTATGACGTAAAACAGAGCTGCAACTAGCAGAACTCTAAAGAAAATTTAAATTTCGCGGCAGTATCGGATGTTCCCCCTTAATTTGACTTTGATTTAAGTTTATTTATATGTAATTAGGAAGTTATTCGTACCGTACTGCAACTTGAAAAAATGCAATACTTTAATTAACTAAACTACAGTAATTTTATCGATATGATTAATCGACCTTTTGGTAGCCGTAACATATATGAGAAATAAATTGCTTTTACACGTGTGTGAGTGTACGTCCAGAGCAGAATTTGCGTTAGTGTGACAACCAATAGTAAACACGCGATCTAAGTGCGTGTGTTTTATTTGTGTGTGTAATGCGCGTACGTATTATCTCTTGCTTGTAGTTGAGAGACTAGAGTGGGAGACATGCGGCGACACGCGTTATAATACAAATCAGGAACTATTCCATTCTAACCTCTTTATCTGTTCTGTGGTTGAGCGATTGACTGCTGCGCACTATGTCGCGGGTTCGATTCCCGCACGGAACAAATATTTGTACGACCTGCAAGTATTTGTTACGAGTCTGGGTGCTTTTCTATCTATAATATGTATGTATTTACAAAAAAAAAAAAATAAGTAGTTTATCAGCCACCTCGTTACCATAACACAAGCATTAGGTTGCTTAGCTTGGGACGTTAAGGCGTTGTGTGAAATGTCCAAGGATATTATTATTATTATTCAAGAGACGCGCTGAAATAAAGTTAAGACGAAACCGGAAGCATCTTTATACGCATGCGTAACGTTATAGATTGACAATTTTACGAAGTCATTGGCCGACAAATGCGTGACACTCGTTATCATACTCACAATAGCGTCATTATTTTATGTTTTACTTGTGCCTTCTGTTTAGGAGTCAAAGCAAATTATTGTGAATCAAAATTCATGAAGTTTCTTATCTACGTACTGTATCTTCTATGGGAAGATACTACGTACTGTATATCTATACAAAAGGGAATATACCTTATGTACTCACAAGATGATGATGCAAGGCCACAGTTGTTCACCTTTGACAGATCTTATTTATAGGTACCAGTTAACAAAAGATGATTGGATGCTCTGGTTTTGTTTTGTGACGAAACGTCTATCTTTACGTAGGCACCTTGTCGTAGTAGGTATTCAATCAATTACGGTTCTATTACAAACTATATTTTAAAAGGTTTATCCTGAAACAATTATTTTTATTCATTCATAAAGTTAAAGCTGATTCATTGGTTTAAATTGTCAACCGAGTTTATTTTATTTTTAGGTACCTAATCAACTACAAGGGGTTTTTAGACAGTTTATCATATGATAGATAATAGAGACTCCTCGCAAAATAATCGATAAAACTATAGTTGTTAGGTTGTCACATGATACTTAAAACTTATCGGGAATTTCAACTCGTAAATATTATGTACCGGCTGTATGACGAAGATGTCTCCTGGGCCTGGTAATAAATAATGAGTCAGTGTTAATCATGTGCTTTAGATAAGCCAATACCCAGTTAATTGATATTAAAATAACATATTCCATTATCAATTTATTGCTAATGTAAATATTGGTTTTTGTGCCCATTTACTAAGGAATTGTTGAGCGTTAATTGATAAGTTCATCTATCAGCAATCTAAGGAATTCTGTTGTATTATTATGAAAAAATATGTGTCAGTACAATCAATGTTTCCTCCACTGCTTATATGGAGAGAAAACGATTATTGCTAACTAGTTTTTAATACGTTGTACTGACATGGATGTGTGTGTAGTCATCTTAATTATGCAATCTTGATTATTACACTGCTTATTTGATATTCTATGTGTAGTTTGATAATGACCCACATAACAAATGCTAATTTGACCGTTAGTTTACCGTTACGTACATGCGTATAGTTTATGGAAGTATTCTGTCTAGACTTGTAAATAGCTTGTGCTGTGTGTATAGCTCATCTGCCTAGCCATTTCCCAACTATGTTGGGGACGGCTTCCAGTCTCACCAGTATTTTATATGGAGCGATTGCATATCTGACCTCCAGAACCCAGTAACTGGGCCCCATACCCCTTGGTAAGACTGGCTGTCAGATTTTCGGGCTTCTGACGACCCCGTAACGAATGTCAAAGATGCACAAATGTCTGCCGGGACCAACGGCTTAACGTGCTTTCCGAGGCGCGGAGGAGTCTCGGTATGTAAAGACGGACCCATCCACGGCCAACCTCCGCAAGCTTAGCTTAACCTGATGGATCGACCTGTGCGGCTGTTAGTACTTAGCCACGAGCTCCTCCATTATACCGGGTTATTTTTCAATGACCGGCCAAATTTTCGCAGGGTGTTCTACCCATAAATATGAACAACTTTCACTATGGAACCAACTCTGAAATCACGAAAAAAAAAATCAGCTGTTTCATACGTTTTAGTCTAGTAGGTATTGATATTTTGTAGGAAACAGCTGATTTTCTTTAGATGTATTGCTGCAGCACGCGATGGTAGATTCCTTACTTTGTCGGACACGAGTCACGTCAATAGCAATATAAGACGACGTTCATAAGACGTTATCATAACATAATTACCTACCTAGGATTCTCTATTAACTCACAAATAAAGCATTAACTACGCTTGTTGTTCGGCGAGCATTATCTTAAATGCTGCGAATGCTCAGAATATGTACGACAAATCCACTTATCGAGTTCTCATGTCTGTACAATAGTATTATCTACTTAGTACTTAGGAATATGGAAAAAAAAAACAATTGTTCCGTGCCACCGCACAATATTTAACACTACATATTTAAAAAAAAAACACTTTTTTTGGATTTCATTTTTTTAGTTATTTTTAATAGAAATAGACAATCTTTCAAAGGTAATATGGTTCATGAGATACAGCCTGCTGGCAGACGGAGCAGCGGAGGCTTAGTAATAGGTACATTAGCTACCGAATTACCCATGCGTGTGAAGGTCATGGCAAATCTTTGCACAGATGCGTCCTTAATATGTTGTAATGAGACTTACTATTGATACGACGATTACGAAGTATGCCTGAAACCATCAAACGATATAAATCTTACGTTATCTGTCCTTATCATGTAATACAATATTTTCTATTTTACTTATCGTTACAGAGCGTATGAAATGTAATTTTCTCCTATTGTTCTACAAACATTGTAAATGTGTAATTATGAAATTTCACGCTTCGTATCTATGTTGATGTTTATTTACTTTTAAGGAACAAGTTAAAATGACTCCTCATAAAAAAGAACACATTTCGTTAGTTCCAATAAACTGTAAAAAGTATTAGTGTACATCACAATTATTGAAAACATTGATTTTGTTGTTAAACAGTAGGTATTGTTAATTATAAACCGATAACAATGACCTTCTGTTATTCTTCAACTACAAACATTTCGTGCTACCTAACGTATGCAGCTTACTCACTAGTTGTTTAAGATTCGACAATAAGAAATATTTTGGCACGCACCGCAGGTTTATAGGTCAATTTAGCATTTACGGTTAAGTTGTTATCTATGTCATGCTTTCTGACAGTAACGTAAAATTTTAGTTTATTGGTATTTTAATGTAGGGACACGTCATTGTGGTTACAAACAAGTTTAAGCTTAATGGTTTGTAATATTAATGTCTTACAATTACCGATATGAATGTTGAATCAGTTGTTGTTGTTGTTGTTCTTCAGTTTAATTTTAAACGAATTGTATGGAAACTTACTAATTTTCTTTGTAGGGAAAGAAACTGTAGACAATGTTCTTACGTTTCAGTGCTCAACTTGACCCTGATTGATTTGCCGGGTCTGACGAAGGTGCCTATCGGCGACCAGCCGATAGACATCGAGCAGCAGATCAAAGGGATGATCTTCCAATTCATCAAGCGTGAATCCTGCCTCATCCTCGCCGTCACGCCCGCTAACACCGACTTGGCAAACAGCGACGCCTTGAAACTCGCAAAGGAAGTCGACCCGCAAGGCTAGTAATGAAAACGCCTTTTACTGAGTGTAATGACTCATAAGACTGATTAGGACAAAAAACCCATTCTCTAAATGGTTAAAATTTATTTGAATGAACGAATATGGCGATTATTTCCTTCTGTTATGTGCTAGCTGACCCGACAAACGTTGTCCTGTTCAATTTTCAATAACACAAAATTACACCCGTGTTCGGGTAGAGGTTTACGTATAGAAAACCCACATCTCGCCAGTTATGTTTAAGTTAGGCCATAGAAAAGAGGGCCTAATTCGGACTATTACGAACATTTTAAAACAGCCGAATCGGCACAGTCCTTCTCAAGCGATGCGCTTACCAAAAACACCATTTCATTTAGATAAATGACGCATACACTGCTGAAATGTTCATGTATGGTTGGTGGTCAGTGGTACTTATACTTATTTGCAATGGCAGACTTATTTGTTTTTTGTTTAAGTCGAAACAAATTCTAACAATAATTTTTTGTCTCAAGTCATTCAACTTGTGAGGATAAAACAGCGTTTTTTTGGTAGCAAGTTAGGCATTGTAACTATTCTCCCACAGTCTAAGTCTCAGTTCATTTGAAGAATTCAAATATTTACGCTATAAACATGTCGGCGTTACTACAGGTCTCCGTACAATTGGCGTGATTACGAAGCTAGACTTGATGGACGAAGGCACGGATGCACGCGACGTGCTCGAGAACAAATTGCTGCCCCTACGGCGCGGATACATCGGCGTCGTCAACCGGTCGCAGAAGGACATCGATGGACGGAAGGACATCACCGCGGCCTTGGCTGCTGAGAGAAAGTTCTTCCTTAGGTTTGTATACTACAAAAGCACTTATTGGTTAGTTTTAGTGTTTTCAGTTGCAGAAATAACATTCACGCCTTGTTTCCCCAAAGGTTTGGGAAGAGTTGTACTAATTAGTACATTAGCTATAATTTATAGAACCACGCCACGAACATTTAAGTCCCACGTGATTGCTATCAACCGGGCATAAATCCAGACTCCGGACATTCCCGATAGAAAAAGTAAACAATTTGCCCGACCTGAGAATCGAACCCAGGGTGGAAATCTCACTGCAGTATGAGCTGCAATGGTTGACTAACGAGTGATCGGTTACGAGTTCAAATTCTGCCTGTTGTTAGATTGCTTATAAATTTCTTCTATAAATTATAATAGCATAACCAGCTTAGTTTGAGCCGGTTCCTGTTAGGAGTAATTTAAAAAAAACTGTTTATTATTTCAGAAACTAGTAGAATGCAATCGACTTGTAGATATTTGAAAGAGGTTAGAATTGAATGATTCCGAGACATTCAATCTGAGTCATTAACATTAAGGACCAGTACTCAATGAGTCATGTTTCCTCAATTTATCACCGTATAGTAAAAACTTATCAACACGACGTCACCGGGCAGGCCGAGAGCTACTTGTACGAGAAGTTGCAACATATAATATTCTGATAGACAGTCATATGGGTTGCTCTCGACTATCGGACTGACCTACTTCCGTACGTCGTCGATTGTATTTGCAATTTGTGAGATGATAAGCACTTATTTTATTAGGTCATTTTACTTTACTTATTATTGGAATTTTGATTCTTAAATTATTAATCATTAAGTAAAAGTAACCTACTTATTGAAATTAAGTAATTCAACAAGAAAAAAAAAATGAGGATATATTAGAAGGAAAAAGTTCCTGTTTTTAAATGTTTAGTATTGACGTTTATTTGTAAAATGTAATGATAGGCCGAGTTGAATGAGTCTGGTTTAGTTTATTATTAAACTTCCTCGGTTTGACCGGCATGGGGTTCTGAGCTATAAGATGGCGGATTCTATTCCTGTACGAAATATTTTTTGCAAAGAAATACCTACTTATAATGCCAACCTGTTGTTGTCCCACTGTTGGGCAAAGCCCCTGGGCTTCTGAGCTATAGATTGCGGATCCTATTCCTGTACGAAGTATTTTTTGCAAAGAAATACCTACTTATAATACCAGCCTGTTGTTGTCCCACTGCTGGGCAAAGCCGTCTTCTCATATAGAGGGCACGAGCATTGATCACCACATTTGCTCAAGACGGGTTGGTGATTGCAGAAGAATATTAACTATAAAGGTTAAGGTTTCATCATAATGTTTTTCTTCAACAATGTCGGTAATCTCCAAGATAACCTCAGAAAGAACTTATTAATTGAAAACGTCATAGTGGCATTTGTCTGGATTTGAGACCATAAACTCGTACATTAGAAGCAAGGCTTTTCACTGTTGGGTCATCACAGCAGTACCTACTTAATAATAATGAATTCTACTCGCTTGTTACAGCCACCCCTCATACCGGCACTTGGCTGACCGGCTCGGCACCCCATACCTACAACGCGTCCTGAACCAACAGCTGACCAATCACATCCGAGATACGCTGCCCGGCCTTCGAGATAAACTGCAGAAACAATTGCTCGCGCTCGAGAAAGATGTCGACCAGTACAAACATTTTAGGCCCGACGATCCCTCCATCAAGACTAAGGCTATGTTGCAGTGAGTATAAACTTATATGTTCAACTAGTTGTTTGTACCCGGCGTCGCCCGGGATTAAGATTACGGACATCAGTCGCACAAAAATAACTGACAATTATGAACCCAACAAAAAAAATCTGCATACATGAGGCAATTGAATTTTATTTACACAGTGTGTTAGGTTAAACGAGGGACATACTTTCAGAGGTTACTATACTCATGAAATTGAACAACCTTGACTATTCAACTACACCCGATATCACGAAAAAAAAAGATCGTCAAAATGTATGGAATAGCTGATATTTTTTTTCATATTTCTGAGTTGTTGATATTCATGAGTACTATACAACCTGAAAGTATGTCCCTCGTTTAATCTAACAAACTGTAGAGATGGAACAATTCAATATCGAATACAGTAATAGTGGGTTTGCTAGTCAATTTAGTAATGTTCGAAACAAATAAAAAAGTCAACTGAATCTCTCACTTGACTATAAAACTGCCTCTTATTTCACAGAATGATCCAGACTTTGCAAACGGACTTTGAACGCACAATCGAAGGTTCTGGCTCGGCACAGATCAATACAAACGAACTATCGGGCGGTGCGAAAATCAATCGGTTGTTCCACGAACGATTCCCCTTCGAGATTGTCAAAATGGAGTTCGATGAGAAAGAGCTGCGTAGGGAGATTGCATTCGCTATTAGAAATATTCACGGTATTAGGGTAAGCATAATGTGCACCATATTGTTCAACGTTTTGTACAAAAATGTATGATACATGTCTTGGCAGGCTAAATAAACTGTTCGCTGTGATTGGGTTCGATTCCCAGATCGTGGTATTGGGAATTCAAATTTAGAAGTTGGCTGTAGCGGCCTGGACTCTAGATGTGGCTCTGTTATTCAAAACAACGTGTGAAATGTTAATGTGTTCTGTACACTTTTCTTTATCTCTTCGTGGAATGTTATGTTATGTCATGTTAGCAGGTTATCGTTTCCGCACTCAGTCCTTAGAGGACCATTGTGCGTGGGCCATGGCAGCCTTTGGCGGTTATTCCAACCAGCCCACCTCCCTCCATAAGTTGTTCACGTCTCCTGGATTGGTTCCTTCGTGGAATATAGTCGCGATGTTAATAATATGTTTTGTAATGAAATGCCGTTGTCTTCCGCAGGTGGGTTTGTTCACTCCGGACATGGCGTTCGAGGCTATCGTAAAGAAACAGATCGCGCGGCTGAAGGAACCCAGTCTCAAGTGTGTCGACCTCGTCGTGTCTGAACTGTCTAACGTCGTTCGTATCTGCACTGAAAGGGTAATTATACTTTTTGTTTGTAACCTGTTTCTTTGAATTCCACAATAAATATTTGATCTTGCTTGCTCGAAATGTCAAACGTAACAGAATATAGTCGTCATTTTAAAGATGTATTGTAGCGACATAACGACTTAAGATCGACAAAGTTAAAGTGTCGTCCAAGATTTGGGGGAAACTTTGATTTACATTCACCATCAATCAGTCTTAAGTTTCTTTAGCACTTAGCATAATCAACCTATAATGTTCCCACTGCTGGAACACAGGTCTCCGCTCTGTGAGTGGGAGTGAAAGAAGAAAGAAAGAAAAAATGTTTATTCAGCACAAACAAGACGCACATTTATAAAAATAAACTAAAAAGTCACCTACTATATCCGTGCAAATCAGCTAAAAAACCTCGTATTCAGAAACATCAAAATCATTGACAGTTAGTATCTCGGCCATGGACAATGGATGGACCATAGACAAAAACTGACAACTTAATCAACTTGGTGTGGGTCATGGTGGGTGATAATCCACCAGGCGGGCCCAGTTTTCTTTCACTGTTTTGAAAGCAGTGGTGATTAAATTAAATACACAAAGTAAAGTACCTGTCTGGGTTCGCACTCACGGCCTACAACTCGTAATATGGTATTTAGAATCTTAATCATAAGTTTGACTCATCAAAACGATCACTTTACAGATGTCTCGATACCCACGGTTGCGTGAAGAGACGGAGCGCATTATCATGTCTTACGTTCGTTCTCGCGAACAAATGTGCAAGGATCAACTGGTACTGCTGATTGACTGCGAGCTTGCCTACATGAACACCAACCATGAGGACTTCATCGGATTTGCCAAGTAACGTCGTTTTCTCTATTTTCAAGTCACGATAGGAAGAAGGTTTTTGTTTTAGTAAAAATATGAAGCATCTTACCGACTTTCCACTGCGAGAGGAGTGGGATTTGTATGGACTTCTTTGGGCTTGCAACAATAAATCTCATTGAAGTCCTTTCACTGCAAAAGCGAGAGTGAGCGGAGTGGACTGTACGAGTAAAAAGAGACACAAGTGGTCGCAGTGTTAGCCCGGGTTTTATAACGTGACGATTTTTCGTCGCGCACTGCATTTTTAACTCTCCGTGTTCAGCCGAGCATTGAGAATAAGAAAAAAACCCAGTGCGCCAAAAATACACCGTTGAATTTTCAACCCTCTGTGTTAAGCAGTGCGTTGAAAATCCAGTGCGGGATAAAAATCGCTTTTGAATACTAGGGCTTAACGGATATCCAACGGACTCTTAAACGAGTGAGTGTCTTGCCTAAGCGACTAGAAAGGAGTCCGTTGTGTCATGGCGTCGAGGACTAGTTTTGAACGGACTGCATGCACCCCGCCCCTCCCAACCATCACCGCGACATTGTAAGTAGTGGTGGGTAATGAAACGTATAGCGCCAAATATAACATGCTAAGTACAAAACTTGCAGCGTTTGTTACATCGGCTCTGACTCTATAATACAAGGCCTCAACAAACTAAACGTCTAAACCGTGCCAACACAGGGCATCGCACGAACTTGACGACAGTCTGCATGCGTATGCGTATACGCAGGCAGTTGTTTGTAAACACGGCGCTTTCGAACCTCGTTTAATGGTTTTTTTTTTAACAAAATAAAGGTGATTTTATCATAACATCATAAATTCATAACACGTAAATAGTTTTTGTACATGCAACTGAAATAATCCATGGAATTTTTAAATACGTTTTTAATAAACAAATCATTGTCTCATAAGACATTAGAAAACATTGCTTCAATTACAGACAGAGACACTCCCTAAGCCTGGAAAGTCTTGAGGGAAAGTTCGTTGACCTTTAAAGCTTTTCATGAGATATTATGGTCATATCGCTTCATGATTGTTCTTTCGCGCACAGCGTGTTGCGAGATAACATTCCCCGCGCAACATTGTGTCCGTTTAGTGTGTTAGCGGATAAAATGATAACGTCTCCGCGTTTAGTTTTGCGGCCGAATTTTTGCAACGTGTTATAATTATAGCGTAAAAAACAACGTGCTAATATTTTTTTTTTAGTTTATAACTTGTCTAGAGTTTATAGCAGATTTGAAAATCCCCAATAAAGTGACAGTAATTCTTCAAACTGTTCTCTATTGACTCTGAAATAATTATTGAAATATTCATATTGTAAATCGTAGTATATCGCCTTTTAACAGGTCTCTCTCTAATATGGCTGCTCATCAAACATCTAGGTTTGTTACGCTTCTTTATCTTATTATACCTGTAGAGTAGCAAGCATTTATTTATTGTGTTTATAAAATATTTTTCAATATAATCGTCCGACATCATTTATTTGAAGAAAACCACAAACGGATATTGGTCCCGCAACGAGCCGTCTGGCACTAAGCGCTCACTCCGCAATGCCCACTGAATCAAACGACCCTATCTGACTCATCTCATTTCCCGCCTAGCTCACTCCGCGATACCCGCTGGCAATGGAAGACAAAAACCAGTTCTCTTAAACACTCTTGGTGAAAGGCAAAGGCTATTTACTCCGTTCCGCTTAGCTATTACCTGCTCATTACTCTTTCGCAGTGGAAGGTGTAAAATAGAAAATGTGCAACTGTTAGTCATAAAGAACAGAATGTCATGGAATTATCTGGTTTTTTTTTATAGTGCTCAAAATCAATCTGAGAATTCTACGAAGTCAGGTCACCGCGCACTAGGAAACCAAGTCATCAGGAAAGGATACATGTGTATTCATAACTTGGGAATCATGAAAGGTGAGTTGCTAAAAGGAGTTTTTAAATAAATAAATACGACCAACAATAATTGATCATACTAAGCACCAAATGACATACAAAACCGTATAATTAAAGACTTTACATAAATATATTAAGAACTATTATAAACTTGTATTGCTCAGTACGTGAACCATACAGCAATGGTTTAGGTATTCGAACCCCACATCGAACCGAAACGAACTACACCGTAATTCGAACAATTGAATTTTGCGCAAATACCCTGTGGGTACCGCTAGAGCTAGCCCGAACTCTGCGTACCAGGGATGTGCATCGTTTGAGCATAGTATAAAATATACTTGCGAACATCGGCGAACATCCCTGTTGGGTACAGAATTTATATTTCGCACTGCTACCACAAGACTGTATCAACTCAAAATAGAGCATTTTTCACAAATGATGGAATACTGATTACTTGTTTCCTGTTAACGATTGTAAAAAGTGAACACTGTTTTAAATTTATTGACGCGTAGAGTATTAAATTTTACATATGAAAAATAAGTTATCTCGAATTTGACTTTTTTTGAGTTGATACGGTCTTGCAGTGCGATTTATGTTTTATTCCGTCAACATCATTCAAAGCTGCGCTGAAGCAGGGTATATGCACAATTTTATCATGTCGTCTATCCTACGATTATGTTTTGGTCCATCAAAATCATTCGAACTGTACAGAACAAACGAGAAAGAATATCGACATAAATGGCAAAAATATCTGAATCAACATGCTCGGCACTTATTCATGTACTTAACGGCTATTGATTAAACCCATGCCCAAAGTTCATTGAAAACAAATTGCTAAGAATTATCATTACCTGTCCAGGAGGCTCCAAAGACTACTGGTTCGTGTTGACTGCTGAGAGCATTTCCTGGTTCAAAGACGAGGAAGAAAGAGAGAAGAAATATATGCTGCCCCTTGACGGACTGAAGCTGAGGGATCTGGAGCAAGGGTTCATGTCGCGGCGGCACATGTTCGCGCTCTTCAACCCTGAGGGCAGGAACGTGTACAAGGTACGAAGGAAAAAGAACAGAAAAATTTCAAATAAGGAGATTTTATTGGTGTTTTTATTGGTGAAAAAGGGTTATTCGTCTTGTATAGAAAGAAAAACTGAAAGAATAATGACTCGACCATGGTCTCAGTTAAAATTCCGTGACCTGCATTAACACCGACAAATAAAAACTGGATTCAATTTTATCTTCACAGGATTACAAACAACTAGAGTTGTCGTGTGAGACACAAGACGACGTCGACTCTTGGAAGGCATCTTTCCTGCGCGCGGGAGTCTACCCAGAAAAGACGTCCGAAGCCTCCAACGGAGACGAGGTGAACATAGCTCATGCTTACCATTTATTATTTATACTGCCTGTCTTATTATTATTATTTCGATCTTTCTTACCCCTTCCACTTTTTTCCCCTCATTCAAAATATTGCGGACATAACTAATATTTACTTTTTTGAGCTTATTTTCTTACTATATGGCTTTATAATAATGGTGTTTAATATAATTGTGAATTATATATTTAAATATACCTATTATATGTCAGTTTTATGTTATAAAATCTGTTGTTTTGCCATGCTATTCAGAGTGAAGGAAACGAGGTTTGTTTATACAGGCTTATGAAACATTCACACAAGTACATAGATCACACAGAACACGGTGGTCGCACATTTAACACTGCGTCTGATGTGGATTTCAAGAATTACTATTTAAATTAACAATGTCTTTATTAACCATTCTTATAAACTTGTAAATAATTATCTTGAAATACATTCTAGCCGATGTAGCATGAGACACGTAGAGTACTGTTTTGTCATTTTAATTTTAGTGTCACGTGCACTTCATTACCATAATGTATGCGCCACCCACTGCTAACAACTTTTTGTAACAATAACATAATATACCCACCACAAAATGTCACGATTAATATCTGTTTAAATAGTAGGAATAACATCTGGATGTCGTGTTTCGTTTTGTTTTCGCATATTCTGCAAGATTGTGAGCGGTGTTTTTCGTTATTTTCATTTTCAAAACATTCTGGAAGTTTAATTCAATTCTGTTTTAGCATGTTTATGTTTTTATTTTTTAGTTATTTCTGCCTTCCATGGGGTTGGGTGGAAATAAATCAAGAGTAAGTGACTCGTATTCTAAAGCTTGTTTGCTGGATTTTTTGACTTGTTACAAAGGTGATGTGCGATATATTAAGGCGGTAGTTGTCAATTTGTATTATCAACATTATTATTGCATGTGCAATTAATAATAATTTACAATTGATAGCCCTGTGCATCATATTGTAAAGCATATCATATGGGAGCGTCATGAAGCGTCCAGTAACATGGTTTTGGTTTTGAATTTTATTTGTATCACTTAGGGCCTATGCACACCACGTTTTTTAAACGCGCCGTCGACGCGCGTTTTGGGAACGCGCGTCGCCGGCGCGTTTTTATCCTGCAGAGCAGTTTGTTGTCGTTTGTATCGATACAAACGCGCGGCACCGGCGCGTCTGTATCGATTCAAACGCGCGACACCGATACGAGCGCTAGCGCGCGCGCCTTCCCTTTCCCCCGCAACGAGGAAAAGGGAAGTGTGAATCTACGCTAGTAGCAATCGAGCGCGTCTGTATCGCGTCTGTATCGCTACACACGCGCGTTTGCATCGCGTCTGTATCGCTACACAAGCGCGTCAGGTGTGCAAAGGTCTACAGGCTGCGTCTGACTTGCGTGCGTATCGCGTCTGTATCGCTACAAACGCGCGTCGACGGCGCGTTTAAAAAACGTGGTGTGCATAGGCCCTTACTTTCATTGTATGATTATACATTGTGTGGTTGGTGAGTACGGTAGTGTTGTAAACGTTAAACCTTGCATCATCCAGAACATAAAATTGTCTGCTGTTTTACCATAACCATTAATATCGTTTTTAGAAAACTCTTGGTGGTTTTAAACTTACTTTAACTTTACTAATATAATAAGTAGTCGTCATTGGTGAAGCATGCCGTAACAAAATGTGCTGTGATCATCTATCTATGCAAACACTGCTTTTTTAACTCTTAAGATGGATAGGTATACAAAGCATATTAAGCTTTATAATAAACTAGCTTTTGCCAGCGGGTTCGCCCGCGTGGATCTCAGAAATTATGCCACGGTAATCGCACATTTTTCCGTAGTAAAAAGTAGCCTATAATCTGTCTCTGTGCCAAATTTCATCCAGATCCATTCAGCCGTTCTGGCGTGATTGAATAACAAACGTCCATCCATCCAAACTTTCGCATTAATGATAGTAAGGTTCGAAAGTCGTATAATTAGATTTGACTGACTGATTGCGTTGACGATTCTACGTATATATCTACAAAATGTTTTGTCGTTATAAGGCGTATTGTTATTTTTGTTCTATACCAGTACTTCGTGACAGTTTAGAGAACAGTATATCAAATATATTTATTAATATGCTCGTTGATAAATTCAGCCATTCAAGCAGGAAGACGCGATTTAATTTAAACTTCTTTACAAAATACTTGCTAATAGTTTCAACCGAGAGCTCTTCGGAAATCAAAACGCTATGTTTGCTTCGTCTAAACGCATTTTCTCTGCATGCTATTTGAAAATGGTGAGAAGTTTGGTTTAATGAGTTCCTATAACATCGTCGAATTGATTGGCAAAGCCGTACTGTATCTCGTCTCATGTGGTTCGCTCGGCATTGCTTTTGACCTAGTTTAATAATCGCGACTTCGCTGGTACAATTATAACAGATTTTACTCAATATATTTTTGGTTGTAGCAAGTTATTGTTTTTGTAACCTAGAAAGCTTGAACGTTAGCGCATTTATAATTATTAGAAAATGTTATATATATTAGTGTTCGCTACAATAAAGGTAACATTTTCGCGTCATGGGTATGCTTGGAAGGTGAAACCGGTCGACGGAAATTGGGATTTGTAATTTTTTCGTCCTTTTTAATCGTATTTAAAATTCTTCATTTCTAAAGAGATGTGTGCTGTTCTTTAGTTTTTTAAGATTTTACAAATAATCGTTATTGGCCTAAACTGTATAAACACACAACAAACTAAGTGGCAATCATCACTGCGGCGTCGGGATCTCAAGACATGAAAGTAACATACAATAAAAGATATTATTGCATGAAGAAAATTCCGTTTTCAGAGTTCGGACAGCTCAGGCACAAGTAGCATGGACCCTCAGCTGGAGCGACAGGTGGAGACCATCAGGAACCTGGTGGACTCGTACATGCGTATCGTGACCAAGACGACGCGGGATCTAGTGCCCAAAACCATCATGATGATGATTATCAATAATGCCAAAGACTTCATCAATGGGGAGTTGCTTGCACATCTCTACGCTTCCGGCGATCAGGTAAGGATGGAATGTTATGACCTCAATTTAGAAGACCTGACCAACATTTGGTTGACAATGTTTTTCTAAATTTGTTCATAAACGTTACAGTCACAAATGATGGAAGAGTCTCCCGAGGAAGCTCTAAAACGCGAAGAAATGCTGCGTATGTACCACGCATGCAAGGAAGCATTGAGGATCATCGGCGACGTGTCCATGGCGACTGTGAGCACACCCGTGCCGCCGCCCGTCAAGAACGACTGGCTCGAGAGCCGCCTGGAGCGCCTCGACGGCAACCCGCGCCTGTCGCCGCCCTCGCCCGGCGGCCCGCGCCGCGCCGTGCCTGCGCAGCAAGGTTAGTGTTAGTCCCGGCGCCATCTACGAAAACTCGCGTTCGTATGAACACTGGTGACGCCAAATTGAATAAATATACTTTTTTCACACAAATGCAAGATATACAACATGTAGTTACTGATAGAGCTGCTGAAACTCTTCGTATTACAAATATTCGACGTGGTTTTTAAGTATATTACCTGTGATTTTTCTGATCTCATTCGGATCTCCGTCTGACGCTCAACGCTCTAAGCCTCTAAGGCTTGGCGATTTAAGTCGTATCGTTAAGTGCTCTCAGTCTGATTTTAACGACTCGAGAGCCGCCTTCAGCTGCATGCAGAATCCGAATGGGAAACCACAGTGTCGGCATTCGTTGTCAGCACTTCACCAATTGATTTATGAATGCACTGAAAGGCGAACACGCCGAGTTAAGAAGGGGCTGACTTCGCAGGCTCGCTGGGCAGCCGCGGCGCGCCCCCCCCGCCGGGCGGCGCGGGCCGGCCCGCCCCCCCGCTGCCCTCGCGGCCCGGCGGCTCGGCCCCGCCGCCGCCCAGCGGCCGGCCCGCGCCGCAGCAGCCCGGCCTTCCCGCGCCGCTCGTGCCCACGTGAGTACAAGCCTGTTAATTCTTTCCACTCAAGGCAGTACATGCGGCGTAGCCTCCGATTAGGGTTTAAATACTTGTCTTTTGCCTATAATAGTATCCAAAATCGAATCGCAAATGAATGGTGAATATGACGTAAAGTGTGTAGGTACTTTCTTACTTTTCGAAGGCTACCCTGCTGTGTTTATGCATTTGTTTTTAGAGCTCGGCACGATCAATAATATAATGATCTGGGGAAAAAGTAGGTTGCATTCGTTGTTTGAAGTTTTAGAGCACACACGATGGACGTGATGATTGTTCTCCAACCTTGTATCAATATGCTATATGCATAAACGATATTTATATTATATTGCCGCGGCACTGTCAGTGTGTGAGCTTTGCTTTAGTACAATAGGAAGCATTTGTGTGGGTGATGTAACAGCCATAATTTGCAGTAAACACGTGTTTTGCTTTATATACTAGTATCTATTAACTATGCATTACATATGCACGTTATTACATAAATCTATAAAGAAACCGATAGATTGGGAACATAGATATTATATTTCGGGTTGTGTTTAACTTTCTGAGGTGTGGTAGTACTAATATAGATAAATGAAGTATGCAGAGTGAGGCAGTGTGTATATGTGTTCGCAGGCGGCGCTAAGCGGCCCGGCGCGCGCTCTAACTTACTAACATAAGTTACGTATCGACGTAAGGCACTAACTACGAACTTGTTAACTTATTACACATTCACATCAATATACCAGCCCGCGTTAACCTTAACATATTGTTGTAATAGACGAACTTTGCGATACAAACTTATCTCTTATCCGTACGAACCATTCTTCTTCTAAGAGCCCATGGATCTATGACGAGATTGTAGTAAGTTAGCAAATATCGACAAATTTATAAATAAATTATACATATGTTATATACAATATTATTATTAGTCATGTAAATGATCAATACTTATGATACGTATGAAAAAAAAAATGTTGCTTCCATAAAATTATTAAAATAATAGTGGAATTTATTATTACCTTTTGGTAGAATACAAATTAAATATAAAATTATCTGCTTATGAATCCTCTGTCGGCAGCCTCTCGTTAGACGAAACCTATTTTATATACGTTGAACATTTTATTTAGATATATTTTTATTCCATAACTTACCGAATGTTATATTTTTGATGCAACTGGTTGTGTACTCATCGAACAGTACGGGCTGCCCACAGACTGATACATTTTCCATATATACAAAATCGATGATATTATTACAATAATAAATGTCTATGCAATACGAGTTACTTTCAATGTTTGTGTGATGAGAATCGGCTAAAAGGAGAGGCTAACAATAATTTACTTCTTGGTTTTTGGGTGTAATTAACAAAAATGTGTTATATTCATGATAAGTTTCACTTTTCCAATGTGTTAACAATATCGAAGCATGTTTGTGCACTAATTTGTGTGATCTTCATGATTTGAATAATATCGTTATCGTTTCTATTTTCGTCATTTGTTTAAATCGTTTTTTTTATTGTCACCACAAACATGGTACATGTCAAGTTGCTCCTCGACAATTAGTACACTTTACAATTAAATCCTAGTATACTGCGTGTTCTCGCTTTAATCTATTCCGATGACATGCGAATAAAAAATAATGTTTACCAGCTAAATTCCAGTTATTACGATTTCAATACTGTAGAGATGGATTAACTCTTAATGAAGTGATTGTGATGTGTGGTAATAATAATAAATAATAATAAATAAATAATTTATTTGGACCAAACACTTTACACCTTTTTTTAAACCTGCCAAACTGCGTAACAGTTTGTCGGCAGGAATAGCGCTCGTTTCAAAACATTTGGTTTCTACTTAAATCTAAAATTATACATCTAAGTACTTAAATAAAAATAAATAATTTAATTGACCACAGTCCAGAAACAGTCGAAAGTCCCGTTATTGCAGGCATGTGGAAGGGAGACCCTTCCACCTTTTGCATCAACAGAGGCTCAGTGCTCCAACAAAGCAGCTACCGGCCGCGCAAGCAGTTCAGCTTTTAATTTGCGCTTCAGTGTTTGCTTGCTAATTACACTGTTTTCTTCTCTCAGCCAATCGATTTTGTTAAAAATTGTAGGGGTCAAGTACTTATTGGTTCTTTTGCCATAGTAATTTTTTACTGATGCTCTCACGAATTTACGTTCTCTAACACGTCTAGTATTATAAGTGTTTTTCACATGCACTTTGAATCGGTCGTTATAGAACTGCTCTAGAACCACTAAGTAGTTAACCTTCTCATGCACGGGAAGCACCTTACATACAACAAAAAGCCTTTCATAGTTTTCTTTACACTCGAGTTTTAGTTTTGAGTTAACAAGGTATTTCATAAATCGAATTTGCAGCGATTTTATACTATTCAGATAGGTTTTAAATGTACGGCCATACGTATTTAATCCATAGCTTAGGAGAGACTCGGCGAGAGCAAAATACAACACGCGCAGTGTCTTCCTATTCAACGGTGCCTTCAGAACATAAAACTTACTTAACACTGCCCTAAGCCCTGCACACACTGTGTCAACCTGTGTCTTCCAGTTCATGTGGCAGTCCACCCACAGACCTAGATACCTAAATTTACTGACATATTCTAGTTTTTGACATTTACAGTTGACATTCCTCACGTGCATGCAATCGTACGTGTGACCCACGATACTTATGTCCGTACTGTTGACGTTTTTTGCCACTAGGTTGTGTGGCGAGTGCACATGCATTACTTTCGTCTTACTTAAATTTAGTATGATACCGTTATCGTGCGCCCACCGGGTAATATTGTCAAAGTCAGCTTGCAATACAGCCCTAACCTCCTGTATGTTTTTCGAGGAGTAAAGAAGGCACATGTCGTCTGCATACATATATACCCGACACTTGCCAATTGCGTTACTGACGCTATTAACATGCATGACATAGCCAACTGGCCCATATACGGAACCAGTTGGAACGCCCAGATTTACCTCAGCTTCTTTACCAGCCACACCAGAGATGTAGGTCTGCAAGGTTCTGCCACTCAAGTAGTCCCGAAACCACCTATTCATGGGCCCTCTGATCCCACACTCATCCATGGCCTGCAACAGTACCTCGTGGTCCAATGTATCAAACGCCTTTTTATAGTCAATGAACAGCGCCAGGACCTGATGACCCTGGTCCAGACAACTGTTCATGTCTTCGGAGAACTGTGATAGTGCTGACGCTGTGCTACGACCGCGCCTAAAACCGTGTTGTGCATCTGCTAGTATACAATTCTGCTCTAAGAATTCGCTAACCTGACCAACTACTATCTTCTCCACTATTTTATTAATTACTGATAAAATAGCGATGGGCCTATAGTTAGCATAATCTGAGTGCACTCCCTGTTTAAAGACAGGCCTAATTAAAGCTTTCTTAAGTAGGCTTGGATATGCCCCTTTTGATAGACACAGGTTGACAAAGTGCGACAAGACCGGTGAGATTTTATTCTTGATTAATTTTAAGTCCCTGACTCGAATGCCATCAATGCCCGGCGCCTTATCACTGTCCAGCTGATCGATAATTTTACACACCGTGTTGCTCGATACTGGCCTAAAGAGAAACGTAACATCACTCGCCTTAGCATACTTACTCCTGTCTAATAATTTAATATTACAGCTATGTTTGATACTAATAATTTCTTTGGTAAATGTATCTGCAAAGTTACTACATACATTATACATTGTGTCTTTACTTCCAAAATATCTTTTAACAATATCATCTATATTTGCTTTTTTCCTACCTGCCCAACTATTAATTAAACCCCAAATTTTTTTGGGGTCCCCGTTACATTTTTTTATTCCTTCTTGCCGAAACTTATTTCTTGCTTTGAATATCAATTTGTTTACTTTGTTTCTAAATCGTGTGTATTCTAGTCTTTTCGTATTATTGCTAGGTGTCTCTTTCCAGTCCCTAAATAACATATCCCTACGCAGTAACAGATTACTTAAGCCTCTTCCTATCCACGGTTGTGTTTCCCGCTTTTTAGTCCTTGGCATTGCAGTCTTACTATTTTTATAAATATCGTTAAAAACATTTTGTAACTTATCATACATAGTCAACGGGCAATCAATTAACAACAGTTGAGACCAATCATAATCATTGATTTTCTTAGCTACTATATTATTATTAATCACATACCGAGTGTCCGAGTTCTTATTATCATTGCACAGTTGCGTCGTGTCTAACGGTATCGACACTCCGACCATATGATGATCCGACATGTAGCACTCAATAACAAATGAGTGGCAGTCCTGCAGCTGTCCTGCGCGCACCCAAACATGATCGATACACGACACTTCGCTGACACCCGCGACGATGGCCACCCGCGTCACCTCCGTAGATGGTATTACGCACTGTAAGCCTAATCCACACAGGCAGTTTTTGTATTTTGATATTTGATGACTTTCACTCACTCCTAACAGATTTATGTTGACGTCACCTAACATGATGATGTCTTCATTTGCTGGGATCTTCCTTATTAATTGCTCGATTTCATCAATAAATAGCACCTTGTTCGTTTTCGGTGGTCTGTAGACTGCCAAGATGTTTATAGTTGAGTGGTTAGAAGTGAGTTTGCCATGAAGGCCTTCTGCAGATCTCGTCAGTGTTTTATTTGCATTGAAAACCAGATGTTCCTTAGCATAAATAAGTACACCCCCTCCTTTTGTATTCTCTCTCGTGTTTGCAAACATATTATACCCGTCTATGCAGTATAACGATAACTCATCTTTTTTAATGTTAACCTCAGTTAACACCAATATTTCTATCTCGTTACAGCAGGTTTTAAGTAAAATGAGCACCTCATTAAAGTTTTTTCTTATCGACCTAATATTTAAGTGCAATGTGTGTAGAAATCTGTTGTTGTCAGGTATATTCTGGACCCAAGTGGTTGCATTTTCAAACCTTTTAAATTGACATTCCAATGTGACAATCTCATCAAAACGATCCACTTTTATTATTTGTCTTAATGATGCTCGCAGCGTTCGCTTCGCACTATGTGTGCACTAACGTATAACTACAACTAGCCAGCCACCGTAGTTACATTGTTTTCAATATATCGTTCGATATCACGTTCACTCCTAATTGACATTATTTTCTTTTGCTCGTCACTTTTTCTTATGAGTATCTTTCCATCCTGTATCCAGATGTACTTGTAGGTTTTTTTTAGCATGTTTTTAGTAACCCATAGAAGATTTCGTTTATATCTCGTGAGATTCTCATTTATATAAATGCGGGTGTCATTATTTGTGCTATAAACTTCGCCATTGGTCAAGCGTTTTTTGCGACATTCAATCCACTTATCCCGGGCTTCCTTTGTTCTCAATGTTATAACTAAATAAATTAGGTAAATTAGGTAAATTAGTGATCTGTGTTAATTATTATATTCACAGTTACCCTGTAAGAGCTGTGTGCCAGTGTTATTGTGTCACTTTCAACACGAGACTTGCATTATTATGGCGGTTACGTTACTCCGGAATGTCTTACAGAGAAGCTGTGACAGCTTTAGAAAATTCACTTATAACTTTACAGTATATGTGCACTTACTTCCTCCTAGTATGTAACTGTCTTGTCTATGTATATTGAATTAGCTCGTGGTCTATTGTAAAAATAGCTAAATATCGTAACTAAAAGGCGGCCATTGTATGTTGCCATCCGTCGGAAAAGCACTTTATTGATATCTTTGAGAGTAGTTCTTAACAATCATCTAAAATCCCTGCCCCCTCATTTTGCTTGTGTATGTTTTGTCATGTTTGAAAAGGAAATGTTCCCAATAAACCAAATAGGAGGCCGGGTGGCGCGCTGCCCGCGGCGGGCGCCGTGTACAACCAGATGCCGCCGCACATGCGCCAGCAAGTCAACCAGGCCGTGGGCCAGGCCGTCACCAACGCCGCCATCAACGAACTCAGCTCCGCCTTCGCCAGATTCAAGTAAACAAGACAATGTTGTCCGTTACGACTGTATGTACGCCTCGCATTTGTTGGAAACGTCGTCACTTCGATCAGCCGCTGTCTCCAATACACTGTTACATATCAGTATTGACATTCCAAGTACATGAACACAGCCCCACGGACATATCAAAGTTGTTATCCCCACTGCCCAACATGCCACTACATGCAGTGTCACACTATTTTCTGTTTTAGAAAATGTGTGAACCAGTAGAAGCTCTTAGTTAGATAGTGTAGAATTACGTTGATAGTGAATCATGAATTTATTCGAAGTGACTACGTTTGTTACAAATAAGGTCTGTGTTAGTAACCAATTCTCTTCTTGATATAAACAATTCTGTAAAAAGAACACGCCTTAAAAATGTATTCAATTTAAAACATCGCTTAAATACATTCTTTAATATATTTCGAATTGTATGTTAGTTGTTACTCCTTAAGCGTTACTCTCGAATCTTTAAGCGATGTTTTAGAGGTTATGAGATTTTCTGTTGCTTATGACGTTTTACAAGTTAACTATATCCAAGCATTTCAGAGCACATTGTTTAACCGCTTGAACGTTTAGTGTGAACTAAACCTCTTGTACGTGGGTATAGACCGCAGTGTTGTGTTACATTGCTTTTCGTCCAGACGTCTAAATGTAATCCGATGTGCCTGTGTAACACTGTGCGCTGCACATAAACTCTGCTTGTGATACATAACCAACGTTACCGTAGGGTTATCATTTTATGTATTTAAATATTTTATGTTAGAAATTTCAAGTATATTTGATCCAGTGCAATTAGTTGCTCAAAACTTCTACGTTCAAGTTTTGCTCAAACATCACAATATTAATATAAAAAAAATCACGGAGATCACACATGCTATAAAATACCCAAATTAATATAAAAATACCCAATGAAAATTCATATATTGTTACCAATTTCGTGGCATAGTTTTTCTGAGTACATTCCAATGTTTATAAATATTTCAATAGGAGCAGATGCGTTTGCAAGGTTTTCAATGACATGTAACAAGTAGAACCCGGCCAATGATCACATTGAACACTTGCAGACTTATCTACATTTATCGTTAAATTGCTTTATGTAATGGAATTTAGGTTATAATTATTTAATTAGGGTTGTTACCCAAAGATATGCAACAAAAAACTTAATAATGTTTAGCGTCAAAATTATAAAACGACTAAATTGTTCAGTATTAACTGTGGACGAAGTATTGTTTCACAGCGCTTCATGATTATGTGCAATGATGCATACGTATACTGGAGCGCGGAGGCGCCGCGGGTTGCGTATTACTTTAATATACTTACTTATGATGTAATTAAATTTATGTTACGATTAATTGTAAATGTTACATTCAGTGGCTTAATATAGGTGTATATTGGGATTACGTAGTTGAGTTGTTTCGCGGAGGGCATTACGGGCTCCCGGAGTTCGGAGTCCACGAGCATATCATATTGTTTTGTAGAATATAATGTGCTAGAGTTGTTTGTACACTATGTAAAGACAAGATTACAGTTTGATGTTGCCGCACCATTGTCGCGTAGAACTAGCTGCGTAGTAACAGTCGTAGCAACATGTACTCACGTGAGTGTCTAGGTGTTACAGTAGCTTAGAACTTTGACTCGCTCGTCTAATCTCTTTCCGTCTCCAGTAGCGACGATGCGTATTTAACGTTTATGCATTTACTCTAAATTATACCCAGCTTGATTGTTGTTGTATATTTACAACTACCTATGTCAGTATAAATTGGTATCTAGTGACACTGGTAACAAGTTACTTATGAACTCGTAATGATATAACGAGTAAAGTTTGTATGTAAAATTAACTGTACTTATATTGGATAAGACCAAAGCAGTTGTCTCGTATATTGTTGCTGTTAGCAATACCTTTGGTCAATTATTAGAACATTTTATTGATGGTGATACAATATGAATTCGTTATTAAAAATATTAAATAAAGCTTATCGATATTTTAATCTTGGAATCATCTAGCATCCACTTTTCATCGTTAATTATTGCGATTATCAGTAATTCGCAAAGAATCGACACCAAACATCACGTTAGTGGCGTTGCAATACATGTTACGATAGAGTGGTACCACTGACCATGTTTAACTGGTATGTGAGCGGAGACGCGTTGACACGAAAGGATCAGCGTGCGGCGCGGGCGATGCGACCGGACCGCCGCGTGCGACGGCGTCAGCTAACAGAGTTCCTACACGTAATAAAGTGTTAAACGCTATAGCTCTACTTATTGCTCTATCAATATTAGCTGGAAACTATACAAAAGTAATCGATCATTAAACGTTTTGCTCTCTCTATCTTGTTAATAGCGTTAGTACCATCGAAAAAGGTATAGGCAGTGATTGTTGGATTTGATATAGTTTATGAATATTGTTAATCTTATGCTGTATAAATAGAGTAATTAAATGCTATATGTGTACTAAAGACGTTTGATTTATTCCAGTAGTTTTGGCAAACATAATGCCCATTGGCTTCAGTATGTTACTAACAGTTTCGGATTATAATATCGACAGGATGTAATATTAGGTAAGCTGAGTTTGAATAATGATAGAAATATTTCAATAAGAATTTGTTTGCTTTGTTATTTCAGTATTCGAGTACGGTACTTGTTATTTAATAGACACTATGCATTATTAGCCTAAATGTATCTGAAATGTTTTTTCTATATTTATGTCGTAACTTATGTTATAGAAGCTCCCTAAAAATTTCTTTAGTCACATCAATTGCATGACGTAGACAAATTTTGTTCTTATTGAAATATTTACGTACTTGCTGAACCGTTACGTAGGATTGTGCTTGCGTTAAGTATCGGTTCTAGGTATTGGTGCATGCGATTAATATGAGAAAGCCTGTGTACATATTAAGGACGTATTATTTATAAGCGTTGCTCTTATATTAGTTTACTTGGAATAGCAGCATGGTGACATGAACATAATTGTACTGTATTCCGATAGGATTTAACGTTTTATTCCTATCTATAAACCCCTTATGACGGTGCATGTTTGTGCGTACATTTCGTGAAGTTTCCCATTTTGCTTTATGCTTATGAATGTGACTGCGTACTAACGAAACCTTCTCATTTTCATTCTAATCTCCACGTGACAAATTTATTTGTCTTAACCATCATTGTACATTTCCTACGTATTTAGATATCACTGTAAATAATATGAGCATTGTTTTATTTGTTGGTGAAGCAGATTTTAATATAAACGTTGTATGTCGATAGCCGCCCGGTGCCGAATATGCCGCCGAAGCTGCCTGAGCGGCCTCAGAACGGACGGCCATTTTGAACACGCCTGATCTTCGCCGCCATCTTGTGATACTAAGCGTCAATGTAAATATGTTCCCTACTGTGTACCTATATTGCTTTCAATTATTTAATGCTTAGCATTGTCTAATGACTTTAAGTCGATGAAATTCGTATATTTACATGTATAATTTAATACAAGGTAGAGCAATTTTTTATCTTCCTAATACGAGCCCATACATAAACGATCGCTTGCTGAATGCGTATTGTAATTGTTGTAAGGTGAGGAATTTTCATGAACTAATGTACTAAGTTACTGAAATACTAAATATCGATCGCGCTTTTGGGCTACCAACAAGCATTTGTGTCTAAATTATTGAAATTATAAGTATGAAAATTGTGTTAGTCTCATGTTAAACAAGAATAGCTATTAGATTGTGTCTGTACCTACAATTCATGATTGTATTTTTACAGCACTAGCACGCGATTTTTTAGAATCTAGATGTACGTATGTAAATGACACTTGTTATGATGACTTATATTCAATTTAACAAATAACGAAATTCTAGTATGTGGTTCTGATGTTTAAATACATTTAGAATGTTCTTGTTCTGAAACTAAGTGTGTAGCAAGCAAGCTGTCGGATTTCGACTGATATTATAAGTAGGATATTGGCATGTTTGTGATAGAAGAGGCTACTCAATAAAAGGTTGCGCCTTCAAGTAGAAATGAACTGTTTCACATTTTATCGTGTTATTGTGGCATTTAGTATTCAAACCTGGCACGTGAGCAATGGGGCGAGTATGCATCGAGTTCAAAGAGATTTCTATGTACCGACAAAGCATATATAAACTGGCTTATCCGATGTATTTTCATGTCTGTACGTGCCTTAAGACTAGTCAAGCTTTATCTGTTACTTTATTTTAATCGAATCCCAATTTGTGTAGTTTTGTTTTCTAGGATTATGAAGAATATTTTAGTTTTCATACATTCCTTTAGCCTCATGGTCCCGCGCCAGGTAAATGTATATAAATGTATAAATATTATTATAGACCTGTTTATACTTGTGTACTGTTGTATGCAACTGTAATAAATGTGTAAATAAAAACATATATCTTGTTTATTTTTTCCTTCTAAAGCCCATCACTATCCATCATTATAGGGCCCATTATCGGGGCTTGGTTTGAAAGGGTTAACGTCCCAAATAGTTTCAGTTGTAGCAATAAATGTAAATATATTGGCAAAATAAGTTTATTGGGTCGTAAAAGTTGATATCATGAGCATACAATAACCGAATTTATTATTGCAAATATTTTTGCACTACTTATGGCGTGGCGTGGCGTGGCGTGGCGTTGACCTTCAATGGGCAACTGAACAAACATTTCATAAGTTGAGAAAAATCAAATAATGTAAAGGCATGTAATGTCTAAGCATGGCTGCTTTTTATATTCTTTGTAAATAGAGCGATAGGCTAATGTGTCTATTAATGGTTGGTAACAGTAAACTAGCTTGCTGCTGTAAACTGCTGCTAACATTGCTGAGAATAAAAATAACGCATCTCTTACCTACCACACTTACGATCATAGGTAAAGCATCACGCAAATAGTACCGGATTGATTTTTATTAAATCACTTGTTTGCCAATTGACCAATATTGCAATTTGGTAATATTCTTCTATAGTTGCAAAAAGTATAGAAAGTAAAAGTATAGTAGTATGTTCCGGGGTAGCGGTAACCCTTTCGGACAATCACGCTTAGGGTTAAGGTTAAATGCTCTAGGGTATTGATTGAAAAAGAAGAAAAAGAAAAACTACCGATACAATTGACTCTTACAATCACGCTGTACCTAGGAGCTAAGCAGTCAATCATGACATCAATATCGGGTAAATTTTTGTGTGCGTTTCGACCGCGCGACCATGGCGTCATATTAAAAAAAAACCATGCCAAGATTTTGACAAAATTTGTCAAAGTTGATTCCCAAAACCATAAATTTGTCAAAGTTATGGTTAAAAAGTTATAAGGGTATGAACGTGGCCGCGCCATCGAAACGCGGCGAACCGCGCGGCCACGGAGATCTCTAAAACTAAACGTTGCAGAGACCTGAAATTCAGGTAAATAACAGATTGAATTTGTAAAAAATTTGTAAAAATATAGAAAAAAATCCTAGGTCAATATTTTAGGAGCTATAAGACTAAAACTCCATGGCCGCGCCATTGAAACGGTGAAAAAACAGTTAATCGTCGATAACTCGCTGAAAAACCAACACAGAGGTCTGAAGTTTTTTGTAAAACCTAGATTTGAATTTGTCAAATCGTGATAAAATGCACAAAAAAGTCCTAGGTTAATATTTTAGGAGCTATAAGACTAAAACTCCATGGCCGCGCCATTGAAACGGTGAAGAACACGTTATCGCCGATATCTCGCTGAAAAAGCATCGCAGAGGTCTGAAGTTTTTTGTAAAACCTAGATTTAAATTTGTCAAATAGTGTAAAAATGCACAAAAAAGTCCTAGGTTAATATTTTAGGAGCTATAAGACTAAAACTCCATGGCCGCGCCATTGAAACGGTGAAAAACACGTTATCGCCGATATCTCGCTGAAAAAGCATCGCAGAGGTTTGAAGTTTTTTGTAAAACCTAGATTTGAATTTGTCAAATAGTGTAAAAATGCACAAAAAAATCCTAGGTTAATATTTCAGGAGCTGTAGTACGGTATCGCGTAGAAATATGTCGTGATTATCTACCGAAGAAAGTAAGAGTAAAGCGAGTTTTTTATTGTAAACAACACCTATTAATATGTAAAACTACCGATACCAGACAAAATGATTTTTTTTTCGTTATTTGTAACTTTCAGTACGTTTTGAATATTTCTATAGGGTGACCATGGCTTTACAACAAAAAAGCCTTTGGTGGGAAGACGGGGTGCGGCGCGTTCCGTTCGCTCCTGTTGTACTGTAGTCTGTGGCATTATGGTTAATTCCTTCAGTGCAATTCAATGTTGAAAAGCATGAGTTATTTCTGATATAATACTGCTAATGGGGTATTTATAGGGTGTTATTTCTGGCAGATTTTAGTCTTAGACAAAACTTATGTGTTTGAGTACACAATAATTCATCAAATAATCTTACAGAAATTACGAATGTTGTGTAAAGTTATTTGTTATGGTTCTCGTACTTTTACTCAAAACCACAGTATTGTCAGCATCAAGCAATGATTTAAGTGATTTTAAAAGAAATCTATAATATCTAAATCCATACTAATATATTATCTATAAATGCGAAAGTAACTCTGTCTGTCTGTCTCGCGTTCACGGCAAAACTACTGAACCGATTTAAATGAAATTTGGTACAGAAATAGTCCATAGCCTGAGAAAGTACAAGAAGGAAAGTTTTTATCCCAAAAATCCCACAGGTACGGGAACTACGCGGGTAAAACCGCTGGGGACAGCTAGTATAACTATAATAAAATCGTTAAAAATATAGTTTTTAGAATTTGGTCTGTCTGTTTATTTGTCCGGGATAAACACAAAAACTACTGCATAGTATTCATTCGAATTTTGCATTAAGCGGGTGAAACTGCGAGGAACAGTTAGTGATTTCTTAAACGATAGGTGGAAAGTTTTCTGTAAACAAAAAGCCATGGTCACCCTATTGAAATATTCAAGACGTATCAAAAGTTATAAAAACCGAAAAAAAACATTTTGCCTGGTTTTATATAGTTTTACATATTAATAGGTGTTGTTTACAATAAAAAACTCGCTTTACTCTTACTTTCTTCGGTAGATAATCACGACATATTTCTACGCGATACCGTACTACAGCTCCTGAAATATTAACCTAGGACTTTTTTGTGCATTTTTACACTATTTGACAAATTCAAATCTAGGTTTTACAAAAAACCTCAGACCTCTGCGATGCTTTTTCAGCGAGATATCGGCGATAACGTGTTTTTCACCGTTTCAATGGCGTGGCCATGAGGTTTTAGTCTTACAGCTCCTGAAACATAAACCTAGGATATTTTGTAGTATTTTTAAAAATTTTGACAAATTCAAATCTAGGTTTTACAAAAAACTTCAAACCTCTGCGATGCTTTTTCAGCGAGATATCAGCGATAACGTGTTTTTCACCGTTTCAATGGCGCGGCCATGGAGTTTTAGTCTTATAGCTCCTAAAATATTAACCTAGGACTTTTTTGTGCATTTTTACACGATTTGACAAATTCAAATCTAGGTTTTACAAAAAACTTTAGACCTCCGCGTTGGTTTTTCAGCGAGATATCGGCGGTAACCTGTTTTTTCACCGTTTCAATGGCGCGGCCATGAGGTTTTACTCTTACAGCTCCTGAAACATAAACCTAGGATTTTTTGTAGTATTTTTATAGTTTTTGACAAATTCAAATCTAGGTTTTACAAAAAACTTCAGACCTCTGCGATGCTTTTTCAGCGAGATATCGGCGATAACGTGTTCTTCACCGTTTCAATGGCGCGGCCATGGAGTTTTAGTCTTATAGCTCCTAAAATATTGACCTGGGAATTTTTTCTATATTTTTACAAATTTTTTACAAATTCAATCTGTTATTTACCTGAATTTCAGGTCTCTGCAACGTTTAGTTTTAGAGATCTCCGTGGCCGCGCGGTTCTCCGCGTTTCGATGGCGCGGCCACGTTCATACCCTTATAACTTTTTAACCATAACTTTGACAAATTTATGGTTTTGGGAATCAACTTTGACAAATTTTGTCAAAATCTTGGCATGGTTTTTTTTTAATATGACGCCATGGTCGCGCGGTCGAAACGCACACAAATTTTTGAGATGGAGCAATAAGGAAAGGTGCCTTAACTGTTGTCAATAAAAGAAAACGGTATTAGAAGACTGTTTAACCTTTGAAACATTTTGACCTGCACTTACAGAGTTGGAAAAAATATACAGTCCGCACAAAAATTTACAATTTTATTTTTAAAAACTTTTGATGCCAATCGATCCTGTTTCTACTAAATAAAAAATTATTGGATCAACTGAGATTTGAGTACTAGTAGCAGTATAAAAACAGAAATAACAAAAACTTCCTACACATTACGTAACAAATAGGCAACACTGAGATGAGAGAGAACACAACATACCTATAGCTATGTATGTAAGTACCTATATACCACAGTATGACAACATTCAAATAACCTTTATAAATAATGATTATCACCCCGTTTTACCTTTTAAACATAGTGGTGAAATCTGCCTAAACCTTCAGTTAAACAACGCGTGATGTTGTTATGTTATGATAGGTAGGTACCTTCAAAAGCAAATATTGAGTTTAAAGACGACTGCTTTGCAAACCAACATATTAAGTTCGATTCCCAACTGTTGATATTTTTTGTGCTTCTATTTTTAATTTCGTTTTAAACTATTGTGATAGAACGTCCATAGAAAAAAAAAGAGCCCTTCTGTCAACTTTGGTATATAATAGATAATACTTATCCATGGTTAGGCTTGGTTAGAGGTTATCCTGGTAATCGATCCTCATCCTCATACTCAGCAGTCAGAAGTATCGTTTGCGACCACTAGACCAGCGAAGTACAGTCAACAGCAAAAGTAGATGATTAAAATCAGAAATTCAATACTAATGAACGGAGTTCACGAATATATGGCAGCTGTACTAGTAGTAAATGTTTGGTATAATTTCCAATCACAAACTTTTGAATCACTCTGACGTCACACAGGTCTGACGCGAACTCCGTTATTTAGTATTGAATTTCTGATTTTGATCATCTACTTTTGCTGTTGACTGTACATACCTTTAATAGTACCTGTAGGTATTCTCTAAGAATTATGTATGTAGGTAAGTAGTTTTTTTTTATGGCTGGCAAATCATCCAATGACTTCGCCCGCTCTGGGTGGAGCGGAAGGGAGTGTCAGATTCTTACTGACTAAAACCCATCCATGTTCTTTCCTTAGCCCTTTATGTCGTCACGTGGCTCCCGACGCCCGGGGCATCTCCCCCCGGCGGCATGGACGGGAGGACCTTTCTCTCTCCCAACCCGCCACCTCCTTCGCGAGCATGACTTTTTCGCAGAGGGAGGTGACTGCCTCCCACTCCCTCTCGCCCCGGACCATGGCTTGCACCAGGGCCGGGCGCGAGAGGTCGCCGCCGCCGTTCGTCTCTACGGTGACACGGCGGTGCTCCGCCCAAGAGGGGCAGGTTTGCACCGTGTCCTCTGGACGATCCTCGCAGTGGTGACACCCGGGCGTTTCCTCCCGCCTGATGATGTGCAGGAACCTCCCGAGGTAAGTAGTTTAGGCACAAATATTTGTCTTTAGGTTTAGTTTGCATAGGTATTGTGTGCAAGACCAAGTGGATCTTAGTATAGTCGGGGAATTCTTTCTTTTTACCCATTTTTCAACGACTGTCTGGCACTTTTGAGTACCCTATGCGGCCTACCCAAATGAAGGACATTTGTTATTAAGTCCTTAAATCCTGAGCTCAGCTACACGATTACTGTAAATATGTTTGCACTAACTGGACAGGTCAAAAGGCATCAGACACGCATTGTTTCTTAATTTCAAAAAAGACTGTCCTCTAAGTTGGTTTTGGCCGTTTTTCTCAATAGTCAGATAGGAACGGTAGCCTCTATCTAGCTTACAATAACATTTTTTTTATATGGCGTGAAAAATAATACCTAATAACTCCGATAATTTTCCGTCATACGGAAACTAAACAATTTCATTACATGCCTGCTTAGGAATAAATTAGCGAGAGGTACTTTTTAGTTTGTGAATTTCCTGAAGGGGCGCATTTCGGTCCCCGACAAAAGCTTAGCGAGCGTCTTGCTTGGCACACCAGAGAATTTGCGTTACAAAGAAATTATTCAATCTGTTTTTGAGTGGACGCTTAATTTTTTGTGGACTAACTTTATTTTTATTGTTTCCACCCCTAGGTGTACGCACTAATTGTGAAATCGCATGTCGGGTACTACATTTAACTACGTGAAAACGTTTCCGAAAACAAGCTAGTTCTTCAACATAAATTAGGTAGCTTTAGAAAACTTAACGTTGATGAAAATCGTGATTTAGGTGCTAATGTGACTCAGATACACATCAAAGTTGGTTTTGCACGTCAAGACGTATTTAGGTTTCAAAGGCAAGGCAATTAGGTAGTAGGCAATGAAATATTTTTTGGCAATTAGGTAGTAGGCAATGAAATATTTTTTGAACATAACGGTAGGCAGGTTTGTTCTCAATAGCATTAGGAGGTTGGTAGGTAAGATCATTAGCTGCATTAAGCTAGCCACGCCTTAAATCCACCGCAAAGACAAAAACAGTGTCCATTATTACAATTTAATGAAGAGAGAAAGCCATTAGGAACGGGGACTTGATTAAATCGTCGGTGAGCAATTGTCGGGTTTGTGGCGGCGCGGCGCCCTCTGTCGCGGGCCGCGGGGGCCTAATCGCACCGACACGATTCTGATTACGTGTGATTGTTGTATCAATCATTTTCCCTATCAAATTATTCAGTGGCTGGTAATTGTATCGGCGTCGTCTCGTAATGGCCGCGGAGACGGGACCAGCGGAAACATTCGGCTGCACTTAGTCTCGGTTTGTTACCCGAAGGATTGTAATTCATATGCTATTACTTACTTACTAACGAAAATTAGAGAGAAGATTGTCGTAGTCGTCGTTTGTTGTTGATTGCCGTGCCTATCATCAGATCTACGGTGTAATATTGAAAGCCTTGTTATAGGCGTTATAATGGATTTGAATTTGAGTGGATTTCTTTTGTGTCGTTATTGAAAGTCATCTTCAGTTAGTTAGTTCCGGGTAGTCCAAAATTAGAACATAATGAATGAAAATTCCTAAAGAAAGTCGTACCTAATATTTACCTTCCCATGTTAAACCCGAATTAATTACCACGAACGCTACAAATTGCCTTGTTATGTCTAATAAATGTAGCTACTTAATACCTACGAAGTACCGAATATAAATCATTGAACAGCATATTTCCCTTATCGCTGGCATGCGTGTAGCTAACCAGCCGATTAGCTATGCAAATCCGAGGAATTTACTACGAGTGCTAAACGGTGCTGTACCGACGGAACTTTGCATAACGCTACTAAACGTTACCTTAACGAACTGTGTTTTACAAGTTTATTTTCGTCAGGTTTGAAGAACTTATAAGTACCTACAAGGCAGAGGTACTTAGGTACCTTTACGACATGGGCCCTATCTTGACCTATTATGTGGTGGATACTTATCTTGGTTCACCGATTGTTCTTAACTACCTACTTTTTTTTTGTTTCGGCGTGGAAAATCCTCATGGATTCCGGTGATCCATCTTTCACCTACGCTGGTGGTCGCGGGAACGTACGGTGTCCTTGACTACCTAGGTCAAGTCTAGATCGGAAGTTAAAGTACGTAAGTGCCTATAGTAAGGAAGATACGTACCTACCTACTGTAGAGGCTAGAACTCAGCATGGTTTTGGAATAAAACTTCAGCGACTGTGTTACAAGTTGGTGGCAGACGAACATTGACTGATATTAAGAAAAATAATCGATTTGACTGTCCGCTGTCCTGCTGAAAAAAGCTAGAAGGAAAATATATTATTGAATTTAAAAACGAATGAATTTCTAATTAACAATTAAGTTAAACAAACTCCTAGTTCATACACTTAATTTATACGCTCCGGTACTATAATAACGGTAAGTTATTACAGTTCATAAAAACAAACTTGGCATTACCATGGGGATCTTAATGAGCCCCTTTATTGCGTTTTTGACATTAAGTTCCTTATCGAGTCTAGTTTCTGAACTGCAGACACCTATCAATAGGTCCTAATTCACATTACCAAGTCCTTGCGGTTTGGTTTGCTCGTTTCTATCTACTCGTAACTAAAACTAAGGAGTAGATAGTACCAACTTGTTGTTCTTAATATGATATTCAATGTGAAGGAAGAACAACCCCCATTTTCAGTGCATGGCATGACCGACTTTATCTGACAGATTGATTGCTACGCTCTAGAAACTTTGATTAACAAATATAGGGTCAAACGAAATTACATCAATTTACCACCTTTCAAAAGAATAAAGAGAAATAAAACACGAAAAAATAAATTAAAATCTTACGTAATACCACGTTTAACGGTCTCCAATTAAAGAAAATCAGCTCTTTTTGTAACATTACCAACTTATTAAATCACTCCCTACATTGTAACAACGCCTAATAATTCGTAGATAACTATCCTTAATTAGTTGGCTACTAGTGCGAGTGACAGTTACATGGGCCTCAAATAAGCGGCGGTAAGAATCGGTAGAGATATAATTAAACAGTTGTCTAATTTAATTGGCAATAGGCGAGTTCCCACAAGTCAGAAAGTCACCCTCGCTCATTACGTTTGTTCCGAATTTTCCCAACAATTAACATGCGAGGTAGTATCTGCAGTAATTATAGGTGTGTAGCGCGGTAAACGGTGGCTCAATCACGCCACAGACCGGGCCGCGCTGGTCGTGTGTTGCACACATTGATTTATAGCGCGAATGACGGACAATTGAAACGTTTAAACTATTTATGAGCAATCCGAAGCAACATACACATAACTAGGTACCTAGCTACTAACATTCCATTATTTCGAATTGGCTAATGGCATGAGTTCGATTGCTTTCACTTAATCTGCCTATCAGAAACACTACAATACGAGCTTTCCAATAAACTGCATCAATTTAATACTTACTTGTTTCGGATAAAATTCAAATTAATTTCTCATTTGGCTGTAGTAGGGGGATACTTCCTCTAACAGTAGGCTGACATGTAATTACAATTATTATTTCGCTGTTACGATAATTACGCTCTGGCCCAGTAATTGAAAAAGTTTGCCATCGATAGAGTCCCCGAACAGCCTGAAATTACATTCTTTATTGTTATTTGTTCTCTCTTGATTCCTATCAGCTTTATTCAGCGGTTATTACTATTTGAACTTTTAATAATACGACCGCGACGTGACCAAGGGTTGATGTCGAATTCGACATAATAACTCGAGGAGAGTGTAAGTAACTTAAAAACTTACAAAGTGATTACATTGTATTTGATGGTTTTGCTTCGTACGAATTAACTCCTACACAGTAGCGTTAGAAGTTACTGTACAAAATAATAATTGTAATACCATCCCTAAGCACCGAACTTTAGAGCAATGTGTGAGTGTTTCATAGTCTTACGTAGGTACTACATAGCTTTGTATACATCGTCATTTAATAGTCTAGTGGAGTCAAGTACTTGTCATTAAACAAAAGTTCGACGGTTACCGAAACAGGCAGCGCCACTCGAACGTTCGAGTAGCGATTTAACTTTTTGTAAAGTGCAACACTTTCCCAGCCCCCGCGTAGGGCCCTTCAAAACGCTACCGCGTTTAGACAAATGAACAGCGTTGCACCCTTCGCGGCACACGACATGCTACATCGTGCACGTTCCAATGGAAATGACTGGCGTACTTTTGTGCCTTACGTAAGCGTACTTCGAGCTGAAAATAATGTTAGTATACTCAATGAAAAGCTAACTGTTTAATTAACACAATTAAAAAATAAAATAAAGTTAAAAATTAAAGTAGGTCCCCATACAAGCAGCGAGTTAAAGAAATATGTACCTACTTAGTGTTAAATATTGTATGGTAATACGGAACCTTTCGTGTGGGAGTAGCACTTGGTTATTTTTTTTAACTAAGTGGTACTACTTAGTTTTTTTTTCTTTTTTATATCCTACACTGTCCCACTGCTGAGCAAAGGCCTCCCCCAAATCCTTCCAGACATCTTTCTCTTGAGCCACCTCGATCCATCCCTTATGATCTACTTACCTTATGATTTGCAAAATTTTCACAATATTCTTTAAGGTCCTCATCGGATCTAAATCATCCAATTTAGACATTCTATATCTTTCCGTCAATAAAATGTAAGGTGAATCTGACCGCTAAACCTAATCCCTCTCTCCTCTAATAGGTCTTCAGTCTACGGTCATGGAATAATACCAAGAAAGTACAACCACAATCACTACGATTGAAAAATGGACTGTTGATTGCAATAGCTTTGTTCCTATTAATTTTTAAACAGACGGAAACTTTTTCTTTGTGAATAATTCTGTTTAATTTCAGAACTACCACTTTTTGTTTCATATTTAATACCTATAGTCAGGCATCCGAATCATTATAAAAAAGTATCTCAACTAAAAGGTCTAAGAGCACAAAATACCACTTCCAGTGAATAACAATTAGTTGCAACACACATCCGCCACAAAATGGCGGAACTCGTAGGACACAATAAATCAATTGGAGTGGGTGGTTGACTTTTCACTCAAATGTGTGGTTAATTGTAACCGAAAATGACTGTTGATCGAGCCACACTTAATTTGAGTGGTGCTTTAGAAAGCAGGGGTTGCGCAGTGGGGTGACTCCGAATGTAATGGGTCCGTTGGTTTTGTGATTATTTCGATACTAATTTCCTAAACCTACCGGAAATAGTACAGCAATTATACTTATTATTGTTTGTATATCGTGCAGTTGTATTATACACAGATTTGTAATATCACGCAAAGTAAGTTTGATAAGTGTTGGTATTTTTTTGGGAAGAGTTTTTAGATCAATATGCTTTTATGTAAGATGCTTACGATTGGTCTACAGATACAAACTCTTTTAACAATGAAATCCATGACAGGCAAGGAAACAAAGGCCTAGTGGCTCGAAATAAGTGGCACTGATAATCATTATACTGTTATTTTTTAATTTGATAGCCAAGTTTTACCAAATCATAGGCGATTTTTGCCATTAAATGAATCAACTATTTACTTATTACATTGTCGAAAATAAAAGTGGGAATCTTATTTACTAGATATAGGTAGTATAAAAAAATAATTAAATATGTTTCTTCTTAAATAAAATATGAACTAATTAGATTACAGTTCCTCTGGCCAGTAGACCTCGATCATCTTCTTGAGTTTCTCGTCGATTTCCTTGCCTTCCGGGGGCTGCTTGCCGAGGATGAAGACGAACTTCTCATGACAGTCCATCATGCCGAGGTATTGTCCTTCGATGACCTTCAGCCGCATCGGGTAGCGGTGGAACTCTGCCAGGTCTAGCTTAGCTGCGACAATTTTATTTTTTAAATAGTTAGGTACCTATTTTTTATAATTGGTTCTCCCCTTGCGCTGCACAATACATTAAAGACAGGTGTATTCATCATAATGATAACTCAATCACCTGCCCGGAATCAACGAAATAGTATTGTTATACGTAAAGGAATGCAAAACTGCAATTGCTTGCTTAAGTAGTTCGACTTATAACTGTCGAAGTAAAACTACTGCGAGACTTTCAAAAGCAGGATCAGAATAAAACAGCCTTTATCTGAATGGGAGAAAAAAAGCCTAAACTTTGTCATAACATTATGTCGTCGAATTCTATTGAGCCAATTAGTACCTGTAGATGGAGGCATCTGCAGAGTCCTGTAGGATCCATCACCCTCAAGTTTCTCCAGGTAGTAGTCTCGTGTCTTGTTCGTTTTCAGACTTGCACATGGGATCTGCATTTTCAGAACCAGGTTCTCCCATTTTAAGTTCTCTATGAATTTTCCAATCAACTCTTTCAGGTCCTTTCTGTCCTGATTATCCAAATAATAAATAATTACTTATAATAATATTATCAATAAATGGGTAGGTCAGGTAAACCAAGATTTGAGTCATACTTTTATTTTTGCGGCATTCATGTGTAGGTTATATAAAGAAAACATAGTTGTACAAATAAGCCGTCGGGACTGAGTGGGTGAACTGCGCAGTTACTAGATAAACGATAGGTACTACGCAAGATTCTCGTGAAGGTCTATAATTGGTTGACCTTTATCGTAAACGGCAGTCAACAATGTAAAAGAAAGATCATTGATTAACTTTAGGGCATTACCTAAGAAGGTTTTTTTAACCCGATTCATATCGGGACATCCTGATATACCCGAGAAGTAAACAGTGTGATTTCACAAAGTAAATCTGTTAATCACAAGAATAACATTTCGAGGAAACCCGGGATACTGGACTTAATACTCATAAATAGCCAACACGCAATTTCTTAATGGACGGCTAATATTAAAATTAAATAAATGAAGTATTCATACCTGATCGTTAACAGAGCTGAACTGAACGCAGTGTGAATCCCCTGCTCCGTTGGTCTTCTCAGTCCTATAGTGCAATAGGTGCCAGGAGCCGATAGCTTGGCTGTTGTTGAACGAGAGGCCTTGGGTGAACTCTTGGCATGATGGGTGCTTCTCAGCCTTGTCGTGTCTTTCGGTTTTGTCGTGCGAGTGATGTGCTACGGCGTCTACTGCCGCGTTCAACACTAGCGCTAGAATACAAAATATCTCGATGTTGAAATTGTAATTTCTCATTCTTCTGCATCCATATGCGTAGGCAGGGATGAGGATGGAACATCCACAATTAAATACAAACACATTTAGACATTGTACCTTCAAGTCTTGAAATAAGTATCTAGTGTGTAAAAGCACAGGAAAATCTAGTATGTGGGGTTCCATTCAGTGGTACAGGCTCAAAGATCACAAATATTCATTGTTAGAAGTTGAGTTACCGTTATTTATAAACAAAACAAAATGATTGAACACTTGATAAATTAAAAAAACCTATGCGGTCGGCGGACTCCCGCCTGGTGCATTATTCTTTCTCACGTATGATTTAAAATAAAACGGTGTTCCACAAACTCACATTTTCGCAGCCACTATCTTGGATTTTCATTTTGACCATATATTTACACTTTCCCTCTCTCTCTCTGGGTGAAAATTACTCCCAGTCAACTCCTACCGCGTTAAAAAATTTCGTTCCAAAAAAGGAATTTTAAAATCAAATACCTGTGACAATAAATGTGATCATCGGCGACATGTCGGGAGCTGGACGGCGCACGGGCAACTGCGGTAATGAACTGAATGACTTGATTGTGACTAACGATGCCGGGATTAACTCGCATTGTGCAGCTCCGAACATCGGACACGGCGAATTTTTTTTGTTATCCAAGAAATTTTATAATAGGAGAATGGTCTTTTCTTCTACCCAACAAGAGACGTTTATTCTGTGCGAGTTGATGATTTCATACAAGGGTCTTGTCTGAAATTACCTTTCCGCGAAAGTCATCATCAACATCATCATTTAGCCGAAAGACGTCCACTGCTATCTATTGGTTATAATAAGCCTCTCCCAAACAGTACCATAGTGACCGGAGACGTCTAAGATAGTATACTTTTTCTTATTTTCGTATATTCGGTTTGCTTTTGGTATTCTGTTAGTCGTTGACATATATGAAGAATACCTAGATATATACCTACTTGTTATGTTTTGAATCTAGACAAATTGCTGCATTAATACTGACATGGTCGGGGTCTTCCTCTTTTAACGAAAACACCCTTTCGAGGATTGGAGATTTTGAAGTGTTCTCACCCAAGTAACACTCAGAAGAAAAAAAGACTCATCCACTGATCCTTGTGGCTCGAGCGTCGATGTCGCGATGACCGCACGGTAAACAGAATAAACAGCTACTTCCTGTCTGTGTCCTCAGCGAGACGAGACAATTCCTCGTAACGTGATAATGCTAATCAATCCTCGCCAGTTTTAGCAGGAACATGATTTGGTGACACAGGAGATTAGCCCATCTATCCTGTTATTTTGAGAGGATTAATAGGTGATCTTTGACTTGTGGAAATTTTAGAATCACAGCAATGTATTCTTTATAGCACAAACTTGTTGTCACCACTGTTGTCAACCAGACACCAGTCTATATGATCTTCGCATGACCTGACCAAGATTATACCTGGACTTAAAGGAACTGTGACCTCTGAATTTGTTTTGACCTTCTTCTCAGAGTAGTCAAATTGGAAACGCGGACCTCAACTAGCTTTAAAAATATTATAGACGTGTAAAAGTTTCGTGTTTTTATAAATCTTTTTACAAAAATAAAATCATTCACCATTTATCAATACCTATCGCTATTGCATTTTAGTGCCTATCGCTACCACTTTCTAAATTACTAATGATCTGATGAAGTTATTCTTAAAATTTATTTCATAGCATGCATTAAAATTTATTTTCATGTTTAAATAATACTTTTTGCATTACGAAATGCTTAAAACATTAAGTGTTGTGTTACCGTTGGACCACAGGCTTTTCGAAACCTCCCGTGTGGTTAAAGACAAAGACAAGCGCGTGTCCTTTGTTTTGCGTTTACCCATCAAGTGCTTGCGAATTGTTACCATGGCCCTGGCAATCGAAATTGAACATTATTTTTACAAGAAAAAGTACTTTTTCCTATGAATATAGTGGGGATTCGCATGGGGTTGTGGTTAGGTGCGCACGCGCATCTTGTATTGAACATTTGATTACCATCCTTTGTTGCCCCGCACGAAGTGTGACATCTGTCGTTTCTTTTGATTTCAAGAAAGTCGTATAAGTTATTGTTTTTTGTTTACTTTAACCAAAATTCATAAAGCGGATTCATAGGAATAAAACCTATCTATTTACAGAAATTGTTATCTATTAATATATACTTAATGTCAAAAGGTTCTAAAATATATAATGTCAATTTTACTTTGAATATATAAATTACTTTATTAAACATGTAACTTCGATAACATCTTTCTGTGAATTTAAATCAATATATTAAATTATAGATAGCAAGTTCATCAGGAGACCGTGGCTAAGTACTAGCAGCCGCACAGGTCGATCCATCAGGTTAAGCCACGCTTGCCAGGGTTGGCCGTAGATGGGTGACCATCTGTACATACCGAGACACCTCCGTGCCTCGGAAAACACGTTAAGCCGTTGGTCCCGGCTTTCATTTGTGCATCTTTGACAGTCGTTACGGGTCGTCAGAAGCCCGAAAATCTGACAACCGGTCTTACCAAGGGGTATCGTATTGTCGAGTTACTGGGTTGTGGAGGTCAGATAGGTAGTCGGTCCATGTAAAATACTGGTACTCAGCTGTATCCGGTTAGACTGGAAGCCGACCCCAACATAGTTGGGAAAGGGCTAGGCAGATGATAGCAAGTTCAGTATTAAGGATTCCGGTGCAATCAGACGCTGATAGCAGAAGATTAAAATCTAGGAAAATCCAGATATTGTATCTTAGTTATAGCTGGATTATGTAGAACAATCAAAGTAATAAAATGAACACTATGTCTAGTGTCTTCTTAATAGGTGTTTCGCAGCATATGAATTACCGTAGGTACTGCATAGTACCTACACCTATGCAGTAATCTACGCGACGTCGTGTGACACCTACCAGACGGTCGCGTAGACGCAGCGCTATCGTTACGTGTAGGATTCTCGTAGGAACGCGTAGTCACTGCGCCAGCATAGTGCAGTCGCACTATACCGTAGACATGCGTAGGCGTCGTAGCATGCGTAGGCGTCGCGTAGCCCCGCGTAGCCGCTGTGCTAGCGTAGCGCAGACGTAACACACCATGGTGCGTGCTTTGTTTTTTATATTAAATAAAGTACAGTCAATAGCAAAAGTACATGATCAAAATCAGAAATTCAATACTAATGAACGGAGTTCGCGTCAGAACTGTGTGGCGTCGGAGTGATTAAAAAGTTTGTGATTGTAAATTATACCAAACATTTACTACTAGTACAGCTGCCATATTTTCGCGAACTCCGTTAATTAGTTTTGAATTTCTGATTTTGATCATCTACTTTTGCTGTTGACTGTACAAAGGTTATACGAATTAAGGATATTAAGTCTGCGAAATTGAGTAGTATGTGGAAGAATTTTGGATGGCTTATCCCTTATTTGACATACCTACATGTACTTAATATTATACGGACTGCCTCGTTGGTCAGTGATGTCAAGTGTTGGCAAGCGCTGCAGAGCCGTGTAAGAGACCTAGGCTGCTGCACATGGTTATAATACCAAAAAATGTGAATACATGGAGTTTTTGTGTTGCTGGTAAGTGCCTTAAAAGTATACCCGAACTTGCTATAAAGGTACGCTAATACGTCGAGTTACAAAGTTTAAATATCTTGCTGACAACGTCAGTGACCATTTGATATAGAGACGGAGCGGGGGTCTATTTTTACTTGTACACCAAGCAATTCTTAGTGCCAACATATTACCCCTTACCGCCAGAGATAGTTTTTGTAGTGTCTCAGTTTTCGTAGTAAACCATACCGACGGATTTCATGCTATCGTCCGCAAAAAATCGGCTTCACTCCTGAGCAAAATAAGAGGCAATCACAGTAGCATTCTGAAAGCTGTGACGGCAGATTGTTCCTTCTTCATAGTAAGGCAATTCGTGAGAAGACTTAGGTATTCCCTAGTTTTGTTGACCATTTGTCGTGGTGTCTGGTTTATAGATAATTTTCTCATTAAAACGTCTTTGGTTTGGGTTACTAAAAATGTTCTCTAAGAATCTTTTCGTTGTTTGAAATAAAATGATGTTATTAGTCTTTGACACTTGTATGAAATGCCTATACAACAGGGCAAGGTTCGGTTGTAAATTTGCTTACAAATTCATTTCCCTGACTGTATATAGGTATATTTTACTGTAAAAATGCTTACTAATATGCTATATTTCTAGTACGCCGTGATAAAAATTAAAAATTAATCAGAGATATTCATAATAAAATGGCTCGGAAAGAAGAATTCACATGAAAGATGTAATTGTTGTTTTATTCACAGTAGCAAGTTACGTTCCCCAGTTCAACTATACCTCTGGGAAATAGAGCCTGGCAGAAATGAGTAACGCTCAACAAGGCACGCATAACCAATTACATGAGCGTTTCGTTACTCTATTGCCAATTTATATTGGACAATAAATCATCGCTAGACGTCGAGTACGCTCATTAAATCTATTATTAGGTGCTACACTCATTTACCTACATACATACGCGTGTCTAATTTATAAAATGTGGCTAATAACTGTGTCATCAATCAACCAATTTATTGACACACATAGTCTGGAACTTTCTAAAAATTACTAAATTCAAATGAGGTGGTAACATTAGCTTTGAATGATTATTTTATTTGTTTGTGAATATTTAATATAAGTCATATAAACAATTTACTTAATAGCAGTGAAACTTTATATCAATTTGTTAAAATAAAAAACCCATATTATGTATCTACTTCTATAGGTGAACGTATAGTGAAACGGTAATTAATCATTACAAATTGATTTTCAATACACTTTCAGTTTAAAAATACTAGAATACAAACCATAAGTAATTTAGTATACATAATAGATACATGTCATAAGTAATTTTCTCTATGGCTACTGCAACGTGCAAGTGATAATTAAATACTTCAGACACCAATGCATTTTTTCCCTCATCGAGGTACTTTAATAGTTACTTTCGGAAAAAACAACGACGACTAATCAAAACACAATATACTCTATCCAGAATATAAAAAGCAGTATTAAATGTTCCAGAATCCACTCGTACATTCAGTTAGGTGCGTCAGCGCAGCGTAGCCGCTAGTTTATGTGGCTTGGTTATCTTCGGAGATTAGATCGCGCCTCTCCGAGACTTCACGCCCACCGCTGGGCCACCAGGAGATCAGCACAACACGACGTACGAATATACTTGTAGAACCGAAGAAAGCTCGCGTGATAATGTTGTTTATATAAAACAGTAATGGGTAATGCTTTGGAGTATTCAGAATTGACAGTGGTTACGATACGTTTTATTGTAGTTACGGGATTGATTTTTAACCTATTTTGTTAGTTTTCGTATTAGAGCGAGGTCGAGTAGTATTTTGTTAAGGATTCTTCATTATGATGTATCCATAATCCATACATGATAAAGGTTATCAGCTTTATCAGTATCTCAACAAACTCAATTCTAATCTGTTCAGCAGTTATGAAGTGATGAGAGATGAATATCCATTCAAATGTAGTCATTTTTTATTTTCTGTAGACTGAATTATTTAGGTATATGAATATTAGAAAAAAATCAACAATTCAATGACTAATGAAAGATTAGGTATCTTAATATACTAGGTAGGTAGGTATACTAGGTATCTTGATACACTTAACTTTATTTTCTACAACCTTCCCTTTTTTCAACCTTATATAATTAAATACTAATTGGCCAGTAGACTTTTTTAAATAAAAGTAATGACAACGCCATGAAATTAATGAAAAGTAAAATACTTATAAAGCTTTTAACTTTTATGGCGTTTTCTATCTTTTAAATGTCTCTCACGGCCTGTGGGCAGCAATAAATTTAGCGCAGATACAATCATATAATTACTTGTTAATACTCCTAATATCGCAAAAGAAGCCATAAGAGCAATTACGAACAAATAGGAAATGGTTTTCTTAAACGATTTATATCTTTATGAAGTTAACCAGCAGTAGAATTAAGTCTTACATTCAATGTTTTTATTATTTACAGATTTAAATAGATTCGCATGAGATATTCTACGTACAAAACATTGCTTTTATAACTGAAGTTTATTAGTAGTAGTAGTCGTAGTTTCACAGTTACTTTATTATATTTCCTTTTTGCCATGATTATCTTTATTTTTCTTTATTTCAGGTTTAACCCATAAATTTGTTAGTATTCCTTAACCTAATGTTAGTATAACAGACTAAAACACACAATAACTTAATTACGCCGCCTCACAGAGACACCCGGCAACTGTACATGCACTGCGCACAGATGCCCCATAAGGCGGCGTTCAGTCTTAATAGCAACAATGCTCAGAAGACCACGGTCGCTGCCCCGCATCGGACGCAGTAGTGTAGCGGATCTTTTACGAAGGATCGCAAATAAGTCATCTGTACGCGCTGCTGCGAACATCCCTGAAGCGCTACAGAAACGAGGCAGCGACAGCAGTATCCTAAAAGCATTGCTGTATTGCACACGCAGGGCATTAATAGTTATTTGTTATGCAAGGCTGGAAAGTTGATTTTTGGCGCGAGTACTTCTATTGAAAGCTGAGTAAGCGAAGGATTCTAGGGTTGAACCATGAGCGAAGCGAGTGGTTCAAATATAGAATCCTGAGCGTAACGAAGGTTTCAAAGGTACGAGACGCAGAAAAGCTTTGCTGCCGAGCGCAACACACAATTTTTCACCTCACTACAGCGAGGAAACTGCTAGGTGCAAGAAAACAGGTGTTGTTGAGTTTTATTTTGTTTGAGCGTCTCAGATACATTGACTCATGTGAAGAAAATAACAGATACTTGGCAATGATATCTTATGAGTTACATAGAATATCTCCAAAATAAAATACCCTGTATTTTGTTCTATATCCTACTTATCTTCTAAGGAGAATGAAAGAAAAAACTAATTTAATACAAATAACTTACTAATTTAATTTTATACATATTTATTTTTGCCAAGCAAAGGATTAAATAACATATTACATTAGCATTTATTTAAAAAATTAAACTTAAATTACTACACAATTGGGTATTTGACAGGATAGTATTTTTATGGCATATTCAAATGTGCCGTCACAGATTTTTTTAATCAAATGTAATACTTATTAACATTAATTCCAATTTTACAATTATATCCTCGTTAAATATTTAATTTCTGTACTGTGATGGAAGTTTTTATGGTGAGCGGTATTATTTAATATTTTATTTTAGACCGTGTCATGCATTTTCAGTGGACTGGCAGTATAGAAAATTGTTAAATAGAAAGGTTCGAATTTTAAAAACTCTTTCCACGCTAGAGAGCAAAAATCGATTTTCGGCTCAGATTTCGAATGACAAACAGACCCTTTCCGAGCCTGTGAGGTGAAATAGTTATTTGTTATGCAAGGCTGGAAAGTTGATTTTTGGCGCGAGTACTTCTATTGAAACCTGAGTAAGCGAAGGATTCTAGGGTTGAACCATGAGCGAAGCGAGTGGTTCAAATATAGAATCCTGAGCGTAACGAAGGTTTCAAAGGTACGAGACGCAGAAAAGCTTTGCTGCCGAGCGCAACACACAACTTTTCACCTCACTACAGCGAGGAAACTGCTAGGTGCAAGAAAACAGGTGTTGTTGACTTTTATTTTGTTCGAGCGTCTCAGTTACATTGACTCATGTGAAGAAAATAACAGATACTTGGCAATGTATCTTATGAGTTACATAGAATATCTCCAAAATTAAATACCCTGTATTTTGTTCTATATCCTACTTGTCTTCTAAGGAGAATGAAAGAAAAAAACTAATTTAATACAAATAACTAACTAATTTAATTTAATACATATTTATTTTTGCCAAGCAAAGGTGTAAATAACATATTATATTAGTATTTATTTTATTTAAAAAATTAAACTTAAATTACTACACAATTGGGTATTTGACAGGGTAGTATTTTTATGGCATATTCAAATGTGACGTCACAGATTTTTTTAATCAAATGGAATACTTATTAACATTAATTCCAATTTTACAATTATATCCTCGCACAATATTTAATTTCTGTACTGTGATGGAAGTTTTTAAGGTGAGCGGTATTATTTAATATTTTCTTTTAGACCGTGTCATGCATTTTCAGTGGACTGGCAGTATAAAAAAATATTAAATAGAAAGGTTCGAATTTTAAAAACTCTTTCCACGCTAGAGAGCAAAAATCGATTTTCGGCTCAGATTTCGAATGACAAACAGACTCTTTCCGAGCCTGTGAGGTGAAATAGTTATTTGTTATGCAAGGCTGCAAAGTTGATTTTTGGCGCGAGTACTTCTATTGAAACCTGAGTAAGCGAAGGATTCTAGGGTTGAACCATGAGCGAAGCGAGTGGTTCAAATATAGAATCCTGAGCGTAACGAAGGTTTCAAAGGTACGAGACGCAGAAAAGCTTTGCTGCCGAGCGCAACACACAATTTTTCACCTCACTACAGCGAGGAAACTGCTAGGTGCAAGAAAACAGGTGTTGTTGAGTTTTATTTTGTTTGAGCGTCTCAGATACATTGACTCGTGTGAAGAAAATAACAGATACTTGGCAATGATATCTTATGAGTTACATAGAATATCTCCAAAATAAAATACCCTGTATTTTGTTCTATATCCTACTTATCTTCTAAGGAGAATGAAAGAAAAAACTAATTTAATACAAATAACTTACTAATTTAATTTTATACATATTTATTTTTGCCAAGCAAAGGATTAAATAACATATTACATTAGCATTTATTTAAAAAATTAAACTTAAATTACTACACAATTGGGTATTTGACAGGATAGTATTTTTATGGCATATTCAAATGTGCCGTCACAGATTTTTTTAATCAAATGTAATACTTATTAACATTAATTCCAATTTTACAATTATATCCTCGTTAAATATTTAATTTCTGTACTGTGATGGAAGTTTTTATGGTGAGCGGTATTATTTAATATTTTATTTTAGACCGTGTCATGCATTTTCAGTGGACTGGCAGTATAGAAAATTGTTAAATAGAAAGGTTCGAATTTTAAAAACTCTTTCCACGCTAGAGAGCAAAAATCGATTTTCGGCTCAGATTTCGAATGACAAACAGACCCTTTCCGAGCCTGTGAGGTGAAATAGTTATTTGTTATGCAAGGCTGGAAAGTTGATTTTTGGCGCGAGTACTTCTATTGAAACCTGAGTAAGCGAAGGATTCTAGGGTTGAACCATGAGCGAAGCGAGTGGTTCAAATATAGAATCCTGAGCGTAACGAAGGTTTCAAAGGTACGAGACGCAGAAAAGCTTTGCTGCCGAGCGCAACACACAACTTTTCACCTCACTACAGCGAGGAAACTGCTAGGTGCAAGAAAACAGGTGTTGTTGACTTTTATTTTGTTCGAGCGTCTCAGTTACATTGACTCATGTGAAGAAAATAACAGATACTTGGCAATGTATCTTATGAGTTACATAGAATATCTCCAAAATTAAATACCCTGTATTTTGTTCTATATCCTACTTGTCTTCTAAGGAGAATGAAAGAAAAAAACTAATTTAATACAAATAACTAACTAATTTAATTTAATACATATTTATTTTTGCCAAGCAAAGGTGTAAATAACATATTATATTAGTATTTATTTTATTTAAAAAATTAAACTTAAATTACTACACAATTGGGTATTTGACAGGGTAGTATTTTTATGGCATATTCAAATGTGACGTCACAGATTTTTTTAATCAAATGGAATACTTATTAACATTAATTCCAATTTTACAATTATATCCTCGCACAATATTTAATTTCTGTACTGTGATGGAAGTTTTTAAGGTGAGCGGTATTATTTAATACTAGCTTCTGCCCGCGACTTCGTCCGCGGAAAATTTCTAGTTTTAACATTAAATATATCCTATGATACTCGGCAATACTGTAGGTTTCCATTAGTGAGAGAATTTTTGGAATCGGATCAGAATTTCCAAAGATTACCGAGGTGATCTTTTCTGCTCAACTTAGTCGCCTTTTACGACACCCTTTTTTTTTTTTTTTTAAGGCTGGGAAATCATCCAATGACTGCTCCCGCTCTGGGTGGAGCGGAAGGGAGTGTCAGACTCTTACTGACTAAAACCCATCCATGTTCCTTCCGTAGCCCTTTATGTTCCGGGGTAGCGGTAACCCTTTCGGACAATCCCGCTTACCCGGCAGGCTTGGCCCTGAGGGGCCCCTTCATAAGCTGACATCTCTTTGAGGCGCGCGTGGAACATATACGCGCCGTACGGCACGGGTCTGGTGCTGATCGGACGGTGAGTCACCCATTACTCACCGCCCGCAGGCCCGCGCCTACAGTGGCCGGGAGTCGTCACGTGGCTCCCGACGCCCGGAGCGTCTCCCGCGGCGGCTGGGACGGGAGGACCTTTCTCTCTCCCATCCCGCCACCTCCTTCGCGAGCGTGACTTTTTCGCAGAAGGAGGTGACTGCCTCCCACTCCCTCTCGCCCCGGACCATGGCTTGCACCAGGGCCGGGCGCGAGAGGTCGCCGCCGTCGATCGGCTCTATGAGGACACGGTGGTGCTCCGCCCAAGCGGGGCAGGTTTGCACCGTATGCTCTACCGTGTCCTCTGGGCGATCCTCGCAATGGTGACACCCGGGCGTTTCCTCCCGCCTGATGATGTGGAACCTCCCGAAACATCCATGCCTGGTGAGGACCTGCGTCAGGCGGTAGGTGAGGGCGCCGTGACGCCTCTCTAGCCACTTCTCAAAGAGGGGTCTTACCGCCACTATCGTGGCGTGCCCTGCGCTGGGTTGCGACAGTCGCTGATTCCAGGCCGCCATGAGATCGCGCCGGAGGTCCGTCCGCTCCGCCGCAATTTGCTGCGGAAACGGAGTTTCCCCCCGGCTTAGTACCTCCGCGCGCCACTCGTACAGGCGCGCGAGGACTATCGCCTCCAGATCCCACGGCGGCAGTCTGGCAAAGAGGCTTGCCGCCTCGCCTGAGATCGTGCGGTACCCCCGGATAAGCCGTATGGCTACCACCTTTTGGGGCGCGTTCAGATAGTGGGCGGCTCGCCACCGCAGTGAACGCGCCCACACCGGGGCCCCGCATAGGGCCATGGACCGCATGACTCCTGCGTAAAGCCTCCGGCAGGAGGCGTTTGGCCCCTCAAATTGGGCAAGAGCCGCTTGAAGGCGGCCCCAGTCCGTTCCAGCTTGGGGGCCAAACGTCGGAAATGCTCCACGAAATTCCATCGGCTGTCGAGGACCAGACCTAGGTATTTCATCGTGGTCTCGACGCCGATGTGAACCCCTCCTACCGTAAGTTGGGATCCCGATGGTGGCCTATTCCGAGGTCCATGAAAGGACATGGCCTCGGATTTGTGCAATGACACCTCGAGACCCAACTGCCGGATCCTCTCAATGACTGTCGCATCGCGTCGGCCGCCGCCTGATGCGACCTCCCCTGCGCCAGGACCAGCGTGTCGTCAGCGTAGCAAACTACGCTGACGCCGTCAGGGAGGTCGGCCCGCAGCACCCAGTCGTAACCGATGTCCCACAGGAGCGGCCCCAGAACCGATCCCTGTGGGACACTGCACGAAATCTCTCGCCGGTTCCATTCCCCATCGCGACCGGGGTAGATGACGGTTTACGACACCCTGCCTTGCATTGTAAAGGTGCAAATGCATTATGTATTTTTAACCCAACACGGATAATAATAAAATTATCTTACTACTATTATAAATGTGAAAGTTTGGATGGATGGATGGATGTTTGTTACTCAATCACGCCAAAACGGCTGAACGGATCTGGATGTTTGGCACAGAGATAGATTATAGTCTGGAATAACACATAGGCTAATTTTTATCACGGAAAAACGTACCCGTTCCCGTGGGATAATTTCCAACAACCACGCGGGCGAAGCCGCTGGAGATATTACACTACCTATATACAAAATACAAACCATCATTTAAAAATGTTAACGTTAAAAATATAAAATTTAAGTGAGGAACCTATTTAATTTAAAGCTTCTCTAAAACGATAAAACGTCCGCACAAAGCACGTAGGAAGTAGGAATGATAGTTGAGCTCGGCGAATGTTTTAGCATTTTGCGTTTAGTAATTTTATATTATCTCGGAAAATATATGACCAATTGACATACTGTAGAGGGCAAATCTTATCTCTGTGATGTCCTTGTGATCGTAAAATAATTTTATTTGATAAGAATTGATATTTTGTTGTTTAAATAATCATCCAAACAGAAGTAAGTCGAAAAAATACTTTTTTAAAACATAAAACGAAATATAAAAGTTAAAATACAAAAGATAGAAATGTGGTATCGCGGTCTTTTTTGTAGAAATAATTAAGGCGAACCGGGTTGCCATACATTGCTTTCAATTTTAAACAACTGTTTAGGCAGCGCATGCAAATAATTCTGTTTTCGGAGGTATTTCTTTCCGACTTGCTAGACGAAAAATGCAATAGCTCGGCTAATATGTATGATATAAATATAATTTATAGCCTATAGCACTCAGGAATAATGTAGCTTTCTATCAGTGAAAAAATTATTGAAATTGGATCATTAGTTCCGGAGATTACCCCCTACATACAAACTTACAAACATACAAACTTACAAACTTACAAATTTTACCTCTTTATAATATTAGTATAGATTTTCTTTTAGACCGTGTCATGCATTTTCAGTGGACTGGCAGTATAAAAAAATATTAAATAGAAAGGTTCGAATTTTAAAAACTCTTTCCACGCTAGAGAGCAAAAATCGATTTTTGGCTCAGATTTCGAATGACAAACAGACTCTTTCCGAGCCTGTGAGGTGAAATAGTTATTTGTTATGCAAGGCTGCAAAGTTGATTTTTGGCGCGAGTACTTCTATTGAAACCTGAGTAAGCGAAGGATTCTAGGGTTGAACCATGAGCGAAGCGAGTGGTTCAAATATAGAATCCTGGGCGTAACGAAGGTTTCAAAGATACGAGACGCAGAAAAGCTTTGCTGCCGAGCGCAAAACACAATTTTTCACTTCACTACAGCGAGGAAACTGCTAGGTGCATGAAAACAGGTGTTATATGTTGAGTTTTATTTTGCTCGAGCGTCTCAGATACATTGACTCATGTGAAGAAAATAACAGATACTTGGCAATGTATCTTATGAGTTACATAGAATATCTCCAAAATTAAATACCCTGTATTTTGTTCTATATCCTACTTGTCCTCTAAGTAGAATGAAAGAAAAAAACTAATTTAATACAAATAACTAACTAATTTAATTTAATACATATTTATTTTTGCCAAGCAAAGGATTAAATAACATATTATATTAGTATTTATTTTATTTAAAAAATTAAACTTAAATTACTACACAATTGGGTATTTGACAGGGTAGTATTTTTATGGCATATTCAAATGTGACGTCACAGATTTTTTTAATCAAATGGAATACTTATTAACATTAAAACCAATTTTACAATTATATCCTCGCAAAATATTTAATTTCTGTACTGTGATGGAAGTTTTTAAGGTGAGCGGTATTATTTAATATTTTATTTTAGACCGTGTCATGCATTTTCAGTGGACTGGCAGTATAGAAAATTATTAAATAGAAAGGTTCGAATTTTGAAAACTCTTTCCACGCTAGAGAGCAAAAAGCGATTTTGGGCTCAGATTTCGAATGACAAACAGACTCTTTCCGAGCCTGTGAGGTGAAAACGTTTTTTGCGTGTATCTGGACCACAGACTGCAGATATAAAAGATCTGGCAATAAGCCCTAAACAGTGTTATCTTGACATTGCTGTCGCACTTTGCAAATCTATGACTATATCTATTTGTTTATAACTTGTTTGAAGATGGCTAAGTTATCATAGGCAATTCTTGACATGATAGCGATGTTTGCAATTCATCTGATCAGGGAATGATTGTGGCTATGTCGCCATACGAAGACTCAGGGCCGGATTTAGGGGAGGGCAACCGGGGCAACTGCCCCGGGGCCTCCACACACGGGGGGCCCCCACAATAGACTTCGGCAAGAAAAAATCTTTCAAATTCCAACTAGTAAACACTATCAAACATCTTTCCTTTTATATTTTTTTGGCTGTTTTACCTTTACCTACAGTACAGTATTATTTGATCATACTTAAATATTTACAGAAATCATTGATCTATATTTGTTCACTCCAACTTTCTCAAGTCGTTCAATAATAATTTATTTGTATAATTATTGAAGAATATCGATTGTCAGACAAAAGCAAAACCCACCTTATTGTAGCAGGAGTCAAACGCTAATCAATCGAATCGCGAGTCATTATCGAGGAGAGAATGTGTCTATTGAAGATTCCGTGCGTAATTTCGTCTTCATGTATGTAGTTGTCTATTCTTTTATTAATAGGTATATTTTTCAAAATGCATAATTTTGTTCAACCAGCGAGTGTGAGATTTTTTTTGCCCTTTGCCTGTCTATGTGTATCCACAATAGAATAAAAGTTGCAAGTTCGGATGGGAAATTTATAGTATATTCTGCGGATTTTGATTGATATGAACATGAGATTTCAAAGACTCATTTGGAATCTGTAATGAGTTTAGTGCAACGGGGAAAAGTCGCAGGACGCATCGACCAAGAGCTAGCGATGCAAGAGACACAAAAAATCGAGTATTGGCGAAAAATCCCCAGAATTATCGTTAGTACCATCAAATTCATTGCTGAACGCGGATTAGCCTTTCGAGGTGACAATGAAATTGTTGGCTCACCAAGAAATGGAAATTTCCTGGGAATTTTGGAATTGCTAGCCGAGTATGAACCAATCCTGGCAACTCAAACTCAAACTCAAACTCAAACTCAAAGTATTTATTTCAAATAAACCAATTACAGGCACTTTTGAATTGTCAAGGTGTCGGTCAGTCAGAGAGATGAAGCTAGTTGCCCATTCCAAAGCAGTAGGTACCTATGGAGAAGAACGGGCAAGAAACTCCATGGACACTCTTTTAAACAAAATATGGTTACAAAATATTGGTTACATAGATCATATTATTATACATGTGAGAACGGTGCAGAACGGTGAAAGCATCTGATATAAAATAATGTAAAAAAAAAAAAGTTCAAAAGTTAAATTAAAACAAGCCATGGCCGCTAAGAGATGACCAGTCTCTACCGACAGCGCCCGTTCACGAACATGACGCATGGATTAGCACCATTCAGCTCAACCATTTTGAAGGGAGCTAAATGATCCAACACACACGCCACCATCAGCGAGACATTAAAGTGAGCATGACATACTCTCAGCCGCCAAAGCACATTCAAGTCAATGAAAGACGTACCCAGTAAATGGTCACTTTATATTAGGTACATAGTACTCACATATGTGCTAAGCAATTACACAATATTAAGAAATTGAATTTATACAATGCAAATATAGTTTTTATTATTGTTGATCTTCCGCAGCTCCAACAGTGTTTTAAGAAGTCTAATGAATTAGGTGATACGCCCTTGTGGAGCAGGAATAGCATTGACCCAAGCGTTTTTATCAGCGATGTAATCTCCCAATGTATAATATGCTTGGCTGCATAGTGTGCGTTTTATACAGGATTTAAATTTTGTTTCATTAAGTTCAAGAATGTTGGGAGGTATTTTATTGTAACATTTTAAACAGTACCCCATGAAAGATGAATCTACTTTAGCCAGCCTGAAACCTGGTTGAACTAATTGGTCCCTATTTCTAGTGAAATAATTGTGTCTTTCACCTCTTTTACTAAAAAGATGTAGATTTTTCCTTGCATACATGATGTTTTCATAGATATATTGACAAGGTACAGTCATGATGTTAATAAGCTTAAACCGTTCCCTTAGAGAATCGCGCCTACGTAGATTATAAATGGCTCTGATAGCTCTTTTCTGCAGAATAAAAATAGACTCGATGTCTGCAGCACGTCCCCAAAGTAAAATACCGTAAGACATAATACTATGAAAATAGCTAAAATAGACCAGTCTCGCGGTATCTACATCAGTATATTGACGGATCTTTCTGACAGCATATGCTGCAGAGCTTAGCCGTCCTGCAAGAGATGTTAAATGAGGACCCCATTGTAGCCTTGAGTCGAGCGTGATCCCTAGGAAAACAGTTTTATCGACAAATTCTAGTTTCTCTTGATTCAATACTATCTCACAATCACTACTTTTTACATTCGGTAAAGAAAATCTAATGCACTTAGTTTTTTTTCCATTTAATACTAAATTATTTACAGTGAACCAATTCTGGACCTGCAGTAGGGCGTTATTTACGTCGTCAAAATTTTTAGCACGTCTATCTATCTTAAAAATTAAAGAAGTGTCGTCAGCAAATAACACCATTTGCGGTTGTTTTTTTAATAAATGGAGAAGATCATTAATATATACTAAAAAGAGGAAAGGACCCAATATTGAACCTTGTGGCACACCCATTTTTACTTTTAAACCGAGTGAATTGACACCTTTTATTTGAACTTGCTGTTGTCTGTCATTTAAATAAGATTTTACTAAACTAAGCGCAAGTTTTCCAAGCCCGTAATGCTCTAGCTTCAACAGCAAGGTTTCGTGATCAACGCAATCAAATGCCTTGGAGAGGTCACAAAAGATTCCTATGGCATCTTGAGCCTCTTCCCACGCATTGAAAATGTGTTTTAATAAGGTCACACCGGCGTCAGTTGTACAACGTCCTTTGGTGAAACCATACTGTTGATCGTTAAGGATTTTATTAGTGTAAAAATGATTAAGCATTTGGTTAAGCATTATCTTTTCAAAGATCTTGCTGAAAACCGGCAGCACGGATACGGGTCTATAATTATTGGTATCTTTATTGTCCCCGGATTTGAAAAGTGGTATTACCTTGCTGTATTTCATTAAATCCGGGAAGATGCCTTGATCCACACATAAATTAAATATTAAGGCTAAGTAAGGTGCTATTGTCTCAATGATCGAGGTGCAGACTTTAGTAGACATTCCCCAAAGATCTTCGGTTAATTTTATTTTGATTTGTTTAAAAGTTTTAATTACTGTTATGGGGTTAATATGCTTAAAGTGGAATTCAATTAAGCAGGCTGAAACGTTCGCCTTTAGTAAATCAAAAGAGAGGGAAGGCGATGAATTTAAGGTTTCAGTAGTTTTTAGTGGAATACTGGTAAAGAAATTTACAAATTCTTGAGCAACTTCTTTGCTATCACAAATGGGACCACATGACGTCTCCAGAATGTAATCAGAGCTATGCCTTTTGTTTCTGTTCGTTTCATTATTGATAATTTTCCAAACCCTCTTTATTTTATTTTCAGCTGATTTTACCTTGTTGCTAATGTATTTGGCATTAGCTGCTTTACAAGTGTTCTTAAAAGATTTTGAGTAGGTAGCAACATACTTATTAAAACATTCTGTGTTAATAAAAGGCTTAAGGCCATAAAGCTCGAAAAGTCTTTCCCTACTTTTCCTGAGTCCTTTAGTGGCCCAGTCACTAAATAAAAATTTAGGATTTATAGTTTTAGTGGTCTTCTTAAAACAATTATTAAACTCGTTTTGCACTACCATAAAGAATTCCTTATACAAAATATTTATATTTTTTAAAGAAAGTGCTTGAGCACTTAACTTACAATTTAAGGCGATATTAAATTTATTTAAATTAACAGTTGTTATGGGTCTGGATTGTATTTGGATTTTTTGTATTGGTGTGTTGGACTCAAAAGTTACAGTTTGACCACTGTGATCGGAAGGGAGATAATTAACGATAGCTTTATCTAAATAGTCGCAGCAACAAAAAACATTATCAATGCAAGTAGCAGTAGACATAGTTATTCGGGTGGGTTCTACAAACACATTTGACAAATTGAATGATTTAAACAAATTTAATAGTCTACTCGTGTTTGAATTATTTTCTAAAAAATTAATGTTAAAGTCACCACAGATAACTACTGATTTATTACTGGAAGCAAGTTTTGCCAAAACATCTTCCATTACTGCCTCAAATATTGAGTAGTTTTGATAATTAGGGGACAACCCATTTGAAAGAGCATGCAAACAAAGGGACTGGTCATGTCAGTTATCTTTCGTCCACGATTTGCGAAGAACTGATCGGTTCTATGGGTGATAAAGTACTAACTGAAATAGTATCCAGAATAAAAAAATCCAAATATTATTCCGTATCAGTGGACTCTACTCCCGACGAATCTCACATCGATCAACTAACTATAGTTGTTCGATATATGGAAGGATCGACACCAAAAGAAAGATTTGTCACCTTTTTACCCAACTGCGGTCATACTGGCGAAGCCACAGCAAACGCTCTACTCAAATTTTTAGGTGACCATCAAATAGACATCATGGATTGCCGCGGCCAGTCATATGACAATGCTGCAAACATGAGTGGCAAATACAAGGGGATGCAGGCTCTTATTTTGGAGAAAAATCATTTATCGGCGTTTGTACCTTGTTGTGGTCATTCTCTCAATTTAGTGGGAAAGGCAGCTGCTAACTCTTGTCCACCGGCTGTTCAATTCTTTGATTTCGTGCAGAATTTATACACGTTTTTCACAGTTAGTACAGAGCGATACCGAATTCTGATCGAGAAATTATCGAAGAAAAAAGGCGGACAGTTTTTAGTGTTGAAAATGCTAAGCGACACTCGTTGGTCTTGTCGAGCTGAAGCTACGAAAGCCATCGTCGACGGCTATTCGGAAATTGAAGAAGCTCTAACCAGCATATCTTCCGATAAAGAGCAAAAAGATATCGTCAGGAATGAAGCAACGCACCTTCTACAGAAGATGAGTGGTCTCGAAACCGCTTTGTTTGCAACATTTTGGAACGACATCTTGGAGCGATTCAACGCTACAAACAAGATGTTGCAAGACCCGAAAATGATTCTTGAATCGGCTATGCGTGCACTAGAATCATTGAAATCATTCGTGGAATCCAAACGAAACGATTTTCATAAATACGAGGAAGCAGCCAAAAAAATATCTCGCGCTGACCAATATGTACAATCACGCACCAGAACGAGAAATGTGAGGTTGAATCCACTCGATTACGGGAAAACACGAGACGCAAATCTGTCACCCAAGGAGATATACAAAGTATCCGCCTTCATCCCAGTGGTTGACCAGCTATGTGTTTCTCTTACTGAAAGATTGCATGCCTATGAAGCCGTACGTTCGAGATTTGGATTTCTGAATCACATCGAGACGATGGATGCTGAAAGTTTGCACGCTGCAGCAGAGGCATTGGTGAAAGTTTATACAGATGATTTAGAGCCTAGTCTTGGTAATGAGTTGGTTCAATTTGTGTCTTTAATTGACCCGTACAAAAAGGACTATGGAAAAGACCAATCTCCGGAACTATTTTACTACCAAATTCTCGAAGATCAAAATTTCAGAGCTACATTCCCAAACCTCGAAATTGCCTTGAGAATGTATTTGGTTTTGATGGTATCAAATTGCACTGGAGAGCGCTCATTTTCAAAAATGAAAATTATAAAAAATAGGCTTCGAACCACGATGGGACAAAACCGTCTATCTAAGCTTTCTCTCCTGAGCATTGAAAGCGATTTACTTAGAGAACTGGATTTCAGCGAAATCATCAACGATTTTTCAGCGAAAAAAGCTCGAAAGGTTCCGTTAGTTAACACTTCAATTTAATTTCACATAATTCTTGTTTCCGATTATATTTATATGTGTTTGTTAAATACTGAGATAGTCTAGAGTACTTGGTTTCACAATAAATTGTTTATTGAAAACCTCGACTGAAAAAATTGTTCATTTTATTTGGAAAATAATTTGGGGCAAGGGGGCCTCCGCTCCTTTGTTGCCCCGAGGCCTCCACACCTCTTAATCCGGCCCTGCGAAGACTAGTCTGCCTAGCCTTTTCCAACTATGTTGGGATCCACTTCCAGTCTAATCGAATGCAGCTGAATTCCAGTATTTATTTAAATAAGCCACAACTCCATAACCCAGTGACTGGGTAGTTAACAGAAAGACAATGTCTCTTAATGACTTACAAAAAGAGGCAATTGCTAATCTTGCTTTTATCATCATCATCATCATTTATGCTCGGAATCACCTACTGATAGGCCCAGGGTTCGAAAATATCCGATATTTATTATAAATATCAAAATATCGGATATTTATGATATATATCCGATATATATCAAGTTTGATATATATCCATTTTGTATGAACGTCATGTTATTTTATAGTATTATTTATGTATATTTTTTGCATATTATGTTTTACATAAACATAATAAATTATTAACAAAAAAACTTAGATGTTTTTAATCGTTTCTTTATATAGGTAAGTACTTAAAATCAGACAAATTAATCCAAAACATAAAATCTTCTAGATCAGGCAAAATCAACTAAAACATAAAACCCTTTTTATAAATAATTCTAATCAGTCAATAATCATACCTACACTTAGGTAACAAAACAATAATTATTATTATTTAATTGAATACTTATAAAATATTGATATATATCACAAAAAGTCATTGGATATATATCGGATATATATCAGATATATATCATGATATATATCAATGGATATTATATCCTTCGAACCCTGGATAGGCCTTCCCTTTATTCTGCCATACTTTCAGGTTCTATGCGGCTTTTATACAAGGGCTTCCTGCGACTTAGTTTGACGATATCGTCGATGCAACGAGCTTTTGAACGGCCCTTGTTTCATTAGTCGAACTGGGCCATCATTCTATCAAATTTTAGTCCATAAGCCAACTCCGCACTTTTACAAATGCTTACCTTTGCCTCTACGAACAACTTGCATCAATGGAAAACAAAATATTTCCCTATTTTAGTTGCATCGTATCTAAGCAGGTGATAATCTAATCGTAGGCGGAGGCACCTGCATTAGCGAAATCATTTTTCTTCTGCGTCCATTAAAACTGTTATAATTGACGTTGTCTAAGCCCCAGCTCTTTTGTTCCTCGGCATGCGCGGACATCCCGGCGTGGTTTTAATTACTGCCGGCCAAATGCGTTAATGTAATCAAAGCTCAATACATCATACTCGCGCTATCGCCCCGCCTCGGTTTGATTAATAATTCTAATGAGCGGCGGTGCCAAACGAGTTAATTAAGCGTCGTTTTTTACCGGTCGGTGCCACCGCGGCTGGTAAACGGCGCATCAATCACCGCTTTGAGTCTGCCGCCGAACTTCTTAATGATTGAAATGATGCCAGACGAGGCTGCGCTGCCCTCTGACCGCTGCCCGCGCTCGCGCAGCCCAAGCTGTGTGACTGAAGGAGCTGGTGCAAAGTGTCGCGATCATTGTGCTATAGGGTGGCTTGCACATATAAATTAAATAGGTACAGAATTGGCAATCAAATGTTTAATTAGCAAAGGTTTGAATTCCATATTATACGCAAAGATTTGTTTTTTTAGAGACATACTAAAAAGTGTGGTGTGAACGATAGGAGGTAGGTACCTACTAACTCTATTGTGGTGGATTCTAATAGGCTTGAATACCTATTCTCGTTGATTTATTTTTACAATTATTAGTCCATACACATAAATATCTACCTTCTAAGTTATAATACATAGAATAGTTGTTTGCCTCTAGCAAAAACTTTGCCAAAACACCTCCCATCCCATGTAACAATAAAACGAAGACTTTATAATGAAGTATCAACACAAAAACTGTAGCAATTAGGACAATCAGTTTCTTAATATTAAAATGTAAGAGGTATAATAAAAAGAAGAGCTGAGATAAAAAATACGATACCCTAATGTAATATCTAGACCGGTAGCTACAAGATTTTGGTACATACATTATATATTATAGCCTGAGGCTTTATCTGGCTACCGGACCACTTCTCCTACAACATTTGATGATTTACATAAAATAACATTTAATAGTCTTTTCACCAATCCGTGCACTGCCTTCCATATACTATGTAACCTATTACCTTTTATGAAAATATAAAAAATATTTCTGTTACATTATACAAATCGAGTTTTCAACGATAGTAAAACTATCGTACAGCCAAGTAGAGCTGTGTTTGTACGCGTAGGTATAACACGTTTTTTTGCTGCGGGCTTTAGTAGTTAAGAATACCAAAATTTAATTTTCAACATTTATAAAACGACAAATCAAAATATCTTTGCCCGAGGATGATCTACGAGACAAATGGCAAACATTAATATGAATCAAAACAGTTTATTCTGTAAAACTAGTGGGACCGGTGTTCGTCAAACATTATCAATCATTTTCGCTTCGGCCGCAGGCAGAATAGCTTTAATTTGATAAAACGCAATTAGCTACCAAAAAGAAATCTAATCTCAAGAGGCGGCTCCAACTTTTTTGGCCGCCATCTTTTTGGGTTCCACATTGACGCCTCGAATAAATAGAATGAATTACAAAAGTTAACTGTAACGAATGGCTAATAGAAACAAAGCTTTAACTAATTAAGAAGACGGTTTTGATAGATTGATACCTAATCGAATAACACATAAATTGTTACTTACTTCTTATTGCGCCTGCACAGAAATGGTTGAATTCTATAGCATGATATCAACAAAGAGCGGTCTAAATGAATAATTTTATTTTCTTATATTATAAACGCGTGTTTTCTACGATTGAATGGTCCTTCAATTTAGTGGCGAGTCATTCCAGTGGCAGTATCAAGTGGAACGCGCGCCGCGGGGTTTAATGTCTAATTCACCGCGCTACCAACAGGTGGCGGCTGCGCGGCTTTTCAAATCTGACAGACGCCATTGCCTTTACGTCAGAAAGCCGCGAATAAAATTAATGATGTTCGCGCCTTAATGACGTTTCACGACGCCGCTCCATTGTGTCCGTAATACAACAATTATTGAGATCATTTATTAAGTTTATTGATCTTTTAACATAATCTTTTATTTCGTAATTTAGCTCCGTGCGAGAGCGCGAACTCTGAAAAAAAATATCTCATATGCGGAGGTATTTTTTGGACTATTTTTGTCATTATACGGCGTGATGTGAGCGGGGTCTTTGAATATAGAGGCAATTACTGCCCCGCATGTGGTTTGATTATGTACGACGGTTCCATTCCATCTAGCGATGAGACTATAAAACGCCGGTAAAAACATTACTAAACCTTTGCGAGTCGTAGTTTTTGAGCTTCCGTTGCTAAATTGATGCTGATGTTAAGAGCCATTGTTGTGATTTTCTGAATGTTATAGAGTACCTAACTGTCTGTTTTTTGTGTGTTCTAAAGTAGATTAAGTTTTCGGATGGCTTCGGGTTTTGATAGTTTGCGCTGTGGAGATGTGTGTGTGCACTTTGTGCAGTCTGTGGCAAGTTGATGCCGTCAGTGTAGACGGAGTTAATTAGCAGTTAGTTGACAGTTAGGTTCCTTTGCCGCCCGGTAATGTCGAAGCTTTGCCGTCTTAGTGCTATTAAGTCTGACTAGCATGCTAATATCTCTCCGCTTGTTGCAAATTAACCAACGTCTTCTGGGGGAATTTAATGCATTACTGATTAGAAAATTCTCGAAAAAACTTATAGGGCTCGAGTGATGTAACTAATTGTGTTTATCAATGTAATGATAGTAGGGTATGAGATTACGAGAGCTACATTCAACAATCTAATTACACGATTGAAGTAAGATGTCTGAGTGATTCATCAACGCGGATCCCTACAGTAAAAAATTACATTTGAATAAAATTGAAGTCAGTTTGTATGAAATACTAGTATGTAATGGTATGCAGGTAATTACGTCCTTTTTCAAAGTAAATCAATGAGAATTTGTATTTAAGGTTTCGGTAAAAAACTGAAATGTGTAATAGGATTTTCGTAAATCCAACTTTATTTTTGAGAAAATTCAAAATATAGGAGGCCGACGTCACTGGTAACGCGCCAGTAGTGTTAAACTATATTGGACTAGCTTCTGCCCGCGGCTTCACCCGCATGGGTGTCGGAAATTATCCCACGGGAACGTACTAAAGGAACAAGAAGTATCATTATGTGTTAATCCAGGTTATAATCTACCTCTGTGTCAAATTTCATCCAGATACGTACAATAGTTTTGCGTCAAAAAGTAACAAATATACAAACACACACACATACACGGGTTGTTGTATATTCGTCACAAAGTAAATTCGTCATATTTTGAAAAATCCATACAATGAAAGTATATTCGTCACACGTAGATATTTAAAATATATGTAAATTCGTCACAAATCCTCTTTTCAAAAATTTTATTCTTAAAGTAGTGATTGCAACCAAAATTTTTGATTTAAATCATTCACTTGAAAACTATGATTTTTATGTAGATGTAAAGTAAATTAGTAAACGTGCTGTGATAATGAATAATCATTTTCATTCTACTTCTTGTTTATTTTTTTTGCTATCGGTGCGGATTATAACGATGTGACGAATTTACAATAAACAAAATTAATATATTGGAAATTGTGACGAATTTACCCATTTTTTTTTAATGACGAATTTACTTTGTGACGAATGTACCTACAACAACCCACATACACACACACACCCTCAACTTTTCACCTTTATAATATTAGTGCGATGATACTGATAAGGCTCTTATTTGGATTGGATTCTGGATATGGAGGGAAGTGGAAACATAGGCGAAGACAATATAAAATAAAACAATATCTTTCTGTTTTACTAATCAGCTTCCTGCACTAGGTTGTAAAAAAATAGTAGTAGTAGGCATAGAAAGAAAATCCAAGAAATGTACGAATGATGTAATTGATTAGGAATAGGAGTACAGTACTGTACTGCCCAAATAGAAAAACCACTAACACCACATCATTTATTCACCGTCGCTCAAGTTTACTTAAAGAGCACAAAAAGACAGCTTGACTTCATTTAATTATCCAAGTGATATCTATGTCCATTTGTTTTCCTACTTATGTCGGTACTCGGAAGGCGGTATGTAGGTACATGTACACATTACTTTATGTCACCACTTTTTACAAAAATATTAAACTGCCACATTGATATTATTGAAGAAAAAAAAAACAACTAACTTAAAAAAAAACAATAAAAAGTTTATTTCAGTTATAGGTTGTATAGTGTATTTAAGATTTGTGTTTAATTCCTGATTATAAACGTCTTCATTTCTAAATAAGTTGAAATAGTAACTATTATTTATGATGGTTGCATCATAAACAAAGTGAATTTTGCTTTTTGGGAAGTCGATGTTTCGTTTTGTATTAATTTTGCCACCGTCTTCCTAAAGGATTTTTTTTGTGTATTTAATTTTGGTACCCATTCCACATACCAGTGTAAATAACAGTGATAGGAAGTTATTAAAGCATCATTCACATAGTTAGAGTGCGAAAAAAATGTGTTATGGAAACTAACTCAAAAACCACTCATCGGGACCTGACTAAATTTATACTGGTCCCATATTTATTTATTTATTTAAAAATAAATAAATAAAAATATAAATTTAGTCAAGTTTTGTCGCCTTATTACCGGAGTATTTCCTTACGACAAATATATATACGTATATAAATTTCCTAATCGGTTAGTAAATGACGAAGTTCTGAGGTAACAAACATTATAAAAATACAACGGAATTGATAAACTCATCATTTTTCGAAGTCGGTAAATAATCACGGAATTTGTAGGAAGAAAATTGGAAGACTTGCTAAGAAATCAAGCATCTCCTAGAAAACATAATTATTATTTAGTGTTCAGAATTGTATTTCATACGCGATGTATTATTGCTCTGATTTGCGAGTGAGTATGAGTGAGTGGAGTGCGAGCTTTTAGTGGATGCAAGTGAAACAAAAACCTTCGACAACTATTAAGAAACGTCCTGGTTTTTTAGATAGTTTTGCATTATTTGTAGTTTCAACAAGTTTATGATTTTTTACTTACTTTGACATCACTGTATTTTTTATAAAAAAATATTAATATGATGGATTAATATTTGTACGCTCATTGGCAAAACATAGAAGCCCTTTTAAAATGTTTTAACATCTCACACACTGTGTAATTGTACCTATGTTTACAATAAAGATTCTGATTCTGATTCTGAACAATGTGGTGTATTTTAGTCCTCCCAAATCGCAAAAATTTAGTAAATAGTCCTATTCTTTGCAATAACACGATGAAGTGATTAGCTTAGGGACATTTGATCTATGGTACGAAGCAGACAGTAGTGGTTCAACTAAACAAAACATTAACATTGATTATTATTGATATATTTATCCGCAAGACCACAAGAGTTATATTTTTTATAGTTCCGTTTAAGTTAGGTATGTTTTATTTTGCAAAATAAGCTAAGAATGTAATAATGTACAGGAAATTCACGAATTAGTTGTTTTTGAGTCAATACGGTATATTAGAGATTTACAAACCTGAATTTATCTGATTTCGAATGGAGGATTCCGCCTATTTTCTGGGGCAGATTTAAAAACCGAATTGCTCATCCAACGTTACAAAATCACCCTTAAACAAGCAAGCATCGAATTAACGCGAAGGAAATCACCTGAACCAATTTCAGCGCTGTTATTACTATGTAATATGCTGTAAGAGCACTTCGCGCCATCGCGCCATCGGGTTACAGGCATTTGTTGGCTGCAAACGATGGCAAGGGAAACACGTACCGCAAAATGATATCTAATAAGGTAGCGTTAAGATTATCGACGCGATACGCTTCCCTCAACAAGCTCCGATTTCCCAATAACATTCCGTATCTTACCTACTCGTACCTACTATAATTTCAAAGAGCCTTCATGTACGTATCTACGTAGATAATCCGTAATTCCTTGTCTTCGGTCCACGATCGTCGGAAACCAGCGCAATTAGATGCAATCGTGTCGGAATTATTGTAATAACCAAAAAGAATCGATGGTCTAACGATGGGCGATCGCTGCGCGGCTATTGGCGCGGCACTCACCAATGCGCGCGCGCACGACCGCGCGTTGTTAGCCGATCTACACGAGATAAGCTAATTATACAACAGCGGACGTTGATTGTTATTCTACTTTCCTCCTTTATTTTTCAGATGTTAAGCTTTCGAAGTATATCTTAATCGTAGTACGCATACATAAAGCTCAAAGTGGTTATTAAAATATCGATCGGAAAGCGAAACACGTTATTATTTTACGAATCGTCTAATCATTAACGATTGAATGGACCACCGGCGATAACCATTACGGAAATTAAAACGGGGCCTACATGTACACATGTCTTTACTTGCATTAGATACAACCATAATATACTTGAACAACTTTGGATTAAAATAATGTTTTCAATTGTGTTTTTAACATAAATTACATTTATAAACTTTAGGGATATTTTGTTATGAATATTTTAAAATTTTAATTGCCCACCATTGTTTTCGGTATCTACACTACCTATACTGTAATGTACGTAAATATTCGTACATATTTTGTTGTATTAATCGCCCGAATATAGGTATTTCATTTATCAAATGTTTCCTCTTTATGAGTAACGGGTTTATTATTGGTTACACTAAATGTGGCGTTACTACCTACTTCATACTTTTAAAATCATGTTTTAATAAGGAAAATTGTGGGAAATACCACTATGGTAGGTAGAAACTAGAAAGTGATTAGCGTCGCTGGTAAGATTAACCAAGTTCAGTAGGATTCTCTAATAAGCAAACAAATTTGCTAGTGACGACAGGGTAGAGTCGTTTTGAAATCTGAAAAAGTTTAATGAATGTTCGTTTCTTGTTATGGTTTGAATTTTCCATCTCCTGGGGAACACATACCTATACCGTTCATCTCTCTTCCACTCTAGTTGGTCTTAAAAACTGGAATAGGTAGGTAACAGCCGGCTGGTTTAGTCATTGGCCCATTTTGGTTTGTTTGAAAAAAAAATAGAATTCGACGTTGAGTTTGATTTAAACATTTAAAATTCTTCATGTTCTAAGGATGGTTAGTAGGTGCTTATTTTTATTGATTGTCGTATTGATGCCTCCACATTGTATCATGGAGGAAATAAAAGAATGGTAACCAAAGTGCCTTAGTCGGTGAGCATAATAAAATGTCCGGCGGTAACGGTCGGCAGCCAAATAAGCCGGATGGTTAAAATCCTGAACGTTTAAAACTATATAAAGTAAACCTTGTTTGTGGATACATTCCTAGCTACTTCCCGCAGTATATCCCTGCGGCATCAAGGTATAATTGACGATGGGAGTCCCATTTGGTGCAACCTTGAGACGCAACCTTTGTACCTATGTCATGTTCCTTATTTCAATTAAAATGTCTTCCAATACATATTTTTGGTATTTTTCTTTATATTCATGGAATTTGTTATCATTTATTCGTGTTCTTCGTGATTTATAAAAGTATATCAAAGTTAAATTAAGATGGTCGACAGCATTAATTCCATTCAGTTCGAGTTAAATTCAGATAAAAGCCAAAAAATCCAGAACTATAGTTCTAGGAGTCCACAGGATCTAATAGTTGTGACATAGGTAGGTACACTTAACACTGGTCAACCTTGACTCTTCCTCCAAAGTCAATTATTAAAGACATTGCCCACTGATTTGATTACTGCCTGTTTTTGATTTCTGGACCGTGGTCAATCATTCTTGTTACCTATATCGCCGATTCTATTTTTTTGTTATGCGTCCGTGGTGAAAAATTGAGTGCTATTTTTCTGTAGTTCAGATCGGCATAGCAAAAAGTTTGGTTTTATACAGGTTTTTAATCGTTTAATGGGTAAGTTTCGAAAGGGTACGGGAAGTTTGTTTTGAAGGCGTATACTTGACCGAAGCCTATGTATAGTTGCCTACTCTTTGGAACAAGATTATGTTTATTACTGGTATTTAAACGGTGATGATGTTTTTTTTTTAATTTGTCCTTTTGCGTACCTACATAAAATATATTTTCATATTTACATGGTTAAATTTAAGTCGTTGTAAACCTCTTAAGGGGTAATTGTATTGCATGCGATTTCAGGTTATTTATAGGTATTAGGAGGCTACAGTCAGAATATCAATTTCTGTGAATTTTTCTCGAAGGGAATCTCTCGGATCTAAGTTGTACCTCAGAATTCTCAGTTTTCTACACATGATGATATGACATTAGTAGTTAAATCGCTCTGGACACATTAAGTGAATAGGTACAACTGAAACGTGTCTTAACATTACTGAGCGGCATTGAGTTTACAATTTTCTGATATTAAAGCGACATTTACACGTATTAATTCGTCGCACCAGCATATTTTGTAATATCTCTGTCTTGAGTCTAGGGTTGCTCGCGGTTAGGAAATTCTAGATAGTGGGAAGATGTACCTATGTTTATAACAGTAGATGTCTACATATAGGTACTATTTTAAGGGTGAAATTTGAATTAGATACATTGGGTTGGTTGTCAAGAAAATAGCACAGAAAATCTACGCATGGAAACCTATTTCATCTTCGGATAAATCGGAACCCTTGTAAGTAGGATCACTGTTGTCAGTTCATCGTTCTCAGGAACGCGTGTAGGCATGCTGTTGAAATTAATATCAAATACGTAGGTCCACGAACCCTTAAAGCTCTAAAAAACGCCAGCTTCTAAGTCATCGCAATTTGGCAAGAAGCAAGGTCTCACAGCTCTTGTAATGGTAAATTTATCAGTGTATAGTTTTATCACATAAAATACAAAATATTACAGCAATTACAAATTCACATTTGTATGGGTGAACATATTATTATAATAATTATAATTATGTTTAAGATACATTTATCCCAACTACGGAACCTTTCATTGTGCTTGGTCGCACGCCCTAGGCTGGTTTCTTTTTTAATGTTGCACTTGATCAGTATAATTATATGGGTTTCGCCACGACGGCGATGAAAAAACAAAAAATAATAATTATCTTAGAGAACTTTTTATTCGGGGTGTTAATAAATGGATTATTTAACACTACCTATGTCAAAAATTGTCCAAGCTGAAAACGTTGTTTATAGGTCAGGTCCGAAGTGCCTGACAACCATATTGGGGCCTAGCATTATCTTGGATCGTAGGCACAGCGGTCACGTATCGGCGATTGGGCCGGCTCTCTTCATTGCGAAGACGTGCGCGCATCGTGTGCGCATGTGTCGTGGGTAGGGTTGCCATTTTAAATTTTGAAAAGTACTGGCAAATAAGTCTGAACATTCTACTGCTCTCTTACTGTTATCAGTTCTTAATTATTAAAATATATATAGGTGTTTATATTAAAAAAAAACATTTCAACCGACGACCGACAGTTTGGACAAATCCGAAAGGATGGAAACCCTAGCCATGGGTGCGCATTAAACGCGCTATGTGTACGCGCAGCTATTATGTGAATATCGTACATAATCGTTATGTGCTCGTGTCAATTGTTTTGCTTAAAGCGAAGAAGCTGAGCTTCGGCTCTAGACTTATTCATAAAGGCATCTCAAAAATTGACTCACGGTAGACCGTCCTGGGACCAAGCTGTGCCAAACTTAACGGACATTTAATGCTACACTGTGCAGCGCTCGTGTCCCGTCCGAATTTTGATCCCAAGAAATATACGAGTAGAAACGGACGCGGCTCGGGCCCGGCACGGTCTAGCGTGCTAAGAATAGCTTCTTTAGAGCCGGGTGCTGGATTAATGAAATGACTTAGACAACAAATGCATATACCTACTGGTTAATTGGTACCTAATTGTGTGTAGTGTTTGAAATGGATGATACTAGAGCATTTTTGACTCGATATCTGTGGGTCCAAATGTTTTTTTTTTTGTAATTTTTGCATTATTTAAGCTTTTTTCGGAAATGCTTTAGATGTTAAACAGATACTTTTCTGTTAATACCTACCTGAAAATCAGTAAAATCATCAAAATCCGTTTAGTTGGTGTTATTTCTTGTTAGTAGCCGTAGTAGTAACTTAAAAGATTTCTGGAACAGATAACAGAATTACGGAGTGAAATTTTCTGATAACCCTTTTTTATGATTTCCCTCCCACCCGCTCACCTAGAGCGGAAGCGAGTTTCAAAGTTTTACTGACCAAAACCCATTCATGTTCCTTCCCTAGCCGTTTATATTCCGGGGTAGCGGCAACCCATTCGGACAATCCGTAACACTGGAATAGCCTTTAAAAGTATGAAGAACGAGAAGGGTTTGGAAGAATACTGGAGAGACCTGGAAGGTCCCTCAAGTCATAGTAAAAATAGATAGATACCTCAGAGTTTTACCTAACTTCAATATAAAAGGTAAGTTTGCTATTGAGCGTCAACGTTACCACGACCACCTGGCTTAATTTAACGTTATCGGGTCCCAATTAAGATAACTGCCGCCAAATGGCGGAACATTGCCAGTGTTTTAACAAGAGCGACTTCACTCGACCGCATGTCATTTTATTGCTCCCCCATAACACATAATTGTTTGCGGTTAAACCCACCCTTAAATACTTAAGCGAAACGTGCGCACTTCGGCACTACGCATCGCAAATAATTCCACAAACAAGCAGTAATCATACCTATACATAATTTGTATAATTATTTGTCATTTGTAAGTAAATTGCTTTGAATTTTTTTTAATGTCATCTTCCGTAGCTTCGGGCCCTTAATGTTACGAGTCACGCCCGCTTTCATTGTATACAACATGTGTTATAATAAAAATAAATATATTTTCATAAAACTGGCATGTTCGAAATGTTGTATCTTCTGACAAAAAAGTGGTCATACTCGTATGCGTCTTTGAAACAACGACTCAAGCTAGTGCTGTTCATACTCGTACAACAGAAAAAAATATATTAAATCTTTTACTACTTAGATATTAAGTAAAAAAATGAAGCAGAGGCGTTATAACTTCTAAATAATAATTTAATCGTTTAAAAAAGTGGATATAAAAAGTGTGGCGAGCGCGACATAGTGTGAACGTGGGCGGCGGGCGACATGTACAATACATTTGTTCCGATGACGACCGCCGCGATTTTATTATAATTCATTTACCGTGTTTTAAACCGATCCAGTATTAGGCGATCGCATTCCCTTCTCAATTGTTAAGATATCAGGCCACATGAGCAGATCGACGTTTCAATTCATAAAGATAGTGTAGATTGACGTTTGGATATATAAATATAAAATATGTGTTTCCTATCTTAACTATCAAACACCTAGAGATTTTATTAGCTTGCGATGGCCACAGTTATAATAAATAGGATGAAGAAATAGTACTGTCTTTACTAGCAATAAAAAAGATCTATTCTATAACACTTTAATTTCAATTATGATAGAAAATTGCCAAAGAGTCCCCGCAATTCAATACAGCGACTGTTAACATCTAATCATGTTATACGGCTCCAAACTACCTCCTATACAGCCAGTAAATTAAATCGAAATGGACTTGACTTGAGACACAAAAATTGGTAAAAAAAACATTGTTGTCTTCGGCTTGCTCACCCACGGGAAATAATTGGCGTATGAAAAAATACAGGAAGTCATTAGTGGCAAAGCGAGCGAGCGGCATCTATTTCACGAGAATGGTCGTTCTAACAGTGAGACTGCGTGTCACACCGGATTTCAAGGTGTGAATAAATTCGATGAAAACGGGTGATTTTTTTTAAGGATAAAAGAACTCAATTACGTACATTGAACTGTATTGTATGTTCCTCTGAAAATATATTTGAGTTTGAAAAACTTTATAAGTATCTATAGTCTACAGACTTAGTTCAAAAGCTCTGGAGACATGGACGCTAATAGTTTGTGACATCGCACCAAGCAGTGTCACAGAATAAATAATAGAGCAGTGTACACTTGCCAAGCACCTAATAATCTCGTTTTGAGATTTGTTTAGAGATTGATAAAAGTTTTAAAGTCATAGACGAAACGTGACTATATCTATGCTTGACGATCATTCGATACCGGTTACAAATTACGCTACGTTCTGATAGGAGGCGAACAACATTCGTCACTAATAAGCCTTGTGTCCTCGCAATTTGACATTTCAGACATTTTAATTCACTTTTAATTCGACTTATGAATAGGTCTTTTACGCGGTTTGTACATCATTTTATATTCATTAATATGATACTAATGTGTCTCGTTATATGCGGCCAGTGTAGTGAGACGGTGCCGTTAGCGAACTGTGTCACCTATTGTCGACTGTTCCTACGATCATTTCGGCAACAGATCTTTGTGTTAGACAGTTGTTATTGTGGCTGTACGGAAAACGGTTACAAGAGTAATTTGTGGCAATAAACGGTATTTAGAGCGTATCTAATTTCGTATTTTAAACATTATCTTTATCAATTTCTCGAATCGTAGATGCAGTAATTCATGTCTTCTGGAAGTTTTTCGAGTCTTTGATGTTAATGTATCTTATTATGGGCAATTATTTATGCAAAGATAATAGCTCACAGCAATAATTTTTAATTACACATCGTTAATTTATGTAACACATTCAGAATTTAATGCTTTTGTAAGCTGAGTTTAAATATGATAATGTTATACACAAAATGTTTACTGCTTTAGTCGGATTTACGTACACTGACTTTTGAAGTTTTTACTTCGACAAATAAAAACCCTTTCTCGTACCTCTACGCCTTGGACCCTAATTATTAGATAGACTGTTCTAAATTATAAAATATCTTAAGCTGGTTCAAACTTTTACCAATTTAGATTGAGAAATGTTTTAGTGATAGTTTTATTGTCTGTTTATTCAACAAATGTACTATTGCATTGGGGTGGAGAGCGAAGCCAGCTCTGCGTCATAAAGCGAGTATTCAGAAACGACACCCATAAAACCTTTATGATTAGTCAAACCGCTGGCGAGGACGATTCATTATGGGCCATTATGCGTCGTGTTTATCGACTTACTCTATACAAGCCAATAAAATAACGAACGACCGAGATAAGAGGTGGACAGTCCTCTAATCTCCGGAACAAGGGACACTAATTCGATTGTGGTTTTGGTCGAGCCTTTTTTGGGGTTTACGGCACAAATTGAAGTGTTAAAAAAACTACAAATTGGCTTTTTCGAGGGCCATTCATTAGTTCCACGCTGAATGGCGTTCGTTGTGTCGTTTTCGCTCAATTAGTTAAACGGAAATTCGAGCTTCGGCGGACGCACACGGCGCGCGCCGCGTCTCCGCGCCTCCCGTGAAATATTACGTTTTAAGTGTTGCCATCAGCATTACGATTAAACTGAAATGGAATAAACTATGTTCAAGTCATTTGTCGCCTCATAAATATATAAATTATATCAGCTGGTTTTGATAACTATAAGAGTGTAACTACCTAATTGAATTAAGCATTCTTTTAAAGATATCATAATTTACATTTGTATTAGTATTATTTTGTATTCTATTAATATTAAACTTAGTTTTTATCCTAAAGAATTTTTATAAATCTATTTACAAACAGCTGTTTTATAAAAATTATGAATTCATGAGATAGTTTGTGTTTGGAAAATATAAATTCTGTCATGCTCAATGGTTAAGAATCTTATTCAAACATTAATTAGATACGAGAGTTGAGTTAAGAGTTCTGGTTTGGCACGGGCATGTCTGCCAATGTCGTTAATTAAGTAATTCATTGAATAAATTAGTAACTTGTTCCTCACAGTCAATCAGGCTCTATTATCGTATCGGTGATAGATTGCTGACAAAGTTATTCGAAATATTGAACTTTCTATCTACCTACACATTTATGGTATGGTTACGAAACTTATTCTCAATAATATTATGCTGCTTTCACAGTCAACTTGTATATCTCTAAAAGGTTTGACAGCCAAACATTTGAATATTATAATAGCGACAAATTGACTTCCCATTAGTGGCAAAGGGTGAAAGTTTTCAAGAATGTGTGCAAAAATTAATGGTTAAGACTATAATTATAATATATATTTATAAAATTAAACCGAAACCTTGACTTTGTAATGTTATATTATGAAGACATAAAAAATCTATAACATTAAAACACATTAAAATTTGAGATAAGTAAATAAAAGTTGTTCTACGATTTCCGGTATTTTCTCATGCTTGGAAAACATTTAATTTAAAAGAAGATTAACAAAGATGGCGGTACAAGAGGATGTTGCACAATACAGCCCCTAAAATGCAATTGAGAAAAGCTAAAGCAATCCTTGCAATTATTCTATTTAACGTTTTGAAAAACACATAATATGCCATAAGTGTCTGCCTCTGTACATTTCTGTGCTTAAAGTATTAAATATATAATATTCACAAAATGATAAATTTTTCAAGTAATATTGACTATATAAATGAAAGTGTGCCGTTGATAGGTATTAATGAAAAAATCTTTGTATCACAGATTACTGCAACCTAATTGCTTAACACACTAACAGTATCAATGGCTTCCTTTTTGACAGTTCAGCAATTCATTCATTGCGTTATTTATATTGTTGAGCAGGCAATTTTTTCTAACTTATGAAGTAATGGACTAGCAGAAAGGAATAGTAGAAAGCATATTTCCTTTAAAATGATTCAGATTGTAATTGACGCAATCCGCTTAGTACTGTTTAAAGAATAAACAGTGAATGTCAGCTGTTTTTGTTTGTGATAATCACCGATGTATGTATTAAAGTATTTGAGAGTCGTTTTTGTAGAAGTTGAAAACTTTATTTGAGGAAAATAAAGTGTACAAAGATGGATATATACTACCTATCACTATTGACATGATTGTTGCTTTTTGCGTTAAGGTATTTTTAAATTGCAGACCTACCTATTACAGAAACATTTTTGTGAGAGACTATTTTTAATTCGTATCGTGTATGCAAAAATAAATGGCCCATCTATTAACGTTTATAGATGCGAATAGCCATTTAAAGATTCACAAATAAAAAACAATAAATATCTATTTGTTACCCGTTTCATTTAGCCCACGCACTACATCCGCGCAGGTGACAATCCAGTTACACATTCTTTTACCTTAAAAACACACACAATAAGTTGATTTTAACACATTTAGCGTATCGTTCGTATAGTTAAAAGCTGTATAATAGCGTTATCTTAGGGCCGGCACTAAATTGGGATGTCTCGGGCGAGCGTGGCGGGGCCTTATCAGTTTTGTCGTGTTCATCTTGAGTTGTGTTAGGCTTTACTCGGGATATTTATGTCGCCCCACGTCGGGGTGGCGAGTTCTGGCGAGCCTACACGCGACAATGTTGAAAACTTATTGTTGACGTCGCGCAAGGAATGCAGAATTCTATTCTGTTTTCATACAGAAATTGTATTGATATTTACAAGAGAATAGCGTAGGCTGGAGATTTACCTATATCTTACTTTGATTTTGATATGTGCACCTAACTTTACTATTGTATAAGGTACGAAGGCATCATTCTGACTAATGATTAAACACATGACAACAATACGTCGTAATTTAAACAAAGATGTCGCTTATGATCGTGGGCGCATTATAAAGTGACAGTAACGGACGGATAACCGTCGATAGCGCAGCGACAACCCTTGCCGGACGCTTCGGTTTGATGAAGCGCTTTTTTGATACTCTTTCACATTTTTTTTCACCTTATTGTCCGTGGTCCATTGATAAACGGACAGGTATACGTACTCAGACAGGCGCCAACATTCCTCGCTCCGACCTCACACTTATTCGTTGCCTTATAAAAACGGGCACACTTTTTTATATTAGCACTTTTTGGACTTATTTGCCTCCCTTTGTGTTCGTCGCTGTTGTTTGTTTTGGTTATTAGAGCGGCTGTAGGAAGTGGACGCGATAAACCTATTGGGCCTAAGCGTTTTATTGTACCAATTTTGGATATCCGTTTTAATTTCACTTAGAGATACTGAGAGTCCCGATGTCCGTTCGTAGTCACTTATTTATTCGTGTGAGCCAAATGATATCCATTAACACCTCGATGTGAACGTAATTATGTAATAAATGTATGAGAATGTTATAGAAACTACAGGGTAATATTGTTAGTTGTCGCGTTCAAGACGTATATTCATTAGCATAATGTGTTCATATTAAATGTTTTTGCTAGGTGTTAATTATAAAATTAATGGCACAAGCTGAACAGGTTGGTTGGTTTGCCGCTCCGGGCAATAAATTTAACAAAAACAATGCGGAACTAATCGCATTAGCATTTTATGAATGGGTTGTAGCGTGTGACAAACATTTGAAAGTTGTGATCTCGCCGGCCATGGAGCCTGCTGCCCGGAGTGCTGGAACCAGTGTGACCATCGGACGGACAGGTAGGTTCACTGACATCCTCGGACCATCATTAATCAGAAAATTACCTACATTTGAAACATAAACTTTAACGACCCCGTTCCCAGATAGTAGTCTTTTGTAAAATTCCCTCACCAACAGATTTTACGTGTCTGGTATCTTATTGTATAGGTTTTCTGTAGTAGGTACCTAAGGTAACAACCTAACGACAGAAAACCTTTCATTTATTTACTAAAGTGTGAATGATCGGTGTGAAAAGTCCATATCTTTTATTGATTTACATTTTGGTGTACATTTCTTTCATTTAGTTCTAAGTTTCTTTGAAAAGCTTTATAAAAAATTATTGCAAAGATACTTATATAAATGGAAAAAGTTATATCAATGAGCATTGCCGAACGCGACGTGAGCCTCCACAGCAGCCTACAGCCTCTCTATCTCAAGCGGTGTCTCAAATTAAGCACAATTAGACCAGTGGGACCCGCCTCTGGGTTCAAAATTAATAAATAGGCCGCCGCATGCGCAGCGTCACCGGCTCCTTTGCAAGCGCCGCCTAATCGCTGCGTTTACGTTCCTAGTGCAATTTTGATTTATTTGCCAAACGGGTCATTTCCGGCACTAAATGACCGTTTGGGATTGTTTAGAGTTCATTCATGGGTTTTTATGTTTCGACTAATTTGTGGAATAAAATGTGGGGAAGTTAAATTACGACGGTTTTTTTGTCTTTTCGATAATTTGTTTATGTTCCAGTTTTATGTGAATGGCAGGTACGTTAATTCGGTTCCAAATCTGATTGGATGTCAGTTTTTTTATTAGCACGGTCTTTGTGGGAACTGATGCTGCGGCCTTGCATCTGTCTCTACTCAGATGATTTACTAACATATAGGTAATTTGTAATGTAGGTACTTACATAGATAAATAGATACTCTGACATGGATAATTACCTATGTAACCACATTTTATAAATTGCAAGCAATCTAATGTTGTTTGTAATGATTTCTCATGATTGCAATGGCCTTAGAATCTATTATTTGTTATTAGGAACGAAGTCAACCACAACTGGTAGAATAACTAAGAAGTAATTTTCCATATCGAAATCATTTTTGATTCGTGATTACGAGTAAGGTAATACATCTAGTTACTTATTGTCTTCTGCTTAACGTTGTTATTATACCTATTTTGTATCTAATCTAAAGCTTGGAATGTGCACGGCGGGATTTTCCTTTGATTCTGTGGAACTTGGATTATAAATATATCTAATTGCTGTTACTCATGAACCTGCAAGTGTGTGTACCTTTTTATTATTTATCCTTTTGATATGAAGCATCTAATACTTATCCTGGTTTACTTCATGACTAGTTGCGCCCCGCGGTTTCACCCGCATAAGACGGAAGGAATATCGGGATAAAAATAATCCAGGTCATGGTTTACCCATATGCCAGATTTCATTCAAACCCGTACAGCTGTTTTTAGTTAAGCGTAACAAACAAACAAATCTACTTTCGCATTTATAATTATAAGTTAGGATTCTGACTGGACGAGGCTTCCAATATCATGATTAAGATCACTAACTGTTCTGTGATTAAGATCATCTCTTTTCAACATTCGATTGGTATAAAACCTTTCAAAATTGTTGAATACTCGAATTTTATGAAAACGGGCTTTTGTTTGACTTTTTGTTGTTTACAAATGCATTGTCGCGGTTAAATGTTACTATGACCGTTAATTGTCACTTCTAACACCTTAAGAGCAACGTGAAAAAAAAAAGAAAAAAACTGTGACTTTATTTTAGCCCCTACATAAGTCTGCATAATTCTACTTAATTCATTTCGAGATAGACTGCGTGCTGCCTGATTATTCTGCAGATGAAATCCCTACGCTAGCAAATACCAGGAAATATTAAACTAAATTCGATTCTCGATTGCTCTATATCAGTACGAATACGACCACATCCCTGAGGGCGCCACTATCGATTATATTCACGTTAGTTATTGACATAGGACAATGTTCCTGTTTGATTAGCCCTTTCGAACAAATACGACATAAGCTTTGTTTTGCTGACGATCAATCGGTAGGGTCGGTGTTATTTGCACGGGATCGCTTCGACGTAACATTGACACTTGGCTGCAGAATTTAGAGGTAAATTCAAAGTTTTTATGGATTTAATGGAATGACAAATATTTTCTAGATAGTGAGAGGTAAGAGTTCGTCAGTGGTGATTTAAGATTTGTGTGCCTTCATTGAATTATCATGGTTTTGTTAATACATTTAGTTTTCTCTTTACATTACAGGAGGCTTGCAGTTTTACGTGATAAGTTCCATATACCTATCTTTTTTTTTTTTGTTAGTGGGAAATCAACTAATGATTCGCCCGCTCTGGGTGGAACGGAAGGGAGATTCAGACTCTTGCTGACTAAAACACACATCTATGTTTCTTCCTTAGCCCATATATGTTTCGAGGTAGCGGTAACCCTTTCGGACAATCCCACTTAATATTCCTATCTGGTGTCCTTTCGTGCACCTATGGTGATACACGTGATACCTTACTAAGAACTTACAACGGTATGAAGGTTCCTAGCTGGTAATTGGTCCAAACATTTTATAAGTTCTTTCTTTTAGCTTAGGTATCCAGTATTCAGTCACAACAACAAAAGGCATGTTGAAAAACACCTTTTAAAAGGACACATAAACGTTGTACACATCGATTAAATCAATGAATACCAGCACTCAAACATTGTGTCATCGAAATCCTTGGTACCTATTGAATTATTCTTATCTCTCCACTTACAATACTGCGTGTGATGTCATCGCGGCCCAAGCAGGTATCATTAAGTACCTTTAACTTGACAAACTTACTTTTATACTCATAGAAAACCTTTTCAGTCTTATGGTACCAAAAACTAAGTTCAAAATTGAGGTGGAAAGAGTTTGGTAATTGTTGAATAAGTTTGTATTTGTTATCTGTATCCCGACTTGTGACACCTCGGCCGGACCGGACGGATGGAGGAGCGTCCGACTAGGAGACTCCAATAAGTTTTATTAAAATTGCATAATTACTGACAAGTTTCATTGTATTTATTAGTTTCTTTTGACTTTTTGGGAATCGTAGGATTTGGTCGATTTATTTCACTCTCATTTATGATAAAGTTGAACAAGTAGGTACCTAGGTATAGTCGTAGCACACACGCGACGATCACACAGTAAAATAGTAAGTTGGTATGATGGCACTACAATTAGCTTATATAGGTACTTGTTCACTATATTTTACAGTTGTGATGCCATCGACCATAGCGGCGCGATATTCATTCTTGCAATGGCAATACCTAGGTGCAATAGGAAACTGCCTCTAGCCATCTGATTGATCTAGGAAGTTGATATGTTTCTAAAACCAGATAAAAAATTCCGTTCACGATTAATTGTCCCAATTACCTTACTTTTCAATTTTTGTCAAACTTGCTAAACATATCAAAATCATAACATTACAACTAACGGAATAGCTATTCTATTGATTAAAGTTATAGAGGCACTTAACTTTGTACAAAATATCTTTAAAAAATCTGTAGCCAAGTGTGAACAGGGACGTGCGTAAGAGGCGCCAAGCAGATTAGATGGCCGCGCTCGCTTCAAATTAATTTGTTTTAAGACTCATAAACAGACTAATTAACCAATTAACATTAGGCCTGAGTGTGAGTGCGATAATACTTCTCAATGTTACATCGAATGAGTAAACAAATTGGATTTAAATCGTTCCAAAGAGACATCGATATGCATCAGATTACGATACCAATTTTATTCTCACTAAAGATAAGTCTCTGGCGATTAATTTTGTACAAGAATTTTATGTTTAAATGTATGGTGCTTCCTTATTTATGTGAAAGCATTAATTCTTCAATCAATTCCTTGATTACCATCGACGCTCTATTAATCAATGACTACTTCAATGTTATGGCACTAATAATATTGAATATTATTTTCAAGACATTGAAAATCGATATCAATAAAACATTAGTCGAAAGTTTGAATGATATTCACAATGTCTAATGATATGTTAACGAAAAATTAATTCTGCTCTCGACGAATAGCGAATTGAATAGGATCATAAAGCTCCAGTTATTAAAGTTCTAATAGTCAAATCCATCACAATACAACATCAAAAGCCGCTGCAATTTATTCGTTCAATGGTTTCGCTACTCACTTTTTTATTAATCCACGGTACATTCCGACGCGTAGGCGAACTCAAAAATTCTCACAGAAACGAACATTTAATAATACGAATGAATATAATGCGATTCAAACGATTTATTTTCTGTGTAAGCACATCACGTACGAACTAAATCATCGGTCGGAGAGCCGAAAAATATACCAGAATCGCTCCTATTAGCTTACGACGGGATCATTCGATACAAATCGTATGAAATCGATTCGTATCGAGACTAAACACTACAATCAGCGGCGACTCGTTGCAGCTGTTAGTTATGCGATCGGCGTCATCCACTAAAATAATATGACACAGCCATTTCTGTATCTCCTTCGTGCACCCAAAAAGGAAAACTATTGATATAGCCATAATTAAGTGTGGTGTAGCGATCGCAGAAAAATACGTAGGTAATCCTCAATTATTAAAAACATTGTCAAGACATGATTTTGCATATTGTTGTTACTGCATGAACTGTTTATTAAATATAGACTTAGATTCTATAAGTTGTATTTAAAAAATACAATTACATAAATTAATTAAAAAAACAATGGACAAATGACACTAGAATCGACTAGGTACCTAACGAAACAAAAATACTTGATCTAGACAGGAATTAAAAACAATTAGGAAAAACATAATTCGGCATTTAATTACTTTCTATATTTAAATAGATTCTTAATTAAATTTTTAGATGAGCAAAACCTTTGTGAAGATTAACTCGTACTTGGTGGTAACTCGAAATAATAATCCTTGCAAGGACGTGTCTCTTTACATGTTGACGCTACCCAGGGATCAACGGCAGACATTGTAAGTGGTTACCCATGCTTTCAGAGCCTATAATTTGACAATATTTTGTGTCATTTGGGCTTTATTATTACTTACGCCATTACACGACTGTGGATATAACGTTAATACACGAACATCGCCGTCCGAAGGCCCGATTAAGGGCGCTGTAACCACAGGTTCCCCTAATTCAATATTAAAAGCATCCTACGACGTGATCGCCAACTAATAATAGTTTAATTTGAAGAAATGTCCCTGAGAAAATGACGGAATGTCAACCTTTTTCTGATGTGTTTTTGAACGTCAAAATGAAATGGCTCGTTTTGATATTTTTTGATCGGAATTACAGTGTTTACAGACACGATTTTTTGTAATAATGTCAGTTCTATTGCTGTTAAATTGGATATTACTGTCAGTTATGATGTATCATTAGGCCATTAATGCGTTTCAAACATTATGAAATGGTTCCCTTTTCGGAAAGCAACGGAAAACGAGCTTAAAGTCTAAGTCAAGCATTTTATTATTTAATTTCATTGCTTATCCACATGTTCGTGTAGGGTCCGATTTAGGCCATTAAGAGCATGCGTGCATTTTAAAATGCTAATTAACAAGTTTCATTATCTAATTAACTTCTTGGTTTCACAACCGTATAGAAAAAAACGTTGTGCATCAGATTAAGAAAAATCATGAAAAACTTGCTGAAAGTGATAGATAGGTGGTAGATAAAATCCATAATAAAAAATAAAACAAAACTAACCTAATACAAAACAGAATCATGACGTCACGTAATAAAATCTAAATTGAGTCGGTCTGCGTTCAGGGGTGCCGGGTGGCTGAATCTAGTTAGGTGTAAATGGAGGCATCGTTTATGTACGGAGCGACGTAATGCTGTAGGGCGCTGGGCTCCCAACCCATGCATACTAACGCGCTGGGTAATAAGTAGCCTGATTCCATGTTTACCCCTCATCTCTATCTGGCCTTCGCCCGACGACAACCGTTCAATATACTGCGAATTTGAATGTAAACGGAAAATTTCGCTTATGACTGGTTTTGATTGTGTGATGCGTTATTTTATTTGAATTGTTTTAAGTGCATTTGTCGGGTTTGGTACTTGTAGAAATTTTATTGTGGATAGGTAGTAATAACGTTGAGGAAAAATATGAGACAACGAGAATGAAAATTCATTTTTTGTCACTAAATATCAATACAACCTGAATAGGCACTAAGCTTAGAGTTCAAAAGTATTACGAACGAATAATCTCAAACATTTTAACTTTCTTACAGTATGTGTTCTGTCAATTTTCTGTGTGTGTTTCGTATTTTCACATTCATTGAGTAACCCAAGCGATCGATATGGCCTTCCATATAATAACAAATCTTCGTATTTATATATTATTATTATGAATAATTAACATATTATAACGGTTCGACCTGCCTTCGATTGTAAGGCTAGGTGGGCTAAGTCATTATTGCAAAATGTGTTACCTCACAGCTAGGCCATGGGCAGTCAATGCAGTCATGGTTCATTACGGAGCTACATGTGCGAGTTAGTATCATTATACAATATAATAACTATGTTCATAAGACAATACTAGAAATATAATGGCATCGTCACACTTCACGCCAAACATTACATTTGTTTGATCATGTAGAAGTAGCTTCTAACAACACTTAGTGAAATAAATTCCAGATGAAATTTTTTCATGAAAACCAACTCTAAGGTACCTATGATATAACATTAATAATTGGAAAAAACGTTTCATTTTTTTTCTGATATCCATTACGCACTCTTTACATGTCTCGTAACAGTAACACATAAACAACACGAATAAATCAATCACGCTATGTCTATCTGGACACTTGAGCGGCTCTACGGTAAAACCTAGTTACCAACCAGCGGTTATTTAAGAGGGGAAGTAACTAACTGGCTGTAATCACAATAAATACAATTATGCAATGAACACTTTTTAACAATAGAACATAAATCGACGCCAGGAACGCGCTGCGGATGTACGACATGACACTCTAATGCAGAAATAAATATTGTCATTAAAAAAATAACAAAACGGTTATTACAAACGTGGTTTTTACCAATAAAATGACATTTAATGTTTGTTTGATGCTGAATTAAATTCTTATTGTGGTTGCCAGCCATTATTTTATTAATAGCATTATAAATGGAGGCGAATTGTCATAGTGCGGATAATGAGGAGAGTTTTTGTCATGTGTCCTTTGGCGTCACCGGCTATTAAGTGCGACCCTGCGGCCTGCGCCCGCGCCGCTGCGCTCCCAAGCACGTATCACTTACGAGACGAGACGTTATTTGGAAGATAATTGTTGAAAATAGTCGCATGTAGACCAAAGTTTTTTCTTTTAACAATACTTAGATATGTTTAAAAGTTTTTATGAAACGGTCACATTTTTCCATTCCATGTCTTATAATGGGAATTCTGTTTTTAAATTGTACGACAAACTGTAATAGTCCAAATGACTTTTGAACATGGCAACCCGCGGCGTCGTCGGCGACGAGCTACGGCGCCCGGCGCACGCGCAGCGTTGCGTAAAAAGCACTGCGAACGGCGAGCGGTGCTTAATGCAGATAATGAGACCATCATCGTTTACAGAAGTAAGTTTAATTAACGTAAAAAAGCGCGTTTACTCTAACCGCCACGTTATCGCGACCATCTTGCCACTTATAATGACTTTTGTTCATTATTTTGTTGCGCGCTCTACGTGTCTGAGCCGCTTCCGGCCGCGCAGTGCTTCTAAACACCAATGTTATGCTCATGTGACTGTTTGATTTCATATGTGCGCTCATTTTAGTTTCAATTTGGGAATCTGGTTAATTAATTTTCAGCCATAAAACATAGTCTGTTAGATAACATCGCTGTGGAAAGTAGAATTTAGGCACGTATAGGTATAATTAGTGTAATTGCTAACTGTTCTCTTAAGTATAGAGCACGGCGATCTCGGCTTTATTATGAAATAAGTTTTACATACAAATAAAGTTTTAAATGTTTTTCTTCCCGGGAGATCGAGGCATACTTGATGCTTTTCAATACACTGTCAGGAAAGGATTAAGACTTTTTCAACTAGTTTCCTTTTCCTTTAAGGAAATATTGATGTTTTACCTAATAATTTTAGGTGAATCGTGAAGAATGTATGTTGTTTTACATTATTTTAAATAACAAAAATAGCGTGGATAATGTTTATTTGAAATATCTGTAAGTTAGTAATTACCTATTATAGGTATACTGCAGTTGTTTTGAATTGTGGTAAATTGTTTTTATTAGGTCAGTCGGTATTCGACTCTGCAAAAGTAATGATATATAAATAAATACACACATCAAAATAAAGGATAAAGGAAGAAAAACGGTAATGTGACCTAGGATTTTCACCACATACACATTTTATACACATCTACCTACACACAAGTAGGTACAAAATTAATAGTCATGCACACATGCCATTACATTTTCACGCTCCGTGGAGTACATTGCTCAACACAAGTTTCGGAACTAACGTTCATGGTGATCTCTTACATAACTAGGTACACATTATGTGAGCGACTGTACATAACGTTACCGCTATTCGGTTTATCATGCGATGAATTGTTTTTAATGACTATATTTAGGTAGTATGTATGTTTTACTGGGCTCTGAAGTATTGCCTATTGCCTAAAGCAACGTAACAATATGGTAGGCAGTATAACTATGGTGGGTCTGAGAGTGGAGCGACTGAGTCGGCGAGTGTGTAACTTTGAGTATGTATGATACTCAAAGTTATTAATTGGATTATTTATTATAGATTTTTTCATAATTTGTTGGTTTACTTTTGAAAAATAAGCATCCATCATTTTGTTCAGTTTTGTAATATATCGTTCTGAGATTAGGCATACAAAAATTATAAGACTTGATGAGAAAAATTAAATTTAAATTCCAAAAAATAAATTTTGTCTCTTTGTTTGTACACGCTAATCTTCGGAACTACTGGACGGATTGGAATGTTTTTTTTATGTTGTATAGGAATTAAGTTTGGGCAACATATAGGCTATAATTTATCTTGGAAACTTGAACACCTGATGCAGAACTACAACAGACCAGCTAAACTATAAGAGATCCAAAATTATACCATAGCAAAAATTGTTCCACGTGATGAGCATTTTCTGCTGAGAGAATAAATTTGAAGATCTGGAACACCTGATGTGGAACTCCAAGAGCCCAGCTACACTATAACATATATAGGAATGACGTCTCAGCAAAAGTTATTCAGCCTGAGGAGCACTCTCTGTTGACGTATAAAAATTGAAGATCTGGAACACCTGTTGTGGAACTCCGCAAGAGCCTACCTACACCATAACACATATAGGAATGACGTATTGGCAAAAGTTGTTTGGTCTGATGGGCATTTCCTGTTGACTTATAAAAATCGAAGATCTGGAACACCTGTTGTGGAACTCCAAGAGCCTAGCTACACCATAACACATATAGAAATGACTTCTTAGCAAAAATTTTTCAAACTGATGAGCACTCTCTGTTGACTTATAAAAATCGAAGATCTGGAACACCTGATGTGGAAATCAAAGCTATCACTAATTTGACTGTGTAATTATAAAATAACATAAACCGGGAGTACCTGCACGCGGTGAAGGCGGTAACAGTATAGGACTGATTTTCGATGACGATGGTATATCATTGAAAATTTGACTCTACTGGCCAAAAGTCCCATTTATTTTTTTATTTTATCGTATGAATATGCCTTCGGGCTTATGTTGTTTTAGTGTTTAATTTCCTTTTCCATTTATCTTCGTGACACAGTAGCCTACCCGGTAACGCAGGGGAGCAGTCGTTTAATTTAGATTTTTATTGAAACTATGACCATGCCTAGAAAGTGGTCAAATCTTTCCCACTGTTCCAAGAGAGCTAAAAGATTGAGGATCATAAGATTCCAAGAATCTACCGAAGAGCGTCAGGAGAGACTTGATGCTGTTCGAGAACATTAGGCTGCAAATCGCTCCGTGGAAACCTCTTCGGGTCGCGAAGCACGCCTGCGTTCTCAGCGTATTCATTAGGTCTCTAGAGACCAGTGAAGAATATGATGCGCGACTGACCGCTGATCGTGAACGTCATGTATTGTCTTGCGAGTCAGAGACGTACACGGAAAGAGAATTACGCTTGAGTTCCAAGCGTATAGAATCTACGCATCGACTTCTAGGTCTCTAGAGACAAGTGGGGCACGTGATGTGCGATTGACCACTGATCGTGAACGTCATGTATTGTCTTGCGAGTCGGAGACGTTCACGGATAGAGAATTGTGCTTGAGTTCCAACCGTATCTTCGCATTGACTTCTAGGTCTCTAGAGACAAGTGACGAATATAATAATGCGGTTACCAAAATGAAAACGATGACAAATGGACTGTATGTTTTGGTGGTTGTTGGAATGAAATAAAACTAAAGCTCAGTGTGATAAAAGATTTAAATGGGAAAAATGATAAAAAATAACATAAATGGCGACCTCGTTGTCGCTGTCATAAGCAACAGGGTCCGCGTACAAAGTCGCGGGCAGAAGCTAGTATATAATAATCTTGGTCTGTTTTTATTTATCAGAATGTCTCATTTCAGCACAAAAAGATAGTTTGTTATTCCCAGCAATGTGGTTAATTAGTTTACTCCGAATTTTAACCAATTATTTCGTACGCGTGCCTTGATTATCTAGTTGTATTCTGAACACGTAATGTATTTTTCAATCATCATTTTCACTAGTTTATCCTCATTGTCATGATATTATCAGTCTTGCTCTACCCACTGCTGAGTATAGGTCCCTTTTGTACCATGCTTTGTGCTATACTTCCCTGATCTGTGGTAGTTTCATCAGGTCTTCCAGGTCTTCCCTGAGGACACAGGTCATCTACCATAGCTCTCGCGTTAGAGCTCTGCTCCACGTTCTATTACCACGTCTAGCGAAATTGCAGATCTGCCCACCTAAGCTCTGACCCGTAGTTCGACGTTAAGTTTATGACAGTTTAGAAAATTGTTCAACACATTCATGGTTTTTGGTTCAAGGATTGGACTTCTTTGGCGAATTCTGTGTTTCCCAAGAACCATTGACTAGAAGTCTTCAAGTTGCGAGAAAACAGGCATCAACGGTTGCGAATACCACCTGTTAATAATTACGTTTGGAAAAATAACAGTAGGTATTTCAATGTTTGATGTTGATTATAAATACAGGCGGCTTATCTCAAGAGTACTTTTTATCATAAACAATTATGTCATCTATTTTATGAAATTGTGACAAAACTCCATGACTGGTAATTGAATAAATGACTAAGCAAAGGTTACAGCTTCAAAATAAAATAAAACAAAATTAATTAAGTTACCGTATAGGTAGATAAATGTATGAAAAACCATAAATTAATGCCAACAGACGGAGAAGATATTATAATGGAAACACCGCCGTTTGCAATTAAATATATAAATAGACCATGTAACCATAAACTGCATGTCTTTTACAATTGAAATTATTTCAAAATGCGATTGTCTCGTTATCGTAAGTACACTAGCAGTTGCACCACATGTCCTTTTGAAGGATATAATTTTATTACCAATTCAACTTAACTGACCGCAACAGTAATAGGAAAGATCGAAAAACAGAGTCGACATAAAGTCTTGAATGCGCAACAAAAAATAATTATGATCAAACAGTTTTACATGTGCAAGTGAACAGTTATCATTAATGTGGGTTACACACAACCTATTAAACTGTCAGGGAAATAGTCAATAGGCGCGTAAAAAGAAATTAGTGCCGTGGTTACCTAACAGTGCCTTTATAACTAAGTTAAAGCATTTGCAAGTCGGCGATATTGTCAGCGAATCACTTCTAGACACAACAAAGAGTATCTGATTAAGAGTACGGTAGCACGCGAACTGTCTCGCATGCGCAATATAGCGTCAACTTTTTACTCGTCTCAAGATTGCTTGCATAAGATCAAAATTATGTGACGTTACTATACTGTATAACCGTGTTACGTCAGCAACCTAATAATGTTGGTGGAACAAAGACGAGCAATTAAATAAGTATTTGTTAAGCTTGCTGAAGTAAAAACTCTAAATTAATGTGCCAAGCTTCCTGATAATGAGTAATTATTGCAATTAGAGTACGGTCAGCGAGTTAGCTGTCAGGTATTTTATTTGTGCTCGCCGTGTTTAATTATTTATAATAATTAATTAACGCATGTCATGCTGCTGATCTTTAGACAGAAATAATTTTAAATGGACAAATTAGTTTTACACTAATTTAGTATTTTTTTTGTAAACTTACTTATAAGATATTGTTGCTCCGTTAAACATTTATAAAGGTTAGGTCAAAGAATTAGTATTGCCATCAAACGTGGCAACGCTGCCAGCCTTTTGGGCACATTTCCCACTGACAGCGATGGAGACGAGTTTTTTGACGCCCATAAAAAGTAATAGAAAAACATACTACTTGTACATAATATATATATATTTTAATTTTAGGTTGTATAGTGTATTTAAGATGTGTGTTTAATCCTTTTAAATAAAGTGGGTAAAGGTAGGAACTTCCTACCTTTACCCACTTTATTTAAGGAAGGAAGGTAGATATCCTAATGTCTAATCAGTAAGTAGTTAAGTGTTAGCTTTAAATCAAATCCATTTATTTGCCAAAATGTAGGTTTACACGGTATGATTTTAATACTACTAATGACCCCTTTATATTCTACCATTACATATCGTGTGCAAATATTAAATTTCGCCTGCACAATTTTAGTAATAGTTATTCATATTTCAGTGTTTCGCCCATCAAATTCACTGGAAAAATTCGCTTAATTAAGCAACACTTTGTTCTACAGAGACAGCTTACTTTACCTCAAAGGAAAGTAGTAGAACTATTTTGAATTTCTGTAAAAATTACCAACTAGCTAAGGTTATTTAGCATTCGTCTAAATTTAGAATGCAGAATAGTAAATAAACAATACATTACATAAATATGTAGGAGTATGCTGATGCTGACGGTACACAGAGGGGGAGAGGGGGTGCGCGGTGCCGGAGCAAGTCGCGAGTCGCGACACAATTATGTCATTCGATCACAACAATTACGTGGGAATACATTAGATCTCTGTACAATTATTGATTTTGTTAGTTGCGCCCACGATGATTATAACTCGCATGTGAAATGACAATAATCTCCAAGATTCTCAGATTATAATGTAAGTTAAATTGCACTGTTCTTTTCTTTGACGCTGATCTAGCTAAAAGTTCGGCAGAACAAGTACCTAGCTTTAATTTTACTGATGCGCATGAGTAATTTTTGGACCCGGTCGGAGCGGGGCTCTTTAATTATTTTGGGTCAGAATTTATGTACGGTACACTTTATCTGGTACTAAGAGTACCACAGAAATATTAAAAACAGAAGAGTACCTACCAAAAAGATAAAATAAAAGTAGGTACCTGCTGAGTTTTGTTTTAGCTAAGATTACTAAAAGATGATCTTCATCTTTATTGCCCCAGACTAATTTGACTAAATAATCAAATATTTCTATTGTATTCTATAACATTATAATACTAAAAGCGACCAGTTGCGTTCGTAACAAAAAGTCGCCACACGGTCTACGAAACCAAACTTTAATAAACTACTAGAATAATAATTTCCTATATAAGTTATGAATGAAGTAGAAATTGCCATAATATCAAGAAACCGTGACTGATTGGTAACAAAATTTGATAACATTTCCGGACCCACATCCGATGTCGTACCTAACCTTGCTATATTTTTGGAAGACTTCATTAACAAAGGGCACATGAAAGAGCAACCGCACCGGAAAAGTGCAGAAACGTTACAATTGTAATTAAAACCAACAATTCCTTGGAAATCGATAGCAAAAAAAAAACAACTGTAACGCGACTCGATACCGAGAACGGAAACGCTCGATAAACGCTCTAGTTTGCCGAGTACGAGTAGCTAATAAATTTATTATCATTTAAAATTATCATATTTGTAATATAAATTGCGAGTAGGAGCCATAAAAGTGGTGTGATTACAGTTTTTCAGGTGGTGGCTGGCGGCGGGAAGCGTGAAATTACTGCCAACGCACACTCGCCAAGCAGCGCTCACTGCGGTGTAGGTGCGAGGTCGAGCGGCGCTAGGCTATGCCATGCGCTGATCTAGATGTATCGATGCTATACATTTAGATGAGGACCGAGGAGGATCCGTTTCGTTAAGTAAACTCCTAAAGTGAGAAGAGAGTGATGCGACTACGAGTTATCAATAGTTGTTCGGTTTCTCATAATTATTAGGGTCGTAGCACACATATCAAATCGGATAGGGATCATCACAGTATCGCTTTGTTCGTGAGCTTGTCCCGAGGCGAGGCGAGTACGTTACGATTACGATTAGTGTGCGTTGCAGTAGGGAGTTTCATACAAAGAATACTGCTCGTCCCGAGGTGATACGGTGACGATACCTTTCCGAGCTGTTATGTGTGCTACGACCTTTACAATGTATTTCATGGACTCAGTACAGGTCCAGGACAGCCGGTAATACTACACATAACACGTCCGAAATTGTTCCACTTAACTTCTTAATAAAACATTTTGTACAACATGATACTTTCCATTCACCCCTTGTTGACAACACACAACAACAACAACCTTAAACTTGAACAAACAACACTCGATTTCATCGCAAACATATCTTATGTAGCACATACCCAATCTCTTCACGTAGACGCCGTCTGTGTGTGTGTGTGCGCACACACGCGTCTTACTTTCAATAAACGCTTAGAGCATTTGTACTATTAAATAGCCTTACATGCGATTAATGGTTCACGCGAGCGTGAAATGAAAATTCTAAATGCAGTATACAGATGGAATTTGCTGGAAGCAGTTTTTTACTCCATATAACTCATTTAATGGTTCTCTTAACCCAAGTATTGTAGCTAGTAATGGAAGCGTCAAGTATGAAGAATAATATCGATTGCTTCATTAACGGCTTGTCGTAAACATTTGTGTTATAAATTTTCATCGACGTAAGCTATGATGTGATAAAAACGTATATAAATACTTTCCTCAGACGACCCGAGTGATCTAGTACCTAGTCATTAGTGTGAAAATATCTAGGTTCTAATGTGTTGAATAGGTAATTTGTATGATAATGTTTAGCTTTTTTGTATAGGTACTAGTTATACAGTACACGAAAGGCTCTAATGTATTTGGTCCTATGAATGTTAACTTAACCAGCCGTAACAAAAATGTATTAGTTATAAATAATCATTTACACAGATCCCATAAAACAGGAGGTAAAATGCATTCATTCTATTTGTCAAATACTTATGCGGATTCCAATTATTTTTCTATCCTGTCTGATAATTCATTTCATTAACTGTAGGAATACCTTCAGTCACAGTTGTCGATCGGCTCAACTAACGTAACTTGCTCGTTATACCTATTCTAATTGCCCACGTCTTTTGTCGCGTCTTTCTCGAATGTTTCTTCTGACCCCAGATAAATACTTACCAAGTCTCCTCAACATCGTATAGATGACACAACTATACGTATTGTTAAAGATATTGTATTCGTGTGTGTAGTTTTAATTGTGTATATAATCGCTGGCTGCGCCTGAGTCGCTCTACTGTGACCTAACAGTAATTGCAGCACTTTGCCGTTTTTTTTCCTTCGGCCATTAGTGCTCTTTACGAGTTGCACTGAGCATGCACGAATTGCACGATATCAGCATTAAAATTTATATTAGCGTATTCGTTATTTCGTCTGCAAATGTGGAAATAACATATTAGTTTCCGTGTTGTTATCTAAGAGTAAACTATTTGTTAGTTGTGTAAGTGTTTCATGGGTTGAGTTGTTTTTTTGTAGAAAAATAAGTTATTACGACTGTTGTTATTCAAATGAGCTGACAAAAAATCTTTAACAAAATATATTTATATTTTAGTACATTATGAAAGTATTCTGTAAGTTTCATTAATTGCGAATGGTAGGTTAGGTTTGATAACTCGGCTAACATAAGGTCGGTCGGACGCCCTCGGGGCAGGTGGAGCAACGATTTTTTCAGGGGGCTGCGGTAACAGGTGCATGCCAAGTTGCCGAGATGACATGTGATAAGAGAGTACTACATTCAGCAGTAGCCTGCCATGGGCTAGTGAAGATGAGGTTTGGTGACTTATTGACTGCTTAGGTAGTCGCCAAGTTGACCAAATTGTTATTTTTCAATAGCTGTCCGAAGTTGGATATAGCCCGTTGATGGTAAGCTTGCAGCTTTACATTTGACTGGTTTTGCACCTCCTCTACATGTGTGCCCACCCTTTCGGGAAATATGGGCGTGATTTTTGATTTTTGATTACAGTGTATTCACAAAGCTCTACCCAAAAAACTGTCGAACTTAGAAAATGTTGCCTAAAGTTAATTACCAATAGGTAGCTCCATAAAGCAGCCGATACTAAAAAAGACGTCGTGGCAGGCTTAGTACGCTTTCTTCAAGAATTAGAGCAACGGACTCGTATGTGGAACACACTATCACAAAGAGTAAAGGGCTTGAAAACCTTTGCCCTCTGATAATAATAAAGTTTTAAATACAACATTTATATTTGGTTTAATTTTAAAGAATTTGATAACAAGACTATTCATTCCATAAATAATATTCAAACTTAAATTGTTACACCACCTCGCCGATAGCGTCTAGGTAAAATGCATTGGGATAAAAGATTTTTTTATGAGTGAAACGGAAGGCTATTATTTAGGTACCAAACAACTATGAACCAATCTCAAATACAAGTAAAAGTAGGTATTAAAATACAAAGGAGAAAACTTACTTTCTGTCAAATTATTTGGGTTTAAATATTCTTTATTTATTCTAAAAGAACATACATTGTTCACTTTGCGAATAAAAAGATAAGTGTAGTCCAGTAGTTAATAGTTTTGATTTTTCATAACCACTGCTCCTAATACGGAAGGAAGGAAGGAAAGCATCGTGAGGAAACCGGCACGTCCTCCATCTACCAACCCATACTGGGCCCTCGTAATGGATTGTGGCCTACTCTCAAGAGGAGGCTTTTTTTTAAGGTTGGGAAATCATCCAATGACTTCTCCCGCTCTGGGTGGAGCGGAAGGGAGTGTCAGACTCCTACTGACTAAAACCCATTCATGTTCCTTCCTTAGCCCTTTATGTTCCGGGGTAGCGGTAACCCTTTCGGACAATACCGCTTACTCAAGAGGAGGCAGACGTTAAAATCTTATTTATGTAGAGTCTTCAGAGTAAGTTATTCTATACTAATATTACAAAGAGGAAAGATTTGTATGTATCTATGTTTGTAACGAATGAACTCAAAAACTACTTAACGTATCTGGATGAAACTTGTCACAAAGATAGATTATAGTATGGAATTGCATATTAGCTTTTTATCCTAGAAAAATGTACTGTTCCCGTGGGATAATTTCCTACATACACGCGGGCGAAGTCGCTGGCGAAAGCTAAAATTTAATAAAAGTTCTTAAAAGAATGTGTTCTACTGTTCTATATTCGGATCAATACATTTGGTTAACTCCCATAATAAGTACCGTCAGGTTTAAATATCTAACAGTTCGACCAAGCTGTAGGTAATAGAATTGGTTTTCAGCATAAAGGCCACATTTTAGTGCCTAATTTCCAAAACCCTAAATAACCCTGTAAAAAAAAAACAAAAAAAGAACACTCAATCTGCCTAGCCTTTTCCCAACTATGTTGGGGTCGGCTTGCAGTCTAACCAGATGCAGCTGAATACCAGTATTGGAGCGCCTATCTGACCTCTACAACCCAGTCAGTAACTGGGTAATACGATACCCCTTAGTTAGACTGGCTATTAGACTTTCAGGCGTCTGACTACCTTTAACGACTGTCAAAGATCCACGAATGACAGCCGGGACCAACGGCTTAACGTTCTTTTCGAGGTAAGTACGTCTTGATATGTAAAGATTGTCACTCATCCATGGACCTTAACCTGATGGATCGATCCATTCGGCTGTTATTACTTAGCCACGAGCTCCTCAACAAAAAAAAAGGCTTATTGGACGACTCGCACGAAACGTGCGAATCGACTCCTTTAAAAAATATTATTTTTTCTGTAGTCGATTCGCACAAATTTTATTTATTGGCCTGCAAATCGACACCTTCACAAAAATGTAGTAGGCTATTCGCTCCCCATTAAATAAACTTTGTGCGAATCGACTACAGAAAAAATAATATTTTTTAAAGAAGTCGATTCGCACGTTTTGTGCGAGTTAAATTCGTGCGAGTCGTCCAATAAGCCAAAAAAAACACTATAAAATGAAAATTGATTTTGTATTTTTTTATCTCCGCCTTCCGAAATTAAAGTAATTTTTAGTTTTTTAGTGATTTTTGGGACGGCGGCGGTTGTTGTTATTTACGTTTTACTTTTTAGTTGAGATAGTTACCTACCCTAAAATGAAAACATACCTTCTACGTAAACAGTTTCAGGAAGTTACTATAACATCATCCGCTAAGTGGGAGAAATACGTATTATTACTCGCATTGCATCAAGAATAAGGCAATCAAACATAGCCGTTGGCTATTGTTATTTTAAATGCCATTAAAAAGGGAATAAAAATAGCATTTATGATAATAGAGACAATAACTGTTGTTTAAACCCGATAAGTCATTGTTGTACTCCCATTGCTTCCAGGGACACGTGAACTTTACACTAAAATACACGACTATATTTCATTGGATTTAACGAGAACAATTATTTTTTCTATAATATATTATAGTTCGTGTTACGTGAAATTAAACTAAAAAATTGCCTCCTGGGTCTAATGGTCCCAAGCGCTACTGCTGAGGTCCTAAGTTCGATTCCCGGATCGGGAAAAGTGTTATTAGATTTGTGCCCGGTTGACGGCAATAGGCTCGCCAGGGTATTACATGGGACTCAAATATAACTAGCTAAAGGTTTGTGCAGAAAGTTAAATAAAATTAACCTGAGATCGAACTTAAGTGGCGAGCGTGCGATTAGTGAGTAGACTTTGGCCGATGATGAAGGTAGTATGGCTCGCAGAAGAAAAAAATGTTCTAAAATCTTCATATTGATATCAGCTGCAGTAGCAATTGTCATATCAGTACGCTATCAAATAAGTTTGTAATGACAGTAAGGATCGTATAATTTCAAATTGCACAAAATTTCGGTACAAACCTTTAAATTGCAACAAGCAGTGAAGAAGTGTGCAATTTTAAATACAACAAGCAGTGAAGGAGGGTGCAATTTTAAATAAAACGATGTGTACCTACCTATGTTGTTGCTTACGCACATCTGGTGTGCGAATTACCAAAAAGCTCTCCTTAATGTCGGAATAAGATAGAACAAGATAAGTAGGTAGGTATACAGATGTTTTAAGTTTCTCGATTATATGATTCAGATACCTATTAAAAAGTATGACTATGACATGACTATTATCTTGACTATGATACCACAGATACCATTATCTGTATACCTCTGTATATCTACGTATCTGTATACCTAACAACTTTTGTTAAGAAAAAAGTAGGAGAAAATTGGAAGATTAGCACAGGCAGAGGTAGAGATGCTCACCTGAATCATTATACAATTTCGCGGCATCGGGTTCACTGGTAAGTAAGTAGCATGCTCGCTAAATGTGTGTCTGATGTGGCCGCCATTATGCCGGTTTGGGAGTGAGTGGTAAAAGTTTTTGGTGGTTGCATTCGAGGTGTAAAAACTTTTTGGTGTTTTAACATAACTCTGGCCACTAACAATAAACTTATTTTTTTTTTACATTAGTTGCGTTATTGGATTAATGTAGCTTCAAGAATGTGGTTTGTTTTAGTCGGATTTACCAAATGTATGAAAACACGTAATAAAGTGAAGAAGGTTATGTTAGAGAGATTTGATCGCTAGTGCATCAGGGAGACAGGACCAGTGGTCAACTAAAGAAAAATGAATGTGTTTTTGAATGACCTTAAAAATGGAATTGCTTATAGACATATATAAGGTGTTAAAAAATTAACTCTAAGAATTTCGTGGGAGCATTGTACTCGTCGTTATGAACAACTTTTACTATGGGATGAACCCTGAAATCGCGAAAAAAATATGAGCTGTTCCATACATTTAGGCACACGTAACTCAATAAAATGTATGGAACAGCTCATATTTTTTTCGCGATTTCAGGGTTCATCCCATAGTAAAAGTTGTTCATAACGACGAGTACAATGCTCCCACGAAATTCTTAGAGTTAATTTTTTAACACCTTATATAGCTATAGTTATATTGGCATTTTCTATTGGCCTACTGTTCCATTCTGGGCACGTTTCCGTACGATAGCGATGCGGATGGGTACTTCGACGCCTAAGTGTCCTTTTTGTTTTTGTATTGATTTTTATAATTATATAGTTAGTTAGAAGCAGTGATAGCCTAGTGGTGTGACCATCGGACTGCCAAGTCTTAGGTCTTGAGTTCGAACCCAAGACACGCACCTCTGACTTTTAAGATTCATGTGCGTATTGTATAATTATCACTTGTTAAAAAAACGGTAAAGATAAACATCCTGAGGAAACCTGTCTGCCTGAGAGATAATTTTCTTAACAGCATGTGAAGCTAAGTCAGAGGCCCATGGGCAGCATAAAAACTCTGACACCAGGTTATCGACTAACCACACGAAGACGACGACGAGTTAGTAAGATAGCCATTTAATTTAAGAACCTATGTAGGTAGGTATAAGTTGATATTATGTAGACATGTACTAAAATAAATGCAGTATAATAAACAATGATTAGAGAGTAAAATTGTTGACGAAATAATGAGACCACTGGCCCACTTTTCAAAACGAATTAATTATTAGTCTTATTAAAATATTTAAGTTTTTATTAAATATCTGTATTTTTCCTATACAAATAGGTATGGTAACGTCTCCCTTCTATGACGGTTAACTCCCAAAGCCCCATTTGTTGGGACGAATTTGAACCTAAAATAGTTTTTTTCTCAACGATTTATGTGCAAGTGAATTATTATTGGTAACTTTGTCATTAGAAGACAGTACAGCTATTAGAGATTCGTTAACGTTTTTGAGCTGACATTTTTTATGATGAAGTTACAATTGTATTCAGGTTTAAGTTTTTCAAATTCCCACTAACATATAGGTACAACAAAGTGTGTGTTTTTACATGGAGTACATTGGGGATATCCTAGACAATGCAGGAAAACCTGTAATTTTTCGTGAGCTCATTTTGAATAGAAACAATGTTGGATTATTGTGGTTGGCCCGCAGTTCATCTATGTTGATCATATTGTTATATTCGCATAGCTACTAGTGGTACATTAATTGTGTGGGGTAGATATCTACTTAAAATTGAAAAGTGAAAACATAATCATAATAACAAAAAATACCAAAAATCAGTTTCAGAAGCCAGAGGCAACTTAGTTTCTTCTTCGTCTTCGTGTGGTTAGTGACTAACCTGGTGTCAGAGTTTTAATGCTGCCCATGGGCCTTTGACTTAGCATCACATGCTGTTGAGAAATATCTCTCAGACATTTCCTCACAACTTAGCAATACCTAACTACCCAAACCAAACAGATTTTACACATTGTAGTGTTTTTTTAGTTTATGGAAGTCAGTTGATTTTTTTTTTGGAAAATAGTTTTTAGGGAGCAGAATTAAATAAAATTTGTAACTTTTTCGCATATATTTATGGTGATACAATTATTTATGACGTCGATATCGAGTGTGAACACATTCGATATCGGCATCATACCTCAAATATGTACCAATGTATTATACCTAGTAGGAATTAATAAAACTACGTATTTTATATTATAAAATCCATTCCAATTAGAAATAGAACAGTAATTATTAGAAATAAAGAAGAATAATTAGAAGAAGAACTACTATACTGTTTCAGAGGTTCTTTCAGAACCCTCAGAAAGTAATATTTAAATTCATAAGATATAATATTTAATTATCGAGATATTATCAGAAACTAGGCATGACGGATGGATAATTTGTTTATATTTAGGTTCAAATTTCTGTATACCTACACTACAGAAATGGCAGAATCACAAAATAACTTACAAAATACTAATTGTATGTAAAGTAAATAAATGTAACAATTATAAATGCAGCATTTTTTTATTATGACCTACTTACCAGGTATACAATTTTAGTATGTACAGAGGCCAGCACATCAAGTTACCACAATCTGTCAAATTTCTTTGATAGTATTTCAACTTTATTGCAAAGACATAAGGTTCATTTTTAAATTGAGAAAATTTGACAGTTAGGGATAGCTTGATGTGCTGGCGTCTGTACCTACAATAGACAAATTATTAGTACAAAACCAAAAGGGATACAGCCGTCGCATGGCTTAATATTCTCCCACTTATCACAATAGTTTATTATTCCAAAAACAGTTTTAAGCGACATCGAGGCCGGCCCTGTCAGAGGTGGTGGTATGAACTGGACTCCTTCCACCAGAACGAATCCTTAGCAGCTTTAAACAGAGATAAATGAAACGGGATTAGGGAGGTCTTGTCATAATCAGCCTATTATGTTCCCACTCCTGGGCCTCCTGTATGTGACATGGATTGTGCCTCCACGAGGGCCCAGTGTAGATTGGTAGATGTCACAAGAGTTCAAGAACCAAATTCTAGAAAATGCCAGTTTCCTCACGATGTTTTCCTTCACCGTTTTTGGGAACAGTTGTGATGAAGCATTTTACACTAAGTAAAACGTCTGTCTGAGTTCGAATCTACGACCTATACCTACAACCAACTGTTACCAGCCACTAAAGGCTTTTAATATTGTTAAATAATATTAAATAAAAATAGTCTAATAGTTATTTTTTCCACCAGATAAGCAAAAACTGTGCATAAAATACAGTACCTACTTAACTTTTGTGTAAGATAGGTATCGTGGTAACAGGATGTTATTCAGATCAGACAGGAATATTCCCATTAGAACCAAAATACTAAAACACATATAAAAATAGGCACCCCGATTAATATAAGATTTATTTACCTAATTTAAAAATGCATGAGTTTGATTCGTTTAAAAGTAAAATACCTAATGAGGGGTATATTAAGGGTGCCATATTAAGACACTACTCCCTCAGTATCTACTCCTATTTATTGTTTTTTTATTTAATGTAGCAATAATTTAAAATAAGTAGATATATGTATCTATATGTTTTTTCTTTATATAAATGTATTAAAAGCATTTAATAAATGTATCTAAACTTAAAGGTAAACTGTGACCGCAACACAGGAAAACGAGATCAGTCGATCGTTACAAATATTTAAAATTATGTATTGTTTATTAATAAAAATAAAAAGGTACTTAATAATACATTTATTACATTTTTGTATCGTCGCAACGGACCGTTTATTTAAATAGTTTATTGAAACAGGTAATTTATATATGTTTGGGATCAAATAGGCATTCCTAACTCTGTCATTATTATCATGGTTTTAACCTTAACCGTGTAGGGAATTCCTCTTTTTTTTGCTAGCCTATATTGTGTCCCTCTACTGGCCAAGGCGTCCCCTTTTTCCTTTCAAGCCTCTCTGCGATCTCTGACTGTGTTGGGCCTGAAACATGATACCTACATATAAATGTATTATAAAAATAATAATAGGCTTTGGTAAATAATAATCTCTAATATAATAGGTTTATTGGTGGTATATGTTTATGTTTCTTTTCTTGTATAAAAATATTTAAAAATGTAATTTATAATTATTTAAATGAAATAAGTAGGTAAAGGAAATAGGTACTTATTTAAAGCAGGTTTTTGGAGTAACGATCCAGAAAATGTGGCAGAAATCCATTTCTTTTTTTCATGTTCTTTAATCAGATAAACATAGGTAGGTAAGTAAGTAAGTAGGTATGCTAAGCTTTTGCCGATCTCCGTGTCAAAGTTCTTAACATTTCAATCAGTGCTGCGTTTTTGGTAGGATGTAGGTACCTAGGACCTAGGACCTATGTACTTTAACACCAAATTGCTCTTAGCTATAACCGTAGATGTCTGGGTAAGTTAGGTAAGCTAGCTAGGTCCAGCCCGAGGGGACAACCCTCTTTAGAAATGTAATGGCAACGCAGCTCCTTAAGTACCTACTAACGTACTTATGATTTGATCTTTATGACCATATAATTGTTAAATAAGTGCGTATGGCACCGACTCACATACTTACGGTAATATTTATGGACATTTTATACATTGCAAATACTGAAATTGTCATTTCTTTGATGCATGAATATTTTGATTCAAAAAATGTTTTTAAAATCAGAGATAAATAAGTAACCAGTCTGTATCATAAATATAAGTTATTCATGTTCGGGCACAAAGCTGCGGTGGCTGACACGCTAGCCTCAATTTGGCGGGCGTGAACCAATTACTAGAGTATAGTGTCGCCAACTTTCAGTAAAACGCCGTCATAAAGTGCGATATCCCGCTGCGAGAACGCTTTATTTTCCTATAAAAGCGTTTTATCCACGTATAAAAGCTTAAATCCGTGCGGAGCTTTCTCCCGGCGGCGAGTTGGTAAAAAGAGCATTAAGCTGGTGCGGCAACATGGCCGGGGCACGCCCCGCGGCGGCGCGCGGCGGTTGGCTGGCGGCGCGCCCTCCCGCCGCGCCATTGGCGGCCCGCCTCCTGCCCACCGCGCCAGTCGAGCCGAGCCCGCCGCGCGACCTACACACCGCCGCGCCGCGCCCGCGCATGTCACACGCGAGCCGTAACGCGCGATACACGGAACATTTTGTAACTGTTCTGCGCTTGCCGATTCGCAGTAAACTTTATTTCGTGAGAACGATCAGTGTGTAAACTTTGTTGCTGTGTCGGATAACAATTATCTGGAGTTCCACTTTTAATATCTACATTTATATTGACGTTGCGAACATTTGGAAGGAAAAGTGAAAAACAAACTTATTTCGATCGGAGTTTTGGGAGCACGTGACAGTCGGTAGGAACAAGGACTAACAGTTGTGGTGCCGGCGATGCGAGTTCGGAAACACTGCTGATAAAGTGTTGCTAAAGTTAGATAAAGTTCTTTTGGAATTAATTTGGACTGTGATGGTACGGTGATTGGCGAGCTGGGGGCGATCGAGCTGTGCGTGGGGCGGGGGTGGCCCGCGCTGGATGCGCTAGGGGCGGCGAGCGGCGGCGGCGCGGGCCCCGCCGGCGGAGCGCTGGCGATGACGGTGCAGCGTGACGAGCGCGAGCGCGCGCCGCGTACTCGGTTCATGATCACGGACATCCTGGACGCGCCCCCCCGCGACCTTAGCGCGCACCGGGACTCGGACTCCGATAGATCAGCCACTGATTCACCAGGTATGTAGCTCTTATATGATAATTTTCCTTTTAATTTATAAACTTTGCTTAACATTAAGTCACGATAAGTGTCTGCTTAACAAGAGCTAAATTAAATAAAAGGGTGACAGATCACGCTAACAAGATTTTGGGTTAAATATATTATATGAATTTTCATAACCTCATTTGCCCTCGCTAATACGCTAATATGAAGAATAAGTTGGTGTGTTATGTTTAAACATTCTCAACCTTTTTCGTTTCTCCAAACATTCGTGGTTGAGATTTTAAGCAGTAAAGATACTGTACCTCACTTATTTACCTGTTATGATAACTTAATAAATGCACTGTTATAGCCAAGAATCCGACAGGGTTTTTTTAAAAATTTGAATGCAGAATTTTTTTCAAAATACCTATTCATACAAATTACCTCAATAATACCATAGATAAAATTAAAATACTATGAATTGGCATTTTTTAGGTACAACAAATATTATATACATACCTATATTATAGTCGCAGTCAAATTAGGATTGTTTGTTTAATCGTAGATCATAATAGGACAATAAAAATAATAGCGTAGAACGTGGTCGTTCATTGTTGCTCAAATTAAGCCTGCTACAATAGATGAAATCAAATGTAACTAATATTAATGTTGGTTACACAGATATTTGACAAAATAAATAAAGCTAGTCCTGAACCAAATATTTCATTGTAAATTAAAACCTCATGCGAATTAGGCAGTAGGTACCTGCTGAGATACCTATTTGTATAGGAATTTTTCAGTGATAAGGTTGTTTAAATTGTGACAGCCCACTAGCTATCATAAATGCAGATTGTAAAAAGTAGAGTGCATAATTAGGTATATAGAATTTATCCACGAATATGCAAACAAGGAAGGAAAGCACACAACAGGTAAATATAGTATTGTACAAATGTATTATCAAAAAACAATAGAACACACAAAAAACAAGAAAACTATGAAAAAAATAACTAGACAAACCTCTTCAAAAATGTGCCGAGGGTTTGCTACGAAGAAACCCATTTCGCCTACAGGAGCGCTACGTCGTAGCACTTAAGATTTAAGAAAAGACATCAACGCGACAATGCACTCATTACACCTTATCTTTACCGGGGACGGATTTTAAACGTTTTCCTGCAGAGTGTAATACTTACACAGTGTTTAGTGCTCATTATGAAACCAGCAACACGGTGAGCATGGTATTATAATTTGATCTACTTCGATTGCTGGGAACCGCGATAAAGTGGCGCGTACAGTCACGCGACGACTCAGGGTGTCTATTAGGAGACTTTACTTCGAAACGATTGTGATAAACACGTTAACTTATATAATGTGTTTACGTGGTAAATGTGCTGCCAGTGACGGGCTGATATTGGTATGTTTATTCATTTTTACGATATACGCAGATAAAAATGAAAAAAAATTTGCTCTATAGGTACGTAAATTCTAAAAGGTGTGTTCTGTAAGCTAAAGGCACGAACTTATTTTTTTGTTTGGCCAATCACACCAAAAATAACAGAGTAAAGTATAAGTTGACTAAAGTATTTTACCGAAATCTATATATTTTTTTAAATTTAAATCTGATCATACCTGATGATACGATCTTAGATGGTGCGCTTTCTTAGAAGTACTTACGGAACATATTTCCGTGTCGCTTGAAGATTCCTAGGGCACAGCTAAGTATCGGGGGTCAGGCTAGGAATTTAAATTAATTCTTAGTACTGAACCATCAGTACACGGTTCCAACTCGCACGTGTTTGGCTTTAGGCTACTTAACAATAGTGTAAATAAGTAACAAATTTGATACCGTAAAGATGGAGAAGATCGGTAATCATTTGAGTTAGCATTAAAGAAAAAACGATTTTTGACCAATGACTGAGGTTACTGGTAATGTTCGTCGAGTCGTTGAGCTCCTTAAGTCCTGAGTTGAGCTACACGATTACTGACAAATGCTTGCACTGACTGGACAGGTCCACTTAAACGGACTTGGTGCGCTTCTTTCCTCAATAGACTATATCAGACACGTATGATGTATCATCATCACATAATCTGACCAAGATTATGTCTGGACTTTAAAATAGACTTGTGACCTCAAGTTTATTTCGGTCTTTCTTCTTAGATTAGTCAGATAGGAAACGCCGACTTTATCTACTTAATTAAAAAAATATATGTCTACGTGACGTGTAAAAGTCGTTCCGATATCCTATATTAAAGAATAAACAATTTCATTTCGTTCTACTAAACTCCGTTTAGTTTGAAATCATATTAATTTAATTAAGTATGCCATCGAGATAATTGACAGCCTGCAAATCTTAAGACGAGTTTAGAATGCATCACTGGTAGTTAGCTGGCTAGTACGGTAAAGCACACATTATCCCTTAATAGCTATGTTTTATACTAATTACGTAATAGTAAATGCATCAACATAATTTTCTATTAATTGCCCACACATGTAAGTTGGTATAAAAGCTAGTTAAAACATAAAAAAGAAATAATCTGTAAATAAAGTCGAGTAGGCCATATTAGCAAAATCGTCAAAACACTTGGTACTCCTTCTGTACTAGCCCTTTCCTAACTTTGTTGGGGTCGCCTTCCAGGCTGACTGGATGCAGCTAAATACTAGTATAATATTTTACATGGAGCGATTGCCTATCTGACGTCCGCAAACCAGATACGGATACCCTTTAATAAGGTTGGCTATTCAACTTTCAGGTTTCTGACTACCAGTAACCACTGTTGAAGATCTACAAATGACACCCAGGAGCATATGATATCACTTATTGTATTTTAAATTTAATCATCAGAAAAGTACCCTACATAGCGTTTTTTTTCTTTTCATACGTTTCGGCAAATGATATTCAATTGTTTGGTGGTAAAAATGGCCAGTACTTATGCAGCACAATTTCCTGCGTTCTTCATAACAAATCGTTGTTCTTTGCGTTTGTTCATTATTTGGTGTAAACATTCGTTATGCTGCCAGTAACGCTGTTGTTCTAAAGCTAAGGAAGTTCAAAGAGATCATCTTTTACAGTCGTAACATGAAAATATGTCCAAATATCATAAATTGTGATCCATAAACACTTAAATATTTTGTAGAGCTCCTAATTTGAACTAACTACATTGAACGCCTTATTTTGTCCCGCCCACAGACCTATAATGTACCTTCTACTAAGGAGGTTAAACCGAAATCGTTTACATTTCCATAGACTTGTAGCTGACTGTAGACATCTCAATTTGCAATAAAGTTAGGCGAGGAATTGCTTTATTTTAGATGTGTGTGTGTGACTGTAGCTTAAGCTTACTGTCTTTATTCGCAGTCTTGCTAATTTTATGCCAAGTTCTTACCTTTCGACCCACCAACAATGTCCTCACTTTCAACAAAAAGAAACATGTGGAGTTGGTATCTTAAGTCCTTAATTAAAGTCAATTTAACAAATCGTTATTTTATTAAAACAAACTTAATAATCCGATCGACATAATGTCTTTACGATGTATTCTTGTTTATTTTTTCTTTACGACGTTATTTTTCGACCTTGTTAGGGTCAAACGTCACGCAGGTGCATATGACAGGGGGGTGTCCGGTGTGGGGCGGGGGAGGGGCGGGGGGGATGCAACTTGATCCGGAGGCTTTTGTCACAGCCGAGCTCTTCCTATACCAGCCGGGCGACCGAGCGGCACAAATGCTGTGTGACTGTCATTTTTATTGTTTTGATTGAACTTTGAATATCAAAGATTTAAGTATGATATCTATATAATCTTAAAAGATATCGGTTTTTAATACGAAGATCTTTGAATTACTTTTAATAATTGTAGTTGGTACCCACTTTTACCTAGATTTTATGGCATCTTTCTCAATCAACACTTAATAATCAAACAAGCTCAAAATGTAAAAAGGCAATCGGCGGTTGAAAACGGCTATCGCGGAATGTGGAAGTTTGACTTAACAAAAGACATTCTCATAATGTGAACTCACAATGATTAAATACGGAGTTTAGGAAATAACTAAAAAAAGGAAACATGACAAAAAAAAACAATTCACATGGCGAAATATACCAATTCACACACTTCAGACCAAAGTCACGTTTAGAGAAGAAAAACAAGTTTTATTTTCAATATACATAATAAATACAACAAAAAAACAATGACTGAGCGCTACGTGTATCTAAACTTAATAAATATTATGGAAACTTTATGTATACCTAATTAGAACTTAAACTATTCAAAGTTTTTACGACTAAACGAAGGCTCATTAGCGAACATTATTTAATTAAGTGTTCTTAAGAGTTATTACTGTATATTTAATTATATTTTTTTTTCGTATAATGACATGCGAAAAAATTGCGGCGTATAACGCGGAACCAAACCTATGCCTATAATTCTCATAATTTGTTCCACGATAATTATCATTAGCTCTGCAGTTAGCAACTGATAATACGCCGTAGCCTATAATACTTCGCATAAATGCTTGAAACTTTCAAATCAAATCAAATCAAATCAATCTTTATTTGTGAACATAAGTACAAAAAGGTGTTATTTATACATTTTAGCTGATCTGCATGTTCGGCCAATAATCGGCATACAAATATAATATCAGTAAGTAGGTACTTTACGAGAACAATTTCCGCAAGGAGAATCTTCACTTTACAAAAACAGCTATTGTGCTTTTTTCGTAGGTAGCTAATTCATAGCAGCCACACCGGTCGATCTATAATATCTGGTTACAATACGTTTGCCGGGGATGGTCCGTAGATTGGTGACCATGTTTGCCTATCGAGACTCCTTCGTGCCTTGGAAAGCACGTTTAGCCGTTGGTGTCATTCGTGAATCGTTGGCAGTGGTTACAGGTTGTACAGAAGCCTGAAAGTCTGCCAACCAGTCTTACCAAGGGATATCGTATTGCCCATTTACTGGGTTGTGGACGTAAGATACGCTGGTAAAATACTGGTATTCAGCTGCATCCGGTTAGACTGGAATCTTGGCCCCAACACAGTTGAGAAAAGGCTAGGCAGATTGATACTAACCTATCTTAAAAATATTTAATCATCAACGAAATGATAGTCTAGCGCTCTCTACAGTCCCATGCGATTAAATGTTGCGTTGCGTATATTTCGTTGTGATGTAGGCACATCACAACGAAATAATTTTCGTCTGCTTACTAAAAGTCAAAAATTCATGCATTCATTCACTGACAGACAAAGAAAGTGTAAACAGCTGGATTCAGAAGCATGAAATTTTGCAAAAGAGTTTCTTTATTTTATAGCGAAAGTGAGCAATAAGGACGGATTTTTAAAAATTCGTTCCATAGAGGGGTTAAATAGCGGATAAAAATTTCTTTAGAAATTCGTATTAGGCACCCAGCTTGTTCAGTATCTGTAACACCGGTAGTGTTACAGATACGATGAAGCTGGGTTTCAAACAAGAGTTTCAAAAGAGATCGAAAAGAAAAAGATTCATGTTACCATTCCATGCACACAGTAAAGGGACGCCGTAACAAGTATTATAATATCACAGCATTATTAAAACGTTTCGTTCACAAAGCTGTTAAGTATAACATTGGAAAGTTACATTCAATAAACTAGCGGGCACTTAAGGCTTGGCACCAACGAGCTACCGACCAGCCACCGGTGGCTGTCGCCTCTTGCTGCGGTGTTGAAAACTACTGTAGCTGGCTGTCACCGGACACACGTGTGCGACGAATCCATGCCAAACGTTTGAAAAAGCATGTGAACTGCTTGTCGCTGGGCTTACAGTGGCTGTGGTCGGTGGTTCGTTCGAACCGAGCCTAAGGCGACGTATTAAGGGCACTGCATAATGATTATTATAATTTATTAATTTAAAGCTTCGACCGTGTAATCCCAGCTTCATTATAATTCCTCATTAATGTTTTATACGGCTCGGCTTCAAACTAATTAATGTGCACTAAGACAAATGCTTGTTATCAAGATTTATATTTAAAACATAAAATATTTGCATAAAATGTCTTAAATTGATATAAATTAGAATTAATCCGAATCTTTTTTCGAATAAGCTATAAAATCAACTCTGGTTTATTGATTTGGTCACCAACAACATTCCCATTAGATACCACTAACATCCCAATCACTTATACAATTTTTAATCACAAACGAGCTGTTAGAAACTTCAATATCAATAAATTAAGAAAACAACTAAGTCATGTTTGAGTTTAGATCGCATTATCCCATCGTCGATTTAATAGTCAAGCGGCTAAACCCGAAGCGTTAAATAAATTAAATAATAAAATGTATAATGGGTTGCGATAAATACAACCCGTTCCTAACACTCGGCTTCGAGATAAGTAAGCCCTTATAAAACGGACCAAATTAATCCTGGCTCAAAGGACTCTCAGTGTCACACGGGGGAAAAAGAAAAAAACTGACGTCATAATCAGCTTTTGTCGAATGTCAAGCAACGTTCGCTTTTTAAATTTTAAAATAGCTCACCGAAATCCAACAGATCTGTATGAGCTCTGTACAGTCAAGTACAGCTATATTTTGTGCACATTTATTGTCATTTGTCCATCAAGTTATTTTATACCTACATAAGTAGGCCACGTAAAGACACCCCATGCTTATTATATTTCTTAACGTCTACGTTATCTTACGAATTTACCTCCCAATTACTGTATTTAACATCCGTTGAAGGCAATTAAACGTTTCATGCAACTGTAAATACAAAACCTCTGGCATTGTAATTTGAAAAAACCCACTTACCGAGAATGTGAAAAAAACACAACGTTTACAGCAATTAGTGACCATACAAGCCAAGACGATTTAACTAAGTAATTAATCTATGAGTAATGACAGGGTACTCAGTCGCACGATTAAATTGAATGTTCGGTTTCTACGAATTGAGAAAAAAAAACTGCTATGAAATAACATACGATGCATATTCGAATTTCACTGTACAAGTATCTTGTTTTCCTTGACATTACTAAATGAGTATCTTATCTGAACTGTTTTCATTGCAAAACTTATTTATTATCACTGATCACGTGAACTGAACACTGCAAAATATCTTGCAAGGGTTTATTTTAGTCGTTGTGAAATACATTTTCGCGCATATCAAATAGCAAGGTGTTTTATGTTTAACAGGTGTTTATTTCCCACTCAGTTTCTTTAGTCGCGATTACAGTACTATAATTTAATTAATTGTGAATAGCTATTTGTCGTTGGCTGTACTTGTAGTGCACAACCGATGCCACTGGATCGACTCGTCACTCACTCGAAACGTCAAGCACGCCTCACTTCCAGTCCGCATCATCGCATCACTAAGCTGCTTAGCATACCTTCCATTAAATTAGCATCAAGCTAATACAACCTTTATTAACTGAACAATAAAGTCTCAAGTAACTTAAAGATTGGAGTATAACGTGACTTTTGGCATCGCGATAAGGACGAGAAGAAGGTGACGATTCTTTCATCACTGCGAGTTGATAACATCAAAAGTTTTATTGTGACAATAAATAGATTATCATTGATATAAATAGGGTCAGTTTGAGTTCCCTCATAATACGGCTGCGATTGGCTTTGTGTCACATTTGACAGGCGATGCGAGCTGTGAAATTGGGTTCGATTTAAAATATAAAGGTTCGTCTCAAGACTTTGTGATTAGCTTTTTTTCCAGAGGGGATTATTTAAAGTTTGTTTAGTTGTAGTAATGTTACAACTGTCAACCATATGCTTTGATATGTTTAATGAGAATTTGAATCTGTTTTTAATCTGTGTGTTTTTTTTTTACATTTGTTTAGATTGAACAAAGTAGTCATCAAAGTAAATAAGATCTTCTTGTTAGTACATCTATGTATATACTCAGTCGCTAAAGAGTAGACTGTAAGCATCTATGAACAAGCTCACCGAAGTGTTAAGTAACAGAAATTATGCCGAGATAATCTTAAACAGACAGTGACTAATATTTATTTTTCTAGATCTTAAGATTCCGCTATAATTTACAACTGTAGGTAAAGTCTGAGTGGGTACTCTAACTTTATATGCGAATTAAAAAATTAGACAAATTTTACAGCGCCTGGTTTGTTAATGGATTAGTTTACTTAGCTAGAGGCCGCAGTCGTAAGCGGGAAGTTAATACCAGTCTGATATTTTATAAACTATTGTTGTTATTTCTTAAATTCCACACTTACCGCGTCACCAATCGTACCTATATGAAATAAATGTAGGTACCGTTTACCAATAAAGCATTAGTAAATTATGTCAATATTTAAGTATAATTTTAGCAATCGTATGGCAACAAAGTTTACTACAATAACATTAAAAGTATTTTAGCTTTTTCTTACTAAAAGCGCTACCCAAAGCTTCACTTAAATTTCCGAGACGACAAAAGAGTTAAAATACCAATTTGCAAATCCTAGATACCAACTCCACAGATTCTTAGTACGAAATATCCGCATTCAGCCGTGACTCGCAAGAAAAACAATAGTTTTATAATAATTCGAGATCATAAAATATGAGATTTCTGAAAACAAAAGATGTAGAGCACGAACGACGCAAGTTTACAAGAAGGTATTTACGATTGCTTATCGAACCTTATCTCATTGGTACTTACGTAGATATTAACGTAGCCTCTGCACACGTAACTTGTGTGAACACACCGTGTAATAGCCTCTCAGAGTCCACTTGAACGGTAGCTAGAAAAGCTATCGGAAAATGCATAATTTTTCATTCGATTTCACATCGACAGGCCCGAATATGCCGCGAAACGGTATCGCTTTGATACGTCGTTATTTTGTATTCGATACATTTGATATCGATATGTTTTTATGATGAAGCATTACGTCCCTTTTTTGAGGTGTAGTTGGATGTTTAATCATGCAGAGTGAATAATTTGGATGTTTCAGCGTCTTGTTTTGTTTTGAACTAATCTTACTTGTTTGTGAATACACTTGATCATCGCCGACTTCACTCACAGCTGGGCCCAAATGGCTGCCATTCATTCTTCTGCCAATCCCCATGCACCTTCGCCAATGTCATCCAGGTCTTCCTCTCTTTTCTAATGCCCCCACGCTCTGATATAAGGGCGTTTTCACCTAGGTTTTGCCTGCGATGGTAACAATGAGCACAAATTGCATGAAAAATTACCAAATAAAGCGTTTCTGGGTATGTAAGTAGGTACTGAATCAAAATACAATCTGTTTCACCCTTTCGTTTTCCATTACTTTACTATAAAAGTCAAATGTACGAAAAAAACTTTAATTTCTGCATATATTTCATGACTTTTCCGGTTTCAATTAGTAGGTACCAGTAAGTCTTAATACCTTTCTTTACCAGGGAATATATTAAAATGCATGTTGTAAGCGAACAATTACATTAATCACAATTGCACGTAATTGGTGCTAGCGCAAAATCACCGCATTGTTAAGCAGCATGTATTGACTTACGTGAACGATTAAATTAACGTACCTTATAGTTAACTGTTAAGTTTGTTCATAGTTAACAAGTTACCGCGTTTTTCTAGAAATATCTTTAACTTTGCTTATTTATTAACAACCAACTTATATTTACAGCTTTTCTCACACATAAAAGATAACGGCCCATAGGTACTAATAGTTATAGATACAATCGTAAAATTCGGTAAAATTACGTAAAACTTTATAAAATTAGAATTAAATTATTACAAATTATTTACTCCAAGGAGATTGTATTGGTACTGCCAATGGACTCCAGGTGAGCTCGGGAAGACATCTGAGGATTCGTCAAATAGCAGAATGTTGTAAGCATGGATGAGGGCTATGTACAAAGGATTGGTTAAGGATTATAGTAGGTACTGGTACGTGGTATTGAGCATAGTTGAGTAGAGGACGAAGGCGAGGGTGAAGTGTGTGACTAATGGATGATGGGCTGTTAAAGGAGATGTACGGTAGAAACGAGGAATTGAAGTGGGTACCACGAATTAGGCGGATGGAATATGTAACGGTACTAAGACTTACTTCAAACTTATGTCTATCATCTTATCATTATTGTTGGTATACTATCTTCTTTATCTATGGAGTCAATCTTCTTAATTTCTTTCAATCGGCTTTTAACTTGACACTTATTTCGTAACTTTGAAGTTTTTTGGCAGTAAAGTCACGATTGTATTATCTTGTTGCCATATTTAACTCTGGCCTCTTTCTCAATTTATTTGGTGGATCTTTATTTTGTTTGTCTCTAACACAATCTCCATTTCAATCAGTTTCCAGCCAATAATCTTTAGAATAGACTCTGAAAGTCCTAAACACACTTACACACAGGTTCAATGATTGCCACAGAAACCTTACTTTTAAGTAGTCGATAGTTCTAAGATGCACTAAAACTAGTAGACAATTGTTCAACATATTGTCAACATAATTGGAATTTGTATTTATTGGGGAAGTAAGGTCGAGTTAATCAACTAAAGATATCCAAATTTGTCACAAGAATATTTATAGATTGCCCCAAAATACTCATTTTTGCCGCTTTTGCTTCCAGCTGCTAAACTGCTGTAAATGTTTAGGCTAAAACCGGGATCAAAACAGGAGAGAACTGCTGAAAAAAATAAAAGTTTGGTCTACGCTGAGTGATGTTGAGCATGGGTTGCTTGGCTATGATTGCGCGTGTTATGCCACAGTCGTGATATAACGCGCATGCTCGGTGCATTGTGCTGCGTCCGAGCCGCTCACACGCCGCCTGCGCCCGCGCACCCATTGTGCATCAATTCATTAAGAATTAGCGCACGCTTCATGAGAGGTAGCGATCTGAGTACCTTAATTGCATTAAAACAAAACGGTATTTTTTGGTATCGAAATTGATTTTTGTGGACCTAATGAGACTGTTGTGTTTCATTTTGCCCATTCTGAATTTAGTTCGCTGAAGGAAGTTATTCACAGAGATAAAGTCTTCTGAAAATAGTTACTAGTAATATGAACATAGCACTGATAAAGCTGCGGTTAAATATACCCATAGTTATTTAACTTAAAGTATGCTCTGAAAGAACAATACCGAACGGAAAATCCGAAAATTGGCGTAAGGCTAAATGTTAAATTAGGCATAACCGCCATCGCCCGTCACATGTGTCCGCTACATTATTCTTGCATCGCCGCTCTGGAAAGCAAGCGTTACAGTAATTAGGCAAATTGTATAAACGGCATATAGACTATTATTTAGTTGCTCGCTACCGGTATACATTTTAATTGCCATCAGATTAGATATCTATTACCTACACAGCAATGCAACAGACGTTCTAACGTTATATAATACGATCCAAAATAAACATTTTGCAAACCGTCTCTTTTGTAATTTGATTAATTGTTTCCTTTGTTTCAAGAATGTCGTCGTTAGAAACCGGGAGGTTATCTAAGCAGTTATTATAAAAAGGTTTAATATTACTTCAGCTATCGTAACCGTAATTCATGTTTGATTAACGTCCCCACAGAGCAATGAATAAAGAATAATTCCCACTAATCGAACAATTATATTAATTACGTAGTTAAGAGTGGGAGTACCTATATAGTGATTAATACAATCTATTGTTAAATGAATTTCCTACAGGGGATTACAGTTAATTAAACGGCTGACAAGCCTATAAATCTGCGCTGTTCTTTCTAGGTTAAATCATCATTGTATTGTGATCGATGTGCCTATTCAGTTCTTGGCAATTTTCTGCTTTTTGGTACGTCTGATGACGATGGTAACATTAAGAAGACAATATTCCATGTTGATCAGTCATTTAATATTAATAATGTTCGTAATTCATTGCCTTATTGTTATCTTGTCATTTTTTATTAAGTGCTACACTTGTTATCTGAGTAAGAATAAGCAGAACCATAGAATGCTCCTTACACCCACTCTGGATAATAACGACTTTTTAGGCGCCAGCACCAGTTTAATACTTCCATTTAGGGCATCATTTTATCGCACCATATCGAGCTCACTCTATGCTTATCCTATCGAAAATGTCTGATCTTCTTTATCGTTAAATCCCACCACAATTCTATTGTAATATGTTGTTAGAATCTAGAAATAATTCACTTCACTTCGAAGTACCCAGCCTTGCATAAATTCAGACGATCTTATCACCAGCTGTCAGTCTCATTAATCTAGGTTGTCATTGAAATTCAATGTCTCTGGACACACCTGCCTTAATACTTTTAATTACTTAATTACAATCACTTGATATAAGTTATAACTATTGCATAGCATTGTGAACGTTAAAAACCTAATTTAAATAGTACAGGTATTTTGTCAGTCGATACTGAAAGTTTAATTAGGATAATCTGAGAACACAGCACTACTCCCGCTAAGACGAGGCAAGGACGTATCTGTAAAAGAAAGAAAGTGACTGCTAGCGTGCATGAAATACCTTTTTCTCTGATTATGTTAAACTTTGTTAATATTCACATTAAATTTGACAGTTTCATCTTATATTGACTATGCTACTATAAAAGCAGACTAGGCTGCTATATAGTGGAATATAATCGGTTATATCTAAGTACGGTTCTGATTTATCGCTTATTACAAATAATTAGACGCTAAAGAAAAGAGACAAAGATGAAAAAAGAAATAGTTAACACCCAAGAAGTAGGTAGGTACCCCTAGAAAAAAAAAACAAAATCCCTGCACCAAAAGCATGTCATGTACTTTGCCAAGACATAACGCTTCCACTGTTATATTTTGTCAATCAAAAGAAGAGCCAAGCCCCTAACTTGACAAAGCCCAGCTGTCCAAACCATACATCTTGGCCAAAATTGGCTGGGCCGTTCGACTATTGACATGACACAGCATTAAAAAGACCAGTGGCTTAATTTCTTACCATAAGCCCATAGGAGCTTTACTGTACATTAGTAATTATTATTAGCAGGTCGTTATTAGATTCATCTTTGACAGTCATTACTGGTCGTCAGAAGCCTGTAAATCTGACAGCTAGTATTACCAAGAGGTATCGTATTGCCCAGTTATTGGGTTGTGGAGGTCAGATAGGCAGTCGCTCCTTATATAATACTGGTATTCAGCTGCATCCGGTTAGACTGGAAGGCGACCCCAACATAGACGGGAAAAGGCTAGGCAGATGATGTTATAATGTTATTAAGATTTAGAGATAACATTTTAATTTGTGATAATGTCACTTTCAATTAAAATTAATGATACAAACGATTTTAAAAATATATATTTGTAGGTTTAATTAAATAACGTATTAACATTCATAGGTACTTTCGCGAGAAAATTGAAGTTTCAGCACTACATATGTACGTATAAAAGGCCACTAAACAATGTTTTTAACAAGTCGTTCCGTTTGACAAGTACTAATACAACGGCCTTCACTATCAGATCTGTTAATCGAGCTATCGCTATAATTATCGAATAATTAAAACTAGTTTGAAACCAACCGCGCGCACATAAGTAACTTAATATTCAATTAGCGCCTAAAATAGTGTACATAGATACTCGTACGTACTGGATTGTCCTCTAAGAGTTATTGCGGGGACAGGCAGACGGACGAGGCCGTTTACTGCCAGCTCTCCACAGTTACACGACGCGATACACATTAGCATTAATTAAGCATCCATTGCTGTGACACTTACTTCCTCAACTACCGTCTTGTACTCAACCTCTGCATTGGACGTCACCCAAGCTAGTAACTGCAGACGTGTGGGGACAGCATAAGTCATAATTTCAATTATAAAGCCATTAGGGAGCCGCTCCTACGCATATTGTTTCATATTCATATTTAACAGAGGTCGAACCAGTGATTATTTTGTCGACGGCAAAAAAACACAATTATAGTCAGTTATTGAACGGGTTTGTTTTAGCGAATTCAGAGGTGTTATTAAATAAAGTAGAGATAATAATGTCTATGATTTTTAAAGCACATGGAATTATTTAAACTGTTTGTCGGCCGAGGGTACACCATAGTGGGGTGTCGTGTGGTGGGGTCCTTGCCTACGTGACATACAAGTCGTATTAGGGACACACTGATCTGACGTCAAAATATAAATATTTAGGTAATCATGGCATTGTTAAAATTATCGACCTATATTATTTACATTGTTTGGCAAACGGTATAATACATGGAATTCCCAGTTCATAGATTAATTCTATAAAGTAGTAGGCAACAACATGGGTCACCACTCGCATCGAATAACATTCGATACAGTTTTCAATGATCTCGGTATAATCGTCAACAGCGAGTGTTGCGCCACGGCCGCCCGGCCGCTCGGATCGAGTATCCGTGCTCCGATGCCAACTGAACCATTTAGCTTTTGCGTCACGTCATGATAAGGATTTCTCAATTAGTCTATTGAAATCTGTGTACATGTGGATTGTGGCCTGGATAATATTCAAATCGCTCTGAAACCGATGAGAACAAATCGACTGAAACTCTCGCCCGGGAATCGTAGCTAAACGAGATCCTCGTTCTCCGAAATCTCTCTGAATGTTAATAGCATTTTTATATCTCCGGAAACGGCCCGGGAATTAATGCACAACAATTTGAAGGAAAATGGTACATAATTCCTATATCGGCCGCTATTTCAAGTGACTCGTGTATTAATATAAGTTTTAGGAGCACTCCTGATAAGAGAAGTATTTTTATGTGTGCATTGTAGTACATTACTGTGCACTAATGATAATAATTTTCACGGTCGAGTAAGTGCAAGCGGCAGTTGGACCTTATTATAATAAATTAACGGCGGTGTACCCTAATGGCCTGCCTGTACATAATTATACTCAATATTACAAACGGCTAAAGGGTCGCTGGTAAAAAATCTGCTCGAACCTCCAACGAGCAATTTATAACCAAGGTTGTTTATTACGGAAAACGTTTATGTGTAAACATTTTAACCGCTTGTAATTGAAAATAAAGTTGTTTTTGATCTGCAAATTGATTCTGGTACATTTCATTTCATGCTATAAAAGATTTTTATGTAAATACCTACATCTCTAATGACGTACCTACGACTTGCTGCTTTGTTCGTTTAATGGAAATATAATTAGACTTGTTTACATAAAATTTTTAAAAGTCCCATAGTTGGACCTTCTAATTTTAAAGAGTGTTACTTTAAAATTTGTAGGTCCAACTAAGGGACTTTTAAAAATTTATTTCTATCTTTATTTATTTCAACCGGTTTGGATCAAAATAACTTTCTAAATTAAATAATTTATTTACATAAAATATGATACCCAGTTACAAAACAAGTGTTAGGTACCTACATAAGTGTACACATTCAAATTCTACCTTATATAGTGATGGCATATTCATTTTAGAAGGCAGATAGAAACTATGTTAGTTAAAAAATAAACACCATTAGAAAACATAATACAAATTATGAGGTTTTAAACGAAATATTCATCATCTTGGTGCTACGCAATATCAACATTTATGAATTGAGATTTACAAAAAAAAACACCATACCCTTTTTTTTCCATCAACACAAACCATCATCAGATCATCGAATAGTTAACGTAAACGTGACGGTTTGCGTTACAGCCACCAAGCCTCGGGTTGTGGGTGAACGCGTACATGGGTGGCAAGCCGCAACGGCCACAACTCGCGACCGCAACTACCGCTCCACTGCGCTAATTCCTTGCGCATTATACACTTAATCCTTTGTCTCACCGTGTTTAACACGTATTATATTATGTTGACTCTAAGGATCTTACCTGCTTGTGGATAAGGAGCTTTTCCTTTGTTTTTAGGTCAAGAAAATGTACAATACCTGGGCGGTAAAATGGCACATCGACTTTAAGAAAACGATCCCATATAGAGCTGTAGAACATCGTTTCATACTTGAGACACTTTTAAAAGATATTTTTTATCAAAATATAAGGCCAGTTACTTGGTATTATATATCAACTCTTGACCATTAAGAATCTGTTTTAACATCAGCTCTTGTGGTGTCTCTCGTTTTTCGATTACCATTCAATTAAGAGACTCTATCTCGTTTTATAAGTACTGTTGTAAACCTTTATATCAAACGTGCAAGCCGCTCAATAAAATCCTTATACACTAACTTCTTTATGGGTCGTATAACAATAAGCAAAAGAAACACCTATAAATATTTACCGTGAACTGCGAATTTATAAGCCATAAAAAGTCAAAAGCATTTAATATCGTATTATTAGAACTTTTTGGCACGTAATAAGTTTTATTAGAAGGCAATCAGGAATAAATTATACAAACAAACAAATAAGTTCGTTTTTAAAGTTATTTACTTATAATGTTGACCGTAATTTTTCGTCACATAATGCACGTAGCAAAGCGTAGCGTCTTTGGGCTACGTCGTAACGTAGACATAACCATAATATTATGTGTACTGTAAGATGAATTTACTGTGAACACACTTGGCACCCAATAATACAAGCATTTGGGTGCTGACGGTACTCGTTTATAGTATTATTATTTATTAGTGCAATGGCCAAGTATCGGTTAATAAAATTTAGAACACTATTAAAAATACTATCATGAAATATTCAATTATTTAAAAATTGCATATTTTAATTGAAAGCAGAGACGCACTAGTACTACGCAAACGGTAGGGTTATAGTAGTAAATAGCAGAATCTAGTAAGTTGGTCAAATCACAGCTCAGTGTGACAACACCTTTGTAAGTAGCTAGCGTGTGTATAACGAAGGCAATAAGACAAGTGTCTTGAAGGAAGCGATCGAGGGCACCGAGGCCCAGTGACCGCAAGAAGCCCTACCGCGAGGGAAGGCTTCTGTGGTGACTGGTGGCCGAGGACAAGCACTCTCTAATACGAAACACGTTTCAGCTGGGGTCGATGACTGAGACAGTGGGATTGAGGACTAAATATGATTATCACACACATTACCTAAGTACCTACATCAGTCTATAATAGGTGATGGATAAATTGTAGATATACGACATGACAAAGTCAATAACGAAATTTTCTTTCAACTCAGATAGTGCTTTTATGATCTCGATGTGAAAATGAGTTTGTTTGTTTGTAACGGTTTTATGCTAAAAGACCTGCACGGATTTGGATGGAATTTGACACAAAGGTAGACCATGATCTGGAGAAGAACATAGGCTTTCATCCTGGATCTTAGACGAAGCCGCAGGCAACAGCTAGTTACTTATAAAGTTCTTGAAGTCGCTAACTTTACTTGGGGGGATATTGCGTAGAAAACTATTCCAAGTCGGCTTTCAATTTTATCAGAGATACTAGACAGCCAATATCTGCAGAGACTTAGTTACCTCCAAAAAGTTTGTTTTTATTATTTTATTACCTAAGTAAAACGTCTCTATCTAGGCCCGCGGCATCGCCCGCGTAGAGATTGCATATTTTCCCATGTGACCGTACTACCGGGATAGAAGTATCCTGTGTCCTAACCCAAATCATGGTCTACTCATGTGCAATACTTTATCAAAATCAGTTCAGCATGAAAGCGTAACAAACGGACAAACCAACTATTATTTAGTTACGATTCTTCGTCTGGTATCCATCAAAACTTATTTTTGCTAACCATTTAACAATAATGTATTCTTTTCCGACAGGTGTAAAAGACGATTCAGACGATGTTTCAAGCAAGAGTTGTGGGGGAGACTCATCAGGACTGGTGAAGAAACAAAGGAAGGCGCGAACAGCCTTCACTGACCACCAGTTGCAGACCCTGGAGAAGTCCTTCGAGAGACAGAAGTACCTCAGCGTGCAGGATCGAATGGAACTGGCTGCGAAACTAGGTCTTACAGATACGCAGGTCAAAACCTGGTATCAGAACAGAAGGTTAGTTTAGTGTTAGTTATTTTTTTGATGTTTTAAACTTTTTTCCTGTACGAATGTTCCTTTGTACGTGGTCCTGACGTACAGTATCAACAATCTTCGAAAAAAAAAAGAATAATTTTTAATAGGTAACTAATACAACAATACTCCCAAGCATAATTCTGTCGTCCTACCTTATTCTCGTTGCCGCGACAAAAATATCATCATAATCACCAAAGTTGATTAAGGAATTCTAGATAGGTGCCTAAGAGTTCCTCAATAGCAAGATTTACGAAATGTGTATTTCACCATTTAAAATGAACGCAATCAGTACATATCGTTTGAATGTGGTCCGTTGTATTATTTTCTATGGAATATTGACCCTGACAGCTCTTGAACACAGTTTACATGTGCTGAACGCGTTCAGTTTCAATGGTGAAATTCGGCCTTAAACTCACAAGGTGTCAACATCTGTATCTTAAACTTAAGATTACACTTGCTTGGTTTTATATAATTTATTACCTACGTTGCTTTGCCTCTCATCAGTTTCACAGAATTTAAATATTTGATATCGCCAAAACAATTTAATAATTTAGTCGAAGCCGATGTCTACTTAATGGAGGAAAAAACCTTATGAAGAATTTAGCAGTTTTACAGTATATATACTGTTTTAAGTAAGCATGTATGGGTTAACAACGTAGCAATGTGGTTTGTCGTTGAATTATCATTATGCACACACATACAACCATTTTTCAGTCGATTTGATCAAATACTTAGGTAAACTGTGTGTGTGCGTTGGCAATGCCAATAATTTGATAAATTATACAAGGAAATTAACCAAATACGTATTGTTATTTCGTTCAATATACCTTATTATGGTTCTAGTCAACTTGATTAGGTTTCTAACATGGGCTTAAAAGATATTTATAACAAAAAAAGACATAGTACCTTACAAGGAAACAAAAAACTAAATTCAATTATAAATATAATTTTTAATTATTGTCACAACCGTCATTGTTTCAATAATGGTACCTCCATCCAATGCATTAAGTTTTTGGAGGAATGGTGTTATTTTCGATACCTACCTATATTTTTTAAGACACAATGCATTAAAGGAACATACATGAGGGATTTTTATTTACGGAGCGTAGTTTTATTCTTTTGTAAAGTGAGTGCTTTGATTTTATTGTTTGAATAGCAACCCCTAAGATATTCTTAATTTGATAATTGAGATTGTGTTTATAACCTAAATTTTTGAGTATAAGTTTTCAATTACAACTTTTGTTGAAAAAAGTGGTGAGATATTATTAGTACCTACTTAGGTACGTTCCCACTACTGACTGATTGCCTCTGAATTTAACAGGAAAAGCGTTTGTTTACACTTTCTACACGTATTTCTTGAACAAACTATACGTTTGAATGGGAAATAAGTAGGTTTAATATTAGGCCAGTAGGTAATGCTACTTTCAGTACCCCACCTCCTGGGCTAGGCTGCTGTACTAAACTGCCTTTTTATATTAAATTGAAATACATCTCGTACGTAACGTAGAGCTAGAGTGAAGAAAACGATTAACTAGCAATTTATTTTTACCTGACTGCGGCGAAACCCAAAAGATGTATGATGTTTTATCGTCTATGTTCCAAGTCACAGGTGGTGTATACTCGTAGAGTGGAATACACCTCTTTACTATAGCCCGACCGCTTAACTAAAACCGTTCCTAAGGTAGCTGTGCATTGCGGGGTGACAGAAGTCACAAGTTGACGACCGTACCCCTCCCGCACCGCAGCTACATTCTGTTAAAATCGCACCGTGATAACTTATGTGAAATGAGCTTGAAGTTTACTGTCAATAGTGTCATTCCGTAACAACGGGTGGGATGACAGCTCACTTTACCTAAGTTTTCAAGGTGAGATTTTTATAGAATATTACTTCAGGACCGGTCTCAGAACGTTAAGCGGTCGGGCTGTAGTTGTCAGCTCCAAAAACTGAAATGTGATGACAACAACAATTTTCTATAGCGTTTCAGCTCTCATTTAATAAATCTACTACGTTGATGTGTTGTTCTTCCAGGTTTTGTTTAATGTTCAACTATAAAGTAATTTTTCCCTTTGTAGTGGTTTTTAAACGGTTGGTTGTTTTTATTTTTGTTATTGTTTTTTTTTGGTACACCACAAAAATTCGCGTACCACTACTTGCTATATAGTGACGTGGATTAAACAAATATTACCGAAGTAAACTAATAAATTGCATAAACAAAGTAAATAAAAGCGATGTGTACCACCACTCGGGCAGAATGAAAAGAATCACGAAGAAATCAGTGCACATGCATTAAAAAAAACTCACCGAATGCATAAGTTTCTCCTTTTTTTTAAAGTCACCTAGAAATCCGAAATTTCAAAACAAATAACCACCAACGGTGACATTCACCATGAAAGCAGTGGTAGCGCAGTGGCAGTGGCAGCCTTGACTTGTGAGTTCTAGGTCGTGAGTTCGAACCCAAGCAGATGCTTTACTTTTGTATTCTTTCATCACCGCTGCTCTCAAAACGGTGAAAGAATATAAATCGTGAGGAAACCGGCATATCCTAGCACCAAACATTCGGAAATATGTGACATCCGTCAACCTGCACTGGGCCCGGGTGGTGGATTATGGCCTACTCCCTCATTCACTTAGAGAGGAGGCCGGTGTCCCAGCAGTTTAATGTTCCCTAAATTATAGACTGATTATGTTATGTATGGTGACAATTGTTTTAAATAAATAATGCAAATAAACCGTTCAATTTCTCAAACGTAACAGTTAAAATTGGTATCACTAAACGCTAGTAACTTGGGTCAAACCCCAGCCGTGGTCGTGAGATAGTCGGCGTTCCTCACAAAGCAATGCTGAGTCAGCGGGACCGTCGACATGTTACTGCTACTGCCCAAAACTGGGCTCAATCTCCATTTATATAATTATACAGGAATTAAACATTTACTTCTTATAGTACATGCGATTGTTTGCCGAAAGATTGTTTCATTTTTTTTAATTCAACATTGTTTCACAGCCAAAGGTTAAAAATAATTAATGACGAATTAAAAACTATAACCATTAAACATTTTTTTACAAACTCGTTTCTTTTCAAGATCGTAATCTGTATTTACGTTTAAAAAGGAAACCGTGACTGACTGATTGATCTATCAACACATAGCTCAAACCACTGAACTGATTGGGCTAAAATTAGGAACACAGATAATTATTAAGCCGTTAGCATCTCCTAAGATTTTCGAAAATCCGATCAACCCCTAAACGGGGTTTCAAAATTGTATGGAAAAATCATTCAACAAGCGAACGATGTCGCGAGTCGCGGGCAGATGCTAGTTATGCCATAACAATAATTTAACCATAAAATCATAAATATAGCTGCAATTAATTGCCTATTCTTTACATAATTGAGATTCTGAGGTGTTTTTATATTTCATCAAAAAAAAAAACGTATATACAATGGAGTTTTGTCTACGACAGTACGGCGGCTATTTCAAAAACAAACGTTTGTAATTAGGGTCCGATCGCCGCCTCCGATGCGTCCTTTACAAAAAACTACGGTAGCTAATAACAAACTACATATACTAATTTTCTATTTATTGAATACCGTCTTTCTAATCAAGATTGTTCTGTATTAAAAACTAACGGAAGAGAATATGAGCACTGCATAGTGCATATGTTTTAGCGCAAATAGTTCAGAAAGACTACATTTGGTTAAACTTTTTACTAAAAATTAACTGTAATATTTTTCAGAGTAGGTAACTTGAGTACTTGCTTTAATAATTCTCGAGTAGCTTAGCAGTAAGCTGTGTAGCTTTTGCAAGTATGACAATATAGTGTCAAGTGTTGCGCAGGCGCCGCACGGTGTGTTCACGCCCCCACCGCCGCGCCGTGTCTGCTGCACCTTTTTGTGGCACTTTTTGTTGATTTTCTATAATTTTGGTTAAACTAATGTTTGGGCTTCGATTTTTCGGTTCGTGAAAGGGTGTGAAATCGTAGTTAATTGAAGGATGTAATGGGCTTTTGTGTGCGGTCACTTTCCTTTGGTTTTTGTAGCGGCTGCCCAAATAAAATGCGGCCACTACCTACTAATAATAGGCAACGATTTTCTGGTTCCCGGATACAGAATAAATTATACTAATATATGGATTATTTTTGAACAATGGTTACTCCTAATTTGGAAAAACACAAAGCTTTTTAATAACGACCCAAAGTGAAACAATTAATTTTAATTACCTATTTACAAGACACGCCGTTTGCTTTTTGCTTAATTATAAATTAATTACACAGCTACATAACTTGCCTACTTGCCTAGTGATTTTCTTCAAACTATTTAAATGAAAAACATTACTTATTCATTTTGATTATTTGCTGCGATCAGTTTTAATTGGTATTAGATAATTGGTTTCACACATTCGCCAATTTTGTAATTAGAGTGTGGTCGAAACAACCACTCTCTATTTCTTTTATTACATTGTATTTTTCGCAATTAGATCAGTAATTTGCAGTGTTGTTGCGTTGATATGAGCTTGATGGCAACATTAGCAACATAAGTGTCCCAGCTGTTAGCGTTCCCACGCGACAGGTGTAAAAACCGAGTAGAATTACTTACCACTATGTAATGCTTTGCAGGTTAAAGTCTGTTCGTTGTATCACTGCACTTTATGAGTTGGAAAGCTCAGTTTCCAGGAATATCATTAGGTGTGTAGGTTAGTTGTCATTTTCAATTGGAGTTCCTGAAGAAATAAAGCATTGAACTTGGAACTGTAGATTGTCAGCGATCACAAAATATATTCTAGATATTACGGAGGTTAGCTGAAATACAAATCGATGGTTTATTGTTAATTACTCTGATTTCGTCTCTGAAATGGATGCATCCAACAAACTTCGAATACAATATAACTGTTCCCTTCCTTGGCACCACCGTGTGACCGTCGGCTCTCGCTCATCATCACAAAGGCTGCAAGTCACCGGCGGCCCGGCGCCGGCGCCGCTCCACACCTCTTATTAATCACCACACCGCCGACTATCTGCCTCCACCGGCCACTGGTGTGTGTTTACTTAATTGTTTTCAAATAGCTTCCTTATTTGGTAAACTTAAGCTGTGATGACGAATTGAAAGCTGAAATTGTAAATTTTTGTTACAATGAAATATCCTTATTAACTTACCTAACTAAATCTGGGTATCTACAGTAATACTAAACTAAACCTAAAATGGCATCACAAAATTCCTCCGCTAATAATTTACCCAAAATTCAGTTGTATTTTACATAACTTGTAAATAGTTATTTTAGTTTATGAAGTTTATCCAATTTTTTTATTTTTGTTTCTTTGGGCCTACTACGGAAAAAAAACCTCTTTGTGACTGTGAAACGCTGTCAAAAACAAATAAGTCTTCCTATAATCAAATTGTAATAGAGTGAGTTTAACTTGTAATAACTGCAATTAAGTAGGTAGGTTTTACCCGTTAAGATCTAACTGCATTCGTCAAGGAAAATTTGATTCAATTCATATCGCTAAGCATGCCTCAGTTGAGAAAAACCCTCCAATATTTTCCTGTATACTTACACATAGCAGCAATTACTACATAGTACATACTATTTCCATACAAATAATACGAGATTATTCCAAAATTGAATATCGAAACAAATAAACCTAGATATCAAACCTCCATAGACTGATTCACAACATGATTCATCAATAGTTATAATATTTTGTCGGAACGATCGTGAATTCACAATAAGCCGGGGGCCGCGAACAAAATGTCGTTTATCGGCGTTTAGTCGTCGAAACGTGTAATCCATCGCGATTACCTAATGACGTATTCTGTAATGTTTCTCGTAACATAACCTACCTGTGTTGCGACTATTTCGGTCGCGCGACTATGTCTGTTATTAGGGCGCGTCGTTATTTTCTAGAAAAATGTAGCTGCTGTCTTTGTTGTTTTTGAAGTGCGAAATTGAGTGCCGTGTTTAGGGTATGTCGTGTATAAACACAATGTATAACTATAAAGTTATATATATCAGTTTGTACTTCTTGTAGGATATCTAAAAACATGTAATGCTTAGGATATATATTTTAGATCTACTTATAAGCTTTTAGGAACTTTACTTAAATGTCCGATTTCAGTGCTGGATTCGGCAGTTCGTTAGAAAACCTAACAGGATAACTACTCATGCATACGTACAAAAATTGCAAATATGTCGTCTGCGATCCAGAATGTAAAGTACCTAATGTGGTCTACCCATGTGATAAATTTCATCCAAATTCGTTGAAATGTTTGAGCGTAAAAGCGTAACAACAGATCAAAAAAAACTCTCATTTGCATTTGTAATATTGTTGTTAGGAAGACAGTGAACACTGACGGTATGAGCGATAATTTTCCCATACGGAAACTGAAACGTTCGCGTAAGTCTGAATATTCTTTAAAGACTAAACGGTTAGGGTTTCTCGTAAATTCGTATCATTTGTATAAACGCTGCCGATCACCCAGGCTACGTGGGAGCCTCGAGTCACACCACATGAAATACTGGATACGCATGACTACTGATTATTGTTCGAATTTCTGGTTTCGTGTAGTGTGGAGCGATTATATGTATGTACGGAAAGAGGTTTCATTGACACCAAAGTGTAAAACTAATTCTATGCAGATGATATACCAATTTAATAATTATGTCAGTTTTGATGTGTTTGATTTAGGTTCATACAAAACTGTTAAAGTAAGTTTACATTGAAACTGCCGATATTAAAATGAATATATGAAGACTGCTGTAAATATACCCACGCAGGGCAGCGTTAGACTTTATCATACAGCAATTTTCTATTATTGCACCATTTAAGTCTCCCTCATCGATTACAAATCATAGCATACGTAGGTAAATCGTTAACAAGTCAGTAAGTCGTAAATTACATCGAACAATCGCAACAGCACGTGCTTTTTAAACAATAGATTATTCAATTGATTGATTCTAGCATCCTAAACAGCGGTAGCTTTATTAAAATTCCGTACGTGTGCTTACACATCTCTAATGACATAATGCGCGGGTTCCGCGACTCAACGTAGCTACCGAGAACCAGACTAATCGGTTATAGCGAACCCTTCCAAATTACACGGCAGAGACACGGGATTCGAAGCAAGGACGCTCCGGTCGGCCGGCTTATCATTTAACCACTAATCATTATACTGCAAATGCCATTTCAGTTTTGGCCAGGTTTTAATAAGCGGATTGCGAGACGGATTATTCGTTCTATAGCAATTTTGCAGTTCTAAGTCTGGCGCATGATGCAATCTGGTATTAGTGAACGTTCCAGTTGCAGGAAATGTTTTATTGTACACCTACCTACTTGTTCATTAAAATAAGATTACGTAGTTTAGATTTAGCAGACAAATTGCTACATTTGTTATTTCTTCAATTAAATGTGGTTCATATTTTTTGTCAGTCGCGCTACGGTAGTGAGTAATAGCACCGAATAGTTAATCGTTTAGATGACCTTTGCAATGTATAATTTCAATGGGTCTTTATATTCACTCGATACTTATAAATGCTGATAAATATTGTTATAATCTCTTCCTACCTCTATTATTCGGCTAGTTTTTATTGACGTTGATGTCATTTTCATTGGAATCGGTAGTAAAGGAGTTATTATTTATATAGTCAGAGCAATAGATAGGTCACTACTGTTCGTGATGACTAGAGTTGAAATTGATAAGGTCTATTAACTCATCTTAGTATATTCTGAATGATTTAGCTTAATTATTAAGGATCTCGTAGTGTGGGCGCGACGTTGCGGGGGCGTGATAATAGAATAATGCACTTAAATATAGTTTAATATCTCTGTTGACGAATAAGTGCGTATACGCAAATATTTCAGTGTTATTGTACACAGATAAGCTATGCCATGCTTTGTGTTTTGAAAAATTAAAAAGTTCTTGGGTTAGATGTCGCGATCTCGACTTGCTTGCAGGGCAGACATGATGGTTGGACGGACATAGCATGAAGTAAGTAGGTAGAGATGAAAAAAGAAATTCCCATTACTTAACATTAGTAAAGAGTTTTCACGCTTTAAGCTAGCATGTTGATTGTTTTTTTAATAAATTTGTAAGAAATTTATTTTATATTTTATTATTTATTTTTACAATTTTAAGAAACCTTATGGACTAAATACACGTAAATAGTAACAGATAAATTAACTATTGGCAAATGCCAATTACAAGCTTTCACATTATGTAGGTATGCTTTTGCATATAAAATCCAAGATTTGCTTAGATTGGATGTATTGTACTTAGATGTGATTGAGGATAACAAATATTAGTAGGATACCTATAAAAGTGAAACTCTCTTGCAACTGAGGGTCCTTTTAGGCTTTTCTGCAGTCGGGTAAAAAATATTCGTTAGGTTTAAGTAATTTTTACGTACTTGAATGAGTACGTAGATATTATTATGCATATTCCATTGAATCGATTTGTTATATGTCACAACTTGTATTGTATAGGTGAGTACTTATTGATCGTTTTGTATTCAGTTTTAAAATACCTAACATCATTAGTATCACCTTAAAAAAGTCAAGGTAGGTACATAATAAAGCTGCAAAAACACGAATGCAAGTAAAAATAAATTATTATGGTCACAAAAATACCAAATTGAAGTGCTTTTTAATTTTCAAATTAAAATGCAATTTAGTCCCAAAATAGTCATCAGTATTACCTACTTACTTCATATTTTCAAGCAAATTATTTACTAAAAAATATGAATTAAAGAAGTATTTAAATACAGATAGCCTGTGTCTCCTCTCGACCCAGCTGAATCCAAACCTAAAAGGCCATATATTTAAAATAAGTGGGAAAAAGTGGCACTACTCCAACAACATTACTCGAGTAGTTTCCTTAAACCCTACCAAAACCGTCTTAAATGCCACAGCACAGCCGGAGGCTCAAAAGTTGTTTCAGATAGGCATGTGTCATGTTCACAACAATAAAGGTGCTTAAACTTCAAACAATTCCCATAAGAGCGCTCACACAAACATGTTTCTGAAACTTTCTAAGCAGCGTATAAATAACGTTCGATAAAGCTCAAATTGGGCCCGACTACGTGTTAGAGTCTTAAGAGCGTAAGCGGGCGGCGCACCGCGACTGGTTGCGATCGATGAAAGTGCTCTTTGTTTGCCGGATATACAAGCCGAATTCGCATCACGTCGCCGAAAAACGCAAACTGAGATAAACAACCTCCCCCCCGGAGAGGTCGTAAGCGGGATCGTTTTACCGGACAATTTTCGTCTTTAACGAGAGCTGTTAAGGCCCGTTTTTGGACGGGTCTCCTCGAACAACAATTGAATCAGTTCACGCAGCATCAAATCACTAAACCACTGGGCGGGGCGTACTCAGACTCCACCGGGGGACGGCGGAACAGGGACGGAGAAGAGCCGGTCTCGCCTCGCGCCCTCGAGTTAGACAGAGAGGAGCGTATTGTCTGTCGAGAGTTCTCGACTTGAGATGGCAGTCCAAATTTAAGTGCGCTCCGATAGCTTTTTGTTCGTAGCCCGCGGCAGCAATAAAAAGAATAGTGTCACTGAGCAGATTGCCCCTCATTCAGCACTTGACAATTAAATAAGTGCTCTCGAGTGACGTACACTAAGAGCGAGCCATCATAATATCATGATTAATGAGAGCACAGCTTTCTATCGATCATTTGTCAGCTACTGATAATTAAAGTGTAGTATTTAAATTGGGATCGAGTTTAATATGACTTAAAGAGCTATCGTTATATTTGAAGCTAAAGGCTTCTATTATGAGGCTTGTTTGTGTATTAGGCTATGAATGAACTAGACAGATGATAATAAATGGGGTAACAAAAAAGTAATTATTAAAAGAGTGACGAGCATTAAAACATGAAGTCCCCTCCCCTCATTTGCATTTAATAAAATTAAATGATCCATTTATAGAAATTAATTAACGAGGTAGCCAGTGAAGCGGCTGGCTATGAGAGGACGCGGTTAACAATGGGCGCGCACAACGCGACTAATAATAGCAATGATAATGCGACGAGCGACTCCCTACGAATTAATAAAAAGCTCACTCAACGACAATAACCAACCACTTCGGAACTAATCGAGTACCCACAACGAAATTATATTAAATTCTGAAATGGGGATGCGTTTGTTTGTCTGATGGATGCGGAAAATAAATGCGAATAATAGAAATAGAGATCTATTTTTATTTAATTATTTTCAATGCTTAGTAGCATTCCTCAAATTAGTGAAGGGGTGTTTGAAGTGAATATGTAATTGAAACCTATAACATAATTATATGAATCTAAGGACTGAAAGATATTACATACTTACCTACAAGAATGTTTCATATAGTATTTTTCCTAAAGAAAAAGAAGCTTTTATAACGTAACGTCCTGAAAAGTGTTGAAAGTTTTAAATTTTCAAACGTTTTCAGGAGTTGTGTATAATATAGCCAATTTGGTGCAATAATCGTATATTAAAATGTTGATGATGTTCATGAAGATTCTTTGAAAGTTCTATAGAATTTATGATCAACATTCTTTACAAGTAAGCAACCATTAAACTTTTTGCTAAATACCATTGTGGGACAGAGCAGTTGTAAACTAAAGTAATAACCGTGAGTACTGTAGCGTAATTTATACGCGCTTACCCTTTTCCAACAGAATCAAATAAATCAAATTAAAGTACTCGACCACGCTCCGGCGACTCCACTAGTGCCCAAGACGTTTTGTCAAATTTATTATTTTATTTACATTTTTTTTATTAGCTTTACCACTGTGGTATCTCCATTGTACTCTCGAGTGCACTGTGACAAATTTGATGACGATAGGGGTCACAGCGCGTGATCTATCGCCGTAGGGTCCGTAAACGGCAGTTCACAGAATTTTAGAGTCGATTTAAGTTTGTAATGTGACATAAATCGTTTCTCTGTACTTGTGGGATTCTCATAACGATTTATTTCGATTTCAAATGGACTGTGAACTTTTTATCAATCGTACTTTTTGCTATTGGGTTACATTTTTTATTTGAGTTCTTAATAGTTGTTATTATGATCTAAGATTTCATTTCGATACATTTTTTATCTGCTGTCTACGAAATATTACATGAAATTGAAATATGTCCCCTGAAAATTAAAATAGAGACAGATTTGCATTCAATCATCATTAGTCAGGCGAGTATGCAATATGACACTGGTTCACGAGTGTCCGTTGGCAATTTACCTCGCCTTCATAAATTATTCCTGAAATAATTGCATGCTCTACATACCTTTAATTAAATTATCTCTATCGTCAAAAGATTTTTAAAGGATTTGTTTGTATCTGTCATCTTTATGGTGTACAGAGAAAGAGTAAAAGGGTTAAATAGTATTTATATACACACATCAAAAGTGTCTAGGGATCAACATATATTTTTGCAATAACTTTTCTCTTGATTGATATTAATTTAAATTTTCTTTAAGGATTCATCAAATAAAGTGTTTTCGTTTGTCACAGTAACGATAAACCAAGTCACCTTTGCATTAATAAAGAAATTTGCCATTTTCCTAATAAAGGGATTTTTGACATTTGAACCACTAACATTAAAGTTCGAAAAAAAGACTGAAATAACAGTTTTCTTTAAAATTTTATTGGGTAACTTAAACAATTAATAATCCGTGTTTCTACCGCGAACACTAACAACACAAGAACATCGGTTTGGCATACTCAAAATGAGTTCATCCAAATCACGCTGTGGAATGGCCGCCCATGTTCGTTGCAACAACAAAAAAGGTCTTCTTGCAACTGGATACCCTCCATATTCGGCAGAGCTCTTCTCTGTAGCACATCCCATGCATGCTCAATCGGGTTCAAGTCTGGCGACTGAGCAGGCCAGGGCAGGACATTGATGTTAGCTGCGGCGAGAGTCTGTCTTACAACTCTTGCGGTGTGCGGTCGTGCATTATCATGCATTAACTGAAATAAGGGACCGATTTGCACTTGTAGAGGAACGATGACGTCAGATACAATCGTCTCAGCATAAATTTGAGCGTTGAGGTTGCCTCTGATCCAAATCAACTCAGTTCTTCCGCCGATCCAAATACCCGCCCATACCATGATGGTTCCACCACTATAAGGATGGACTTCCTGGCAGGATTTTAATCGCTGTTGGCGTCCAGGGGTTCTCCAGTGTCGTATACGTCTTGTATCCGGTCTCATACCAAAACGAGACTCATCAGAAAAGCACACGAAACGCCATTGTTCTTCTGCCCAATTTCTGTGTTCAAGAGCCCATTGATATCGAATCCTACGATTGTGCATTGCTATAGGTGGTACCCGTAGCGGTCTTCGGGAATGAAGGTTCACTTCATGCAAGCGGTTTCTGACTGTTTGGTCGCTAATTAAGTTCCCTGAAGAGTGATGAAGCCTCACGGCTAACATCATGGCGGTTATTGTTGGAGCTCTTCGAGTTAAGATTTGAATGTATCGGTCTTGTCTCCGTGTGGTGCAGCGATACCGTCCTTCATGGCGCTCAGCCACGGTACCAGTGCTTCGGTAACGTGTCCAAAGTCGACTGATAACACTCTGACTTGTATTCAGAGCTAAAGCCACAGTACGTTGCCGGGAACCAGCTTCTATCATTCCCACGGCTCTGAGCATTTCTTCCCTGCTTAAATGACGTCGCCGCTCCATAATAACGTTGGTTTTAATCAGTAGTAGGGAAACAGTAGCACTAATAATGTCTTCAATGCGTTGTATGTTTTTATAGGGAAAATATTGACAGCTGATTTTCATCTTTTACTCGAATTTGATTGACAGTTCCTGTTTCAAATTATGAAATGCACCAAAAAGGATCCATATAAATTTATAAAATCATAAATTTATTACAAAGCTACATCTCAATCTCAAGAAATCCGCATAAAAATGCTTGATCCCTAGACACTTTTGATGTGTGTATATTTATCTGTAATCTACTGAGCCCTAGCTCTTTTCGAAGTTGACCACGTATCTATTTCTCCCTTTTTTGACCTGTTGACTATTATGCTTACTCACCACCTCATTTCTCTTACCAGGACAAAATGGAAGCGACAAACGGCGGTAGGATTAGAACTGCTTGCTGAAGCAGGCAACTACGCTGCGTTTCAGCGGTTGTACGGAGGCTACTGGCCTGGAGTGCCGGCATACCCCGCGCAGCCTGCGCCCGCGGCGGCAGACCTGTACTACCGGCAAGCGGCTGCCTCCGCTGCAGCGGCTGCGTCGGCCAGCGCGAACACACTGCAGAAGCCCTTACCTTATCGGTAAGTTTTGCTTGTTTAGAGATAGTTTCACTGGCCTTCGCGCTAAAAGCGTCTGTAGGTTGATTTCGATCTCATCCTCTACGATTTTTTCTCTCTAATCCTACCGAACCTTACCTACAGAATTTGGTAGCAATATCAAACATATTGTTACCAAATTCGGTAACTTCGGTAACATAATTGCTAATGATTTGTGTTTTGAAATACCAATATGCATTGCTTATTGCACTTCTACTTCTTATGTGGTTAGTTCTACAACTATGTTGTTCTTTGTCACCAGGTTATACCCCGGTGCTCCGCTAGGAGCCGTCCCACCTCTAGGACTGGGCCTGCCAGGCCCGTCGGCACACCTGGGCTCACTAGGTGCGCCGGCGCTGGGTGCGCTGGGCTACTACGCGCATGCGCGACGAACACCCTCGCCTGACCTCGACCCTGGCAGCCCCGCGCCCCCGCACCGCTCACCTCCTAACACCCCTACAGACAGGCGCTCTGATGACGAAGACGACGATGAACCCATACACGTATAATGTGAACGAACTGCACATGACAAGTGAAAAATTCCATCCAAAGTGATTTTGACATTACAAAAACAAAGTGAAACCTAAAACAAAGTGATAAACTCTACATAGACGAGTGCTTTGGGTATTAGGCAAGAAGCCATCCTCCGGTTAACTTACATGTTTGGTTCCTCTGGACTCGGTTGTCGTTCGCTGCACTGTTGTTTTGCACGAGAGTTTCTTGTTCGAATATTATATTTCGAATATTCTTTCCTTGAGACGGACATTGCCTGTCCGAGATATGTGATATTATAAGCCCAGATTTGATATTAAGAACGTGTAAAGTATAATTGATGTCGTGTTAACTACTTATTGGTAAACTAGTGATTAGACAAAGCTTTGTAAGTTACAATAGAGAATAAATAGGCTGGAATTCAAACATTCCGTTATCGATTAATTTATATTTAAGAAATGTTCCACATGGTTTGCTTCAGTGTTGCATCTTCGTGGTAAAGAAATATTATCCGTTGATTTATGAATAATATCAGTGACTGATCGTGATCTACGATTGCCAATTCACGATCTCAGCTCAAGGTTTCATCTGCTTCTTTACATAGCCATCCGTTTTTCGACGAACATGACCTGAGTTTTCATAGTTCATTAGCTACGCTAGTGACTCCATTCTGTATTCAATTATTTCTTCAAGCAAGTGATAAGTGCATGTGTATATTTTTCTTGCAGAGGCGGCCCCTACACTTACAATAAGTTTGAGCAATGTTTCTATATCAATATGATTGAATCAATCCTTCCACTCAAAGAATCCATTAGTTTCACATGGACGGCTTATAAGCTTTAATGTTTTCGCGTGAGCAAGACCTGCGCAATACTTATCTTACTTGGTAAAATCAAAATATGGTGCATTGAAAATTACTATTGCTCAAACTTTTGTTCCATTACTTCAGGAGCCGCCTAAGTGCTAATTTCATCCATGAAACTGAACGCGATCAGCACGTCTTAACCACAGAAAACAATGACACTGATGGCCCTTAAACGGGATTTATGTGCTGATCACATTGTTTCATTGGCGAAATCCACCCTAACACGTGAACATGTAACAAACAAAAGCAAACTTGGTAATCGTCAGACAGAAACCAATGCATCTCATAATGAGTGATATAATGACGAGTGTATTATGATGTAGCACCGTACAGTATTTAGTGGCTCGGAACACCAGTCGACGACTTTGTGCAAACATACTGTATATTATAATATAAACATATAACTATTCATATACGATGTATGTATTGTTAGTATTAAATACACAACTTAAAGTATTAAATGTATGTAATAAAGTACCTAATGCTATAATAGTAATAACACAGCGATGTACTTAAGCAATCCGAGATGTGGCATTTTATGTCCCATAGATTTTGTGGTGTTTTGTAATTAAAATGTTGTCAATTAAAAATAGCAATTGTTTTTCTGTTGTCACACCTTATACGTAGATGTTCGCTTACGACTTTGTATTACGATGACATTTATATTTGCCAGATATTAATTTTATTTATCGGAATTAAAGAAAAATGCACTTTATCAATTGGTTTCAATACATCAACAAGTCGAAATTCTGCAATTTATAACTTTGACACTTTTACATATACAACAACATCAACAGTTATATGAATACATATTTCAAGTGACAAGTATAACAGCATCAAAAAACAGTTGCCAATCGACCTATTACATGCTAATGTATTGGTCAAGCAAACAGAGGCAAACGAGGTTAAAGCAAAGATTAATTAGAAGTAGTATATAAAAGCAAATTTAATACATTCTTCGTGGCACTTTACCAGTTGTAACGAACACCTAGCGGGCACCACGCGGCGTGGAGCTAACTCCGCTTTGTCACGCCATCGGCTCAGACTCGGTTAATAGGCCCGTGTTAAATTGTGTGTGCTATCTCCATTTGCAACTGCTCCATTAGGGCTGTTACGAATATCAGCCTATATACGAAACCCAGCTATGTGCAACGTCCTGATTGCACGCTATGTAACTTTAAGTCTGCGAATAAAAGTGTTTATATGTACGCCAATTTATTAGCGTGCTTGCTTAGTTTTTTGCGCCTAATGCCAACTTTTCACCGACTTTGGACATCCTTATTATTGTATACTTCTTTTGTTATACGACTTCATTCTTCCACGATACTTTGTTTTTTTTTAATAATTCAACATTTAACATGACGGACGCGTCAGGAATTGAAACAATTATAAAATCGCATAGTAGGTACGTGGCACGTCATGGGCACGTCACACCGTCACGCCAGATTCGCGTTTTATAAAACAACTTGTCCTCGGTCGCGTTTACACAATCGGCCCTCACGAAAACTTCTCTTTGATTTCCTTCGAAACATTTTTAGCGGGCATAAAACCTATTTAAAAAGCAATCAGTCAGAGGCCGCTGATTGCCCACGGGGCACGCCACCGACCGTGTTCACAAAACGGAGCAATTAACAGCACCCCTCCCCCCACCACGGCACACCCCAGTGTTTCCTCCTGCACAGATCTAATCGCAAAACGACCGTTTTCTAGAATCGCCTCTACAAAGCATTGCGTGCTTCAGCGCGTTGGGGTAACGCAGTGACCACGATCAACAACCATGTTTACTACTAACTTTAAAAATACAAACATAGTTTACTCGATGCCTTAATGGTCATCATAACTTATTGGGAACGATAGGATCACAGCAACCTGTACTGTGGGGGCAGTAAAGAAATATCCAATTAGCTATTCACAACGCTTGTGCAACTTATCAGCTTTATTCTTTTGCCATCAATAAAAGGCGCTCATAAAATTATAATTTCTAAGTTCAACTGTTTACTCAAACCTTTTTTAACATAATCGTTTACAGCAAAAAAGTTGGAGCTGATATAATAACAGGGTATAAACGCAAAGTATATTTATTACACATATTTACGTAGGAACTACGCGTTACATAAAAACTAGGCTCGTATCACGCCACGCCAATAGCCACTCGTGCCGTATTAATATTTATGTTGTTTAAACGATGTTTAATCACAACAGACACGAAGAGTTTTTGCTGTCAGTTACAGTGAAATGAATATTTTCTGATTGAAATCAATACCTTACAAAAGACACGAAATCACGGTGTAAAATGATCACTCTTCAGTTTAAGTCAACCTAAAAGAATATTTTGGTAAATATTTATTTTTTTCTAAGTTAACGTACGTAAGGTACTATATTTACCAGCATATTAAGGTAAATTACAACTGGCCGACGAGAGAATGCATACCTGCCATTTTAGTACAAAAGAATAAATACGTACGAATTTGAACAATATTAGTTCCTAATCAAATTCATGACACTGACACTGACAGATGTCAGAAACGCCTTTCGGTGGCCAGAGTGTAACTAGGTGCTGAGACTGACTGATGAAACAATCAATTAAAATTCTAATATCGTGTGAATAACAGCGACCCCTAATAAAAATAAAATAATTACAGAAATAAATGTTTATTGCCACATAATTTAATTAGAAAACATTGACCGTACCAGAATGTCATGTAATAAAACATACAGTATAATTGGCATTTAACTTATCCCTTTATCTGTTGTCTGTATCTATAGTAGGTTCAGACCTATACGAATCTGTTAAGTGTAGGAAAAAAAACATGACGCTATGGTCAGTTTACTTAAACGACTTCCTCGCGTTGCGTTGTTGCCGTTAAAAGATTGTTTAATTGAGTGAGTTATAGCTGATGCTTCCTCAATTCGCGTAATATTTAACATTTTATTGCTGTTCACCTACTAATGTTTCCTGCGTTTTCGGTAAGTACCCGTTTTAACAAAGCAAAATACGTTTCACTTAAGATGCATTGCGATCGTTAACTATAATGCGCGATATTGAACGAGTACTTCTCATTGTGAGAGCAATATTTGTAGATTAATTCGCAAAATGGCTGTATTGGACCGGATACATCGGAATGGGTCTGTGAAGGAAGCGCCAATTTTAGGTAATCCTCGGTAACCACTGAGTGTTACATGTGTTAGTGAATGTTTGGAGTTACCTGTTGGGGTTTGAAGAACTGCTAACTATGCCACATTGATTATGAAATAATTGCATGTAGTTAATTCGAAATGTATGACATACACTTTATTTCGAAACTGTACAGATTCATTTGATAATAAAGTTCTGTTGTGTTCTGAAAGTAAAACAAAATCAGGTCAATCAAAAAAGCTAAAAGCGTTTTAGCAAACACTATTCTATAGGTATAGCGAAGGTTAAGTAAGTTAGTATTAAAGCATTTAACGAGTGTTTAGCACTAAATCAATGGGCAACAAGCGAGCCGCCGCCGGCGGCGGCGCCCGCGCGTTGCCCATTGATTCGTTGCCCGTTGCGTTGTAGATCTCTATCTACTTCCGTCGCTGCCACCACTCGTAATTACTGATTACAAGCGATTTTAGGCTTTTTGTCCATCGAGCCCACTACACACAGGCATTAAAATACTATATGACTCATTTTTTAATAAAAATTGTCACTTAAGGGCTGGAAGCGATCGATTATAAACTGCTTAGTTGAATCAAGGGCGCAACTGTCATTTGTAGGCAAAAAAATGCTTAATTTAGTCCATCAAGCTGTATGCAAAAGCCAGTCTTTCTTCAAATAGACTTCAAAATAAAGCGCTTTAACAGCACTTGTGCAAACATTACTAATGCCAGTAAAATTACATTTCTATGAATCCATATGTTTTCAAATGTCTCTTTATGGTGTTTTAAAATTGTCGTGTCAAGCTCTTATCGGTACATGGCGAAGTCAAATAGACAACGATTACTGTGTACTAATGCCAGCATTAGTTCGGTGTAACTGTATTTGTGATCGATGAAGGATAAAGGGCTGCAACGTTTTTATTGGGACAGGAAAGCGATAGAATGTACACATTAAGTACAAGTTTGTTTGAACAGTGAAGTGTTCTACATCAACAGTTTTTATGGAAAATATACACTCACACGGGCAACTAAACTTGACCAATTTAGTTGCCCGTGTGTTTGGCCAATATTGGTCAGAAATTAGCAATTTATGTTTCAGTAATGTGTGGTCATAGGTTGCGGTACAGACCATCAAGTGGTTCTTTCTCCATAGGACCAACATTGTAATCGCGAAAAACTAATCAGCTGTCCTATATAAAACTGGAATACCAACTCGACTCAAATATATGGGACATCTGATAATGTTTGCATTAGCATTAGGTTGCTTAGCTTGGTACGATATGGCGTTGTGTGAAATGTCCAAGGATATTATTATTATTATTAATGTTTATATCGTTACGAGAATATCAAGCTGTGATGGCCCCATGTAGCTAAGTTGCAAGAGATACCGCAACTCCACACCATCTTCAGCGATAGGCCAGATTGCTCCAGTACCTCCGGCAACTATTGCTGGCAACTTATTGAAAAAATTGCTCGTGTAAGCGCAACAAAGTTATATCTAGATGAGCACTCGTTTATTGGCAGTGGGAAAATATATTCTTTATAAACTTCCTGCGGTATGCGGATGTCTGTTTACGATGCAACACTTGTATTATCATATCTATTTAACAGAGCCTGAAGAATTGCAGTTGTCTTGCTGTCTGGCTTTTTGTTCTTACTTGATGAAGAAGTTATTTATTGTAATCAGCGTTTAGATTGGATTAGATAAGTACAGCTTCAAGACATTGAAATGTGTATAAATAAAGTTACAAATCAATTTATATCCATGGCTTAGCATTTTGTATGAGTGACCTGCACAAAATCAGGATATTTGTTTTAAAAAGGATTTTTTCTTATATCTGATACAACTCAAAAAAAAATCAAAAGTCATTTATTCAAATTAGGCTGAAGCACTTTTTGAAGGTCAAAGTTACATAAGACAGTCGCCCAAAAACGCCCACCCTGCACCACTTCCTAGTGCTTTGGCTAGGAAGAAGAAGTGGCGCAACAAACTCCCCAGCAGCGCAGCTGTCTGTTTATTTGGAAGAACTTGACTCTACACATATTTTATCGTATGAGAAGTAATTAACATTACGAAACACATCACATTCAAATCAATCATTTGCCACATGTCAGCTAGCACACGTCAATATACCAATTACGACATTAAAACTCAACTCAACTCATGATGTTCACCGTTTGTTTTAGATATATAAGATGTTAAAAATTAACTTTAAGAATTTTGTGGGAGCATTTTACTCATTCTTACGAACTTACGTTCATACTGTGACTATCCTAAGATCGACAGTCAGCAACGAAATCTTAACATCTACCTTCTTAACACTTTATGCCCATGCCTAATTACCGCCAAAACCATAAAGTCTAACCGTACTTTAACGTACGTTTTAAAAACTAAGGTGTGATATAAAGAGTAACGATACGTGAAAGTGGCACCACCACCTTTCAGGCACCGCATAGGGATATTAAAATAATAATGTATAATACATTAGCATATTAATCAGGCCGGTAACGTAAACGCAGCTAATGGGCGCCATTAAAACAGTGGAGCGGTTCATATTGTATGCACTTAATGCATTGTTACAATGCAGTGTGTGAATTAACACAGGATCTGCATAACAGGGATGTAGCTAAATGTGTAGCTAAATATCCTTTGTTAACTGAAGTTTAATAACACGACAACATTAAACGAAGATTAGGTATGTCCTGCATGCATGCAGTGTGCAATTTTGACTAGTGGCAGTTATATCAGAACAAACCACGGTGCATATCTTCAAAAATTGATAAGAAAAACACGTCACGCTTTATCTCACACTCCAACTTTTTCAACATTGCTGGTACGGAGGCCAGCACATCAAGCTACCGCAATCTGACAAATTTCTTTGAAAGATTTGCAACTCTATTACAAAAAAATAAGGTTCACGTTCGATTGGGAATATTTGACAGTTTGGGCTGTCGTCTGTACGTTCTATACGCACTTTTGGACAACTTAGATATAAAAAATAATACTACTATTGCTATTATAAATACTTATTCTTTCTTCTAAATAGGCGTCGTGGCAACATCATAATTAATAGCCTTAACGATCGACTGACACCAGAATGCAACCGTTTTGCAATCAACTTAGGCTTAAAATATTTTTTCTTCACAAATTCACACATTAAGCTTTTCCATAATTCAAAACGTCTAGCATCGATAAGTAAGTCAGCAAAAAGATCGTAGCAGGCATAAGTTGGTATTATTTTAGATTGGTTTTTTCATCAAACACACTACGTTCTAGTTGTAATTACAAGCACTCTACAATAATCATTGGAATTAATGGAATCGACTGCAACACCTGTCTCTATCGAACAGAAAAAAATGCGTGAATGCAGGAATTGTTGTGTTATATGTACACGAATGGTAATAACTACGAGTGGAACTGAATAAATAACGGAAAATACTTAATTATTATAAAGACAAAGAATGGGTAGTAAGAAACCTGTTTTCTCCGAAAAGGAACACCCAGTTTGCTAGTGATTTTGTATAAAAGGTCGTAAGCTTATTTGTGTTTCCAGCGCGTGTCACATATAAAATAACTTTCTCTATTTCTTTCTTTTTTCTTTTAATTATGGAATTTACACACTTTTATTTACACAGCATTGATAGCCTAGTGGTGTGACCGTCGAACTGCCAAGTCATAGGTCTCAAGTGCGAACACAAGACGCACCTCTGATTTTACGGATTCATGTGCGTATTGAATAAATTATCACTTACTCAAAAACGGTGAGGAAAACATCATGAGAGATATTTCTCAACAGCATGCGTAGCTAAGTCAGAGGCCCACAGGCAGCATAAAAACTCTGACTCCAGGTTAGTCACTAACCACACGAAAAGAATAAGAAGATGTAATTTTGCCAACATTTACAACTACAACAAAACGTTGCTAAATAACAATGTGAATCTCTCAGCAGCTGAGAAAACGCAACAAGAAAAACATATTTTTTTCGGAATTTTGGCAACTTGGTGCAACCCTACGCACCGTAGCGGGTAAGTGCGGCATTTACGCTACTATAATATAGCATTAATTGATTATAAAGACATTTTATTTGCACGCAATACTGGTAGTAAGTGGAACAGGAGCGCTCCAGTTAATGATATCTTGCCATTAAGATACGTAATTGCACAGACACTGCGATTTGAATAGCAAAGCGATGCGATTTTTATTTTACAACCGGTGATTCTATCGCGCTGTAATTAACCGTAGCATTTAGTCGCGCCGTAAACGATAGGTCGCGCGTTTGGAACACGAATAAAATCACTATGAATAATAAAATATTAGGCATTATCTAGCACTGTTATTCTAATTCATTATTAATTGCAATTGTGCGTAACGCGTTAAACCGTTTATAATAGCAGTAGTAAGTAGGTACGTATATAAGAAAGTTTTCAACGATACCCAGACATTACCTGGGTATATGTTTAACGACATCGTTGAGGAAATTGATTGAATCTTCCTTTTTTTTAGTTCCTTTTTCAATTTTCTTTAGAAATAAGCATCAACTTCGAAAGTATTTTTTGTTCCTTTCTTCTTGTCTGTTTTTATGTTTGTAAATAAATTGTTTCCTAGTGCACCTTCACCTACTCTTAAGGGTTTGCCGTAGTAACACCCACATTTCGCCAATTATAATTAAATACTTACGTAATGTAATAATAAGCCTACTGCTATCAACCGAACACGAATCCAGACTCCGGGCTACTAATGAGAATTTCCAGATGGAAAAACTCAAAAACACACTGCCCGACTTGGGAATCGAACCCAGGACTCATGCAGTAGTGCTTGCGACCACTAGAACAACGAGGCAGTTTATTTAATACACAGACTGCTGGAACACAGATCTACGCGAGACACAATGGCTTTTTTAAAGTTGTGTTTGTAGTTACGTCATACGAAAGGTTAATAAAACATATGGCAGCAAGCTATTCTTTATTTACACAAAATTACAACTCTCCGTACTCTCTCAATATAATACGATGTTTTTTTAAACCTAGGTAACAGTTCTCAGTTGATTCACAGGACGCATGCTTGCTGCATAGTTATCCATTTAAAAGTTCATATCTACCTTTATGGGCTTACATTGTTTTTTTAATTGTCAGTCTGTGTTTCCTTTCATTTCAATCAAAATGATTAACAAAGTGTTGTGTTTAAAACCGCCGTGTGGCCGGTGAGGTCGCGGGCGGCGGGTGGCGCGGTGCGGCGGTGCGCGATACGAGATGCTATCGCGCGACCACTGGGTAATTAGTCGTTTCATTTTAGTCGCGTCGCGTTCTGTCGCGTTAACTCGCTGCACGCTTTGTATGCGCTTTTTTGTAATTAATTTCTTTGTATCGATTGATTCACTGCGTATTATTTGTGTCACGCACGTTTTGATTGAGATATAACTGTTTATGGGCCTTATGCAACCAGAACATACAGTTAAAGCCGGTAACTCGTGCTATTACAGGACCAATTAGTTTCGTTACATTTATATACAGAATGCGTACCATTTATGGCCTTTTATTATTGTGATTGGCTAGGTATCGCGGCACGTCATGCGCTCGCGCAACGTTTTTGACAAGCAAATTGGATAATGCGGGGGAAACGCGGCGTGGCGCATTGTTCTGTCGGCGTCGCGATTGTCAGCGCGGTTTTCGAATTTTAATCTGCCATTTTGTGAAATTATGGAAATGAAATGGACGTTTCGCGGTTAGCTGCGTCCGAAGCAGGCCAGTGTGCGGCGGCCGCGTGTCATTTTATTGTTACGATATTAAATTGTTTTTATTAAAGGTTGTAATTGATTCGGTAGTTAAACATTGGATGTAGGTAGGAGGTCGGAATTTATTAGCAGCTAAGTACGTCAAGCTTAAATATAAGTACGGTAAACAATTTTTTATGACGACGTAGGTACTAAAACGTTTTTGGTCTAATTAGCAAAAAAAACCGTCAGTATATAATTAAGAATGATTTCTCTTGAAAAGTACAAGCAGATTCAGTTGAAGCTCTACAAAGCAGAGCTTGCAAACGTTACAATCACCGCGCGTATTACGATATCGGCGATACAAAAGCGAGATGGTCTGTAAATATCCATTATGCGGGTAACCTGTGTTGGTAATGAGCGCGCGATATCGTCCGTTTTGTAGCGCGTAATCGCGATGTTATCGCGGCACCCTTTCCCCCCTAAGACCACCCACCCCCGCCCTCGCCGGACTGTAGCCCCCAGCGGATTTTATCACCGTTTTTAAACTGCTCATTTGCCACTCACGTCTGTTAAATGAGGAATACAAGAATACGTTTAGAAAAAAGTTTTTTTCGTACTTTAGGTACTGCCTTAGTTAAAATAATACATAATTGACTATTTGAATCGGTCAAAAATAAAATATGATATCACATGAACGTACAGAAATTAAATTTAATGCGAAGATATATTTAATGCTAATAAGTATTTCATTTGATTCTAAAAATCTGTGACGTCATATTGTTATATTTCATACAAATCACGTACAAGTTCCGCGTTTTGACAGTTCATAAAAAGTAACGTTATTGACTACCCTTTCAAATACCCAATTGTTGATTATTTTAGTTAATATTAAACATAATATAACATCAAGCCTGTAATACTTGAAAGGTTAGGCAGGGTTTTATATGTAGTACACCTTTATATCGTCAGTTCACTTTAAGTCCCATGTAATATGGGGTGAGCCTAATTGCCATCAACCCGACAAAAATCCAGACTTCGGGCAGCTGTTAAAATTGAAGTTTATACTTATTTAATGATACATTGACTGTCTAGACATACGGTATAATAAAATAGTACCGAAAAATGTTTGTTTGTTTAGGGTATCTGTAGGGCTAGATCCACCCAGATCCGGTGCTATGTCACGTCAGGGCCGGGAAATATGCGATGGGTGTATGTTCTGGACTGGCGCAAAAACGATTCATCGAATTTGAATGAAATTTGGCATATACTAGATACTTTATAACCTGGATTAGCACATAATCTACTTTTAATACCGATACTTTTTACACGGGTGAAGCCAAGAGCAAAAGTTCTGTTAAGTCATAGAAAAGTCATGTAGTAGGTATGAATTAGACAATTAAATGCCTTTTCACCAAGGAAACTGAACGCGATCAGCAAATCTAAACCGCCTTCCAAGACCCGTCAGTGTCAATATTCCACAGAAAATAAAGACACTGACAGCCCTTAAACGGGGTTTATGTACTGATCGCGTTTAGATTCATTGGTGAAATTCGCCCTGAATAGGTAATAAATGGCTACGAGTTAAGAACTGATCAAATGTTCTAGTTACTTCTTTGTAGACTCTATTCATGTTCAATCCAGAAATGTCAGAGTTTGTAAAATAAAATAACCTGTCAAACTGCAGAAAAGTTTACACCAAAGATCTCATTGTTATGTTTAAAATCGATTAAAAAAATTAAAAAGAACAATGACTCTCCCATAAAAGGAGGCGTAATTATCATACAAACAGGTTTAGTTTTAACTTCACTTTAACGCTACGAAATTATGAATAATGAACTTTGATTTTAAGGTTCGTTACTTCTTGACCGAATGATTTAAAAGAAAATGTTGTAAATATCACATGATATAAGTATGATAGTTTTATCATTTAATTACTTTTGTAGGTGCATTATTTTATAACGTTTTTCTACCTACCTATATTAAATAAATATTACCTTTATAACAAGGTTAAAGCCAAGGAACACTTAAACTTTCTTGACTGAAACTTGTTAATAAGTGTAGTAAAACATCTCCAAAAGGTCCGCCATAGTAGTCCAATAACATTCAGTCAGAATAAGTTCTGACTCAATTAACTGAAAATCGAATGTAGGTAGCCTAGTAAAGAAATTATTCCGAGGGAAAATCCTAATTACAATCCACCCTAGCGCTTCAACTGACCTCTTCACCCCAAAAGAGTAAGCACTGCGAAGTAATCCTTTAACAAAAAAGGTTTTAATTCAAATCAAATTACTTTTGTATTCTATGAAATGCAGGCATTATTAGCTACCGTTTTTACCGTTGCTGTATATTCATTGGCATTAATGACGAATTAAAACAAACGATTACATCGCGATTGGCATAACCATATCGCTTAATTACGTTGTTGATTTCCAATTTGATTAGCATTTCGGGTAGAAACGGTATTTGGGCTTATACTGTTCTTATTTCAATTATTTGTAATTATTTGCTGTATAATGACAGAACCTGAAATCTTTATTTTAAACGAAGTCCGAAGCTTTCGTTAGAATTGTGTGTTTGAAAGGGTATGGTGGTTTTTTACGAACTGTCAAAACTCGGAATTTGTTTGTAATATAACAAAGCGACGTCACAATTTTTTAGAATCAATCTACGCTTGATATTGAATTTCTGTAAGGTGATGGGCGTGGTCTTTTTCTATCTGATTTCATATTTTATTTTTGACCATTTCAAATAGTCTTAACTATTTAATTTGACAGATATTTTTGAATTGGAATATCGAATATGTATGGATTAGTTCAACTTAAAATGTAACAAAGCAACTACTTAGGCGAATTTGTTTCAACTTGTGTTACATTTCATGTTGTTTCTCTAATCTGTACCCGGCTCAAGGAGTCCCAAACCTACATAGTAAAAAAAATGTTGCTCGTTACGCTGTATTTCGTAACAGATCTACAGAGCGCTCTAATTTTATTCCTTTATCTAATCTATAAAACTCTTTTCGCACGTGCTGCGATCCTTACACACACACACCTGACCTTTTTGAGCGACATCATCAATAAGGTCAGCGTAATTAATTAATACTTTTTACTATAGGCAAACAAACAAAACACAACCGAGTACAGACAACCGCAGATCAAGTGGTAACAGTAGAACTACAAAAACCTGCTTACAGCTAAGAAATTAAGACGCTATTAAAGTCTAATTATAACCATAGACGTGAGGTAGACTGTACATCTAGCATTAGTCGCTAAACAATTAGCAGGCCAGCTTCTTAACACACGTGTAAGTGGGCATATCGGGTGCGTGTATGTGTGGTGTGTGTCGGTAATTGCTGCGTCCGGCGGAAGTGGCCGGTTCCGACGGAGTCAGGTGACGGTCGCACTTGTGTGTGTCAAACATACATACACGCACACACACACACACACACAAATATACGATAGGGCTAGGGAGAATGACGTAGTGTTTTCCAGCTAAATCATAGATATCGCGTTTTGGGTCATTTTGTTCGGACCTCGGAGATTCTGAAAAGGCTAAAATCTTCTGAATAGTCGTAAACCTAGCGCAAATGTCAGCAACTGCACAAACATTTGGGAATAAAACAACAAGATTTGTAAACTTTCACACCATAAGAATTAAACCGTGGTGAGCTAGAGCTAATAAAGATGTATCTTTTACATGACCACTTCAATCACACGTGTCAATATCATCACAACTTGACAAGTCAAGCAGTAAACCCAAGATTTGGTGTTTCTGTTTCAGCTACAAAGAGGATTTAATTAATACAATTACTGTAGTCAACATAAACCATTATGCAAACGTTAAATTAAAAATCTAGCTAGATTACCTACCGTAACAAAAAAAAACCTCATAAAATAGAACACCTTCCCACACATGACAAAACGCGAAACTTAATTTATTCTGATAGATGATATAATAAATTACGGACAAGCATAATATTACGACACAACAGTGCATTTGTGTCCAGTGACCATTGAAATTGCTTATGTGTGCTGCAGGCATATGGTTATTCTGTGTTTGTCTGTGTGCGACTAATTAGCTATTCGTCGATCGAACGATAACGACAACAATTAACTTTTGTTGCTAACATAATAATGTAAAAAGTAATAACGTTTATGATAAAATTGTTCCAGAATGCTTTTTGGGTTTGTTTCTTTTGGGTTTTCGTTAAACTTTCTGTCAATTGTGTAGGTATCTGTATTACCTTTTTATCTTTACTTTTGTAGGAACCTCAAGTGTAGTAAAAAAATAGGTTTATATTGGAATTCGACAGACACGGAATGTATTTGGTCCTTCCTCAAACAATATTGTTAATAATCCTAGGTTGCATCTACAGCAAAAAGCACATTCAATAATAATCCAGTTTTTATACAAACCACTCCGTATTCTAGACAACGCCCGATCTAGCAAACAGCTAGGGAAGGAACTCGCCGCTTACATCAATCCAACAAGAGAACCAATTATTACATTGACGTAATTAAGCGTTTTAGTCATCAAACTCATATTTTAAACACTCATGCATGACTTTCAATTTGCAGAAAAAAAAATACGGTGAAGATATGTCGTGAGCTAATGTGTCGAGCGCGGGCGCAGGGAATGCTCGCCATTCTGTTTTTTTCTCTCCTCCCCCATAATTACGTAATTAGTGGCGATGCGAATTGGAAGTGCATTTGTTGTGGGTCCTTTTGTCCGCGATCGGTGCGTCTGCGCCTGCGCCGAACGGAACAGCTGTTCCACGGCCCGTTGAACTGCGACTTTCTCGTTTGACAATTACGAGCTTTTTATAATTGATACGTAGGAATAGAATGAGTTCAGTTGTGTTTAAATACCTTTAACGAAGCATGTCTGTTTATTTTTTAAATCGTTAAGGAACGATGATGTTTCCTAAAGTTATCATAAGTTCTCTGAAGCATTTCTTAACTTTTATGTTAAGTTTAGTTTCAGCCGCAAACCACTGCTGATCTACTTGTTTTGTCTTTTGTCTAACTTCAGTGAAGATGGTTTTCGTGAGCAGCCCTGGCCCAAATTAAGACGTTAATCAGTCTTAATTTATTAAAGCATCACAAAATAAAATCGTGACCTTTTATTTTTATTGACCAGCCTTCAGGAAAAATAGTGTTCCATGCAGAAAGGAAAACGCTATGATACGAGTAAGACGAATGAGTACGTTCGTTTTCATTTGACATTTTTTCAAGTAAGGGTATCCATTACAAATGTCGACCCATTAATGACCTATCATCACACAATGTATTGCCAAAACATGAGTACAGTGTTCACAAGTCGATTGGACACGGTCGCGGAGGGTAGCCGACTTGCCGCGACATTTGGCGCGCGGGCGTCGTGCGGCGCTGCACGCCAGGCCACGCAATCGATCGCTAATCGCTTACTCCGATATCAACCTTTGTTTATGATAATAATATCCAATTGCGAAACTACTTCGAATGCCAGAAACATGAGCTCAAAGCAATATAAAAGCATCCATAAATACAATGAACGGAATTTAGATTTACCCATTCAAGATTTCAGATAAATCTTCCAAAACTGCAAAAGATTTAGTAGACTACCCAAGAATAGAACATTGATTTATAACTGTAAATGTGGAATAATTGTATAGAAACTCAAGTACGCCCCAATTTAAATTAGATTTATAGCAGGATGTGGTGTGATGATATTCGTTTTCAATTAGCACTCAATGAATGTAGTAGCCGAGTGGCGTTCGAGCGGTTGCACGATTCGATACGCAATATCGACGCGAACAACAACCGATGCTTCCATTCATCATTATTATAAATGTGCCACACTCGCTTATTTACGGAAATCGATATTTTTTTCGGTATCGACTTTGAATGCTTGATTTCGACACGTCGATAAACGTAAAGCTATTGTGTGAGATGACCCCGGCATTGTGCCGCTGGTGCGGTGGTGCGGTGGTGTGGCGGCCCGCTGGGCACATCGTCACATGAAAGTAGGAACAGCATCATTAGTTCCGCGTCTACATTATGTTATATTGTAATTATTGATTATAACAGGTCACGGTTATAGGTGAACAGCGTTTGTAAAACAGACCGACTTAATTAATGATAGGTAGTTCTTGGTAGTTATGATTAGTTTAATTATCAATAACAAAAGCGACAAGAGAGCTGTTAGGTGAGTCTAATTTTTCATCTGTCGCGTGTTTCCTACACAATTACTCAATCTATGACATGATAGTGGGGACGGTGGCGGCGCGGTGGAAATGGTAGCTGCAATATTGATAAACGTCGACGGGCAATCAGTGGCCGGGCAATTTGCGAGCGATTGTCCGTGGTGAGATGCGAACACACGCAAATTGGAAGCGGCTACACGTTCAAACGGAGCTGTTTAGAGCGCACATCATAGTTAGTGCCGGCCAGTTACCGCGGAATGTTATTATTTAGTTATGTTTATTTACGGTCTAATTAACTTCGCACATGATTTTGATCAAGAGATATCAATCTATTTGCACGATTAGACAAAACTACAAACGCACCTACTTTATTCTAAAATGCAAAAATTATACATGTACCTAAAGCGTTTCTTTTAAATTCTTAACCACACGTGTAAAGCACCTCGACATTCTACATTATGCACTTTACTGTATCCATTATTGTATAACCGAAGGCGATCGTGAAGGAAGAGAAGGGCTCTCACGGGGTCACACATAAATATCTAATGAGAAATACGATTGCGCAAGAAAATGATATCGATATCAATTCGATATTCGTTCCAAAGCTAGCAATCACGAAAACAAATTTGCGTTCATTTCCTTTCCCTCGGAACAAACGTACAGCGAATCCGGCGTAGCAATATCTTTTATAAGGCGGTAGATCGTAATGGAAACCATTTCTCATCAATTTTCTAAATAAAGGCGCACAGAAGCTAGCGGATAAAACAAAGCGCGAGCGCTCACGACATAGATTGAGCTGAATTATCGCTTTACCGCAGAACACAATCTACCCTCGAGTGTGCTCGTACCGGACTGCCTATACGTACCCACGGCGCGTACGCTATAGCGGGGTATCGGAGCGCCGAGCCCGCCGCGCGCCTTGTGCACTCAGCCCGGGACCAGATAACAAGTGTGAATTATGTTAAATCTAGACAGTTTTTCTCTCTTTTATCAATTTACTACTTCACTAAGTACAACGTTTGGCTCTGATCAAATTTAAACAATAATTTCACCTTTGCAATCGCGCTCGCTAACTTTGAAATTGTAGCAGTTAAAGGCGTAGGGTACAGTCTGCAGAACAAAATGAAGAGGTAGAGTAATGCTGTAGGTACGGTGCATGAAAGGTGCGTATGGTAATCAAAATCATTAGAATATTAATTGTTTAATACCTTCAACAGATACCCATTACGTTGATTATAAAGAAGGGTTAGAGAGCCAACGTGTCAAGATCGCGGAAACCCACCTGCTCACATCGCATATAATAACAAAACAACATTTTTCATACATCAACCGTGTGCCTGTCGTAATCAAATTACATTTAATAGCGAATTTTCTGTCATTACAACAACAATATTAATAATTGTAAATAAAAGAATTACAGTAATTTCAGCGACAGGGCAATCAAAACGTCGAGTTACAAAACCACTAGCAAATTGGGTGAAAGTGTGACGTTAATATTCGTCCGGATGACAAATGGCCGAATCTTGCGCAGGAGTGGTAGTAATGAGACCAAATCAAATGGTGAACGTAGTAATTCGCGTATTAATGGAAGCATTGTGAGAGTTCGTGCTGGGAGGCATTACCGTCGGTCTGTCAGGTCTTCACCAAGAATAACGAAATCAAACATACTTAAGCTTTATATCGCGACCAGCTACTAGAAAAAAATATTTAAAGAAACTGCACGTTTGTTAAAATACACGAATAATGTTGTAGAGCCTTTACTTTCATGCATGACATAGGTAATAAATAGCTCCTGAATGAACTTGCGGCATTTCAGTTAAGTATATGAATAGCGCTACTTGTTAAGACGGTAATTCGTTGTATTTTAACTAAAACTGTTGCCAAACTAAGCCTTAAGCTGGCTAAGTAAGTAAATAAATAAAGTAAAGAGAGCAAGTAGTAGTATGCATAAATAATTAGTTATGTAAGCTCTGACTTAAATCATAAAACGTTTGGGTACTTAAACGTTTTAAGATTTAAGTCGGTTCATGATCAAAACTACTTATTTGTCACTTGTAAGTAATTCCAGTAGACCTAGGTTATTCCTACTTATGTTTCTACTTCTTTAAGATACAATATTTTCCTATTTCATTTGTATTAGTGATACCCAACCCTTGTGTTGTTACACTAAGTTTTTGATAAAACAAATGATTACATACCTGCTTACTTTCCTGCTAAACTAAACAGTTTTAATGATCAAATTAATATGATGAATGGCGCATTATTCAACAGCCTATTATGTAGCTTGTAGCAATAACTTACCCAGTGTAGATTACCCCAACGGGATATCATACCACCTTTTTATACGAGAACCAATAAATATTCCTGGGCCACTATCATTATTGACGAATAAGGTTGAACTTACAGACAATTAAATGTGTAAACGTGTGATAAATTGTGCCGTGGCCAGGTTTTATGGAGACCGATAACCGAGCGTTGTTCGTTTTATCGACACAACTTATTGAACTATTTACTATTAATTTAAACAGACTTCGACTGATTAAACAGACATTTAGTGGAAACGTGCTTTATTGTTCGTACTGATTTATTTTTTATCGTGTAGGAGTGTCGGTGTGTTCGTTTGTTTTTGATTTTAGAGAATGAATCACAGATAACATGGATTGAATGAAAATGCCTGAGAGTTGGATCCTCATACACGACTCGGATCTATTCGGTAAAAATCTCAACGTGAAAACTTTGGTGAAGTGAGCTGTCAGTAGTGTCATCAGATAGAATGCATGGTATAATGACAACTCACTGTACCTAAGTGTTCATGGTGACATTTATACAGAACTAGCTGACCCGACAGACGTTGTCCTGTCATCACTATGATACCTACCTGACCTACCCTACTTGCCCTACCTACCCTACCTACCCTACCTACCCTACCTACCCTACCTACCCTACCTACCCTACCTACCCTACCTACCCTACCTACCCTACCTACCCTACCTACCCTACCTACCCTACCTACCCTACCTACCCTACCTACCCTACCTACCCTACCTACCCTACCTACCCTACCTACCCTACCTACCCTACCTACTTTTTTCAAACCTTCTCCTGACAATAACAAACACAACAAAAAAAGAATTAGTGAAATCGGTTCGTGCGTTCTGGAGTTATAGCGTCAGGAAGGAAAACCCGACTTATTTTTAGATTATAGATAGACCGACTGTAATTCCACCTGATTGTCAATAGTGTCAATCCCCAGCGAATTGACACTATTGACAACTCACTTCACACACGTTTTCATGGTGAGATTTTTGCGGTATTGATTGGCTGGGTTGTTTATGTAAAACCATATTCAATGTAAGAGTGAAGTTCCAATTAGATTAGATATGAGATACTATTTAGGCATGGGCTATTCTTGAGTGACATCACAGAGATGGCAACACCAAATTATGACAGTATCATTAAATTCCTGCTCTGTCTTTATCACCTTTACCTTTAAATAAAAGTAATTAAACTAACAGAAGATAATTGCTTCGTTAGAAACAAACGCTTACATTTCCATGGCTTACCATTTTTTATGGGAAAACATTTAAATAAATTATTCCGTAAAGAATTGTATCTTTCATACATGAATAGGGTTGCCAATATCTCAGAGATGTGGAAAAGTTTGAACTGTAGACAGATACTTTATTCATTTTTCAAGAAGAAAGAAGGTTACTTTTTCGCTTAACAACATTACGTTATATCGAAAAAAAACTGCCGAAAAAACACAAGTAAGTTCTTTGAGAACTTGAAAATAGCTACATATTATTATAATACATGTACTCTACATACATACATTTACAAGAAATTGAGGACCCGTAGAAAATGTTTACTGAAAACTTTATTTTTTAAATTTTGTCATGTTTTGTCTTCTTTCTCCTACAGCTTCATATTATTGACCAATCCTACAGGTGCCAAGTACTAGAGAATGGGTCATTTACGTAGTGGGCGCGTAACCGGTGGGCGACTCGTAACGCATCGGTTATCTACGCGTCATTTACCTAAGAACTGTCTGATGCGACTGTCTTACGATCTGCTTTTGCTTCCACCAGTAGCCGACGGTAGCAGCTACGACACGATTATTATCCGTTACATGTTAAATTATGACCATTTCGATTCATTTTACGTGTGCTTTTACACATTTCCTACTCATTGCTTAACAAATAATAACAATTTCAAACTTATTTTGGGAGTAAGGTATTCATTTTAGAGTCAATGATTTTATTAGTTGGATTCAATAGAATATTTATGGAAATGGTAAGTATGTTTACTTACAACTATCGTAATTTCTATAACGCAACATATTGTCTGTACGGTTATTTTTAATTCACTGTTAACCTTTGAGGAAATGAGACTCGTTTTTATAAACAACTTTCGCTATGCGACCAACTACGAAATAATAAAAAAAATTACATCCATTTCACACATTTTCATCGACGCAAGAATAATCTGATAGACCATCTACAATTACAAAACAGGATTAACACCCATGTTAGTTTACCTATAACTTTAGTTTATTAAAGCAACCAACTCGTAAGTGTACTTTTTCCTCTGCCTTCAGGGTGCAGCAAATAAGACGGGGATAATTTTCTACTGTATATGGTTGAAGCCTAAACACATAGAGCAAGCTCGATAAACGAATAAATCCCGGATAATAAATAGGTGAGATCCTTCCCTGCGCCTTACAATTTAGCATCCTACATGTTCCTGCACAGATATATCTCGTTCATTATGTGAGTGCAAATCAGTAGTATCTACTCTTCTTTTTCAGAAATCATACATCAAGTTAACAACTTCAGCGGAAGGATTCAGGCATTCGATTTTATACAGTAAAACTAGAGGAATTCATCGATAAATTCTTTGGAGCCAAGATTTAATTCGTCTGAAGCTTTTCGCCGCGAGTAAGCTTTTCTTTGTATAATCTCACGTGACGTGTTATCCCGTATTATCATCATCTTAAAAGCAGTGATAGCCAAGTGGTGTGACCGTCGAGATGCCAAGTCATAGGTTTGAACTCAAGGCCACGACGAACTGGAAACCTCTGAGTGTTCGCATTCATGTGCGCATTATATAATCATCCCCTGCTAAAAAAAAGGTGAAGGAAAACATCGTTAGGAAACCGGCACGCCTGAGAGGTATTTCTCAACAGCATGTGAAGCTAAGCTAAGGCCCATGGGCAGCATAAAAATTCTGAGTACCAGGTTAATCACTAACCACACGAAAAAGAAAGAAATATCATCATCTTAGCACTGGCCACTCTTTTGAAGTGCCAATCCCCACGTGCCTGTGCTAGCCACGTCCAAGTTCCTGGATGGTAACAATTTCGTCCGTCTATTTCGCCGCCGGATGACCGACACTTGGTCTTCCAGTCCTTGGACGCCACCCAGTTACCGCCTTACTCCACCTGTCATAACTGCGCCTTAACTCTTGCCTTTAAAAAAAAATTCAAAACTGATCATTTGATCAGATACTATTCCAAACTATCCTATTTGAGAAATTAGAATGCTAATAGTTAAATTAGTAAATTTTCTTTTCATCATCTCAGGTTGGCGTTCATCTTACTATAAGTGGTCATACTGTGACAGAAGCGTATCTAACTGGCGGACACCTGCGGCTGCTCTAATGCGCCGTAATGCGCCAGGCTCTGTCTTACGCTCCACCATGTCGAAGCGAGTCATTCGGTCATTCCGCCTCACCTTCGCGTTTACCGCACTTACGCGACCTTACAGACAAATGACAAGCTGACGATTGTCGTTTGTCTGTATATTACTATAAGTAGTGTGTGTAAAAGTACAGGATATGGAGGAAATTTTGCCCAAGCAGCCCGCAAATGAATATGTATCTGTTTTACTCCTTATTTGGGAGAGCAGAGAGAAGAGATGTAATATAGTGACAGAATAAAAGTCAACGGACCAAATTCTACAATATAATTTCAACGGCATCTAGATAGTTACAATATTTTTACCATTGTATTATGTTGGTCACTTCTAGGGAGTATGAAGTAACGGCACACCATTACAAAAACAAAACAAGAATATAATGTGAACCTACGAGAAAAACGTGTGATCAATAAAAAGCCAACCCACGGCCGTAGAGAACTATTTATTACAGTAACCAAATTAAAAGAGCATTACACGACAACAACTTCTCCAAGGAGTCAACAAACAAAAAGTCTCCACCGACTTCCTTTTAAAAACGTAATCTGCGTCAAGCGCGCGGCGTGCGGAGTGTGGCGAGCGGGGTGCAGGGTGCGGGGTGCGCGGTGCGGTAATCATCGAATATTCCGTATCTAACTACAACTTTATACCGCGCGTTATCATGGCCGTATAATGAGTTATGTGCTCTTGCTCGTTTTGTGTCCATCACGGGGTATCGGCGAAGGGCGTCATCCATCATCCGCTGCGACTAATTGCCTGCTACCTTGCTTCGGCTCTCTTATCCTTTTAATTCGTCCTCCGAACACCTATACGACGTCGGAGCGAGCTGTTACGAATAATTGCTTGCGAGATACCGACGTCCACTTGATTGCAAAATTAAAATGTAAGAGCAAAAAGTGCAAGGTGCATAAGTTGTTGTTAAGTGAGCATGTTATTTATCCTTTATGTATTAACAACAGCACCCTTCTACATAAGCTTTTTCATTTGCGCACCTTTAACATGAAAAAAGTTTATCAGAAATTATTGTTTTCAAACAATATCAAAACCAAATATCGGTATTAGGTGCCATTACCGGTCCACGATCTCTCATACATCAACGAACCGCTTAATGCAATACAAAAATCGTGCTCGACCAATTCGTAAGCAATCCAGCGCCTGCACTAGTGGCGGGGCTAGTCACGAACGATCGGCGAGTCCATTGGCAAATAAAAATAAGGCCGAGGACAGCGATCCCGAATCCCGCCGAAAGGGGTAGCTCGATTAAGTGTCGGTTTGAGTTTTATTCGCGCGGGGTGAGGGGGCCGTGTGAGCCCGGCGCCGCATTAATCATTAACACAGCCTGCCTAATGACACCGCCGAAATGGGCCCAATAGTGATGCACCCGAAGTTGTCGACAGTTGTGAGACAGGGTTTATAGGAGTAATGATGAATTAGAGTGTTTTGATAGTGTAGTCTTAAGTATGGTAAACAATGAAAATGCTGGCATCTCAACTAAGGCTAGAATCCACATTGGCTAGAGGTGAGAAGTGGTTGAAGAGGTTATCATTTATACGTGTCTAAAGCACGTTCTACTCTAACAGTAGAACGTGCTTTGTCCTAAGGACAGGCTTGACTTCTTGTTATATTGAAAAAGAGAGCTTTTCAGTTGAGTTGAGACAGTTTGTCAACTCCTTCACTAATGTAGGAAGAGAGTCGCAGTTTTGTCATAGACTGTAATTATACTGTCTATGACAGAAATGGAATGCTAAATAGGTAACTATAAAATTATTTATGAACTTATTATTAAATAAAATATTGGTTGTTACACTACATAATTCGTGTAGTTAGTTTTAATCGTGCACATGAATTAAAGTTTCAGCATATTCACAATAGAATTATCGACATAACCACGCGCACATCACTACGCCCGATATTAGATGTCGCTATTAACTCCGCAAAACGTAATTAATCGAATAAGTTTATGATTGATATAACCAGTTTGTGGGGCGCTTAATTCACTTTCCCAATTCCTGGGTACCCGGTCGCTTTTATAAAGTTATCCTTTAAGAAAATTGATTGGCTCTATCGCTACGTAAGTGATTTAGTAATGAATCAATTCAATTACTATAATACCTACGTAGAGCAGCGATTGAGGAAGCGTAAAGTGAACTTAATCAAAAGCAACTTTATAATTGCGTTAAGCTGTTATTTCGTTATGTGTTTAGATTTTCTATTGGGATCTGGTATCATAACTAATAAACCGTTGAGATACGCTTCACTGGTTCTGTGGCTATGTTATTAAACTTCTATATGTAGATTCAGATTTAATTAATAAAATTTATGGACTTCTATCACGTTGACTGCTTCATTGGCCTAGTGGTCCCAAGCGCTACTGTGGAGCATGACATCCTGGGTTCGATACCAGGGTCTTGCAAAGTGATAATAGGTTATTATATCTAGAATTTCTCAATAGCGCCTGGATTCTAGATTTTTGCCCGGTTGATGGCAATATTGGCAATAGGCTCGAACCCTATTATATGGGACTTAAACATAACTGTCGAAATGTGGGCGTAGGTACTCTGCCCAACCTTTCCATCATTATTATTACCTCACGCTCATACTTACACACACACTCACTCACACACTCACTCATGATACACATACCACAAGTACACGCGTGATCTGGTCTTTTTCTAAATAATTATCGTTCGTTCTTTTACTTGCGATGCATTTTGTATAATTTTTAAGTTCTTTTATTTTTGCATGTTTACATTGTCTACATTTCAATTGCATAAAAGTGACAAGTGGAAGCGCGGAGTCTCCTAATACAAGCAATTCCTTGCTTAAAAGGTGATCTCCAATAATATGTATCAAAAAGCCTGATGTAATTGAAATAAACGTTGTTTTTTTTTTCCAGGATGTAAGGTGTAATGTTTTATTATCAAGTTTGGTGTGCTGCCAAAACATATAATGAACTCGATAAAAAAATAAGGTTTCTTCGCCTGTCTGCCTTTTTAAGTAAACCAATTTTTCATTAAAAAGACATATTCATCATTCACTAATAACCTAATTCGATTTTGTGATAGACGTAAAAAATGGAATGTTGCCATGCTAAAATAAAGAACATATTATGCTGCCTCGTTTTCATTTATACACCGAACTACAAACATTTAAAGCCATAGCGGAAAAACATGTCCCAACATCTGCTAATTGGAAAGCAATATTATAAGTACCTATACATACAATCTTCCCCTGTAAATGTAAAGTGAGATAAAGGAAATGGATTATTATTGTAATGTAGGAAACGGCCAAGCAACTCTCACTATTAGGTTACATTAGTAATCCAATTACCGCGTAGGTACTATCCGCTGTGTATTGCGTCTAGATTTATTTTATTTATTTTATTTTATTAGGGAAAACAAACAATTGTACATTAGGTCTTACATCTAAGTTTACAATAAAATAAATAAACGTACAATCCACAACGTTTCCACATATTACTATACGTATTATTTTATAACATACATATGGACATACTATATTATGATACATGGATACAGACTTGGTCCAATATGAAATACGTAATTAGTACGTTTTCAATATGTTTAGCAATTCTTTTTTAAATGCATCATGAGACAATGCAAATATGTCTATGGCAACGAAATTTTGGTTGTATGACTTAACTAATCTATGGAGAGGTGCCCGCTCACCCGCATTTGTACGACTGGTGGTCGTAGCAAAGAGCGGGTAAGCGCGCGTCTCTCGTCGTATTACAGTTCTGGGCACGACATAAAATATGCTATTTTAAACTTGTACAATGACTCTTTATATGGCAGTCGTTTCAAATGACACTTATACTGCAGTGTTTTCAGAAACTTGCGCTGAATTCTTTCCAATGCTTGGTCATATTTCGCGTAGTAAGGGTCCCATATCATACACGCATACTCTATTTGTGGTCGTATTAATGAGTTAAAAAGATATAGGTATGTGACTGGGCGCTTAAAGTCGGATGATGACCTCATGACAAGATTGTACATTTGGTAAGCTTTGGCTATTATCTTATCAATGTGTAGATTAAGGTGAAGTTTGCTGTCCAACAGTAGGTACACCCAGATCACAAATTTGAGTTTCTTTAAGTAGGAGTTCGTCACAGAGACAGTAATTATAATCAATTATCTTTTTGTTTTTGGTAAAATTTATATATTTACATTTAGAGATGCTTAATTTAAGTTTATTTTGGATACAGTAATTAGATAATCTATTTAAGTCGTCTTGAAGAAGATAAGAATCATTGATGGATATAATTTTCTTAAAAAATTTAAGGTCATCCGCGTATAATAAAAAGTTACTATTTTTAAAGCAATGACCAATATCATTGATATAAATAATGAACAACAAAGGACCCAAAATTGATCCCTGTGGAACTCCAGATGTTGCTAAAAATGCTCTAGAATGGTACCCATTACTTACTACAGTTTGACTACGGTTACTAACATAAGACTGCAACCAGCGCAGTAGATTACCTCTGATGCCATTAAATGAAATTATTAATATTTTATCTTTATGTATCGTATCGTATTTAGATAAAATACTATTAGATAAAATATTATTTCTCACTTAGTACTTATTATTTCTAAAACTAAATGATAAATAATAATATATTCTGTATAGTATATGTATATTGGAGTTTTAGGTTGTGTATTGTATTTAGGATTTGTAAATATAATTTGTTGATACCATAAATCGTAAATCTTTTCAAGAGATAAGAAAATATTAACTACAGAAATGGAAATTCGCTATTTTTGGAAAAGCCGAGAAAGATGTAGTTAAATACAGATTTGACACATCGACTCATGAACTCAAAAATCAATCTCCCAAGTGTGTTGAGGTCGGCTTCCAGTCTAACCGGATGCTGCTGAATACCATTATTTTACACTAAAATTTTTGAAATTGGATCATTAGTTCCGGAGATTACCCCCTACATACAAACCTACAAATATTACCTCTTTATAATATTAGTATAGATGGAGCGACTAGGTAGTCTTGTTATTTTTAATAAAATCTGCTGTTCTATACGTTTTGTCCGTGTAGGTACTGCAATGTTGTATAAAACAGCAGATTTTTTATAACGTACGTAGGTATTAGGCATAACTTTATACGCTTCTAAATTCGTGGTAAGAGTTTACCCGGCAGTATCACTTACACACTGTATAGTATAGTACCTTTTATCCTCAAAACGAGCAACATAACATATCTCGGGGTTATAATGGACGACACATTTTCTCAAAATATATCGAAATCCTAGTTAGAAGTGTGCGCAAATTAATATAATTATGTTTTAATCACAAAAGTTTATTTGGCCTTACATTAATCTGCAATTAAATACTGCATCACTTAATTGCGTGCTGCATTAAAAACCGATGTACAGACGCCAGCACATCAAGCTATCCCTAACTGTCAAATTTTCCCAATTAAAAATGAACCTTATGCCTTTGCAATAAAGTTGAAATACTATCAAAGAAATTTGACAGATTGTGGTAATTTGATGTGCTGGCCTCTGTACTTCCTCTTGAAAGAGGTCAAAGAACAATTTGAACGCCAGAGCATAACCGCACGCACGTGCCCTCCACGCCAAGCTACTTACTTTAGTTCTTCTTGTTGTCCAACATCCATGGTCTTCTTTAATTCGTTTCATATCATTAAATACGTAGGAGAGCTTAAATTTTTAAGATATCTATATAAACACTCACAAAAGTAATGGTTGAATTGTTTATTTCGTGTTATAGTGTTGTTGCCATTGACATATGTTTGTGTCGTAGGCATACCTACAGGCCAAGCGCTTGTTTGTCTCGTATATGTTACAATGGAATTCAAAAGGTTAAAGGTAGCAAACTTTAATTTCTTTTTCTTGCCCACAGACGTGCTGTATAAATCCTCCAACGTGTTGACTGTTCGCCAACTTTACATTATGCGCTTAGCATTAAAAGAGCACACCAGACTCACCTACTCTGCTGACAATACTAACAAGAGACAGAATGGTATATATGTTTCAGCGGGATTGTCCGAAAGGGTTACCGCTACCTTAGAACATAAAAAGCTAAGGAAGGAACATGGATGATTTTAGTCAGTAGGAGTCTGAAACATATAAATTATGCTAAATAATAATTCTTAAATATTTACTAACCCTAGATTATGCATAGATCTACTTGTTATCTGCAAAATAGAACCGCTAGCATGCTATTTTACTTTTATTTACCTTACTAGCTACTGCCCGCGGCTTCGCCCGCGTGGATGACGAAAATTGCATGTTATTATACATATAAACCTCCCTCTTGAATCACTCTATCTATTAAAAAAAAAACTTCATCAAAATCTGTTGTGCAGTTTTATAGATCTAAGCATACATACATACAGACATTAGGACGCGGGAAAAGACTTTGCTTTAAGCCCGTCACAGACGTAGCTATAATATATATGTATAATATATCGAGATATAAATAACAGTATCTTCTCTTCTTTTCGTGTGGTTAGTAACTAACCTGGTGTCAGAGTTTTAATGCTGCCCATGGGCCTCTGACTTAGCATCTCATGCTGTTTAGAAATATCTCTCGGGCATGCCGGTTTCCTCACGATGTTTTTTTAGCAAGCTCCCACACACGTGGGCTATACTATAATATATAATAATAAAAATAATAATAATATCCTTGGACATTTCACACAACGCCATATCGTCCCAAGCTAAGCAACCTAATGCTTGTGTTATGGTAACGAGATCGGGCCGACCTCCCTGACGGCGTCAGCGTAGTTTGCTACGCTGACGACACGCTGGTCCTGGCGCAGGGGAGGTCGCATCAGGCGGCGGCCGACGCGATGACACGCGGGGTTGCGATAGTCGTTGAGAGGATCCGGCAGTTGGGTCTCGAGGTGGCATTGCACAAGTCCGAGGCCATGTACTTTCATGGGCCTCGGAATAGGCCACCATCGGGATCCCAACTTACGGTAGGAGGGGTTCACATCGGCGTCGACCACGATGAAATACCTGGGTCTGGTCCTCGACAGCCGATGGAATTTCGTGGAGCATTTCCGACGTTTGGCCCCCAAGCTGGAACGGACTGGGGCCGCCTTCAAGCGGCTCTTGCCCAATTTGAGGGGGCCAAACGCCTCCTGCCGGAGGCTTTACGCGGGAGTCGTGCGGTCCATGGCCCTATACGGGGCCCCGGTGTGGGCGTGTTCATTGCGGCGACGAGCCGCTCACTATCTGAACGCGCCCCAAAAGGTGGTAGCCATTCGGCTAATCCGGGGGTACCGCACGATCTCGGGCGAGGCGGCAAGCCTCCTTGCCGGACTGCCGCCGTGGGATCTGGAGGCGATAGTCCTCGCGCGCCTGTTCGAGTGGCGCGCGGAGGTACTAAGCCGAAGGGAAACTCCGTTTCCGCAGCAAATTGCGGCGGAGCGGACGGACCTCCGGCGCGATCTCATGGCGGCCTGGAAGCAGCGACTGTCGCAACCCAGCGCAGGGCACGCCACGATAGTGGCGGTAAGGCCCCTCTTTGAGGAGTGGCTAGAGAGGCGTCACGGCGCCCTCACCTACCGCCTGACGCAGGTCCTCACCGGACATGGATGTTTCGGGAGGTTCCTGCACATCATCAGGCGGGAGGAAACGCCCGGGTGTCACCACTGCGAGGATCGCCCAGAGGACACGGTAGAGCACACGGTGCAAACCTGCCCCGCATGGGCAGAGCACCGCCGTGTCCTCGTAGAGGCGATCGGCGGCGGCGACCTCTCGCGCCCGGCTCTGGTGCAAGCCATGGTCCGGGGTGAGAGGGAGTGGGAGGCAGTCACCTCCTTCTGCGAAAAAGTTATGCTCGCGAAGGAGGCGGCGGGATGGGAGAGAGAAAGGTCCTCCCGTCCCAGCCGCCGCAGGAGACGCCCCGGGCGTCGGGAGCCACGTGACGACTCCCGGCCACCGTAGGCGCGGGCCTGCGGACGGTGAGTAATGGGTGACTCACCGTCCGATCAGCACCAGACCCGTGCCGGACGGCGCGTATATGTTCCACGCGCGCCTCAAAGAGATGTCAGCATATGAAGGGGCCCCTCAGGGCCAAGCCTGCCGGGTAAGCGGGATTGTCCGAAAGGGTTACCGCTACCCCGGAACATAAAGGGCTACGGAAGGAACATGGATGGGTTTTAGTCAGTAAGAGTCTGACACTCCCTTCCGCTCCACCCAGAGCGGGAGAAGTCATTGGATGATTTCCCAGCCTTAAAAAAAAAAAAAAAAAAAATGGTAACGAGATGGCTGATAGACTACTTATATACATTTTTTTTTTGTAAATACATACATTTTATAGATAGAAAAACACTCAGACTCGTAACAAATACTTGCAGGTCGTACAAATATTTGTTCCGTGCGGGAATCGAACCCGCGACATAGTGCGCATCGGTCAATCGCTCAACCACTGCGCCAACCGTGTTGTCACAGATATATTTTGCCCTCATTCGGTCTGCGGTCGTCCTTGCAAGCGCACGGTTTTAAAGCTTATTTTGTGTACAGGTTGAAATAACACTATAATCAATCTAGGTACCCAATGAATTCAAGAAGACTACTACTCTACTTTTAGATCTATTTGAAAGTTCCTCAAAGGAAGATTCCGATGCTGAATTTGATATGCATGTTGCCTTGTCAGGAACGATCTGGGTAGAGTCGCATATAAATCAAAAGAGAACTCGTGGCGAATTTAATTTGTATCATGATTTATCATCGAATGAATTTGCACAGTATTTTAGAAGTTCAAGATCGGCAATCAAACAAATGGAACACCATGTATCCTCAAAATATATCAAAATATATATTAATATAAAATATACTGTGATGTAATACATACGTCGACATATTTTTGTGATGTCATAGAAATATATATTATAGGTGCGTGTGCGGTCACTCGAAAATTTATAATATGGAAAATATGTCGTAATATGCCTTGCTATGATTCATTTTAATATAATATTATAGCTACTTCTGTGACGGGCTTTATACTACGTAGTGATTTGAAATTAGCTTTTATTTTACAGGAACTCATTCTTAAGTTAAGCCATTACGTAATTAATTATGCACTTCCTAGCCTGAAGCTGAAAGTAAATAAGCAACTGTACTCTATATTAATTAATTGTAAAGCTTATTGTAAATGTGACAGGTTTTACAAATAAACAATAATGTCATTACATTAAGACCTTGGACTTATCTAGTTCGCTATCCTTTCTGAAATTTTGTAACCAGCTTTACGAATGTACGCTGTAAGGCCACTCTGTCGCATTGGATCATAGATCTGTAATGATAGTGTAGGTAAGATTGTTACAAATAAATAAACAAATGCTATCGGAAAAAGTATCAATACATTGTTGCTGCTCCGTAAGTAATGTAGATTCATGACACTTCCCGATAGAATGTCATTAATAATTGTAGAACTTAATAATCTACGCAAAAATATACCTACTTATGCTATTAAATAGGTATGTACACAAAATACTTCATTTAGCACTGATGATCGAGTACCCCTGACGTAGCAGCGTGAAAAGGCAGTGTGAATGTAGGGGGGGTGCACAGACGCAGGGGGTGGTGGGGACGCAATTTGTAATATTTCACGAGCCAGTAGACGCTTATTAACTAGGCGTGCAAAAAATCGACGCCACAGAAGCGCTCAACCTTTGATCACAAATGGAAAATCTAAATCGCAATTTTAATTTCGCCCATTCTAATATTATACGAAGTGGTCCTGTTCCTGCTTGGTGTTGACTCAAATACTTTGCGGTTTGACTCAGGTAACTACTTTTGTACATTTGATGATTTAATTAAGTTAAACTTGTGCGGAATTATTTTAAATATACATAGTTTATTCAACTAAGTATTTAACATTGTTAAAGTTTTGTACCATTATGCGTATGTCTAATTTAAGTAAGATTTTCAAAAAAATAATACATTATATGTTTAAAAGTTCTCATAACAATAACGATTAACAAGTAAGAAGTCAATACCATCGTATTTCTTACAAGATTGGTGTTTGCAACTATGCAAGTGTAACAAGCTTACGTATAAAACCGTGCAGCACCTCTGACTAATGCAAAAAGTCGTATCTAGTCAGGGCCGGACTATTACGGGGCGGAAAATAACAGGCACGTAGTTGGAAACCTTCTCGTTGCCTTTATTATTTTATAACCAACACTACTTACATGCCATCGTAAGTGTTTAATAAATTTTCAGTCTGATAGTTACACTCGGTGTAAAGCGTTTTAAATTATTTTCAATAAAATCTGCGACAACTCTAATAGGAAATCACTTTAATTTCTCGTATGTACTCACCAGACATTCTTATTCGTAATCTTAACTATAATTTATTAGAATACGTACTCATTTCTTATACGATTTAGGAATGAGAATCTCAAAATGCTCAAACCTAATCATGTCAGTTGTCATCATTTCGTCGGTATTTTAAGTTGTTTTTTCCTTCAGAAGGTTGATACTATTGATTGATTCTATCCATTGGTCACTCATTCTGGCCTTAAGCCAAAGTGAGCTCGAAAAATACGACCACTTATTTTATTTGACCTAGCATTTGTCCGGACACACAAAGACATTTTGTTGAAAGAAAACATCAATTAATGTAGGTATTTGAAGAACGATCAGTCTAGTCTCAGTAAAAAGTTATTTTAATCGACATGACTACCATCTTTTTCATAGAAATATTAACTAAATCTTTAGAGTCATTCAGAGAAAAGAGTGTAGCGGTAAGACTTAATATTCCGAATTATGAGTACATAATTAGCTGTTAGAACATAGTAAAAAACTGACACTTTTTCACGAAATACCTACAGTTGTAAGTCATCGTCAGCCTAGCCTTTTCCCAACTATGTTGGGGTCGGCTTCCAGTCTAACCGGATGCAGCTGAATACCAGTATTTTACATGGAGCGACTGCCTATCTGACCTTCACAACCACAATACCTACAGTTGTAAGTATATAAACATTTTGTAACCCGAGCCATCTCAAACAAGTTACAATTTGTTGTCAACTTATTATTATTATTGGATAGTAATGCTTAACTACTAACTTATTAAATAGTGAATACAGCTTAGCCTAGTTACGTCGATATCTTGTATGACAGTGTGAGGTAGACATTTGCCGTATAAAGCTGTCCAGTCTTATTGGTGAAGTCGTACAAGTCATTAAGTATAGAGCGTTACACAGATCTTTTAGCGGCTGAATAACATTGATAGGGCAGTAAACGTTTGTGTATTTTGTACAAAAATTGTATCGATAAAATAAATGGCAGCGTTAGTTCTGCTTTAGCCACGCGCCACAAGTACGATGTAGCGTTGTACGTCACTCCGTGTGTTTGTCGCAGCTTCCCAAGCCGTCCCTGTGTCGTGCACATACTTTTTCCGAGAGGCTATTAATCGCGGGCGAAGTGGGGGAGGACATTTAGCCGCCGCTCGACCGCTGGCCACTCAATAAGCGCTTTGCAGATACACTGTATACTGTCTAAAGCTGTGCGATCGATAATAAGGAAGAGTTTATGGTATCTTACCGTGATTATATGGAGAACTTACATATAGATTGGAAAACATATTCGTGGAAAAGGGTTTACAGGCATTACAGGCGTATGTGGGTCTTTATCAGCATTTATGAGATGCACTGCTTGTTGGTACGTTTACCTAAAAGAGATAAAACTCCTCATTGCATTGCCAATACATACCTTTCTGTGACTATTTTCTTTATAAAACGCAATGAAGGATCATTAAGAGCCGTTTTTACTTCGAGCTACTAATCTATTCTATAATATTCGAGAATCCTTTGAGGTTGAGCAAATTTAAAATAAACTAGGTATTCTTATTAGTTACTATTTTAACAAGTTAGTAAAACCGCCATTGGAAATTTCTGTTCTCCATGTTACACATACAAAAATATCTTGTAAGTAAAGCTCCTAATGAGAAAACAATCCAAAATTACTTTGTTTCCCTCACAGTTACCCTAGCGAGTACACAACCTCAATCACTGCCGAGTACATAAAAGGGGAAAACCGGAACGCCCTACCTAATATTAGGTAGAAAAAACGTTTAAACTATACGTAGAGACATTAATGCATTTTTACTTTGAGAAAGTTCCATAAGTTTACATATAAAACGAAAATAAACCATAAGACTTAAGAATAGGGTTGGGATTGGGAAAAAGGGTGTTGTAAGTGACTTTGTCGTATCGAAGTGCGTAGGGCGGGCCGCCCAAACGTTTAGCAGCGTTTAACGAAAGCCTCGAGGTGGGCGCGGGACACACCCACGGCGTCGAACTCTCGTCTCATCCATATTTCATATTAGGTAAGCTTATGTTCTGTTGAACTTATGTACCTAAACTTCGAACCAGTATTTACATAACAAACCTTGTTTGTGAATCATAGGAAGAATAGACAAGTGTCTAGTCGTAGAAATCTTAAAATAGGTTTTATTATAGGTAAGTATAAGTAACCTTTTTTACACGGACTTTTTACTAGTTCTCAGATGATGGGCACGGTACCAGCTTCTAAGATGCGAATCCTGCCCCCGTCTCGTATCTGTTTACATTCTCTAACAAAGTTGCTATGTTGGCGAACTCACGAAAGACAATTTCTTCATACCGTCCAATATTATATTTATACAAAAGGTTATGCCTTAACACCACCCCTTCTTCACACCTATAACACGTAGATGTAAATAATTCAGGCACTAGTTGGCACTGAGAGTCGAGGGTTGCACTTACACTCGTTCCAATTTAAAATGTCATTTATTTCTGCGAATGCAACCCCGCTACTACCTGCTAGCTTCAACCTTCTTGATACTATGGAACAACGGTGGACTCGTTTAAAAATAGCAATGCACTGTGTTGGTAAACAATGGTCCTTGAACTTACAAAAAGTTTATAAATTAAATATTTTCTTAAATCGGTACTACTTTTCCTTCTTCTCGTAGAGTTGACTCATATTACGTACGACGACATGCCGGTGTAAAAACCTCACCGTGATAACGTAGGTGTCTGACAGCTCACTTTACGTTCACTTCATCTATGTTTTCACGATAACGTTTTTACAAAATAGGACAGGACAGGTTTTTACTGGACATGCAGCGCTCATACACATGTGTGCCACGTTGACGCGTGCCAATTATGTATTAGTGCTTACCACTTAGTTAAACTAAGATCGTGGTTTATTAGCATACTGACCTATTTGAGTCATTTTCCTAGCATTAGTATTTTCCCCATCATTTTGATATCGATAGCAAAAAATATGTCGATTAACCCACTCAAGGACAATGTGTCTTAAGTGACTTTGCTTTAATGACATAAAGCTTGTTTTTTAAACGTTAGATCTAGGTAAGCAATCTCAAGTATACTTTTATCGTGAGATTTCTCAATTATATTGTAATTTTATACAATGGTTTATTGCTTTTCGCATAGTAAAGTTTAAATTGTTTGTAAAATGAAGTATTTGACGTCTAGCAACAAAGTTAACTCATGAGAACTATTCGGTTAAACCAACACATTTGAATAAAAGCTACGCAAATATCAAATAAACCAAACTCTTTCCCAGAGATATTTAAAAAAAAATTGATACATTTCAGTCATAATAAATACGAAACACTGAGGAAATAGGCGAGCATTGTACTCAGTTCGTCTGTTAATTTTCAGTTTTGTTAAGCTTTACTTATTCGAAAAAAATGTCCATTGTACGAACAGTACTCGTATGTCTAGCACGCTAAAACAACATTGTCCTTTCAAATATCAAAATTGCTTGGTCACGGTACAGTAGGGTGGTGTAGCGAATAACGAAGGCGCGTTTGATATGTTAATTTATATAATTCGTAGCTTTTCACTGCTTTTACAAGCTGTTGCGATACGTTCTTCGTGTGAATATCTATGTAACGCAATTTGCTACTGCTATTAATAGAAATGGAATGAATAAATGGAGTCATAGTCCTTGAGTGTTTGTTTAGGTAGGCATACAGGATCGAACTTCATCCCAGATTGTAGCACACACCTTTAAGTCACCCGTCAACGTTAACAGCTGTTTGCTTTGCTGATATTACTTAGGTAGGTGCTATCGAAAAAATGTTGGGACCTTATATAAAAAGGTTGGAAAATAATGCTGTGATAGGTAAGATCTAACCGTATTAACCACTTTTTTGTTGCTGTTTTTTTCATGACTCTTACGGCCAATGTAATGCATCTTTTAAACCTTCTTCCTACCGTAGGTATAACACCTGCCAACTACCATGGGTCTCATTAAAAAAACATAGTAAATCGCAATTTATTACTTGTAATGTTATAGTATCAAACCGGTAGTTCCAGACGTCGCCGCATCGATCTAATGATAAAGTGGTTAATATCAATTTGCAACACTTCTGTCACGATACAATAATCTAATTTTAATATTTAAAAATGACAACATTAAACCCACGCTCGCTCTTCTCTGATTCCACGTTCTGAATACGAAATGTAAACGGGAAGCGCGCGAAAAGGCGGCCATGTTGCTTTTAGCACCCTTTAATGGAAAATATTTGAGAATAAAACGAAGTGTCCTGATTAAAGTGTAAATGAAAGTGAATTGATATTTTAGCAACTGTTTGTAGATGCTTTACACGATGACGATTGTGTTTAATATTAAAGAGGCGCGATGTTTTTATTTTTGAAAAGTGCTACTTGGAATTTTGTTTCGAGTTGTCTTCCCTTTTGAGAGGTTCCTATATTACCTTGCCATTAATATTTTTATGTCTTTAGTTTCCTATCTGTTAAAAAGTAAAATATTTGCTTTTCCATAATTTTCGGTAAACTAAAAGAAAAGATATTTAATAAAATTCTTCTCCTTTTTTCGTTTAGCTAACTCCTTGCTAAGATCATCTCGAAATCTTATGTATAATTCCTTATATTCTTTTCTTGAATCAAACATTATATTTGCAGAAGAACAATACGGATTTAGAAAAAATAGAACTATAAATAAAGCAGTATTTGAGTTAATTTCCAAAATTGTTTTAAGTGTTGACAAAAACATACCTACCACAACGATACTAATGGATATGTCAAAAGCTTTTGATCATGTAGACCATAACATATTGTTGAACAAATTAGACCGCTATGGAATTAGGGGGAACGTATTAAAATTAATTAAGTCATACTTAGCAGACAGAAAACAAGTGACTGTCATAAACAGAATTTGTCCAAAGACGAAAGCCGAAATAACTTACACTTCATCAACAAGAACAACAATATGTGGGGTTCCTCAAGAAAGTGTCCTTGGGCCCTTGCTGTTCATAATTTACATTAATGATTTACCAAATTGCACTGAACATCAAACTATTCTTTTTGCAGATGACAGCACAGTAGGTAATCGTTCCATAAAAAATATAAGCACATATGAAAATAATGTAAATTCTTCCCTAGAAAGCATTATTAACTGGCTTAAAATGAATAAATTAGAAATAAACTTAGAAAAAACTAAAATAATGTCTTTTTATCAACGGAAAAATCAGTCCCAATTAAACGTATGCTATGTAAATGTTAGAATAACTGATACTGATAATGCCAGGTTCTTAGGACTACATTTAGATAGTCATTTATCCTGGAAATCTCATATAGAAACTACCTGCAAAAAATTTAACCAATACTCTTATGCTCTATATAACTTGAGAAAAATTGTAAATGAGTCCGTCGCCATAGTAGCGTACAATGCCTACGTATCATCTATACTACGCTTTGGGATAATAATATACTGGGGAAATTCAACAAACAAACTTATTGCATTCAAGGCGCAGAAGAAATGTATACGATCCGTCTTCAAATTAAAATCAACTGACATATTTGTATTCTTTTTGTATTCTACCACCTATAATGTACATTATGGATTGCAATAAATGATTTGATTTGATTTGATTTGATTTGACAGTTGCTTGCCGTTTTTTTAAAAAATGAAGTTGTTAACCCTACCATGTATGTATATATATATGAGACAGCGGTGTTCGTCAAGTCAAACTCACATTTATTTAACAGCCTGAAATCAAAACGTCGTAATAATGACATTTGCGCCAATACACACAACACAGCGTTCTATACAAAAAGTCTTCTAGGCATGGCACCCAGAATTTACAATAAACTACCGAAGGTTATTAGAGAAAAACACGAACCCAATGATTTTAAAAGATTGTTACAAAATTTTCTAACTGAAAGATCATATTATTCTATTAATGAATACCTAGAAGATAATGCAACATATGTGGATAAATGTGTGCGTGTGAACTAACTTTTTTTAACGCACAGCAATTAATTTGTCATAATAATATTAGTCGTAAGTGTTCTTAAAATATAATTTTTATACTTTAGCAAGTACTACTTTGGCTTGCAATATTGTCAACGTTGTTTTAGCATACCATTTTTGTAATTGCAAATAATTCTATTTGATATTTGTACGCCGTTAACGGCAAAGCATAGAGTTTGTCATAATAATATTAGTCGTAAGTGTTCTTAAAATATAATTTTTATACTTTAGCAAGTACTACTTTGGCTTGCAATATTGTCAACGTTGTTTTAGCATACCATTTTTGTAATTGCAAATAATTCTATTTGATATTTGTACGCCGTTAACGGCAAAGCATAGAGATCTCTGTACCTATTTTATAACACCCATTTTTAACCGACTTCAAAAAGGAGGAGGTTCTCAATTCGGATGTTTGTATTTTTTTTTATGTTTGTTCGCGCATAACTCCGTTGCTTACCAACCGATTTGAAAAATCTTTTTTTGTTGGAAAGGGTATACTTCCCAAATGGTCCCATAAAAAATTTTTCGAAATCGAATAAGCGGTTTATGACAAATCAACAAAAATCTAAAAAAAATCCTACTTAATATATGTGGACGATGTTCTAATAAGTTCCTGTCACTGTAATTTACATACCAGGTAGTGGTATTAAAATGTTGGGGGGAGGGGGGGGGTTGTGTAGGTAGGTACCACAATTAAAAAGTGAAAAATAAAAACTTTTTTACAAAAAATAAAACCGACTTCCAAAACAAACACTACAAAGTGACAAATAATTTTGATTTCGGAAGTCAGTGGCAAAAAATGAAAATACAAAACCGAAGACACCGACTTCCGAAATCAAAATTATTTGTCACTTTGTAGTGTTTGTTTTGGAAGTCGGTTTTATTTTTTATACCTATGTTTTACAAATAAATATTTGACTTTGACTTTGACTTTGAATCTTACGTTTCAATTACTTACCAATCATTCCCAGTGAAAGTCTTGCCAAGAAGTCTTGAGTAGTAAATTTCGTCAAAGCAAAACAGGCGAGTTCGTGTTACAAATCCTCAATTAGCGCGCATACAGCTCAGTTTAAGCCGGCGTTTAAATTCGTTAGCAGCGGGCTACGTTGTTTTCGTTCGCGGGTTCTTCAAAGACTAAAATGTATAGATGGGCTGCTCCAAGCAAGAATCAACTGGCAAGTCTTTGTATGGCTGGCAGAGGAGGTTCAACTTTTTTATATTACCTATACATAACGGAAGGACTTTGTCGCACATGTGATATTGCGGCATTGGTTGGCTTAATCAAATCATACTACATTTAACATATTTATGTTCATCTTGTAACTGCTATTAAAAAGGTGAAAGTTTGTGAGTGAGTCTGTATGTTTGTATGTTTGTCCGTCTATCACGCTGAAGCATCGGAACGGATCTGGATGAAACTTGGCACAGAAATAGTTTATATTTTTAGGTCCCTTGGGATAATTTCCAACGTCCACCCGGGAAAAGCCACTGGCAGCTGCTAGAGGCGTCATAAAAGAGAAATTTTAACTCATTAAGCTCTTCTTGGTTCATTCTGTAGAGAAAATATTGTCTCTGAATATGTACTACAATTCTTTAGTGATAAGTTCCGGCTACACAAAACATCAATACATTAAAAATATCCATGTAGGCATTGTTCCAAAAGCCTAAAACAGTGCTCAACAGTCTAAGGACATGTCTCACTGACTTTATACTGTCATGTCCTATCTACAATTTAAATCTCTGGCGGCGCCATCAATTGCGTATGTGAGTTGCGTAGCCCGCTAAGTGGATCTCCATTTTAACTCCTGAAACAAGCCGGTTCAGGCTTTCAGTCGGATCTCGGCATTTGCATGATTGGCATTACGCTGATTACCCCTCCCCCGCAGGCCCCGCCGGATCTTCCGTCACGCTTCACCCCGCATTCCTCATTCGTGCCTCGTGCCGATTTCAGAAAGCTAAACACATGCAAATTAACCTTTCAGTGAACAGTCCTAAAAGTAGTGGCGTTTATTTATGGTTTTGAATGTAGTTGTGTGGTGGTTCGATAAATCTTGGTCTCCATAGGAATTTACGTGTGTGGCATAATTAGGTGCAGGTGATATTCGTTTTATAAATTCGGAAGACTTGCAAATCTCTTAAATGACAAATGTTCATTTAAAAATCCTGTAAGTTCCCTAGCTAAACTGAAGGTGAACATAATTAGAATTGAGAACCAACAAACAGGAAACTACTGAGTACCTACATAAAAGTTATTAGCAGTCAGTTTGTACGTATTAAAACGTTAATCTTGCCCCCGCCCCCCTGCTTTGCGTCACCTCCCCCGCACCGACAGTTGAAAGTGCTCCAGAAAGTGTCGTTTATGTACTCAAAGCATATGCAAATGGATGTTTTAAAATTTTAGGGAGAGAACGCCACTTTAGTCCCTGAAGCACTTGCGAATATCAAAATGTAAATTTACCCTTTTATGTTTAGGTACAAATCTTGTAAATGAAAGCGTTCATTTTATTGACTTTAGCCCGACAAACATTGAGTACACGGCCATTTGATGTAAAACCCTTTGAAATATGCATAAACAATTTTCGTGTACACATTCATTTTATTTCATAGTAAACGTTTTCAAATAAATTTTAAGTGCCTACCTAGCTTCAGTGAGAATGACATTTTTATAATAGGCATAAAAATGTACTTTAGGTACCTTTGTGAAATTGTGGCCAAAGACTAAATAACTTTCGACAAATTCATCATTACAAAATGTCCAAATGGCGTCCATTTTGTTTTGACAGCCGTCTAAGTTACGACAAAGTATCAGTCTCACGCAACAAACTGTTAAATAACACAGATTATGTTTTGGTCAAACTCCGTTTACCGGGTGTAAAGTGAGAAGTAGGAATAGGAAGACGGTGTCGCTCGGTCCGGTGCGCGCGCACCGATCTCAGCTGATCGAATTACTTGTATGCACACTAATGCCAATCCTTCGAGAATCGACGTGTTGTGAGAAAATCATCGCCAATTATAGCCAGGTATTTGTTATCCCGCATACTATTGTAGTTATTAAGTGTTCATTGAAATGTGTTGATTGCATTGATTTATAACTTAATTTTCGTGGAAATAATGATAATTCTTGGAGTGTAGGCAAGTTAATAAGAACGGTTATCATTTAAAGGTATCATTATGTTCATCATTATTTCAAGTCAAGTGGCAAATTCAGCTTTAGCAACCACACTGCAAAAATTTGCCTTATTATGGCCGTTTATCCGTCAAAAGGGGATTTTTTTTTCCTGGTAAGTAAAATGCAAACGCAAAGCTACCTAGGTACCTACATCGTCATACCTTCACATCATAAATATCTACATACATCCATTAACATGAGGATAATGTATGGTTCCACATGAAAAATTATTGCTAAAAATGTCGTATAATTTTCGACACGACTTTTAACAGTTTTAATATCAGACGTATAATAATTATACCCTTACCATTTCTGGTATCAAGTGTCCTTTGTAGGTGTTCATTACAGAATGTCAGATTTTTCGTTCGTTTAAACCCGTTGTGGCGCAGTGGTGCGAGAAACATACAGTCGCGGTCTAAAAATGTTTATCAGTTTTCACATTGTGTGCAGTAAAGTCTCAAATGCTATGCTGCTATTACTTGTGATAATGGTTGTGAAGCACTCATTCTAAAAATAAAAATAAAAAATATTTGAAAAAAATACTGACTTTTGATAATGCTACTCATTTCTTAATTAAAAAGTTGTCACAATAGACATCATGCTATTCAATCTTAAAAAATAAAGATGTTTTGAATTTATATTTTATTAACTCTTTCTATTTTTATACACAAAAAAACCCCTATGCTAAAGAAATCACATACATCATCGATCATGTGAGGTAAATGCTAGCATGCAATTATAAACCTTAAGGTGGTAAACATTTTCCGTCCGCGTCTGTACGTCACGCCTCTTGGCTATGTGTGACTATATCAATGCACTCTTTGTATCCGATTACTGTAATAATTTGAATAAATCTTCCATTACACTCATTAATACAGTGTTAATGGACTGCTTCAACGAGTCACGCCGATGTTTCATGAAGATCATAAACAATATTAAAGTGATAGACAAAAAAGCTTCCTTTTTTCTCTATTTCACCTGGAACACATGGAAAAAGGCTCGCACCTGCAAGTAATGAAATTAAACATTTATTTCTGTAAGTAGATCTTTTAAGACACTTTTATGCGTAAATATTTTAAAGCTAGGTGGCACCGGCAGTTCCTAGCTGACTGAGAAGCCGAAACAAGCTCAGAGGTCGAGATCTGTTTTAAAGTCCAAACATTATCTACAGGGTTACTGGTAACTCGACGTATTCCTTGCAGGACGTCATAGTAGGGTTAAAATGCAACAAATTAAGCCACCAAATGTTCTACCGAAATTCAGTAGTTTTTGAGTTAGTTCGATTTTTAGAGTTTTTATGAATAATCCCAGATTAAATCATTTGAAACCAATTTAAAAATTATTTACGGCGCGACAGTACAGAAATTTTAAGTTATTATCGTAGTTGATGCCGTAGCAGATCTTTGTTAATAATTAAAAGTTCAAAAATGCCTTAAACCTTGGCAAATATCACTAATCAAACATTTTTTTTTTTGTAATTTTTGTTATTACTCCATACAAATTGTTGTCTAGTGCAAAAATAAAATACTACGCCTGATGTACAAATTACTAGGAAAATATCCTTATCTTATCAGCTATCCAAAAAGGTATGAATGTTAATACAAAGTCATGGACTACATTATGAAAATCGTTTTTGATTTAGTACAGGAAGACGTGCGTCTCACAAAAAGGTGATTATTCGGAAAATCAAATAAAACAATTTCGTGAATGTTATTATTATTTTTAATAAATTTCAATTTAATAACTTTTATGACATACATTTCACACGTCTTGTTCGATGTGCTGCCCTCGGTTTCGAATACATGTTCTTATTCGCTTCCTCATTTCAGTTTTTGTGATTCTTGATGTGATTGTTGCCCTCATCTGGTCCGCCGCATCTGTTATTCTCTCCCTTAGTTCTTCAATTGAATTTACTGGGGTCACATAAACTAGGTCTTTCATATGACCCCAGACGTAAAAGTCTAGGGGCGTCAGATCAGGGCTTCGCGCAGGCCACGGAATCGGCCCACCGCGCCCTATCCATCGGTTTGGATAGTTTTCATCCAGCAATTGTCGAATTGTGATTCGGAAGTGGGCTGGACATCCGTCATGTTGATAAATCATGTTTGCTCTTCTTTCTTCCGGTACATCCGCGAGCAGTGGTGTTAAATGATTTCTAAGGAAATCTTCATAAAGTTCCCCATTTAGTGTTCGGGGTAAAAAATGTGGGCCGATTAATTTGTCGTCGATAATACCCATCCAAACATTAAGCGAGAACCTACGCTGGGATGCGGTTGGTTTCAGTTTTTTAGGGTTTGCTTCTGCTTTCGGTGCCCAGTAATGTAAGTTGTGGTAGTTTGTGATACCATCACGGTCAAAACATGACTCATCGGTCCACAGAATGTTTTTTAAAAAGTTTTCGCCTTCGGCGTCGGCACTCAGCATGAAACGACAAAATTCAAGCCGTCTCGGCGGATCTCCCTCTTCTAATGACTGGACTGGTTGGTAGTGATATGGATGTCGGCCTGACAAGTGAACTACAGACCAGACTTTCCACTGTGACATACCAAGCTCACGCGCTACGATGTTTGTCGATATGTTGGGGTCGTCAATAAAACGTTGAAGAATCAGCTCTTCGTCGTCAGCCGTGTATCTCCGGGAACGACCAGTGTCAATTTGCCTGGTTCTTTGGACGCTGCCAGTTTCAGATATTCGCCGATAAGTCGATCCGAAGACACTAACGTGTGGGAGTCGGCGGTTGGGAAAGCGAAGTCCATATTCTCTCCGCGCTTCAGCAGCGTTACCGTCACAAAGTCCGTAACAGTAAATTATGTCAGCGTATTCTGGATTAGAATATGCAGCCATAGTCAGCACTTATGAAGGCACAGCACAGCACGAGAGCAAGATACGCGATAGGGATAGCCAGATAACAAAACACGAGCTTACGCGACGTAGAGTTGAGACTGACTAACGCTGACGACCAGAAAATCGCACCCCGAGTCATGCCGAGAGAACAATAGTAACCAATCACAAAGCTTACCGTGTGTTTGGAGTTCAAGCTCAGGTAAAACTACGAATACTACGAATAACAAACAAAATGTTGATTGTCTTACAATTTTACCTACTCCCCATAAAACTCTTCTCTACCCTGTCATACATGCAAAAGTATTGACAATCATACCTTTCTGAATAGCTGATAAGACAAGGATATTTTCCTAGTAATTTGTACATCAGGCGTAGTATTTTATTTTTGCACTAGACAACAATTTGTATGGAGTAATAACAAAAATTACAAAAAAAAAAAATGTTTGATTAGTGATATTTGCCAAGGTTTAAGGCATTTTTGAACTTTTAATTATTAACAAAGATCTGCTACGGCATCAACTACGATAATAACTTAAAATTTCTGTACTGTCGCGCCGTAAATAATTTTTAAATTGGTTTCAAATGATTTAATCTGGGATTATTCATAAAAACTCTAAAAATCGAACTAACTCAAAAACTACTGAATTTCGGTAGAACATTTGGTGGCTTAATTTGTTGCATTTTAACCCTACTATGACGTCCTGCAAGGAATACGTCGAGTTACCAGTAACCCTGTATAATATAAAAATAAGTCGGGTTTTCCTTCCTGACGCTATAACTCCAGAACGCACGAACCGATTTCACTAATTCTTTTTTTGTAATGACAAAATAACGGCTTTCTTCTAAATGCATTGGAAAGTATTTACGGTACTTACATTTTAAATCGAAATATTCATAATAATATGTACAGAAATAATATGTAAAATAATCAAAGAGCATCAAAAAATGTTTTTTTGTTGTGTTTGTTATTGTCAGGAGAAGGTTTTTACATTTAAAAAAAGTAGGTAGGGAAGGTAGTTACGGTAGGTACGGTAGGTAGGGAAGGTAGTTACGGTAGGTACGGTAGGTAGGTAGGTAGGTAAGTAGGTAGGTAGGTAGGTAGGTAGGTAAGGTAGGGTAGGTAAGGTAGGTAGGGTAGGTAGGGTAGGTAAGGTAGGTAGGGTAGGTAGGGTAAGTAGGGTAGGTAGGGCAAGTAGGGTAGGTCAGGTAGGTATCATAGTGAAGACAGGACAACGTCTGTCGGGTCAGCTAGTATTATATACATTTTATGTGAGTCTAACAACGGAGGGCCATGTCTGGATGAACCTTTTAAAAAAAGTGCCATTACAGTTTCGAGTTGACCTGTCCCAACAGAGAGCATGCATGCGTCAGTCATCGTGTAGCCCAAATAAATTTTAGGGAGCAACAGTTTTGAATTTCACAATCATACAGCGAATTTCAAATACACTCAATATCGATATAGTTTTATTGACCAAAAAAAAAACAAAAAGAAAATCATCATGGTACTTAATGAGCCGGTGGGTATAGCTTCCGGACTCTTCCTAAGTTTTCTTCTGTATATTTTCCAATGCCTTTAATCTAGGCAACTGCCGCGTAGTTGTCCAAGTCGCAGTTCCTAAATTTCGCATGCACCAATTAGGATTACTCTCGATATGTCAGTCTCAATCAATGATAACCAAAGCCAAAAAAAACACACCTTTGCACAGTTAATACTTAGTCATCAAGCAGCAAAAAGCGCAGAGTTTTTACAGTAATCTAATTTGTTATTACAACCAAGAAGCTTTTGTCTGTTAAAATAAATCAACGGTCAATTAAAAACAAAATCATTTGAACGCAAGTGGTCGTAACCGCAACGTCCCTTCCTGTCAAGTCGATACGGAGTAGCGTTCACGTCAAGCCAATGAGTTGAGAGCCCAGTGGCTAATACCAGCTGGATATCATGTTCACATACTCTATTAAACATGATAACCATCGTACCGGGTGTTGACCACACTTTGTTTAGATTAGAATTCAGTCTTCTATTGAAGTTGAGTGAGCAACGATTTCGGTCGAATATTGACGGTCACTTTTTGTTGGTGAGCAATTCATACCAGATAACATGAAAAATTTGGCTGCTTATATTTTTAGGACTAAAATTCAGCACCGTGTATGGAAATTTCGTACTACGGCTACAATAGGTAGGTACTAAACGCATCAGTCGTCACCCATTGGAGTTCTGTTTCTATACTACGGTGAATCATCATCAGTTTTATTTAAAACTCAAGTTGGCTGAAAATTTAACTCCAAAGCTCCAAAGCAAAAATACTCGTATGATTAATATTATATCTGATCTAATCCTACATTTCACAGCCGTATTCGCTTCGAAACCAATCAAGCGTACAGAAATTCTAATAGAATTTCCTTACATGTTTAATTTCACAATTTGCCTGCAGCACGCACACTGGCTCCCCCACGTGTGAACACATGACGACTGACAATCGGCTGTGTGTGAGTGCGTGAGCGTCGGTTGCTTGTGGTCGCCGCGGCTCAGTTGGTAAACGGACGTAATCTCGACTAAACACTGATCAACTACTAATACTCCTTTGTGTTGGGTGGCTGATAAGATGCGGTGGTAGTACTCAGTTCGATTACTGAGTTAAATTACTTGTAAAATTAATCAGTTGTGCAATATTATATCGCTTTCTCACATCCAACCTCAATCTATCAAGATCCCAATTGAGACCAACATTTCACTTAGGTACATGTTCGTAGCAGGCTTGTAGTTACGTTACGTTGATGTCTTTTTTTGCAGGAAAGTGACTGCATTTTTTCTCACTGAACATTTATCCTAGTTACTACATTAAAATATTCTATTATATATATAAATAGTTTTATCATGGTTAATAACATTTTTTTAAAGCGAATTAAGTTTCTGCTTGATTAATAATACGATCTTATAAAGATAGGCACTGTTTTTGAAAGTAATACCTACGCGAATCGATTTCAGTTCCATCAATTTCATCTCTGCAGTCCTGAGAAAATCAAATATAGTTTATTTGATTTTCTCCATACATGATAATGTTGCCAATTTATTCATTCATTTTAAATTATTCCAATCATTTTTTTTGTTTATTTATTTATAGTTATAAAACCACTAAGTAAAGTCCATTTCCTGGCAAATAAAAAACTTATTGTCACTAAAGGTCTACTCACCCTAAAAAGAAAAAGAGAAGTACTTAGACATACCACTTCACTTAGTTTATGCATCACTTAATATAATCTTAATACTAATGCAAAGTTGAGTAGTCAGTACAAGTTATCGCAGATCCTCTCAAGTCATAATTACATACATTAGAAATACATGTTCCTTTTAAATGAGACAGTGAAGCTACATCACGGGGCAATAGTAAATCGATATGATCAAGTTAAACTATTGGTTAATGTATCACTGGCGAGTAAAGTGATACACGGTGTGGCTACCAAGTACCCAGTCGCACACATCAGTATTACTCAGAGCGCCGTGAACATGAGGTATGTGGACTGACAGTTATAATGTCAACATTTAAAAATGCTAGGCTTCTTGTGCTACTAATTATAATATATGCTCTATAAAGCCCTTCACAAGTACCTAATTGGAAAATATTAGAGTAATTAGTATATTCAGTCTCTTAAAAAACAAGGACTCTAAGATTTAAACCCATAAGGCGCTAGTAGGCACCTATATAATCAATCTAATGTTTCCACTGCTGGGACAGGCCTTCCTTCGGTGAGAGGGAGGGATACTTTAATTTGGCACCGTATGCCACCTACCAGAATATCTTGGGTAAAAAATAGACCTAACATAAACTAACCAAGAAATAATACAATTCACCGGCCATGAATAACATGTATCTTTAAAGAAACAACTGCATTTAAAAAGTTACAGCTTGATAAAAGCTAAAAAAAGTTTTAAGTAGAACCTACCTACATTTAAAGAAACGCAAGCTTTTCCTTAACTGCCTACTTCTGTCTAAAGTTTAAGTACCTACTTAACTATGTTGCAGCAAAAAGCTACACGTAAGTCCATATAAAGTACCCACACAGTAACATATATGACAGCTTACGTTTCGTGCAACTATGTGTGTGTTACGGGTTATGCGCACGCGCAATTTCGCAGTGTTTTGTATCGTCGTGCGACCGCAGGCTCCGTTCAACTGATACAGCGCTCTCAAGTTACACCCAAGTGAAATCGTTTCATAAAAGGCCCTTTTGGCTTCTGCAACACTTTATAGGATTCTAGTACATTGAAGAATTTGAATATGTTTACGTTAGCAAAGTTGTATGAAATCTGTAGGTTGATTTGTGCAGATTTTTGGGAAAATATATCTTATGAGCCGTATATACGTTGATAGCGACGGTAATTTAAAAGTTCGATTATAAAGTGGCTGCATATTATAACCGTCATCTTCAGAAATAATTTAAAAGACCGATGTTCCAGTAGAATGCCTAAAAGTTCTTCTATAGCTCAAGCTGACAGCTTGCTATTATGTGGCCGGCTTCCAGTTGGTACTTAAGCTATCCATCCAAAGCAAACAATAGGTACCTAAAAACGATTGTTCCTCCTTCTCCTACTCCCAGCAAAGTAATATGATTTAACATTAACAGCAATCACAATATTATCACTTTTTACGACACGTTTTCCCGTCTCGTAATGTGTTTCGCGTACGGCTCCGTTTGTGTGAGAGCACTGCCGTTAATTTGCTCATGAATAGTAACAAGTGGGGTCCGACTCGAACCATTAATAGCCTGTTTTTGCCACCTACACTGTGATTATTTTCTAGTAAAACGGTTGTTTCTTGCTATTATTCAGTGTTGTACAAAGTGACTACTCCAGCCTATTGTTTTACACTTTGATCTTAGCCAAAAGGCCGAGATTTCTAAGCGGGATTGTCCGAAAGGGTTACCGCTACCCCGGTACATAAAGGGCTACGGAAGGAACATGGATGGGTTTTAGTCAGTAAGAGTCTGACACTCCCTTCCGCTCCACCCAGAGCGGGAGCAGTCATTGGATGATTTCCCAGCCTTAAAAAAAAGCCTATTGTTTTTTCGTTTCGTGCCTGTCCGACTGTTTCCACATCATTAGCTACTATGCATGTATACCGATATTGCCTCGCGATGCTATTGCTATTTTATTATTCATTGTTTAAACGTATATTAAAAACTATTTTGCACGATCTGTTTGCTATCCGCGGTTTTTACTTGAGACTATTAATTTACATTATCAACATGTAAAGTTATTCTGTTTTCGAATTATTAAATGCGTAAGCTCTTTAATTTTGAAAAGGTGTCTTAAACTAAATACAACGATATTCAGCACTTTTTTATAAGCCTTTTTTTTTGAGGTTGGGAAATCATCATATGACCCCTTATGCTCTGGGTGGAGCGGAGGAAGTGTCAGACTTCTGAGTCTGACACTTCCTCCGCGGTTTTAGTCCGTAAGGGTCTGCCCTTACTGACTAAAACCAATCCATGTTTCTTCCTTAGCCCTTCATGTTTCAGGGTAGCGGTAACCCTATAGGACAAACCCGCTGAACTTTTACAAGCCTGGGATTGTTTTGGAACGTTTAACATTATCAAAGAATGTCTTAACTAGAAGTTTTTCTAACAACAACGCCGCCGCGGCGCGGCTCTATGAAGCTTTCTATGGAAGACGCTTTTAATGGAGTTTCTACTAAAAGTATGCGTCGTAACAATTATAATTGATAACGTTTCTCATTCACTCAATTATATTAAATGGAGTGAATGTTAGCTGTTTCCCGGTTTGAAACAATAACGATAATCAGATGGCAACATCTCGCGAACAATGACACTGTGCGCTGGCTGCGGTGACCATGATGTTGGGAAAAAACAATTAATTATGCGATTAGAACTCAGGGTAGGAACTTTCATGATACATACAGATTTTCCAAATAGTTTATTTTTTATTTTTGTTATTTGGCACATACACACAAAAATCTGCACATAAAGAACAATAACCTTATATTGTTCTTTAAGTGCAGATTTTTAGCTAGTTATGTAATCTAGGATAGGTTCTCAAGTGTGGTTGCTGCGTAAGAATTTGATTCAAGGTGGTAGCTACGGGATTTCACAAGGAAACATAATATTAAAAAAATACAGTATCGTTTAACTACTTCAAAGGAAACCAGCAATTATGAGTGGAAATAGTAACCAAGTAGGTATACTTATCCACTCCAAAGTACCTTGCGCATACAAGTATCGAGGCGTTGTCAGTGAAAGGAAGTGAGGCGACGCAACACCACCACCGGGATATCATAAAACGCTTATAGTTTTCCTCCATACGCACATTGCGCACCCATTTGAATATCCAATGCGTTTATAATTAGCTATTCAATAAACACTGACTTTGTAATGTCGGCAGACGAGCACCTACTTATTTGTATTGTTGGGCTAACCATTTTTTAAACATAACGTTACATCACGCATGTTATCCCTAAAGGATTAGGCAGAGGTGTACATGTCGCCATTTATGTTTGAGTCCCATGTAAAAGGGGGCGAGCTTATCGTCATCAACCGGGCACAAATCCTGAGTCCAGGCAACTACTGAGAAATTTCGGATGAAAAAACCACTAACAGCCAGGGTTGGAACCCAGAACCACATGCTCTTGCGACCACTAGACCAACGAGGCCAACGAGACCTTTTTAAATGTTCTGTCTATTACTACAACACAACGCAACAGTAATAAAGAACACGGGGCGAACCACCTTCTTAAAGAGCATATTATTTTAGTATTAGAAGTTACGGGTTTGGCTCTACATTAGAGCTTATAACTTATTAGCAGTGAAAACGTTGTGAGTCTTGGCAAGCTACTTTACATGAAATGTTTTAATGGGAAATCACTTATTTTTATAGGCTGCTCTATTTCTTTTTATTTTAGCGGTGATATTGTATACGTCGATAATTCGACATATTTTAGGCGTTAATAAAATCCAAAGGCTACACAAATTTTTTTTTGTTTTTTTTTTTTAATTAACCACATCTAATTGAGTAAGTTGCCAAGCTTTATCCAGACCAAAGCTATGAAAGTTTGAAAATACGACGAAGCGTTTCGTGAAAAAACTTTTTTACAAAAAATAAAACCGACTTCCAAAAAAAACACTACAAAGTGAAAAATAATTTTGATTTCGGAAGTCGGTGTCTTCGGTTTTGTATTTTCATTTTTTGCCACCGACTTCCGAAATCAAAATTATTTTTCACTTTGTAGTTGTGGTACCTACACAACCCACCCCCCCCGCCCCCCCAATTGTAATACCACTACCTGGTATGTAAATTACAGTGACAGGAACTTATTAGAACATCGTCCACATACATTAAGTAGGATTTTTTTAGATTTTTGTTGATTTTTCAAAAACCGCTTATCCGATTTCGATAACAATTTTATGGGACCATTTGGGAAGTATACCCTTTGCAACAAAAAAAGAATTTTTCAAATCGGTTGGCAAGCAACGGAGTAATACGCGAACAAACATAAAAAAAATATATATATATATTTACAGTCGAATTGAGAACCTCCTCCTTTTTTAGAAGTCGGTTAAAAAGTTACGTAGTGCCTTTCCTTTTTTCGTTTTTTGCTCGTCTTGGCGTGGGCACTATCGCGCCCCTAGATTAAGCATCGTCTCTGCAAAGAACACTATCAGCAATCGACGCCAACTAATCGGTAGAGAATCGATTAATCGGTCGTCGTCTGCGACAGGCCTTCATGGTACCCTATTTGTCTATGATATGCTATCTAACCGATTCATTGTAACATGCAAATTGTGCACTGTTACTTTATTCAAGCATGCTAAATAAGGCGAATGAGAAAAACTAGACAATCAGCTGCTTACGGTAGGAACCTTTCCGGGAGACAAAAACTGGTTGGTTAGGTATTTTCATACCTAGCCCGCTAGTCTGCTAGAGAAGAAACGGCAAACTTAAACCCAATCCATCTAGATTAGATAATATTGTTGCAAATATAACATAATCAGCGTCAAATCTGCAATAATGTGAAAATATCTATTAAAACCAATCGTTTAGATAGAAGTACGTAACCAATCCTAGATAACCCTGAAAGTGTGGCGACTGGCAGCTTTTAGCCGAGTTCTCACGCCGCTGTTACTGTTAACCTAACTGCCGGTAAGCGGTGCACTCATAATACTTAAAAATTAAAAGTTATTGTATTTATGAAACGTGTGAGAATGTTTAATTAAATAAGTGGAATAAACGGAACTAAGCACTTATTAGAGCTAATGAAAGTGACGACACACTGGTAAACATTGTGGAAACAACGCGTAATGAGATTTACTTAATCCTCTAAGTTCTCAAGCCGATTAGGCAATATGAAACTATACACGAGTTACTTAAAAATGCATTGAAGTTTTAATTTATGGCAATACAATGAACCAGTTGAAAATGATACTTCCTGGCTTTGTTCCTTAATTTGAGACATATATATCTATAAATTATTATTATTAGCATACCTAATTTATAGCAGTGGTGGCCCAGTGGTATCGGCGTGGGCTTACAAGTTGTCGGTCGTGAGTTCGAACCCAATCAGGCGCTTTACTTTGTGTATTACCACAGAATTAATTTCATTATCACTGCTCTCAAAACGTTGAAGGAAAACATCGTGAAGAAACCGGCATGTGCTCTTAGAACAAAAAAATCGAAGACGTGACATCAGCCAACCCACACTGGGCCCGCGTGATGAATTATGGCCCACTCCCTCTCCTATAGAGGAGGCCGGTGTCCCAGCAGTGGGTCAAAGTCAAAGTCAAAGTCAAAACATTTATTTCAAATAGGCACAAGAAAGGCACTTTTGAACGTCAAAAATTAACAAGAAATAGAATTGATTCTAGTCGCCCCTTCCAAAAGGTGGGAACATTATAGGCTGATACGTATTTTGAATTATTACAATCCTTCAAATCACACAGTCTCCTCAATCGAAGGACTTCAAACTTTGGCACTTTTTACTTAGCAAAACACATGTGTAGTTTCGGGCGAATTAGCTTAGTCCATTATCTAAAGGTCTGCATCTTGTCAGTTTCTTTAAAAAAAATATGAACGGGCGATCGGTAGCACAAACAAAGATTAGTTCCACATTATTTGACGTGTATCCTGGACTCATCGAAAATTAGTTGCGCGATCTGACGGGAGACGCCCTCGGCGTCATGTGTTAGAACCGATCATTAATGAGTTACAGCAAAAAAATATGTTCGTCTACACAATACAGGCGCATGACTCGCCGCTCCGCGATCAATTATTAATAAAAAGCGGGCCGCTTCATTGAAAGGGCGATTAGCTCAATATTTATATGGAATATTCGGTATCAACGGAGCTTTGTGGCCATAATTTGGTGGGTCGTGACGCGGCGCGTTTGACTCTCCCGCCCGAGCCATAGACCAACTGCCTCGGCTGATGCGTAGACTTGATACTGCGTTTATTAGCTATTAAATATACCAGCTTATTTAACTACTTAAATAGAATAGAGTACCTAATATACTATACTATAAAGTAAAAACAAAAACCAAAACCCGCAATTATCACTTATCTCTATAAAGACAGTTAAATAACATAGGTATACCTACTACCTCTTTTAAGGCAGGTAAACATTTTTCAAATATTTAAACCGCTAGTATCGCTATTGCTACTGCTATTTTAGGTTTCGCATCACACGCCTCAAGATAACTACCTATTCCAGAGTTCAAAAATTACCTTATAAAAACAAACCTCTACGAGTTCTCCCAAATGCGGGCATCACACTCAGGCAAGCGTTTTTCTCCGGCTAATGGTACGGCCCGGGCCACCGCGCTCGGCTCATTGTCCTACCGAATTGACTCGCCGATTCTTTCAATAGAATTCTTCGCTGTGAAAGCAGGCACTATATGTCGGCATAAATCTATTTAATCTGATACATTTCCCGAACATCAATCAAATACACGCACTCGACACTAGCGAATTATTGGATCAAGCTTAGATATTAGGTTATTATTTTGATGTTTTATTTCAGGACCTTGCTGAAGTACTAGGTAAAGTATTTTGACGATTTCAACGTGAAAGGGCTAATACTGAGAATCATTATTTATAACTTCAACTTTTTAATTTTTTGGGGTCGTATCGACAGGCATATCGTACTTACTCTATTCAAGTTATTCGCTAAGCTCACAAACATATTTTTCACATGATAAATGAACCGTTTATAGAATGTTAACCTTTTCACCGCCACGGACACCAATAGAAGCTCCGGATTTTCGTGCCACCAGCGCCACGTCTACAATAGAAGCCCTTCATTTTATTTATGTTATAAAAATAAATTTACTGAATTTAACAGGTTTTTTCCATTTCATAAATTAAAAGCACTGTCTAATACCCTATTTTTTTATTTTTCCACACAAAAGAAGCCCTTAATTGTCACAAAATTGGCAAAAACAAAAACTCCGAAAATTTTTGATGTCCCCGGAACGCCAAGGACTTGATATATAGTCGGCCAGTGATGTGACGCGAAAGTTAACACTGTTTGATTTCACCCGATGAAATATTTAGAAACATTATTATCGAAAACAATTTGAGGTCAGTAAAATATGAACTTAGATAACTACATTATAACAAATGGAAAATAGACGAATTTCGTCCGTCGGATAGGTGCCAAACCGTAATTAAATAGTTATTGGCAATCCTTATCGATAATTATATTCGCATCCCTACAAAATAGTTTGTTTTCGATAAAAGTTTATGGTTGTCAGTGCCCCGGGCGCCACGGACTAGTATAGAAGACGTTCTGTGACGTCATAAACGTAAGACTGTCAAGGTCACTTTGTAATAGTGCAGCCAGCAGCAATATTTATTTATTTTATTAAATATGAACGAGGAACTGACTGCGGATGAGCTTTTAAGTATTCTACAAGGTGTGGAATCGGACTCGGAGAATGTTGTGGAGAATGTTGGACCAGAAGATGATGATTCTGAGGTATGTCTTGATAATAATAATAACGTTTATTTAAAGAATAAGAAACTTATTTATAAGCAGGTAGTTACTTTGTGTGTGTTACGTAGAAGTGATCAGATTCTACATAATATACCGTAGAAGACAATTTTATAGTTGCGTTTTTGCAACAACATTCTGCATAGATTTTGACTGCATTGTTAACTTTGTATTTATTTATTTATTTACGTACAAAATTATGTGACGAATAAAATGTCGTTGACGTCGTTTTATATTTATTCCTTCTTGTGCTCATTGCCAACTCATTATAATTATAATATAAAGAAAACTATTATTTGATACAGTCACTAAAATATTGATTTATAACTTATAGCTTAAGTAACAAAACTAATATTATGAAAACGAAGTTTATATTCATGTACTACAACTTTGTTGGTGATGCATCTCTTATTTTTTTGATAATTTATATCTGGGAACACTTTATATTTATCTGAGAACGAAAATATTTCCTGGTGATAGATCTATTTATTTGGTGATACAACTTGATGACAAATATAAATTTTGGTGACAAAAAAAAATTGTTCCCATTCAAAATAGGCTGAAAGTCAGCACTTTTCGAACGTCACATTTTATCTTAAATAATAGCTTTGTGCTCAAAATGGAACAAAACATAGAAAAAAGACCATAGACCACATCCCTAATCAGAATTGAATTTAACGTGTTCTGAGCGCCAAGGACTTGAAATGAAGTCAAAGGATGACGACATGAAACAATTAGTGATGTGCCTCATTTCTTATGGCTCTAATTGAGTTATGTATTTGTTTCATTGATATTTGTTATTTATATTGTTTTTCTTATCAAGGACACTGGGTAATAAAACAAATATGGCAATATTTAATCGGTTTTTATTTATATCCGTAAAATTATAAATAAAACATAACTTAACGTGTATAATTCTCATTCATCGATATGACGCTACCCTCATCACTACTGTTTACTATACATTTCGTTATACATTTATAGCTTGGCGTGTGGCGAGGCATCGCGTTCTGTGTACGCTGGCGTTGAAAAGGTTAAAACAACGGTCTAATGCCAATAAATTATTTGTATAATTCATTTGGCATTACCGACCGCATAGCAACCAATGGCTGCCAGAACAATTTTTCAGTAGAGCTGATGCTAATGAAAAGGCATTTTCACGAGGTTTGGCGCCGGCCGACATGCAAATGTGCTGTTTAATGACGCGCGAAGCCACGCCACACAACTATACTAGCTTTACGGACACAAAACGTTACATTACACGCAGTTTATTGTGAAAACTTGTTTCAGAACTGTAAACGCTCCTATCTACAACTTTACCGATACCTATGTACGATCCGAGTCGAATCACAGGCAATGTGACTTTGAATACATCTTGACCCCATACTGGCCTGTATTGACAATCGTAATTTATGGTGAGAAACACGGAAACATATTGCAAACAGAAAATAAAGTTCAGGCACAAAACCCCAGCCATGAGAACTCAAAGCAGAGACATTCTCCGTCTAGCGGCGCCTATTGACAGATTTCAACTAAATGTTTTATGACTCAAGTATCAGTAAAACGACTACATCCTTAAGGTAAATGTGTCACGATTGAGTCATTCGTCCCGCCTTCAAAATGAAAAGCCCTTCAACCTTGAAAAGGCCAGAGAATGCGGCATGAAAGAGCCTCACAATACTCTTTTAATTTGTCATTATGCAGCAATAAAAACATGGTAAATGAGAGCGACAAAAAACTCGTTCAGAGACAAACAAAAACCGCGAGCTGGGGCGAAATTCGCAAATCATTCTACGATAATGACGGCCGCTTGAAAAAAATTTAAATATCAAAAGGCCGGACGGGGCACGGTAATGGTTTAAAATCATTTTTCATTCGAGTCACTCGTGAGTCAGAAATACGAAAACGGTAGCCATCACATCGGGCGCGCTTCCATTAACTCTAGCCGACTCGCGATTAGAATTTTGGACGAACTCCATCTTTCATTTGTTACCTTCTTCGGAATAAATAAAACAAAAATGTTGATCAATTACAGTTCGAATGAAACTACATTAAGTACCTGGGTCGTTAATGGTTTTTATTTACAAAGGTCCTTTTTAATATTAAATCGCATGACTTATGTTATTTAAATGTCATTTGTTCTTCTTTTTCTTGTTCTTGGGTTGCGATTGGTCGACAGAGGGCAGCCCGCTATCGAATTCGCTCGCCGTATGCATGGAGCTCTGTTTTGATTGTCGAGCGCCGAACGAACCGAACTTCGCTTTAGGGAATCTGTGAAGGAAAAACATTCTGATAAAGAATAGCAATAGCAGAAATTGATAGAAAATGTCGACTAGATCGTACATTACTATAGTATATCAGATATCAATTTCGAAATTTCATCAAGATTTACAGCATTACCTATATTAGAGGTAGTGTGTCGTGTTTAACACGTTGAGCGCCAACGCGGTCACCGGTGAGCCGCGAACAATAGTTTTTCTATTGTGTCTGCTGCGTGGCAGTCAACGACTTAATCGTGGATTAAGTCTGTAAAGCTGACTGTTAACATAACTGAACACTCGCATCATGTTCTGTACCTACCTACAAATTACTTGAAAGTCTAAAAACAGATGGGTAAAAAAACTCACCCTGGCCGCTTCTTCTCTTCGTCCTCATGAATAGTAAGTCTATTGCTCGGCTTGTCCTTATTGGTGGGATTGGACTTAACACGTCGGGCAAGCGTAGCGGGAGCGTCTCGCAGAGCGAAGGCCTTAGCCGCGTGCCCCAAGTGCAACTGTCTTGAGTCCAGATACTCCTTGACGTCGCGAGGGTAGCCCGCGTAGAAACGGACCCAGGATGTGTATGCTAGGTGCGGAAAAAGGTTGTTAGAAAACTGAGATTTTATGCCGTGTCGTTTACATAATAAGCCATAGAACATCAAATAGTTTTGCTGATAGGATTCGAATCTCTCTCTTAGGAGGTCGGCAACGAATTCTAAATATTACAAAATGTTAATAAACTGTCGAAAAGTAATCGAAAAATGACGACCGCCTTATAAATTTGAAGCTGTGTGAAGGTTCCGCTTTTTTGCACTTTATACCAGAGAGTAATATGTACCTCTACTAGCTCTCAGCAGCCAGTCCCTGTTGGTATGCGCGGTGTGCTCGAGCCGCGCTTGCACGGCGACCGCGGCGCGCTGTGCCGTCGCAGCTGCCGGCACCACAGTGCGCAGCGCGTCAAGCGCTCGCGATTCATCTCCTTGACGCAACCTGACATGACACCGGGTATTTAGTTATAAAATACATTTGAAAATTATGTTATTATTGGGCTGAATAAAAATCAGAAGATAAACAAAAAATAAGGAACTTGGGCGATTGAAACTCAATAGAAGATTTTTGGACGTTTATCCCGAGAAATATATCTAAAGACACGAGAAAAAGTCATGTCCTGGTAAGAAGATGATGAGCTAATTAGCAAAACTTGATGTAGAGCTTGTAAAGCAGGATGTGCAAGATCAACAGAATGTGACTACATGCGTGGAAGATGTAGCTAAAACTAAACAATACGGCTCACCTAATCCTTCTCTCCTCCAAATGCCTGATGAACCGTGATTCACTAGGAAGTAGGAACAACACGGCGGCACCCACTTGAGCCGCACGCCCGGTACGACCCACCCTGCACGAAGGGATAACATATTCAATGTACTTATATGGTCAGTTGTTCAGTAATAGCGCGACTAATATATTTATGCAATAGCTTTGAATACCAAGAAAATTAACATCATAATCTATGTGTCTCTAGCTTCTGCCCGCGACCTCGTCCGCGTGAAGTTTTTTGTTTTAACATAAAATACATATAAGGTCCCGTTAAAATAGATGGACAAATTTTAACACAGCGTTCAGTACGTATAACCAAAGATATCCAAGCAAAAAAAAAGCACTGGTTAAAGTGATTTTAATTTGACCTGAAATATTAAATTGCCGGCTCACTAGAATAAACACATTCATTATGGGAAGGTTCTTGTACCTAACGCGTTTTTCTTATTATTATTTTCACCATTGTCCTTATTTTGGTAGCTTGAATAATTTCTAAAAGTTTGTCCATCTATTTTAATGGGACCTTATATATCCAATGCCACTTGGCAATACTGTAGCTTCCCATTAATGAAAAAAATTTCGGAATCGGATCAGTAGTTCCGAAGTAGATTATCACGTACATACAAACTCATTCGTTGTGTGTGTGATGGTTTAGAGTCACAATTGGACACGTTAGGTGGCGCTGTACGGGTAAACCAACATCTGGCTGGTCCGCTAGTATTAGTATAGAAGTAAAAGATGATATACATAAACGGAGGGTCAATTATGGGTCTCAGACCAAATTGCCACTACATTATCGTCATAGTTAGTACACAACAAATGTCCCTAATTATAAAACTCTTAAATTAAACAAAATTGTATAATATTCTTTATACCTATGCACGTAGTCGGTAGCTGATGCCGGAACACAGAACTGCAGTACTAGGTCAACTCGAGGCACATCTATTCCTCTGGCGGCGACATCCTAACAAAAGATTGAAGAATAAGAAGAGTAAGCTTATATTCTAATTGATTTTGGACCAGTTGGCACTTGTAACACCCTGGTTCGGACTGTTTAGTCGGGCGTAATTTTCAAGAGAGCGTCCATCAAAGATATCCGGGTATTTTCTCGCCATAGAATCGGATGGGACGCAGTCTTATAGTGCCCCAAAATGCTTAAAATGTCTTTAGTATTCGATAACAGTAACACAAAAAGATTTAAAATTAAATCCCCATGTAAAACTCAGTGCATCTTACACCAAACAGAAGCGTCGCGCCGCGGTAGCTACCGCCCGCTGCGACCGAGATTAAACCTGATACCATCTCGCCTTCGCGCCGACATTATCTACACTATGGAGGACATTACACCGCCGCTATTGCTGTATTAATGCAATTAAAAACACACTACCACGTACAACGTATTCGTCGTGGCTAATTACACGATTAGAAAATTATTTTACGCTTCACCTACAGCACTGACCAACCGTGGAAAATTTTCAAATGATAATACGGTGGAATGGAATGGAATCTGCGATAAACCCTTTGAAATACGTAGTTGATTACTAATTATAAGGCCTGGAATAGATGCATTATCAAGACGTTTAGTTTTTGTTGCATCATTAATAGAGTATTAGTTCTTATGCTTAATATTCGTCTCAGGGCAAAAAATCTTGAAAAGGGTAAAGATTTATAAAAACGAAAACTTAAGTTATAACCAATTAACTCCACTTCATTAAGTCTGACGTAACTAATGAAACAGAATTCCTTTTCAGGTGTAAGATTATCGTATGCTGAAGCCATTGCCAACCTCGTCCTAGTGTATGCTATCAGATTAAATGAACAATTTTAAATAATAAACTTGTAATTAAGAATCCCTACCGTCACAGTAAGGTTCCGATGTCGGCGTTGATAGATGTAATAAACACATATAATAGTACGTAATCGACGCGTATTGTGGCGGCGGTGTGGGAGCGCACAGAGAGCTAGATGAATGACCAGCTAATAGGCAGCGAGCCACAATAGCTAGCGACAAAGGTGAGCGGGAATACGGCCGCCATTATTGAACTAAGAATCTGATGATTAATCTGGTAGCACGTTTTCGAAGATAATAAATTGAAATTCTATTGTACGCGTAAACACGATTAAAAAATATTCAAGAGATCGGAATTACATGTCTTGTGCGCCGTAATAACTGAAGACAATGATGGAAAAGGCCATATCGGAGATGCGTTAGCTTCGACATATAAGAAATTGGACATCGACATTAAAGCTCAAAGCATGCTTGACGGAGAAAGAGGACTTATGAACTGCGTTCGACCCGATTAAAGGCAAGTAAATGCTGTGAAAAATTTATAGTGACAATTCCGAATCGGTGCATAATAGAACATGTCATAAAACTTACCGTACAAATAAGAACTCCATTCTTAGCGGCGCGGAACTGCTTGAAAACCTCCATCCTCTGTTCGTGAGGCATGGATCCGTGCAGACTGAACATATCCAAGTCAATCGGCACTAGACCTCCTTCAGTAGGCTCTTCGTATTCCACTTTAAAATCATCCGAATCGTCTGATGATGATGAATCTTTGTCCTGCGAAATACATTTTGTTAAAAATATTCTGATTCTACTTCAAAAACTATTCCTATTCACTGTTTGATTTACTTACATCGTCATCATTATCGTCGCCAGATTTTCTTTTCTTTGCTTTAGAATTTTTACCTTTATCTTGGTTTTTCTTTTTAACTTTGACCTCTTTTCCAGTAAGCGCGGTTTCTATTAATTCTGAAAGGTAATCCACCATTTCCAATGTCGCCACGAAAACTATCATCTTACCACCTTTCTTGTTCATTACGCAGTGTTCCACGATCAGGCCGACTAATGTGACTAGTCTTAGCTTCATGGGGACGACGAGGAACGTCTGATTGACTGATGCCGGCAGAACTAATTCGTCTTCTCCTACAGCTGACTTTACAGCTGCAGCGAAAGTATTGACTGCTGGAGATGCTTCATCTTCATCTTCGTCGCCATCACTCCCATCCTTTTCACTGTCATCGTCTTTCTCTACTTTAGGATTCTTAAGCTCATGGTCTCTTTGAGCTTTGAAGTATTCGTAGTCGGAATCACTGTCACTATCTTCGTCAATTTTGGTGGCCTCAACTTTGGGCGGCGGTGCAGTATTACTTTTTGTAGTGCCCTCACTTTTAAATAAGTCTTTGTGGCCTAGGCCAGTGAATGCTTTCAATCCTAAAGTAATAGGAAAGAAATTAAAATGAAATTGGGATTCGGTATTTTTTTTTTCATTTAACGAAACTCACTTACCTCTTTTAACTTCTGTGTTCTTTTCTTCATCAGGCAGATCAGCAGTTTCTTCTTCTTTGTCTTCTTCTTCTTCTTCCCCTTCTTCTTCTTCTTCTTCTTCCTCTTCTTCTTCCTCTTCTTCAGAATCGTCCTTTATTTCTTTTACTGGCTTAGATTTTTCTGATTTTGCCTTTTCAACTTTATCTTTCACTTCACTTACATTTTTACTTTTAATGGTTTGATTCGATTTTAGTGAATCTGCAATAACAGCTTTACCTTCAGATGTGTCTACAAAGACTGGATTCACTAGAGTAATTCCCGCCAGATTTTCAACAGCCTAGAAAATATTATAAATAAGTACCTATTCGTTTATAGAGAAAATATGAGCCAATAGTTATAATATTATTGATTCTTTAAACACATTACCTTTGTAAGAGTGGCTGATAATAAAATAGTTTGCTTTTCTTTAGACAAAAACACATCAGTCAAATGGTGCTTTATCTCAGGTTTTTCTTCACTACTTTCATTAAGACTAGTTTCCTCTGCATCCTCTGGATCAGGAATCTTCTTTTGTACATTTTGCTTCATAAGAGCGATAGGATCGTAAGTAGCTGCTTTTTTATGATCCCCGATAGCTTTTACGATAGCGGCGACATCTTTTTCGTAACCCATGTCTAGTAAACGATCTGCTTCATCCAAAACTAAACAGCTGCAAATATGGATGACGATAAACTTTAGACCATTTTTTTTTCAACAGCAATAATTTTTAATTAAAAAAGTATTTAATAAAAAAATTTTGCTGTTGAAAAAATATGTATTTAGAAAATTTGCCTAGTATTGGGCAGTACAAGATATTTTTAAAAGTGTTAATTGGTCCTTTTTTATAAATAGATGCGAGTTTTTCTGAATGTAAACAACAGATTTTTATAAAATCATAATTTAACTTACCCAGTCTTGGCAAAGTTGAAAGAAGCAGTATGTCTCAAGTGATCATTGATGCGACCAGGAGTCCCAACCAATATGTTGATACCTTTCCTAAGTCGTGCTTTCTCTGCCTTCCTCTTTTGTCCCCCACTTAGCAGACCAGGCACAATCCAATGAAATGGCTATTAAATGCAATTTAATATGTTGTTATCATATTTTGGCAATTTATGATGAATGTTTTAATCCTTTTTTTAAAAAAAAAAAAAGATAAATTAGGATTAAATCTCGGTAAAAAAAAGGATTATTATTTGTAAATTTTGGATGATGAACATTTTTCCAAGATGTTTTGTGCATTATTAAAACCGATTTAAAAGAAAATCAACAGCATAATCATGTACCTTGACTAGCTTAATAAATAGCTCATATGTCTGAACGGCAAGCTCCCTGGTTGGTATTACCACAATGACTCTGATACCGTCATTTCTGCTTATCTTAGGTCTTATGGCCTGTAGCCCCTCTATGATTGGCAATGCATATGCCAGCGTTTTGCCTGACCCCGTCTGTGACCTAGTTAGAAAATATTATAAACAATTTGGATTATCAGTTTACTAATGGAAGCCAAAAAGAAACTCATACATAATCAGTAATAAAGGATACTATTATGTTTTATTTTCAACATAAAATATAGTAAAATGTGACAGTTTACATGCAATGACGGAATCACCTTTAGTTGCACAAACAATTGCACCACACATAAAATATTATGCAATTTGACAACATAATATTATTTTAACTAAAATTAAATATAAATTATGATGATCAGAGAAATAAATAAATTATTATTATTAAATTAATATGCAATCCTCGTAGGGCAGAGGTGTACCTATAGTTCAACCACACCCCACATACCCCATACCCACTTTCCTCCAGTTATGTTTGTGGCAGCTATGTAAGTATAGTCTCTTGTCTGAGTGTATTGATGTCATCAATCAGGTGCTGATATTATTGTAGGTAATTTAAAATACAAAAATTATCATTAAAGTTTAAACTCACCTAATAAGGACATCTCGGCCTTGCAAGATAACAGGTATTGCATTCTGTTGCACTGTCATCAGTTCTTTCAAACCTAAGTTTTGCTGCAAGTTTGCAACACTATGTGGATGTATATCTAAATCTGTGAAGGTCCTGCCTGCAAACACCTGCTCCACAATTGGTTTGACAGCCCGCTGTCCTATACGGGGCACTTGCGGGTTGTTCTTAAATAGTGAAGATATCCATCCACCACTTCTTGGTTTGTTTTGCCTCAATTGTATAGTGTCACTGAGGTCTTGGTAGTTCTTCCCTTGGTACTTTCCTTTATTTTCACTGAGATCTCGTAGTTTTGCCCCCAAATCGTCTGATTTGTCTACTGTAACAGGTGTCACTTTTGCCACCTTTTTAGGCGGGCCTTCGGCATTTTTTATGACTGCACGATTTGTTGCAGCCAAGTTCTGGGGTCTTTTCCTAGCTATGGTCTTACCAGTAAACTTTGGATTAGATATAAATTTGTATTCCCCCGCATTCTTCTGAGGAGCACTTGGTTTTTTCTTGTCCTATCAAAATAAACTCTTTAACACGGGGTCTGGAGGAAATATTAAAGTTTACAACAAGTCCGACCACTTACCTTCTTGGGCACTGATATATTTAATTGTAAGTCATCCATAATTCACGATTCCACAAGTTATTTACGTTACATGGGCACAATAATGTGAGGTTACACGCACGTTTTGACGTTTGTTGTGTTGTGGTTGTTTTGACGTTTACAATGTTCGTTCTGAAACGCACTTACATCGTCTGAAAATTACTTATGTTCTTAACATCTTTTTAGCCTTTTCCTTTTCACAACGACGTTGGGATCAGCTTCTAGTCTAAGAAGATGTAGCTGATACCAGTTTAATTAGTTATTTAAAAGTTGTGTAATTTTCGATTAGGTTATTTATATAATTAAGATACATAAACCATTTTTCAGATATAAATAATTAATCTAAGACGTTGCACTGAAACATAAGATAAAAAAGACAAGAAATTGACACAATAGAGACAATCTAAAGTTATATACAAGTCTATCACCCATCATATCACAGAATCACATATATGTTTATACCCAATCTTGATTTGCTCACACCATCAGAATAAGGGTGCCTTTCCACCAGAGATGGGCTATACTGCTATGCTGCAAGGATGTGAAATCTAAGCTATGAAAATATATACTTTACCGTTTCCACGGAGCTAATCTTCATAGCGCATCTTACTATGTGTGTGTTACTATGTAAGATGCGCTATGAAGATGCGCCGCCCGCGATGACAAACGCGCGCTCACTGTAGGTACCTACTCTGCTCTGCACATAGCTACAGCACTCGAGACGATCCATAACACGCATTGAGAGCATGCATCCAGACCATGCATTCATCCATATAAAAACATAACTTAGCAGAACCCGTTTCCTCCAGGGCTATGCTATATGGACCAATAAATATGATTGGGGCCTTGGGGGACATCAAACGCATCCATACCAACGTAGGATAGCATATCTCTGGTGGAAAGGCCCCTAACGCTTTGCTGTGTTTTATCATGAATTCATGATGCATCCGTAGCAATAAGGAGGTAATATTGCTGATCCCTAAGACACAGGTGCCGCCTAGTTTGGGGTAAAGATCAAAATGAGGATCAATAATTATAGATCGACATTAAGACTGATAAGCGAATTAATTCCGATGTATAGTTATTTGAACAGTCTTGTAGTCTTACTCGCATAGATTGTTCATTAGTAAAGTTATATGAATTGTATAATATGCTGTGGATAACGGTGTGAGTTTCACATAAATATATAATATCTTTGTTCATATTATTTGTGCAGATATAATGTGTTACTGTTTGTTTGTCCCAAATAAATAAATAAATAATTAAAAAGTACCTAATAATTTATTGTACCAATGGTTCAATAAAAAGCAAAACGTCCTTCTGGCGTGCCATTGACCGTACTGAGTTCCTACATCATACATACCTACTCTGGAAAAGCTATACCTAACCTATGGTACTTATAGCAAATAAAATTTGAAATTACACAAAGTAATACAAAACAATGAGTAGGGAAGGGAAGGGATCGGAATCGCGCAACCGCTCAAGTGTAACGTGTTCGGGAATCCTGATTGAACCCAAGACCGCTCGCTCTACAACCTTCGCCGTTCGTCCGACAGCCGATGGACATGCCAATGTTGATTAACTCAGTCAAAACCGACAGACTAAACCGATTTATTTTCCCAAGATCTACTCATTCATACCCCATCCTGCTATTATACAACCTATTATAACTTATAGTGTAAAAGTATTTTGTAAGCAGTGTACTTATGAACACGTGTCCAAAACACAGTGATGATGCGAATTACGCATAGATCACGTGGCGACACGTGGCGCCAAAATATCCCTTTGTGTCGTCTATGGGGCGGAACAAATATTTGAATTTAAAACCCCATGTTTAATAGATCCATTTTTTTAATGGTTTCAATATGGATTATGATGAAAGATTTGTATTATACTGTAGCTGAAGTCTGTTATAAACGCATGGGTCTAGGCACTCCCATATGTTTATTATAGACCTCACACACAACACCATATTCTGTACCTACCTACCTAGATAGGATAACATGTTCACAAGTATGTAAACATTACAATACCTATTATTTGACTACCCTTTTATTCTGAGTATTTTAAAAAGGAAAAAAGAGCTTTACTAAATTTTACAAAATAAAACATTACAATAAATAAAAGATAAGATTATATCATAAACTTGTAGGTACGTTACGGATACCCACTCAATATACCTAAACATCTACCCTACACTTCCTATGTTTGCATAAACTCCATTGAAAGGAAGAACCGCTAAATCCGTATACTTGAAATTCAGCAAACGCACGGTTTGGGCACACAGGGAAAATGGCGCGGGGGCAAAGGGACGACGAAGGCGTGAGGGCGCGTCGTGATTACTGGCGCCCAACCGGGACGACCCCGCGTGCCCAGCGGTCCTAACACCCTTCTCTTATTTAAAGCAAACACTCTATGATTTTTGTGTGCTTTCGAAGTCAAATCACACTAATATTATAAAGGCGAAAGTTTGTGAATGAGTGTGAGTAAGTTTGTCCGTCCTTCACGCTCAAACGGCTGAACGGATCTTGATGAAACTTGGGATAATTTAAGCTAATTTATTTTGTAAGTAGGTACTTATGTAAAGAACACAACCCATCTTTGCGGTTCAGTAAAAAATCATAAATTGGATTATTAAGAGTTAAAAATAACACTTGCATATTTTTAAATGGATGATTTAGTTTTTTTATAATGATATTTAATATAAAAACTGACAAGATACGTAGAAAAGTAGGCCAGTGCCTAACAGAAAAGGTATGTGGTTGACTTGATTTGATTTATTGGTGTTATTCTAAACATAGGTATATTAGTAACGTTTCGTATAAAGTCTTATACCTCCTTTCATAAAAATGAAAGTAAAACGTCAATTATTAATAGACAAAAAATCAAGATGGAACGAAGTGATTCCAGAATTTGGCATAACGTCAGTGTTATGTAATAACTGGCAAACATTAATAAGTTAGAAAAATAAGGAAAGGTGGTCTCAGGTATACGTACTTACTGATTTTTTATAAGCGACGTCGTCGTTGACCTGTGTTCTTTATTACCTAAATACCTACATAAATAAATTATCGTCTGAATGTCCACATAATGGGAAAAAGGCAGGCAGAAGAAGAAGTCTAACATGAGGTTCAATATCCCGTATGTAAGCTGACTAGGTTCTTTAACTGAGAATTACCCGGTACGAAAATGAAAACAATTTCCATTTTTCCCCGCAAGGATGCATCACGGCGGTTTATAGAGAATAACACTTTAAACCGTCAGTTTTATAGATACTTTGGTACAGACGCCACCACATCAAGCTATCCGAAACTGACAAATATTCCCAGTAGAACATGTTTATTCCTTTGTGATAAAGTTGAAAATATATCAAATAACTTTGACAGATTGGGGTAGCTTGATGTGCTGGTCGCTATACATTAGGTACCATATCGCAAATGAATCAGCAAGTGCAGTCAGCAAAAACGATATACAAAATTTCCTAGACTATTTCATACAGAAGTTAACGAGTATGGTGCCTTTAAAAATAACCACCGATGTCACATGTCAATCAATCAATGAACTCAGCCCATCGCAGTCCACTATTGGACATATGCCTGTGCCATAGCTGTAAGCTGCGCCATAACGACCTGTCCTCCGCCTTCCGCATCCAGGCTGTTCCAATCACAGCAATCTTTTTATGGTGTCGTCGCTTCGTCTTGCTGGGAGGCCCCCCACACCACGCTTGTCTTACGTCACTTGTACCTTCCGCATATTAAATTAATATTGTTTCCTTAATTTTATCAGTAAATAGTAATGGCAGCTTTAAAACCGACCACGTGCAAGGAAGCATTAGCTCGCTGGGAGAAGGCGAAAGGGGAAAGTTCCGCCGAAGCCAAAGTGATTGAGCTACAGTTCCAGTGGCCTCCCATAGAAAAGATGGATGGAGCTCTGTCCACACTAGTATGCTGCGAGTAAGTTTTTATTCTGGGTTGAAAATTTCTCAGAAGAGGTGCAGGATTTGGAAACCTATGTGGATTTACTGATATTATGAAAAATTGTGCTCTTAGACGTACTAAAACACTTCGGACCTTAGGAAGAGATTGTCACACACGTAGGTAAATAAATAGTATACATAAATAAATGATAGAGAGACAATGCTCTTTCTTTGCCCTACAATATCGAAATTTACTCTCAAACTCTTTATTTTATGGCTGAGTACTCGGTGCTGTAGTTACTTTCATATCTAATAAGTATTGTATAACAAATATTTTCAATTTTCAGGAAATTAAGCCTCTCATCAAATATGATTGATAAAATAGCTGGAATTGCTGGAATGAAATGTCTCAAGATTTTATCCGTTGGACGGAATTATATAAAATCTTTAGCAGGAGTGGTAAGCTCTATGCACAGCGTTTTTCATGACTTGCTAATAAAATATTAAGTTCAGGGTTCAGTTAATCTACCTACTTGCATAAGTACCGATATTCCGGCTTATCCATTCCAGTTAAAGTTAAGGCGACCCTCTTCCATAACTAAAGACCTAGTTAGGGCTTAATGATAGACTAATAACAACCGGTAGATAAACCCCATCGACTATTATCCAAATATCAGGCGATTTACTGTACCCACAACTTTTCATATATTTTTTATTTCTTGCTTTTCAGGAAACTGTAGCGGAGACATTGGAAGAGTTGTGGATAAGCTACAATCCGATCGACAAACTGAAAGGCGTCGGACAACTCAAACATTTAAGAGTTCTGTATATGTCTAACAACAACATCAAGGAATGGGTGGAGTTCAATAGACTACAGGTTGGTTATCCATGTCCAATACCTATGATAACTTTTCAGCCCACTATTGGCTAAGATCACAGACGAATGGAAATATACAATGTTGGATTCAGGCCCTGCCAGAACTAAAAATTCCAGAAACATATGTGGCATCCACCAATCCCCCGTACTGGGTGCGCATGGTGGATTACGGCCCAATCCCTCTCATAAAGAGAAGCCCGTCTCAAGAGTGGGAATGGTTTAGGCTAATTATGCTTACGTAGGCCATACTTCCATGAGTGTAGCTCAGCGTTTCCATGTGTCCAATAAGCTGCATAGCAAACAACTTTTTCAAAAGTACAGAAATTGGCATAAATTAATGATCAACTAAGAACTGTCGGTCGATTCTGTAAAATCTCACCGTGAAAACTCAGGTGACGTGAGCGTGAAGTGAGCTGTCATTCCATCTATTGCTGGGAATCGACACTATTGACAGCTCACCTTAAACTCACCACGGTGATGTATTTACAGAATACCACTACTACAGTGATAGACTCTGAAACTCACGTGACAAGACAACATAGGTGAAGTGAGCGTGAGCGAGCTTGCATTCCGCCTGATATCAGGGTCCAGGGATTGACAATATTCAAAGCTTACTTCAGCTAAGTTTTGCACGGTGAGGTTTTTACAGAATAGATCGGCGGGTGATACGTGGTGGTGGTTATGTCCGCTGCGAGTATTGTTAAAGTAAGACCACACTTGAACAACAACTGTATTCGAGCTGAACGGCTTCGGTTGCTGGGGAAAATAGAGCTCCAGTCTCTTTTGAACGAGGTGACTGAAAAAGTGATGACCGATCATACACTACACTCAACTATTCCTTCAGTGCTTATAACTCTGTTGCTGACAGCCCAACTAATTATTGTTCCAAATTACTTAGACATTGCCTGAGTATAAGTTTTAATAGACCTAGTCGTTTATTGCAGAACTTCATTAATGTTTTAATTCTTTTACAGGAGTGTCCCAGTCTCAGAGATTTAGTTTTTATCGGGAACCCGATAGTTGACGCCCAACCAGACGTTGATACATGGCGTCACCAGGCTTCTACTCGTCTCCCTCAAATAACAAAGTTAGATGGCATTCCTATCATAAGGGAAGGCGATTGATTCACTATGAGGTAGCAAACTGATTAATTATGCTTGATAATGCAAATAAATCTATATTTGTGTAAATTGTGTTGTTTTTGCTATTAGACAAAACACGCAAAATAGTGTATGTGTCAATCCCAAAACTATTTCTGTCGTCATTTTGTGGTGGGTTACCTTGAAAGTCCCTCAAAATTTAATTTCCTGAATAAGAATTTTGATTGCGTGTCACTTTCCGTAACAATGGGTGATAGAGGACCACTTGTTTAGCCTACGAATTGAAATGACGATAATATTCGAAATAATAGCCTCGTCGCATCGCCACGCTTGCTTGACATTTATGACAGATTATGACTCTGGCAACACTAATAACTGCTGCACACGCCATCTATCTATTAGTTGACGCAACTGTAACATGACAGCGTTAAGATTGAATTCCATTAATCGAATAATGATTGCGATGGACAGATTGAAGATTACAGAATAATTCAATTAACTCCGTGAAGCGCTTAATTAACTCATTCGTCGATATATAAAGTATATCGACGTCAACACATTATAAGCACAGAGCAACTTGTAAGAGCTCTATAGTAGATATCTAAGGAGATAGATAAAGAAACATTGCTTCTATGTAGCAATAGACTACTCACATTTCCTCCGGAAATCTAATGCTATAGACAAAAACGCTTGGAAATAGCTAAATAATATAAATGACCCCTGATCTGGTACTAAAAAAATGCTTATTTTATTGCAAATCGTCCAAATCTTCATGTGAATGCGTGGCTATTGTCCGTACGGCTTATGATTCGTCATACGTCTCAAAGCCGACTTAATAGCCTGCTTAATTCGCGCCAAAAGGAAATACGAATTGGCCGGGGACGCCATTGCCGGCGGAAAAATCCCTCTCTTCGTAGATGAGCCAATGGCCCCGCCATTGTGTTGCCACTAATAAAATTTAATGATGTAAACGGATAGCACGAATTTATCTAACTCAGAACTCGTAGGGAGCGAGGCACTGAGGGGAAATCAATTAACGACAATATATCAGCTGTAAAGCAAATTGAATAAGGTATTGTTATATGATACTGTTGGAGTTTCATTATAGGCTCTCTCTCTTATTTACATTGCTGATTTATATTTTTAAGTGCACCAATTAGGTAGCTTTTAATGTGTATCCCACTGGAACCAAAGAAATTACTAGTCGCTAGAAAAACCCCTTCATGCACATGCCCTAAGTATTGTTTTGGGAATAAAACAAACACTTCAGGAAAATGACATGCTAATCCATTTTTTTTTTGACACTACCATCTGTTCTACCAACTTATACCTATCAATAAACGCGCTAAAGCGAACCCTCGTTGTTACAATATCACCTAAAATACACGTAAATGTACGACTAGGTGCGATGTGTAAACGAGCCATCGGAGCCATGTGTGGGTAGTAAGCGACATTTGAATAGAGCTCAATAATTTAATGGAAAACCGGTCATTGTGTACTCTGCGTAATGGACCGATAATTGTCCATCCAAACAGAAGTAACTCTGTTAATCAAAATGAAGCTCGCACCTTCCCTACGCATTATAAATGAAGTAAGCTCCCTCGTTAATGCGTACAAATGCCGCCGACCGCCACCTAGCCCGTCATTATTTAATTATTAACACTACAATCGACCTAATTTTGATTTCTATTTGACATTTCGATTACGCGGCACGTAGCCGCCGGCGAGCAGCCATTTTGTGACATCTGTCCTCGAATGTGTTACGAACTATAAAATTCAATTTCCCCAATCGGCCAGCTCGACACATTTATTATTCATAGGTCGGTACCTTGATGCCCGGCCACTAACAGATGTGATCTTTTACGTGAAGGAATATCAAAAAACATGACTTCGATATAAAGAGCAGTGATTCTAAGGGACATGAATTTAATATAAGATCATGTGAATCCAATTTATGGGAATATTCGGATAGTATAAAAGAAAGTCCGAGAGACGTTTGTTGTGTTGTGGTTGTTTTGACGTTTACAATGTTCGTTCTGAAACGCACTTACATCGTCTGAAAATTACTTATGTTCTTAACATCTTTTTAGCCTTTTCCTTTTCACAACGACGTTGGGATCAGCTTCTAGTCTAAGAAGATGTAGCTGATACCAGTTTAATTAGTTATTTAAAAGTTGTGTAATTTTCGATTAGGTTATTTATATAATTAAGATACATAAACCATTTTTCAGATATAAATAATTAATCTAAGACGTTGCACTGAAACATAAGATAAAAAAGACAAGAAATTGACACAATAGAGACAATCTAAAGTTATATACAAGTCTATCACCCATCATATCACAGAATCACATATATGTTTATACCCAATCTTGATTTGCTCACACCATCAGAATAAGGGTGCCTTTCCACCAGAGATGGGCTATACTGCTATGCTGCAAGGATGTGAAATCTAAGCTATGAAAATATATACTTTACCGTTTCCACGGAGCTAATCTTCATAGCGCATCTTACTATGTGTGTGTTACTATGTAAGATGCGCTATGAAGATGCGCCGCCCGCGATGACAAACGCGCGCTCACTGTAGGTACCTACTCTGCTCTGCACATAGCTACAGCACTCGAGACGATCCATAACACGCATTGAGAGCATGCATCCAGACCATGCATTCATCCATATAAAAACATAACTTAGCAGAACCCGTTTCCTCCAGGGCTATGCTATATGGACCAATAAATATGATTGGGGCCTTGGGGGACATCAAACGCATCCATACCAACGTAGGATAGCATATCTCTGGTGGAAAGGCCCCTAACGCTTTGCTGTGTTTTATCATGAATTCATGATGCATCCGTAGCAATAAGGAGGTAATATTGCTGATCCCTAAGACACAGGTGCCGCCTAGTTTGGGGTAAAGATCAAAATGAGGATCAATAATTATAGATCGACATTAAGACTGATAAGCGAATTAATTCCGATGTATAGTTATTTGAACAGTCTTGTAGTCTTACTCGCATAGATTGTTCATTAGTAAAGTTATATGAATTGTATAATATGCTGTGGATAACGGTGTGAGTTTCACATAAATATATAATATCTTTGTTCATATTATTTGTGCAGATATAATGTGTTACTGTTTGTTTGTCCCAAATAAATAAATAAATAATTAAAAAGTACCTAATAATTTATTGTACCAATGGTTCAATAAAAAGCAAAACGTCCTTCTGGCGTGCCATTGACCGTACTGAGTTCCTACATCATACATACCTACTCTGGAAAAGCTATACCTAACCTATGGTACTTATAGCAAATAAAATTTGAAATTACACAAAGTAATACAAAACAATGAGTAGGGAAGGGAAGGGATCGGAATCGCGCAACCGCTCAAGTGTAACGTGTTCGGGAATCCTGATTGAACCCAAGACCGCTCGCTCTACAACCTTCGCCGTTCGTCCGACAGCCGATGGACATGCCAATGTTGATTAACTCAGTCAAAACCGACAGACTAAACCGATTTATTTTCCCAAGATCTACTCATTCATACCCCATCCTGCTATTATACAACCTATTATAACTTATAGTGTAAAAGTATTTTGTAAGCAGTGTACTTATGAACACGTGTCCAAAACACAGTGATGATGCGAATTACGCATAGATCACGTGGCGACACGTGGCGCCAAAATATCCCTTTGTGTCGTCTATGGGGCGGAACAAATATTTGAATTTAAAACCCCATGTTTAATAGATCCATTTTTTTAATGGTTTCAATATGGATTATGATGAAAGATTTGTATTATACTGTAGCTGAAGTCTGTTATAAACGCATGGGTCTAGGCACTCCCATATGTTTATTATAGACCTCACACACAACACCATATTCTGTACCTACCTACCTAGATAGGATAACATGTTCACAAGTATGTAAACATTACAATACCTATTATTTGACTACCCTTTTATTCTGAGTATTTTAAAAAGGAAAAAAGAGCTTTACTAAATTTTACAAAATAAAACATTACAATAAATAAAAGATAAGATTATATCATAAACTTGTAGGTACGTTACGGATACCCACTCAATATACCTAAACATCTACCCTACACTTCCTATGTTTGCATAAACTCCATTGAAAGGAAGAACCGCTAAATCCGTATACTTGAAATTCAGCAAACGCACGGTTTGGGCACACAGGGAAAATGGCGCGGGGGCAAAGGGACGACGAAGGCGTGAGGGCGCGTCGTGATTACTGGCGCCCAACCGGGACGACCCCGCGTGCCCAGCGGTCCTAACACCCTTCTCTTATTTAAAGCAAACACTCTATGATTTTTGTGTGCTTTCGAAGTCAAATCACACTAATATTATAAAGGCGAAAGTTTGTGAATGAGTGTGAGTAAGTTTGTCCGTCCTTCACGCTCAAACGGCTGAACGGATCTTGATGAAACTTGGGATAATTTAAGCTAATTTATTTTGTAAGTAGGTACTTATGTAAAGAACACAACCCATCTTTGCGGTTCAGTAAAAAATCATAAATTGGATTATTAAGAGTTAAAAATAACACTTGCATATTTTTAAATGGATGATTTAGTTTTTTTATAATGATATTTAATATAAAAACTGACAAGATACGTAGAAAAGTAGGCCAGTGCCTAACAGAAAAGGTATGTGGTTGACTTGATTTGATTTATTGGTGTTATTCTAAACATAGGTATATTAGTAACGTTTCGTATAAAGTCTTATACCTCCTTTCATAAAAATGAAAGTAAAACGTCAATTATTAATAGACAAAAAATCAAGATGGAACGAAGTGATTCCAGAATTTGGCATAACGTCAGTGTTATGTAATAACTGGCAAACATTAATAAGTTAGAAAAATAAGGAAAGGTGGTCTCAGGTATACGTACTTACTGATTTTTTATAAGCGACGTCGTCGTTGACCTGTGTTCTTTATTACCTAAATACCTACATAAATAAATTATCGTCTGAATGTCCACATAATGGGAAAAAGGCAGGCAGAAGAAGAAGTCTAACATGAGGTTCAATATCCCGTATGTAAGCTGACTAGGTTCTTTAACTGAGAATTACCCGGTACGAAAATGAAAACAATTTCCATTTTTCCCCGCAAGGATGCATCACGGCGGTTTATAGAGAATAACACTTTAAACCGTCAGTTTTATAGATACTTTGGTACAGACGCCACCACATCAAGCTATCCGAAACTGACAAATATTCCCAGTAGAACATGTTTATTCCTTTGTGATAAAGTTGAAAATATATCAAATAACTTTGACAGATTGGGGTAGCTTGATGTGCTGGTCGCTATACATTAGGTACCATATCGCAAATGAATCAGCAAGTGCAGTCAGCAAAAACGATATACAAAATTTCCTAGACTATTTCATACAGAAGTTAACGAGTATGGTGCCTTTAAAAATAACCACCGATGTCACATGTCAATCAATCAATGAACTCAGCCCATCGCAGTCCACTATTGGACATATGCCTGTGCCATAGCTGTAAGCTGCGCCATAACGACCTGTCCTCCGCCTTCCGCATCCAGGCTGTTCCAATCACAGCAATCTTTTTATGGTGTCGTCGCTTCGTCTTGCTGGGAGGCCCCCCACACCACGCTTGTCTTACGTCACTTGTACCTTCCGCATATTAAATTAATATTGTTTCCTTAATTTTATCAGTAAATAGTAATGGCAGCTTTAAAACCGACCACGTGCAAGGAAGCATTAGCTCGCTGGGAGAAGGCGAAAGGGGAAAGTTCCGCCGAAGCCAAAGTGATTGAGCTACAGTTCCAGTGGCCTCCCATAGAAAAGATGGATGGAGCTCTGTCCACACTAGTATGCTGCGAGTAAGTTTTTATTCTGGGTTGAAAATTTCTCAGAAGAGGTGCAGGATTTGGAAACCTATGTGGATTTACTGATATTATGAAAAATTGTGCTCTTAGACGTACTAAAACACTTCGGACCTTAGGAAGAGATTGTCACACACGTAGGTAAATAAATAGTATACATAAATAAATGATAGAGAGACAATGCTCTTTCTTTGCCCTACAATATCGAAATTTACTCTCAAACTCTTTATTTTATGGCTGAGTACTCGGTGCTGTAGTTACTTTCATATCTAATAAGTATTGTATAACAAATATTTTCAATTTTCAGGAAATTAAGCCTCTCATCAAATATGATTGATAAAATAGCTGGAATTGCTGGAATGAAATGTCTCAAGATTTTATCCGTTGGACGGAATTATATAAAATCTTTAGCAGGAGTGGTAAGCTCTATGCACAGCGTTTTTCATGACTTGCTAATAAAATATTAAGTTCAGGGTTCAGTTAATCTACCTACTTGCATAAGTACCGATATTCCGGCTTATCCATTCCAGTTAAAGTTAAGGCGACCCTCTTCCATAACTAAAGACCTAGTTAGGGCTTAATGATAGACTAATAACAACCGGTAGATAAACCCCATCGACTATTATCCAAATATCAGGCGATTTACTGTACCCACAACTTTTCATATATTTTTTATTTCTTGCTTTTCAGGAAACTGTAGCGGAGACATTGGAAGAGTTGTGGATAAGCTACAATCCGATCGACAAACTGAAAGGCGTCGGACAACTCAAACATTTAAGAGTTCTGTATATGTCTAACAACAACATCAAGGAATGGGTGGAGTTCAATAGACTACAGGTTGGTTATCCATGTCCAATACCTATGAAAACTTTTCAGCCCACTATTGGCTAAGATCACAGACGAATGGAAATATACAATGTTGGATTCAGGCCCTGCCAGAACTAAAAATTCCAGAAACATATGTGGCATCCACCAATCCCCCGTACTGGGTGCGCATGGTGGATTACGGCCCAATCCCTCTCATAAAGAGAAGCCCGTCTCAAGAGTGGGAATGGTTTAGGCTAATTATGCTTACGTAGGCCATACTTCCATGAGTGTAGCTCAGCGTTTCCATGTGTCCAATAAGCTGCATAGCAAACAACTTTTTCAAAAGTACAGAAATTGGCATAAATTAATGATCAACTAAGAACTGTCGGTCGATTCTGTAAAATCTCACCGTGAAAACTCAGGTGACGTGAGCGTGAAGTGAGCTGTCATTCCATCTATTGCTGGGAATCGACACTATTGACAGCTCACCTTAAACTCACCACGGTGATGTATTTACAGAATACCACTACTACAGTGATAGACTCTGAAACTCACGTGACAAGACAACATAGGTGAAGTGAGCGTGAGCGAGCTTGCATTCCGCCTGATATCAGGGTCCAGGGATTGACAATATTCAAAGCTTACTTCAGCTAAGTTTTGCACGGTGAGGTTTTTACAGAATAGATCGGCGGGTGATACGTGGTGGTGGTTATGTCCGCTGCGAGTATTGTTAAAGTAAGACCACACTTGAACAACAACTGTATTCGAGCTGAACGGCTTCGGTTGCTGGGGAAAATAGAGCTCCAGTCTCTTTTGAACGAGGTGACTGAAAAAGTGATGACCGATCATACACTACACTCAACTATTCCTTCAGTGCTTATAACTCTGTTGCTGACAGCCCAACTAATTATTGTTCCAAATTACTTAGACATTGCCTGAGTATAAGTTTTAATAGACCTAGTCGTTTATTGCAGAACTTCATTAATGTTTTAATTCTTTTACAGGAGTGTCCCAGTCTCAGAGATTTAGTTTTTATCGGGAACCCGATAGTTGACGCCCAACCAGACGTTGATACATGGCGTCACCAGGCTTCTACTCGTCTCCCTCAAATAACAAAGTTAGATGGCATTCCTATCATAAGGGAAGGCGATTGATTCACTATGAGGTAGCAAACTGATTAATTATGCTTGATAATGCAAATAAATCTATATTTGTGTAAATTGTGTTGTTTTTGCTATTAGACAAAACACGCAAAATAGTGTATGTGTCAATCCCAAAACTATTTCTGTCGTCATTTTGTGGTGGGTTACCTTGAAAGTCCCTCAAAATTTAATTTCCTGAATAAGAATTTTGATTGCGTGTCACTTTCCGTAACAATGGGTGATAGAGGACCACTTGTTTAGCCTACGAATTGAAATGACGATAATATTCGAAATAATAGCCTCGTCGCATCGCCACGCTTGCTTGACATTTATGACAGATTATGACTCTGGCAACACTAATAACTGCTGCACACGCCATCTATCTATTAGTTGACGCAACTGTAACATGACAGCGTTAAGATTGAATTCCATTAATCGAATAATGATTGCGATGGACAGATTGAAGATTACAGAATAATTCAATTAACTCCGTGAAGCGCTTAATTAACTCATTCGTCGATATATAAAGTATATCGACGTCAACACATTATAAGCACAGAGCAACTTGTAAGAGCTCTATAGTAGATATCTAAGGAGATAGATAAAGAAACATTGCTTCTATGTAGCAATAGACTACTCACATTTCCTCCGGAAATCTAATGCTATAGACAAAAACGCTTGGAAATAGCTAAATAATATAAATGACCCCTGATCTGGTACTAAAAAAATGCTTATTTTATTGCAAATCGTCCAAATCTTCATGTGAATGCGTGGCTATTGTCCGTACGGCTTATGATTCGTCATACGTCTCAAAGCCGACTTAATAGCCTGCTTAATTCGCGCCAAAAGGAAATACGAATTGGCCGGGGACGCCATTGCCGGCGGAAAAATCCCTCTCTTCGTAGATGAGCCAATGGCCCCGCCATTGTGTTGCCACTAATAAAATTTAATGATGTAAACGGATAGCACGAATTTATCTAACTCAGAACTCGTAGGGAGCGAGGCACTGAGGGGAAATCAATTAACGACAATATATCAGCTGTAAAGCAAATTGAATAAGGTATTGTTATATGATACTGTTGGAGTTTCATTATAGGCTCTCTCTCTTATTTACATTGCTGATTTATATTTTTAAGTGCACCAATTAGGTAGCTTTTAATGTGTATCCCACTGGAACCAAAGAAATTACTAGTCGCTAGAAAAACCCCTTCATGCACATGCCCTAAGTATTGTTTTGGGAATAAAACAAACACTTCAGGAAAATGACATGCTAATCCATTTTTTTTTTGACACTACCATCTGTTCTACCAACTTATACCTATCAATAAACGCGCTAAAGCGAACCCTCGTTGTTACAATATCACCTAAAATACACGTAAATGTACGACTAGGTGCGATGTGTAAACGAGCCATCGGAGCCATGTGTGGGTAGTAAGCGACATTTGAATAGAGCTCAATAATTTAATGGAAAACCGGTCATTGTGTACTCTGCGTAATGGACCGATAATTGTCCATCCAAACAGAAGTAACTCTGTTAATCAAAATGAAGCTCGCACCTTCCCTACGCATTATAAATGAAGTAAGCTCCCTCGTTAATGCGTACAAATGCCGCCGACCGCCACCTAGCCCGTCATTATTTAATTATTAACACTACAATCGACCTAATTTTGATTTCTATTTGACATTTCGATTACGCGGCACGTAGCCGCCGGCGAGCAGCCATTTTGTGACATCTGTCCTCGAATGTGTTACGAACTATAAAATTCAATTTCCCCAATCGGCCAGCTCGACACATTTATTATTCATAGGTCGGTACCTTGATGCCCGGCCACTAACAGATGTGATCTTTTACGTGAAGGAATATCAAAAAACATGACTTCGATATAAAGAGCAGTGATTCTAAGGGACATGAATTTAATATAAGATCATGTGAATCCAATTTATGGGAATATTCGGATAGTATAAAAGAAAGTCCGAATACATTTACAAATAAGCTATTCAATCGCGTGACATCAGAGTTTTCCCGTTGCGGGAAATGAGTTTTCATTTCAGTTATTGAAAATTTGACTTGGTAGGTATTGTTTCTGAAAAGCTATTAATATTGTAGGACTGTAGCTCGTGCTTTATTGGCAAGCAATCGACTTCAGGTCATGCTACTGATCGCGTTTAATACTTGATTCGGTTGACTGAAAGTCATACTACTTATAATGACTATATCGTCCCAGCTTAGTTGAAAGTTTCCACTTTAATTTAATGTTCAGATGGAGCTTTTTTTAATGTACTAACGTAGCTAGTGAATATTAGGTTTGTTTTCTTCTATTAGCCAATAAATCAATCCATGTCCTCGGTAATGCACAATCCATTTGCTCGCATGTAGCCTAATTGCTGTTAGCACCGCCCAATAGCCGCATTAGGTTGAAACGCTGGTCGACCAACCCGCCCCCGGCTCGTACGGTAAACTCATGAAACTCAACTATAATGGCTGATTTTCTAGCTCACGAGATGTATCCCAAGCAAACGGTCGCGCTTACGCCACTCAAAGGCGGAGAAAATGGCTTAAGTGCTCTCTCTATTATACTTAAGGTCGTTCGTGAAAAGGATAATTTTCAACTCTCCAGCGCCCCTGTTCCGTCCGGATGTGGAATTAGTAGGGATGTGCCTACAACGCTTCTAATACTTTCTTACTAAAGAAATATTTATAACTTTTCCTCCAGGTATAGTCGAGTACATACCTAATAAGTAGGTATTTACTTTAAAAAAAACTGGTTTTAAAAAATTAGTATAGTACCTAATGAGCAAGTACTTAGTTTGAAACACGTCAGAAGAAACTCACTAAGTAGGTACCTACATTTAGAGAGATATTCATTATCATATCTACGTGGTAGAAGTGCCTACTACTTATTTATTTTCCACAAAATTTATATTTGGTTTTAGTTATGTTCATACTACTCTAACGTCTACAAAGATAATTTATTTTTAAGTTGGGTAACCTATTGTCGCAGCAAGCGTCGAGGGTAACGAAATAAAGCTTTTCCAACAAACAATAGTTCCGGCCCTTTGTCGCACTCCGAGTTGAGTAAACATTAGTAGTTGAGGGTATTGTGAGAGGTTTCCTCCGCCTCCGACCTCCTTCGAGCCTCCGCCGCGCTCTGCTGACTCCAGGCCTAACAGTTTACGGCCAGATAACTCCCACTTACCCCTCATTACCTTTTGTTTGATAAGAATTGTTTGTTTTGTTTAAGAATACGTAGGTCTGCAGTACCCATAGGTATTTATTTTATTTTTTCAAAAAGGTATACTTACCTAAATTATACTTAAATACCTATAGGACGAATTTAATTCTGCTGAAAGTACAAAGTATAAGATAATGTATTATTCATTAAACACGGCTGTTTTTGTTAGTTTAAAACCACGTAGTATATGTGCAAAGAGAAGAAGTCACGATCGCATCATAAATTTCTTTCAACATTAACACCTACTTTCCATAATAGCCGATAAACCAAATTTAGTTTTCATGTTACGCACCCTCCACAACTACTTATAATAAGCAATGATCAATGGAGAATAATCCTATTGTGTCGCGCGCACACAAAAAACCATGTCGGATTTATTCCGCTACGGTTTCGCGCTAATATCTCCATTACATTAGAGTAGAACCTCATTGTTAGCCACACTACATCTACATGAAAAAGATTACGCGCCAAAATGTTGACAGTTGTCTCATAGACAATAGAAAAGTGAGTGCATTTCGATATACGCATAATGGTTTGTGTTTATTTAATTCAAGTCGCTGGCAACATACAATAATGGCGTGTTTTCGCCAGCGGCGCTCGGCGTTCCGACTTGAGCCGGGAGCGCCTCGGGGCAATAAAATTAATGAAGCGTGGCGATGGGACCATTTTACTTGTATTATTCGTCTCCTGCGGCCTGAGACTGGAGCGAATGTCCATTAGTTCTGTTTTAACATGTTAGCGAGGTTGAAACGTTGTAAATGCGATTTACTTTGCAGGGAGGGTGGAAAAGTAGCCGGAGAGATTTGATCGCGATCAGTAGCCAAAGCGATCGGAAGTGATCTCAAATACCTATTTGTCCGTAGTAAGAGTTCATAATTTATTTACGGCAACTTTTAGATGCTTCTTTCTCCTTACGTTTACAAAGTAGGTAGTTCAGAAGACTCTACTTATAGAGTTTCACTATAAACACATGTCATGTCAGAGTACCTACTTAGCAGTATATGTTAGTATTATTCATGTGGTAAATACTGGAAATAATATCGAAACGTGAACAAAGAGCGCATTACACCGCATTAGATGGTAACTGATGATCAGTGGATGGAAGAGCGAGCGGTTACGCGCGTCAAATTCCCGCGATATCATCTTAATCCGCCAATATTAGTCCTGCACTAACGGCTCATTGTACGCATGTGTGAAGAGCGTTTATTTTAAGCTTCCAATGGATTACTTATAACAAAAAAAAACTGTATAGCTCGCCGATTTATTTTTTACGACTAAGTACCTACCTACGTACAAAATGCCATTCTGGGTTCTTTTGTTTTTTCAGCTGAAACAAGTTTATTATTTTTAATTTCCATTTACTTAATTAATATTTTCCCGACCAGTCAAAAAAAAACCTCGTTCCAAAAATAAAACAATTCCTCACAGAACCAGCTCTTCAGAGCCCAGACCATCATAATCATGCCACACACCAACATTCCTAACTGCAGAAAATTACATAGAAGTCATTCCTTAACAAAAGCCTCCACGACCACAAAGGGTGTATCGCAGGCGCTAAACCATCGCACGCTCATTACGCGAGCATTTGCTACCACTATTAGCATATCAAATGGTCTTATCAGATGTAACGGCTGGCGCTTTGCACTCGACCACTGCACCCAACTAATATTCCAACGAGACAATAACGCGATTAGCGATATAAATGCTGTAACAAGAACATAACAAGGGATTTTAGCAGGATACGTTGATTCTTATCAGGCGTCGCGTTTACAAGGGTAAAGTATGTGTTTTGAGATTCAAAATGTAACTTAAAAGAGAATTTGATGGCTGGTTAACGCGAAGGAGGTAGGTTGTTCGAAACAAAATTGCCTTAAAATTAGTTTTTTTAGCAAGCCCTGAAAACGTTTCCTCACTGCTCTAAGTTCATAAATTTTTATAAGATAGCCCTACTTTTGTCATTTTCATCTTATTCTGGGACTCAGTTCGTCACACAGATTCAGTGCATGCGTTCCCATTCATTACTCAAATCTGATAACAGTTTAAGACATCGGTAGAACTCTTATTTATCCCAAGAAAATTCTACATTTCGCATCCAAAACAGGGCTTGCAAAAAAAAATAACAGCAGAATTTGTTTTACACGCGAATGATAAACTTTTATGAGGTTGTTACGTAGCAACAATAGGCGGAGCGCTCCCGAGCCCCGGAGGTTTAGTGCGTCCGATTTCCATACAAAAACTTCTATTTCCCCGGCTAAATGGCACGTGAGAGGACATAAAACTGCGGGAAAACTACACCCAGCTACCGACTAGTTAACGATTCGGTTTTTATTTATTTTTTACCCTTTGCAGGCCAGATAAATAGCTGTTGCTGCAACGAGATGTATTATTAGTGTAATCAGGAAAATATGTCCAGTAATACTACGTTTACTTTTCTGGAATGTAAATTCAAACTATTAAAGCATTGGCAGCTCAACCAAGCTGTGGCGGAAAAATATTTCCGACTGACATCACATTCAGTGCCAAGAAAACTTGGTTTGCACAAACTGCGTAAAGTTTTAAGACATAGAATGTAAGAATGTTAAATGATTTTCTCCTCGTAACAAGTTTACATAGATACTTATAACGGAATTTTCTTGAGGAAAACACAATGAATGTTACAAAAACATCACGAAAATCATTTGATATATACCAACAACATAGAAGTCGATAAATCGAATAGATCTAACAACACAGTTAAGTCATACTAACTAAATCCAAGAATGTTAAGTAGGCATCATAAAAACGTATAGGGATGCTGGGTACGAGACGTATCCTACACGCGTCAAGCTGATCTCGAGCCCACCGACTTGTGCCATCTCTTAGGAAGTGATTTGTCAGCGCCGCCCCCTCTCGATTGAATAATTCAAATAATCGAGGTATTTATATGTAAATAGCGAGCCACATCTCCATACGAAAGGGCCGATCGGTACATAAATTTGGCAAGACGACGAGAAAACTGCGACGCACCACCGATCTGATTTATTCGCTAAGTTTTAGAAAAAGTGGCGCGCGTCAGGAAATGTTTGTCTAATCGCGTTTATTGCCCCGACCCGGGATTTTGCGCCCCGCAGCACACAGGGGTGAGGCCGACTACGTCATACTCTGATGTTGTACAAAAACAACTGGATACTTACTTCTATGAAAACAAATAAAAGGACCCCAAGAAAACACCCAGCACAATGGATCATCATCAAACTACAAATAACACGAAAGAGTAACAGTCACTTCAAAAATTAAATGTACCCTATAAATAGCTTTAAGGATCAAAGTATTCGATGTAAAATTGTAACATAAACCTTGGTTAGGTGCGTGCGTGACGGTTTCTTACACAATTGCCTAACATACCGACAGAAACTATTTAAGTTACGTTTATGCACCTACTCAAGATTAGTCAAGATGCTGCAGGATTTGCGGGTCATTTTCATATTTAAGCTCATCACGGATACGTAACAGACACTCATTCGAAGAAAGCAATCCCTAAATGAAAACATAACAGCCTAATAACAGCAATTAATATCACTCTCTCAATTAGAGCAACCTATGACACTTATCCATGGAAATAATAACGTTGTTTATGAGCGGCGCTAGTCCACAGCAGCGCCATCATATGGCAGTACACTATTAGTCATAGGAGCTGGCAACACGGGCTCATCAATCATTTTAGTACGAGCGGGGAGGAACGGGTAAAGTGTTAATAATCGCTACTGCCACTATTGTTCATTTCTAACTAAATTCACCTACGGAATGATATCACTTGTAGTACCTACTGTGGAACTTTATCAGTGGTAGATCATATTTTTAGTCCAATCGAAGATATCTACGTGACCATTGGAGGTACAATGTTGTCTAGTAATGTTGTAGGCAGATACTTGTAAGAATAGAATAGAACAGGTACTCTTTATTTTGAACACCATAAAAAAACATGTTTCATGAGTTTCATCTCGCCACTCGCCACTCACACCCGATTCCTATAAAGTAGGTATATAGTGACCTATGTATTTGAGAACCATACCTTAAATAAATGCTCACTGAAAACATTGTACTACATTTGAAATATTAACTAGCTATCAAACTATAAATAGAAATCTCTACCAGCTTCATCGATCTCAAAATGAAATTCACGTTTATTTTGCTCAAAATTCTACATGAAATCTGTTGTAGACCGCTCCCGATAAATAACGTTCCGACCTGACTCAAGGGTAAAAAGTTCAACCCTAAAAAATACATTCAGCTTTATAGAACAGAGAAATAAGCAAGTGAGCAACAAAACGCACTTTATCAGGTGGCGGCCGCTTTATCCCGCTAATGACCAACCCCTCCAGAGTAATAAAAGTCGATATCAGCCTCCCTAGAACCAGCGCTGGCAAAGTGATCTTGATACTTGCGGTTTGGCTATTTTGATGCAAATTCGTATTGAAAATTGTGTTAAAAAAACTGGTCTTTTGATTTATGATAAACTTTATTTAATATCAACCGTAATTAAGATGTCGAGGTAATTGTTATAAGAGCCTTTTTTTTTTTTAAGGCTGGGAAATCATCCTGCTCCCGCTCTGGGTGGAGCGGAAGGGAGTGTCGGACTCTTACTGACTGAAACCCATCCATGTTCCTTCCGTAGCCCTTTATGCTCCGGGGTAGCGGTAACCCTTTCGGACAATCCCGCTTACCCGGCAGGCTTGAGGGGCCCCTTCATATGCTGACATCTCTTTGAGGCGCGCGTACGACATCATGCAATTGAATCATCGTCCACCTAAAGTTTTTCTTAGGTGGGCTAGCGGCTTTTTTGTCTCTTTCTTTAAGGCAGGCTCCCCTAGACCCTTTCCGATTCAGGGATATGTTTGCAACCACTCTATGCCCTACAAGACTAGACTACCCTAGAGGAAATAAAATGGTAAAAGGACCAAAAACATAGACTGGCGTACATGCCCAGCGAACCGCGGCTGAGAATTAGCGGCGGCGGGAAAGAAAAATGATTGTGACAGTCCGGCGAACACCACTAATGGAGTCTGCGTCTGCGAAATATCCCCACTTAGACCAGTAGTGAGTACTTGAGTAGCCATAAATACGTGAGTTGCTGGCTCAGCACTTTACCCACGTTTATAATTTAAACAACGGTCGCGTGAAGTATCAAACATTCATATTTTATTAAACTTCCATTATCCATGATATTCGAAACTTCCATGCCAGTTGTTAACGCACTAATCTTTAGTTTAAAAGTGATCAATAGTTAGATAACACTTTAATAGGGTGACTATCTGATTCATGTATCTACTAAAATTCAAATCGCCGTCGAAATACACAGAGGGCAATTCGAATGTAGCAATAATGCGGCCCCACCCCTACGATACAATACAACACTCCCCTCACAAATTAAGTGTAAAACAAACCTAATGAAATTTAAATATCTTTTCGGCGACGCAATAACTGCACAAATAAAATCATGTCGCGGGGGAGAGTATAATCGCTTCTATTGTGTACACATTGTATGAAATTATTCTGTTGAGAAGTTTTACAACCCTGTCGCAGTGCGATGGCAGTGTCGTCCCCTCGTACTGTTAGCTTTATGCGTGGAGTAGTTAGTGTGACAAGGTAACAGTGGCTCGTGACGTCGTAAGAAGGGGCGGGAATGCTCTCTCTAGACAGTAATAGGCTCTTGCGGTGATGATAGGCCTCTCATTGTTAGCTTGTTAGTGGATAATTCGCAGTAATGTGTTTAGCGTGCGTGGAGAGGAAATCTGCGTGCTGTGTTTGTTTGTACCTATTGTTTTGGTTAACTTAGATGGCAGAAGTGGTCTACTGTAGAACTCTGTGGAAATATATAAATGCTTACAGTACCCACCTATTTGTTGTTTTTGGTTTTAGGCGGTAAATTAAACTTTGATAAACAGGTATCGTCATACCACCTGGCTCTATTTATTTATTTATTTATTTTCGCGAGCGATATATTAGCGAATTATGACATCTAATTGGCTAATAACACTAGAACGACACTATAACGGAGTAACTCACGAACTTCGATCGGCAAATATTCATACTGAAATGATAATAGAACATGCACAATATTTTCACGTAATTGGACAAGTATTCACCAGCGGAAACATTATTATTCTACCAGATTAAGTCGAGTATCCAAATGAATCTCTTAAAAGACGCGCTCGCCCCTCAAAGGGGAGGATACTAATTTTCTTTCAACTTTAAAAGAAGGTTCCTTTCAAGAAGTGGAAAAAAGTTACAATCGAAAAGGAAATTTGCGTTTTAAATCCTCTAATGAAGCTGAGAAGTTTGTAATGGAGGGGCGAAAGGCTGCCGGCAAATTGAGGAAAAAACTTACGCTCGGATCTGAACCGAGATTGTTAGATAGAAAGTACCTATTAATTGATAGGTATCATTCTTGTTTGTATAAACCTTTAGAGATTTGTATATATAAGTAATTAGGTGGGTATTTATATTCCTTATTTCTATTATAACGTCTCTACTACCTATTAGGTATGTAAATTAGTCCGGAAATGTTCCAAGTATTTCTGCGACAGACAATTTTTTAATAAGTCTACAAACAAAATAGATCTGATAAGCGTATCAGATAAGCTTGTTCTTTTGTTTTCAACAATGATAAAGTTGCATAAAATAGCTGTGTGCGCGTAAATCCTTTTAACGAATTTCTCGCTCGCAACATACCGATCGCGCTTTGCAGGTGCTCTTTCCAATTAGACTATGAATATAATACAGCCAACCCATTGTTTCAAGATGCTTGGTTACAAAATACCTCATTTGATTGCATACAAGTTAACGTTTAATGGATGTTTTTCATGAGAAGCGATCCTCTAGTTCAACGTGCCACATCGTGCTGAATTTATTCATAAGAAAGTAGAAATAAATAACTTTCACCAATGCTGGTGGTCAAATTGTTTTTATCCTAGTCTTAAGTTAGTTTAAGCCTAGCTCAAGTTTCAGCTTAGTGGTATCAGTAATGTTGCGCAATTAAATTTTGCACGAAATATTTTTTAACCTACTGCCAAGGATGGGTTATGTTTTTTCTCTATATGCACTTTTGCTACGAGTGCTACGACGTAGCGGATGTTCTCAACTCTGCATAGCTAGCTACGCTGATTGGCTATTTGACACGATCAAAAATAAAATACGAAATCACATAGATAAAAGACCGCTCGTCTTAAAAACTTCCATCACCGTACAGAAGTTAAATACCTACATATTATGCGAGGATATAATTGTAACATTGTTGGGAAGTATTCCATTTGATTCCAAAAATCTGTGACGTCACATTTTAATATTTTATACAAATGACGTACAAATTCCGCGTTTTGACTATCCTATCAAATACACTATTCGTAGCGTAGAGGCCTTTTTTTTGAGGGTAGGAAATCACCGCTCTGGGTTGAGCGGAAGGGAGAATCAGACTTACTGACTAAAACCCATCCATGTTCCTTCCTTAGCCCTTTATGTTCCGGGGTAGCGGTAACCTTTTCAGACAACCAGCTTACCCGGGGCGTAGAGGCCTAGTATACACAATGCCGAAATTACGTCGCTGAAAGTCGGTGGCTAAATGTAGGTACTCTTCGACGAATTTACAAAAGTGATTAAACTTCACTCACGTACAATTGTGGTACTCCATTGCTTTTCCCGTAATACGCGTCGTAATCCTAAACTACTATTATCTTACGATTTTTTACTCTCCCAAACGATTTTTATATTCTTTTTCTCAGAACAAACTGAAGTTGCCTATTTTCGCAAAGATCATACTTATATTATTATTATGACACGGTCTAGTATGAGCGTGAGCCTGCAGTTGGTTCTTCTAATTTAAAAAGCATTCATGCGGGTGTACATAAGTACAGTACTCCCAAATTAATAATGCACATGCAGATCTTCGCTAATTGTCGTATTCCCGGAAACACCCGAATCATTGAATCGTTCGAGTCCCTTGCATTTTGCACCTTGTTCGAAAGAAATAGGAGTCAATTTCGGCGAATGTCAATCGAAAACAATTCGGGCGGTCGGCGCGGCGGTCAGTCAAAGATCCGTCAGTCGTCTTGTTATATTCGTGGTGACTGCACGTGTTCTCTTTGTCTGGAATTATATAGAGCTGCTATTAGAAAGGTGTTCTTGGTTTTGTTTTCAAAGGTGAATTTAATTTCAACTTTAATTATCTTATTCCAATTTAAATAGTTAATTTTGTAAAATATATAAATATACTAACATTTTTTCAATATTAAAAAAATAAAAATACCTACGTAAAATACATATTAAGTACTAGAAAAAACATATTAAAAATCAGATTTAGGCTTATATGAATTATAGCTCGCTATTTACTTACATGGAATTATTGAATCAAATTTCGTTACTGATAAATCAATATTTATCTCTTTTAGGACAAAACACATAATCATACTAAATTATGCATGAAGAAAATGCACTTAACCACTCTATATACATATCGTCTTCCGACGCTCGGGAAATACGACCGTTGCCGAACAGTGGCGAAGATTTCTATGCGCATTATCACTTTTGGAGACCTGTACTAGTATTTCGCGTAGGTATGTGTATAGCCTTACATATGAGTTAAATTACAACCGCACGATCCATCTGGTTATGCTACGCTTGCTGGAGTTGGTCCGTGGATAGGTGACCATTTTTACATATCGACACTCCTCCGTGCTTCGGAAAGCACGTTAAGCCGTTACCGTTAGTACCGGCTGTCATTCGTGGATCTTTTTCAGTCGGTACGAGTCGTCCAAAGAGTAATATATGGAGTCGTCTCAAGCCCGAAAGTCTGACAACCAGTCTTGCCAAGGGATATCGTATACCCAGTTACTAGGTTGTGGAGGTCAGATAGGCAAAGTCAAAGTCAAAGTCAAATCATTTATTTCAAATAGGCACAAGAAAGGCACTTTTGAACGTCAAAAATGAACAAGAAATAGAATTGATTCTAGTCGCCCCTTCCAAAAGGTAGTTTCGTGTGGAGAAGAATGGGCAAGAAGCTCCACCGTCGCAGTCGCTCCATGTAAAACAGTAGTATTCAGCTGCATCCGGTAAGACTGGAAACCGACCCAACCAAGTTGGGAAAACGCTAGGCACGTTGGTGTGTAGGTATAGGCAGTAGCAGTCCTTAGCAAAAACCGCGCAGTGAAGAGTTCCAGAGCTGGGATAAATCAGTAATGTATGTATGTATGTATTTTGCGTGCAACATGTTTTCATAGTATGGACATGTAAGAGTTCCCGGGATTCACTAGGATTTTAAAAATGTTTTATTATTTATTAACCTTTCGTATATCGTAAAATTTAAATTAAAAAGCTATTGTCTCGTGTACATCCGGCAATCCAATGGGTTTAGGGGGTTTCAATGGGCGAATTCCAAACGGTTCTTGTGTGTATGTACAGACGCCAGCACATCAAGCTATCCCTAACTGTCAAATTTTCTCAATCAAAAATGAACCTTATGTCTTAGCAATAAAGTTGAAATACTATCAAAGAAATTTGACAGATTGTGGTAACTTGATGTGCTAGCCTCTGTACCTATGTCTTGTGTCACGAGTAATATCTGGTTCACCCGCATAGACCCCGATTTTCTATATGGAGATCTCGATAAATTGAAAATCCTGGGATCCCGGGGTCATGAGTTCATGACTATAATATCAGCATAATTATACGTTTGAGGTCATTGATCCGAAATAGTTCAGTCTATTGCGATCACTGGATAAAAAAATTAAAGATATTATTAATTTTGTAACAAAATTTATTCATGTATATAAATATTTTAAATATTAAATTCAATCGCGTGTAGGAAACATTGCCCGACACAGTATGGCTAATTAGCTAATCGACAGAGACAAACATAAAGTAGACAGAATTTAAAAACAAACGATTACGCTGTAATTGGTATGGTATAATTGAGCTACAGATCCATGATGCATCATACATTTTCTGTTTTTATTTTATTCGAAAAACGCACAATAATTTTATAATGCCAACGTCAAGAACAGCATGATGTGATTACAATAAATCAAAATGAAATCATAATGATATGTGACATCATAAACAAAACTGAAAAATTGGAAGACATTCATCATAAAATAGTTTAGCTCTTTCGTTCACATTGTGTAATATGACATATTCGATCAACAAATAATACTCGATTTTCGATGAGAGTATAAAAACGACCGAAATAAGACCATAAATCATGTTGTGTCATGTCAACATAGTTTTTTCACCCTTATTGCTTAGAAATTATGTTTAATTTTTCTATAAAAAGTTTTTGTTATTTTTAATTTTAGGAATTTCAATCGAAGCACAATACGTATACGTAACATACGCTAATGAACTCTATGTTTGAGTAGTAAGGTTTATAATCAATCAATCGCGGACACTTGAGCGATATGTTTGTGTTTCTAATCTTTAATCTAAAAATAGTTGATAGAAGTATGACATGGATCAATGAGTAATAATACTAGTTTTCGACTATTTATTTGCAGTTACACATCAGAACGCGATGTAAATAATTATAAAACTCTATGTTGAGTTATAGATATATATTGATTTAAAGTTAAGTGATAACAGCATGATTGATAACAGCTAGGCACTTGTGTGACAAGAAAATAATCTCATACTGTGTAAAAGCTTGTGATACCATGTTAAACAGTAATGTAATCGATTAGTAAGTAAATTTTAAAATAGTTAACAATAATAGAGCTGTACTATTTGTCAAAATTACTAATGGCACTTGTGGATTTGAGATTTACATGAATAATTATCTAAAATGATGCATGAAGTAACAGTCAATGATAGAAGTAACGTTGCGTGATACGCTCAAACTTTCGCCAAACACATTGTATTTTTATTGGAAATCATTATTGACTAACTTTCTTGAAGTTTTAGTGCGTTTAGTGTGTGGAGTTCATCATTATTTATAAAGAAGGCAGTTCAGGGAATAATATTCAGGGCCGGTGAAGCGTCACCGCCTCACTCAACATCCTATTGCACTACCCACTTAACGCAGCCCGCCCATTAAGATAAGGACAATCCTATTTACAAAACAATGTGTTCAGTCACAACCCTATAACACTTTACAAAGAATTTATCTACCGTGTTTTTACAACAATTACAACCATAATACATACAATTCTTTATGAAAATATTTATCAACATTTTTGGAATAAAATTGAAGTAACAATAATAAGTACCTATACGTAAAATAATTTCAACAAATCGTACAACGGGATGTTTGCTCAGCTGTTTACTGTTGGACTGCTGCGTTCGCGATGATTGACGGAGAGTTGATGACCTCTCCGAGACTGTCCAGCAACTCCCTACGGTAGTCGTCGAAGTCACCATCCACCTGCGAAAAAAGGAAAAATTGTACAGTAAACAGGCAATTTTTTACCATTTTTTTATAATGCTTGTTTATGGTAAACAAAAGTTGCAGAAGATTATTTCGGCAACAAGTTATTCGGTTGTAGACATTATTACAACAATATGGAGACCACATAAATAAATAAAACCACATACTTGACCTAGCTTTTTCTGATAATATACAAAAAAAATGTTGAAATCAGTCTAGTAATATAAATCAAAAATTATAGTTTTAATTTTCACCAATTTCAACACTCTGTAGAATTGGACCGTCCTAGTGGTCCAATTCTACAGAGTGTTGTGTGTGTGTTGTGTGTTGTCTTGAATATCATCGTATACATTCCAGAAACTTCGACGCTACTCGATTAGGGATGGGACACATTCAAATGGTTCGGTATCGATAAAATAATAAAATGTGTATTTATAAACTAACTTTACTGAACTGAAATAAAATTACGAGAAATGAGAATTAAATTATGCGTAAATGGTTTCACTATATTCGACTTTGGACCGCTATGGTTCAAAGTTCAATATAGTGAAACCTTATACCTTACCATGACATATTATGTATATATGTGTGACAAATAAACAAATCATTCACTCATTCGCGGCTGGACGTAGGCCTAAAAAATAAATACCTAATACTAATAAAGTAGGTATGTAAATATTTCAGTTTTCCGAAAGATCCTTTTACCAAGGAGAAATGGATAGAAGCTACAGGAAGACAGAACTGGATGCCGTCAAAATCAAGTACAATATGTTCAGAGCATTTTGATGAAAACAATTTACAAATTTCAAAAAAAGGCTACAGATTTTTAAATGATAACGCAATTCCTATTCATAAAATTTTAATTTTTCAAGTATGTGCAATTTATTACCTATAAATATTACTTCATAAGTTATTACATAATTTGAGCCTGGCCTTATGTTTGACTACCGTTTATTATATTATTTTACAGGATCAAAATAATTCAAAAAAATGTGATCCACAATCCTCCAGGAAACGGCTCCAGGAAACGCCACCATTGCCCAGCTTAATTTCAGTAACACCAACAAAAAAGGCCCGTACAGTTATAGAACCTGAGTTACCTAACAGCCCCACGTCATCAACTCCAAGAAAAAAGAATTTGGAAAGATGTTACAATGGACTCAAAGTAAAATAAGGAAACAAAATCTAAAAATCAAACTGTTACAAACTCGGAATCGTAGATTAAAAAGAAAAATCAAGAATATGGAAGAACTTCTAAAATCATTAGAAGATAAATTTGCCATGAGAAGTGAAGATCTTGTTAGCTTAAAAAACACAAATTTAAAGGTTAGCATATTATTTTTATTAACTTGATTTCTGACCTGACTCGTCAACACTGGACAATGCGCAAAGGTATAAACACTAGATGAACAGTGTTTATCCCTTGGCGCACTGCTAAGCATAAGCTTCCTTGAGAACCTTTAAGTTAAAATGACGAAATTATGAAATTATGTACGAGCTTAATTCTGTAATGGGCCCTAGTCAAATATATTGTTTGTTAATAAAGTGTTTCCTTGTAGGTTAACGAATTGATTACTCGCATGACTGGAAACAAACCTGAAGTACGAAAGTATTCACCAGCACTTCGCAGTTTTGCATTAACCTTAAACTATTATTCGCCCCGAACTTACGATTACGTGCGCAGAACGTTTAATACTTGTTTACCTCACCCACGAACTTTAAAAAAGTGGTACTCAAAAGTGGGTGGAGATCCCGGTTTTACCAGTGAATCCTTTACTGCTTTAAAACGTAAAGCAGCTTCATTAAACCATGAAATTATAGCTACATTAGTCATAGACGAAATGAACATTCGACGTCGAATTGAATGGGATGGGAGTAAGCTACATGGGTATGTAGATATGGGAACAGGTTTAGATGGGGATCATTTATCGGAGGCCAAAGAAGCTTTGGTTTTTTTAATTACTGCTATAAACCAAAACTTTAAAGTTCCCGTGGCCTATTTTCTTGTCGATGGTATTACCGGCTTACAACGCGCCGAACTAGTTAAAAAATGTTTGGAAATGAGTCATGAAGCTGGCGTTAAAATAGTAGCACTGACGTTTGATGGATGCGCAGCCAATATTTCTATGGCTGGACATTTAGGTTGTTCTTTTTGAACGAGTAATATGAAATTTGAGCATCCCGTGACCAAAGATCCTATTGTTGCTGTACTTGACCCGTGTCATATGTTAAAATTATTAAGAAATTCATTTGAAAATTACAAAACCTTTATTGACAAAGATGGTAACGAAATCTTGTGGCAGTATCTAGTAGATTTAAATACCTTACAGAAACAGGAAACCTTTCATTTAGCAAATAAAATAAAAGATCGACACATCAACTTTAAAAATGAAAGGATGAAAGTAAAATTGGCTTCGCAACTTTTTAGCCTTAGTGTGGCAGAAGCAATCAAATTTTGCAGAGAAGACTTGGCAATAGAAAAATTTAAATATAGTGAGCCTATTGAAAACTTTTTAAAACTAGTTAACAATATTTTTGACATTTTTAATTCAAGAAATTTACATTTTTACGGTTTTAAAAAAGCATTAAATAATAATAATGCTTCTCAAATTTTTGATTATTTGAACAAAGCTGCAGTATATATAAAGAATTTGAAACGTGAGGATGGCACACTTTTAATAAATAGTCCACGAAAAGTTGGTTATTTGGGTTTTCTGGGTTGCATAGAAGCAATAAAATATTTATTTGCCGCTTTAATACAGACAAAGATAATGATTTATTTACCCTTCTATAAACTAAGTCAGGATCACATAGAGTTATTTTTTTGTAATATAAGGGCGCATGGTGGATCGAACAACAATCCCACGACTAGGCAGTTCGTATCTGCCTATAAAAAAATGTTGGTGCACGTGGAACTGAAAGACACAGATAGAGGAAATTGTTCGGCATTGGAACAAATCTCTATTTTAAACTGCTCATCTGCGGTAGAAAGAATTAATCTAAGTTCAGTGCGACAAGACTTAAGCAGGGAAGATGATCAAGAGGAGGATGAATACTTAGATGAAATTGATCTGCATCTGTCCAATTTCAGCAAGCAAACGATAGCTCACATTGCTAGTTACATAATAAAACAATTAATTAAAAAAAATAAATGTGATATATGCGTTAGTGCTCTAATAACAGAAAAAAATCAGTCACTACATAGATTTATTATAGCGAAGGATAAAGGGGGATTGTTATACCCAGCAGAGGATGTCATTAAGATATGCCAGACTTCTGAAATATTTTTAAAAGACTGTCACATATTTAAAAAAGACGTTCTCATGTCCAAAATAATGCGCCAATTTATTGGGACGTCCATATTCCAAGGAATTTTATATCATCAGTTAGGAGAATTTCCTACATCGAATCACATTACGGATTTAATGAAAGCCATCGCGGAAAAATATGTGAATATACGCTTGCATCACCTGTTAAAATTAAATATAAAACAGTCAAAACAGCAATTATTGAACAAATATGTTTTATTTCAAGGACAATAAATATTTTTAATTTACTACTTATCGTTTCATTTAACCATTTTAGCTTTTATTCTAATCGGACTTTGGTCCAAAGATAAAAGATTTGAATTATTACAATGTACAAACATCGACATTAAATTATCGATATCTTGTCCTCATCCCTAACTGAGTAGAAAAATCGATAACAGGTGCATACGAATATGACATCTATTTCAATCGTGTTAGCGTGCTAAATAGAGTAAATTGGTTTCAGCGCCCTCTAGCGTTGAGTAGCTAAACTCGTTGTTGATTGCTAGAATTTGATTGTTAAATGGAAAAATGGTCTTCATTGAATGTGACATGTAAAATAAAAACAACGTTGCCGAGTTGTAATAAGACTTTCTTTTGAACAACGATAAATAAACTTTTCGCCAAAGTTGCATTTATAATTTGTAGCCAATTATATCATCGGTTTCTGTGTATTGCAATATACATTTTAATTTGCAAATGTGTGAGTTTGGCGACACTGGTTCCCGTATTAAGAAAGTTTAAGGGCACTTCCACTGTTTTTTCTATTCCGTGACTAGGACAATGATTCAACGAAATTGGCGCCTGCGTGTTTCGTTACCGCTCTTCTGGGCTCAAGACACGTTGTCAAAACAGTGTTTACTATTACTGAATTTATTTTGAAATCAATTATATGAAAAAAAAATGTAAGTTTTTTAATATAATTTTTAATTTTGCCATACTACTATGGTCTAGTATTACTTGTGGTTTAATTTTTTCCATTATATTTACTGTATATTACAATACAGATTTCCCAAGAAAAGTTTCATGGTCATCGTCATCTTCGGAATTACGAAGATAACCGAAGCGCATACCTTCTCTAGTTTAACTTTATGTGTTTAGATTGTTTCTAGTAGCACATAAGTTTGACGCAGCAACAATGTTGCGCAACTGTTATTTACTATTTATACGGAGATTTTAAAGGCGCTGATTCGCTGAAGCAAGTTGCCAGTAGTTTATGTTTATGCATGCTGAATGCATGTTGTACATGCTAAAAAGAAAAAGTATGAATAACAAAAGTGTACCTCATTGATAGTCTGATCCTCAATGACGTACAGCGCGCAGTCAGTCTCCCTGATGAGTCGTTCGTCGTGGGACACTATGACCACGCCTCCCTTGTAGTCGTTGATCGCGTCCGCCAACGCGTCTATACTCTCGATGTCCAAGTTGTTTGTAGGCTCGTCCTGAAGTTACAATAAATGTTATGTATGACGTACGATATAACATACACTGGTGATATTGAATATAGCTAATAAGAAACACGTACAACACCTTACTAAGTGTTCCTTAGCTTACCGAGGGCTGTCAGTCGTCCTTCTACTTATCTTTTTAACACTATATGATCTAATATTAATTCATGAGAGTAGTGGTTGCCTTGCCTTGCTTTTAGTAAATAAGTTTTGGAGCGACTGCTCTCAAAACGGTAAAGGAAAACATTTTGAGGACACTGGCATGTCCTTGAATAAATAAAATCGAAGTCTTGCGAAATCTACCCGCACTGGGCCCGTGTAGCGTCGAAGAGGCCGGTGATGTCATGAAATCTATAATATAAATAATATCTTACCAAAATAACAACATCAGGCGCCATAAGGGTCAGTTCCGCTAACGCGACTCTGGCCTTCTGCCCTCCACTAAGGTCCATCATCTTGATGGTATGCGCGTGACTGGCGAGCCCGAACGTGCCGAGAGCCTTGCGCGCCTTCTCGTACTGAAGCCCGAACAACCTCTGTAGGTACTCAGCCGGAGTTTCTTCAGCTGTTAAGTGCTCGCCGGAATGCTGGTCGAAACGACCTATCCGCTGCAAGAGTAATTTTTGGGTTAGTTTTTGTGATGCATAGAGAAATAAACGGCAATTTTATAATATATGTACGTGCAGTTCATTCAAAATCGCGCTTTTATCCTACAGGGTTGCCGGGTTAGCGGGATTGTCCGAAATGGTTACCGTTACCCCGGAATATAAAGGGCTAAGGAAGGAACATGGATGGATTTTAGTCAGTAAAAGTCTGACAGTCCCTTTCGCTCCACCCAGAAGGGGAGGCAGAGCGGGAAACGTCATTTGATGATTTCACACACTGAAAAAAAAAACCTACAGGGTAAAGGCAAATGATACGCCCAATTTCGCTTCTATTCGTATAGTAATATTTATTTTGATTAGTAAATTTAAAAACGGTAACCATATGTTCCATAACCGATACATTACATGTTATTTTGTTCGACACAAAGTTTGCAGTCATGAACAGAGTAAAGAAAACTCTTTGGTAGATTACTTGAATAAATAGAAACAGCAGGTAGGTCAGTTTAATTGTTATTTTGTCCCAACAGCCACGCTTTAAAAAACCTTTAAAATACATGAAACAGTAAGTCCACTTACCAGTCTATGATTCCTAATGAGCTCTCCCTGCACGGGCGCTAGGTCACCCACGAGCAGTTTGAGAAAGGTGGACTTGCCCACTCCGTTGGGGCCCACGATGGCGATACGCGAGTTCAAGTCTATGCCGAAGTCTACTCCGCGGAACAGAGGCTTCTGTCCGGGGAAGTTGAAATTGACATCTGTGGGTTAAATTTAAAAGTAAAGTAAGTATGTCGATAATTCTGTTAGATTTATTTATGTCCTGGTTGTACCACCACTACATTTCCACATCAAATTCAGTAGGACTTTTGATTTTTCTGGTAGAAACCTAAGTAGCGCCTTCCCGGACACTGCGAACCTGGCCTTTTGTTGAGTTTGCATAATGTGACCGAGTTTTCTACCTTACTTTGCCCAGCATTACGTTGACATTTGTTTGGCAGTACGCTGAGTGGCAGTTTCGTATATTTTGCATATTTATTAGGTGAGATGGTGGTGCGAGTTTTAGAAAAAATGTTCAACTTAATCAGATCCGGCCTGTCTGCCGATTTGTTATGTGTGCTACAACCAGTACTCGGTTATCGGTATTGTAGTTCAATGATGATGCTAGTACGTACTGAGTAAGCCGAGTATGGGCGGCTGCAGCGGCGGCGGGTCCGGGAAGGAGAACTTGACGATGTACTCCTTGGGCCGCTGCAGCAGGGCGGTCGGCGCCGCGCTGTCCTCGTCCTCGCGCTGCGCCTTACTGCGGTTCTTCTCTTGTTTGCGGGTCAAAGAATCCTTTTGCTTCTTTTCCTGTTATACGAAATGGTGGTTTGAAGACGGTTATAGAAGGAAAACTTCAAAGGCGCCACAGTTGGTCGGGTCGGGGTATGGTTCGGCACAGCCGGGAGGCACAATCAATGTAAATAATATAATAATTTATCTTTATTTCAGACATATAAGTCCATACATTTTACAGTGTTAATAGTGTTAGTAATGCACACAAAAATAAAAATAAGAAGGTGTTAGTAAATAAATAAAAATCAAGTGCCACATCACTAAAGGACGGCTGAACCGATTTTTTTTTGTTGTATTCGTAATTGTTAGTTTGGTGTTGAAAATTGTTGAAAAATCCAAGAAGTTCACCCGGGGACGCCGGGCACTAACAGCTATTTGAATACATTATTGCCACCCAGCTGCGCTGAAATATCGAACGGAAGAGACGAAAGATTTAAAAAAAACATATCTATGGTATTGCAATAACAGATAGTATAATGAGTAGCAGAGGCTACAACGATTGACGCGCCCATTTGTTTTAACTCGTCCTCTGTCGCCCGCATATCATGGAACTATCACCAAAGGAATTGTTGACCTATAGTACTGTCCAAAAAACTAATAATTTTAGAACTCACAGCTTGTTTCTTCGACTGTCCATGCGCCTTCAAATCCTTAATCCTCTTCTCTTGCTTCTCATATTCCTTGATCATCTCCTTCCTCTTCTGTGCATACATCTTCTTGAACATGGAGTAGTTGCCCTTGTAGTAGTACAACTTCTGCGTGTCCAAGTGAATGATCTCGTTACAAACGTTGTCTAAGAACGACTGGTCGTGGGAGACTACTAGAAGAGTCTTCTTCCAACCCTGAAGGTAGCTGGAAAAGGCATATTGTTGTATTTCTAGTGTATAGTATTAAGCAATTTTTTTGTTTTAACAACAATGTGTAGAGTATGTACAGTATTCCGGCATAATAACAATAATACTGAGCTTGAGCTTTAGAAGCAGTGATAGTCTAGTGGTGTGACTGTCGGACTGCCAAGTCATAGGTCTCGAGTTCGAACCCAAGGTATGCACCTCTAATTTTACGGATTCATGTGCGTATTGAATAATTATCACTTGCTTCAAAATCGGTGAAGGAAAACATCGTGAGGAAACCAGCATGTCAGAGATATTTCTCACCAGCATGTGAAGTTAAGCCAGAGGCCCATGGGCAACATAAAAAAAAACTCTGACACCAGGTTAGTCTCTAACCACCCGAAAAGAAGAAGAAGAAGTTTGAGATAGAGACTGCCACACAGATATGAGTGACAGAGACAACACTTTATAAAGCAGAACTTATTCTAAAACTCTATGGTGCTGTATGTACGGTCTAATTCTGTTTCTGAATGCACAAACAAATCTGATACTACGGCAATTATGATAATAATACAACAAATAATAATGGCTGCACTTACTTGTCTAACCAAATGACAGCGTTCAGATCTAAATGATTTGTAGGCTCGTCGAGCATCAGCAGCGTTGGTTCTATATATAGAGCTCTGCAAATAACAAAGATTAAGTAAATGAATAGGGTCCACGAGCGTGCATGAACGCCATTAATGTTTTTTATGTGGCTTAGTAATAACAGCCGCACAGGTCGATCCATCAGGTTAAGCTACGCTTGCCGGGGTTGGCCGTGGATGGGTGACCATCTTTACATACCGAGACTCCTCCGTGCCTCGGAAAGCACGTTAAGCCGTTAGTCCCGGCTGTCATTCGTGGATCTTTGACAGTCGTTACGGGTCGTCAGAAGCCCGAAAATCTGACAGCCAGTCTTACCAAGGGGTATCGTATTACCCAGTTACTGGGTGGAGGTCACATAGGCAGTCGCTCTATGTAAAATACTGGTATTGAGCTGCGTCCGGTTAGACTGGAAGCCGACCCCAACACAGTTGGGAAAAGGCTAGGCAGATTGATTGATTATCGAAAAAAGAAGGTACAGTACTCCCAAATCAATAATGCACATGCAGATCTTCGCTAATTGTCGTATTCCCGGAAACACCCGAATCATTGAATCGTTCGAGTCCCTTGCATTTTGCACCTTGTTCGAAAGAAATAGGAGTCAATATCATGTGTACACAATCGAAAACAATTCGGGCGGTCGGCGGTCAGTCAAAGGTCCGTCAGTCGTCTTGTTATATTGGTGGTGACTGCACGTGTTCTCTTTGTCTGGAATTATATAGAGCTGCTATTACACACCCTTCTTGGTTTTGTTTTCAAAGGTGAATTTAATTTCAACTTTAATTATCTTATTCAAATTTAAAAAGTTAATTTTGTAAAATATTTAAATATACTAACATTTTTCACGTTTTTTCAATATTAAAAAATTAAAAATACCTACGTAAAATACATATTAAGTACTAGAAAAAACATATTAAAAATCAGATTTAGGCTTATATGAATTATAGCTCGCTATTTACTTATATGGAATTATTGAATCAAATTTCGTTACTGATAAATCAATATTTATCTCTTTTAGGACAAAACACATAATCTTACTAAATTATGCATGATGAAAATGCACTTAACCACTCTATATACATATCGTCTTCCGACGCTCGGGGAATACGACCGTTGCCGAACAGTGGCGAAGATTTCTATGCGCATTATCACTTTTGGAGACCTGTATATTATTTGCGTACCTAGCAAGTGACACCCTCATACGCCAACCTCCGGAGAAGTTCTTGGTAGCTCGGTTCTGCATCTCGCGACTGAAACCCAGACCCGCTAGGATACGGCGCGCGCGCGGCTCGGCCGAGTCCGCGCCTATCGCTTTCAACTCCGCGTATACCTATGGAAGAGATCTATGTTAACATGTTCGGTGTCAGGAGCCCTCTTGGGAGGTACTCATAATTCCGATGAATAAAAAAAGTGAGTAGAATCGGATAAGTTTACTACAGAAACTATTTGTTTTCTTCTTTTAAATTTCTTCTATTTGGACCACAGGTTGCAGCAACAAGCCTTATACGCTTTATATTTTGTATAGTTAAAAGTTAAAATATTATTTAATTATTTTAACTTTTATAGATGGGAAAAGGACAACATAATCATGATTATAAAGAGGATGCTAATATTATAAAGAGGTAAGATTTGTGTGTAAGTTTGTATCTAGGAGGTAATCTCAGACCTGCTGATCCGATTCCAAAAAAAATCACTAATGGGCGGCTACATTATCCCCGAGTATAGTGGGCGAAGTGCTACTTGTTCATATTCAGGGTAGGCACAGAACGTAAAGACATTCTGTATCACTGATACTAATAACTACGCTCACTTCTTCCCTAGCCTTATCATCTTCCACACAATCACATGTGCTGTTACTCACCTCATTTAACTTATCTTGTTTACTGAGATCTCCTTTTTCTGTTAAAGCTTCTAATTCTTTGCATTCCTTGAGCAATTCTAAAAAACAAAAGAATTAAAAGGTTTCCGATTAGTACTCTTACATAATAGAATATGAGGGTTAAAAAGTATTAAAAGAAGAAAACAGAAGTATTTACATTATTTTGCCAAATATATTGGTACTGATTGAGACACTAAAGTAACATAAATTCTTACCAGTCCTCTTAACATCAGCTTCAAGCAGCGTATCAACAGCGCTCATATCACTGGCAGTAACCTCTTGCTCACACAACAGTATATCTATATGAGGAGGGAGAGGGAAGGCACGCTGAGCCAGATGCCTCAGCAGCGTGGTCTTTCCGTGGCCGTTCGGGCCAACCAGACCGTACCGCCGACCGTTCGCGATCAACAGGTTTGCGTTCACAAACAAATCTTTGCCTTTAGCGGCTATTGAGAAGTTTTCCACTTTTATGTCCACTGCATTTTCTAGGGCTGCCATTTGACCTGGAGGATAATTAAATCGTAAACAATAGGATATATGGAATCATAAAGTGTTTCATAATATTGCGAAACCGAAATGCACAATTCTCATGGTGATTTCTCACTACTTACCAGCAGTTTTCTGTGCTTGACTGACAGTGAAATTGGCGTCGAGATCACTGTGGCCCTGACCGCCCTTCTTGGTCAGCAACTCCATCTGCTTCTCATACTCTTGCATTTTCTTCAACTTTTTCTTCTCTTTGTGACTCATTTTCTTCTCAGATGGCTCCTCCTTCTCTTTCTCGGGAAGTTCCGCCACTTTGTCATCAGTCTCCATGGATGCTTCGTCAGCTGAACCTTCAGCTACAACTTCTACAACTTCTTCCTTCTTAGTTTTCTTTGTTTTTTCCTATTAGCAACATATAACTAAATAAATAACATAAATATTCAATCCAAATCGCCTGCAATCCTCGGTACTTTGATTTTCGTCTATGGTTTTCTAATTATTTAATACTTACAATTCAATCAATGAAAATTTTGGAGTAAATGGTAAGACACAAATTTGAACCCTTCTAAATACAGATTCATGTGTTTATCCTTTAGAAAGTGATTGCGAGAGAATTTCACCAGGGATTGTTTACACTTTAATCAGATACTTTTGAAACTGAACTACTGTGCAACCAAACTCCTTTCCATAATGACTTAGAACATACCTTCGTTTTGGTAGGTGGTGGAGGTGGTTCCTCAACCCGTGGTTCAGGTTCAGGGTCTTTAACCTCGAACTTCTTTAATTCAGCTTCTAAATCATCCATATTGTTCTTCTTTCTATTTTTACCTTTAAATGTTAAATAAAAGTTCAGTAGCTTATTCCAAAGCAGCATACTTAGTAACTATAAAATTAAATGTTTCTCTTATCAATTAGATGTCTCATTTTAGATCTTTCTTGAATCATATTGCAAGATATAATCTATACATCTATACATATAAATAAAGTCTCCAACTTTATTTCTAAGTCTGTTTGTAATATTGAAATAACCGTTTTTTACTACATGTATATGAATATAATATGGTATGGTACATACACCAAAACATTTTTTATCATTTTTGTCTGTCTGTTTGTTCCGGCTAATCTCTGAAAAGCGATTTTGACGGGACTTTTATTGTCAGGTAGCTGATGTAACAAGGAGTCACTTAGGCTACGTTTATTTTAGAAAACTTCTATTATTTTAGAAAAATAACTGTTAGACGGAACGAAGTTCGCCAGGTCAGCTAATTTCAAATATTACCTTTCTTCACTACAGGAATAACCATCTCTTCCTCATCCTCTGATGGTTCCATTTTCAATTCTTTATCACTCTCTTCATCTGGCCAGTCTTCTTTCTTTCCTTTGGCTGAAAAAGTTTTAATAGTAAATCATACAAGTTATGAACCCCAGTACCCCACACAAGATCATGTAGGTTAGTAGTTTAATAAATTTACTTAATTTTATATATTAACATAACAAGGTATGTACTTATACCTTTTTTGTTCTTTGACTTGACAGCAGGTTTGGCTTGATTACTAGAAACATTGCTCACTACTGACTTGGAGTCATCCTGATCCTCATCCTCTGATGATTCAGCTTCTATATTTTTCTTTTTATTTTTTGCTGTAAAGTTAAATGAAGGATAGTATTAATACAATCTTTAAATAATCAAGCTCGAATTTCAAGGAAATAATATTAATTTACTTTATTTTTTGAGGCAAGGGCCCAACAGTGTTGACATCTTACGAGTTTGATTTAAAGAAAAAAAAATAGTTTTATTGCCACAGGAACACAGAAGAAAAAAACAAAATAGATCAACACTATTAGCATTTCCAACACAAGTATTTGTTACACATTTAAATAATGCTTATCAAAGACAAAAACTAGATACTTAAATCCAGTTTTTAATATATATGTAACTTTTTTTTTACAAATGGATACTTACTTTTCTTTTTACTAACAGGTTTTACAATTTCTTCTTCTGATGCTTCTTTGAGTTCAACATCACTGCCTTCTGAAGACCAGTCTTCATCTTTCTTACCCTTACCTATGAACAAGAATGTATGTATATCAACTTCATTAGCAAAGCTAAATGCTTGAAACATTGCCAAATACTGATATTCTATTGAAATATAATGTAATATTAGTATTTATACATATATTGAAAACAGTCACAAGAATTAAAGCATTCTGTTTTTTATTTACCATTAAACATCATACATTACACCTATATTAGGCATGGGTGTGTGTATACACTCACAATATGCCACTTAGACATTTTCTATCAAGGGGCAAGGTGCTTTTCACAAAGTTTATACCACAAAACTTTTCATTTACAAGTTAGCTTACAGCTTTCAATTTTGTAAATCTTGCAAGGTGTCTATACCACAAAACTCTAAGACATAATTGTAACTGAAAACCTTACAAGTAAGTAAATTCTAGAGACTTGTTAATTGTAAATATTACTACACATGTTTGTAATTACTGTGATACACAACTTATTCTACTACGTCAAAAAATTTAGAATTGTTGGGTCATAAAGTTTTGGCGTATATGGTCAAGGCTGCTATTAAGAAATTCCTGATAGAACAATCACCTCCCATTACCAACTTAACTTATATTAACTTACATCTATTGCAGACACAATAAAGTTTAGTATAAAGTAATAGAAATGGTGTTACAAAGATAATGCTTACCTTTCTTCTTTTTATTTGACTTGGCTGCTGGTTTTGGTGCAGAGTTTGTAGCATTACTGACTGTTGACTTAGTATCATCGTGTTCATCATCAGAGTCCTGACCCTTCTTTTTATTTTTCCCTGAAATGATATGTATAATTGTGTTACATTGGTTATTTTTTATACATAAAGAGTTGATGTACAGATATTGATGTAAAAGTAAGATATTCAAGGGTGCAAATACTGGGTAATATATTTGCTGAAGATGATATTATCATGACACAACAGATCAGACACCATTATTATGTGCTGCAAGACATTTTGTATTGCATCACACATTTGCAAAGGAAAACATTACATGAAAGGACATTTTCATGTAACATGTTAATTTTGAACACTTTGCAATATTATATTATTTCGTGATGATACAAGATAGGGCCTGCGCTGAGCCTACTTGGAAAGCGAATTATAACATTGCATTTTCTTAGCATATGTGCACCTTTCTTTTGTGATTTCTTTGCCGCTGGCTTGGGTACATCTTCGTCATCGGATGCTAAAACTTTCTTCTGAACATTTCCTTCGTCACTATCGCTCCAGTCGCCTGCGCTGCTTTTCCCTTTCTTCTTCCCTTTTCCCTTACTTTTAGAGGTTACCTCATGATCGTTTGTTATGGTCTTTTTCTCTTCAAAATCGTCATCGAAGTCTTGGTTTTTCTTGGTGCCTTTCTTTTTTGACATTTTGATGTTTTATTTCAAAGAATTAGATAGTTGAAAAATCACAGAATGAGCCAACTCACTTATTTTAAGGAATTCACTATTACTTTCCTCTATGGAATTCACAAACTAGTGAACCGATTCTTTCTGAATGTTAAATGACATTACAATATCAATGTCAGACGTCAGTTGTCAGTGTCAACTTCATAAAAATCTTGTCTTTGTTCGACTCTTCACATAAAAGTCATAATGTCTTGCCAGTTTTTGGTTTCTCATTTAAAGAGTCCAGTTTGTGGATCAAACCATGTCAAAACTCACAAACATTATTACCTATTTACACAGGGTGCGAAAGAAAGAACCAGGAGGGAGGTGTCATAGAAAATAATGGAATATTTTGTTCGAGTGAAAACTAGCATGACTATTCTGCTTCATGTACAATTTTTATACCGTATTTCTCTCCCAGCCTTTTTTTTAAGGCTGGGAAATCAATCCCATGGCCTGTATAGACCATACCCATGCGGGACGTTAATCCATTTCTTTATCAGTTATGCCCACGTATGGAGGCAGGTGGTGATCCGTATACATAAACAGGGTGAAGTTGAATTCATGGGCAATATCTTTAGGGGTCATTGTACTCATCATTATGAACAACTTTTACTACGGGAACACACCTGAAATCACGAAAAAAAACAGCTGTTCCCTACATTTTGAAGAGTTATGCGAGCATAATGTATGGAATAGCTTGGTTGGGCAGCGGTTGCAAAACTTGGTCGTCTTCTTGTCACCTACCCGGTATCTTTTAAGACTAAGGTTCTGAACCAGTCCGTCCTGTCCGTTATAATCTACGGGCCGAGTCGTTCAGCGTGGAATGCTAGGAGTTTCTTTGAAGAAAAACCGGATTAAATCATAAGTACGGAAAAATCCGAAGTAATAGACATAGTTTGCTTTCGTAAGCAAACTGTGTGCATACTGCACTGGGCTGGCCCTGTTTGTCGCCACAGTTCCAAGACGTTCGCAAACGAGTCCTGGAGTAGAGATCTCGTATCAGCCTCAGCTACATGGACCGACGGCCTTAAGTAGCTGGGAGGGACTGGATGCGGGAAGTGTTGGACAGGGTATTGTGGTGTAGCCTGGGAGAGGCCCATGTTCAGCGGTTGACTTCGATAGGCTGAGTTGATTGAGGCAATTCACAGTTTTTTAACTTCCACGCGTCTCAGCTAATATATTATGTTTACAAATCGTAAAAACTGTGCGAAACAGGGGCGGGTCGCTCGCTACTAGTCAAAGAGTCAAAAATAAAGAGAATAGTGGGTCAGAAACATAGTTTTGAGTTTTGCTGGCTGCTTCGACAAAAATGTATTTAAAAAAAAGAAATAATTATAACTGATAGATACGAAAAAAGAACTAGACTATTCTTCTAGCAAGATTTAGCATGTTTTAATGATGAAGACTGAAAACGTTTTCCTGCATTTTCTAGTTCCTGTTGTGTTTGTATTTGGATTTATAACCACGTGCGCTGGAGAAAATGTAAAAAAAAGTGTGGATGAAAATAGAGATGACAATGGCGAAACAAGCGATGACTCCAAAGACGAATCCCTGGACATCCCCGTTGAAAGTGAACCTAATAACATTACGTGCACGAGAAGACAAAATAGTCAAATGCATGAAATACAGGCGGCGACTCACCAGCAATTTCCATTCATGGCCGCTATAATGTCTCAACAAAATGAATATTTGTGTTCTGGTGTTTTAGTTTCCAATGGAATGATATTAACAACAGCTCAGTGTACTCAATTTGCTTTAAGTTACGTATTAATGAATACCACTACTGACAAAAAGGACGAATCAACGGTATCGCTTCATGTTATGAAAACTGAGAAATTCCCTACTTTTACTGGATCAGATTCAATAAAAAATGTTGGTATTGTTTACACCGAGAAACATAATAATAGCTTCGCATCAAAAGTAGTTCTCAGCAATTACACAAATCCTCGCAGCGTCGTCGATTTAGAAGGGATAGGGTTTGGATTGAATGCCGATGTTGGGCAAACGAAACAGCTTCAGTTTATAGGCATGGAAAACCGTTCGCCGGACGAAATAACAGATGTTTTGAAGGTGTATTTCGACTGCGTTGAAACTAAGGTAGTAACGTGTTTCAAAGACACTGGTGGGCCCGTGATATTTGATAAAGAGCTTATGGGCATTGTTGTTAAAGGTCAAGAGGAATGTTCTAGAGAGATGTCGGCTACATATGCTGTTAACAAAAGGATGGCAGATGTTTTACCAACTTATGTTTTTAAAGCATGGCTTGACGAAAAAATAAAAAAGAATGAAGAGCAAGAACAGGCTACTGTAGCTCTAGTAGCCTATCCAGAAAAAATTCTAAGATCACCTATTCCTGCTCGTCGTGGTCATAAAATGACGATGGGAAGCTTGGGAACACGACTTATTGTGAGTCCCACATATATTTTTACAGGATTTTTATGTATCTTGGCGCTTTATTGACATTTATGTTATTTATCTTTATAGTAATAAAAATTGTTGGTGAAATTTCAATAAATATTTTCAGGTCTATATTAATTTAGTTTCATTAATTTGTATTGAACGATCTTCAAACGCAAGCATCAAACATGCCGTCAAATATTATCGAGTAAAGACGTAGAAGTTTAAGCTATGAACGTGAGCTGCAAGTTTGCTCTTTTCATACCAACGCGGTGACGGTGGCGGCAAATTATAATATATAGCAAAGCTTAGGTGGGTAATGAGACCAACAACGACAACAACAGTCTGTGCTAAGGCTGTCAGGTTGTTTCGTTTCATATTCAACGCAAACAAACAAATCTTTCCTCAACGCAAATAAAAATATTCTATTCTATACAAATATATTATAATAAATAAAACTTTTTTAATAATAAATGATGCGCGAGGAGCATGCAAGGTGTATCTGTTAATATTAAATACGATCCAGCGTTGTGTTATGAAATTTAACGAAGCCGATACGAATTCAAGACTCGTAAAATAATAAATATCCTTGGTGTGCGTTTCGACCGCGCGACCATGGCGTCATATTAAAAAAAAAACCATGCCAAGATTTTGTAAAAATTTGTAAAAGTTGATTCCCAAAACCATAAATTTGTCAAAGTTATGGTTAAAAAGTTATAAGGGTTTGAACGTGGCCGCGCCATCGAAACGCGGAGAACCGCGCGGCCACGGAGATCTCTAAAACTAAACGTTGCAGAGACCTGAAATTCAGGTAAATAACAGATTGAATTTGTAAAAAATTTGTAAAAATATAGAAAAAATTCCCAGGTCAATATTTTAGGAGCTATAAGACTAAAACTCCATGGCCGCGCCATTGAAACGGTGAAGAACACGTTATCGCCGATATCTCGCTGAAAAAGCTTCGCAGAGGTCTGAAGTTTTTTGTAAAACCTAGATCTGAATTTGTCAAATAGTGTAAAAATGCACAAAAAAGTCCTAGGTTAATATTTTAGGAGCTATAAGACTAAAACGGTGAAAAACACGTTATCGCCGATATCTCGCTGAAAAAGCATCGCAGAGGTCTGAGGTTTTTTGTAAAACCTAGATTTGAATTTGTCAAATAGTGTAAAAATGCACAAAAAAATCCTAGGTTAATATTTCAGGAGCTGTAGTACGGTATCGCGTAGAAATATGTCGTGATTATCTACCGAAGAAAGTAAGAGTAAAGCGAGTTTTTTATTGTAAACAACACTTATTAATATGTAAAACTATATAAAACCAGGCAAAATGATTTTTTTTTCGGTTTTTATAACTTTTGATACGTCTTGAATATTTCAATAGGGTGACCATGGCTTTTTGTTTACAGAAAATTTTCCACCTATCGTTTTAGAAATCACTAACTGTTCCTCGCAGTTTCACCCGCTTAATGCAAAATTCGAATGAATACTATGCAGTAGTTTTTGTGTTTATCCCGGACAAATAAACAGACAGACCAAATTCTAAAAACTATATTTTTGACGATTTTATTATATACTAGCTGTCCCCAGCGGTTTTACCCGCGTAGTGCCCGTTCCTGTGGGATTTTTGGGATAAAAACTTTCCTTCTTGTCCTTTCTCAGGCTATGGACTATTTCTGTACCAAATTTCATTTAAATCGGTTCAGTAGTTTTGCCGTGAACGCGAGACAGGCAGACAGAGTTACTTTCGCATTTATAGATAATATTAGTATGGATTTAGATATTATAGATTTCTTTTAATATCACTTAAATCATTGCTTGATGCTGACAATACTGTGGTTTTGAGTAAAAGTACGAGAACCATAACAAATAACTTTACACAACATTCGTAATTTCTGTAAGATTATTTGATGAATTATTGTGTACTCAAACACATAAGTTTTGTATAAGACTAAAATCAGCCAGAAATAACACCCTATAAATACCCCATTCTTCCGTCGTTTTACTTCCTGTTGGTAAGGAAGTAAAACGACGACTGTGAATGTTGAAAAGCATGAGTTAAATATTTCTGATATAAACCCTGATTTGAATTTTCTAATAAATTAACATTAAAATCACCGCAAGCAATAATAGATTTGTTTGAATTACAAATCTTGTGTAACACTTCATCCATTATCTTTTCAAAGCAGTCATACAATCCTGAAGGGGGTCTGTACACGCTTAATATAACAAATTGCTCCAATTCTATACAGGCTATTTCAACTGTCCGCTCAACAGATAGGCTCACAATATCCTTACGGTCTTTAAATTTAAGCTGGTTACTTACTAAGATTAATGAGCCACCATGTATAGCATTCACTCTGCTGAACGAACTACCAACCTGGTGATTATTAAAATTGAATAAGAACTGGTGGCTTTTTAGCCAATGTTCTGTTATACAAAGAATATCAATACTGTTAAAATTCATAAATAAGTCTACTTCTAAATCTTTGTTCATAAATCCTTGAATATTTTGATGCACCAGGTTGATACTATTTAGTGTTGAAAAACTTTCTTTTAAATTTGATTCACAATTCTGTACAATATTGCAAGAGGTTGCCTCTATTGTCTCAGTTTCTAATTTAAATGACTGTAAATGTCAACATTTGATGCCAAATTATTGGCTGAATTATTCAATATGTCATTGCATTGCTCAATAGAAGCAATTTGTTTAGCCAAATTCTTGGCTGTAATATAAAAGTAATATGATAGCGACACAGCTATCTGTCTTTTACAATACTGCATAGTATTCATTCGAATTTTGCATTAAGCGGGTGAAACTGCGAGGAACAGTTAGTGATTTCTAAAACGATAGGTGGAAAGTTTTCTATAAACAAAAAGCCATGGTCACCCTATTGAAATATTCAAGACGTATCAAAAGTTATAAAAACCGAAAAAAAAATCATTTTGCCTGGTTTTATATAGTTTTACATATTAATAGGTGTTGTTTACAATAAAAAACTCGCTTTACTCTTACTTTCTTCGGTAGATAATCACGACATATTTCTACGCGATACCGTACTACAGCTCCTGAAATATTAACCTAGGATTTTTTTGTGCATTTTTACACTATTTGACAAATTCAAATCTAGGTTTTACAAAAAACCTCAGACCTCTGCGATGCTTTTTCAGCGACATATCGGCGATAACGTGTTTTTCACCGTTTTAGTCTTATAGCTCCTAAAATATTAACCTAGGACTTTTTTGTGCATTTTTACACTATTTGACAAATTCAGATCTAGGTTTTACAAAAAACTTCAGACCTCTGCGAAGCTTTTTCAGCGAGATATCGGCGATAACGTGTTCTTCACCGTTTCAATGGCGCGGCCATGGAGTTTTAGTCTTATAGCTCCTAAAATATTGACCTGGGAATTTTTTCTATATTTTTACAAATTTTTTACAAATTCAATCTGTTATTTACCTGAATTTCAGGTCTCTGCAACGTTTAGTTTTAGAGATCTCCGTGGCCGCGCGGTTCTCCGCGTTTCGATGGCGCGGCCACGTTCAAACCCTTATAACTTTTTAACCATAACTTTGACAAATTTATGGTTTTGGGAATCAACTTTTACAAATTTTTACAAAATCTTGGCATGGTTTTTTTTTTAATATGACGCCATGGTCGCGCGGTCGAAACGCACACATATCCTTGGACATCCTTGGACATATCCTTGGACATTTCACACAACGCGCCGTAACGTCCCAAGCTAAGCAACTTAGTGCTTGTGTTATGGTAACGAGATGGCTGATAAACTATTTATTATATACTAGCTGACCCGACAGACGTTGTCCTGTCTTAACTGTGATACCTACCTACCTACCTGCCTACCTACCCTACCTAGCTACCGTACCTACCTACCTACCCTAGCTACCGTACCTACCTACCTACCTACCCTACCTACCTACCCTACCTACCTACCCTACCTACCTACCCTACCTACCTACCCTACCTACCTACCCTACCTACCTACCCTACCTACCCTACCTACCCTACCTACCCTACCTACCTACCCTACCTACCTACCCTACCTACCCTACCTACCTACCCTACCTACCTACCCTACCTACCTACCCTACCTACCTACCCTACCTACCTACCCTACCTACCTACCCTACCTACCTACCCTACCTACCTACCCTACCTACCTACCCTACCTACCTACCCTACCTACCTACCCTACCTACCTACCCTACCTACCTACCCTACCTACCTACCCTACCTACCTACCCTACCTACCTACCCTACCTACCTACCCTACCTACCTACCCTACCTACCTACCCTACCTACCTACCCTACCTACCTACCCTACCTACCTACCCTACCTACCTACCCTACCTACCTACCCTACCTACCTACCCTACCTACCTACCCTACCTACCTACCCTACCTACCTACCCTACCTACCTACCCTACCTACCTACCCTACCTACCTACCCTACCTACCTACCCTACCTACCTACCCTACCTACCTACCCTACCTACCTACCCTACCTACCTACCCTACCTACCTACCCTACCTACCTACCCTACCTACCTACCCTACCTACCTACCCTACCTACCTACCCTACCTACCTACCCTACCTACCTACCCTACCTACCTACCCTACCTACCTACCCTACCTACCTACCCTACCTACCTACCCTACCTACCTACCCTACCTACCTACCCTACCTACCTACCCTACCTACCTACCCTACCTACCTACCCTACCTACCTACCCTACCTACCTACCCTACCTACCTACCCTACCTACCTACCCTACCTACCTACCCTACCTACCTACCCTACCTACCTACCCTACCTACCTACCCTACCTACCTACCCTACCTACCTACCCTACCTACCTACCCTACCTACCTACCCTACCTACCTACCCTACCTACCTACCCTACCTACCTACCCTACCTACCTACCCTACCTACCTACCCTACCTACCTACCCTACCTACCTACCCTACCTACCTACCCTACCTACCTACCCTACCTACCTACCCTACCTACCTACCCTACCTACCTACCCTACCTACCTACCCTACCTACCTACCCTACCTACCTACCCTACCTACCTACCCTACCTACCTACCCTACCTACCTACCCTACCTACCTACCCTACCTACCTACCCTACCTACCTACCCTACCTACCTACCCTACCTACCTACCCTACCTACCTACCCTACCTACCTACCCTACCTACCTACCCTACCTACCTACCCTACCTACCTACCCTACCTACCTACCCTACCTACCTACCCTACCTACCTACCCTACCTACCTACCCTACCTACCTACCCTACCTACCTACCCTACCTACCTACCCTACCTACCTACCCTACCTACCTACCCTACCTACCTACCCTACCTACCTACCCTACCTACCTACCCTACCTACCTACCCTACCTACCTACCCTACCTACCTACCCTACCTACCTACCCTACCTACCTACCCTACCTACCTACCCTACCTACCTACCCTACCTACCTACCCTACCTACCTACCCTACCTACCTACCCTACCTACCTACCCTACCTACCTACCCTACCTACCTACCCTACCTACCTACCCTACCTACCTACCCTACCTACCTACCCTACCTACCTACCCTACCTACCTACCCTACCTACCTACCCTACCTACCTACCCTACCTACCTACCCTACCTACCTACCCTACCTACCTACCCTACCTACCTACCCTACCTACCTACCCTACCTACCTACCCTACCTACCTACCCTACCTACCTACCCTACCTACCTACCCTACCTACCTACCCTACCTACCTACCCTACCTACCTACCCTACCTACCTACCCTACCTACCTACCCTACCTACCTACCCTACCTACCTACCCTACCTACCTACCCTACCTACCTACCCTACCTACCTACCCTACCTACCTACCCTACCTACCTACCCTACCTACCTACCCTACCTACCTACCCTACCTACCTACCCTACCTACCTACCCTACCTACCTACCCTACCTACCTACCCTACCTACCTACCCTACCTACCTACCCTACCTACCTACCCTACCTACCTACCCTACCTACCTACCCTACCTACCTACCCTACCTACCTACCCTACCTACCTACCCTACCTACCTACCCTACCTACCTACCCTACCTACCTACCCTACCTACCTACCCTACCTACCTACCCTACCTACCTACCCTACCTACCTACCCTACCTACCTACCCTACCTACCTACCCTACCTACCTACCCTACCTACCTACCCTACCTACCTACCCTACCTACCTACCCTACCTACCTACCCTACCTACCTACCCTACCTACCTACCCTACCTACCTACCCTACCTACCTACCCTACCTACCTACCCTACCTACCTACCCTACCTACCTACCCTACCTACCTACCCTACCTACCTACCCTACCTACCTACCCTACCTACCTACCCTACCTACCTACCCTACCTACCTACCCTACCTACCTACCCTACCTACCTACCCTACCTACCTACCCTACCTACCTACCCTACCTACCTACCCTACCTACCTACCCTACCTACCTACCCTACCTACCTACCCTACCTACCTACCCTACCTACCTACCCTACCTACCTACCCTACCTACCTACCCTACCTACCTACCCTACCTACCTACCCTACCTACCTACCCTACCTACCTACCCTACCTACCCTACCTACCCTACCTACCTACCCTACCTACCCACCCTACCTACCCTACCTACCTACCTACCCTACCCTACCTACCTACCTACCCTACCTAAAAATAAATAAAATAAAAAAATGTATTCTGCCATTCAGGGCGGAGACAAATCCAACGAAACAAAAACCATGAAAATTGGTCCAGCAGATCTCGAGTTATAATGGAGGGAACAAACCCGACTTTCTTTTATATATATAGATATAATATTTTTTTTGTAAATACATACACATTATAGATAGAAAATATTGATTAATTATCCATTTATCGCGAATAAAGGCATTAACGTAAACATCGATAATTTTATGAGGAAATATCGATATATCGCATTTTCGATATTTTTAACTCATCCTTAGTCAGTAGTCATGTCATGTCATTGTCAAGTTTTTTGTTTGCAATTTTGCATTGTTCCGTAAAATGTTTTGCAAGCGAATAAAACCATAAAAACTAAGAACTATTTGTTTAATAGAAAACAATATTGATTGGTGTTAAAGTATTAATTTTGATTATACCTAACACTCGGCTTATATTGAATTTCAGCCTTTTAGAGCAGGCCCCGAGAGTTCAGCAAACATTCAATGAATATTGACCGACCAGAGGGGGTAAGATGTTTTTTTTTTCAACTTTTATTTCGTGGGATACTTAAATATACGACAAAATGATTAAATATTGTGTTCTGGTGCATTTGCGCCATAGGTAGCACAGCTAGACAATTCATTTTTACTTGGTCGTTTTTTTCTCGTTAAAACTAAATGGTAAACTAAAATATAGGTAGAATGTTTTGTTTTTTTTGGACGTCCGCAAATAAAATCATGCGTAACGTGATCCACTCTTCATAGAGTTGTACTTATCTTTACATTATTTCTATTATGGAAATTTTGTCTATTTCCGAAAACGTGTTCTCGTTTTCATTACCGTTTGTTATATTTAACTGTACAACGACCTGGATTATTGAAATCTGCTTTGTTGTATAATCTATTATAAATAAATCAATAAAATGCTAAATATTGGGCCACATAAAAAGGAGTTCTAAGCCAAATCAGAAGTGTGTACATACTTGTAACAAACACAGCATTATAAAATAATAAAAGTTTTGTACCTTATTTTATGACCATTCAGTGTGACAACTGTGGTTGTACCTATCATCATAACCTATGATATTATAATTTCCAGAAAGGGGGGGTTCCTTATCATCCATCAGCACGCAAGCCTATTCATAGCTGTAGCGTTGATAATCTGATAACAGATGATATAATGGCGAGGTACGGATTAAATGAAACTAACAAACAGAATGAACAAAATGCTAAAAACCAGAGCAATTCATCGAGTCAAGGAATAGATGTAGTGGATAATGTGATGAGGTAAGAATCGAATGTTACTATTGTCTATGTCAACTGTCTTCAACAGGTGGACGGCAGTCCTTATCCAGACGGAGAAATATTGTAATATAATTTACCTCCCTTCAATTAAATAATAGTATGACCATGTATAACCTAATTTGATTAATTAGTTTACCTTTACTGGGTAGACACATAGCTGTTGCTATGCTGTACAGTGTGGCCTCAAGAGATTGCCTTGGAGTGTGGGGTTTTGCGCGAAAGTATATGTATTGAGTTTTATAAAAATAACCTTGTATTTATTTTCATCACCTTTATTACATAATTAAACAGTATCCGGACCTTTTTAAAATTACTTGCCGAACCCTGATCTATGGTAGTACCTACTGAAAATATGTGTGACTTGGCCTATTACAGCAGTACTTTGATTATTAATACTCTCATACTCCTTATGGTTTTACATTAATGGCCAACTTCATTTTAATTTGAACTTCTTTATCTGTTTAACTCTTAATGTTATGACCATAAAAATAAAACAAGTATATATATTTATTTTTCAGCAAAATGTCTCGTCAAACCAGTCCACAATCAATACGAAAAAAAAAAATACCAAGAAGTAATTCGTATTCGTTTGACGAAAATACTGATGAGACGTGAGTCACTAGCTTTGTAATGTTGCTTGTTATCATTTTCAAACATAAATGGGTTCTTTCAGTATTCGTAACAAAACAATATTTTAATTTTGTGAGGATATTGTAACATATCATTTTTCATTAAGCTTATTTTCTGTACTACCGAAAGTTAAATATTTATATGTCACAGCCATTTTAAAATTAGGAGTTTTCAAGTAACACTAGCCTGCTTTTCACTAATTACCAGTTTCTTTACTTTGAAGACATGTATTCTAAACCTCTATGCTTACCACACACCTAACATACCAACACTCAACCATTCCTGAGGTATCTGTGCAATGCGGCAGGGGTATGGAGACGTGACATGCATGCTCATGGATTCATCAACCTGAGACAACTGTCACCCCTCCCACAATGCGCAGCTACCCCAGAAACAGATTCAGTTACGGGATTGGGCTATAACTGTGTGTCTCTAAAAATCACTTTACTAAAGGCAGCCTTTAACAAACCAATATTTCTTCAAGTGTCACACTATCTTGTCTATCAATGATATTGTGGCATGTACTTATTGGACCTTTTTCTAAACACATTGCTGCTGCTCATAACACTATATCATCATAAGCTTTTATCAGTCATCCAATTTTTATTTATCTCATTGTTTGACCAAGCTTTTGTGAAAAGTCTATGTGTGTTTCATTGCAGCAATGTGCTTTCAAAATCTTTACCTGCAACTCTCCCGTCCCATTTGCCTTACAGTGATGATTCTGAAATTGAGGACAACATCTCCTTAACAAAGTCAAGAATTGAAGAGGAAAGTTATCATGGTATGATGAATAGAAGTAATAGAAGTAACAGGAGTAATAGGAGCTCAGAATGCATCCAACCATCACCTTATCAACGCAAATTGTCTATCTCTTCAAGAGAGAAAAGTCAACCCCAGTCCAGCAACACAATACGAAACATTTTTCTCACATTATTATTAGGTATTATAGCTGTGGTAATACACTCGATGTTCCCCAATATTGTAACAAACATCAGCCAAGATAAATCTACCCAAACCATGAATCATGATAAAATTAATTTTAAAAACAATATGATGAACCTACAGGAAACATATAAAATAGATGACGATTCTATTCTAAAGCTCGAATCTGGTGAGTCATTTGTGAAATACATATTCATTTGTGTATAGTATTAACATTATTCTTCTTTGTTTTCTTATTCAGTCTTTTGTGTTGAGAAAAAAAATAATTAATAAGTAGGTATACATAAATGCATTTTTTGCAATAATAACAAGGCCTCTTTTACAACAGAAGCTGTTCATTTTATCGTAAAAGCCAGTCTATAAAGTAGAAAACTTCTGAATCTGTTGTGTGCTCTGTCCTGTCATTTATCCTGTCCGACGCCTTCATAAGATTCTAAGGCATGATGTAAACAGCTACACCCAGAAACATAATGATGATGATACACTTTGTAATTCTTAGCTTAATTAGACCTTTTAAAAGAATATGTACTGGGTAGTCGACATCAAATGAGATCTATTTTGTCACTTTGCATTACAATACATTAATTAAGGTATAAAAACATTTTTACTGTATCCTTTCAGGTATATCAACAATTTTCTCGAGAATGAATACCGGCTCCTTCATGTTTTTTTACAACAGTAATACGAACAATTTTAATCTCATGAGATTCGAAAAATTTGCAAATGAAGTTGCGTACACTGCCGCAAGATTTTTACGTAAGACGTATTTATTTATTGCTTAGACCTGCATTGTAATAACGGGCTGACACCCACACTATTTTAAAAAATGTTGCATAGAGTAAAATAGAAGTTCGCAGGGCCTTTTTTTTCGGGATAGAATATCCTCATGGATGTTTTCCGCCCTGGAGGAGTTCTGTCAGACTCTTACTGACTAAAAAGCACGGCAGCGACAGGTCACTGCCTACTCCTGAGATAAGGGCACAGCGCGGCTCGTTCCAAGCGGCATAGTCTGCGAGCATATATGCCGCGCCTTATCCTCCCGGCAGAGATAGCAAGGCCTTGCCAAAGACTTTCTGCGGCGTTTCGTGTAACTATTTATTTATTGCTCATAATTTTCTCCACTTTCCTCTTTTGTTCAGGTAACGACATCTCGTCAATAAAACACACAGTCGTTGAAAGCTCACACCTAGATATGCAAGAACATGGGGAGCTGATCACTCGGTACCGGGATGATGTCGATAGATCCGGTGTGATGCTTGTGAAAGAGATTGACGGAGTGCCCTCAGATCTCGCAATGGCCTTCCATTATTATTGCGATGAATATGATCCACTCGTTAAAAGAAGCGCTATATTTTTCACACTAAATATGGCTAATTGTTATAATATATCAGGTAAAGAATCAGTTAATGAATATTTTACAGGATACTGGTAATATGATGTTATCGCACCTTTAGAATGAAAACGACGTAACTCAAAAAAGTGACTTATAAGGAAATAGCAAAAGAAGTTTTAAAGTTCTTAGCACTTCCGTACTATTTGGTCTATTATTTCGTGATTATTTACGTCAGTGACTATGTTTGTGCTGCAAATTATAAAAAAGTCTTTTCACTATTTTCGTTTTGAGTCATTTTATGACGATAACTCAATTTTTGATTTTTTTGAATTGTATCGTTTTAATTCTAAAGGTGCGTTAAGAACTTGTAACAAAAACAACTTTAGTGACTTGAAAAATACTATTGTCAGTCATTTTCATATTGCAAAAAAAAATATTAAAGCAACCGCCTAAAATTTCTTAAAATATTACTGCATTATGTGCAAATTTTACTAATTCTTTATCAAATGTTTTTCAGATCCAAAATCTATACATGATTTTATTGAGAAATGCCTTGCGAGCAAATGGAAGACGGTACCCCGAGAAAACATGAGACCTTTACTAACCAGAGTGGTGGATGTAATAATAGATGTCACCAGTGTGTTTTAAATCAGTATTTATAAAATAATGTATTAATTTGAATTTGTTATCATATTACGAGTTTTTATTTATTCATAAGTTTAAATTTAAATTATTGAGAAAATTAAGATTGTCTTTCATTGTTCCAGTCTGAAGCATTTATTACACCATAAAATTAGATTTCAGTTTAAATTTATTTTAAAAATTAGTTTCACAACTTAAAATTATATCCAAAACATAAATTAACTCACAATAACATTACATGATCTCAATTATTTGTGATCTTAACCTTTTGAATGACATTGTCACAATGTAACAAGCAAGCACATGCCCTGTAGACCAACGACACAAATAATTATGTGACAATGGCAACAACACTAACACAAAATAAACAATTAAATCATTACTTTATTGAGTGTTTAAATAGATATCTTAAAAATTTAAGCTCTCTTACATATTTAATGACATGAAACAAATTTAAAGAAACCATGGATATTACGAAATTCATGATAACAAAAAGAAAGAAATTGTAGCATGGCGTGGAGAGCACGCGCGTGCGTTTATGCACTGGCGGTCAAAAGGTTAATAGATGACAACATATTCACAAAATAGTTAGCCTTTTTTACTTTCTAAAATTATCTAATTGCTACTGTATAGGCCAAAGTGCACTTTGGTCAGAGGTGTTGAGGTCTGGCCCATCATTCAGAACTTCTAGAGTGGCAAGCTCCAGCTCGTTGTTGTTGCGGGCAGGTGAGTAGGAGGCGGGAACATCCTCTTCCTCATCTTCATCGTGGGACTCCTCAGATTCATCTGATTCATCATTACCTGGAACAAACAATCAACAAAATATCACATTGTTGAAATTTACTATGAGATATAAGAGTGTCTTATGCTTGTTACTGATGATTATCTTACAACCAACCAAAGCTTTGATTAAAAATTGCCACCAAAAACACAGTCATTATTTATATAAAAATGCAGTACCTTCTTCCTCATCAGTATCTGCTTCTTCTTCCATAGGCTCCGGGTCAGCCTTGCCCAGTGGAGCACGCTTCATGTACTGCTGCCCAATGGAGTTTAACTGTAAATAAACCAGTCCTATTTTATCTATGTGTGTTTAACCAATACCCTGCCATTAACACAGCTGTGTGTTTTCTGTAACGGTTTCTAATACAGGTAACGAACCCGTAATATTCAAAGGAACGATAAATGTAGCCAGATACTTGCCCAATGTTGATTTGCCTGTTCTAACGCAGTTAATTCTGTTTCTTCATCACATGGACTATCGGCATTAAACCATAATGAGTCCACTAAACGAGGAGTCAAAAGTGGAAAAGGAATATTCATCGTTTCAATAAAATTACAAATATTTTCGAGATTCGAGTTTCAGCAGTTATCTGCAAACAAAACAAATAAACGTCAACATCAAATTGGCAATGACATGACAATAATCATAACCAAACTGCAACGTTTCTTTTCTAGGAATACTTGTCTTTTCATCGTAATTTACACAGTCGATGTTTAAAAATGAGATTAGCCACCGCCAATTAGCCTATCTAGCATCTAAGCACAACACTGTTTGCTTGTACATTTTGTTGAAGCATTCAATCATTTTAAAGAAGAAAATAATAATAGCTGGTTTGGCTTTTGACCGATAGTAGATTGTTAAATAATAAACAGGTGAAGAAAATCAATTCTTTTGCACATGGTTACACATATATTCTTTGAATTCCGCTGTGACCCAGAATGCTAGGCAATCAGGAACTCAAATTTAAAATAAAATGTTGAATAAACTCATTTTTACTTTAAAAAAATCGTCCCATCGTTGTCCAAAGCAGGTAAATTCTCATTAACTTCAAGATCTACTAGCCTTCCAAGGTAACTAAACATTATCAATCATGACATAGCCGTCCTCTTGGCCTTAATACACTATTTAACTCCCACGTATTTTTGGTATCACGCTCACCCAACAGTTTACTTGCATATTATGTAATGCAGGTACAGTCAACCGTACGTCCAAGATAATAATTTGATATTGAGAGCGCCTAGAGGTGTCATGCGTGCATAAGTTTTTGAAGTTTAAGTTAAGTATAGCACACGTAGTATCCGAAGTCCTATGCCCTCCGATCCGACTAGGACTGACAACCTAGCGCGGGCAGACTGGCTGCAGATACTGGATAACTGGTTTGTGTGCCGCAACGACTTTGTCGCATTATTTAATAGTTAGATTAGATAGATGCACGGGTAGGTTGACCTGATGGTAGTAACGACACAAATCATGCCCAGACCATTCTAGATTTTTTGAAGATATGGATAAAAATAATAAAAAATGTCAACTTAGTCCTTGACACGCTAAAAACATAACATTCAACATGACTGAATCTTTTTTATCGCGATCGTAAACTTTTAACGAGCGCTTGTTCATTGTTAATTTCGTAAACATTAACAAGATAGGCAACTACTTTTTATGAGAAAGAAGCTATTGAGCATTCAGCCGTTAAATTAAACTTGCACTGACCGCATAAGTATTCTTTCTTCGTAACGAACATGTTCCGGTATTTTAGTGAATGTAGGATAATATTTTACTCTTATTGGGTAAGTCAAATTAATTTCTAAAAGAAGTGGGTCATGCGCCATATGTGTCTGTAATTTTTTTGATAGGTACATTCAATTAGGTACCTTTACCTTAGTACATCTTCTGTGATATTTTAGATAACTTGAGTTAGAAAAAAATTGTTAGTACTGATGCTTATACATTTTTTCTTACATTCAAACCGGACATTACATTATTCATTTCATGAAATTTCTCAAACATTAAAAGTTACTTTTGCAGATTCAGACAGCGTTATCGATGTCGTTATTGAGCAACAATCCGATGTACTCTGTCGGTAGTGAAGCTGAAAACGATGTATCGGAGTATATAATCCCCAAAGGGTATTTACCACATGAGAAAGATTTGCCAAAGTCGACAATACTAAAAAATGTTGGTAAGTCATGAAAGCAATTTCCGTTCTGTTATACAGGGTGGGTTTTCCTGATGGGGCAGTGAGGACCTCGACCATTGTCACTACAAGATAACGGTCTAAAGAAACTGTCTTTAAGTTTTTGAGATATTTTGATGTGCATTTACCGATTTTTAAAAGTTTACAAAAGTTTTTCTGATACCGATAATTGATTGTCACTAACTACATAGTATAAAACAAAGTCGCTTTCTCTGTCCCTATATCCCTATGTATGCTTAAATCTTTAAAACTACGCAACGGATTTTGATGCGGTTTTTTTTTAATAGATAGGGTGATTCAAGAGGCAGGTTTATATGTATAATAACATGCAATTTCAGTCATCCACGCGGGCGAAGCCGCGGGCAGAAGCTAGTTTCTTATAAGAACACTAAATCGTCCTCTAAATCTAAATTCTAAACTAATATTTAAAAGAGATAAAATTGGTTGTTTATTTGTTAGAGGTTATCTTTGGAAGTACTGTCCCGATTTCAAAAAATATTTAATTTTTAGAAAGCTACACTATTATCTACCGTAGGATTTGTGCACGTTTTGTGATGTGACTTCCACGTGGCCGGAAGTCCCAAGCAAGTTAGAACTAAGTACTTAAATTGTGTTCAAATTGCAAAGAAATGGAATTAATTAATTAATTTTGATTCGGACCAAACACTTAAATACATTAATTAAATACATTTTATAAACCCGTCAAACCGCGTGCTAGTTTGTGGGCAGGAAAAAAAAATTAAATTGTAAGAGCAGAGAATTTCTTTTTATTGATTTTATTTCTTTTCCAGGTGGCGACGTTACTTACCTCCTTTCGAAGCTATCCGACGATGAACTCATTAAGCTACTTAGCGATCAACCTAATAAGAACGAATATAACTTGAAAGACATAGTCAAAATTGCTTCAGAATCAAAGTTTGCTAAAAATTACAAAGCAATAGTCAATTCTCCAAGCAAAACTTTACCAGCACTAAATGATATCTTCGAAAATAATAAAAAAAAGAGATTTCAAAAAGTATCAGATAAACCTAAACCAAGTGGAGCTTTCTTTCGTTTAGATAATAAAGAAATGGATCCATTTGCTCCTAACAGAGTTGAGGATCCTCAATATGTTGCTATCCAAAAACTGAACAATTTATTATATAATCGTCCCTCAGAAGTGGATGTAGATAGTAAGAGTGACGACGAAGATGAAAAAAAAGAACTGTTATTTGATGTTCTCGTAGCGCAGCTAAAAACACTTTGCTGTAAAAGAAGTAAACCTCTGAAGAAGAAGGAGAAAACCAACTTTACTAACTTTAAACTCAAGGCCTTATTAAGTGACATAATGCCGCAAGAAATAGTTCAAAAACCTTATGTGCCAGAGCATCAATTCTCACAAACTACAATGCCTAACGAACATATGTTTTTAATTATAAACGACGAAATAAAGAGTAATGGAAGTGATGATGGGCTCATCTCGGTCGACCCGGACAGTCTTGGCCCAAATAGCAGTGTCATGTTTCTGGGACCAATAGCTACACCTCTTTCAGAAGTCCAACTAAAAATAGTGGTAAGTATCAGTTATTACCGTCAATTTTGCTAAAAAAGGTTTCTTTCCGCTTTAGCCACTTTTAATGAACTCCGTACCCTAGTTTAAAGTAACAACCAAGTGAGGCTATTGGATAAATAGGTAACAACAGCCGCACGGGTTGATCGAAGGTCGTTCCGTGGTTGGGTTTTACATATCGCAAGCCCTCCGTGCTTCGAAAACCTCGTTAAACCGTTGGTTCCGGTTGTCATTTATAGATCTTTTTCGCTCAATGTAAAATACTGGTATTCAGCTGCATCCGGTTACACTGAAAACCGACCAGCAGAGGATGACCCTAATATTAGGGATACAATAATTATTCAAAATGCTCTACAAACGTCGGCCAATTCTATCGTTAATTTAAGGGACCTTTTTTTTACTTTTCAGATGACACGTATTACGAATGAACTATCAAAACCAGAATATATGCCACTCTTGCAGCAAATAGCCGATGGCACTCTGAGTGATGACAATATAAGACTTGTCAATAGCTTGGTGTCCGGACCTCAAACTCGAAGATATATTAAACCCCACAGATGTAACCACCAATCAAAACTAGCACGAGTCTATGGCGGCCCTAAGTGGCTCGTCTGTACAGGATACTTAAATATAAATACACCCAGCTTGTATGATTAAACTTAGGTTTTGTTAAATCTGCCATTAAATTACACAGTACGTATTTGTCGATTAAGGAAATAAACATAGGTACAGTTAGAGTATTCATAAAAGGGAAAGAATACTATAAAGCTTGCCTAATCTCAGTAGACGGGCTAGACGCTGCGTTAGGCCTGAAACTGCGTTACGCGGGCGCCCGCGACGGGCAACCGCCGCGTCTCTACGTGCGTAGACACGCGGGGGGCTCCGTGGGAACGCGACGGCCCCCGTCGCGGGTACCCGTCGCGGACAACGGATTATTTTATTTACGCTGCCCATGCCGCTGTTCGTTCATCTCGGTCTTTATACAGTTCATTCGCCTGGTCCCATATGGCAGGGTGACACTGCGGGCACGCCACGATAGTGGCGGTAAGGCCCCTCTTTGAAGAGTGGCTAGAGAGGCGTCACGGCGCCCTCACCTACCGCCTGACGCAGGTCCTCACTGGACATGGATGTTTCGGGAGGTTCCTGCACATCATCAGGTGGGAGGAAACGCCCGGGTGTCACCACTGCGAGGATCGCCCAGAGGACACGGTAGACCACACGGTGCAAACCTGCCCCTTGGCTTAGGTGGAGCACCGCCGTGTCCTCGTAGAGGCGATCGGCGGCGGCGACCTCTCGCGCCCGGCCTTGGTGCAAGCCATGGTCATTGAGAGAGCGGGAGAAGTAATTGGATGATTTCCAAGCCTGAAAAAAAAAATATGGTGACCCTGCACTTCCACAATAACTCTTTCTGTATCGAAAGACCTTATTTTCTCCGAGCGTGCGTACGACCCGTATCACATAGCGTTATTGACTGAACTAGCCCGCGCGTGCTACCGCTGTCGGGCAACGCGCGTGCGCCCGCGCGGTCATCCGTCGCGGGGAAGCGGCCCACCGGACCGCGCACTAGCCCGCGACGGGCGCACGCGCGGCTTCCCGCTCCGGGTCACTTTTGTATAGAACCGCGCGGGCGCCCGCTTAACGCAGTTTCAGGCCTAACATTGTCAGGAGGGAGACATGTAAGTTGGAGCAAATGAATGCCAAAGCATAATATTATAACGTTCACAATCAATATCCAACATGCATCTTTGATTGTATAACCAACCCAATAGGTACATAAAAACATTACCCTCCTGGAACAGTCGGGTAATGAGTCTATTTGTGTCTAGCCTATACACTGCCATGGACACGTATGTGTGTTGAAGGCACTGAGCTTAGAATAGCACAAAAAATAGTGGCAGTGTTTGTGCTAGACTGTGTGAGTTCTTACAATTAACAAAAAAAGTAAGGGTTATTTAATTTTTTTTTAAGGGCATATTTATTTTTTTATTTTAATTTACGAGTCACTTACTCGTAATTCGTAAATCGCAGATGTGAACATTCATAGCAAGACGTTGGGAGACCACGATAGCTTTTTGTATTAAGTTTCTCTTTTTTTATACTCAGGTGCTTCTACTGCTAAAATAGAGGTTTTGGCTTCCTTACGTTAGAAAAAAAAAACGTCTGGATACCAAGATACTACCTCTTCCACGTCTTTCTTTATAATGGTTAGATCTGGCCGCAAGATACAACGGTTTCTGAATTGGATGTTGCGGTTACGATTACAGTCAAGTTCGGGTAGCTAAAAGTTTAACCGTAAGTTGCGGGCCAGCCTCGTGTGTACCTACTGACATGAGCAGCTGTGCCGTGTATCCTAATAGTGACATCAATCTGTCTGCCTTCGATATGAGTTAGTTAGTGATCTCTACAGGCGTGACATTTTACAATAAAACTACGAAAGTGATTCATTATTCTAGAAAAGGTACTGTGAATAACTTTTGCAGATTCGCAGAAAGTAGCACACAATATAGAAATAAGTAAAATGAAAAATATTAAAAACATGTAGTTATTTTTTTTTTATTAAGTAATTCCTTTCATCTGCCAACCTTGTATACGAAATGTGGCGACCACGACGCCATAACAGCCACATCGGACTACAGTACTTTGCATCACTACATAGTATAAAAGAAAGTCGCTTTCTCTGACCCTATATCCCTATGTATGCTTAAATCTTTAAAACTACGCTACGGATTTTAATGCGGTTTTTTTTAAAGAGATAGAGTGATTCAAGAGGAAGGTTTATGTGTATAATTTGTCGACATATTATGCGAGCGAAGCCGCGGGCGGAAGCTTTTAAATATAAAAAGCTCGGTGGGGTGATTTAAGTAGGTTTTTGTAAAGTGGCGCTGCCCGTCAATATGTGCGTCAGCCTATAGGTACACTGATAAAATGAAATGCATTGCACACCATGGCACCAGAAAAATCTACTGACTATTTTTAATCTGTGGTAGTGAAAGAATTAGGTTAGAATTATCAGCATGTTAATATTTATTTTCAATAAGTAAATATTCACCAAAGTAAAACCAACCTTTTAGTTTTACCAGGGAAAAATACTAAAACTGCGAAACCTTTTAAGCTTTATAAATATTTATAGTAAAACATATTTCCTGAGTGGAGTGAGATGACCGAAGCAATGACAGAAATTAACGCTCTCCGATGTGGATGGTTGACACAAGATCCACTTTATATAAAGTACCATGACGAAGAATGGGGTAAACCACAATATAATAAATATGCTTTGTTTGAAATGCTGTGTTTAGAAGGACAACAAGCCGGACTGTCGTGGCTAACAATATTGAAGAAAAGAGAAAATTACCGAAAGAGATTTTATAACTTTAACCCTCTGCAAGTATCAAAATTAACGGAAAAGGATGTGAACAATTGTTTACAAGATTCAGGGATTGTAAGGCATAAAGGGAAAATAGAGGCAATAATAAACAATTCAAAATGTTTTATAAAAATGGAAAACGAAGGTGAGGATTTTACGAATTTTGTGTGGAGCTTCGTAAACCAAAAACCTATCGTTAATAATTGGAACCACTTTAAAGAAATCCCGTCTGAAACTCCAACATCTAAAGCATTATCGTATGCTTTGAAAAAGAGGGGTTTCAAGTTTGTTGGTTCTAAAATTTGTTACGCTTTCATGCAAGCTTGTGGTCTTGTGAATGATCACGTCAAAACCTGTATCTGTTTCAATAAAAAATAAATCTTTTTTTACAATGAAAGCCTATTTATTTCCATGCCAATGTCCTCTCTCTAAAATAAAGATTTATAGAAACCAGTGACCAAAGAGCTTTAAACAAAAAAAAAACATGTCATAGAACTTTATTAGAAAAGACGCCGATTTAAAACGCGGCAATTTTATTTATGAAGATGACAGGGTCAAAAAAAAAATTATAAGAACTCCGTCAGTCAGATAATAAAAAAATATTGAGCACGTATTTTTCGCTTTAGGATATTAATAAAAATTACTTACATAAAACGCATTATGGGATTATTATTAGGGAGTGGAGGCGTGCTACGTCACAACTCTTTTTTTTTTTTTTTTTAAAGCTGGGAAATCATCCAATGACTGCTCCCGCTCTGGGTGGAACGTCACAACTTTACAAGTATAAAATCTACGTAGGAGTGACGTCATGCCACACCCGTCCCCCTTACCCTTGCTCGAGCCAGCCCGCGTTGCCGCTGAACCAGTAGTTTTAAATACCCCCGATCCAGCTTGCCCTTGCTGTCCTCCCCCAGTGACGCCCTAAGCCTAGGTCCGACCCCGCAGGGGGTGCCCTTAGCGTGTAGTCGCTTAGTTTGTAAGTTTTATTAATCCCTGGCTGGCTGGAGGCTACAATTCCTTTGTGGCATCCACAGGCAAGTCCAGTTAAGCAGTAGACAGCCTTAGGCTCATCCCCCTTAATGAGTTCAGCAGTAACTAAATAAAAATTTGATATCAAATATTTAAATTGTTAAATAAATAATTTGGTGTAGGATTATTATACTAAAATAGGAACAAAGATGTTTTTTGTTAAAAAAGTTTGAGGTGATTCTAGATTGTGAAGTTGATTCTGACACTTTCCGAAGTAATTACCGAAATGTGAAATAAAACCAAACTCATGAATAAACAAAATGATTTTAGAATTTAGGTTATAGAAATCTATGTAGCTGTGATCACGCCATCTACAATTAGCTTTGCCCAACGCTTCTCTATTATATTTACAGTGTGCCCGGTATATCAACAAAGTTTTTTTTTAAACTGTGGAGCGAGTTTCGAGACAACAAGAAAAAAAGTATTGGCAAAACACACCGGATGTGCAAGTAATTATTTGATTATGTGATAACTGCTCAGTAAAATCATCGACCGTATAACTACTTGTTTTTGCCATTCATCAGTATTTTGAACCTGTGCATTCATCAAAAGACAACATGCAGGAAAGTAGATCGATCTGCCAGAAACAAATAAAACACGCGATGGCGGCGATTAGGCTTTAGAAAGAAAAATAAAAGAAGGTATCAACTATTAGCCCATTAAATCTTACTTGTTAGAACTTGCGAAATCATATTATTAATCATTTACTACTGTTAAATTATTACTAAGCTATTTTTTTTAGTTAAATGTATATTTGAACAAACAAAATAGCACATAAGGATACCCTGATCGCGTTTTTGCTGTAGATGTATAACTGTATTATGCAATCTGTGGCTGATTTTGTGACGCGATACGTTAACTTCCTATTTCGCATGATTGCCACTTTGCTTTACCTTCTAATCAATCTCAGACGCGCCGGCTACACGTTAATAAAAGTCATAATGGCGGAACAACGTGAAAGAACTTTCCTCATGATTAAACCCGACGGTGTCCAACGTGGACTTGTCGGCACCATCATCGAGCGTTTTGAGAAGAAAGGATTCAAGTTGGTCGGTCTTAAATTCATGTGGCCATCAGAAGAATTACTGCAGCAACACTACAGTGACTTGGCGTCCAGGCCATTCTTCCCTGGTCTAGTGAAATACATGAGCTCAGGACCTGTAGTTCCTATGGTGTGGGAAGGCCTGAACGCAGTGAAAACTGGCCGTCAAATGCTTGGTGCTACAAACCCAGCTGACTCACAACCCGGCACAATTCGTGGTGATCTCTGCATCCAAGTTGGTCGCAACATAATCCACGGTTCTGACAGTGTGGAGTCTGCCAAAAAGGAAATCGCGCTTTGGTTTGGAGAGAAGGAAGTTGTCGGATGGACACCAGCTGCCGAAAACTGGGTTTACGAGTAATCTATAGCCACTGTTATTATTCCGTTATAACCTTTCGCCACGTGTAATAGGTTATGTATGTAATGCTTTTAAGTTTAATCCGTGATATAACAATAAAATCTTAATTTTATATGTACGAGTTTATTTTTATCTAAGTAATATTATTCCAATAGGTATTTGCTTACAATAAAATCTTGCAAAGTCAAATTAGATCCAAAGAACCAACGTTTGCAGTATACCTACACAAACATTAACCAGCCTGTAACATTCTATAAAATGTCTGTCAAAAAAGAGAAAAAATAACCGCATTTTATCATTGCGGTTCTAGGTTAAATGCTCTAAGGGTTCGGCGTATCACATTAGTACTTCCTGTTGTCTGTCCAACCCCCAATCCTCCTTTTTTCGATCCGGGGTGGAATGTCCTGGAGGAGCGGAGTAGTCTGTCAGAATTATACCGACTTAAGCACCCTGTTCCTCCCCCCTCGTATCTGCGCCCTAGGTCGCGGGAAAATACGATCCTTCTGCAATCCTCAGCTGAACCCGAATTCCTCTGCACTAACCTCTAGGCCATAACGACACTAGAGAAAAAAATATCTATGAAACTTTTCCATATTAGTGTAGTATACCCATGCAATATAGAATTTACACTACCATGAGTATACCGTACCTACGCAAAATAGGCTCATTGGCGTGGATTTGCGGACATCAGCCCGTATTCTACTATGAATTTTATTGGAAATTTGCTATGATTCCCACAAGTAAATAGCGTTAATTACCGCAATTGCACATTACGACCCGGAAACGATGAAAAGTTATTTTCCACTGTGCAAGTGCGTAATTAATTGACACGAAGTCAAAACAATAATTAAGACAAATCTGAAAACTCGAAAGTTAGTGTTATTCGCAATCATAACGTGAATATGCACAATATAAAATTGTACCTTTGGGTGAACACTATACGCTAATAAATAATGAAACAACAGATATAGACAAAAATTTTACTATACATTTCATAATTAAAAATTCCAGGTTTATCTTACAAAACGCACCACTGTGTCGTGGAGCTTCTGGATGAGCTGCACTTACTATAATTTTATTAGTAACATCTATATATAAAAAAATAAAGAGTAAATTATATATATCAGCTAGTCTGAATATTTTATTGCAGAGAACCATTTTCCTATAACAAATAATTGCTTCTAATATTAGTAAGTTCACCCCATCCACATTCTATTATAACAAAAATTCATTGACATTGGATATGCTAAAATACTAATTCACATAGGATTTGTGACGCACCTGAATTCGTTTTATTTACATTTCCGGAAAATAAAATAAATGGGAATAATATTGGAGGCTTTAAAAAGAAAATATTATGATGTTACAAATCCACAGCAAAAAATTTAAGAAGTTCTGATTCTGGATTTTAAATGATAACTTAGTGAATTAAATTCCAATTATAAGAAAGCGTTTATATGTTTATCACATTAATATCCTCGTTTTACATGAACACATAAATAAGTCATTAATGCCGCAGCGCTTGCAATACTAAAAAGTATATTCAATCATCAATATTGATGACAAATATTGCATTTAATCACCAAAAAATGCAACGTTGGGCATCCTATATCACAAAATTATGTCCACGGCCTTAACATATTCACAATCGCCTGAGTTGAGACACGCTTGTCAACAACGTTATTAAAATTAACTGACAGGGTGGGATTATCTTAAAACAAAACAGCTGTTAGACTCAAAGTGTTTGGTCTGCATGGTGTTCAACTTCGACGGCCGGTGTACTTTGTTGGTCACTATTTTGTGTTTGCTGTTGCTCTTGTTGATTTTGTTGTAGTCTCGACGGTAAAGGCGCGGTTTGACCTAGCAAAAAAATAATAACATAAGTCTTATGAAAATCACTACATAGTAAAGTCGCTTCCCGCGTCTGTCCTAATGTCTGTATGTATGCATAGATCTTTAAAACTACACAACGGAAATAGAGTGATTCAAGAGGAAGGTTTATATCACTACATAGTATAAAACAAAGTCGCTTTCTCTGTCCCTATATCCCTATGTATGCTTAAATCTTTAAAACTACACAACGGATTTTGATGCATTTTTTTTAATAGATAGAGTGATTCAAGAGGATATATTATAATAACATGCAATTCCCGTCTACCACGCGGGCGAAGCCGCGGGCAGAAGCTAGTAACAATATAAAATCACCATGGTTTGATATTATTTACCAGTACGCGGTATAATGACGAGATGCGAATTTCCTTTATTTTTATACGTACCATATTTGTCGTGAATCCCCCGATGCCTCTTGAGCGCAAACCTATCTGCAAAGGCAGCCGTGCAAATGTCACACTTGAAAGGTTTCTCTCCGGAATGCACTTTGGCGTGGTTCTTGAGGTGGGCTGCTTGACTGAAGGCCGATCCACACGTTTCACACCTGTATTGCACAAGACACATGTTAAAATGACAATAATTATTAAAGATGCGTTAACAATGACGAGACGAAGAGTTGACGCTAAGACTCCCAGATAGCCAAAACTAAAAATCAATGAAATTTTTTTGCATGTGCTTAGAATATAAATTAAAGATAGTTGTTTATTTTATTAGGTATCCAGTTTACCTAACTATCACCAATTCAACTTAGGATAAGCATTAATGCGTAACGAAAAGCGACGACAATCAAAAATTCATACTGCTTTGCCCTTACAACTCTTCCGGGTTTATATGAAACTAGCGAACCTAGCCTGGATTTAAACGGGTGGCCTTAGACCGTAACAGCTCAGCTAATAGAATAAACGTTTATACTGAGACATCCAAGGTAGGTACTTACTTATAAGGCTTCTCTCCGGTGTGTATACGTCGGTGATTCCATAAGGTTGCGTGCCGTGCAAATCCCTTGTCACAGACCTGAATAAAACAACCCAGTTTTAATGTAAATACTAGGTCTATTTCTAGAAAATATCGCTGGAATTGATACAGTTTACATAATTCAGTTTAGATCTAAATATGGTGTTCGAACTTTTGGTTGCAATAACATAATACTAGGTCTATTTCTAGAAAATATTGCTGGAATTCATCCAGTTTACATAATTCAGTTTGGATCTAAATATGCATGGTCCAACTTTTGGTTGTAATAACATTTAAGGCTGTCAATCTAAGCCTACGATGCGTTCTCGTATTTTCAACGACCAAGCTCGAAAAAATAAATATACTTATAAAAAAATATTTTTATATATAAAAAAATAATTATTATTAAAATAAATAAATTAAATCTTTACAGGACTGTGATAGTACTTTTCACGCATCTCGATCTTGAATGCATGCCTAGAGTCTAGCTTCAAAATTAAAACATGTAATATTGAAGATTGTTTTGTCGCACTCTGATGCAAAATTTTGTAAGTCCTTAAAATTTGTAATAATCTAATACATGAATCTTTACTTACTTCGCAAACATATGGCTTCTCCCCTGAATGTGTTCTTTCATGGTTTTTCAAGTGTGGTGATTGTGAAAACTGCATACCACAAGTATTACATCTGCGAAATTAATAATTTTCTATTGGGTAATCTATCAGAAAATGAGATGACTATCATATTTAACAATAAACATTCATGTTTTATTTAACCTTTCGAACGCCAGAGCATAAACGTACGCGCGTGCGCTCCACGCCAAGTTATCATGAATTTCCCTTTATCCATGGTGTCTTTGAATTTGTTTAATTCCATAAAATGCGTACGAGAGCATAAATTTTTAAGATATCTACATAAATACTCACATAAGCAATGATTTAATTGTTTATTTCGTGTTATATAGTGTTGTTGCCATTGTCACGTGTATGTGACAATGGTGTTCAAAGGGTTAATTCAAGTAAATAAGTAAGTATTTTATATATATATATATATACCTATATGGTTTCTCTCCGGTATGTATTCTTGAATGATTCTTAAGATAAACAGCCTTAGCGAATGCAATTCCACATATCCCACATTTAAAGTTCTTCTCACCAGAATGTAACTTTTTATGTGACCATAATGAAGAATATCTAGCAAAGGAACCTCCACAAATATTGCAGTGGAATGGTTTGTCCAAATTTGCATTATTTAACTTATTCTTATTCCCACCTACGAAAATAATGCCTGAACCATTGCAGTTCTGACATTTTGTTACAGATGCTAAGTTTCTCCTTTTCACTGGGTGGTGGCCAGGTACTGAAACAAATGTGTAGTTATCACTACATAGTATAAAACAAAGTCGCTATTTTGTCTGTATGCTTAAATCTTTAAAACTACGCAACGGATTTTGATGCGGTTTTTTTTAATAGATAGAGTGATTCAAAAGGAAGGTTTATATTTTTGACGACACGGTTGGCGCAGTGGTTGAGCGATTGACTGATGCGCACTATGTCGCGGGTTCGATTCCCGCACGGAACAAATATTTGTACGACCTGCAAGTATTTGTTACGAGTCTGGGTGTTTCCTATCTATAATATGTATGTATTTACAAAAAAAAAAAAATGTATATATGTAGTATATCAGCCATCTCGTTACCATAACACAAGCATTAGGTTGCTTAGCTTGGGACGATATGGCGCTGTGTGAAATGTCCAAGGATATTATTATTATTATATGTATAATTTGTCGACATATTTTGCGGGCGAAGCCGCGGGCGGAAGCTAGTTGGATCATAAAGAGAAGTTATTGTTTAAAAACTAAAAAACACTTTATAGGCATGAAAATCAAAAATAATTTAATCCTGACGATCCTAATTAGGATATTGGAATAATCCACTTATATTACTTGTTTAGAGTTGAATATTTTTTTCCTATTACACAGAGATGTAAATAATTGAATAAAAATATTAAAAAAAAACATGCATATTTCCTATTACCAACAGAGCAAAGAGATAAAACACGTACAAGGCATGTTGGAAGAAATACTGATTCTATAAAGAAATAATAAGTCAATAAAACAAACATCTCTGTTAAAGAAAAGCTTTTCATCACCAGCATCATTCTTATGACATAAGGATGCCAAACAGGGCCTTGACCAAAACCCCACAGGCAAAAATGTACTATTACACTCAAAAAATGTCTATAACTAAATACTCACAAGGTTTCTGTTGTTGTTGTTGCTGTTGTTGTGTTTGTTGATTGGTCTGTGCAGTCGACAGTGGGTCCGAGGCCGGCTGCACCGCACTCACTTCAAACTTAACATTGTCTTCCGGCGCCACAAATATTTGGGTTGCATTCACTGAGACATACATTTATTTATGAGTGTTGATAATTACTTCGATTTCTTTAATTGAGTCATTAGGTCTTTTCCAGGGATACCCAGATTGGGCAGGGTTAAAAGGATTTTGGGAGGGATTATACAGGGTGGAAAAAATCAGCAGTCCCAAAGGATAAACCACTTTAAATCCAAAAGATAAATTATTTTACTTATAGGAAACATTCCTTGATTTCTCAACAAGCTGACCTAAACCACATAAAACCAGCCTACCTAATAGAACCAGCTAAAAATTCAAAATATATATTTTCTTCTACTAATTGATAGGATTATGTTCAGGATAAAATCTCTCTAATAATCATTATTTTAGTCTTAGAAATACAAATATCCCGTTTTCATGAAATCTAAGATTATTTTATCCATAATTGAAGGACACCAAACAAAAATAATAATTACATCGAAATGTTTGTTAATTTATTCACATTACCAAAAGTAAAATGTGAAAAATTAACAAGCAGTATCTATATCTAGCTAGAACAGCAATTTATGTTTCTGTTCTAGCTTAGATACTGTGTGTCAAAATTTTAAGAAAGCAGTAGTAAAAGTTTGTCTCTCCACCCTGTATACCCCTCTACCTACCCCTTTGGGAAATGTCGAGATGATGTTCAGAATTTGGAATTAAATAATATACTCACATTGACTATTTCTCTGGTCTACAGAATCTTGTGCAATGCAATTTTCACAGCGAATTAGCTTGGGTCCCTTTCTCTTAGGATTATTAGGTATAGGCCCACCACAAGTAATACATTTCTGCACCTTTTCTATTATAACTGGTTTAGCTGAAACAGACATGAAAACATTGATCAAAGCTGTCAATCAGAAGGCTTGATAGATAGGATTCAATGTGCAAAATTAACATGCAGTATCTAAGCTAGAAACATAAATACTATTTCAACATTTAAAGGAAGCAGTAGTTGAAAGTGTTTGTTTAGCCCCAGGCTTACATGTGTTAAATAGTGGTCAAATAAAATAATCTTTACCAATATTCTACTGTGATGGTTTGTAATTCTTAATACTTAACAAACAATGCAGAGTAGATTTAGGTGATGCGTTGTTACTTGTCATTGTCACTGGTTTACAAACAAGACATCTGTCACCGCAATGCACTGAGACAGCATGCGAAATTCAATTTTTCTTACATTTTTTGTTGACATTAGCAGGTCACGCAGGTTATTTATGGAATTAAAATCATTTAACTCATCAATACAACTCTCTTACTACTAGGTTTCACAATTTCATCAAATAGTTATTCAATAGATCAGAATATACTGATACTGACCTGCAAATTGCAGAAAAACTTGTGAAAATTTTGAATTTTGCAGGCTACCTAACAGGGTACAGGGTACTAATTGATTTTGTAGGGTGGTGTCAGATGTGTAAAAATCATAAAATTAAATAGTGCCTACTAACTGTCTTGAATTTGTACGTGGTGTTGCTGCTGCTCATTGGGATCAGAGGAGAGGATCTGAATGTGTGGAGGCATGGCAACATCATTTCCAGTACTTACACCTGTTGTTACCACCGTAATATTGTTTTCTGTAATTAAATAATTTAAGTCAGTGAACTTTTAGTTAATCCCTCAATTATTGTATATACATATCTACATATATCACAAAGATAACATTAATTCTGCTCTCTCATGAAGCTAAATACTGCTGGAGTATTTTTGAGTTGACTATACAGGTTTAACAGTTAGCTTGCTTCCTTTGAGAGATCTGTACATTCATTATTTTGTGTATCACCATTGCCAGAAGTCTTTTAATATTATAGTGTGTTGCATAGAATATTTTAAAACATAATTATGTACAATTCCATTAACAATCAAAAAAAAGATAATTACCTGTATCTTGAGCATGTATTCTTTTATGAGCATTCAGAAGAGTAAGATGCCCAAACATTAGACCACAAACATCACATTTAAAACTAATATTTGATATTGTATTCTGAATTCCATTAGGAGCAATTTGCATTTGATTCACTAATGCATAGTTGTAGGAAAACGGTTGGGCTATATAACAAGTCTTATCATCGCTGGTGGTCAGTTGTGTTATATTTACACCGCTGGTCACATTGCCAGCTCCACTAGTGGTACCTGTGCCTAGTTTGCCAATCATGTTTACGTTGGTAGTATAACAAAATGTAGGAAACTCCTGAAATTGAAAACAAATACAGTTGATGAATAGTGTTAGCAGGTTATGAAATTTTTAAACACTTGACATTAATCTTAATTATTTACAACAGTAATATAATTATTAATATAATAGTAACCAGTCCAGATAATGTGTGCAAGGACCAAGAATACTCTTGAACGTGTTTTAATTATTTCCAATCAACTCAGTCTATCACCTCTCCACTACAATTATTTAGCATTGAACTCAGTTGAACTATTAAAAATTCTTCAGGCTGGGGCATCTACCAGATATTATGTACCTGTGTACAATCTATAATTTATTATTCTATCTGTTATATTGTAATAATTATTACAAAATCCTTAACACTGTGTGTTAGTAGGTTTATATGTACCTTTGTACAGCTTATTATTGTATTGTAATGTTTGAATGTTTTATTGTAAGTTTTGTGTATCACCTAAATGAATGTGGACAGAACATGTATAATTACCTGTTGTTGTTGAGTTTGTTGAGCATTCTTTTGCTGAACGTTTTCAATGTTTTTGCCTTGAGACTTTTGAGTAGTATGGTCTTGATACTGCAGCGTCGGCACTGTGCCGGTTTGAACGGTGTTCGTAGTGAACATATCGACACATCAATTAATTCATCACACAATTTCAATCAGCAGCACATTGTATATATCTGTTATAACATAAAATACACACTATAAATATGTTTAAAAACATCTTTGCGCTTTCAACAAAAGCGCGGCTAATTGTACGTGAAAGAGAAACTCAAACACAAAGTGCGAAGGTAACGGGGAATATTTCTTATCAGTCTACTCTACTCGTAAAAAGATCATTCGTTAGAAAGGCAGTGTCTCCTGAATAGTCGATATATGCAAGAAAAGGATGACGGAATATCCATACGCGCTACGAGTGAGCGGACGCCATTGTACTCGAACAAGAGGTGAGACGCGGTCACGATTAAAATTAAAAAAAGTTGAACAAGAACTGATTTGTAATAAAGCACTTTTGCTAACCTGGTTTTAATTTTCCTAAATACTTTGAATAGATTTGAAATATTAAAAGGAGTCAGATTATTTTATTTCTATCTCACTTTCTTGTCCAATTCTCCATCTCACGAAAGAAACGAAATGGCGATACAATACAAATAAAATGGCGGCTTTGAGAAGGGGCGGGGCGGGTGTAATATTGCAAACATTGCCACCGCAAAAATATGATTTTACCAAGACCTGTGACGAACATTGAAAAATGCAAGCAAAAAATTAATTTTGGTCAATTCAATTTCATGAATTAGTACGAGCACGAGAATTAGTACAGTATAACTGAGAGCAATAAAAGTCAACCCTGTACACGGTTTTGTTTCTACTGATGCTGCAAGAGGACAGTGTGCTCCGTATACTTTGGGAGAACACAGCAGACGGAGAGTCGAGACAGCGCTGCTTGCCAAAACAATAATTATTTTTTGTGTATTTGTAATACACTACGTAATAACATTATAAATACTTATTAGATGTTAATATATGTACTAACTCACTCCTCAGAAGTTGTTCACTTCTTGTAAAGAAAATAAATGGGCGCATTGTTTACAACACGATTTTGAAAACAATATTTCAACTTGACTGACAAATGACGACCTGTGACTAAAGTAAGTACACCTAACCCGACGCGTCGAGAGAATTTTCATACAAACGCGCATTGAGAGGTGCACAAATCTCGACAGTATGAACAGCGGCCAGCCACATCAAGTTATCCCAATCTGCCGGGCCGGATCAGACTTTGTTACAGATATTTTACTAAAACCACATACCTTTCCACTAAAATGTCTAGGTACCCATTCAAACATTTGAAAAGTGTGCCGTTTTATAATAAACGATCCCTACACGTGTAGACGTCAAGTTTCTGTGAGCAGTGAGAGAGGCGCGGGAGGGGTTTTTTTTGTAGTTATTCGTAAACTTAATAGTAAGTTTACGAATAGGTACAAAAAATCTGTACATGATGCAAGTTTCTTGCCGTAGAAATACAATAAAATTGAAGCAACAAACGATGGTAATCCAAACTAGCCTTCAAACTGCAACTGGGTTGGCGTTCGGTCACTAAGGCGCAGCACTCACTATCGGTGGGCATCGATGCGGTTCGGTACAGCTCGGGCGCCTTACGGCAGCTTCGGGCTCCTGAAGGCTGCTTCGGGCGGTTGAAGGCTGTTTCGGGCGCCTGAGAGCTGCCTCGGCTGTCGTAAGCATACATAAGGACGCCGAGGCTGGTTTGGGAGCTTTGGCAAAACTAAGAATATTTCGGGTGGCAGGCACGTCGAAGAGCAGTGAAAACAGTTATGCGTGTTTATAATGGTGGATTGGGATTTAGTTCTCATTGTTCGTCTTGCTGAAAAAGAAGAGAAACTTGGAGCCTTAAGACAAAAAAGATTTTGGGTGAACAAGAGCTTGTACAAGAATAATGAACTTTTTTTCTGTCATCACTACATCTAGCTAAATAAAAGAAGGTCGGGTTTGTTCCCTCCATTATAATTCGAGATCTGCTGGACCAATTTTAATGGTTTTTGTTTCGTTGGATTTGTCTCCGCCCTGAATAGCAGAATACATTTTTTTTTTTTTTTTGGTAGGTAGGGTATAGGTAGGTAGGGTAGGTAGGTAGGTAGGGTAGGTAGGTAGGTAGGGTGGGTAGGTAGGTAAGGTAGGTAGGTAGGGTAGGTAGGGTGGGTAGGGTGGGTAGGTAGGGTAGGTAGGTAGGTAGGTAGGTAGGTAGGGTAGGTAGGGTGGGTAGGGTAGGTAGGGTAGCTAGGATAGGTAGAGTAGGTAGAGGGCTGGGTAGGTAGGGTAGGTAGCTAGGTAGGTACGCAGGTAGGTAGGGTAGGTATCACAGTTAAGACAGGACAACGTCTGTCGGGTCAGCTAGTAGTACATATAAAACAAAGTCACTTCCCGCGTCTGTCCTAATGTCTGTATGTATGCTTAGATCATTAAAACTACACAACGGATTTTGATGCAGTTTTTTTTAATAGACAGATAGATTCAAGAGGAAGGTTTAGTTGTATAATTTATTAGGTAAGGTTTGCGGACGAAGTCGCGGGCAGGAAGCTAATCGTCAAATAAAACGACCCTGTACGTGTAATATTATTGAGGCTGAACTGTTGCCTTTTATTTTCCTCTGGATGTTGCCAAGCTAATGGAGGCGCGCTCGGTGAACGTTATGACCTTTCTGCGACTTGGCTGCCGCAAAAATGCCAACCGCGCTACCCGAAGACAGCATTGGCGTCCTTAAGTATGCTTACGACTGCCGAGGCACTCTGAAGCCACCCGAAGCAGCACTCAGGAGCCCGAACCTGTACCGAGCCGCGGCGATGCCCACCGATACTGGGCGCCGCGCCTAAGAGCTAGAGCGAACTAGTGACTTTTTGATGACCGATAGTTTGATCGTTCAGGAAATCAGTATGATGCTGAAGAGCATGCATTAGGCGATTAAAAATCGTCCGATCAGTTCAATATAGCTCCATATTGATTCCCTGATCAAAGGGATAACTTCAAATTGTAACCACTGATATACGATTGACTTTGTCGTTTGGGGCTTCCGCAGTATGGGCCATAATATCTAGGGTAGGTAGGTATTGTCTTTTCTAAAACTTTTTAGGAGGTTTCTAAAATGAAACATAGCAATATTCGTTCGTATTTTCTTTATTTAAAGATATTTCATAAATACATACCTAATTTACTTACACTAGTTGCACATAAAAAATAATAATAAAAACATTGAGATTTTGTATTATAGGTATATTAGGTATCACCTATACAATGGACGTTCACATTTGTATTAGGTTACAGAAATAACATACTGAATACTGATGTGTGTTCGTAATTCGTGACAAATTGTATAACCAATGGAACATTATTCAAGAATTCTTAACCAACATTACTATTTTATTAAGTTTTATTTCACAGACACTTGATTTGTAAAATATTTTAGTACAACATGTGGATTCGTCAGTTTATTTCGTTCTATATCAGTGATTATATTAGATATTCGACGACTCCAGTTTTGACACGTTTCCGGTTTAATTTTCTCGAGAAGATTGTGATCAGAGCACCAAAAATTCTTAATAGTTGCAATAGCCAAACAATCTCTTAATTTCTGTAACATGTAAAGTACTATGTATGTCAAAGAATTTTTTGACCAAAATACATCGGAACTCTGTTCTATTATTTCCCATAAAAATAATGTTTTAATAAAATAGCTAGCCAATTTGTGAAATCCTTGAATATCTCTGAAAAGCTTTAAAAGTTTTATAGTGCTTTTTAAATTATTCATATTGTCTGTATAATATCGTTCCTGATATGGAAAAGCCAATCTCCAACTAAAATCATTATCACTAGGTTTTGGTACTGCAAAATAATTAGTTATTTTTGTGTTTGTAACTTTCTCAAAATCGATTTTTGAACTACAAGGTGTTTTTGGTAGCTCAAAAGCTAAAGTTGGAACCAAATCTACATCAATAACGTAATCGTTTTCAATACATATCGTAATGGTATTAGCAGGACCCGACATCTTGTATAGGATTCTAAAATATTTATTTTCCACTTTTAAAATTCGTTTACCATCTTCTTGTGGTAATGTATTTAGAGCAGCATCTACGACACTTTGCATCCAGGATCGAAATCTTGTCACTGAAAGACGGTAAGATCTGTCGCACCAGAATTCAGTCTTTTTGAAACCTTTTTTAGCAGTGGCAGGAGTTTGCGACAGTCTCCGGAATTCTTCTGGCATTACAATACTTGTATAACCATTTTGATTTTCACGGGCATCTAACCCAATTTCATTATAATTAACGTGTATAGTCAGAATAACATTAATGTCGTATTCATTTGGTTGGCCCACGCGCATCCCATCAAAGTAGCTACCTAAATATTCTAATTTGGGGTTTATACTATCGAATAAACTGTCACATTTACGCATTATCTTCAAAAGTTGTTGAAGCACTTTGTAAAGTATGGAGTTATTGTCCTTCCTGTCTTTTCTTTTAATTCGCACATGTCTTCTATTCACCTCTTGGAAAATTTCTTCCAATGATTTCGTATGTCGACGTCGTTGATGCCGACGGCACGAGTTGGTCATTTTGCTGAAACAATAACTGCATATGAATATGGTTGGTATCTACCTATCTTTACGCAGGTATTAAGGAGTCTTGGTCATCCTAATAATAAACGTGAAGGATATGACAGTTGGCGATTGGCAATGGCTGCTGCGCTATAACAGTGATATACTGCGACGAAGCAGCGGCGGCAGCGGTTCGATCCCCACCTGCATCAACTGAGTGTACCTCATTGACTTTATATTTATATTATCATTGGTTTAACTACTTTAATTACATAGTTCCAGTAGAAGAAAACGGAAGCCAGGGAAACCAACCGAAACACTAATATTAGCAAAAACGAAAATTTTGTCAGCCTGGGGTAATTTAGGAACAGTCACATAGCCGAAAGGTCTGACTGTGTGGGAACTAGCCAATTCAAATTATCCGAGATCCCAAATATACAGTGTACAAATACAAAGTATTGATAAAATATACCTACCAATCATGTTCCTTGTATATCTTATGAAAACTTCCTGCCTGACAATGAAATAGAAACAGGAAGTGTCATAGATAGGTATATAATAAAAAAATGTGGCAAGTAATTGAAATTAGTAGAACAAATTAATTACAAAAAAAAAAACGCAAATGAAATAGAATAATAATATTAAACTATAAGCACAATTTTTAGAAAACTAAAATTATTAGTAATATCTTCTTATTATAAAACGTAACAGACTATTAATCAAATAATATGCAGTTAACTCACCTAACACGATCAAAACAAACTATTAGATCAACCCACGAGTTATTATCAGCAACTACGAAACAATAATGAAATTCAGATTGTTTGAGTTGCTTGAATAATTACGTTGGCCAGTAATATGAACGGTACGCGACCACGTGTACGCACTATATTCGATGCACGACCAATGCCGCACAATTGAATACTGACTGTACTGAAGAACGAAAACATGTCAGTAGGTACTAATTTTAGCTTCCCATAGCCACAATTTTCGCGCCTTTGCAATATGCGGTTTTTCCCCAATTCATGCAGCGGACTTTTTGTACAACAGTGCGGGCAAATACTTTAGAGGTATTTCCCCGTGTTACTAATGCACAAAAAAAGGAATGCAACTGTATAATTTTACTGTATAACTACTGGAGACAAATGGCAAATAGAGGTGAATATTTGAAAAGAGAATTCCTGATACAGAGCCGCAAGTTGCAAAAAACTTGAGGAAATTTAAATTCCGCGGGCTACCTTCTGGGATTAACGGTGATGGTAGAAGGTACCCACCCACCAGTAGTACAATAATATGTGAGGAAGCGAATTTACATACTTGCATTGAATAATAAGATAAGTAATAAGAATCCTGATGAAGAATAGGTCATGCCACCCTCTTTTTACCCAGATAGATGAGAAAGCAATTATGTCAAGAAACTGAAAAATACGACCAATAAGTATGACAGTTCAAAAACTAATACAAACTATGCTCAATATAAGGTATTATACAAACACAATGAAACACATTCAGTGCATGTGCTACTTGTAAACAGTCGGAATTCTATTACAAAAATCCCCGTCTTGTTGAACATCACTAAACACACACCAACACTCAAATACAATTCCTCTATTAGTGTACAGCTACAAGGTCAATGACAGGCAAAGTTCCTTTTCTGCAATATTTGCCCCAAAAAAATCAAAAAATACAGCCATAGCTACCTATGTGCTGCCATTGACAATGGATGAGGCAAACTTGCGCCAACCAAATTCACAACACTGTTATGCCATAGACTTGAGGAAGAAGAAAGGCCAAATTTTGGTTCTTTATTTATTTATTGAAAATAGGTACACCAACAGCATATATATAGTACATTAAATATAATATTTTACAGGTATGGTTCTTATATATATACCAATTATAGGTGTACACGACATTCTCTTAAAAAAAACAACATAGTTTACTATGTAAAAATTAAATGTGAATAAAAATTTAAAACAAAACGAGATAAATTGGACAGCTCAGACCTAAGACTAAAATAAGAGTGAATAAAAGGAAAAAAAATTGAAATGCTTAAATAAAGTAAGTAAGTATATAGTAGTAATTTATTTATTTTTAATGGTGGATTTTCTGGGTTGATGACTAGTTGGGTTGCAATTGTTGATGCCCTTACCTTATGGGTCTATAATTTCAGTGACTGACTCCGTTTCAAAAGAATTTTTAAACTTCTCGATAGCTTCTTGTAATGTCTTAAAATTTACAGGTTCAATGTTGTCGTCAACTTCAAGCTTCATATGTTGGAGACCATGCCCTGAAGTGAGTGAAAGTTGGTAAAATTTCATAGAAAACTCAATGTTGTGTTATTTTACTGTTTGTGATCTTTGTAACAAAAAACATAAAGTAAGACAGATTTATGTTAGGCAGGGAAAAAGTCCCTATTACATATTTTTACCTTCTTTAGGAGTAACATATGCATGTTCCATATTCAATAACTTTTTGGTCTTGCAGAGGTACTTTAAATTCTTTTCAGGTAATTTGTCAAATAAAGGATCTTCCGATTTTGGTTCAGGATCGTCTTCGAAAAACATGTAAGTTCCAAGAGCATTTTCATATTTTCCTATTAGAATGAAAATCAATTCAATCATTAATAATGACAGTTATACACATAACAGGCTTGATGTTATGTACATTTGATTTTTTTAGTGTTGCCCGAACCATTAGGCAGAGGTGTATTCATAGTTGGTTCACCAAGATTACACTAGTTATGTTTAAGTCCAATGTAATAGGGGGCAATCCTGTTGCCATCAATAAGGCAGAAATCTAGACTCTAGGGTACTACTGAGAAATCCTAATAGAAAAAACCCAATAACAATTTGCCCAACCTAGGAATTAAACCCAGGACCTCATGTTCAGCAGTAGCGCTTATGACCACTACACAAAAGTGTTAGTCGGAAAGTTCTCAATTTTATTATGTATTCACCTTAACCTAAGATTATATGATTAATGTATACAAAATATTGTAAAAGAGTAACGCCGCTAAGACGACCCTGAAACTACCTGAATGAATTTTAGTTATTTGTAAATATTGATGTTTGAAAACCCACTTCCATGTGCCTATTTGAAATAAAAGATTTGACTATGTATAAAGATACTAATCATGTCTAGAGATTCTTGTCTTCAACTATTAATATGATTAATATGATAATCATCAATTAGTGTCATTAAGAAGATAGAAGTAGTGGTAAAAAGGTAATGATTTAGAAAATAAAGCACCTGTGAAAAACGTATCATCCATTTGAATGATAGGATTTTTTCCATTAACTCCTAATACATGAACCGCTCGATACTTTTCGATATTTACAGTATCTTCAAACTCTGCGTACACTAATATTTCCTCTTCTGAATCAGTGATTTCTTCATTCATTCTTTATATTTATTTAATAATACGTGTGTCAATGTTAGGTTAGATCGCAGGACTCCTTGGTTATTCTAGTTTAGAAAATATCAAAAGACTAACTGTCCGAGCTACTCCGCGAACTCTCTATCTATTATTTAGTATTAAACTCTCTATAACAATGCAAAGAAAAAGACATGGTTTTCTGTAACAACTTACAGATAACAAATTTCAGATCACAGAAGTGATACAGAATGGAAATTGAAACATCACTACTATGCTTATCGAAATTTACGTACACTCAACCGCACAACAGTGACAGCAGAATTAAATCTCACGCAAAGCTAAGACATGAGTTAGCGCTACCTAGACACCACATACTTATAGTAAATAGATTTAGCGCGCGTCAAAATGTATACTATGCCCAATAAAATGCTCAGAACTCAACCCTTTGTGTTGTGACTGTAAAATGCTGAGGACGCGACGTACAGTAATTTCCTATTGTTAGTTTTTATTTTTTACATATTTGTAGAACGCCTTCTTTCCTGCACGTATTACTATATGGTATGTACAGACACCAGCACATCAAGCTATCCTAAACTGACAAATTTTCGCAGTTGAAAATAAAACATACATATACTTTAGGAGTTGAAAAAAACTATCAAAAAATTTGGCAGAGTGGGGTAACTTGATGTGCTTAACTCTGTACGATCCTGTCGAATTGCTATCAATAAAATAATTTGACAGTAACAACAAGGGTTAAGTATCTTATTAGCAATCACATAACAATACATAATTATTATTTTTATTACAGCCTTAGACGACAGAAGAGTTCTAAACGTCATATTGTAAATCATAAAATCAAATCAAGTCATATAATAGTTTGCAAACCTGGGTAATTACTATACATAGATGTCTTATTATATCGGCAACGTAAAACCTAATAGTGGTTATTTAAGTACGGTTTTATTACCTTATGCGAAGTACGGTCTTTTATATTCTTTAATTTATAAAAAAAATATTAGGAATTTTATGCCTTTGTAATAAAAACATATTGATATACAGTGCAGTGGTGCCTTCTGGCGGACTAAATTGGCATTAATTTTCTTTATTGCCATTGATGTATGGTTGACTGTACATTTCAAACTTTACAAAATAATTTAAATCACGGTACAGTGGATTTTAGGCTATGCTTAATATGCATGCTCTCATAACAAAGCTTCACGAAAATTACTGGTCAATCATACGCTAACAGGTTTTAGTGACAAATGTTCACTACGCTATCTTTTATGCCCAAATAAAGATTTTTTTGCTAAATCTAAGGACTAGAAAATCTAGTATATATTTAATGAATAACAAAATGTGAAGTCAATAAACTTTTGAAATAAAACTTACTAATTTTTACGATAAGAATCGGTTGAAATCGATATTGATAACAATGTCGATGTCGATGACATCCTTATTATTGAATAAAGTAGCACGGCACCCACGAAGTAAGCAGAAAAATTTTCGTCATCTATAATTTTATTGTGAAACCAGTGGTATCAGCTGCGTAAAAATGTCCGACTGGGATACAGTCACGATTCTCCGTAAAAAACCACCAAAGGCATCAGCTCTGAAGACTGAACAAGCAGTAAATGCGGCACGCCGTCAAGGCTTACCAGTTGATACTCAACAAAAATATGGAGCTGGAACCAATAAACAACACGTTACCACTAAAAACACTGCTAAACTCGACAGAGAGACTGAAGAATTGCGTCATGAAAAAGTAACCCTTGACTTGGGAAAGCTTATAATGCAAGGAAGGCAGTCTAAAGGCATGAGTCAAAAAGATCTGGCAACTAAAATATGCGAGAAACCTCAAATTGTTAACGATTACGAGGCCGGTCGTGGCATTCCAAATAACATTGTTCTTGGTAAGATAGAAAGGGCGATTGGATTAAAACTTCGAGGAAAAGAACGTGGCCAGCCACTACAGCCTCCTGGAGCGAAGAAATAACGGATTCCCTGGGAGGCGAAGACATAACTCCGATTTGTTTATTGCATAATTATAATTCTATCTCATTTTTGCTGTTGAATGTGTTCTTTATTATTGTATACTTACAAAACTAACAATGTAAAATGATGTAAGCAATTTTTATTTTCCTCTGGAATGTTCCACCTGTGATGTGCAATGTGTTACCACCAAGGAAAAAATGTTCAGTTCACATTGAATTTGGAGATAGTGGTACCTAAAGTGGTGATGTGATATGCAATAAAATAGCTATTTATGATTTTTATCTTTCATTTTATTTGTATACAAAAATATTCACGATTTTTAGGTTACGTGTCATCGTCGACTATTTTCATTCAGCGATGGCAATTAACATTAACATATTCCAAAATTATATCTATAACTACAATCTAGAATAATAGTTAGTTCAGTTAAGACTATCCGCTCGTGATACAGTTTTATACTAGTACGAGGGGATAGGGCGAATCAGTCTAAAGGCAACCAAACCATCTTAATATTGTACCATATCACATACAACGATCTGTCTATTTTGTGTTTATTATTAAGTGACTCTGTATGGTTGTCTCAAACTCGTGAATAAATTATTATTATTATTATTATTATTATTATAGTTTTCCGAGTTTTTATTAAAAGTAATAAAATAAATGAGAAAGAAGAAACATTCGGTCGACCGAAACTAATGTCAAATTTTAATCACGTGTTTTTAAATATTGTTTGTATGTTATTAGGCAGGGAAATCGTTATTACTACATAGCGTTTTCATTTGATAATATTTTGGTAAGGGAACTGCTGTCAGCTGCACACAGTAGACATCAGCGCGGCGAACTTAATTTCTCTCTGAATTTTAATTTTCTAGGTACCTACATACCTACCTATGTACTTTGTAACATAGCTAGGGGCTAATACTTACTATACTCTTTGGGCATTTGGGCTTGGTATTCTAAAAAAACGAGATGTCGAATCAAAAAGTATGGAAGAAAAGACTTGCTTTGCCGACCCCAAATAAACTGGTTGGTAGGAGAATGATTTTACATTGAAATTTTAATTAAAAATAAATTTGCATGCACTCGAAGACTCCACATACCTACGTTATCGGTTGCTTGGAACAAAATTCTGAAGCTTAATTAATTATTATTGTATGCGAGTTGTAGTAACTTACAAAAATATTTAGGTACCATAACAAACTTAGGTAGTACCTACTCTGAAGTCTCTTTTAAAATAATCCAAATAGCTGCAGATTCAAACTAATCAATACATGGTGTAAAAAAATCAGTCCTCAGCAAAGTCAGGAGTTTGCTGAGGACTGACTGATTTTTGACTTAAGTGCCAAAACCCAGGCACCTGTTTGCTCACAGGTTCCCTATCTAGGAGGAGTACCTAGGTTGTATACAAATCTGGAACCCGAATTGCAACACGCTAATTTTTGTCCGCGGCTTCGCTCTATGTCCATGCGTGCGTTTCTTTGTCGTAAAATCTTATGAAATTCCGTCGGTTTTGGGGGTTCCGTACCCAAAGGGTAAAACGGGACCCTATAACTAGGACTCCGTTGCCCGTCCGTCTGTCTGGCCGTCTTTCACCAGCCTGTATCTCATGAACTGTGATAGTTAGACAGTTAAAATTTTCACAGACGTATATCTGTTGCCGCTAAAACAACAAATACTAAGAAACAGTATAAAATAAATATTTACGGAGGGGCTCCCATACAACAGACATAGTTTTTTTGCCGTTTTTATAGATAAAAGTACGGAACCCTTCGTGCGCGAATCCAACTCGCACTTGGCCGCTTTTTATAGGGGAAGATTTCGCACAGGTGCAATCTAGGACATACTATGAAGCTAGTAAGTACTATACGAATACCTAAAGCTTACACTTGTAGGTACTACTCTATTTTATTAATAAAAACCTCATTAAAATCCATTGCGTAGTTCAGATGACCTAAGCGTAAAGAGGGACAGACGGCAGGAATCGACTGTTCTAAGATTATCGTGATAGAGCATAGCTGTTCTTTCGACAGCTATTTGCTGTCGATTTCAATGAACAAGACAAATCAGCATACCTATTCACAACCGTTCCATGTTTTCGAGACGAAAATGATACTTTTACGGTTACCTCTGCGACAGCAAACAGCTGTCGGATAAAATATAGCGATCGTCTATTTGATTTTCTGATTTGTGAACAGTGTGAAGAGGGGTGTTTCGATAACATTGATTGGTGTTCATCTTTCAACCTTTTGACCATTTATTCTAGAGGTGAAATGGTCTAAGTTTCAATAAACCAGCCTGTCTCTCTGGTTGCCTTCTTCCAGCGACGCCCTAAGCTGAGTTTCGTGTATACCCCAAAGGGGCGTGTCCCTAGCGTGTAGTGGCCTAGTTTTGAACCTACAGACGAAATCACAAAAAAAAGGTCAAGTTTCAGACATGCCAACTGTTTGGCACCCTGCAGAGGCTACAGATCTGCTGTTATTACCCAGCCGCTTACACATGTAGGTTTTTTTTTTTAAATTATCCAATGACATCTCCCTCTCTAGGTGGAGCGGAAAGGAGGGTCAGACTCTTGCTGACTAAAACCCATCCATGTTCCTTCCGTAGCCCTTTATGTTCCGGGATAGCGGTAACCGTTTCGGACATCCCGCTTACCCGGCAGGCTTGGCCCTAACGGGCCCCTTTACAGATGTAGCTGTCGGTAAACATTTTAAGAGTGGCTGAATCATATAAGAAACAAAAAAAGAACACAGAAAAAGGCTCGAAACCGTAGACAGACTGTCTACGCTCGAAACTAAGGAGAGTAGTGTCACGAATCTACGAAATGAAACGTACTAACAATGTCAAAATGTCAACGCCAATTTTGATTTTGAATGAGTCAAATTCAAAACTGTCAAATTGATTAAATATCAAATGTTTACTTGTTATTTCTAACAGCGCAAAAATAACCTCACATTTGTTAATTTTTGTTTACAATTATTTTCCAGGCTCTGTATATTTAAGTTTAAATTATAAATACAGTGACTATTACAAATTTTGCGTAATGTGTTAAGTTTCTTCTGCGTTTGCATAATAATAAACTACCAGAATGGCTTTTTCATTTGGAACTCCTAGTACTCAAAGTTCAACCTTCGGCGCTGCAGCGAAACGTAAGTTTATTGTATTTATTTATTTAGGATCTTCAACAAAAGATGTACACAATACATGACACATAAATAAAAAGTTACATCCGGTAATAAGTAAGTGTAAGTGTTACTCCTTCAGTTATAGGAGACCACAACATGCACAGAGTTAAACAACTGAGCTAACAAGGGTAAAATTTGGAAAAGTTAATTAAAGGGCACAAAAACATTAATGATCATAATTATATAAATGTAAGCTGTACATGAGAAATGCAACGGCCCTCTGTCACATAACTACGAATCATTGCATTTTGACCCTCACTCTGTCATTTTTTGTCAATTAGCATTTTATGTCTCGTCAACCTGTTTACATAAGTCTAAAAGAGGTACTAACCAGGCCGTGGTATAAGTGTCTTTAACAGATGCTTTAATATTGAGTTTTCACTGGAAAAGTTCCCAAAACTATGACGGCATTTTGATTTAATTATTTGCCTATTATGATTCAGCTACCTTTTCCTTCGGGGGAGGAGCAACAACTACTACTACCTCTGGTTTTGGTGGTTTCGGAGCCCCTGCCACATCTACAGGATTTGGCTCATTTGGTGCTCCAGCAACGAGCACAGGTAACTAAGTTTTGCTAACACTGCATGAGTAACTCTTTGTCAAATTAATTAGATTCTAAATTTTGAGCTGTATTTATTACTCAACTAGCATAAAAAAAAAACTGCCTAGCCTTTTCCTAACTAACCTAACCGGATGCAGCTGAATACCAGTATTTTACATGGAGCGACTGGCAATTTGACCTCCACAACCCAGTAACTGGGTAATACGATACCCCTAGGAAAGACTGGTTGTCAGATTTTCTGGCTTCTGATGACCCGTAACGACTGTCAAAGATGTTCTTTAAAAGTTTTTACGGGTCAAATGACAGCCGAGATCAATGGCTTAACATGCTTTCCGAGGCATGGAGCAGTCTTGGGATCTAAAGATAGTCACCCATCCACAGCCAACCCCAGCAAGCGTAGCTTAACCTAATGGATCAACTTGTGCGGTTGTTATTATTTAGCCATAAGATCCTCTTGAACAGCAATGTTAAAAAGCAAATTATGCTAATTAATATTTGTGTTGTTTTATGTCACAGCTGCACCATTTGGAGCGCTAGGCTCTGCCCCTGCTGCTACAGCACCCTCTTTATTTGGAGGGACTGGCTTCGGTGCTACTCCTGCTAAACCTACAACAGGTACTATCCAATGGATATGTCCACTTGCAAGATTTATTTGAAGCATGTTAAATTTTTGACAATAAACAATATGTTTTTCTTTTCAGGTTTTGGAAATACCTCATTTGGTGCTAACACATTTGGTACTGCACCAGCTTTTGGGGCAACACCATTTGGCAGTGCTGCACCAACATTTGGCAGTGCTGCACCAACGTTTGGTACTAATACTCTTGGTGCCAATACATTTGGCAGTCCATTTGGTACTACTAGCAATTTTGGACAATCATTTGGAACTAAACCTAACACTGGATTTACTGGTTTTGGCAATGTTCTTGGATCAGCACCACAGTTTGGACAGGTATTCTTTTTATACTCACTTTAAAAAAGAAGGAGGTTCTATGTTCGTCTGTTAATTTTTTATGGTTCAGTACCCCAAACCGCAAAACGCGTCTGGGTATCAAGTTGAAAAGAATATAAGAAAGTTAAGTCTACAGTCCTTTGCCATATATCATTCTCTCCTCTATGGGTGAACATGTTTTTCCATGTTGTTAAGTTTGTTTTTGGAATAAAGTCATCCCAACTCTTCATTGTGCCTGGTCTGACATGCACTTAACCATTGTTGTTTTCTTGTATAATTAATGTGTTTATAACGTTTACTTATTTACCCATAGTCCATTTCCCTTAACTGTAGTATATGTGTTAGACCCTGAGCATAATTTGTTACTCAAGAGTTTAATGGGCTCCTCAAAAGTATACCGTTCTGTTGACAGCAGCAGCAGCAACAACAACAACAACAGCAACCGCAGGGCCCATCGTCTGCTCACGAGGCGCTGGTGGCAGCAGTTTTCAACTGTTGTGTCTTTGGGGATGAGAGGGACCAAGTACTTGCAAAGTGGAACCTCATACAAGCACAGTGGGGCACTGGTGAGTAGTTAATATATTATGTCCTTCTGTAAAGATCGCACTGAAGACTTATATGAAGTGAGCTTTAAGTGATGTATCAATAGATTTTTAGCAAGGAGGGATGACAACTCACTTCACCTAACTTTTCATGGTGAGTTTTTTTACAGAATAGGTTGCTAGGAATTCGGCGTTATTACGGCGTAAGTTCGACTTTGTCGTGGCGTCTTTGTCACTCTTTTTTGTCAACTGCTTATGCCCAACTTATATCAAGGTGATAACGAAGTACGTAGTATTTATGGATTTGTTTTTGATTTCAGTGCGATATTTACCTAACTTATGAACTGCAATTATTACACAATCTGGATGACCAGCCAATGTGAATCTAAAAATAACTTATTGAATCTACACTAATAGGTATTATAAAGAGGAAAGATTTGTATATTTGTATGTTTGAAATGAATGAACTCAAAAACTACTGGAGGGATTTCAAAGATTGAATGTTACTTTATTTCTGAGTAATATAGGCTGTATTTATTACTAGCCTTCGCCTGCGGCTTGGCCCGCATGATAGTATTTACAATGTACCCGTGCAAAACCGGGGTAGGTTAGTTATTTTAATAAAGTAATAGAAAGGAGACTAAATGGTTTGCAAAACTTTTTAACAGTTTTCAGGCTCAACTTTCAGGTTATTTCATAATTAAAAGCCTCTATTAGTAAATCCCCAATTACTATTACAGGGCAAGCCTACTACAGTCGTAACGCGCCTCCATTGGAGCTAAACGAACAAAATCCGCTTTGCCGGTTCAAAGCGGTGGGCTACTCTCGGCTCGGAGGCCGCGAGGACAAAGACGGACATGTCGCCATGTTGTTTAACAAGGCTGAACAGGATATCAAGTATGTGTTAACAGCCAACTGGCTTGTTTTTAAGTTGTTTTTTTGCACTATAAGATTAGAATATTAGAATTTGAATGTGTGCAAACTGCAAGTATTATACCTAGGAACATTACACATTTGACATAGTAAAAAAGTACAACCTGTCTATACAGGATGTAACCGAAAGTGTAAATACATACAAAAGCATAAAGTCAAAAGTCAAGTCATTTATTTCAAATTAGCACAAGTAAGGCACTTTTGAACGTCAAAATGAACAAGAAATAGAATTGATTCTAGTCGCCCGTTCCAAAAGGTAGTTTCGTGTGGAGAAGAATGGGCAAGAAACTCCACCGTTATTCTTTTAAAATGTTTCACAATGTTTTGTATACATGAATTATAACATTATATGAGAAGACGATGCACCCAGAATAAAAACACTACACCGCAAAACGTGAAAAGAAAAACACAAGTAATGGCAGGTAAACTTAGGTATGTCATAAGTACATGGTGCTCACGTATTTACAAACATTCTAAAAGTAACCACCACTAAACTGAACAACTTTTACTATGTAGGTATATACCCTTTCGGTTACACCCAGTATACTTGCTTCATTGTTTTTTTTTTAACTTCTTTGCTTTGTACATACTTTCATTAGCATCCCCATTTATAATATTTATGTGTCCATAGGAAGATGCCACTACGTACATATAAAAACTGACATGAAGTCGTTTATTTTCTAGAACCAACCAGCAGGCCTTGACGACGTCTCTGCATAGTTTGCTAGGAAATAAACCTAACTTGGCCGTCAATATAGAATGTGTTAAAGCAGTCGCCGACAACAAGACTCAGGTGCGTAAGATTAAGGTGAAGGGGTAGACTTACTAAGTACTAAGCTTTCGATGAAGCGCCTTAGATAAAAAAAATATTCTTACCTTTTTTATGCAATTTTCAGAATTATAATGAAAAATAAAAGTTACTTAATAAAATTTGAATATCGCCAAGTACCCTGGCGTTTCATCATAAGCTTATTACTTAGTAAGTCTTTCGCTTCTACAAACGATCGAAACGTCGAATATAATGTGACATTAAACAAATCCACAGCCTTGTCTCTATATGCTAGCAAATAAATATATTATTAATTAAATCTCCAGAAAAAAAATCCAAAAAGTCTGTGATACAACATGTATCTTCTACAAAGATCTTTGAGCATAGGTATACTTCTTCTTAACGTGTCGATGGCAATCTAGAGCGACGTATATATAGAGCCATTATACGTCTGGTGCACCCTGGTCAATCAGCGAGTTGCCACGCTGATTGGCTAATCCTTTCACCACGATGGCAATCCAAAGTCCACATAGATCGGGCCTGCGGACGGTGAGTAATGGGTGACTCACCGTCCGATCAGGACCAGGCCCGTGCCGGACAGCGCGTACATGTTCCACACGCGCCTCAAAGAGATGTCAGCATTTGAAGGGGCCCGTCAGGGCCGAGCCTGCTGGGTAAGGGTGATTGTCCGAAAGGGTTACCGCTACCCCGGAACACAAAGGGCTAAGGAAGGAACATGGATGGGTTTTAGTCAGCAAAACTCTGACACTCCCTTCCACTCCACCCAGAGCGGGAGAAGTCATGGGATGATTTCCCACCATCAAAAAATCTGATCGATATCGGTGTTTCGTTTAACGCAGGTCGTGATATACGTAGTGGACAAGGGCGCGGGCGGCACGCACATCTCGGCGGCCGAGCTGGGCGCCTTCCTCAACGCGGGCAACGCGCGCAACGCGCTGCAGGGCGCCGGCTGCGCCTCCGTGTCGGCCGTCACCGCGCCCTCGCCGCAGATGCTGGCGCAGTACCTGCAGACTGCGCCGCCCGGTACGTAAGAAACAACTCTAAAACCTGTACGGGGTGTAACCGAAAGGGTATATATAAGGGTATGTAAAAAAAATTAGCTGTTCCCTACATTGCGACGAGTCACGTGACCAAAAATGTGTAGAACAGTTGTTTTTTTTGCGATTTCGGAGTTGTTCCCATAGTAAAAGTTGCTCAGTTTGGTGGTCTGTAGCATATGCTTTTGTATGTAAATCCCTTTCGGTTACACCCTGAAGAACCATCTTCACATAGCCGTCAATTATGCATTCTATGTGTCAAACTAAGTAGCATATAAAATAAGTTTCAGGGAAATGAACTTATCGCTGTTTACGGTCAATGAAACACCCGCAAAGCATTGTGTTTATAAGTGCATTTAATGGCAGAGTTTGCATAGAATTTTTAATTTTTTCTTACCTTTTGCATACAAGGCCTAAAGTATACTAGTTAAACACACCTTCCAATATACTATAAACAAAAGGATAGTAAACGTATCATTGAAGTCCTTAGAACGGGCTTTCTTTTAGTCTCACCCTTTAACCCTAACAGCCGTCCCGTCTGTCGCGTCGTGCGATCGATTTAGAAAATTATTTTTTATTTGAAAGTATTTACTTCGAGCCAATGGGAAAAATATGAAATTGTTAAACCAAGCACATCAACTGCCGAAATTAAAGTTGTTTTTAAAGTTGTTTATATTTTAGTATTTTTATCAGTATTACCGTTTGTTTCAGGCATGGACATGCGACTATGGAAGCAAGCGCAGGCTGACAATCCTGACTCTGAGAACTACATACCCGTGCCTATTATTGGATTTTCTGAGGTAACTATGATATTAAAAAAGAATTACGTTTATATAAATTCTATTTTAGACAGAACTAAAAATGTACCAAAACTTATAATCCAGGTAGACGAGGATCGTCCAGAGGACACGGTAGAGCACACGGTGCAAACCTGTCCCGCTTGGGCGGAGCACCGCCGTGTCCTTGTAGAGGCGATCGGCGGCGGCGACCTCTCGCGCCCGGCCCTGGTGCAAGCCATGGTCCGGGGCGAGAGGGAGTGGGAGGCAGTCACCTCCTTCTGCGAAAAAGTCATGCTCGCGAAGGAGGTGGCGGGATGGGAGAGAGAAAGGTCCTCCCGTCCCAGCCGCCGCGGGACACACCCCGGGCGTCGGGAGCCACGTGACGACTCCCGGCCACCGTAGGCGCGGGCCTGCGGACGGTGAGTAATGGGTGACTCACCGTCCGATCAGCACCAGGCCCGTGCCGTACGGCGCGTATATGTTCCACGCGCGCCTCAAAGAGATGTCAGCATATGAAGGGGCCCCTCAGAGCCAAGCCTGCCGGGTAAGCGTGATTGTCCGAAAGGGTTACCGCTACCCCGGAACATAAAGGGCTACGGAAGAAACATGGATGGGTTTTAGTCAGTAAGAGTCTGACACTCCCTTCCGCTCCACCCAGAGCGAGAGAAGTCATTGGATGATTTCCCAGCCTGAAAAAAAAGGGGTGTCTTATTACCCAGTAACCCGGTTGTGGAGGTCAGACAGGCAGTTGTTTAATGTAAAATACTGGTATCCTGCTGAAAAATGATAACATTCGTTTTTAAGTGAGTTTCAATAATACATTTTGAAACACGTTCTTTTTATAGATAAAGTTCCGCAGCCGCTGCCAGTCGGAGGAGGGCAAGTTGCAGGCGCAGTGGCTGCAGCGCGCGGCGGGCGAGCTGGCCGCCCTGCGCACGCGCCGCGCCGCCGCCAGCGCGCGCCTGGCGCAGCTGGCCGCGCGCCTGCACGCGCGCAGGCACACGCTGCTGCAGGTACGTGTGGCCACTAGCACTATGTATACAGCGCGCGGCGGGCGAGCTGGCCGCCCTGCGCACGCGCCGCGCCGCCGCCAGCGCGCGCCTGGCGCAGCTGGCCGCGCGCCTGCACGCGCGCAGGCACACGCTGCTGCAGGTACGTGTGGCCACTAGCACTATGTATACAGCGCGCGGCGGGCGAGCTGGCCGCCCTGCGCACGCGCCGCGCCGCCGCCAGCGCGCGCCTGGCGCAGCTGGCCGCGCGCCTGCACGCGCGCAGGCACACGCTGCTGCAGGTACGTGTGGCCACTAGCACTATGTATACAGCGCGCGGCGGGCGAGCTGGCCGCCCTGCGCACGCGCCGCGCCGCCGCCAGCGCGCGCCTGGCGCAGCTGGCCGCGCGCCTGCACGCGCGCAGGCACACGCTGCTGCAGGTACGTGTGGCCACTAGCACTATGTATACAGCGCGCGGCGGGCGAGCTGGCCGCCCTGCGCACGCGCCGCGCCGCCGCCAGCGCGCGCCTGGCGCAGCTGGCCGCGCGCCTGCACGCGCGCAGGCACACGCTGCTGCAGGTACGTGTGGCCACTAGCACTATGTATACAGCGCGCGGCGGGCGAGCTGGCCGCCCTGCGCACGCGCCGCGCCGCCGCCAGCGCGCGCCTGGCGCAGCTGGCCGCGCGCCTGCACGCGCGCAGGCACACGCTGCTGCAGGTACGTGTGGCCACTAGCACTATGTATACAGCGCGCGGCGGGCGAGCTGGCCGCCCTGCGCACGCGCCGCGCCGCCGCCAGCGCGCGCCTGGCGCAGCTGGCCGCGCGCCTGCACGCGCGCAGGCACACGCTGCTGCAGGTACGTGTGGCCACTAGCACTATGTATACAGCGCGCGGCGGGCGAGCTGGCCGCCCTGCGCACGCGCCGCGCCGCTGTTTTTGAATTGAAAGAAGGTCCAATATTTTCGGTTGCATTGGGTTTTGTAAAAGTCAATTTGTTTACGTATCAAGGTTGCTTGACCTTATAGTTTTTTTAAAGAACCTCTTTAAAGTAACATTTGTATCGCAGGTGGTAGCTCGGCGGGAGGTTGTGGGTCGTGTGGGAGCCGCGCTGGGTCCCGAGGAGGAGGCCGCCCGGGCACGTCTGCACGAGCTGACGTCACAGCTTGCCGCACCGCCGCTTTACAATGTAAGTACAAAGTACTGTCACCTCGCGGAGATCATAGGCCGTAAGCATAGGCCCTAAGTTACATTGTTTTTCCATGTGATTATCATACAAATCTTTTTCCCATCTGTACGTACGGTACTTAGCCAGCATATGTTACTTATCACACGGGATCAGACTGTATTCTGATAAGCCAGCGATGCAAAGTTAATTTAGTATAGAACGACCTTGTCTGGCCGAATGTTTGGAGCACTCGCCCTACGCGTGCTCACTTATCAGTGACTATCGCCTTATCTCCAGACACCAGACAGTGTTATAACATAAGTAGATATATCGGTGTTACGCTGTTGCTATTAAACTAATAATTAACACCAGCAAAGAACAACAATGAGGCTGCGCTATGGCGTCCTTACGTATGTATGTTACCTAACGCGATTTTTAGTCACAACGAGTGGTGTTCTAAATATTTTTATCAAAGCATTCATAATAATGAAAGTAGTCCTGTGTTCTACGTGTGCTAAAATGACAATTATTTCTCTTGTCTTTGCGTCATTTAATAGTATCTATAAAAGTTTAATGAAATGCCTTTAGTACCAGATATTACTGGTATATGTAACTTTGGCTCAAAAGTAAATGGTTTGATTATCATGCAGGAAACGAGTGTAGCCAAGATATGAGTACTATCATGTAACGAGTGATATTGCTTGGTCATTAACAACGCATTTTGTTTCGCGATAGGGGGTTTAGAAATATCGAAATTAAATAATAATGTTGATCATTATCAATTTAATTAGATAATGCCGTTCATATTATTTCTCAGGCTTACAAAATATAACAAAGATGAGTCATAGGACTGACTTTATTATAATGGGACCTTATTCACTTTATCCTTATTACTGAAGTCGTTTTCATGGGTTGCGCAACATTGTTGGAACAAAATATCTAGTGTTGCAAGCAACATTTTTCTCATAAAATGAAAACAAGTTGCAAGTTTTCCATGGCTTAAAATTTGTATATCTATTTATAGCATCTATGAGGATTTTTTTAGTAGAGGACGATAATCCATTTTTTTATCAGTTTTGAAAGGACTCACCTAATATAAAATATTGCATTGTGACACAATAAAAAAAATGCGCTCTAAAATCAAACACGTTTTTTTGGGGAGCGTTTAAATAAAGCTTACTAATTACTAATGCTTAAATAATTTTGTGTAGAGTTGAAAGACCAGTGTTGGAATAAAATAATATAAGTAAGTTTTTACATAATAATGGGTAGCATAAAATCATTAATTAACGCTATGCCTTAAATCAGGTCTTCTCGGTTTGTTCCTAGAAAGCCTTTGCCCGTAGTAGGTAAATAAGGCGTGATGTTAGGTTATGTTTAAAGCCTATTCTGGGTTTTCTAGACTATATATCATTGTTTATAGATGTTATTCAATTTAGGTAGGGTCCTCAATGAATCTCTAAAATATAATTTATAAATCATTGTTCTTTTGTTTAATGACTTTACATAGTGTATGCTATGGAACTGATAAAATCTATGTATATTAATTTGTCAAATGTCGTTAACAAACAATAAATTTTTATTTATTATTTTGTACATTTACAATGATCAGGGAAAGAAACGATACTATTTTAGCACGCGTCCATACAGTGACTTTTTAGGCTATGAGCAACATTCGAATTACATAATTTCTTTAAAAAAGGTCGTTGCCCTCTCTTGTTGGCACGTACGTTCGACGACGGCTCATATCAGCTTAAGCGGCTCAGTCAGCAGACTCTGCAACGTGTTACGTTGGAGACTACCCTGGCAGACAATGATATCTGATTGCAAGATGACGATAATCCTAAATATTATAGGTACTCTAGCGGCGTAAGGTACTTTCGAGCCGTTTGGGGTCCGAGTGCGCGACTCTTTTAAGGATATTTCTTGCCAACTGGTCTGGCCTGTACTTCACGTGACCAGAGGGCTGGCTTGTTCGTTGGCCAAAGAATTTGCATTGCCATTCAACGTGGCTATGCTGCCAGTCTTCTGGGAACGTATGACAGCGGCATCGCTGGACGAGTACTTTGACGCTTTTTAGTGTCCTCTTGTTTTTATTTGTATAGTTAGATAGTCATTAAATTTTAGTACCTAAGTGTAAATAGTTAGTAGTAGTGGTAGTTAGTTTATAAAATACGTATAATACTTTTCGAAAGTAACTCTGTCTGATGTCTGTCTGTATTTTACCTTTTCACGCCTAAACCACTGAACGGAATTTTGATCCCGTCCACGCGGACGAAGTCGCGGGCAAAAGCTAGCCAAATAATATTTTATTATTTTAAATAGGCGCTGGTAATAAATTCTTTTACTGCCTATTTTTAAACAACCAGGTATCTAAAATCAGTCTAATCGATATATCTGGTTGGAACTAGTTTCCTAGTTTTATACGATTCATTGCGAACGCGCGGCGTAAACCGCAATAAACGCATGATTAATTTATCATCAATTAATCGGTACTTAGTTATGGTTTGAGATAGACCAGCAGGTATCGAAGTGTCATGATACTATCACATTTCTATCACGCTTTGCTATACTTCTTTATCTAAACAAATCATGCGTGATACAGGTGTGGAATTTCGGCCGAGACAGATACACGGTGACACTGACTATACATCAGCAACTTCGCTTAGAACTTAGGCGCGATTGATCTTTTTAACGAGATAAAGAATTTGACACGCACTGACTTTGATACAAATTACATACCGATAAAAGCTTGACTAAGTGTTAAGTAAAATTTTCCTTTGTCTTACCTTTGTAGTGATGAATTTTAGGTTATTTAAGTTACAATGTGGATGATTACTTCTAACTTGATTATTAGCAATAATGAAAAGTTGTGTGGAAATCGGTTGACATGGTATGGGCATGCTATGCGGAGGAATGAGGAAAATGTTGTCAGGAAAGTTTTGAGTATGAATGTGGATGGCTATACAAGTAGAGGTAAACCAAAGAAACGATGGATGGATTGTGTGAAAGATGATATGCCTAGAAAGGAAGTGACTACCGAGATGACGACTAAAAGAGAAGTTTGGAAGAAACAGACATGTTGCGCCGAACACAAATAAATTGGGATAAGGACAGGAGAATGATGATTAGCAATAAGAATGCTTGTAGAAACTCATATCTAATTTTGATTTTGAATTGTATCGGTTTTGTCATCTGGCTTTACCAAAGAATGACATTGGCACACTGGGGTGATATCTTGATTCACTTCTTCAATCGACATGATTTAACAACATCCAACAAGCAAATGAAAGGTCATTAATTTATATTAACATTGTCTTTGTTTAGGGTCGCTTGAACGAGCTGTTGTGTGCGGTTCGACTGCAGCGCAGCGCAAGCGCAGGCGCGTCGCAGGAACGCTATCACCTGGACCCTGGTAAGATGCTTGATACTATTACTTAGTTCCTTCTATTTTACAAATTTTTACAGTTAAATATTAATAAAAGTTGCTACTGAAGCCTGATTTGGCTGGTTTTTTAAGCCAGAACGAGCTATACAGTAGTTTGTAAGGATAGTAGCTGATGACGATCGTAGTCTCTGTCTACCCCCATTGAAAAATGGCCTGAGTTTATGTATGTATGTAAGCTATTCCTACTTGTAGAATGATCTAAGTAGAATATAATAAATCAGTTTCACATAGAGCGACTCGGTTGTTAGATATCTTATAGGAAATACGCTATGTGATATTATGAGGTTTTAAAATATCAGCCGTTAAGATTACGTGATTTAGGGCCAAGCCTACCGGGTAAGCGGAATTATCCGAAAGGGTTACCGCTACCCCGGCACATAAAGGGCTACGGAAGGAACATGGATGAGTTCTAGTCAGTAAGAGTCTGACACTCCCTTCCGCTCCACCCAGAGCGGGAGCAGTCATTGGATGATTTCCCAGCCTTAAAAAAAAAAAAAAAAGATTACGTGGAAAATCAGTCCATAGTCCGGGGAAGTACTTATATTGTTTGAGGGTTGCCAGTGTTATAACAGAAACATGAGACATTTCAGCTTAGTCCCTGGGATAACAATTGATTTTGCAAGTGTCCATTAATAGCAGTGACTACTTACCATAAAAAGGGCGCCTGTTTTTGCCCAAAAAAAAGCTACTCAGTTCTAGGTACTTTCAACCTAAAAAGCTATATGTTAAGCTTTATTTCACTACTAGCTTCCGCCCGCGGCTTCGCCCGCAATATATGTCGACAAATTATACACATAAACCTTCCTCTTGAATCACTCTATCTATTAAAAAAAACCGCATCAAAATCCGTTGCGTAGTTTTAAAGATTTAAGAAGCATACAGACAAACAAACAGACAAAAATAGCGACTTTGTTTTATACTATGTAGTGATGTTATGGTTTGGCTTGGTTCATCTCATGATTGGGGCACCTGTAATGGGTTGCGGAATGGTCATACGTTCCCGCGACTCCTGGCGTAGGTTTACGATCGAACATCGGGGTGGCTTTTAGTCAGTAAGTAAGAGTCAAGCCCCTCTGCCCCCCAAGGCGGAGAATATCCATGAGGATTTTCCACCCCGGAACAAGAAAAAAGCGTTGGTTCATCTCGAGTTGCTGATTGGGAACCCGGAGTCTGCATGTATGACTAAGAGGCGTGCAGCCTACCTATTACAGGGAACCTAAACAAAGCTGGCATAATTTATTTATTTATAATAGGTACACCAACAGCATATAATATATAGTGCGTTAAATAGAAATATTTACAGGTATGGGTTCTTATACATTCATAAACCAATTACACGTGTACACGACATTCTTACAAAACAAAGCAACAAAGTGAACTACATATACAAAATACTAGCTTTTGCCAGCGGCTTCGCCCGCGTGTATGTAGGAAATTATACCATGGGAACCGTAAATTTTCCCGGGATAAAAAGTAATTTATATGCTATTCCAGACTATAATCTATCTTTGTGCCAAGTTTCATCCTGATGCGTTAAGAAGTTTTTGATTCGTTACAAACATACATACAAATCTTTCCTCTTTATTTTAGTATAGATCAAATAATGTGCGTAGATCATCATTACTTCCTATTCTTTCTGAGAAAATCAGCGTGATATTTAATGATAACTTTCTTCGTGAATAGGTGCACAAGAAGACGTCAAGCAGTTCCTCTCGCTGCAGCAGAAAGGTATGGCTCACTTGTTGGACACTGCGCGTAAGGACCTCGCAGCGCTCGGGACCATCGCTGAAGGCATGTCGCAGCTCGTCAGGGCCTAAGAATAGATCAGTGCTTACATATATAATATTTTGATACTCCATCATCAATATTATGTATTTATATTCCTTTTTTTCAATTCATTATTTTATTACATCAATTCGATATCAGGATACATGTTTCTTATTATTATAAAATACTTTTGCAAACATATTTCCAAAATGGAACTTTGTGATTTGACTTCTCAGTAATAAATATTATTAGTTATTTTTGTAAAATAGATTATTTTGTCATTTTCTACTTACTGTTTAGTTTTTTGTAAGTGTATCAGAATGCATTGAATAAAGTTGTTTGAAACTTATTTTGATGTATAAATAGTAGCTACCTATGTCGTCTAAATCGAACCTATCTCAATACAAATTTACAAAGTCACCAGATTATTCAGCTTTACAAAAATATCCACAGTCGATCGTCTTATTGTGCTGATAGAAATCTATACTTTGTATTTTGAGCGCTCTTTATATCTCGTTGTATTTTGAACGCATGAGTTTTATTTTGTCATCTGATAAGGAAATATCCGCTTGTATGTCTCGTCACGTATGTACAATATTTACACTTTGATAAAGATGTGCTGAATATGATGAACAATACCAAACAGGTGCTAATATTTATCATAGACTTCGTGCCTTTGCACAACAGCGAATTGTCTATGGAAATTAATGAAAATCAAAAAGTGGTTTTAAATAAGTTTATTAAAAATAAATATTAACTCTTGGTACTTAAATCTAAAGGTAAGTCTGTGCGTCTGACTAGATCTTCAATGGGAGTGTATTCACGTCGCTTTGAGCAGATAAGGTTCAAAGGCATTTCCTCCTGCATTGACCTGTATATCTGGGGACTCTCCTCCACTTTTTTGAGTGAAACTTCTTCCAGTCGGGGTTGGTCTTCGTATGTGAACACTTTGTCACTAATACTTGATCCCAGTGTTGGGTAGGTAAGCGTACTGGAGTAATAGTTTCTGTACGCATGCTCATACATCTGTGTATATTCCATGTAAGACATTTCACTTGTTGGAATTCTTACTGGGTAAATAGGCTCAATAGGCCTTATATATGTGACTTGATCTATAGGAGCGTAGGACATTGTTGTTGGCGCGGAGTCTGACAGCATTGGCGCGTATGTGTATGTCGGTAGCGTCGGTGATAGAGAGCTGACGGGCGGGTTGTACGCTCTGCTAGCGTGTAATGGTGAAGTGGGCTCTATCACAGTGTACGAAGAGCTATTTTCTTTTGAAGGTGAAAATGTGTCGGGGCTGTTTACTCCGTCTGATGATTCCCGCCTTGTAACTTGCTCGGTGGTGTAATGTTTGTAGGTTTTGACGTGTTTCCTCAAACTGGAAGGATCTGTGTAGCGCTTGTTGCAGCCCGGGACTTTGCAGCAGTAGGGTTTCTCGACTGCATGTGTGCGTGTGTGCTTGAATCGGTCGCTTGAGTTTGAATATGCTTTGTTGCAACCCTGGAGGAGAAAAAAAAAACAAATTATAACTTACTGTTGATACATTCGCTTTTTTTTTATTTTAATCATTTTTAGTTTTCGTAACTTTTAAGTAAACAAAATATTTACCTCATAAGGACAAACGTAAGGTTTCTCTCCAGAATGTGATCTGAGATGAATTTTTAAGTTTTCAGCTCTGGAGAAACTCTTGTTGCACTGGTTGCAGGTGTGTGGACGTTCATTTGTGTGTGTTCGTACGTGAACCAGCATTTTGTACCTGTTGGCAAAAACAAAAAAAAAATAAGTAACAATGCTACGAAATTATATTAAAACTCATAAAAAAACCTTTTTATTTTTTTAAAATAAAAGTTACTGTATTGTTTAAATGTAAAGTGAAAAACTCACCGTGCATTAAATCCTCTTTGTGGCCTTGTGCATCCTTTCCATCCGCAATAGAAGAGCCCATCTCTATCTGCAAGCGCATGCGCGCGGGCGACGTGCGTGGACAGGCGCGCCACGCTCGGGAATTGCGCGCCGCATCCCCTCCACAGGCAAACACCCTCGGCGTTGTCAACTGTGTCCGAATTCCTCTCAGGAGACGAACCACCGGACGAATCTTCATCTTCTAACTGCAAAAAAATAACTATTATAAGCGTTTGATTTTTAACGAAAATAATTGTTTTGTTGTCAAAATATGCTTTTTTTTAATGTCTGTTGAATATTTGCAACTAAAAAAATATCGCACCTGTGGTGGGAGAGGCGGTAAAGCTACGGGTCTCGCAAAATAGGGAGCGAACCTCTCTGCAGGCATCCACCGTGGGACCCTGCACCCGTCCCGGGGTAACTCCGACCTCCAAGCCGGAAACACTAACATCGTAAACACTTGTTCGCTAACAAACTTCTAACAAATAAAAACTAGATGTGGTCACCGCGCGGTCGCTGCGGACAATGATGGCGAGCGCCTGCGTCGCCTACTTATAAAACGTCTACGAGTGACAACACGCTGATAAGAGGACGAGTCCCCCGCGAACATGATACCTCCATACATTATTCGAAATTTTCCCTTCAGAGTGATCATGTAACACGTTTTTTCCTTTTATGAAAATTAAGGATTTTTTGTAATATTTTTGGTCCCGAAGGTCGTTGCAATAAGGGTTAGTTTGGCTTGAGCGGGTTGTATCATTAAACGCACGTAGCGACTTGTGTATGTGGGAGCGTTATCAGAAGCCGCCTGCCGCGGCTGCTGTCCAGTTATTACCGGTACGATAGGCCGCGGTTCAATAGGTGACTGATAGCGCAGTGTCGGTGTGAAGCGACCTCTTACTGGTTCTTATTGACGATCTCATTACTAATCGCCTTCTGGACAGTAGTTTCAAGAACAAAGCGTATATGTGTCGTGGTGGCTATCACGTATTTGTGGGAGGTATTTAGATTTGGGAAAGAAGTGTTAGATAGTAAGAGCATATCTCACCATCGAATGTATTTGAATAAAACAATATTATGAAATTATCAAATAGGTACCTACTTGAGATTGAGACTATACACTTTATTGAAGAACGGTAAAGTCTCAAGTACCCTCATAATCATCATCATCATCATCATCAGCCTATAGCAGTCCACTGCTAGCTTCTCCGATGGCACGCTATTTAGCACGATTCTCGGCAGCTCTCACCAAGCTGTTACCAGCCACCCTGCGATCGTCTTCCACCCAGCCCCGCTCCACCCAGTCTGAGGGCGTCATACCATACGTTTGTCTTCATTCAAGAACACATCTACTCAATCGTCATCTTCATCGGTTCTTTGCCTAATATGGCTAGCCCATTGCTATAATATGTCGACAACTTTGGTTATTTGACGGGCGACCTCGTATACGTGAAATTACGTGAATGAATCCTGCAAAATCATAATCTACCTTGCGATAGATCCACTCGATAGTTTCCAGTCAAAAGTTTTAGACTAACCTTTATCTATTTACATATTGAACAAGTACTAGGTTTAATCTTTAGAATATTCGACCGTGATTCCAGCGTGTTCTAAATAGAGCCACGTAAGAATTTAGTTTGAAGATAAAACCTATCTAACTATCTTGCGTAAGATCACTTTACGATCACGAAGTTCCGGGATAAATTCGTTGTTCAGGCAGTCAAATTTTTACTTCAGTTAATCTAGAAAGACATTCTTGGTAGCAATTAACTTAACCACAGTCGTAGTCGTAGTATGTAACGTTACATAATTCGTGAAATTAACATCGACTAGTTCGATTACGACCGCAGATTTTAGTGACAAGGCGTGTCAAAGAAGTTTTTTTAAGTTATCGATGTTGCAGCTCAAATTGCGTGGCGTAAGGGCATTTATACCTGAAAGTTAATATTTCAGATAATACCCCGCATTTCTGATTCAAATCCGCCAGACAGATAAATGTCTAGCTGTCTGATAAAGATATAATATCAGCTAGGTCATCGGAAAAATTGAGGTGCGTTGTGACTTAGCGTTTTGCGCCTAGCGTGGCTTGACAGTGCTAAGGGTAGCCCATAGAGTCGGTTGCATCGTGGTAGGCTTATCTAATCACGTGTCTGGGTAGCCGGATCACTGATTAGGCACCCACAAACTAATACTAACTCTACACCTGTCTTCGCTTAGATGAGATGAAGTCTGAAGATTACAATTCTTCTATGTAGTTTCCTCGTTTCGTTTTATTACGAAAATATGCTATGGTCTTGAATGTTTTGCATGCTATTTGTTATAGATAATGTTATTGAGATAGCGGTTACAATTTTATTCAAACTTACAACTAACTGTACAACTAAACTCAGAATGGTGAAAGAATTTCCGTGTCTGCTGTAGCTACGTCTTTGACAAACATGTTGTAGAATGGGGTGCGGCTAATAGTCACACCTGAAGGTGCAGTACCTATGATAGCATTTTAAATTTTCTGAAAGTTTCCGGCAGCATGCATATTTGTTGTGCAACATTAAGAAACGTGACAAAGCACCTAATTCTCCGTCGGCACCGCACCGCGAGCAAATACACTGCAAAACTGTGCGTCATTGAATACTTGTTCAAACGAGTGATAATGTTATCAGTGGAAGTGTGTGCTTGTGTGCGTGTGCTCAATAAGTGTGTACGCGTCCGTGCCAGGCGCGTGTGAGTGTACTCGGCCCCCTGCGGACGGAACGCGGCGCGTACGCCGGTTACGGCCGGTTCACTTATCACCACTGTCGTCTTCAACGGTAACACAGTCTCAGTGCTAAAGTTTATGAAAGACTTCATAAAAATATACCTACCATGTGCCACGATATCGCCGTGTGCATTTGTGCAAAGATTAATAACTTCGTTAAGTATTTATGGACAATTTATGTATTTTGGCGAAAATAAAATACTTATTCTATTGAGGGCAGATTGTATTTTTTATTATCAGTGTAAAATATTTAGGTGGTCATAATATGTTCGGTTTATTTGTGATTATGGATGACACAATATTATAAGGCGAAGTCATATAATTTGGAATATTATGTACCTAATACCATTACCATTCTACCATTAATTATTATCCACGCTGCACACATGTCTATATTTTCCCACACGTTTTGCATACATTGTTCAAACTCAAACTCAAACTCAAAGTATTTATTTCAAATAAACCAATTACAGGCACTTTTGAATTGTCAAGGTGTCGGTCAGTCCGAGAAATGAAGCTAGTTGCCCATTCCAAAGGAGTAGGTACCTATGGAGAAGAACGGGCAAGAAACTCCATGGACACTCTTTTAAACAAAATATGGTTACAAAATATTGGTTACATAGTTCATATTAATATTATACATGTGAGAACGATGCAGAACGTTAAAAGCATCAGATATAAAATATGTAAAAACTATTCAATAATTAAATTAAAACAAGCCTTAGCCGCTAAGAGATGACCAGTCTCTACTGACAGCGCCCGTTCACGAACATGACGCATATATTAGCACCATTCAGCTCAACCATTTTGAAGGGAGCTAAATGATCCAACACACACGCCACCATCAGCGAGACATTAAAGTGAGCATGGCATACTCTCAGCCGCCAGGGCATATTCAAGTCAATGAAAGACGCACCCAGAGACTGGTCGCTTTATAGTAGGTACATAGTACTCACATATGTGCTAAGCAGTTATACAATATTAAGAGATTGAATTTATACAATGCAAAGATGTTTTTTTGTTGTTGTTGATCTTCCGCAGCTCCAACAGTTTTCAGTAGTCTAATAAATTAGTTGATGCGCCCTTGTGGAGCTGGACTAGCATTGACCCAAGCATTTTTATCAGCAATGTAATCTCCCAATTTATAATACGCTTGGCTGCATAGTGTGCGTTTTATACAAGTTTTAAATTTTGTTTCATTAAGTTCCAGAATGTGGGGAGGTATTTTATTGTAACATTTTAAACAGTACCCCATGAAAGATGAATCTACTTTAGCCAGCCTGAAACCTGGTTGAACTAATTGGTCCCTATTTCTAGTGAAATAGTTGTGTCTTTCACCTCTTTTACTAAAAAGATGCAGATTTTTCCGTGCGTACATGATGTTTTCATAGATATATTGACAAGGTACAGTCATGATGTTAATAACCTTAAACCGTTCCCTTAGAGAATCGCGCCTACGAAGATTATAAATGGCTCTGATAGCTCTTTTCTGCAGAATAAAAATAGACTCGATGTCTGCAGCTCGTCCCCAAAGTAAAATACCGTAAGACATAATACTATGAAAATAACTAAAATAGACTAGCCTCGCGGTATCTACATCAGTATACTGACGGATCTTTCTGACAGCATATGCTGCAGAACTTAGCCGTCCTGCAAGAGATGTTAAATGAGGATCCCATTGTAGCCTTGAGTCGAGCGTGATCCCCAGGAAAACAGTTTTATCGACAAATTCTAGTTTCTCTTGATTCAATACTATCTCACAATCACTACTTTTTACATTTGGTAAAGAAAATCTAATGCACTTCGTTTTTTTTCCATTTAATACTAAATTATTTGCAGTGAACCAATTTTGGACCTGCAGTAGGGCGTTATTTACGTCGTCAAAATTTTTTGCACGTCTATCTATCTTAAAAATTAAAGAAGTGTCATCAGCAAATAACACCATTTGTGGTTGATTTTTTAGTAAATGGAGAAGATCATTTATGTATACTAAAAAGAGGAAAGGACCCAATATAGAACCTTGTGGCACACCCATTTTTACTTTTAAACCGAGTGAATTGACACCTTTTATTTGAACTTGCTGTTGTCTATCGTTTAAATAAGATTTTACCAAACTAAGCGCAAGTTTTCCAAGTCCGTAATGCTCTAGCTTCAACAGCAAGGTTTCGTGCTCAACGCAATCAAATGCCTTGGAGAGGTCACAAAAGATTCCGATGGCGTCTTGAGCCTCTTCCCACGCATTGAAAATGTGTTTTAATAAGGTCACACCAGCGTCAGTTGTACAACGTCCTTTGGTGAAACCATACTGTTGATCGTTAAGTATTTTATTCGTGTTAAAATGATTAAGCATTTGATTAAGCATTATCTTTTCAAAGATCTTGCTGAAAACCGGCAACACGGATACGGGTCTATAATTATTGGTGTCTTTACTGTCCCCGGATTTGAAAAGTGGTATTACCTTGCTGTATTTCATTAAATCCGGGAAGATGCCTTGATCCACACATAAATTAAATATGAAGGCTAAATAAGGTGCTATCGTCTCAATGATCGAGGTACAGACTTTACTGGACATTCCCCAAAGATCTTCGGTTAATTTGATTTTAATTTGTTTAATAGTTTTAAGTACTATTATGGGGTTAACATGCTTAAAGTTGAATTCAATTAGGCAGGCTGAAACGTTTGCCTTTAATAAATCAAAAGAGAGGGAAGGCGAGGAATTTAGAGTTTCAGTAGTTTTTAGGGGAATACTGGTAAAGAAATTTACAAATTCTTGAGCTACTTGTTTGCTATCACAAATGGAACCACATGACGTCTCCAGTACGTAATCAGAACTATGTCTTTTGCTCCTGTTCGTTTCGTTATTGATAATTTTCCAAACCGTCTTTATTTTATTTTCAGCTGATTTAACCTTGTTACTAATGTATTTGGCTTTAGCTGCTTTACAAGTGTTTTTAAAAATTCTTGAGTATGTAGAAACATACTTATTAAAAGATTCTGTGTTAATAAAAGGCTTAAGGCCATAAAGCTCGAAAAGTCTTTCCCTACTTTTCCTGAGTCCTTTAGTGGCCCAGTCACTAAATATAAATTTAGGGTTGATACTTTTAGTGGTCTTCTTGAAACAATTATTAAATTCGGTTTGCACTACCGTAAAGAATTCTTTATATAAAATATTAATATTTTTCAAAGAAAGTTCCTGATCGCTTAACTTACAATTTAATGTGATATTAAATTTATTTAAATTAACAGATGTTATTGGTCTGGATTGTATTTCGATTTTTTGTATAGGTGTGTTGGACTGAAAAGTTACAGTTTGACCACTGTGATCAGAAGGGAGATAATTAATGATGGATTTATTTAAATAGTCGCAACAACAAAAAACATTATCAATGCATGTAGCAGTAGACATAGTTACTCGGGTTGGTTCTACAAACACATTTGACAAATTAAATGATTTAAACAAATTTAATAATCTACTCGTATTTGAATTATTTTCTAAAATATTAATGTTAAAGTCCCCACAGATAACTACTGATTTATTACCAATAGCAAGTTTTGCCAAAACATCTTCCATTACTGCCTCAAATATCGGATAGTTTTGATAATTAGGGGGTCTGTAAACACACACTATAACATGCTTATCGAGCTCAACACAAGACAGTTCAATGCTATGCTCAACCGATAGTTCAACTATGTCCTCACGGGTTTTTGATTTAATACAACTTTTAATTAGGATTAGTGAACCACCACGCAGCATTGATTTACGGTTAAAGCAACTGGCCAAACTATAATTCTCGTAGTTAATTAACATTTCATAATCTTTTAACCAGTGCTCAGTAAAACAAATAATGTCATACATTGTTTTTTCCAAAAACAATTCAATCTCCAATTGTTTGGAAGAAAAACCTTGAATATTTTGATGAAATAATGTCAAGGATTTCTGTTTCTGCTTAGCCCCTTTCTTACAGTTAGTTTTGGTGCTAGAAAATACCTTTTTATTATTAAGTGAAATTATATTGTTAGTGGTATCTTCTGTTGTCTTACAAACTAGTTTAAATTATTTGAGCTAACCACACTAACATTAGTACATTTACTAAATGTGGTGCTAATTGAAAAAGACTTCGACATACTTATTATGTCTGGGTTAATATTAAAAGCTAATAGCCTAGCTATTTGACGTCTAAAACTAATGGGCAGATACACAGTATCCCTAGTCGACCTTAGTTTCTCAACAAAAATGTTGGTGTCAAAAAATATAAACTTGTCACTATGGTGACTCACTAAGAAGTGCATGTAATTATTTAACATGTGAATCTTATTATTTTGCCTGTTTGACAAGTGCTGAAAGTAGGGAAAAGCACACAGAATAATTTTCTTACAATTTAACTTCAATAGTTCAGTGACACTATCAGCAATATCATATGTTTTAATATTAAAACTGTTACCTACAAGAATTGTTAAAATGGCATTAGGATCATATTTATTCCTAGTTATTGAAGAAATTATTTTTTTGTATGAAGACTGAGGCATACAAAAGTTTTGAGAAGAAATACTCAGGTTGTTGCTAAGTAATTTACCTAACCCTTTTCCAAAACTATCAGAAAACATAATAGAGCAACTACACTCTCTACTACTACAAGGGGGAGAGTTAGCTTCTGTCTGAACTACTTGTAATGAATTTTGTTCACTAACTGGTGAATCCAGATTGATAACAGAGGTCCGGGGTGGATCCTCCGTTGCCTCAGGCTGGAAAGCCACAAGGTTGGATTCCCTTTGACAGATACATTGAGTGGTGCTGAGAGTTAGCGGGTCCACTCTGTCTGCCTCATTATTACACATTTCCACTAACTCATTTGCAGCAAGGATGTGTTCCTTTATTTGGTTTTGTGAGCTCACATACTTAATATAGAGTGAATGTAGTGACTCTTCAAGTACATCAATTTCAGATTGTAATCGATGTGTGTCAATTTGGTAAATATTTTTACAATCTTCTAATTTAATTTGATAATTTTGTAATTTATTTGTTAGAAAAACACGCTCTTTCCTTAGTTTAATATTAATGGAACTGTTTTTTTGATGTTTCTTATATTTATTGCATCTATTAATGATTCTATTTAGTTTTGCATACTTTTTCATTTTATTTTGACTTACTTTATAACTACTATTGTTCTGTTTCAAAATAGAGTCTTCTGTTAGGTCTATTGTTATCATGGAATGAGGGTGGCAGTTACTTTGGAATAGTTCATTGTATAAGTTATTAGTTTCCTTAGCTTGAGTTCTTTCTTTATGTTTCCTTAACTTAGTAATTTGTATATTGGCATGAATTAATTCTTCTTCTAGGTCCCTAACCCTACACAAAGCCTCCTCATAAAGGTTACTGCAGTTGTTAAAACCATCCGTGACCACCCGCAGTTTGTCCCGTTCATCAACAACATCCAGGTATTGTTGATGTAGGCCCACTAGCTCCTGCTTCAAGCTTGTGTTCTTGTGAACGACCTTCTCGACCTCCTTCTCACTTTCGTCTATTTCCTGCAGCAGCTGTTGGCATTTGCTGTCTGAGGCCTGAAGTTTTTGAAGGGCCGTTCTCAATTTAAGCTCCAACTCCTGAGCAGCAGCCTTACGGGTTGTCACAGGCATGGTTTCAGGAATTAGTGCTGGAAGTAGAATTAAAGAAACGGTGAGAACTAAGTAGATAGACAAGCAAAAAGGAACGCTAAAATGAAAGGAAAATGGGAGAAATAGGTTTGACTTTATAGAGAAATGAGGCAGATTATTAAAACTTTCTGATTGTAATGCACCTAATATAATTTAATTAAGTACTGTGTTGCATTAATTATATTGTTTTATATTTATGAGTTAACATTTGCATATGAGGGTAGGATACCTAGCTTGAAAATAATTAAGGTAATATGCTGATTATCATTGAAAATAACGATTAAAAGCGTTATTGTTATTAAGTTAATACGCTTTTACAATGACAGTACAGTGTTATAAAATAATTGGGCTATGTGAAATGATGTAAGATCAACTCCCAAGTTATAAGTTACAATTCCAAAAAAACTCTGCTAGCGTATTTACTAGAGCGATAATGAACTAACTTGGTGTACCTATACTTAAGCAAGAAACTTCCACCCCTTTCTATATCAAGATTTGTTTTCAGCAGTTTTATTCTCTAAAAATATCGCCGTGTAAACTTAGGTGGAATGACAGTTTACTTCACGTAAGTTTTCACAGAATGGACTATAGACTGGCAGTTACTTTGCAACTTCCTCATGAAATTTTTATGGCCATCAGATAATGAAACTAACGTCGTTGTTTTCACTGATGGAGCGCGAGTCTCTTAATGAAGATGTCTTTATACTGGTGCCGGAAATCGTGATCACTTGGTAAGTATACGGATTATGGGCAAACAACAAAGATTCTATAAAGCCTTGTATTAGCATTGTAGCCAGTATATAGAAATGTGTTGGTTCACGTGTCGTCGAAGTAGACGTGTTTACTTGTCTGTATCGCAAAGTCCGCCGGGGGCAGGCGGACGGGCCGCCCCGGCCGGTTTGCGCCGGTTATCCCTTATCATACCCGCCACGTTCAGCTTAATGTATTTCATCATCATGCTCAATGTAAGTAAACAGCTACCTACCTAATAAGTTTAATTAAACGCTTATAATCTTGAGATATATGAAAGTGAATGGTCCAAAATCAATGGGTAAAAGTACCGGCAACAATAATTTAAGCGTATCAGGGGATACCATTTTTTTTTAAAGTTTCATTCAGGGGGCCAACCAACACACTGACTTGACTTGTACGAGGTAGAGGCGTGGTAGGCCCCCTGGTTCTAAATTATGTATATATCACTACATAGTATAAAACAAAGTCGTTTTCTCTGTCCCTATATCCCTATGTATGCTTAAATCTTTAAAACTGCGCAACGGATTTTGATGCGGTTTTATTTAATAGATAGAGTGATTGATGAGGAAGGTTTATGTGTATAATTTGTCGACATATTATGCGGGCGAAGCCGCGGGCGGAAGCTAGTAGTTTATAGTTTACAATTGACTGCTTAGTACCGTCTCATTATTTTTCTAGCATCGAAAGCCAAACAAATTGAGCCCTCGATAAGACCAAATGAAATTGGCAATAACATATACTTATTATTAAGTAGGTATAACATTTCTTAACTTGGTAATCACCAAAGTCATCGTGATGGTCGAACACTCGGTTACCTAACTAGTTAACATGAATAGGTCGCACACAATTGCATGTACTCGCATAGGTATGTGAGTAAGTCATCATTCTTGTACGTGCAAAAATATATATGTACCTTACTTAGGTAACATTAAGTATGTAGAGTACGTACATACATATAAATGTGTGAAATATCTATTTGTAAAAGTTCATATAAGCTTACCTAATGTGGCAAATTGTTACCATGAATTTAGCATTCTAGTCTCATAAGCGTTGAATTATTGATCAATGATCGGGTGTTCCATTAAAACTACAGACCATTATAATTAAGTCCCTACGATCGAGATGTTACAATAAATTAAATAGTTTCTGTTTGGCAGCTCAAGGTTTGTTTTCCAGTCTGTGCAATAGTTTCTACCTACTTATCTTATTCCGGAATAAAAGAAACAACGACTATTGTTTATTTGATTCAATGAAGGCTTATGAAATATTGACATCCAAGCAATCATTTAATTTTATGGGTTCATTTCTTATAACATAAAAAATTATTTCACAGTACACTGCACGAATGAAAACGTTTAAAGCAGATCCTTATAATCTTCTAAGGTAGTCCTTTAAAGAACTTCTATGTTGTATTTACGAAAATCAATTAGATTATGCTAGGTTTAGTCAAATGGGTCTGATAATTAACATACAGATCCAGGCGCAAACAATAAATCGACGTTGCTCTTACTCAAAAATCCTTGAGCTTTGATTAAATTATTTTCAGAATTATTAATACACGTAATTTCTAGTATCCGAATTGTTCGCGTAATTTTTACAAGAATTACCCGGTAGGTAGGTACCTATATTAAATTATTGCGAAAAAGAAAAGTGATTTCTGGTAATTTTTCAAGAAATTGTTCGTGAATATTGCCCAGGCGTAGCATTCGCTAGACGTTTTCATAAGTGTTAGTGTCAAGTACATACACGCAGCAGGTGGATTATTTCATAGATAGGTATGATGACGATGTGAGCCAGACACCAATCTCGGTAGTAGTTGACGGCGGGCGATAACACCGATAACAGATAAGACATGCCTAATCCTTCAGTCTTTGATGGCATCATCATGTTGCAGTGTAATCATGCTGTCAATGCGTGATTTATTAATTGTAGCATGCTTTTTGTAGGATTAATAATGTACATACGTAAACATTCTTACAAAACAATTTTGATTTAAAAGTAACTATGATTGATTATTGCTGTTCCTTTTTTTATAAAGGTGAGAAAAACTGGCAAAAATAACAATTAACGAACCATTAGTTATCATTTCAGAAATACGTTTAATGCCGGATATAGATAGGCTTCCCCCAAGAGTCGCCACTTTCACACAGCAGATTCCTGCGGCCTTCACCAGGTCATTGGCAGTACACGTTTTGGATACTCATAGGAAATTCTCATGAATAAAACCTAAGACCTAACAACTATGGTACGGTCGCCAGCGGATCAAGTTATTCCAAACAGTGACTTTTCTCCGAATGATTTGACACCTTAAGTCATACAGTGTTATGTTCAAAATAGATTGAGAAAATTTGACAGTTTGTTGTTTGACATTTAGGAACAACAACGAAAATAGGGTAGCTGATTAGTAGGTATTACGAATGGCCAAGTAGTTTTATTGTACAGGAGAATATAAAATTCCGTAAAGATGGAGAGTAATTTTTATTACGACTGCTGATTTAAACGAAAATAAAACCGAAGCTGCCGCCTGAATTGATGCACACTTGGAGGACAGCCAATCTATTTTGTAAAATTCACACCGTAATAAGTTAGGTGAAGGGAAGGATTAACACTACTCACAGCTCACTTCACCTATGTTCTCATGGTGAGTTTTTTTTACAGAATAGTGCCTACCTACTGTAGGACCTACCTATATAGACAATGTAGGTACAAATGATCTTGTGAACTACCTACAGCATAGCATAGCACTCCATAGTTTGTCGGCTTGATAAGACTTCAGGTCTGTCTCCAAGACAAATAAATGAAACTCTCAATAACTTTAGTATAAATTAGATATGCTGTACCTACGCAACAATGTGAGCGATCACTTTTCGCTACCCTGTAGAGTAGGGACATGGTATCTAGGTACCTATGCAGGTACTACTGAACCGGATATAAAATAGAGAAAATCGGGAAAGACGTGCTCAATCGAGACTTATGACTATGACAATGCACCGGATACGTAAAATTAAAATTAAAAAAATATCTTTATAACTTAGGTAGGTATTACCTAAATGAACTTTAAACAGATTGCTACCGTGACTGTTCACATTCAAACCCAAAGTTCAAATGTGGTAAGGTAATTAATATCTATGTACCTATTGGATAAAATGAGTGATACGTACCATACCTACTATTAACTTTACCGTACTTATATTGCAACTAAGTATTCGATCAAATACTGCAACCAATTGAAGCTTTGCGCATTCAGCTAAAAATGCAGCCTACCAGTCCAAAGACGTTTACCTATAGTGTCAAAGTCAAATCATTTATTTCAAATAGGCACTTGGAAGGCACTTTTAAACGTCAAAATAAACGAAAAAAATATTTAGTTGATTCTAGTTGCCCCTTACAAAAGATAGTTTCGTATGGAGAAGAATGGGCAAGAAACTCAATTGTTACTCCTTTAAAATGTTTGGTAAGTATAAGAATAAGATATATATCTTTAGATGATGCAGATTCTCTCAGTCTTACGGGAGAAGCCAATAAGACACCCTCAAAAGGCACAAAAATAATACAAGAAAGAGAGCAGCAGCTTCTATGTACATAGGTAAAATATGTATTTAAAACAAAAGTTACACGATAATATAAGAACTCACCATTTTTTAGGTCCAGGCTCCTTGGCTCCTTCTTGTTCAAACCTTGTTATTAAACCTGCTAATCAGTGTCACGTCAGCGGCTGCACCGGTGGCCAACGTCAACCATTATGATTTTTCCCGCCAAAACATCATGGCGACTTCGACCACACGCGAACTTCACCAAAATAAAAACTCGAAAATAGCCGCCTCGATTATGCCGCGGCGAAATTAAAATAGTCATACGTAATGTGACGTACGACGTGTTTTCCCCCCCAACTGAGTTTTCTTTGGGGTATGATTTTTTTTTACTTTTAGAACAGAATACATAGGTCGATATACGTAGCTTTTTAGGGTGGCTTGGCCAGCAGGCGGAATAGGAAGAGAAAGATGAGGTCTGTAATAACCAAAGTCATTTTCTTTTCGACGATTCAATTTTTTCCATTAAATTTTGTTCAGCAAGGCGAGTTTCTTATTTGCTATAGGAAACTTCAAGTTCAGAGCTTTGATTTAGTCGGAGACAAAAATACCTTAATAAGCGACCCTTGATCAATTCATTTAAAAAAGTTTCATAAAATATATGTGTAAATACTTAATTAGTTGACCTTTGAATCATTGTCTTCATCAACGAGACGATTATAGTCCAAAATGTAGTACCTATTTGCTATGAATGTAAAAGTATTTTTTTACAGAAACATACAGAATACATAACCCGACACAACTGAAAACAACAGAAATCAACCATCAAAAGAACAACCAGTAACATTCTGGTCTATCATTTATTCATGTGAGAAGAACACATTCATATTAACCAGAAGAAACACGAGTCCGGGTAGGTCGTCTACTCGTCTGTGAGGCTGACGATGTCTGGATTTCCTTCGTAATCGCACACAGGACACCCGACCATGCGATTTACGTCGCTTTCTTGATCTAAGTAGTCTATTGCCGTTCCATTGAGTTTATTAAAAACTTAAGCACTTACAGTTACGGCGTAAAATTCAAACCTGAATCCCTGGATCTGACCGTCCGTCAGTTGCCGTTGCCCGTTTTTCCATCTTCTATGTTCGCGCAGAGTCACGTTGATCGGTTTCATACCATCATTAGAAAAAAATCTGCCTCATTCCTCTGCAGACTGCGGGCCAGCCCCAACTCCAACCTGAAAATCATAGCTTGACTGATGTATCTCTTATTAATGCATAGCATGCATGCATAGCATTAATAAGAGATGTATCTCTCAGAATATTCTTGTAATAGAGAGTCAGAGTAATAATATTAAACTTTACTAACATAGTCATACGATTTCTTTGTTCTAAACAACTATGGTTGTGATTGGTCCGAAATAAAGATTATTTTATTTTATTTGTTATAATTAGTCATACCACGCGAAGAGTTCCGACCTTTCTGAAGAACATAACCAATAAGATCGCTACCTCATGGCCCTTTAGGGCGTACCCCACCTGTGTTTCCGCTCGTATCTGCCTTGTTAATTTACCTTTTTTTAGTCACCTTTCATTCATCCTCTCAATGGTCAAATCACCTAAGCATCAAGCTCTTTTCATTTTGTTGTGTGTATGGAAATAGCTACATATGTGGCTATCGTGTAGCGATGCGCGGCCGCCGCGCCGTACGGACTGCCTGCGCGAAAGGAGCCGCGCAGCGCTCCCCGAAGCTGTCTGCGGCTCGCGATCATTGAATGTAAAGCGTGAGTGCGTTCACAGCTAGACGTTGTTTGACTCGTATATAACACATTTCTTGTCACTACATCTTTTTAACCGCAACGTTACCTTATCACATCACATATTCCTCAGCCTATCATTCATAATTAATTAATTACCTACACCAAACAATGCTACGTATGCTTCGCAAGGAACTCATTTCCACAGCACTTCTTCGGCTTTTATGCTTCTTTGGCCACAGCCACCTAACATTAACTTCCTTATACATACTAGTCCATTGCTGTAGTACAGCGTATACAAACAAACTCAGTGTTGTTGTAATACATTACCAAGAACAACAATAAATCACTAAAATCGGCACGTGTGCCTACTGCCTACATTTAAATGTAGGCACACGGCAATGGACGCATGCATTGCTAAAGGTTACGTTGATAACCCTTTGTTTTTATAATAAAACTCAGTCAGAACACTCGGGCTGACGAAGAGTCATCAGAATTTAAGCAGCAAGATGTCCATTGCTGGATCTAGTTCTGCTCAAGCGTCTCCACATCCACCGACCACGTTTCGCTTTCTCCAGGTCATCGCACCCAAAGCTTAGGTAATAAGGTGTTTGTTAACCCTGTGCGGATGTGGATTATAGTTCCAAAATCACATAGATAGCGCCATCTGTTGAGAACTGAACACAACAATGATTTACTCTGCGTTGAAGCTCATTGCATATTTGTCATCAACATCATCATTCTCCTGCCCAAATACCAATTTATTTGGGCTTGGCGCAACATGCCTTTTTCTTCCATGCTTCTCTATTAGTCGTCTTCTCTGTAGTCGCTCCCTTTTTAGCCATATTATGTATGTTTGCATGTATATTTTTGGCATAATCTGTATTTTTTGGTTTCTGTATTTACCTGCAAGTAAACTAATTTAATATTTAGTGTTACTATTTGTGATCCTCTCATAGGAATAGAGTTTATACCACAGAACAGATAAAGAGGTTAGAATGGAAGTTGTTCCTGATTTGTAAATGAACGCGTGTCGCCGCATGTCTCGCACTCTTGTCTCTCCACTACAAGCAAGAGATAATACGTACGCGCATTACGCACACAAATAAACCACACGCACTTAGATCGCGTGTTTACTATTGGTTGTCACACTAACGCAAATACTGCTCTGGACGTACACTAACACACGTGTAAAAGCAATTTATTTCTCATGTATGTTACGGCTACCAAAAGGTCGATTAATCATATCGATAAAATTACTGTAGTTTAGTTAATTAAAGTTTTGCATTTTTTCAAGTTGCAGATACGGTACGAATAACTTCCTAATTACATATAAATAAACTTAAATCAAAGACAAATTAAGGGGGAACATCCGATACTGCCGGGAAATTTAAATTTTCTTTAGTTTTATGCTAGTTGCAGCTCTGTTTTACGGCATAATAATAGAAAGAAAGAAAAATAGCATTTTGAATAACATAAAACGTAAAACAATGCTACAATATGCAAAAAAACTATAAAGAAATTTTTAAATTTCACGTCCATATCGAATGCTAAGTCGAATTAACATAATATAATCTAATTAATTTATTGTGAACTAAGTACTCCGTGAAAAAGTATTTATTAATTTTATCATGTTAATTTATGAATGATATCTGTGCCCGCCGGTTTCACCCGCGTTACATAATAATTTTCTGCAAAATGTTGCGAACATAAATTGTGCTACATTTAGTACCTATCCATTCAATTCTACCAGTTGCTTCAAACCACAGTTTTCTTGTAGCAGGATCTTTTTGAAAATTAAAAAAAAAAGTGTTTGCATCATAAATTAGATTTTAGACGAAAAACCAACTCAGAAACTAAATTAATAATCCACATTATACAATAATTGGTGTTAATATAAACAAAGTTATTTTCATTGTTATATTACTGACAATAATCATTCGTATACACATCTTAATATCGACATTGTTTACAATTTGGTACAACACTATCGACGCGCATAGATTTCCCAGAATTGAAGCTTTGGATCGACGCTCGCGACGTTCGCAGTGAACGCAATACATTGCGCGACCGCACACGTCGTGCAAGATCGTACCAATGTAATGCAAGCAATGTATAATTTTGCATCTGAATGCGATTTTATCGTTTTTGTCTACAAACTACATAATACTTTTGTAATAATTACAAATATCACTCGTATTTTAAGGTTTTTGGAGTTACCGGTGAAAAGAAATCCCTCCTCGGGCCACATTACACTCCTGACTTCTTTTCCGACACGTTATAATTGGGCAAGACGGCATAATTCTTTTTTTCCGCGGAGAATTGAACGCTTTCACAATAAGAGCGTGACTGTTGACCGGTGATTCTAATTTCGGTTGGGTTTTGAGCGCCCGCGCAAACGTGTGGCGCGCCTGTCCCGCCCACAAGGCCCTTCTAACCTCTTTAACGGTTCTGTGGTTTATACAGTAATAATTAACTTGTTTAATGGAACCATAGATATTTTGCGCTATAAACTCTTTATTAATATTCGTATCAAAAAACACCATATTTCTACAAACCAACACGGTACTAAAACAGGACTACGCGACATGTGTCGGTGTGAGTTACTGCTGCCGCGCTGCTGTAGTATTTATTAGTACTAAAGCCCTTTAACATGGTCTGCAGTACAGTATGTACGTAGCCGTATAGCGAGCAAGACCTGTAGCGCTGTAGCAAAGTCCGTAGCGATGTAGGTAGATCTGTAACCTCGTAGCAAGGGTTGTAGCACTGTTGCAAGTTCCGTAGCGCAGTAGCAAGTTCTGTGCCGCTGCTGTAGCAGGGCTTGTAAGATTATAGCTGCGTAGCCATTGTAGCAAGGTCCGTAGCGCAGTAGTAACCGCGTAGCAAGTTTTGTAGCGCTGGTGTAGTAAGGTAACGTAATACAAGCCATAAAAGCAAAAATACGGACAGGAAAAGAAGGAGAGTACTTTTACTATCTCTCAGACATTTCTTGGCAGTGCTTTGAATATATTACATATTATACTCATTTAGACATCTCTAGTAGGGCTTCTTATTATTTGCACTTTATGTAACTGGACACTGCTCGGGTGACAATAAAAAAAGGTTTCTAGTTAAATAAATAAGAAAGAAGGAGGTTAGAACCTTGATCCTATGTCATCCAATGATCTACTGGATGGTTTCACAATTTTTACGTACAATCATGGACGTGACAAAATCGGGTTGCATTAATTATATGAAAGTGTCGAGGGTCTGTCGAAATAAAAGGAACATTTATCGTAATCAGCATATTATTTAATTTCCCTATTTTTAATGTACCTATTTCATGTCATTCTGGCAGGAACATTGCATAAACAGAGGTAATGTACGGTTTTACAAAATTCGTCGAATTAACAATCTCTTTTTTTTTAAATCAGGTTATTAATATTGTTCAAATAAAAGTTTTTATTCCTTACCTACTTACATTTAAATTGTTTACAAATAGATCGCCTAAATTATGTTTTCATGGAATTGTAGGTGTTTGCTTCTATTGTGTAAATTGTATAATACAAATAAGTTTGTACACATCATTAATTATACAAGTAAAAATACCAACACAAGTATTGCATAGGCATCTGTTAATTTAATAATTGGAACACAAACTATAATGTCATTAATAATACCTTCTCAATACATCCGTTTAAGTCTCATTTAAGTATCAAAGTTACTGGGCCTAAGTACTGATCGTCATCTGTTAAAACTAATAAAAAAATTAAATTATTTCTCATACTTTCGATGTTCGAACACAATAGTATCGTATACTTACAGATATAAAATTGAGCTACAAAGTTATCACACGATTCACACTTAATAAAATACATTAAGTAGTCGTGAAAATGGACAGTGTACTATAATAGAAAAAAAAAGATATACTTAATTACAAAATGCTAGCAAGAATACAATAACAAAGAGTGTTATAAGATGGTAAAGCAGAATACTATTATATAATAATATAGAATAGAATTGACTTCACGTCGCTAATTGCTAAGAATAATAATATACAATGAATTGTAATAAACAAGCTAGAAAAATCTGGCAAAAAGCTTCAATGATATTATTCTTTACTTCAGTGAATTGACACGCTCGTCGCTCACGGTGAAATGCAATATTATCCGGAATGAATAGGATTAAGTCTTTAGTCAGGTGTAACAAATGAAATGTGCTCGCACAAAGTGGGTGCAATATGTAAAAGTAAGATTGGTACTACAGAATAGAATTTCAAAACCTAAGAATTCGTAAAGTTTTTATAATTAACTATAAAAAAATTGCTTAAGTACTTTATTAAAACATGAATTGAGATGTGAATACTTTAGCTATGATGAAACTGTCAACAATGCAATGATGATACAATTATACTAAGTTGTGAGTGAAAAACTACTCGATTTTTATTTGAAATAGTTTCACGATGGAATAATGAAGTTGGTTATGTCAAGTTCCGTGGCAGGACCATCTATAATCTAATGAAAATAATAAGTAGTACCTAGGTATGATGGAAGAACTGTGCGCACTGACATCATTGTTCTATTGTCCATAGTTTTTATTGATTCTGCCGTCTATTTCAACATAATTAAGTAAGTAAACTTAAGTACATCGCGAAAAAAAACAATTCCGTCTTTTAATTACGTGCCTCTAACACAGTCAATCAGTCACATTCTGTTTTTAATAATTTCCTGATCATAGAGAACAATATTTAACACACTTACATAATAAACTTAACGCCGATTCGAATTCTTAAAATTAATTTTCGTTTCACCAAAGTTAACGTGTATCGAAAAATAGTTTCCAGCAATCGTGGCAAATAGATTTCCCACGATTGACAGTGCGGCGTAAGTGCATTGTGCGTAAAATAAAAGATGTTTTCTAATGATTAGACGCCATCTTAACTACTACGTTCCTACAGAGCTATATTATACTGGGTCACAATGGTGGCGCAACAAAACAAATCGTATATAGCTTTATGATGAGAATCTCAAATGGCGCCTGAATAGTTGCAAAACCAATCAAAGAGCTTTATACATTTTGTTGGGACCTAGTTACCATGTTGTCTCAGTGTAATATAGCTCTTAAGGTGCAGTATGACGGCGTGCGAGCCTCGCTTTGTAGACGGGTTCACTGTCACCACCGTGCGCTAGTCAGGCGTACGTTTCTCTGAATCGTTTCTGAAGGTGGTGCGCAGCGTTGAGCAGGCGGTTGTGCAGGGTGAGGTGCGTGTGCGGGGTGAAGGTGGGGGGCGGGGGGGCGGCCACGGCGCGCAGCGGCAGCGGCGGCAGCTCGGCGTCGTTGTCGGCGTGGCAGAAGAACGCCACGCAGTGCCGTCCGCGGGCGCGCGCGTACTCGCCGGGGGGCACCACCACGCGGTGCACCTGGAGAGACAGATATGATGAAAAATCATAAAAGGTGATCTCTCCGTCACGAATGTTCAACCATAGGATCTTTGATCACTACATAGTATAAAGCAAAGTCGTTGCCCGCGTTTGTCCTAATGTCTGTACATATGCTTAGATCTTTAAAACTACACAGCGGATTTTGATGCAGTTTTTTTTAATACATAGAGTGATTCAAGAGGAAGTTTTATATGTATAATAACATGCAATTTTCGTCATCCATGCGGGCGAAGCCGCGGGCAGAAGCTAGTAAGTAATAAGATAATCTACAATCAGCATTAAATGTAAAGAGATCCTACAGAAAAAGTTAGTGATATCTTCGTCTGTTCGCAGTAAGGTGCCATTTGAGTTACTGCTTGTACTAACCAGAGCTGGAAGAACGTTAGCTGTCCAAGCGGCGAGAAACTCTCCTGACTGAACGAGGATCGCTCCAGGAAGGTGTCCTACTTTTTCCCATTTGTCACTGCCGTTCAACTTCACCTGAAAGCAAATAAACAAATTATTAAAATGTACATGACTACGGTTTAAAATAAGGAATTTCAGAGATAAATCGCCATAAAAAATGACGCTACACTACCAGAAAACACCAAATTATTGTGTTAAAAAAACGAATGATAGTAATTTTCAATGCATGAGTCACATCTACATATCTTTACGAACTGCGAATTAAAGTTTCCGAAAATTATTGATAAAAACGATTCTGGGTTTTCACTATGCGCAGATTCCAGTGGGTTTTAGTTACTCCTTTATATTTGCATACAAGCTTTTAGGTAAATGTCCATCTAACAAAGCATCAAGTGTATGTTCCTAAACGTTAATTATTTATTTAAGTAAGTACTTTATTGCAAACCACAAAACATAATTATCACCATCACTACATAGTATAAAACAAAGTCGCTTTCTCTGTCCCTATATCCCTATGTATGCTTAAATCTTTAAAATTACGCAACGGATTTTGATGCGGTTTTATTTAATAGATAGAGTGATTCAAGAGGAAGGTTTATGTGTATAATTTGTTGACATATTTTGCGGGCGAAGCCGCGGGCGGTAGCTAGTATAAAGCAGAGTCGCTTCCCGCGACTGTCCTAATGTCTGTATGTATCAGTATGTATGCTTAGATGTTTAAAACTACACAACGGATTTTGATGCAGTTTTTTTAAGGAAGGTTTTTACGTATGGTTTAACTAGCTATTGACCGCAGTTTCGCCCGCGCGTTGATATCTACATTGCACCCGTGCGAAGCCGGGGCGGGTCACTAGTAAAATATATAATAGGCACCCTTATCGCCTTAACGCTATTCTAATTTAATAATTTAACATTAGTGACTTCAGCACAATCAATGTTTGATTGCCCCTCACCTCTAATCCTCCCTCGGAATCCTGCGCCAATAGTGTAAAGGTGCCGTAATCGGCGTGTGCGCCACAGCGTGTGTAGTGCACAACGTCATTCTGGCAACAAGGCCCCACGTCCTCGGGAGGGACCGGCGGGTAGTACAGCAGACGCATCGTCGACGGGTTGCGCCCTTCCTCCATCAGCATGCCCGAGTGACACGCCAGCAGAGAAGTCGGCGGCACACCTGGAATGAGCGATGGTTTTAAATGTTAAGACTGTTGTTTGTTGGTTGGAACCTTGTGTATAATAATAATAATAATGTTTATTTCCAGTAAAAAGTTCATAATGGTTACAAGTACAGTAATATGGTACAACATATAGCATTGAGTATTATCTCCTGGCACCCAAACTAGGTTTATGGCCTGTGACTTGGGGAAAGCATCAAAGAGTTTTGTTGCTGATTTATGGGGTTCATTGTTCTCACAAAAAAGTAGTACAGGATTATGTTGTGTTGAAAAAACAAAGAAAAACGTCGGTTGTATCAATGAAAGTCCTTACCAAATATAACACATTTTGTTTGTAATTAACCTAGAAATAAGAACATTGGCAAATATTTGCATACTCACACTACCTAATCAGTATCATTGGCCTTTATCATTAATTTAAATAATTTAAAGGTGCCAAATAAATATAAAATGTAAATGGTGGCGCTAAATAAAAATGTCATTGAATCGAAATTCACTAATGACAAAATGACTCGTCGCTTACTTTTGAGGTAGAAAAAATGATACAACGTAGAAACGAGACAACACGAAACTCACTGCAGGTAAGTATTTATCGTCCTACTCGCACGTTTTATGTATTCAACAACTTTGGTGTTTATTTAGGATGGTAGGTAATTATATGTTCCTTAGTCATTGCGGACAATCTGTATTTTAGACCTACCCATGGCATAAGCGAGGGCCTGAAGCACGACTCGTGATAAGTTCGTAAGGTCCTGGGCAAGTGGTACGGCATGCTTCGTGAACTCGGGCACCTCCTCTTGCGCAGGCATCGACGACGCAGACAGCGAGGTGATGTTGAACGAGTGACGTAACTCCTGGGATAGAAAGGCTTTATAAGTTGTCGTAACAAAACGGTTTCATCATTATCATTCAGCCGAACATCATCATCTGCCTAGCCTTTTCCCAACTATTTTGGGGTCGGCTTCCAGTCTAACCGGATGCAGCAGAATACCAGCATTTTACATGAAGCGCTGCCTATCTGAGCTCCACAGCCCAGTAACTGCGCAATATTATACCCCTTGGTAAGACTGGCTGTCAGATTTTCGGGCTTCTGATGACCCGTAATGACTGCATTCAGCCGACCATTGTTGGAAATAGGCCTACTACAAGCATCACCACTCAGACCGGTTCTATGCCTTTCGTATCCAGCAGATTTTTGCGACCTCGGCAACTCGTCACTTGTATTGGGAAAACCACTTAATGGGTATTTGTCAAGATAAGGAAGGAACAAAAATATATTGGAGGAAGGAAGAAATCGTATGAATTACGATTAACAGAGCATATAATGTACTATAGCCTATAGGCACGCAATAAACCACTTTGTATGCTATGATATGGCTTGAGCTACAATCAGGTGAGGCCCAATCAATTCCATACTGGGATCTTCCGTTCGGCATAATCATGCCTTGAGTAAGCTTAGTTTCTAATAGCTAAGAAGAAGTTGCTCCATTTAAATGACTTGTGAGACTTTCAAACATTAGCACAATGTGTATTGTGCTAAGTAAACGCGAGAGAGAAAGTCTGTCTAGGTTTTCGGGTTACGCTGATTTCTTATTCAGCCACTAGATGGCATCACTTGTCAGTCGTTCGTTCGTGGGAAATATTATGCAATTTAGATAGTCGTAGGTATAGCATTAAGATGTAATTACATGTATAATAACCAACCGAATTACCGAGAAAACTTAATAACAGTGCTTTAAAAGAATATTCGAGATAATATGTAACACTTGGAGACGAAAGTCTAAAAGAAGATAATGTAGGTACCTACTGTTAATATTTTGAACCATATCTGAACGGAAAATGTAACATTTTGCAACATAACATAATCATCCCTGTATTCCACGAAGGCAGAGATGTAGTGACAGCAGAGTTAGGTAATGTGTAGGTACCTATTCATCGCCAGATAATATTATTATGTTAGTAAGTAATATGCTCGCATCCGGGCCTAAATCACACTCACAAACTCAATGACATTGACATAGAGATCGAACTCAGGAGGACTGCACTCAGTAGTCCCACCCATTCACCCATGTAACATTTAAGTATTTAAAAAAAGTTTACCTTCTTTGTGGTGTCGAACTGTTCCATCCCTGGTTTAACGTAACCATGGTTGCTCACGGGGTTGCGGAGGTACTGCGCCTGACAACCTTCCGGCAGCGCGCAGAAGTTGTCCAGGTCAGCATACACCGCCTTCAGCTGTAAAATCAACACCTTCATTTTAAGAACTGACAATATTTGCTAGACTGTTAGTATTTGGGAAGTCTACGGCATGAAAGAACTAGTACCTACTTAGCGACCTGTATGTAGTGCTATTCTCTAAAAACCTCACCGTAAAAGTTTGGGTGAAGTGAGTTTAAAGTGGGCTGTCAATAGTGTCACAATAGCATTAGGTGGAACCACAGGTGGAACGATAGCTCACTACACACTAACTTCACCTAAGTTTTCGCGGTGAGATTTTTACTGAATCGACCGACTTGTACAGACGCCAGCACATCGAGCTATCCCTAACTGTCATGCTTTCTCAATTAAAAATGAACCTTATATCTTTGCAATAAAGTTGAAATACTATCAAAGAAATTTGACAGATTGTGGTAACTTGATGTGCTGGCCTCTGTACTAGTTTTGCGTTAACTTCAATATGCTTAAACTTAGGCTAAAATAATTGTTGTGAGGCAGGTACAAATCTTAATTTGGATGAAGATGAATAATTTATTAAGACTCTGTGAACTCACAGGATATAAAGAGAATTACAAAATCATAAAAATGATGTTCAAATAAAAAATAATGTCCTCGCGTCATTGTTATAATAGGTAATACGACCTTACAATATGTTGACATGACTGCGATAATTTTTGCTCGTTTTGTCAAAATGTAAGTACCTAATTTTAATGCAAAAAGCCTTTTTCCGAACGGAGCAGCCTTGATCAAATGTGTAGGTAGGTATTTCAACTTGTTTTTAATTAAATTGACTATTTGAATCAGACAAAAATAAAATATGAAATCACATTGAAAAAAGCCCGCTCGTCATAAAAACTTCCATCACCGTACAGAAATTAAATATAATGCAAAGATATAATTGTTAAATTGCATTTAAGACTAATAAGTATTCCATTTGATTCAAAAAATCAGTGACGTCACATTGTTATACTTCATACAAATCACGTACAAATGGCGCGTTTTGACAGTTCATAAAAAGTAACGTTATTGACTACCCTTTCAAATACCCAATTAGGAGATAAAGCTTGTTCCATACAAAGCATTTTAATCTATTTACCACATATATTTAAAACTAGCCAGTAAGTGTAGTAATTTCAACAATATTACACAATAACTGTCGTTATTTGTCTAATTCTATATTAAATGGAGAAAAAGTAAGTAATTAATCTATACTAATATTATAAAGCTGAAGAGTTTGTTTGTTTGTTTGAACGCGCTAATCTCTGGAACTACTGTTTCGAATTGTAAAAATCTTTTTGTGTTGGATAGTTCATTTATCGAGGAAGGCTATAGGCTATGTAACATCACGCTACGACCAATAGGGTGAAAACGCGCGGGAGCAGCTAGTATCTAATAAGTTAGGATAAAAGTTTACTTAAGAGTGTATGTACCGCAATATGTTACCTTGTAATGGTAAACCAATAAGGTAAGTTGAAAAATAAGTAAATGACCCTAAAGGTTTGCTCGTGCACGTTTGCCTTGAAAGCTGCGCATTTTTTAAACTATCAGTTTAGAGAACCGGATTTGAAATGGAGTGTCACCAATCTCTACAACTTTTAAATATCCATATTTTCGATCCAAACGATCATCTGACATTCGATTTCTGTAAGCCTACGCAAGTTACTCTAACAGACTTTGACAGTCTGTTAGAGTAACAGACTGTCAACCTTATAGCATGCGAGTTACTGTTGTTATTTCAATGACCCAATAACAGTAGTTTTAACATGATTTTTCATTTTCTTAATTATTGCATTCATCACCTACCTACACATTTTTCTACACATCTAGAGGAGATGATTAAGTTGAATGAATGCTGAATTTGCTAACCCTTCCCGAGCAAACGTGGTGATTCATGTTCGTGCCTTCGCTGTATGAGAAGACGCCTGCGCCCCACAGGGAGACAATAATAAGCTAGAGTTATTATTATCAGAACATGGTCAACAACACTTTGAAGCCCATGAATCTACTGGTACCGATAATACCTTGCAACTGCGTTTTGAATAATGTTCTCATTATTCGAAACGGCAGTTCATTCAGGAAAAACCGATGCGTTTATAGATAAAACTGTTTTCCCGCTTCCTTCTTTATTTTCCTCTACTATTATAAATCATGGCGTTCTGAAAATCGTCGGTAATGCTAAATGAACTATTGTTTTTCAATACATACTAGTGCCGCCATTGCCTAAGCGCCAGTTCGACTATATGAGTAGCCATTTTAAATAGATAAACGCTAAATGCTGCCGCCCTTAGACAAATATGGTCGTGTCGAGGCCGAGACTGCCCGAGATGTTCTCGGTTGTTTTACCTAAGTTTCCTCATACCATCTGTGAAGATGTTTGAGGAAAATACGCAAATTCCGATGGTCGAGTCCGACAGGTGACTTTGCTTATATGTAATCCGTTTGTTGGTTAAGTCTGGGTGATGATAAGCGGATAACTTAGAAGTGAAAGTCGTTTATCTAAGTTTATCATAGAGGTGTTACTAGATTACAGTCTTTCCACGCCGCTACAACTACCGGTCGATAGTGATGGCCTCATAACAAAATCATTCGTCGATGTATGAACAATCAATCGAATAGATCCTTCTGCCATGCGTCGATCTGAACTGTGGATCGACAGCAGTCTCGTAGCACCTTAAGACCTTTAAATGCTCACCTTTTCGTCAGCAATGCCATGGTTGACGAGCACCGCCAGCCCTTTGGCGCTAAGCGCAGTAAACAGCTGCTGTCCGATACGTCTCAGCACTGATTTCATAGGGCACACATCTGTACCTGAAATGATGGAAACACATGGTTAAATTAGTGTACGAAAGGAAAGTACGTAAGTCCATACATAGTCGCTCAGAGTTCTTTTATTTCCTACTTTCTCTTGTCTGTCTCATGTCTCTTGTTTTAACTTAATATTGTCAGTGAAAACTTGTAATTGGCTTTCTTTCACTATTGTTAACCTAGCTGTAAGTTTTCTAAAGTTAATAAAAATACTAATATTATAAACTCGAAAGTAACTTTGTCTGTATGTTACCTTTTCACGTTTAAACCATTGAACGGATTTCGATAAAATTTGACAGAGAGATAGATTGCATCCCGGGGAAGGACATAGGTTAAGATACTTTTTGTCTCAAAATATTGTGATATTACCGAACTCCACACGGACGAAGCCGTGGGCAAATCTAGTCATTCTATATAGGTAATCGTATTCTAAGCTATGTTGGGTTCAGTTGCTGCCTCTTTCCGCATGGCTGTCGTGTAGTTGTATAATTTTATCGTTTTTGTCTTAACTAATGTAATTGGCCTTAACAGAATATATGTTTTATAAATCATCGTTAGAATTAAAGTGGCACGGGAATTTTTATAATTATTGGCTTGACATATGGAAGACATAATAAAGAAACGTAAGTGTATCCTAAACGATCGTAGTTATAATAATATTATATTGTATACTGCTAAAGTTAATTAGTTGACTCAAAATGAAAGATTCATAGTCTTCTCTTCTTCTTCGTGTGGTTAGTGACTAACCTGGTGTCAGGGTTTTAGTGCTGCCCATGGCTTAGCATCACATGCTGTTGAAAAATATCTCTCAGGCATGCTGGTTTCCTCACGATGTTTTCCTTCGCCAATTTTAAGCAAGTGATAATTATACAATACGCACATGAATCCGAAAAATCAGAGGTGCATAGTGAAATACCCCAAAGGCAGGCAAGGCTATTGCAGTATTTCTCACTATAAATTGGAATGCGTTTTTATTTAAATGCGTATCGTTTGCAGCGTATGTTGATGGCTATCGATATTCCGTGGTATTCTTAGAGAAGACGACTATTCGGTTTAGTCTCATCTCGGCACCTTCTCATCTCGGCACCCATGAATTAATTTATCATCTTTACGAAAAATTCCCATCTCGGCACTCCGTCATTAGTCGTTGCTAAGTACAGTCATCAAAAAATGGATACACTGTATCAGTATAGTGAGTAAATCAAATTGACTCAAAACTAAAAAATTTAAAAAAGTTTATTTTAAACCTATAAAATAAGTTTAATTTTAAATTTTTAGTGTTTAGTGGACAAAGTAAAATATATTTTCATGGGACTTACAGTGAACGCGTAATCAAGCCTACTCGTATCATTTAGTACCAGTATGAAAGTCCTCAAAGTATGGACGCCCACGTCCCGGTTATACTGATTAAACCACAGAACAGATAAAGAAGTTAGAATGGAAGTAGTTCCTGATTTGTATTAGAACGCGTGTCGCCGCATGTCTCCCACTCTTGTCTCTCAACTACAAGCAAGAGATAATACGTACGCGCATTACACACACAAATAAACCACACGCACTTAGATCGCGTGTTTACTGTTGGTTGTCACACTAACGCAAATACTGCTCTGGACGTACACTCACACACGTGTAAAAGCAATTTATTTCTCATATATGTTACGGCTACCAAAAGGTCGATAAATCATATCGATAAAATTACTGTAGTTTAGTTAATTTATTAAAGTTTTGCATTTTTTCAAGTTGCAGATACGGTACGAATAACTTCCTAATTACATATAAATAAACTTAAATCAAAGTCAAATAAGGGGGAACATCCGATACTGCCGCGAAATTTTAATTTTCTTTAGTTTTATGCTAGTTGCAGCTCTGTTTTACGTCATAATAGTGAAAGAAAGAAAAAGAGAATTTTGAATAACATAAAACGTAAAACAACGCTACAATATGCAAAAAAACTATAAAGAAATTTTAAATTTCACGTCCATATCGAATGCTAAGTCGAATTAACATAATATAATCTAATTAATTTATTGTGAACTACTCCGTGAAAAAGTATTTATTAATTGTGGCATGTTAATTTATTAATAATAGCTGTGCCCGGCGGTTTCACCCGCGTTACATAATCATTTTCTGCAAAGTGTTGCAAACATAAATTGTGCTACATTTAGTACGTATCCATTAAATTCTACCAGTTGCTTCAAACCACAGTTTTCTTGTAGCTGGATCTTATGTAAAATTAAAAAAAAAGTGTTTGCATCGTAAATTTTATTTTAGACGAAAAACCAACTAAGAAACTAAATTAATAATCCACATTATACAATAATTGGTGTTAATATAAACAAATTTATTTTCATTGTTATATTACTGACAATAATCATTCGTATACACATCTTAATATCGACATTGTTTACAATTTGGAACAACACTATCGACGCGCATAGATTTCCCAGAATTGAAGCTTTGGATCGACGCACGCGACGTTCGCAGTGAACGCAATACATTGCGCGACCGCTCACGTCGTGCAAGATCGTACCAATGTAATGCAAGCAATGTATAATTTTGCATCTGAATGCGATTTTATCGTTTTTGTCTACAAACTACATAATACTTTTGTAATAATTACAAATATCACTCGTATTTTAAGGTTTTTGGAGTTACCGGTGAAATAAAATCCCTCCTCGGGCCACATTACACTCCTGACTTCTTTTCCGACACGTTTTAATTGGGCAAGACGGCATAATTCTTTTTTTCCGCGGAGATTTGAACGCTTTCACAATAAGAGCGTGACTGTTGACCGGTGATTCTAATTTCGGTTGGGTTTGGAGCGCCCGCGCAAAAGTGTGGCGCGCCTGTCCCGCCCACAAGGCCCTTCTAACCTCTTTAACTGTTCTGTGGATTAAACGTTAATTGTACATAATAACTGTTGATTTTTGTAATATGTTTTTACATAATTGCTGGAAAGATTTTAAAACAATTATTCTTACGAACCGTGAATTTTTCATATATTTTAGAATTTGTTATGTTACTGCCAAGGCAGAGATAATGGAGCCTCTAAAAAGCGATTCAAAGGCTTGTCTGTGAAAATGGTAATTTAAAAAGAAACCAAAATGATTTAATAAATAATAAAGTTCATTTACTAACTATACTGATACCGTGTTTCCGTTTCTTTTTGTGTACCTTAAAATGATTCATGAGAGGGTGCCAAAATGGGAATTTTTCGTAGACAAGATAAATAAATTCATGGGTGCCGAGATGGGAAGGTGCCGAGATGGGAATAAACCGACTATTCTATCTAAGACATTCCGCCACCGGACGTGTGTTCCTTTCATACTTCTCTATTAGACGTCATGTCGGTAATTACCCCCTTTCTAGCCGTCTTCCCTAATACGTTTCCAAAAATAAAACAAGTATTTATAAAATACCTAGTTAAAATAGTATTTTTTTTTGTTGAGAAAAGTTAGTTGTTAAGGCGAGATGGTATCGTCGTCACGTAGGTATTGAGGGGGTGAAGCAGACGCGAGCGGCTGAGAGGCGCGCGGGGCCCCGCGCTCTGCCGCACGCCACTGGCTAGCTAGCGGCAACTTGTAGAACTAGTTTGTATTAGTTGTGAGAATGTACCTATTTATTTATTTATATTTTTTTTAATATGGTGCAATAAATATATGAAACGTGCCTAGTGTGCCTACGAGAAAGAATGCGGCCCCTTAGAATAAATAACTATAACAATAAATAATATTTGAACAGAACATCTCCGCCTATTATTAATTGACTTTAAAAAAAGGGAGGTTCTGTTTTCAAACCCTATGTATGTATGTAATTCGAAAATCGCGGACAGACAAACAAACTGGTTGTTTTGTGTTGATTTTCTCAAAAACGAATGAAACAATGTTGATGATTCTTTCACGGTCGTAATGTACAGATGTCCAGATGATATCAAGTTATCAACGCAAACAAAAATATTCTATTTCATTCTACCCTAATCTGTCAAATTTCTTTGAAGGATTTTCAACTTTATTCCAAACGTATAAGGTTCAGTTTCAATTGGAAATTTTTTAGTTCGGAATAGTCTTGCACCAACGCAAACAAAAATATTCTATTTCGTTCTACCCTAATCTTTCAAATTTCTTTGAACGATTTTCAACTTTATTCCAAACGTATAAGGTTCAGTTTAAATTGGAACATTTTTAGTTCGGAATAGTCTGTTACCAACGCAAACAAAAATATTCTATTTCATTCTACCCTAATCTGTCAAATTTCTTTGAAGGATTTTCAACTTTATTCCAAACACATAAGGTTCATTTTTAATTGGGAAAATTTTAGTTAGGAATAGTCTGTTGTGCTGGCGTCTGTACAGCATATCAAGTTACCAACGCAAACAAAAATATTCAATTTCATTCTACCCTAATCTGTCAAATTTCCTTGAAGGATTTTCAACTTTATTCCAAACAAATAAGGTTCAGTTTCAATTGGAAATTTTTTAGTTCGGAATAGTCTGTTACCAACGCAAACCAAAATAATCTATTTCATTCTACCCTAATCTGTCAAATTTCTTTGGAGTATTTTCAACTTTATTCCAAACAATTGAGGTTCATTTTCAATTGGAAAAATTTAAGTTCGGAATAGTCTTGCACCAACGCAAACAAAAATATTCTATTTCGTTGTACCCTAATCTTTCAAATTTCTTTGAAGGATTTTCAACTTTATTCCAAACGTATAAGGTTCAGTTTCAATTGGAAATTTTTTAGTTCGGAATAGTCTTGCACCAACGCAAACAAAAATATTCTATTTCGTTCTACCCTAATCTTTCAAATTTCTTTGAACGATTTTCAACTTTATTCCAAACGTATAAGGTTCAGTTTCAATTGGAACATTTTTAGTTCGGATAGTATGTTACCAACGCAAACAAAAATATTCTATTTCATTCTACCCTAATCTGTCAAATTTCTTTGAAGGATTTTCAACTTTATTTCAAACACATAAGGTTCATTTTTAATTGGGAAAATTTTAGTTAGGAATAGTCTGTTGTGCTGGCGTCTGTACAGCATATCAAGTTACCAACGCAAACAAAAATATTCAATTTCATTCTACCCTAATCTGTCAAATTTCTTTGAAGGATTTTCAACTTTATTCCAAACACATAAGGTTCATTATTAATTGGGAAAATTTTAGTTAGGAATAGTCTGTTGTGCTGGCGTCAGTACAGCATATCAAGTTACCAACGCAAACAAAAATATTCTATTCCATTCTACCCTAATCTGTCAAATTTCTTTGAAGGATTAAAATAGAAAAACACATAAGGTTCAGTTTCAATTGGAAAATTTTTAGTTCGGAATAGTCTGTTACCAACGCAAACAAAAATATTCTATTCCATTCTACCCTAATCTGTCAAATTTGTTTGAAGGATTTTCAACTTTATTCTTACTGACGACACGGTTGGCGCAGTGGTTGAGCGATTGACTGCTGCGCACTATGTCGTGGGTTCGATTCCCGCACGGAACAAATATTTGTACGACCTGCAAGTATTTGTTACGAGTCTGGGTGTTTTTCTATCTATAATAAATGTATGTATTTACAAAAAAAAAAATTATATAAGTAGTTTAGCAGCCATCTCGTTACCATAACACAAGCATTAGGTTGCATAGCTTGGGACGATATGGCGTTGTGTGAAATGTCCAAGGATATTATTTATTTATTTATTATTTACTACGTTTATACTTTATTACATTTATTCACCATTTTTGTGACTTAGGTATCACTTTACGCTTCAATATTCTCTTAGATAGTCGACGACAGCGGGCGTAATAAAGATGTACGCGGGTGCTCTCTAAGGCGCGCTGCGGCCGACTGACGGGGTGGGGGCGTCATGGAATGGCCGGCCGCGAGCAAATTCACTGCTCGCTTTTTATAAATACTTCTTTTTTAAAATAAATTTGCTCTATTTATGAAAAAATAAGAACATAATCCCCTAATGTAGTTAATAGTGAACGTGTAGACGAAATTTTATTAAAATTAGTCTAATAACAATCGAATAAAACTGGTTTTTCTTTTCGTAAACGTGTATAAAAATGCTATTTTGGGGAAACTTTGCGATTTTTTTGTATCGAGCCAAATTGTGTCAATCGTGTTTTGGCCCTCATAATTCACTAAAGAATATCTTTAATTTTGATAATCACGAAAAAAAATACTGAAAATTTGTTGTTTTATAGGCCAAAAATTGATTTTGCGAGCAGCCTAAATGCGTCAAAACATCATTTTTGGGTCCCATGTCACCTTAACGGAGATATGCGGAATTGTATTTAAATAAACGTTGACCTGAAAGACGCTGCTTGTAAAATGGCGGTTCACCTCGTCTTGTGCAATATGAATAAAATATACGGTTGTCAGTATATACATTCTGAGTTAGCTGAAGGTCTGTCCGTGACACCGTTCTGCCGATGGCATACACACCGGCACATTTTGAAAATGCGGGTGTTATATTTGTTATTTAGAAAACAGTGTAACAGTACAATTCTTCCAGCTGAAGCAGAGGTGCTAGTGAGATATTTCGTGTAGTCGTCCATATTTCAAGTAATTATCAAGGTTATTTAGGAAATGAAAGCAATGCAATGTTCATTTCAACACATTTTCATATTCTTTGAATATTATAAATGTTTCTATTCTCCATTTATTATAATTTGAGCACAACTGCTTTTCACCCTATCTTTAATTCGATATAAACGTATAATAAACTTCATTATTTCACAGTACAAAGTAATGTAATCTATTTACCAATGACTCTAAAGTGTAGTAATTTCAACATACACAATAGGTACTGTCGTTATTTAGCTGTCATTTATCTAATGCTAAAATAAATGATGTATGATAACGTCAAACAATTTTGCATGCTCTTTTATAATCAATACGACTAAACAATAACTATTGTGACAGTGACATACACAACCGTCAACCGCAACTTCGATAAGATTTGACCGTTAACGACGCCCGTCATCTGTTACTGACGTCAAAACGCCCACTGTCGATTTGGACGTTCCACTCAAATCATAAATAATACCGTTAACAACAATAAACGAACGCCATGTACTTTCAGAAGTCATTGTAAAAGATTATGGACAGAAAATCTCACTCAAATACCTATTCAATTCCTTACATTTATCATTGTTTATGGTAGCAAGTACTTACCAGTCACTTTTACTCGTAAATGAATCATATTTTCTTATGCATCGGGTTTTCATCGTACTTAGTAAACTCTGATTCATGAACGAACTGTTTACAATAAATATTTATGCATTAACACTTATGTACATACCAACTCATGGCACGACATCCTATGAGCAGGATTTTTCAGTGTTGAAAGATGATGCTGATTTCACACGTTATTTAGATTTGACTAATCATCAATGACGTCTGACTTTTCCTGAACTATATTGGGATGCAGGTGAATACCAGTATTTTCCAAGGAGCGAATAGTTTCTGACTACCCTTAATGACTATCAAAGACCGATGTCGAATGAAATGGTTGGTCACTGATCCACCTGTCGAAAATAGACCCGTGCCCGGGTTGATATCATTTAGCCATTATTTAATCATCAACGAATACTTACGATACTTTTGAACTAGCTCTTGTGCATTTAGTATTATAATAATATGAATGAGTGGTTTGGCCCACATCTGATACGAGGTGTCTGTCACCGCGTGGGGCGTGCTGTATCGTAAATTTGTGTTGCAACGTGAACTTTGGCTGAACGTGAACAGATTGCCGTGTTGCTTGACAACGATACTTTGAAATATTTAAAGATATTTCATTCGTCTATTAATGTTCAGACCAATACCTATATTATGATAGGAGCTGGCTGCCACCCAGCTAAAGAAATAATTTTTAAAATATTATTTTAAGCAGGATTTATAGCCGGCCTGAACACGTGGGGGTTATGTGAGACCCTTCTTCAACTAGCCAGATTTTACTGCGTTGTAAAATTGCGATTTCATTATTTTCCGTAGCGTTTATCATAGTTACCGTTTACCCACGTTAGCGTTTATCATTAGGTACTTATTCACAAATTCGGAACTTCGAAGCTCACGTTTTGTTATCGCTTCGTACGGTATCGGTCGGGGGTCAAGGCAATTCAATAGCGCGATTCCGTCATACTCAGTAGTGTTTAAATAAATTATTTACCTCTCAGCGACAGGGCACTTGAGAAGCCTCAGCCGGTTTCAGCTCACCGGTTATCATATTATGTGCATTCGTAGGTGTCATTGAATTTTAATTGCGAATGTTGAGAATCTTTGTACAGTTCCCGCCATCACGTTTTGCAGTCTCACGTTCTGTTTTTTTTTTAATTCTACAATATGTAGCTGCCACGATCCTAGATTCTGCTTTAAGATGTATTATTTAGATTTCTTTACATATTCTAAATGCTGCGCTTGCATGTGCAAAGAATACTGATATCTCGGCGGTTTATAGGCATTCGTCCCTACAATTTTGCCTCCGTTCTCGTAACAATGTCTTCTCAAGAATATCAAGTTGCTGCAGTAACTCTACACTGATTTTCTACGCGGCTATATCCTTGTTGCCTTGCGTGTGGACCAACATCTTTATCGATACCTTTAATATCGATTTCTAGTACAAACGCCAGCACATCAAGCTATCCCTAAGAGCCTTATCATACTAGCAGATTGCGAGCGTCCTCAAAGCGGAGCGGGCGCGCAACGAATACGGTACGGGCGCGCAACGAATACGCCGCGCATGCGCAGCGAATTCGTTGCGGATAATGGATATTCCCAAATTCTTTGATGCTTTCGTTTTTGTCTCCGGCGCGCGTCTTCGAAGTAACAAAACTAACAGCAATGTTTCCTCATCGGAATCCATTTGTTACTGATGAGTGTATTGTACGTCGCTAACTCGCTACAAACACGCGACGAAAACGTTGCGTATTTGCCACGCGTCCGCGACGCATTCGCTGCGCGCCCGCCCCGCGCCGCAGCCGTTCGCAAACCGCTAGTATGATAACGCCCTAACTGTCAAATTTTCTCAATTAAAAATGAACCTTATGTCTTTGCAATAAAGTTGAAATACTATCGAAGAAATTTGACAGATTGTGGTAACTTGATGTGCTGGCCTCTGTACTTGCATTAACATGATTTACAGGAAGGTCTGAAACTGTCCTTCCTTATGAACTGCCCTTGTGGATCAATTTTAGATAGATACTATGTGCAAATAGGTGCTTATATGTATATTCCGTGCGCAGGAATGAATATTAGGTAATAACATTTGTAATAGCAATTGGTCCTTTGTTTGAACCAAACGACAGACGCGAGACGTGGACATAGCTGTGATGATTGTAGGTAAATTTTTAAACCGATTTATGAAATAATTGAAGTGACTCCCTAACGTTCTTCTATTCATTGCTACTATAGCTATGAATCGATTAGGTCATGCAAAAATATTTACTTTCAAGCTTCTGCTAGCGGTTTTGCCCGCATGGACGACGGAAACTATCCCACGTACTACCGTAATCCTATGTGTCAATACCACTTTATAATCTGTGTACCAAATTTCATCCAGATCCGTTCAGCCGTTATGACGTGATTGAGTAACGAACATTCATCCATCGCATTTATAATATTAGTAAGGATAGTATAGTGCAGATTGCCTACGTTTCTACGCAATAGCTTACTGCTTACACATGTATTATATTATCTGTGCTTACGCGTAGCATCCACCTACTAGGTAAAGGCAGGGTTTAAAATACCATACAGTAATAATAACCGTAGGTTCCTTCATTATGTTTATAGAAACGGTATCAATGGCATTACAGTAATTTATTATAATTACATCGGTGCTTAATATAAAACATAACACTCATCTAACTATAAATAAGTGCAGGTGCTCTTGTTCTAAGCAAAATAGATAGATGAGTAGTTCGGTATGACATGTCACAATATTATTGTTTACTTTTATAAGACATCATGCTATTGAAATTATTTTTTTTAAATTATTAATTGAGTTCTTTCAAATAAAACTATTTTATTTCTTTTCTCTTTAGTTTAGTCAGTTATAACAATAATTATACAATGTCTTGTTAACAAAAAACATTCATGTGCATAAAATGTCAAATTAAAAAACAATAAATCTAATCTTTACAATTTAATAATAAACTTTGGACTTATAGTAGCGAATAAAGCATAACAACTAATTGATAGGTAGTCAGGACAATACAAATGGTGTACTATTACATAACAAAGTTGAACAAAGTGCAAATAATGCAGTGCAGTGTGTTACCTAAACTATTATAAAATGATTATGACATCAACAACAAAAGATTACCTATCGTTAGTAATGTTATGACGTATAGAGTGCTTAAACAAAGACTCACGGAAGTTATGGCGTGTTAGCCTAAATTAATATAGCTACGTTTTATTGCAGAACGTGACGAAATAAAGAAGGCCATCATGTTTTATCCGTTAGTTAAAATTGTTGAAAGAACACTCGTCTTAATTGCGATATCTTTGTATGAATTACGTATGTACAGGGGCCAGCACATCAAGTTACTACAATCTGTCAAATTTCTTTGATAGTAATTCAACTTTATTGCAAAGACATAAGGTTCATTTTTAATTGAGAAAATTTGACAGTTAGGGATAGTTTCATGTGCTGGCGTCTGTACATATTTGTATTTATCCATTATCTTATGAGCACTGCTAAGAGATATAGTAAATATTTTGTGGCCCTCCAGCTGCTGTTGGATGTTATGCTCACGTGCATCAAACAGTAGAACATAGAATCATGTCTGTGTTGGTTATTCTCTTTTATGCACATCTACCTTGCTCTTTTTCTAGGATTTATATAATAGCTTGCCCAGTTACTGGGTTGTGGAGGTCAGATACGCAGTCGCTGCATGTAAAATACTGGTATTCAGCTGCATCCGATTAGACTGGAAGCCGACCCTAACATAGTTGGGAAAAGGCTAGGCAGATGATGATGATATATAATACTAGCTTGTGCCCGCGATTTCGTCCGCGTGGAGTTCGGTTATATCGCAATATGCACCCCCTATATACTCCCTTAAGGGATATTTTTGAGACAAAAAGTGGCCTAGTATGTCCTTCCCCGGAATGCAATCTATCTCTCTGCAAAATTTTATCTAAATCCGTTCAGTGGTTTAGGTAGAAAATGTAACATACAGACGGACAGACTGAGTTACTTTCGAATTTATAATATTAGTATGGATTGATCCAAACCTACACAACCTACTTACGTATAATTATTCAAAACTGTCCTAGACACATCTACAGTAGATACATAAATCTACCAGGCACTAGCACCGTGCTATGACTAATACCATTCTTCTAGCTAGTTGGTACCCGCAATGGGCGTTGTGTCGAAATCACTTGGCCGCATAGTGGCCGCCTTAGCATTGTGGGCCAGATTAGGTTAGTAGGTCTGTGTTAGTTATTGAGTTTGCTACGTATATCTTTGCCCAGTTACAACTTCACAGTTAGGTTTTGTAAAATCGCGATATCACGTTTAATGCTCATGTTACTACAGTCATTGTTATAGTTGAAAGCAGCTGCAACGAAACATTTTATTATGAAAATAAAATATTTATTATTTATGACATTTGTGTTTTTTTTATTTAGCACCTGTTTTTGACTAATAAAGAATAAACTACAAATCCCACCAGTTCAATCACATGTTAAAAGCGATCATGCGTGCCACATGTTAGCACAAACCATAGACACGATGTTACTGGCTGATGGAAAAATCCGAAAAGTAAATTAAACATACGAATAAGGTAAACTAGAATGAAGCCTTTCAAGATTAACATTTTCGCAATGAAATGCTACTGAACGATTTCATGAGTCAGTTATTCCATTACTATTTGCTTTTTGCCCTACAACCGAAGACGCGTCGACTGCAGTAGCGCGCGCGCAACTGCGGTGAGCTCTGTCGTTGACGCGTGCCGCTGGCTGGTGTGTGAGCATTTGAGCAATTTAACGTGCTGTTTACGAAATGCAACCATGTTCTTGTTTTATTCCTTTTTTTTTAATTATTATATTCGTGATACTGAAAACATTAATTTAAGACTAAACACTGTATTGTTGTGAATATCATTGACAGTAAATTATATAAATATCAAAAAACTTTACTCAGTAACAATGTTATTTTTGTAGACAGTCAGCTTTTGTTATTAATTTTGATATTTATATAATTTTTAATTAATAACATAAAAGCTGACTGTCTACACTAGTGTCTCTAACTGTTGAAAACATTGTAAAGAGGCCAGGACATCCAGTGACCCCAATCTGTCAAATTTCTTTGATAGTTTTTCAACTTTATTCAAAATGCATAAGGTTCATTTTCAATTGAGAAAATTTGACAGATTAGGATAAGTTTTTGTGCTGGCGTCTGTCCCTGGTTCACACTATTTGGTCATCAAGCTTTCAGTTACATAGATATTTACCTAGTTCTCGCCAACGCCTACACTCACAGTTACACAATTTCTCTTAATTAATGAATTAATTAACTACCCACTACTGGCACTAGAAAGTACCGTAACCGTGTGTCATAGGACCATTGATAAAATTACCATGTCATCATGCATGACACACATCAGTACCAACTTATCTTTATGGTTGTAGCTTTACTGAAAGATAAGTAACTAAATAAATGGGTTATAAGTGTAGCCATTTTTATGAGATTAGGCACCCCAATAACAAACAATATGTCGATAACAAATTCATTCAGTTTTATAGTGGTAGGTGCAGTTTGAAGGTCCGATAGCCCGTGGAACAGACCGAGTCCTGGAGTTGAGACTGCGTATCGGCAAGTGTCTTGGGGAGCCGCCCTAGCTAGATGTGACCTTAAGATGCAAGGGCAGACTGGATGCGGATGGCAGAGGTCAATGTGTGAGAGGACAGGCGCAGTCTGAGAGAGGCCGCTCTCACAGCTGCTGCTGGACGATAGTGACACGATACACGTTGATAAGGCTGATCGCAGAGTAGGCTGGTGGCTGGCTAGGTTGGGCTTTTCTGACTATCCGTAACGACTGTCAAAAATCTATGAATGACTGCTGCGACCAATGGCTTAACGTGGAAAAGTTGCCGTTGAAAATTAAATACATTTATTCAATGCATTTATATGTCAATTCGCACGAAACGAAGGTTTTTATGTTGCTGAATAAAATATAAACTTGTACAAAAAAAAATATGTATTTGCCTTGGTAAATGTAGTTTCTAATGTGCTTTTTGCTGAACTTAATTGCATAGAATCATTGACATATACATACATAGAATTAAAAACGTGCCAATTGGCTAATATGTATTTCAGGGCTTGGCGATTCACCACAAATAAATTAACTTCGTACGAGTTGCCTAAATAAAAAATAATATTATTTAAGTGTCGATTCATCGGTTACGGGCGAGTAAATTTGGGTAAATCGATTAATAAGTCGCCAGCATGTTTGCTAATCCTATAATTGACCGATAAGGATCGTTGGTTAGTTTCTCATCTATGTACTTTAATGGTGGGAATCGATTTATTGGGGTCGCTAACGATTCACTCTATGTACACTATTATATGACACTCTAAATAAACAAAATGATCGTTGCTTTGACCGCCATTTTGCAATATAACTTTCTAAATACAAGTCGTTTCTAATTCGTCAAAGTTTAGTTGATGAGTGAACCGAATAAGCAAAAAACCGTTCTGACATTTTATAAAGCAAAATAAATCTGAAACATATTTACATTATTTGAAATATTATGTTAACCTTATGTAGATCTCTTGAAACCCAATATCATGAGAAGGTGAAACCGCAATAATATTTTTATGTTGGTACGTAACGTAGATATTTGCAAACATCGGGGTATCAGCTCTAAGAACTTTTTACTTGAATATAATAACCTCGGAATGAGTGAGACGTGTGTTAACCTTCAACGGCTGATGGATGTGTAGGTACCTAATTTCTTGGAAACGTTAAAGTACCTACCTACTCACTGAAGGCGATAAGTTCGCTGACAGAACCCGAGATTACATGGCTGATGGCGTGCTTCACACATAGGCGCAGACACACAGACGCAAACAGGATATGACTGTTTTTCAATCACGTGAATTTACCTACTTCTGTAATTCAGTACCCAATAGTGACTAATTAATTTATTCCATTTCCTGGCTGGCTTCTCCAGTCGTGCATTACTTATAGTACCTAGTTACTGGGTGGAATGTTTAGGTATAGTAAGATTAACCTGAGGTCATAATATATTATTTTTTGGTTTAGCCTCTAGTAAATCTGGATTCTAAATTGGTTGACAGTCTGAACACACAATCTCCTTTTCTTAATTAATATAGATTTAATTATAAGGATGTATGTAATAATAGTCTTCCAGACCGAATTTCGGCCATGGCGACCAATCTTAGCGGAGACCAGAGGAACGTAGGAGTCATTATAGTGCGTGCGCAAACACAGACTCTCTACACACTCTCTTCCCTTACTCCGATCTGACGACAATCCTTTAGATGGGAAAGAGATCAGAATAAATAGGTGTATGTTGAGCAGTAGTGAGTAGAGTCAGTTCGGTAATACTATAGGTATTATTCCGCCGGGATTGGGAATAGGGGCTATGTTACACAAAGGGGAATTGTTATAACGGAAACTGTTATTTTCCCACGACCCAGGGAATGACGTGTCATGCGGCGCCCCTCTAGCCTAGCTTGACAACGAATTTTTATTTTGAAAATTCAAATTTCGTGTGGGATGCTGACATTAACCGTGATTGTAAGCTTTGTTTACAGTGCAAACGTTTTACGACGTGGCCCGAGAGGGACACGTGTGCCGATCAACGTGAATGCTAATTCTTATCAATCCACGAGTCAGCGCGAAAAAATAACACGTTTTTGTAATGGCAACAATACAGTCGTTGAGATTAGCCGTTGAGATTTGAATGTTATGTTTTTCAATGTTATAGATTAGGTTTCCGGTAATGATTGATGAGGTAGGTACCTATCTACTTGCACACGATTACGACTTGTTGTACAGGGATTAAATCAGCTAGGTATATTTAATTAACCCCTATTTTACACGGTGCGGAGTTGCTTCTTTGTTTGAATAATAGTCGAGAAAGTATAATTTGTACCCTTCTTATAAGTCATGCACCTAGGTATTTTTGATTAAACCCACCTAGCAAATGGAATTAATTGAGTGCTACACAAGCAAGAAAACTTATTAATTTTAATCACATTCAATCTAATTTTAAACGATTTTATAAATCTTACATTCAATGCGGTAAGTACGGTCAAGGAGCGATTATGTTAAGTCCTTTCCCACATCGCGGGCTCGCGGGAGCAATGGGGCGCATGTCTTCTTTTTGAACTGTCATTTCCATTTAAATTGTTGGCAATGACGCGGTGCTTAACACATTTATTCTTTGACAATAAAAATCTATCTTTCGTTACACTTGGCATTGTTTGAGAATATCATTTTCTTAGATACATCTTTGTTCAGATGTTTGCAGGAAGTGAGACTGCGAACAAAAAGAATCTACCATTGTTTTAGCTAAGGCGTCCTACGTCAACGGCCAGCACAAGGTGGCTAATGAAAAAAGAACAAAGTGTAAAAATTAAATTCCTAATAGATACGTGCTCTTTCAAGCACTGAGTCAGATATTTTAATAGAAACATGAACGGACCTTTAAGAAAAAACACGACTGATTCAATGCAAGGTATAAAAACGTTTTGTATTTATGTAACACCTAGGTACCTAGTACCTATTGCTTAGTTCCACGTTCCACGGAAAACTTGATATCACTTGGTACTACCTACTTGTTCTAAGACTGTTGTACTTGTTGTTATTTTGTTGCAATAGGTACCTATGCTTCAGCCGCCTACAGAATGAGTTTCTGACAGCTGTCAGTTGGACACGATTATGAACTAATAAGGTTTAAATTCGTAGAACACATATTCTTTTGTACCTGTTGCAGATTATTTAAAACTTAATATCACCGTGTATTCTTATGCTTATTCTTATTCTTATGTAGTACATTTTTATTGGTCACGTTTTCCTTTTAATCAAGGAGCTGAAATTTCAATTATCACTCAACTTGTGTAACACGAAATCAATTTTAATTTTGAACTTACTACCTACACATATAAACTAACATTGATTATTTATGTAATCAAACATTAGGTAGAAATACTGTTTTACATAAAGTAGTTATTGTGTGTTTTGTGAAATAATATTGTTTCCATTTTCAAGCTCCACGTCAGAAATCAACTGCCGCTTGCAAAAGAAAGGCGCTATGAAAGTCATGCTGAATAAGCCGTAATGATACGGGCTACAGGAGCCCCGAAAGAAAATCCACAATCATAAATTCTTATTGATAAGTGGCCCGTCATGAAAGAATACCTACTTAATTAAAATTTTAAAAAATAACGTGATTTCTTTATGGCTTACAGAAGCATCGCTAAAGACGCGGTCCCATAGATAAGAAAGAATGTTTTTTAAATTTCTATGCGCGGTCCAATTCTCATACTCTTGCATTCCTTTAACAAAATTACACATACAATTCGAGTCAGGTGGTCTTAAATTGTCTTGGTAGGATAGCAATGGCACCTTAACTTTCAGAGTCAAGATGCTATATTATTATTTTGCAAAAAAAAACAAAAATTGTCTTTTGAACTTCTCTGTATTAGAGAAAAATAGTCCCTAACCGATTTTAATACGGGGCCTTGTCTTCAGGACTGGCTTCGCCACTGCTGAGATTAACTGTACCAACTTGGTTCAAAAATAGAGACTGGTTCAGAGCGACAGTTGTGTCTTGTGTCCTTATATCCTTCAAAGGACTTTGGCAGAGGTCGGGTCCGCAGTGGAACGAAAGACCTTGGACATTAAAAACAGCTGAACAATTCGCATTTTGTTTGTTAAGTTGTAGGCAACCGACTGGAAAACGCATGCACAAACCACATGCAGCAAGCATGTATGAAAAATGAAATGGCACTTGAAAATGAAACTTTAATGCAACACGGCACAGATATGGGGACAGTACGTATAAAAGCAAATCTTCTTTGATTTTCCTCCTAACTTTTCCTTAGTCCGTCCTCTAAGAATTTCCTAAGTGCTTACGCAAGAGAACAGGAAAATATGATTCTGTTTAGATAACAGAACGAAATATATTTTTGTGGTGCGCTGAAAGCCGTAAATAAATAAAGGGTGATAAATAGTGAGTGTAATGATGTGTGAGTTTATATTTAATGATAATCGGTAAAAACCTATTACGTGGGTTTTTACGAAACGTAACAAAAACATTTCAAAAGGTATTATTATTCATTCGTTCAACTAGCTTTTATGTGCCTATTTGAAATAAATGATTTAACTTGAATTTGAGTACTTATTTGCAAAAGAAATAAAAGGTAAGTAGGTACAGTACTCCCAAATTAATAATGCACATGCAGATCTTCGCTAATTGTCGTATTCCCGGAAACACCCGAATCATTGAATCGTTCGAGTCCTTAACAATGCACTTGCATTTTGCACCTTGTTCGAAAGAAATAGGAGTCAATATCATGTGTACACAATCGAAACCAATTCGGGCGGTCGGCGGCGGTCGGCGGTCAGTCAAAGGTCCGTCAGTCGTCTTGTTATATTGGTGGTGACTGCACGTGTTCTCTTTGTCTGGAATTATATCGAGCTGCTATTACACACCCTTCTTGGTATTGTTTTCAAAGGTGAATTTAATTTCAACTTTAATTATCTTATTCAAAAAATAGTTAATTTTGTAAAATATTTAAATATACTAAAAATTTTCACGTTTTTTCAATATAAAAAATTAAAAATACCTACGTAAAATACATAATAAGTACTAGAAAAAACATATTAAAAATCAGATTTAGGCTTATATGAATTATAGCTCGCTATTTACTTACACGGAATTATTGGATCAAATTTCGTTACTGATAAATCAATATTTATCTCTTTTAGGACAAAACACATAATCTTACTAAATTATGCATGAAGAAAATGCACTTAACCACTCTATATACATATCGTCTTTCAACGATCGGGGAATACGACCGTTGCCGAACAGTGGCGAAGATTTCTATGCGCATTATCACTTTGGGAGACCTGTACCGTATCTAAGTTACACTTCAATTAATGACCTTGTGAATACACCAGGTTTAGTTTTTATTCCCAATTTTTATTTTATTTCAGAAATGACAAAAGTTAAAAATAGTTATTTGTTATGCAAGGCTGGAAAGTTGATTTTTGGCGCGAGTACTTCTATTGAAACCTGAGTAAGTGAAGGATTCTAGGGATGAACCATGAGCGAAGCGAGTGGTTCAAATATAGAATCCTGAGCGTAAAGAAGGTTTCAAAGGTACGAGACGCAGAAAAGCTTTGCTGCCGAGCGCAACACACAATTTTTCACCTCACTACAGCGAGGAAACTGTTAGGTGCAAGAAAACAGGTGTTGTTGAGTTTTATTTTGTTCGAGCGTCTCAGATACCTACATTGACTCATGTGAAGAAAATAACAAATACTTGGCAATGTATCTTATGAGTTACTTAAAATATCTCCAAAATTAAATACCCTGTATTTTGTTCTATATCCTACTTGTCCTCTAAGGAGAATGAAAGAAAAAAACTAATTTAATACAAATAACTAATTAAATTTAATACATATTTATTTTTGCCAAGCAAAGGATTAAATAACATATTATATTAGTATTTATTTTATTTAAAAAATTAAACTAAAATTACTACACATTGGGTATTTGACAGGGTAGTATTTTTATGGCATATTCAAATGTGGCGTCACAGATTTTTTTAATCAAATGGAATACTTATTAACATTAATTCCAATTTCACAATTATATCCTCGCAAAATATTTAATTTCTGTACTGTGATGGAAGTTTTTAAGGTGAGCGGTATTATTTAATATTTTATTTTAGACCGTGTCATGCATTTTCAGTGGACTGGCAGAATAGAAAATTATTAAATATAAAGGTTCGAATTTTAAAAACTCTTTCCACGCTAGAGAGCAAAAATCAATTTCCGGCTCAGATTTCGAATGACAAACAGACTCTTTCCGAGCCTGTGAGGTGAAAAATAAATTGGCTGCGGGATTTTCCCGTTTAAGTCATTTACTTCAACGAGGGAATCCCACAATAATCGTTATACGATGATAAACCACAATTGTTCGTCTGGTTTATAAGTATTAGTAGCGATTTTAAAAATTCTTTTAATTTTATGCATTTTCTTTTCTTTTGTGTAAACCTTTACCCTTCATAGGGGCCCCCAAACAAATTCTCATACGCAGCCCCGCCAAAGCACGCTACGCCACTAATTCATATACTTTACTCAACTTGCTCTTTTATTTGAGTAACGATTAGATAATGATAGTAATGACCTATGTAACACATATCTAATCTTCACAACACATCATCTTGTGCGCACGTTGCAATTTACCTATAGGTGCTCACACTTTCCTTTCCTGAATGAACACAATAGTTTTGTTACTAGGTATCAAGTTGTTTTCTGGTGTTCACATAGTGCATTTAGCAGAAGCACCTATTATTAGGTACTCGATTTGGAAAAAACAAAAACAAAGCAAGAAAATTAATTTTCCGTCCGTCCGTCCGGTATCTACCTAAATTGGCTGTTGAACACAATTCATTCTTTCAAGTACGTATGTTTGTAAGCCAATATAAGTGGTTATTTATATATTTTTATATTCATTCATAATAAGCGTTGCCAAGACGTACTCGATGTATGTTTACGTTCGGAAGCGTATCGTAGTAGCTAGCAGTTGTACTATACCTAAATTACGTGAATCACGTAGTATACTAAAAATATAGAAGAGTAGCCACGTTGGCATAGAACATGAAACTTCTAGCTGCGACTAGCTGTTGAGCGCGACCTAGATCACAAACAAACTTCTTCTCCCATTTCGTCGCCGGCGCCGTTGAGTCGTAAAGAAAAATTATTGTTTTTCTCTTTTTATTTTATGACAATCTTGTAGAAAATCTCGCAATGTTTTTCTTTTCGTGTGGTTAGTGACTAACCTGGTGTCAGAGTTTTTTATGCTGCCCATGGGCCTCTGATTTGTCTTCCTATCACAATGCATGTGATATAACAAACTTAGTGAAGTTTTATCATAATTCGGTACCTTTTATGGGGAACTATAAGTTTACAATACCTAGTATAATCTCTTCGGATGTAGCTATCAGCGACCTGGGAATCCAATCGACGCCTCATGCAGTAGTTCCACTAAGCCAACGGGGCAGTCACCATTCTATGAGGAAGTGTTTGTATGTATGTCGAATGCTTACCTGTAACAAAGAAAAGGGTTGAGTAAATTGAAGACACACTTGAATTTGTTCATTTAATTATATGATGCGTGTGATGTTCATTATGTACGAAGTGTCCGTGGAATGCGTTAAAATGAGCCATGGGTGCTGTGGTTGGGCGAAATTTCGTTATAAGTAGGTACCTACCTACTAAAAAAAAATTCTTTGTAACCGACTTTAAAAATTGAGGTATTTGTATGTTCGTCTGTATATACTTTTTTTAATGTGTTCATCGATGTTTTCATTAATATTGTGGACATATTTTGTTCTTTTGGAACGGGTGGGTACTGGGTTCACGCGAAATCGCCATCGTATTGGGTTAGTTTCAAACAACTGTGACTATTGTTTAATACCTAGCAAATTATTTTTTTTACGGGGTGTTTTTTTGTAAAAAGTTTTTATTCATTAAATATTTGACATGCACACCACACACGCCTTTTGTCTATGTGGCCGTGCGGTAGGTACCTAACAACTACAAATACAAAAGGAGGTTTAAATCCTCTATGACAAGAAACTCAACAATATGATTATGTAATACTAAATAAAACTTTGATCAGTAAATACCTAGCAGTTAATAGGTAAGTTCATGGTCACTCTGTGGCTCAATCTATATATATACCTATATAGGCAGAAAAAGCACTACAGTGGGTAAATCCAGTCATAGTTTCGTGGAAACATTGCAATCCTCTTCACAAATGTAGAGGAAAATACTTAATTCAGGTACTTATTCTAATCAACCACCGTAACGCTATCACAATAAATATATAAGTAGGTATATATATTTTAGTTTTTGTTATTACATTACCGATAGTGTATCTGTAGTGTTTGCCGATATCGGTCGCAAGTCCTCGTTATCTCATATAAATAACGATAATTATATAGCAGCCATTATTTTTGCTGATTTAGAAATCAAAGGATATCGGATAAGGATGAAGATCAAAGGATAAGGACACCTAGGTTAGGATTCACAGATTGCACTCGAGTTTACTTTGCTAAGTTCGAGACCAATAAGTCGTATACTTTTAACGTTTATATTACTATGCGATGCGTACCTATTCAGATTCGCATGTACGAATATGAACATAATATGCGTCACTTTAAGGTTCATAATACGAAGTGGTAATAGGTTCATTTGACACGCTTACAGCAAAGTATTTAAAGTCACAGTGCGGTTTATGAGTGATGGACATCATGGGTCAGGTTAGCGCTCGTCGATTTTTTGAAGCGATTTTTAACGCAACGATTTATAATCGCGCTTTGAATTTTCAGCGCGCTGCTTAGCAGCGACAGTTAAAAAACCAACAGTGTTTTCTTGACGCACTAGGATGCGCTCTGTAGGATTCTCGATGCTCGGTTCAACACCGAAAGTAGAAAATCCAGTGCGCCATAAAAAAACGCTTGGGCTAACTCTAATCGTAAGTCTGATTGATGAGACAGTGTCATTACCCACTTATCTCTGTCACATTCACATATGTATTTATCTTCGACGACGAAGATTAATCAGTAGTAAACACAGATTGATTCATCAAACTCACGCGCTCATGTTTTCAATAACATTGTGAATCATTGGATTATTGTAAAGTTACTACAGATGCATTGTAAATTATTTGGCTTCAATACATTGTTATAAAAGTAACAAACTGCGATATTTTCGTACAACAATTGACAAAATTTTTGGAGTACAGTCACTCAAGTCCAGGTGCATACGGGCGATTTTTAACGCGCACTGGATTTTTAAGCTGAAAGTGAAAAGGCGGTGCGCGATAAAAATCGTCCGACGGTACGAGGGGTGCGTGCGCAGTGTGGCACACAATACAATACCTACCAAGCAATTTAATGTTAACGTTAAATGACAATGCCACTGATTACAATTATCATGACTAACTGGTGCAGGCAGACACACAGTTATAGCTATCTACTAACTAATGCTATGATTATTTTCTCTCTCTTTTATTATATTTAACTTAACAGCAGCTTCTACCGTATTATTATCCCCTAAATAAAAACTCAAAGTAAAGGTTACTTTTGCATTGATTTCTGTCTCAAACCATTAATTCTGCTAGACTCTTTACGTGACATTCACACTGTTTGTCACGTTTAGCCTCAGGTTCTTACTTTGCAAATACTATGCTAATAATAGTGACTGCTGGCAGACCTACCAGTTTAGCCACTTTCAACGAACATTATTGTTAATTCGTTTGTAACTCGTTTCTCCCTTATTAAATTCAAACAATTGATTAAAATTCAAGACGCTTTAGTCTAGATGATTTTTCAAATAAGATTAATTATCTGAAAATTTCCATAAAGTAAATGTGCTTTGCCGATTCGAGTTCGTGGAGATAGTCTGCTTCAGACATTTTAAATATTTGTCGTCTGTAATAAATTGCTTTGTAGCAGTATCTTTGGAATGTTTAATACAAATAACTGATAATGAGCCATGTAATTAAATCATTGGAATTCAATTTAGAAACTAGAAAAGCGATGTCATGTCTTTTGTTACTTCAACTGAAGATCACAAGGCACTTTACGTTACTTCAAATAAAATTACATTTATATTTTCTACGAATTGACAGATATAAACATTTATTTACAGTCTAGTAATCCTTGAATACTTACAGGTAATAATAGGACCTTGCCTTTTTGGACCTATAGCATCCATTTTGGACATGATAAACAGTGTGTCGTAATGCCGCAGTGGGTGTGGGTTCAAATTCGGACACATTCAGTACGGCCTACCTATCTTGGCGGTCCTGAAGTTAGCTGTTTGGCTGCGCAATGGATCTTTCAGGAACGAAATTGTCTACTGCGCAGGTAATCGGCTAACTTCAAGATCGCCAAGATACATCGGCCGTGCTGAGCCAATGTGACTTTTTGAATTCATTTTTACTTTTTGAGTTTATCTTGGACATTACTGGCGAAGGCGAAGAAACCTGGATTTATAGTTAATATAAATCGTCATCCCGTCTTGAGCAAGTGTGAAGGTGAAGGAGGAGAGACCTCAGCCCTGCAGTGGGACAATAATAGGTTGGTATTATTATTTAATGAACTTTAAACAGTTAAAAGTAATCGCCATTACAAAGACCAAGGTGACAAGGTAAGTATTGAAAGTGAAATCTATTTCTGAAGTGCCGTTCACTGGTTGCATTTTCTGCCTGGCCGAAGTGTTTATTTCTGGCAATAACTATTTGCGAACACCTATTGTTTGCTAAAGAGAAATACAAGCCGCTTAGCTAAAATTAGAACAAGTATCGAAGTTTTTTATGTTATCTTTTATAGAATTCGTTGTAAATATATTCTATTCGTTGGCTTATTATCAATTTAGTGTCTAATAGTCGAATGTTTTGTAGCTTACGCACGCTTAGATTTTTTATCAGCGGATTTGTTTATCTAAAAGGGATTTTGGGCACGCGGATGGTTAGAAAATCGTTTGAGAATAAACCGCTATTGATAAGCTTACGTTCCGTTTGATTATTCTACGTATGGAAATTTACTAGAATAATGTCAACCAAAACTCTGTACAATATCTCAGAGCTTTGCTTATTCGATATAAATAAATATATCTACCTAATTGTTGTAACTAGGTAAGTGTAATCCTATTCACAAGGCATACACGGCTACATATCAAGCTATACATGCCCAATTTTAGCTGATCTCGCCACAGGACAGATAAAAGAGTCTGATTCTGTGGATCTCGCATTGTATATATATCTGTGTATGTCGGATTTCCGAATAATGATATGTCAGCTTATACTGGATATAGGTACTTGGTACGTAGCCGTCTCATTATAATACTCCAATTCAGAAAAATTAAGTGCGTTTGATGAATCATTGTGTTCTTGGGATTGAAAGCCTGGAATCTGCCTTTCATTGTTAACGGGTGCCAAACTGACTGGTTGTAATTCGTTCCTAGCACATTTTTTCCTTTCAGATATAGTGAATGTTACTGCTTAATTGGTTTCGTAGTCTGCTGAGCATAGGGGCTGAGGCGAGTTCGCTCCCCAATTTGGGGATTTTCCCATCCCTTTTTCCAGGAATTAGTGAACTGGTAGGAGCTAGGGGCCTGTATGTACGCCAGGTTGATGGAAATAGATGTATTCGGTGGCAAATGCAACCTAAATGTTGAATATTGTCGTAAATAGGATTTTGGCACAGCTGCACGATAAACGGTTTCTCTAACGGAGGCCAGCTTTGTTTAACCTCATACAAAATACACACAAATAGTGCCCATACACACAAATCACAGGTTGACTCAAACTCATACAGGGCAATAAACGTTCGTTTCGCTTTCTAAACATTTAACACTATTTTTAATGGATTTTGTACTGTTTTAGAAACAATAAAAATTCAAACAATAAAAAATTAATAATCATAAAAAAACTTAGGTAGGTTTATATGCTGAAATTAATAATTATTGTAAAATGCACAGTCTGTTGCTAGAATGCTATGCTACAAACTTCGACACGGCACATAATTTTGCATAGTAGTGCTTGCATCTTGATATTCTCGTCCCGTTTCCAGAACACCATTTCGTACCTCAGTTATGCTACGCTGTCCTCTGAATACAAAACCAAGAAATATAATGCAATAATGTCTTCAGTTCTATGCAGCTTTGCAGTACTAGAGCGAAACCCAAGCGCCTGTTAGGCCTCTGCCTCGAATTTTGCGGGCAGCGGGGCGGCGGCGGCGGCGGCGCGGCAGCGGGGCGGGCAACGCATACCTGTTTTCCAAACTAGCGGGGCATCGATTTTTTATTTCTTCCCATAATTGGTTAATTATTCTTCTATTTTTATGGTTCACATCTTTGCTGTTCCATATGGGTATCCTCTCAAAGATTGCCGAAATAATTAGCTCTTGCACGTCCGAAGACATTTTGTTACGTCACAAAAAAAATGTACAACACTATACCTACAATGCAGACGCGCAACGCGGGCGGTCACCGCTTGACTGGAGTGCACCGCTCGTTGCCCGCCCCCGCGCCGCTCCTGCACCGCTGTATTCGAGGGCCGGTCCATTTGATTATACGCGTAAGATCCTGCCGCTCCCGCGCCGCCGCCGCCACCGCCCCGCTGCCCGCGAGATTCGAGGCAGAGGCCTCACGACTTGATTTATGTCGTCTTGGAAAATATATGTGGGCAACTGGGCAACTCGTTGTTCACGAGGCCGCATTCATGGTACACGTGCCGACTCAATAAACTACTCATAAATCAAATTGAACCAATACAAGGCGCACGATGTAAGTGCATCGTTGCATACGCACTTGACATGCATCCAATCAGCGAATCTAATGTACGATAAGAATGATTGATGTGTGGCCTTAATTTTCAGGCTTACACTAAACAGTTCGCCTCTTGTGGAGATGAGGTCGATATATGAATAATCTTGGCTCTTCAAATTTATCATTTCCTTTGAGTATGGAGTTGTAATTCGTAAACTGCGACATGCGGTTTCTTTTCCACTGCTTCCGATTAATGAAAAAGCGGCGTAGACACAGAAGCTGGCTGGCTTCTGTGTCTACGCCGCTTTTTCATTCCAAACTGTCATTGAATAGGAACTATTCTTCACTACATATCTAGTACGAGTATAAAGCAAAGTTTCCCGCGTCCTGTTGTTTGTAAGTATGCTTAGATCTATAAAACTACACAACGGATTTTGATGCAGTTTCTTTTAATGGATTTTGATGTAGTGATTCAAGAGGAAGGTTCATATATATATATAATAACATGCAATTCCTGTCATCCACGCGGGCGAAGCCGCGGGCAAAAGCTAGTTTGTAATAAAGTTGAAAATCTATTAAAGAAATTTGACAGACTGCGGAAGCTTGATGTGCTGACCTCTGCCCATCAATTTTATGAACAAAATAACACACAATTGCCACATGAATACCAATTTAACAACGTTTTCTGTACTTTTTCCGACGTCCTTGCTCGCAGATGTGATGCGTACATGCAAATATTCGCATTGCAGCAAATTTGGTGACACAGATGGCACGGTAAACAATAGCAGAACGTACGTCATTAGGATGTACAGCATTTTAGTCGAGGACAATGGATGGTTGGCTCGAAGCGACCGATTCTGTAAACCACGACCGCCCGTCGGCCGCCAGCCGTCAGACACCGAACGCCTTGTTGAGGTGTTGTCTCAACAAATATAGCTCGAATGGAGGCCTCGCGAGCCTATGTTTACGTTACGTTTTTTTTTTGTGTCAACACGTACGTTAGATGATTCTTAAGTCTGATTCCTTCATGCGTATGCTGAGAGCTAGGCCGAAGACAATCGGTAAAAGAATTGATTATCTCTATTTGATCGTAGCGACCAACAGTTTAATGAAATACATGGGTCACTTCATCCACACGTCCAACAGTGCCTATTTTCGCATTTGATCGGATGGTTAGCGAATTACCTACTTATAATTTTCTCAAAGAATGATTGACCTTTAGGCAATAGTACAAAATATGATTACATATTTTAGAATCCTTCGTTTTGCGAAGAAACTTTTTCGTATGAGAGGAAACATGATTATTTCAATATTTTGACTCAGGTAATATTAACAAAATTGATGTTTAATATAAGTTCGACAAGTACTTCAAACGTTAAGTTGGATGTTATTGCATATTGAAAATTGTGACAGAAGCGTGGCGTTGAAATATAGATTAAAAACAGAATAAAATGTAGGTAGTTTATTTAATAGTTATCGACTTGTATGAGGCAATTTTTATGTTAACAAACAGTTGGCATTGGCAACAGTAGAAAATGTAAGAGAAAACAGTGAGGAAAACCCACTTATGTTAAAGCAAGTCACTCTTTGTTAAAGAAATTTAAAGTAATTTGTACCTTTCCTATTTATTTCAGTTCTATAATTTAGTAAATATTCAATATGTTAAAGTAATTTATTACTCTTGCCAGTTGTTACTTTCTCTAGTCTGGTAGGTGTAGGTACACTCGCGGTATAGGAAACCAACTCGTTTGGCTAGCTGAGTTAGAAGAAAGAGCCAACTCTATTTTAGTAGATAGGTATAAGGTTCTACCTACTAGTAGGTACATAGGAGGCAATCTAGGGATACCCATTTATGTCTATCTTTCACCTTGTTTGTACATGAAAAATTGTTGTCTATTGCTCAGAAAGGCATGAACGCCTCTGTCTCTACCTAATAACTTTATGCGGATAAAAAATAGGGTTATGTGATGGATGACACTGACTCAACTGCTTTTCCAGATATTTAAATGGTTTTTAAATATAAGGGACAAGATAGGCCATGGTGTCCGAGGCAGTCGACAGCTTCACCACACTGGCTGCTATGGCTATGCGAAGCCTCGCGAGATGCGCCCAGGCGCAGACAAGTAGCGAGCTGGACGGTGGTGGTGTCACCCAGCATATTGCCTATGTTGGGGCACTATGCTGGGTAACGGTAGTGCGTGAAACCAGAGGCCCGACTCCGACTCTCCACTGTCAGCAAGCGGGACAACAAGAACCAAAAACAAAAACGTAAATATGGCAAATAATGTTGTTGAACTGTCAAAATGAAACCTATTATTATATAGGTACTGCACAATTACCCTGCGGGTCTCATGTAACAAGAGGGGAAAATGTTAGGGATAGGAAAATAATAAACTTCAGCGTCAGTTGATTCCGCTTCCTCGTGTACAGTATTCTTCATCATCTAGTTATTTATGCATAACATTACTCGTCAACATTACAGGCATGTCAAGTGCCATTAGTTTTGACTTCCTCATATCTAACATCATTATGTTCTGTCTCTGATAACAGGAAAATTATATTGTTCAGAGCAATTTTAAAATAAGTACCGACATATAGCGCATGTTATATTATAATGCCTTTTATCTATACCTACCTAGGTATGTTTTATACGTTTCACACCAAATGTATGGAGTTTATTTAGAGGCAGGCATTAAGTGAATGATATTGTTTCAGGTTACGAACTAAACTACAATAAGCAGACAATTTCCGTGTACATTAAATATTTATATGGGCTCGATAACCGCTGTCTAGTGGGCTATAGACAGTTTCATGCCCGTGTGTTGGTTTAAAAGTTCGTGATTAGACGCTATTTAGCAGAACAACACGTTGTCACGAAGTGGACTGCGCGACCGAGTAACCGAGTTGCAGAGCGTTTGTAACATGTTACCAAAAGATAAAAAGAATTATAAACGAGTTCAACAAATTCGGAGAAGTAGCGGAACTTTATTACGGTTTTTGAGAGACGATGGCGTTGCCCCTGCGCAGGATATTGAGATGACGTGCTGCGGAAGAGCGCATCACAGCTGCATGGCGCACGCAGCTGTCGGCAAAGAGCACTGCCTCGCTGTCAACCCGTCATCAAAATTAGCTTAACTCATCAAGGCGCACGCTATAATAAATTGCGTGTTTTACGCACTGTTGCCCCGTAGATAAACATCGCTCTTCAATAGATTAGTGTTATCTCTCAACTTCGTTCTGACGGCTTAATTCTACGGAATTACTTTCAGCGGTTTCAGCGGCATTAACAAGTTGCATTAATGATTAAAATAGCTGATTTGACGTATAATTTAGAGTGGTGTATAAATACTCGGGTAGTCAGCGCGTGGCGTGACGCAACTGGCGTCTAGGAAACGGCGTGTCGTGTGAGACATCATCTGCGCGCGACGCGGTTCACATAATGGTGGAAACTATCATTTAGTCTCGCTCTATTTAGGTATAATGAACTTTGTTGCCGACTTTTGTTATTTTATTTAGATAGGTACCTACTAACTTATACATTCACAGCAAAAGCAGATTGCTGCCATGATTGGACACTAGTTTGGATTAGTGACTGCGTGACTATTACTCACCTTTAATTGCTATAACGTGAGACAGAGTACTAATTAAACTTCACATGTTCAACACCCATGCGATAAATATAATAAATAATAAACAATTATCTTGGTCAGCATCGTACTTAGTTTTAAATTAGCATTTTAGTTTGTTACTCAGTAGGTAGGCAGTGATGCCGTAGTGCCGATGCTTGATTCAAGTTAGTACCAATAAGGTTGCATTACAATTTTGCTCAAAAGACTGGTCATTTTTGCCAAAAAAAATACATAGTTGTATGCCATTAAGGTTAAGAGAAAAAAAAACAAAAAGAAAGAAAACTCTAATGGCATCATTTCATAGTTTTGATGTATTAGAGCCAGTAGTAGCTGATGTATTTAAAAATAATTAAAGAAAAGGTTGTACAAGTCTTATTTGTTTTTGCATTTGGCCAGTGGCTTTGGTGGGTTTAGGCTCTTTGAATAATCACAAAACCAGTCAGCTAAGACTTTTCTCTTTAATATCAATGAGTTTAAAAACTAAAGGCTCAGACGCTTAAAAGTTTTTTAAAACTTCGATACTTACCTAAGTCATTATTTCATTTGATTCGTCAGTGTTGACGTTACAGTCATCATAGGAGATCAACGAAAGAGAAATAAACTCGTATTTTTTGTGTGAATCCGCATGTCAAACGTACGAATGATGAATGGCCGCGAATGTGGGTCAGTGGTCGAATGGATCAAATGTGACAGTCCAATTAACACGGCGCGTTGTATACGATGTAAATAGTCGTTTCCATTGTTTGTGTACATAACCTACCCCGGTGACGTTTTGAGTCGATAACGGTAAATCTAATCGCGGAATTATATCTGATAGAGGCAAAAATAAAAGTTATGGTAGCAGGTAATTTTTGTGATGTGTTTCAATTTAAATTAGTGCCTCTTGTTTACTTTGCTTATACTATTGCCATTGTAATGTTATACCCACTTGTGGTGTTGGTATTGGGTCTCCCCTTTGTTCACTCATTAATTATTGCCATTAGATTTCAAAGTGTAGATACTGTAGAGCCTAGGTGAAATCTTATGTTGAACTAAGGTTCAATATACGTACATACGTTGCCAGTTATTTTTTAACCAACCAGCCTTAGCTGGTTGGTTAAAAAATAACTGGCAACGTTCGATTCTTCAATATATTTCGAATACATCGCTATGTTTCACAAGTTTCAAATGTGGACTCTGTCAGTAGGCGTGCTACTGAACGGATTTATTCTAAAAGTAATAAATTCAATAGATACTGCCCCCGTACCTTGGGAATCTTACACAAATGTAGAAAGTACATTTACCTACACGACCTCTCCCCTTCTGTAAGAGTGAATACCCTCTGGTCTTTATACCTATTCATACTGGCCTTCTTTTCGGCCGCGATGTACAAATATCTTATCAATCGGTTGTTTTTGATTATATTTTGCAATACGACTTTGCTTTATTTATCTTATCTATTTCTGTCCTTCCTTTAAAGCTTCAGTATCTAATAACAAATAACAAGATGGATGACGTTTCTTGATAATGTGTTGAAAAGGCATTCATAAAATAGATATTACTTGACATAGGTAGGTACCTACTATTTATTTTCATAAATTCTGATCCAATTTTTTGTTTCAACTTTGCAACAAAGTTGTAAGTACCTCCTCACGGATATGCCATTATGTACCTAAGAAGTCAGTAAAGTAATTATCTCCAGATATGCGTAGTTTCTGCATTTAAATCGCATTTGTAGTTCCATTAACACGAGGTTTAATTACGACTCACATTGCATTAAAATATAATTGAAACTGAGACCTGTTTTATAGACATGCGTACCTACCTACATAGTAGCTAACTACTGGATGTATTTAAAAATCAATGGTCATAAACAGTGGCTCGGCAGAAACGAGCCACCGATCACCGCCATCGGTAGGTACTCCAGTGACAACGGTCTTGCCGCTTTTGGCCGGTGAAGACGAGCAGTAGGTAGGTATACAACGCCGCAGCACGCGGTGATAGCCATCGGTGGCTGTGGTCGGCGGTGGATCGTTTGTGCCTAGTAGTTACCTATACATATGTATGTGCAGATAGGTATATAACCGTTGGTATTTCCGGATGCGACGTCATGGAAGTAATCATCCCGGGAAATGTCTTTGTTCAGTGAATGTAGAGCTGAATCGGATTGTGACTAATTCGATTTTCCAAGCCCGAGAAAACTGGCAATCCACGGATTTCACTCATGAGTCATTTCTTTAAGCTGCGATTTAAAAGCTTAACTTTGCTTTTAGTCTCACATGCAATAAAATAATGACACTGAAGCCCTGATATTGTAGAATTTGTAGATATTGTTTTGTTTTAAAAGATTCGTGTGCACATGGAGGCGTGGTGCGTCGGCAAATGCATTGATAGCGTGCGTTGCCTGCTCGGGTAGACTTACAAAGGGCCGATCGGCCGTTGCCCCCACATTGAAAGGATCCTTTTTTATGTCTGCCCCATTAAGAGTTCGTTTCCGACGTATTCATGTGACTAAAAAAGTATAACAATCAAGATTCCTTGGAATCCTACTTGAAATGGTTACTTAACTACCTATCTACCGCACCGTAATCACTGAACAGTTCTTAAAACGAAAAATTCCTGATACCTATAAAGAGTCTGCTACACCTTCAAATATTTCTAATTATAATATCGCAGAGAGCCTACTTTCAGGTATTATCTGTAGACCTTCCTATTGTCATGAATGTGCATTTATTGCACATTCTATATGACATAATCGATTCACTTTAATAACTACTAATTAGCAGCACTTAATGATGTCCACGTAATCGTTAAACGTGTTTTAAATGCACAAGTACCTACTTAAGAGCAGGTAAGTGCCTACCTATGCTAGGATTTTTATAGACAGTTCCACGACCGGGTAGGTAGGTGATGGTTTAAATTGCAATTATTAAAATTTGTCAATTATTTTACAGCTTATTTTGAACTTCGTAACATGAATTTTCTTCTGTTGATTCATATAACTGCATGCTATAAAACTAATATAGGACACGCATCCCACTTACTCATCGCTACAAAGAATTCGCTCCTTCCTTTGTTTATAATTTACTCGTAAAACCCTCATCACATAATAGGTAGGTAGTGCCCTCTTTAAACGTCCACGGTTTACATGCAGTACCCATTAGGATGGTAAAACTTTAATTTATCTCAGAATTAGGCGGATGAACTGCGATGAACGGTTCAGATCGGGTGTCCGGTCTTTGAACTCGAGAACGGGATGCCGAGATTGTTTAATGACAACAAATAAAGCATCGGTGCACAGCTGTCGGTCGGCTGTCGGCTTGCACGCGAGATCGAGGGGATATTATAGCGAAGGGCTTGCAGGTAGTCAAGTTGATGTATTTCATTTTTGTCTGCTTTAACATCCTTTATGAGTTTGAATGAAACTGCGCTTTACCTGAACCCCGGACTAACACTGCGCTTTCATCTTTTGAGCACTTGGGAAAAAATAAAAAATACCAACGGATAGCTCATTGAATTTTAAATGATACCTATCAGAAGCTGATTATTATTGTGACGCAATAAAGACAGGCGATAAACGTATATATTTTTTCGAAGTGAATGTAGGTACCACACTAATATGTTTGATCAATACAGGACTTTCGCTGATCAGTGTGTCGCGGACTGTGTCTCAGTGAGGCCGATGTGGTATGGCAGTGCTGATGCTCACCTATATGCGCCAGGTCAATGATGGGGATCTCGCAGCGCGCGAGCAGGCTCTCCTCCTGCTGGGCCGCCATTGTCGTTGCTCGATACAACTGCTCTGATTTCCACACGCCGATCGCTCGTTCAGCCGACACTCCTTATCACTCGGCTCCCACAGTAATTAGCAATTAGCGAACGCGACACCGAAAGATAATTTAAGGTAGAGAAACGATAGATAAGCACTTAATACACCGTAAGGATACAACGTAAACGTTAAAGTTTATTGAAGTTATGAATGGTCTTTTGATTATTCCTGGTATAGAAGCGTTCAGAACTCATTTGCATAACCTTGTAGTTCTTGCTCGAGGCGTTCGTCTTTCTGACGTAGCAGCAATATGCTATACTGACTTGACACATTAAAAATTGGTTTCCGTTGCTTCTCTCACAGTAACTATGTGCAAAGGTTGGTCCCGCGTGTACGACCCGACGGCGTCGCGCGCCCCCCGTCCCTCACAGCTGGCGAGTTTCGAATGTCTCTCGTCGAATAAACTGGCTCACCGTGTGCGATGAGCGTTACCCTGGCGTCCGATGTCGGCTCTCACTTGTATATCATCGCGCAGACTTTCGCAACCGAGTGGCGTGTCGAAACAGCTCTGCCTTGAGCACGCTGCCGTGTGGAGAAAGCGTATTGTATAACGGGTGTGCGCGAGTGGCTCAGCGTCCAGAGTAACACTGACGATGGCAAGTGACGATACTGAGTGGCGAGGCGCTCGGGCGCTGCTCCGGCGGCTCGACTGACTCACGCGGCCCTTGATCGCAGCTCACTTCGCGCCACTCGCGTGGGGCGGCGGCGTTCCCTGTGTCGGCGCCGTTGTACCGACCGACTTAACCTCGTCTAGTTTGCCATTCACTCGTCTGACTTGTAGTAAACGTGGGTTGGCAAACTTTGTTGCTACCTGAACCGATTGAACTCAGACTTACCTGTTCGGGATTAAGTTTCACCCATTACTTACAATATAGATATATCATTGAAAAAGATAGACGGGCTTATCAATGCCATCCATCACCTCCCTGCAAATGGTTTACAAGTTAAATAATTGTATGAGACCATTAAGTAACGCCATCTACACTAAAACGAATGTAATGTGTTAAGCGCCATCTATGTACACTACAACTTACTTGCTAAAATAAAATAAAAAATCGCATTTAATTTAGTGGTTTATATAATTTCCAATTCTACGAGACTTGCCACTTGCAACCGGCACATCCGCTTCGATATAATAAAAAAAAAGATAAATAATGTATAAAAAATATAGGACGCAAACCCTTAACAATACAATGACATTGACCTTGTAAATATGTCAATCCACACTTTTGTTTTTGTTGAATAAATAATCAAATGCTTTAATTTAAAGTGAGATTGTTTTATTTATATAGGGTTGGTAGCATTAATTTACAGTTGAGTGTTGCTTGTTCATTTGAGGCATCTTTCGAAGTACGACGACCCGACGTAGCCGCCTCGCATCGCTCGCTGCACGTGCTGTTCGAACAACCTCCTGTTACTTTGCAGCTCGTCCGCAGCCTCCTTGTTTAGAGGATCTTCAGGATTTGGTTCCTGAAAAATAAAAGCAAAATATGACTAAATAACATTTCTAGGAATTTTGTTGTTGTTACTACCTCATTATCTTGTGGTCGCAAAAGTGACTGCTGAATGTGAGGTCCTGGGTTTGATCCTCGTGTCGGGTAGTTATAGGGGGTCTTTTTATTACTGGATTGGTGCCTGGTAATTTCTCATTTATCATTACATTGGACTTTACCAGCAAAATCGAAGCACTTACACATACTGGCGAAATTAGGATAAACATGTGTCTGTGATAAATCTATTTTTATAGGAGGGGTGGATGATAATGGTCCAATCAGCGCAATCGCTAAGCATTCTGCTAAATGTCTTAAAAATTAGTCTTCTTTTTATATCAATGCTTCTACTTTATAATTTTGCATTTTAGATACTTTGCACTGGGAATTTTTGATCTATAATTAACTGAATCTGAAGTACTCAGTATATTTTTGTCTAATTTAAAACCAATGCAAGGCTGCATGACATCAGCTCACTTAACAATATAGCCTCATTAAACATTATCAATGTTCACTTGAATTGATTAGTCATTGCCTTTTATCTGTATGTACTAGCCAATTTTGTGAAGTGTCATGTTGCTAACTATAGTATAACAAGATGTACTTGTTTCTCTTAATAATCATTCTCATTCTGGAAAAAATCAATGCTTTGAATTGAAATGTTGAATAGATCCAGAAAACTGCTGTCTATTTTAAATATTTTGTATTATAGATGAGTTGTATGAAGATCTGGCAAGGAAGAGTTATTCCTTATCAGCCGAAGAAACTTTCTTCTTGGCAAAGAGCTGTGGATTTTGTGAATAAATGAATAAAATGGCTCTCTACAAGTTATCTAGTTGTAGAATGTTGTGTCTTTTGCGTCTGTTGACACAATCTGGTATTGTGAGTTGCATGTATATAATTAAAGTTAAGTTATTATTACAAGTGCATGAGTCGTGAACAGCCACTAAGACAGCAAGGCGTTGCTTGCTTTCCTTGAGGAGCTGAAGTGGATTGAATGATTGATTTTCTCGCCCATACGCAAAATACGAGCATTGACTTGACATGGAGTTACAGACACCAGCCCATAATTACGTATGGTGAACAGCCTCTGAGAAGAACAGAAAATGTTCCCGCAGTGGAAACGTAAAGGCCAGGTTGATCAAGTGTTCCTTATTTGTGCCATGTTTATGTCAGTAGAATGCTATTATTCACATATATTTTATCTTCCTCTTGTATTTGTTTTAAAAATAAATTTGCCAATTTAAACAATACCTAAAACCATAAACCTACATATTTATATTACAGACTGACTCTGCTTTAAAGGTTTTGATTCTGTCTGGTAATTATACCATGGGAAGACTAATAGCCAGTATAACCTGTCTAGATTCACAAGAATTCTGTTACACTTTAAAAGTGCCTTACTGCATAGTGGACTACATGAAGACCCTTTATTAGAATAGACCCTTTATTCTATAGTATTTTAAATATCAGGCAGCAACACATACTTTACTTGTGGTTACCAATATGCTGTGAACATCTTTGAAAGCACAATAAGCTCCTTGGTACTGTCGAAGACAATGGCAAGTAGGAAGTGTGTGTGTGTGTGTGTGCATGTTATGTGTTGATGCCACTTGTATTCGCACACATATCCACATTGGTACACTTGGTTACCACAAGTAATGCATGCATCGCTTCGTAAGATCAAAATACCATAAAACAAGAGCAAGAGTAATACAAACAGTAGGTACTAGTAGCACTATGAGTCATATTTATTTAGGTAAAATGACAAGCTGCAGATTAAATTTAATTGAGACTGAAGCAAAAGGAAGGAAAAACTAAGGATTAGAGGTATTTTGTTAACAATGCCTGAAAGCATCACTGAAGGTTGTGTAATTATCTATGATCCATACAATAATCCATACAGGACAAACATTTGAAGCTATCCTTCCTTATGAAATAAAATAAAATACATCCAAGATAATAACTCAAGCATAACACATACCAAGAATAAATACTGGAGTCCATAAACTATAGAGTTGACAGTAAGCACAGGTTTCCAGTCTTCTCTTAAGATGTTGAGACATACGTTGCCCTCCAGGTCTATGTTTGGATGGTATACCGCTGTTTCGCACTTCACCTTGGGCGGCTCATGAGGATAGTTTGGTCCTACCTATAAGGACATAGTAAGTTCTTATTAAACATCAGAAAGATAATGTCAGACAGAATATGTGTTGGATTTAAATAATTGCAGTCAAGCTTTAGTGAATAAAGTATAATGATCTAAAAATCAACCTGTTTTTCCTATAGCTAAGGCGCTTACTTGGCCTAATTATTCGTATCAGTAACAAAACCATTTAGCTGTGACTTCATTTAATGGACTGTAGAATAATGTCATTGTTTTGGAAACAAGACCTTATTTGTTAAACTATAGACCAGCTGTCAATATTACCTTAAAACTAAATACAAATCTTCCTCCTCTATAGAATCCTTCATCAGGGCATATGATTAGTTTGAAATTAAGTAAATCATCTGGATCTGGAAACTCTGTGTTGCATGTCTTGGGCAAATTTAATTCATTCAAATCTGAAAATAAAACCATTTCAAGTTATATTTAGGAGATGTTATTAACACTGTAGTCACCAAGTAAAGTTGTAAAAATTTGCCTCAGTATCTGGAAATCTTTGAGGAATGATTTCATTGCTTTTACAATTCTATCCCGTAACTTAAAACTCATTGCTAGCCAAGGAGAGGACATCGTAAGCTTGTGTATATGAATTCACAACAACAGAACTAAAATAACAATGAATACACAACGCGTAAATTGTTCTATTTTCTGAACTTTACCTTTTGTGATCCGCAACTGAGCGGCTGATGCTTTTTTCTGTGAACCTCCTGCTCTTCCTGAGCCTTCCTCATCTTTCTTTTGTTGTTTTAATGAAAAAAGTTTAATCATTGTCCTAACTAATCGATAAAATAGAAATTATTAGAAATAAAACCACGATCTATTTTGACAGCTTAAATTTTTGTACGAAACTTCAATTTAGGCAGCTTGCAATTTGTAAATAAAATATGTCTCTTTTATTGTATTGGCAAACCTATGAAAAAGGAAAAAAATAATGTCTTTTGACCAATCGGCGTCTAGGAAATCCAGCAATGACAACTCACTTTCTCAATTTTCTCATCTGTAGCTACAGAATGACTAGTAATATGATAACAAAAAAACAAAATAAATAGGTTTTCTTTCCACTTTTTGTTAATATTTTTTTATATATAAAATTTTATTCAGTGCTGTTTAATTTCAGTTTGACTTTTATCAATGTTTGGGTTTCTCACGTTTTAGTATAATTTCTAATCTGTGGAATACTTAGAGCATCTAAGTTAAATGCTAAGGTGGAATAAGTAGGATATGACAATAGGTTAAGGTTGATGTTAGTGGATGCCAGTGATAGGTTGTATGTTGATGAACATTTGATTCGCGGCTGTAAGACGTATGTAGTTACAGAATTATAATCATCAAAATCATTAATACAACCCTCCGAGCTCATAAAGGTTCCGGAATGACTTTGACCTTGTAAAAAGTCATTTTTACACCTTTATGAGCTCGGAGGGTTGTATTAATGATTTTGATGATTATAATTCTGTAACTACATACGTCTTACAGCCGCGAATCAAATGTTCATCAACATACAACCTATCACTGGCCTGCAAATTGCAAAAAACTTAAGAAAATTTGAATTTCACGTCCGTTTAATTTAGACAAACTATAATAATAATAATATAATATATTTTATAATAATATTATAAAATATTATATTATTATATAATATAATTTTCTATCAATCAAAGATTTTTGAAAATCGGATCAGTAATTTCCCAACTCACAGTGATTTTTACAACTCCTTTTTACGATTTGGATTCAAGCATTCTAGTACATTCTAATTCCATGGGTCGGTGACAAGACTTTGAACTATTTTGAGTTATTGGTAAAATACTAATGAATTTTAGTGCTGAATTGCTTCATTTTAATGCAAGTTAGAAACTAATTAATAAACTAATCAGATGCAGGATGAAAATTTATTTAGTGACTTTCCAGCACGGTGTGTGACAACCCCGACTGAATAATTCTAGAGTAAATTTAGTCTGTGGATTAATTTGTCAAACATTTTTCGTTTCGTTCGATGTGTCGTTGTGTAGTATTTTTTTGAGCTAGAGAATACTATTAGACTGGCGTTTTATGTTTTCCGTTTATGTATTCACTGTCCTCATGTAGTTGCAATGATATATGAGCTCAAGCTTTAATTAAATCTTGTGTGTATATAACATTCGATACACGATGGCAAGTGAGGATGTGATAGAATTGGGGTCTTCGGACGATGAGGCAGAACCGGCACCAAAGAAGGTATGCAATCAATGGATTATTTTATAGCAGTTTTATTTAGAGCTTTAAAATACAGTATCTAATACAAAGTGAAAAGGGATTCGCAGACGTTCATTAATTAGCTAGGTACTTTGTTTATTATCCTGATTAATATATTTACTTAAATGTTTTGTTTCAGACAAAACCAATGCCAAATGCAATGGTTTGCATTCCAAGAAAAATACATGAAGTTACTATAAGGCCTTCTAAACTAAATTCAACTAAAGTAGTACCTGCGGTGAAAGCAGTACCTGCTGTAAAAGCTGTACCTGCAGCAAAAGCAGTGCCTGCCGCAAGAGGGGTACCGAAATCAAAAGCAACATTTGGTATCAAAGGAGTACCTGCAGCAAACAGTGTTTTTACTTCAAAGGAAATTACTATAGTAAAAGGAGGTTCTATAGCAAAGAAACGAACAACAGTGATAAAGCCTAGTATTATATCTAATCCATTTGCAAACAAAAGTATAACCAATGGCAAGCCTTTACAAAGGAGTGTTATGAAACCGCATCTCAAAATGGTTAAACCTATAAAAATCCTAAAAGCCTCAACATCTCATCCCAATGTTTTTTATAGAAAAGCAGCAGAGCCTTCCAATCCTAGTAGTGTTCCTTCAGCACTTTTGACAAAACCCAATCTGATACAAAATATCAATAATTTACCTGCAGGGATTACTATAAAAAAAACTACTCAAACCTCTAATAAACCCATAATTTTTATGAAAACAGCCAATCAGGTTTTGTCCCATCCCAAATTAATTTCAAAACAAGTAAATACTGTCCAAACTGTGGTGGAGTTGGATGATGATGAAGGGTCTCGATCTACTTCAATTCCATCTTGGTATATAAGACCTGAAGAGCAAATAGACAATCCTACATTACAGCAGGAGAATAATGCAGAGCCTGAAGTCCCTACCATGATTGAAATTACTATAGATGACAGTCCCATAAAACCTGCACTAAACAAAAGGACTTGTGAAATAGGTGCTGAACTAGCTATCACTATAGATGATAGCCCTGTTAAGGCAACTGTGGACAAGAGTGCATCTGCCAGTGGGAGTGATGATGAAGCAACTAGTACTAGAGAACCTAGCAGTAAAAAGAAGTTGGTGTATCCTAAAGAAGCAGGAAATGAGAATAAGAAAACTGTTGAAATAGAAATCGATTTTCCATTTGAAGTTAGTTTAGATACAAGCTGTAGAGAGCAAGATGATATTAATAAGTTTCAAGAAGTTAGTATTGTTAGTGCTCATGAAGCTCCAGAGACAAGTAAAAAACATGATGGTGCAGAAAGTACACACAAGACAAATTCCTCAACATTAAAAGAAAACAAAATAGAGACTACAAGTAGTAGTACCCAAAGTGAATTCCATTCTGTGTATCAAAGCTTCATAGACACTTGTTTTCGACTGGAAAACTCTGAGGACATGCAGAAAATAGTGGACAAGAAGATCAAAGCATATTATAGACAAGTTCCAAAGGAGTATTCAGAATCTGAGGAGTTTATTGACATGGTGGCAAGTAAAATTCTTGCTATGAAGGCTAGCCCTGATAAGATGTATTTGTACATAAAAGATATTGTTGATGAATTAAACATGCAAAGAAAGATTGCCAAATCACAGCCAGTAAAAACGGAGACCAAAATGGAAGGTTTGGATATTTCTTTTATTACTTAGAATGAGTTATTATGTTCAATTGTCTAATTGATGTACATTGTACTAAAATCAGCCTGTAATGTGAGACAACATGACTGGCTCATTTAAAAAAATAATAATTATACTTAATTCAACCATGAACTGCTTTTTGCAATGAACTCCTTATTTTAATGATCTCATTGTTTGCCAATGCTAAGCCTCTGACCAAGGTAAAAGCCAGCCCTTGGGTCACGGGAAGTGTCAAATAGCTGTTTAGAGATTTCTGTAAACAAACTATGAGCACTATCTCTTTGGTACATTATCAGTCTACAGGTGAATTTATCGACGCCATATTTTAGTTAGTTATTAGTTTTAGATACTTGTGCAGAATAAATTCTTTACAGTTTTAGTGATAGATTATAAATTGTATATGCCATTCTCATTGTATACATTTATTTTCTTCAGAGCCAGACCAGCTTGCATTTGGAGAAGAAAGTGAATATGATTCAAAACGCCAAAGACAGATACGTAAGCTAGAGAAGACCATAAAAAAACTGCACAGAGCTATTCAAAAACTAGAAGAACAAGAGGTTGACTTTGATGATGAAGATGACTCTGTTTATTTATTAACTGAAAGGTACACATCTATACTAATATTATAAAGTTGAAGTGTTTGTTTGTTTGAACGTGCTAATATCTGGAACTACTGGTCCGAATTGAAAAATTATTTTTGTGTTGGATAGTCCATTTATCGAGGAAGGCTGTAGGCTACGTAACATCACGTTACGACCAATAGGAGCCGAGCAGCGGGTAAAACCGGGAGCAGCTAGTACATAATAATATGAAAGTGCTTATGAGTTAGAATTCCGCATATCAGTCTCATAACATTGCCCTTAATTTATTAGGATACGCATGCAAACCAACTAGATGCAAGCATTCGTCGTGAGCGAAACGATGACAAGCGCAGTTTTCCTTTTGATTTGAAGTCGTTATTTTTTGTCGACCAAATTACCTTAGGACTTGGACATATTTAATACGGAAAAAAGACCTTGTTTTTATTCGGCATTAAGTAGGGCAGGCTAGCTCCAACAGTATATTTATAATTGTTGTCAGTATAGTAATTATAAAAAACATTAATTTGGCGTTTTTTCAATAAAGGAGTACTAAATACTCCTTGTACAAATCGTCGATAATTTTTTTGTCAATCTCTAGCAATACAATGACAAAATACATTCAGACGAGTAAATAAGGATGACGGTCGTTTGAAGTTTGTTAAAATTCAAAATCCATCCCAGTTTCCGCATAGATTAATACATTAAAATAGAATAGTTAAAACATGTACAGGATGTAATAGTGAGTGTGATAAATGTAAATCCTAGTTTGTGCGTATTTAATCAGTGAGACGCAGATATCGCGTTTAATTCCCAGGCAAATTCAAAGTTATTGCTTTTGATCAGTGGCTACCACATCGTCTTTAAATAGACAATGCTATAGATTAGATGTTCTATTCGCATAATTATGTTGTTGTTGTGAGATGGCAGACTGCTTTACAGTCACATGTAAACGAGTACTATTTAATGTATTAGGATTAAAAACATCTTGAGGAAACCAGCATGTCTGAGAGATATTTCTCAACAGTATGTGAAGCTAAGTCACAGGCCCATAGGCAGCTTAAAAACTCTGACACCAGGTTAGTTACTAACCACACGAAAAGAAGAAGATTAGGATTAGGCTAGAAAATAAATTATTTGATTTTGCTCCAGGTTTTAAATTAATGCATAGAAATACAGAATGTTAGGTTTATTAACATTTTTTATTTTATACAAACATTACGTAACATGAGTAATAGAGAAGGGCACTCAGTAATAAATGGAGATTAGTGTCCCTGTTTATTACTGAGTGCCACAAGAATATTAGGGGAAAGTCAGAGAGGGTAACCTGCGATTTTTTTTTTAATCAAAATAAAACGTAATACTGACCTGAATTTCGCAGGCTACCTTGGCCCAATGTCAAAGTCAAATAATTTTTTTCAAATAGGCACAAGAAAGGCAATTTTGAACGTCAAAATGCTTCTGCCCGATTTCACTTTAATGTTATTTTACCATGTAAGCAAATATCAAAGAAGTATATTTTTAAAATTTCTTTCCAGGTACAAAGAACGAATGGTGCGGGTTTATGCGAAGTTTTGTCAATTGACAAATACAAAAATGCCTTCAGAACCTCGTATTGTGATAGAAGCGCGGCTCGGTCAACCTTCGGGGCCGGCGAAACGTCTTGAACAGTGGATAAATAAGAAAGTCCCGATAGGCACGCCACTGCCGTTCCCAGATTTTCACGATGTTCTCCGTTGTGTTAGAGACGCCAATAACGAAGACAAGTTGTGCTGGAATGAAGCTGACATTATGGAAGAAGGTATCTACTTATAAGAATATATATTATCAAAAACGAAAATACCCTAAGGGTTAGCTCACACAGAGACGCGACGCGATGCTGCGCGCACATTGTAATAGAGCGGATCAAAATATAACTTTATTTACTACACGAAAAGATACTCATTTAATTGTGATGCATCACGCAGCGCTGCGCATCGCGGCGTCGCACTGCGTCGCGTGGTGCATCGTGGCGTAGCGGTGCATCGCCGGTACTCGCGGTATGCAATTGCGGCGTTGCGCCTCGCAAAGCCGCGAACGCAGCGCGACGCCGCGTCTCTACTATTTTCATCCGACATCGTGTAAAATTGATTTGGATGAATAACTAATATTTTGTGTATTATTAATCGTTTCCCGGTAGTTTCTTGACAAAGTAGTACGTCGTTCTCATGCGCTTGCAAATGGTAGATTCCGGGTGGACGCAGGCGTCGAGCTGCCATCGATTTAACGATGCACCTCGCGACGTTGCGATGCATCTGGCGGAGGCGGCGGCCTCTTTCAATATCGTCGCGTCGCGTCTCGGTGTGAACTGACCCTAACAGAATTTCAATTGTACATGTATTAAGTACCTATTTATAAAATAACACTCAGTAACCAGTACTCGACACTAGTTTATTAAAACTTTATTGTTTTTCAGCTCGAGACTTATTTACGAGATGTGGCAAGAAACTTCAAAGGCGTAGACAAGAGAATGAATGGAGACTAGCGGCTTCCAGAATTGCCTTAGAAGTCGATCCTGCGGAAAATAATGAGGAGCTGAAATTCAAGCTAGACGCAAATAAAAAGATAGCAGCAAATAAGGAGACTGATATATTCAATAAGTAAGTTTTGTTTTGATTACTGTTGTATCTAATCCTACCTAACTAGTCTGTACTTACTCAAATCTACCGGCCGCTCTTTAGTCGCAATTTTCCAGTCTTGTCAAGATTGCTCAATTTCTTTATTTGTTGTTGTGTCGGGATTATTTGCTGATGCGCACACTGATAGCTTTGCAGCGATCAGACGTAAGCGTGCCGCGTTGCTGCTGCAGAGGGTCCGGGGCAGCTCGAACAGTCTCCTGAATGTCATTGCGAGGAAATTTGATTGCCCGCTCGTCCGATCTTGGTCCAACTTACATAACTTTAGGTGCAGTTTGCTAACTAATTATGGTTATCTTCCGAAATAAATTGTTATTTTTTGACTGACATCTCGGGACCTGGGGTCCCGGACCTTTGGAAGGCATTTGACGGGCCGAAGCCAACTCGCAGAGGCCCGATGGACGTTTTTAATTAAATTAAGTGTATTATTTATTAATCTGCTAAGCGCCAGCTACCAGGCATCGTGAAACACCTACTAATAAGAATACATAATATTTACAGGTATGCAGACAGACAAAACCAACTCAACCTAGAAGCTGTAGAGATTGGAGATAAGGAAGCGGATGAATCACCCGTTGAGAGTGAAGAAGAAGAAGCCAATGAAAGTGCGTCATTAGAAAACAAGGGAAAAAGGACGAAAAGGCTGAAAAGACTTATAAGAGAGATATCAAAAGGGCCCAGTGAAGAAGTTGAGAGCCAACCATCAAAAGTACATGCAGGTCAAGAAAATACTAAAACACCTGAAGAAATAGTAACAATTGTGGAAAATGATCCTGAAGATAAAGAAAATAAAGAAAATTCTGGTGAAATTTTAGAGAAATCTAATAACCAGGATTCTCAAGATGCTGCAGAAACACTTTCTGTGAGTAGCAACGACAGTAAAGCTTTAGAGTCCGATGTAGATGAGCTCCATCTATTGCAGAAATTGCACTCAGGTAATGAAAATGAAAGTTCAACACTTGAGTCCTCTGATTCTGATAGTCCCATAGCTATCTCTGACTCTATAGAATCTGGTAGTGACACTAAAAAGGAGTTGAGTGATGTCATTAGTATCGAAAATTCAAGTTACTCAGAAAGTGAGGCTGACAAAGTTGATGATATACCTGTTGACAATACAGAAAGTGTTGAGTTAATTGATATAGACCGCAGCCCTAATGAAACCGAAGCCCTTGTTGCTGTGGAGATGGAAACAAACAGTTGTACTGTTATAGAACCATCTCACCAAAACGATGCTATGGGCATCGAGAGCTCAATTTCTGTTACTAAGAAGGTAGACAGTAAATCTAACAACAATGAATATAGTGATGCGGTTGAAGATATATTACAAGCGTCGTCAGGTGATGAAACTGGCGGAAGTCAAGAAGATGGGTCACCTTCTGCTGATGATGTGTGCATAAATCTGAAAGATGATCTCATTTCAATTGATGAAACAGTTGTAGGCAATATTGTTAATGAATACGAAAAAGATGTTGATAAAGAGCCAAGTGTAATATCTGAAGAAGTAAGCAATGCTGATGAATCTAGTGTAGTAGAAAGTAGTACTAATGATGGTCATATTGAACATGACAATCAAATTACAGAGAAATCGAATGCCATTGAGTCTATATCCATAGAGTCATCACAAGAAATAGCATCTAGTGCATCCAAGGAAGATTGTACTCAGAATGATGTCAGTGTGGTATCTGATGACACCAAATCCGCTGATACCGTTACTGTTATGGATGTCGATGAAGCAGACATGGTGATGGAGACGAATTCAAGAGTTGAAGACAATTTACCACCTGCATTATCTACAGAAATTCAATAGCCCAAACTTATGTTAAAAATGACCGAAGTGTAAAAATCAAATATATTTTGTTTAAATTTGTATGAGTATAAAGTTATACTTAGCTATCATTTTAAGGTGCATGTTCAATCATACGTTATTATTACCTACTCATTCTATGTGAATGCAATATTCTGCCCTGGAGATAATTCGGTAACAAATTCTATTCTTTGTTTATATAATAATGCTGTCTATGGAACAAGTATACTGCCTCTGAAGTCAAGCCAATAATGGAGTTAAATAATTGGTGTATTAATAATATAAATAACTGCATTTATTCTTCAACATAGCTCTTTACAGTGTTATTTCATTACGTCATAATTATATCCTTGTTGAATTTTAATTTCAATAATTTTAAGTTTGCACATAAGTTTCATTTTAGTGTTAGTACTACTTAATCAGGTATGATTAAAATGCAATTGATCACAACCATAGTCTTAATTTTATAGTAAATTGTCTTTCAGACATGAATATTTTTTCTGTTTATTATTTCCGAATATATTCTCTCAGGCGTTCCCAGGTCAGGGAAAAGTGGTATTGGGTTTTCCTATTATGGACTTCTCAGTAGCATCTCCAAACGATGGAAGCTGGTCGTGCTTTGCTAATCAAGGGGGTAGTGCTTCGGAAAACACGTATACCCGTTGTTCCTGCACCTGATCTCTCTCGGTGTGGTGGATTGCCGTCCCATTGGACTATGCTAGTAAAAGAACAGCACCTGTGTCTGAGTGTTATATAATATCTCCTGCTTGCTAATCTCCTTTGATAAAGACCACCATGACCAAAATCGTCCGGGAGGATTATTAGTTATACGGAGCTGAAAGTTGAAGTGGGCCAAAGTGGGAGGAAATGTGATAAAAAAATACTTTTATGTAAAAGTGCATTCGAGCATTTTTGAAAAGTTACTTCTTTGTCCAATTAACCAACTCTTAAGGCGGATACAGAAATTGCGAGGCATGCGCCGCGTACGCCTCGATATAAATTTGCATTTTTATTTTATAACTAGCTTCTGCCCGCGACTTCGTACGCGGACCCTGTCGCTTATAATGCCAGCGACAACAGGGTCGCCATTAATGTTATTTTTTATCATTTTTCCCATTTAAATCTTTTATCACACTGAGCTTTAGTTTTATTTCATTCCAACAGTACAGTCCAATTGTCATCGTTTTCATTTTGGTAACCGCATTTTTATATTCCCCACTTGTCTCTAGAGACCTAGAAGTCAATGCGTAGATACGGTTGGAACTCAAGCACAATTCTCTATCCGTGAACGTCTCCGACTCGCGAGACAATACATGACGTTCACGATCAGCGGTCAGTCGCACATCACGTGCCCCACTTGTCTCTAGAGACCTAGAAGTCGATGCGTAGATACGCTTGGAACTCAAGCGTAATTCTCTTTCCGTGAACGTCTCTGACTCGCGAGACAATACATGACGTTCACGATCAGCGGTCAGTCGCGCATCATATTCTTCACTGGTCTTTAGAGACCTAATGAATACGCTGAGAACGCAGGCGTGCTTCGCGACCCGAAGAGGTTTCCACGGAGCGAGTTGCAGCCTAATCTTCTCGAACAGCATCAAGTCTCTCCTGACGCTCTTCGGTAGATTCTTGGGATCTTATGATCCTCAATCTTTTAGCTCTCTTGGAACATTGGGAAAGATTTGACCTCTTTGTAGGCATGGTCATAGTTTTATAGTGAAGATACCTGATCAATAAAAATCTAAATTAAAATGACTGCTCCCCTGCGTTACCGGGTAGGCTACCGTGTCACGAAGATAAATGGAAAAGGAAATTAAACACTCAAACAACATAAGCCCGAAGGTAAATTCATACGATAAAATAAAAAAATAAATAGGAGTTTTGGCCAGTAGAGTCAAATTTTCAATGATATACCATCGTCATCAAAAATCAGTCCTAAACTGTTACCGCCTTCAACGCGTGCAGGTACTCCCAGTTTATGTTATTCTATAATTACACAGTAAAATTAGTGATAGCTTTGATTTCCACATCAGATGTTTCTGATCTTCGATTTTTATAAGTCAACAGGAAATGCCCATCAGATTGAACAACAAAGACGTCAAAGACGTCATTCCTATGTGTTATGTTGTAGCTAGGCTCTTGGAGTTCCACAACAGGTGTTCCAGATCTTCGATTTTTATAAGTCAACAGAGAGTGCTCATCAGGCTGAACAACTTTCGCTAAGACGTCATTCTTATATGTGTTATGGTGTAGCTAGGCTCTTGGAGTTCCACAAAAGGTGTACCAGATCTTCGAGTTTTATAAGTCAACAGGAAATGCCCATCAGACCGAACAACTTTTGCTTAGACGTCATTCCTATATATGTTATAGTGTAGCTAGGCTCTTGGAGTTCCACAACAGGTGTTCCAGATCTTCGATTTTTATAAGTCAACAGAGAGTTCTTATCAGATTGAACAACTTGTGCTAAGACGTTATTCCTATATGTGTTATGGTGTAGCTAGGCTCTTGGAGTACCACAACAGGTGTTCCAGATCTTCGATTTTTATAAGTCAACAGGAAATGCCTATCAGACCGAACTACTTTTGCTAAGACGTCATTCCTATATATGTTATGGTGTAGCTAGGCTCTTGGAGTTTCACAACAGGTGTTCCAGATGTTCAATTTTTATACGTCAACAGAGAGTGCTCATCAGGCTGAACAACTTTTGCTAAGACGTCATTCTTATATGTGTTATGGTGTAGCTAGGCTCTTGGAGTTCCACAACAGGTGTTCCAGATCTTCAATTTTTATACGTCAACAGAGAGTGCTCATAAGGCTGAACAACTTTTGCTAAGACGTATTCCTATATATGTTACAGTGTGGCTGGGCTCTTGGAGTTCCACATCAGGTGTTCCAGATCTTCAAATTTATTCTCTCAACAGAAAATGCTAATCACGTGGAACAATTTTTGCTAAGGTATCATTTTTGTATCTCTTATAGTTTAGCTGGTCTGTTGCGGTTCTGCATCAGGTGTTCAAGTTTCCAAGATAAATTATAGCCTATATGTTGCCCAGACTTAATACCTATACAACAAAAAAAAAATCATTCCAATCCGTCCAGTAGTTCCGAAGATTAGCGTGTACAAACAAACAGACAAACAGACAAACAGACAAACAGACATACAGACAAACAGACAAACAGACAAACAGACAACATTTTTTTTTTGGATTCGTGCTCTATTACTGTTTCTAAACCCCCCTCAATTGTTTTTTTTTTAATATATTCAATGTACAGACACAGTTTTTTTACTGTTTTATTATATGTATAGACTAGCTGACCCGACAAACGTTGTCCTGTCTTAACTATGATACCTACCCTACCTAAATATGTACTCTACCTACCTACCAACCCTACCTACCCTATGTCCGTCTCCTGGTTCTAAGCTACCTCCCCACTAATTTTCAGCCAAATCGGTTCATATATATAGATATTGATTTATATTCTTTTATATATATAGATAGATTCATAGCTCACCACGAATATGAACGTTTTATGTTGTCTGACAAACGGGCACATTGCAAAGCTTGCGATGAGCGCTGTGCGCTGCGCTTGCCTTGCAATGTCTGTAACCGCATTATGAAAAAGTACTAAAGTACGAATTAAACTCACTTTTCAAGCAGTTGTTGAGGGTCATTTAAATTGAATTTTTGGTTCAGGGATCAGGCTGCTTGAAGAATGAGAGTTTTAGTGGAAAATAGTAGTAACAGTAAATGTTATTTAAAAGTGTCGCTTCGGCCATTTTCGGGTGAGTAAATTCATGCGAATCGACTAAGAAGTCGTTTTTTTTTAAAGGATGGGAAATTATTAAATGACTCCCGCTCTGGGTGTAGCAAAAGGGAATGTCAGACTCTTACAAACTAAAACCCATCCATGTTCCTTCCGTAGCCCTTTGTGTTCCGGGGCAGCGGTAACCCTTTCGGACAAACTCACTGAGTTTCGTAGTGCCTAAGTTTAGACCGGCCACGATTCATCAGCCGTACTGTACTTCGGGTAACGGATGCTGCAGAAATTTCTACCAATGATTTACGTACTTTGGTAAACCTACCTAACAACATGGATAATATGTATTATTCGTACTTCCAACCATATTATAACATAATAATATTAGACACTGATAAAACAATTAAAACCAACATAAACTATCTTCTTAGCGTGTCGATAGCAAAAATAGTACTTAAATATATATTTATATTTTTTTTTTTGGCGCAAAATTCAGCAACGCTTATACCGTACACTGACGCAGCCAATGAACCCTCACTTGTGGAGGTCGTCCCTACTACGACCTACTTGGGTAAGTGAAAACAACATAGGTACTATAATTCGTCACAACATTTATTTACAATATTTACAAAGGTCCACTCTTAAGTACATAATGTTAAATCTATCCTTATCTATACAAGTCTTCTGTAAAGGTTTGTAGCGCAGATGTCATGTGAAACAGACTGGTCCAGGAGTGAAGGTGAACTGGTGTTCGGCATCAACGAATGATACAGGTTGAAAGTCACTGATAGGCAATCTATCTGTCCTGGATGTTTTTATTTCCAGCACTATTTCGCCGGTTCCCTCCTAAAACATTAAATAATTAAGTTGATTAAAAACGTATTTCCTCTTCAGATAACGTTAGTCCGCAAATATAAAAATTAAACTCAGTAGAGACGCGATAGTAAAATCGCGATTTTAACCGTGTTGGGAGCGGGGGAGTACCTTTACACCTACATATTTATCTTTAAAAAAAAAACAACATTCTTCTATGGTTTTACCTCTTAGGTTTTACCTACATGAAAAAGGTGTTGACATTTAAGCGAGAACTAGTTACATATTAGTTTAACCAAAAACCAAGTACCTACTTCTAATGTTTTTTTTTTAATTTTGAAGTAATTACCTTGCAGTCGTCTTTAATCAGTTGTGGTTCTCTGAATTCCACTGAATTGTAGCCAAAAAGCTTTAGGTTGTTCTGTCGGGTCAAATCAGCTGGTATGTCGGATCTGAAATAAGTTTCGATTTTTCAAAAGTGTTTAGAAGATTATGGCAGTGAAAGTGTTAAGTTTTATTCACGATGAAAGGTTGAAGTTAAATATTGAAGAAATGTGGCTACCTTTGCGGGGCCTTGGTGTTTACACAGGAGTAAGTGAAGTTCTGCCTCGCACCGTTTGACAGCAGTCTCAAGAATCGAAGTTGTATAGCGCCAGATCCTTCACCATCGTATGTAAGCTGGAAAGTAATGATTGTTGGTAATAATGAAACTATTTTTGAGAGCAATACTCCCCAAAATAGTTTCATGTAGGTGAGGGTTTTTTAGGGAAATTAATTGTTGAACAAATTGATTACCGACTTAAATTGTTAGTATTTCAAATCACACCTGTCAACTGTGTTTTAAGACAGTTGTATGAAATGAAATAACACGGCAAATTGACGTATCCCTTACTGTACTTGAATACCCTGGAATAAATATAAGTTTATATTTACCCTGAAGCCGTTGTCAGATTGTGAGAATTTGTGGGCGGTAGCATCAGCCGTGAAAATAGCTGGTTCCCTTTCGTCTGGGAACAAGCAGGTGCTGTGGCCCTTGCAGTACACTCTGATGGGCCGTCCGCTGGTTGCACCTCCACGTGCATCTATCCAGTAGTACCCTGTCGAAGAAGTAAATATTTAATCCGATACCTATAAATGTCAATGAAGAGCTCGATACTGTATGGTATGGCCCCTCATGCCGATACTTTTTACAGTATTAGGTCTTCTACCCATGGGGAGCCGAGGCGGTTGTTAGTCAATATCTAAAGCAAAGAACTAACACGCACAAGTCGCACATGTTCAAGTTGCTTTTATATTATGACTAAGTTTGTCTTACCGTCTGTGAGATTAACGTGCGAAGTCCTAAGATCACGACATGACAGTGCTGGATAGCTCCTGCTTCCACGAGGCCTCCTTACCGCCTCGAGTGCCCCACGCGCTGCCAAGACGCCCGTCATGACTTCTTTCACCCATTCAATGTCTTCCTCTGTCAAGTAAATTTTGTTAATGTAAAAGTGGGATGATAATAAAGAAAACAAACAAAAAGTTCATTAGGGTTCCCTCGAATAATAAAGAAATGTAAATAAAAAAACAAAAGAAATATGTATCTAATCACCAGCAAAAAACATAAACAACAAAATAAAGCGACAGAACTAAAATAATCACCACAGTAAAATCGTGACAGTACTATGTTTATGCCTGGAAAATTGTGTGTACTCCCTAGCATCAAACTGACCCTGTTACAATATGAATTCCCCCACAAGCCCACAATTACATGAAAAACACATCAGTCAAAAAAGGGTGTACCCGATTCTGTCGGAAAATCCTAGCGTAGCACCGAATCAAAATCTTACCTTCGTCGAAATTATCTTCAGTAACAGATTCCATAGATTGCATTTCTACACTGCGACGTCTTCTGGTGTATGACGAGAATAGTTCAGGAGGAATCTGTGGTGCTGGGGCGGGCGGGCCCGGTGGTCCAGGGGTTCCTGCCGGTCCAGGTAAACCGGGCCTTCCTTCTGGTCCCGTTGAGCCTTTTGGTCCAAGTTGACCTTCGGGCCCCGCTGGCCCTATTGGTCCGGTGTCTCCTTTTAGTCCTGGAGGTCCTGCGGGTCCCTGAAATAAAAGAATTATCAAAAATAAGATAATTATCGAAATCAAGATAAGTAGGTATTGGAAAATCATGTTTTAACATGACCATGAATTTAAAATAAAATCTAAATGCACACCATTTCTCCTTTAGGTCCAGGTGGCCCAATTGGACCAGGCAGGCCTTGCTTGCCGACTTCGCCTTGATCACCTTTCAAGCCCATTAGCCCAGTATCGCCAATGTGACCCTTTGGCCCGCGGTTACCTTTGTCGCCCCTTATTCCTTGGTTACCTGGAGGCCCGGCCTTGCCTGGTAGACCCGAAGGGCCCATTATTCCTGGAGCACCATTTTCACCCTGAAAAAATTTGGTACATATTTACATCATTTCATTTCTTGTTTCTATGGATTGCCACACAAAATAATTACGATATTGTAAATTTATAGACGTGTGCTTACATTAGGACCTGGCAACCCTCTTAATCCTCGTTGTCCTTCTGGCCCTGCTGGCCCGGCGGGTCCATTTGGTCCTTGCTCTCCAGGAAAACCTTTGGGTCCCAGATCTCCCTTTTCTCCAGTAAGACCGGGGCTACCTTGCAGTCCTGCTGGACCTTCTGAACCCTGTTAACGAAAACCATGTGATTAGATCAGTAACATAAATAGTAACAAAATTATATGTAGGTATATTATAAAAATACAAAGTTGCCGTGAGGTTATCACGTCACCACTCTGTTAAAAAAACTAGAGTTTTATTATTTATTAAATTTTCAGGAAACTTACAGGATTACCAGGGATCCCAGTTTCCCCGGATTTCCCTGGTGGACCCACTGGCCCAGGGGCCCCTGGAGGCCCGGTACTACCTTCAGGCCCGTCAGATCCTGGTTCACCCTTGATGCCTTGTGGGCCTGTTTCTCCTCGCTCTCCTGGGAATCCAGCAGATCCAGTATCTCCTTTAGGCCCTTCCGGACCTGGAGGTCCTTTAGGGCCAGTTTCACCTTGTAATCCTGACGGGCCATCATCGCCTTTAGGCCCGACTGCTCCTCTAGGTCCCTGTAAATACGAAATGAGAAATAAATAGTAACTTGTGTCTTTGTAAAGTTTTCATCACATTTCTTTAACTGCCATGTTGTTTTTACCAGTTTTCCTTCAGGGCCTTGAACGCCCGGCGGACCAGGTGCCCCGGGACTACCAACATCTCCCTGTTGTCCCTCAGCGCCACGTGGCCCTGCTTCTCCTTGGATACCTTTAGTTCCTCGCCGCCCTGGTGGTCCTGTAGGGCCAGCTGGTCCTGTTGCTCCTGTTAACAGAAAAATGAGGCTGGTGGTGTTTCAAACGTTCACTGTAGCGTGATGAAATTTTAATATAGCGTTGTACCATTAGGATGTAGGTTCGTATTTAAAGTAACAGGAACTAGTACATAAAATTCGTACCCAAAGCCCCAGCATCTCCTATGTCTCCTTTGGATCCCTGTTGTCCTTTGGTCCCTTGTGGTCCAGCAGGCCCGAGAGCTCCAGGTGGGCCGCGGACTCCGTCTGCGCCCGGTTGGCCAGGTGCGCCGGCATCACCGGGCGGCCCTTTGTCACCGGGTAAGCCTACTGGCCCAGCTTCTCCCCGAAGACCTTGTATACCAGGAGATCCAGGTGGGCCCTGAAAATTAACACGTTGAACAGTTATTCAGGAAATTACGATTGGTATTCTAACTAAAAGTATATATTATGCGAAAGAGTTGGTTTATTAGGCTATTCACGCTTGGCACATGGTTAAATCATAACTTGGGCTAGGCTAGGTCATAATATACTTTTTGCCAGTGAATGTATGTTTCCGTGGGATAATTTACGACGGGGGGAAGCTGCGGGGAAAACTAGCATTAGGTAAATTATTTCGCATCGTCATACTTACAGATTCTCCCATTGCTCCTTTGAAGCCTTTTTCTCCAGGTGGTCCTGCTTCTCCTTTGTCACCGTCTTCGCCAGGTGGCCCTACTGGGCCGGGGGCTCCAGTTAAACCTCTTGGTCCAGGCAATCCGTCACGACCGATAGGCCCTAGAATGACACAAATTTTGTTTGTTTCGCTAAAATGATATTAGAATTAAACACAAAGATGGGGGATAGCGATTCGCTAACATAATGAGGTTTTATGCATTTTCTGTTATTTTTCAGCTAAGAAAAAAAAATTAATTGTTCTAATGATTTTAATTAAGTTGTATAATAATTCTCTAAAAACATAATATTAATACGGTTGCGAATCATATGTTAATCAAAATACAACCTGATACTAATAAAAGAAAAATAGAATTTTGCGTCCTAACGTAGCCTTTTCCTTATAGAATAAAATGATAACAGGCCGACTATGTTACTGACCTACTGGTCCTGCTTCACCAATTTCGCCTTTTTGTCCGCCAGGTCCAGGCGATCCTCGAGGTCCTTCACGGCCTTGAGGTCCCTGCGGTCCTTCATTGCCAGTTTCACCAGGCTCTCCCTTATCACCTCTGATGCCCGCTGGGCCAGGCGGACCTAAGTCACCTTTAGCGCCAGGGATTCCCTATTACAAATGCAGTTTAGGTTAGGGTTACATAATAATTATGAATATTAACAGTTTCCTAGCTTAGTACAATTGAATCCAGCCAGAATTTTGTTTTATTTATTTGCTTATGTAGTAACATCAAATACAACTCACCGCAGCTCCCGGTAAACCAGGCTCCCCGTTATTTCCCGGTGGGCCTGGAGATCCAACTGGCCCAGGTTTTCCTTCGGGGCCTGGTGGTCCAGGTGGGCCCTCTTTTCCCACTTCTCCTGGAGTACCCACGTCTCCTGGCGTTCCAGGAATACCAGAAGCACCGGGAGGGCCCGGTGGACCGGACTCGCCATTAGAACCCTGAGGCCCGACAGGCCCTGAGGGTCCTGTTAGACCTGTAGCACCGGGTTCACCCTTAAAAAAAAAGATTACTTTTTAAAATAGAATTTTAGTTACGTTTTTATAAGTAGATATTATAATAAGATTAATGACGCCTTGGAAGTATACCCGCTTAATAAACAATTATGTAAAAGTACACTCTTTAAATATCTTAATAAATTGACATATGAAGAGACAGAAAACTTATTAAAAATAATGAAGTAGTAAACTCTTATACTCACCCTCTCACACTCATTCACACACTTTCACACACTACTTACCGAGAGGTTAACACTCCACATACCCATTTGATTTTTTTATGTTATAAAATTTTATTTCAGTCCTGTTTTCTGTGTAATGATATACCAACATGTCTAATTTAAGCTAGTATAGTAATGGTCATAATAAGGAAGAGCGCTGATGTCTGAGATACGGATATTTTTATCTAGTTCAGACACAGATGCCTTCACTATAAAATCAAGATAGAATTATAAATGGTCCTGTATATCAGTTTAAATGTAACCTATGTTTTTTGTGACAAATAAATTATTATCATTATTATTATTATTATTATATTATATCGTTTACTAGCTTCCGCCCGCGGTTTCTCCCGCATGATATGTCGACAAATTATACACATAAACCTTCCTCTTGAATCTCTCTTTCTATTAAAAATCAAAATCCGTTGTGTAGTTTTAAAGTTGTAAGCATACATACACACATTAGGACAGACGCGGGAAGCGACTTCGCTGTATACTATGTAGTGATTTATAGTTTTTGTTTATTCCTAACCGTAGGTCCTCGTTCTCCTGGCGGGCCAGGTAATCCTGCTTTCCCATCGGGTCCGGGGGCACCCATAGCTCCCGGGAAACCTCGAACGCCTTCTAACCCTTGTGGTCCTCTCTCGCCAGTTGAACCTGGTGGTCCAGGCTGCCCCGTATCGCCTTTAGGTCCTGGAGGCCCGTCTGACCCTCTCCGGCCACGTGGTCCTCTGTAACCCTAAATGTGGCAAATATTTTAAATTACTTTTTATATGAACTTTTATCAAAATAATGATATGGTGAATGACAACTGGCGCTCTGTTTTTTTTTTTTTTTATGAAACAGTAATTACCCTGGGTCCCGTTTCACCCCGATCACCTTGCTGTCCCACCAAACCCTGTGAAAAAAGTTGACATTATTTTCAAGTTACCTACTTAAGTACGTATGTATCTATTGTGTTGCACATGAAATTTTTTGGTCTATGCATCACTTTAAGGTAGAATGGTAGAAAATGCCAAAGGCACATACAGCGTGGCGCTACAATGGCGACATCGTTTAATGGAAATATGTATAATGTCTTCATGAAACGAAAATCTGTGTTAAATTAATGTCACCAATTGTAGCGCCACTTATAAATTGTGTAACTTTTAACTCGTCAAAACTAATTTTCATAAGACCTGAAAATTACATACCATTAATCCTTTAGTGCCTCGTCTGCCTCTCCTTCCGGATGCACCCTTGTCACCCTTTTCACCTTGGCTGCCGGGATACCCTTGCGGACCTTGTGGACCCGTCGCTCCTTTCTCCCCGGCTATACCAATGGAGCCAGTTTCACCCCGTGGTCCTTCTACACCCTAAAATCAAGAGTGAGTAACGGTAGAGTTTCTTGCCCCTTCTTTTCATTACGAAACTACCTTTTGGAAGGGGGAACTAGAATCAATGCTATTTTTTGTTTATTTTGTCGTTCAAAAGTGCCTTTCACCAGCCAATTTGAAAAAATGACTTGATGAATATCCGATACGATGGAATTTGTCTAACTTAGTTATAGAAAGAAGTAAATGGCATAAACACAAATAAAACAACTTGCAAGTATACAAAAAAATCTTAAGCCAGAAGGGCCTCGGGCAGATATTTAAAAGCTATATTACCTTTTGTCCTTCAAGTCCTTCAATGCCAGGGGGACCGGGTTCACCTGTTAATCCTCTTTCTCCTTTGGGTCCCATATCACCTTTTTCTCCTTCAATACCTGAATATAAAAAAATGTCTTTAGTATAATCAATTTGCCTAGCCTTTTCCCAACATTGTTGGGGACGGCTTCCAGTCTAACCGAATGCAGCTGAATACCAGTATTTTACTTGGAGCGACTGCCAATCTGACCTCCACAACCCAGTGGGTAAACTGGGTAATACGATACCTCTTGGTAAGACTGGCTGTCAGACTGTCTATAGTATTCTTCTTTTCGTGTGGTTAGTGACTAACCTGGTGTCAGAGTTTTTATGCTGTCTTTAGTATAATACGTTAGTTTAATTAACGACGCGTTAATAAGATATACAATTGATCGTTCTTGCCTCTTATTCCTTTGTCGCCTTTGTCCCCTGGCAAGCCTCGCGGACCCTCATCTCCTTTTAAACCACGACTTCCAGGAAATCCCAGCATTCCCTAGAATGGTAGATTTTTTGTTTTACTGCGTTACAATGTTTTAGGCTTTTTTTATTTCCTTAACCTTTTAAGCGCCATTGTCACATACGCAGACAAGTAAGCGCATGCTCTGTATGCCAACGACACAAATATATGACAATGCGGTGCACTAATAACACAAAATAAACAATTACATCATTACTTTTGTGTGTTTTTATGGATATCTTAAAAATTGTAACTCTCGTTCGTATTTAATGACATTAAACAGATTAAAAGACACCATGGATATTGGGAAATTCATGATAACAAGAAGAATTAAATTTGTAGCTTAACGTGGAAAGTACGCGCATGAGTTTATGCTCTGGCGTTCAAAAGATTAAATGTCAATACATACCTGTGGACCCTGAGGGCCTACGTCTCCTGATGCTCCCTGCTGGCCTGGATTACCGGGAGTACCTGGTGCACCTTCCGGGCCGGGTAACCCTGAAATACCTGGTTTTCCCTGAGGTCCCTGGAAATCATTCCAAAATTATGATAAAATGTAGATTTAATAAGTCTGTTTTTTATGACTGTAATCGACACAGATCAAACAAAGAAATATACTGATTAAATTTTTTTGAGAATTTAACATATTTTCATTGGTAGGTACCTGAATTCCTGGTGCGCCGGTAGGACCCTGAGGCCCTGATGAGCCTGGAGAACCGATAGTACCTGGCTGTCCAGGCGGACCTGGAGGACCTGGTTGGCCAGACGAGCCTTTTGCTCCATGGGGCCCTTCTAGACCAGGTATTCCTGGGTACCCGATTAGACCCGGAAAACCTCTTGGTCCCATAAAGCCTCGGGGTCCCTAAGAAAAACAAATTATGCAGTATGAGTAAATTAAACAACGCATCCTAGAACCAAACAAGTTTCCATACAAAAAATAATTTACCAGTTCCCCAGGAATTCCAGCTGGCCCAGGGGGTCCATCGTCACCCGGTGGTCCGTCTTGACCTGGCGCGCCTGCTTCACCTTGTAGCCCCGCAGTTCCTCTCTCGCCTTTGTCACCAGGCATGCCCGGTAGTCCAGGGTAGCCCTGCTCGCCTTTAGTACCGGCAGCACCCGTTGATCCTCTCTCACCATCCCTGCCTGTGTGACCTCGTCGTCCCAATCTGCCAGGTGGGCCTTGTAGACCCCTTGGGCCTGGTGGACCCTAAAATTTAAGTCATTCCGTAAAACTCATATTGCACAAAATAAAAATCAAAACAATTTAACATTTTGTAGACTTACTGGTTCTCCTTGCTCTCCCAGTTCTCCTTTGGGACCTTCGGGGCCTATATCGCCTTCCGGACCCGCTGGACCCGTCAAGCCCATTGGTCCCTCTGCCCCTCGCATCGCAGCCTGTAATTATTTTCAGGTTATTATAACTTGAACATACAGACTACTTGCATTTTATTCACTAATGAAAATTAATTATTGTAACAGACATACCATGTGTTGTGAGAACATTTGTCGAAGAGCTTCCGATTGAGCGTCGGGTCCTTTGTCAGTTGAAGATTGTTGTAGCTGCAAATAACATTTTTTTTTATTTTGTGTTACATTTTGACAAACTACAGTTTGAATAAAATGTAATACAAAAATGAATAGAGTATTAGCGAGAATGTTATCTTTGACCGTAATGTGTACGTGACGTAGGTGATAAACTTGATGAGCAATTCTTCCTCCTTTCGGGTAAAACGCATAACTGATAACAAACTCTGGCCTTGACCATATAGGTAGTGCTTTTAAAACGCTTCATACACTGCAAGTAGTTCACGGTCGGTACGGTGAGTGTTTACACGCAAGTCAACCATGACTTGCGTGTAGTGATGGAGGGATGTAATGTAGGTAGATGAATATTTATTATTATTGTAAGTCAGGTAGGTCAGGTGCCGGCCGCCGCTGGCAGTCCGCAATATACGAACTAACCGAGTGCCCGTGTTTCATTACGTTGCCCCGTTCTTACCAAACATCACACTTAGCTTAAGAAAAAAATAAAGCTAAGGGTTGCCATTCTTCATCCTTTAACTGTAGAAGGACGACACCCATGGCGGTATCGGAAGCCACTAATGCTAGTTACTTTTTGAAATATTCCCCGTACCTAAAAGCCTGTTGTGGTACTTACCGGAATAACGAATACGTTTCCTGGGGGTCCAGGAAATCCTTGCGAGCCCTCAAAGCCAGGCTTTCCCGGTTCTCCTTTAGGTCCCCTTGGACCTTGTGGACCTGGTGGCCCTGGGTATCCTCTAGGGCCCATGTATGTACCAGAATTGCCGTAATCGTAGTAAGTCTCAGACGAATCATAGTTTGTTGTAGAATTATCCTGAAAGAAGTCGGGGTAGTTGCTAGAGTAAGGCAATAGAAAAAGTAAGCACTCCTCAAGACATTAAGGTGAACATTTCTTAAAAACAATGAATTTAAAATTGGATAAATGTAATTGCTCAAAATCGGTGAAGGAAAAAATCGTGAGGAAACCGGCATGCCTGAGAGATATTTCTCAACAGCATGTGATGCTAAGTCATGGGCAGCATTAGAAATCTGACACCAGGTTAGTCACAAACCACACGAAGAAGAAGAAAAAGAATGTAATTGGAAACGGATTTCATAAAAAGGTACGAGTATCATAGGTGCCACACTGCCACACACACAATAATGATGCTTCTCTAAATTCCACAAAAAAAAAATTGAGCTTCTAAACAAAAGAACACGTTATCTCACTTGGGTAACTTCCGGGGGATGTGTGAGCCAATCTGTGTCTTCTGTGGTTGTCATAGAGCTGTACGTTGCCTCCGTGACGACCAGTGTTGTCCCAGACACATCCGTTTCGTCATCGTCCCCTCGTTTAGACTGGAACAAAATACGTTATGGAAATAATCTCACGTGTCATAAAAACATGATAATTCCATTAAAAACCCCATATTATTATATTGAGGTGTGGGTGGCATCAAATATGAAGAAATGTTTTTGCTGTCCATGTGAGTGTTTTGTACATTATAATTGACATTACATGACAAACGTATTACGTTTTCCTTAGAATCACGAAGAAAGGTGTACGCTTTATCAATTCACCATAAGATTTACAAATTACTTTAAAAACACTTATTATTCTCGGCGGATTTCTATTAGAATTTTTATGTTAATAAACTTACTCTTGGAGTGGTTCGTTCCAAAGTATATTACTATACTCTTTGGCGTCTTCAGGTTCGTTCTCCAAGGAAGTCGGCGGCGGTGGTAGAGGTATTAATTCGTTATCATCCGTAAATGTACCGAAAATGCTGTTTTCATCTGAAATAAATGCACGAACTTTTAACAACAGAAACTAGTACTCTTTAATACTGAAAACTCTTTAAATTGTATAAGCTTTGATACCTGAATCCGTCGATTGCGACGCTGAATACTGATTACTAATCGGGAATGAACTAGCGATCTGCCATACCGGCTCAGGAGTGGTCAGTACTCTCGTAGGCCACAGATTATCCGACTCATTTCTATCAAAAAACCTGTTTCTGCTGTGAGTTTCGTATCTCCTTCGTACGTCGTCTTCTGTTAAAGTACCTAAGTTGGGATGTTCTGTGGAATCTAGTCGAGGATCAACATAGAGTATTGGATTAACTTCTGCTTCTAACTGTGCTGCTGGTATAATAGGGACGTATGGCAGGCCAGGCCCCCCTTCGCAGTCGGGAGCTATCGATAAGCACATGTCGTAGGCGACGTCCGGTTTGTTTGCGAATTGGAGTAACTCGATTTCACCCTAGAACATAAAATTAAATAAATTGTTGCAGTTTCTGTAAGTAATTTATTGTTAAGTTTATTCTCTCGTTTCTATCTTTATTACGAGATATTATATCTTGAGATATTTCTTTAATGTCAGTCAAATGAAAATAACATTTAAGTGTAACCATTTCTTAGCATAATTGAATAAGTATTACATACACACATACACATAAGTATTACACATCAGCTGATTGTTTCTTCGCCGGGAGAAAAAGCAGTTCAAATAAAAACGGTCAAGGCCACGCAACATCAGGTGTGTCTACCTGCCTCGCACCGACCATCCGATAACGCCGCTCCATCTGTGGCTCACACAGAGACAAGCATCGATCTCGCTCTAGTGGAGCCCGTTCGCAGCGAACACACTGACCATCAAAGAGTACAATAATAAGACTGATAGTACAATAATAAGACTGATAAAGAGAAGCCTCTTGAAGCATTTTTTTGACAACTAAATCGAACTAGCAGCGCCACCTGTGAATTGAATCCGCACTAATTCGCAGAAACACTATATATATATATATATATTTAGTAATAGAAGCTTACTGAAACTTTCAATTGTACAGAAAGTTTCATTATTGAAACTTTTAGTAGTTAGGGTGGCGGCTGAAATAAAACAGTGGAAAATTCATTTAATTTTTTATTTTCGTAATGCTTATGTTTATCGTAATAATAATATTTTAATTCAGATTTCTCCATATAAATTGCTAGTGTTTAATACTTAAGAGCTAATGTAATATATAGTAATACTTAAGAGCTAATGTATATATAGTAAAATACTTAATAGCTAATGTTAGTAAACAAAACAAACAAAAATAGAAAAAACTATTTTATTGTAATATCTTTGAGCTGCTATTTTGGTATTATCATCACCATTGGCGTATACGGTTAATAGATCTGCACCAACTATATAATATTAGAGTAATAGTTAAGTCTGTGAAGTATTCTTTCAGTTTTTCTTTGTGATTAATACATTCAAAAGGATAATCAATAAGTACATCTGCAACTAATTTTATAAATATCGCGTTTAGGACGTTCTTTTCTTAAAAATGATTCAATATCGAATATCAGAAGTTACATAATCTTGCTTCTCAGTCATATGCGAAAACCTGCACAGTTATTTTTACATATGCAGCTACAATCCACTAAGAAGTCCAAAGGTTAGGAGGGTTTACTTTAGATGAAAAAAATCTTGCGTTATCGATGCACAAGAAAAGTCCGAAGGCATAATATTCATTACTGTATAAAGTATAAAGTCATGACGCCAATATTTGCCAAGTCGTAGAAACGACGCTTTTGTATCATTAACTAACTCGTTTATAGCGCTGACATTAATAGAGCTTTGGTCACACACAGAATTTATAATTATAAGCCCTGTTTTTTGTATTTCTGATACAACACTTTTAATTAAATTTTTCAATTCAATTTTATTTATGCCATTAGTAAAATAGTAAGCTACTGGTTGCTTAAAATTATGTTTTAAGCGTTTGACCATGAATACAAGAGTGTGGTCAGCAAACCTAACATTTTGTGAATTGGCAAATCCCTCAAATGCATCTTTGTGCTTGTTATAAAATACTTGCGGGGTCAACGATATTTCATCAAAATTTATAAGACTGCATAGTCGGTCAGGAACTCAGGACTATCCTTTGCCAGAACATTTTTTTTAATGTTTTCAAATACAATTGGGTTTATACTAGGATACAATTTAATTTGACTGAAGGTAATGTAAAATATTTATACAGTAATGAATATGCCTTCGGACTTTTCTTGTACATCGATAACGCAAGAATTTTTTCATCTAAAGTAAACCGTCCTCCTTTGGGCTTCTTAGTGGACTGTAGCTGCATATGTAAAAATAACTGTGCAGGTTTTCGCATATTCTGGATAGTTTGCTGAAATACCTTATCTTTACACAATTTCAAAGCGTTTGATAATCTTGCCTTGTATGATTAGCCTCTTTTTCTCAAACGGCTTATTTTTGACTGCAGATGCTTGATTTTGGTGGTGAAGGGTTTAATTTGGACACAATTGAATTCCAATGAACGCACAGAATCTGAAAAAAAAAAGATATATGTTTATACACATAATTTCTACATCAGTTTCAGTTACGTAACCGATACCGGCATCGGTTTTTTTTTTTAATCAGAAACAGATTTAATTGTTATATGAAATATTCATCAGTTAATGGCAAATACTATAATCAGGTGTTACAGCTCGGTCAGTTTAGGAAACGATTTATTTACTTATATTTTACTGAGAATTTACATAATTATTAGACTTTTACAAAAAAAAAAAATTGTGTAAAACCTTTTTATTATTTTTGCCCTTTAATAATACTCAAGCGCTATTCATGCAAAGCCATTATGCTCAAGCGTGATTAAAAGGTAACTACTCTGCAAATACAGCATTAAATTGACTACTAGCATTTAATTGTGTACAATCATTACAGCAGGTGCAATGCTGTCATGTACTGTGCCTGAAATAATTGAGTGAATAATTAATAAGAAGCTTTTACTGGGTTTAATAATTATTATTATTAATATTATTTGGTCCGTTTGTTCTATATCTGATCTAATATCTCCAGTAGTTTCGGATAGTCATCGCATCGCAAAAAGAGTGAGAGATTAAAGAGAGCACCTGTGTTTACGCATGCACACTTATTGGCTAATCTTAGTTGAGATTGGCCAGCATGACTGACATTCAGTCAGAAAGAAACTACAATTATTATAATTATAGGTCAACCTACCTGTATTTATATGATGCAGCAGCTGTGGTGATTCAGAAGCAGAATTCTGGCTCATTTTTTTACTAGCTTCTACTAAAAATGATTCTTGATCCAACACAAAACTGGCTGATTGTCCTGAAGTAAAAATAAAGCTAAAATTATTACTAGTTCACTATTGAACACATTTAAACTTATGTTATTATTTATATGATTACCTATGTATATAATTGAAACATTGTTCGAAAGAGAGAAATTAAATGATCGATAGGGACAGAGCTAATAAGAATTGTATGGAAGATAATTTTAGTCTAAGATATGAGTGGGTACTAGAATAGAATGATGGGGGCTTGTCCAATTGTTCAACTAAGTGAGAGATCTTATGAGGCTGAACCGAAGCCTCTTAAATACTAGATAAAACAAAGGTTAAAACAGTTTTATTTTAAAATTCGTTCAAACTTAATATAAAAAACCTATTCAAAACGCAAGATAAATAGCATACATACCATGTAAATGTAGTGATGGAATAGCCAAAGCCCAAAGCACTTAATTTATTATTCCGAACTCGATCACCAATTGTAAAATGTTTGTCACAATTCATCTTCTGATAATACTCGTAATCAGATGCTGTTTCGAGTTGTCCTCCAATGAGAGTGACCCATGTCTTGAACCGCTCAGGGCATTTTTCAGCATTTGGAAAACGATGCATTGGGGTGCCTAAAAATAAGAAAAAATAAAATTTGTTAGCAATTCATTTTATTCAGCTATTTGCTAAGTGTAGTTCAGGGGTAAGTATTATAAACACATAGTTTGTGACTTTGCAAGGATGGTAGAGAAGAAGAAAGTAAAACTTACCACCAGGAGCACATCCAAATGCACATAACATGCATTATGAACTATAATTATAATATAGTAAGTAATTGTAAAACACAACACAAAAACAGCGTCCTTTCGCGATATTGTCCAACACAATTCAAATTATTTCGGGGCGAAAACACCACAACAAGGCGTAGGAGATCAAAGCTCAACTCGGCGCACTAGCTGAAAGTATTTACAGCCGAAATAGAACTGAAAAAACGGAGAAATTCTACAAACATGAAACAACGCTACGAAAGTAGCCACCATTTTGAATTTGTCGGTAGTTGTCAATGGTTAACGTTTGTCAGTTGTTGCCATTATCAGTTGGGTAATTTTTATCGGTTGGTTTTATCAAATATTTAATTTTTACTGTGAATGCATGTAAAATAATATAGTTTTAATATTTTGAAATTTCTTGTGAATATATTTTGATTTTGTTAGTCATTTACAGATTGTTTTACGAAACTAGTGACATCTACACAACTATTGAATAAATTAAAAACGACACATGACAAAATGACATTTCACATTTCATGATTCATATAGGAGATAGCGCCACTATCAGTCGAAATAGCACCACATAGCGACTGTCCCCCCCCTGCTGACCATACTGATAGCGAGCCGGTTCCGTCAGAGAGCGCGCTGTCACGACTGTCGCCGCCGCCGCCACCGCAGTCACGTAATAATAAATCGTATGCGAATATTGTTGCGGAAACCCTGAGCCAACGGGGTGAATCAAAGCACAAAGATCCCGGCGAGGAGTGGGTTGTTGCACAGAGGCGTAAGCATAGGAATAGATACGAGGGCGTGCGTGGCAACGCAACTTATTTGCCAGATGATAGATTTAAACCAGCTGACACTAAAATTTCTTTGTTTCTGTCTAATGTCCACATGGAAGCATCAGTGAAGGATATAGCTGAGTACATACTTACGAAAACGAAAGAAAAGGTGTCATTACAGAGAATTAAAATGAAAATTGATAAACGATACAACGCATATAAAATAGTCATTAGCAGGGATAAGTTAAATCTATTTCTGAAGAATGAACTGTGGCCGGACGGTGTTACGTGTCGGCGTTTTAGACCCTACAGAACAGCCGAGTCGGTCGGCAAATAAACTACCAAGTCATGGATAACACATCGAAGTCAAAGTCAAAGATAAATACATTTATGACTTATAATTGTAGGTCTTTAACAAGATCAATAGACTACGTAAGACTGCTATGCAAAACATCGGACATCATTGCCCTACAGGAGACCTGGTTGATGCCACACGACATTTCTGTGTTGGGAGGCATTGACCCCAACTTCGACTACGTTGGAAAATCAGCAGTGGATGCCTCAGCGGGCATTCTGCGAGGGCGACCGTACGGAGGAGTTGCGATACTGTGGCGTAAGAGTGCCTATCAGTCAGTGTCGGTAATAAAATGTGAGAGTGAGCGTCTTATTGCTATTAAAATCTGCGTAGGTGCGAGTTCGTTTGTAGTGTTCTCGGTATATATGCCAACTGAATCGAATGACAATCTTAGTGAATTCGTAGACTGCCTAAGTGAAATCAATGCGGTAATTGAAAGTAGTGGGGTTGATGCAGTGTTTATGCTCGGTGACTATAATGCACAACCAAATGGACTGTTCGGTAGAGAACTTAGCAACTTTTCCTCTGAAGTGCAGTGGCAGTGTGCTGACGTTACCCTACTAGGCAGTGGATCGGGCACATACACGTATGTAAGTGATGCTCATGGTACAACTAGCTGGTTGGACCACTGTGTAGTAACAAAAGCAGCTTGGGACACTATTAAGGACATTAGTGTGGTTTATGACGTGTCGTGGTCTGATCATTTTCCCTTGAAATTAAACTGTGAACTCGACATGCTAAAACCTAAATGTACCCTTGTTCAATCTCAGTGTAATGCAGTAAAGTGGGGATCAAGGGACCCTACGCAGACGGTTATGTTTACCAACCTTTGTAATAATAAGCTAAGGGAAATAGACTTTCCGACAGAGTTCATTAATTGTAGTCATAGTGAAAATATTTGTACTAACTTGGAACATCATACAATAGTTGACAAATTATATAATAATATTGTAGATATTCTTTGCGAGGCTGCAACTGCTAGTCACAATCACAAAGTTCAGCGCAAAAGATATATTAAAACGGGTTGGAATAAACACGTTAAAGATGCGCACAGGCAGGCTCGGCTTCATTTTTTGAGCTGGGTGGCAGCGCGTAAGCCTAGAACCGGGTCGCTATATGAAAATATGGTGGCAAGTAAAAAGCTTTTTAAAAATAAGCTAAAGTGGTGCCAAAACAACGTGGATCAAGTTAAGATGAACGAAATTGCGAGTCATCACGAAGCTAAAAATTTTAGTAGTTTCTGGAAAGCCACAAACCGCTTGAATCCCAAGTTGGGCCTGCCAGTGTGTGTCGGTGGCGTGAACCAGCCTAAGGCTATTGCCAATTTATTTATGGCCTCGTTTAGGACAGATTCACCACTAGGACCGTCGACGGGTGGGTCGAATGCTAGGGAGGGGTCCAATGGCATGCCTATCGTGTTCACCGCTGGGGAGGTTAGGTCTGTCTTAAAATACCTGAAGCGGGGTAAGTCTCCTGGACATGATGGTTTAAGCGCAGAACACCTACAATATGCAGGTAAGCACTTACCCCGTGTCTTAGCTCTCTTATTTAATGTTTGTATGAGTCACTTGTATCTACCTGAGGACCTCATGAAAACTATTGTCGTTCCTGTAATAAAGAACAAGACTGGAGACGCGAGTGACAAGAGCAACTACAGGCCTATCTCCTTGGCGACCATTGTTGCGAAGGTGTTGGACGGTCTGATTGATAGGCAGTTGGATAAGTATATCACCTTACATGACGCCCAATTTGGGTTTAGGCCACGTTTGTCGACTGAAACAGCGATCCTCTGTCTCAAGCATACTGTCCAATACTATGCAGCAAGGAAAATACCTGTTTATGCGTGTTTTCTGGACCTCTCCAAGGCGTTCGACTTAGTATCTTATGACTGCCTCTGGAGGAAACTCTCCCATGACACTAACCTTCCTGTTGGACTGATTGCTGTACTGAAGTACTGGTACAGCAACCAGTCCAATTACGTTAGATGGGCAGGTGCCATGTCAGATGCGTACAGGTTGGAGTGCGGCGTGAGGCAGGGGGGGCTTAGCTCACCCAGGCTCTTCAACCTGTATATGAACCGGCTGATATGTGAGCTCAGCAACACCCAAATAGGTTGCTCCATTGACGGGCAATGTATTAATAATATTAGTTACGCGGATGATATGGTGTTACTGAGCCCATCCATCAGTGCGTTAAGGAGGCTCCTCCGAATTTGTGAAGACTATGCGGTGGCTTATGGCCTCAAGTACAACTCGACCAAAAGCGAGCTCTTAGTGTTTAAGGCCCAAAATAAAATGTACGACATTGTTCCACTAGTTACTTTGGGCGGAGGTCCGCTAAAAAGAGTCACTCGTTTTAAATACTTGGGGCACTGGGTCACCGATAGGCTGTCGGATGACGCCGATCTGGAGAGGGAACGTAGGGCATTGGCTGTCAGGTGTAACATGCTGGCCCGCAGGTTCGCACGGTGCACGGGGCAGGTAAAAATAACACTGTTCAGGGCCTACTGTCAGTCGCTGTACACGTGCGCACTGTGGGTCAGTTATACACAGGGCTCGTATAATGCCCTACGAGTCCAATATAATAATGCGTTCCGGGTAATGCTGGGGTTGCCGCGCTTCTGTAGCGCGTCGGGGATGTTTGCGGACGCACGCGTTTCGGATTTCGGTTCGCTGCTGCGTCTGCGAATCGCATCACTAATGCGTCGGGTGCGCGACAGCCCCAACAGCCTCGTGGCTACTATAGCCGGCAGGGTGGATGGCCCTATAATACATCACTGGATGGCGGCTCACAGACCGCAATTCAGGTATGTTAGATAATAACATAGTTTTAAGTATTTTATTGTCACTAACACTATGAGTCTTTTTTTTTTTTTAATCTTTATTTATTTACAGGGTTTTTTCTGTAAAGAATATGTCACCCCGATGATTGAATACATGTTATTAAATCTAAGAATTAATCTACCCGCAACCTTATACCTACAATAATGATACGATAAAGTGTTCTAGCCTCATCTGTTAATGGTGCGGCTAGAACGCTATTATAGAAGCCTACATTAAAGCTATTGACAAAAGTTTGGCGTCTCAGGTCTCCAATACGAACACACTCCGACAGGATATGATGCACGTCTTCTATAACTCCACAGACAACGCAATTGGGAGAATCAACTTTGCGCATCATGAATCCGAAGCTATTAAGCGGTATGTGACCGGATCGGAGCCTTAAAGCCGTCACCACTTCCTGTCTAGTCATCCCTCCCTCGCTGAACCAAAGAGTCCGTGGAAGAGATGGCTGAATCGTTTTGTACCATATACCTTTCATTAATGACCTCTTATCAAAATATTCTGACCAAGATTGAACACATTTGTCTCTAAGTAGGGGTAAGAGCTCGGTATGCCAGGGAGAACATGGATACATTTGTCCATCGGACGCGGCTTCGTTTGCTAAACGATCAACCACTTCATTACCCTCTATTCCAACGTGGGAAGGGATCCATTGCAATACAATTTTTTTTATTTTTGGCAACAAATTCAGTAATCTCACTTAAAATAGTAAATGCTAGTGGAAGCCCTGTAACTGATGGGGAACTTGTGCATCTCATCAGATGAAGAAGAGCACTTTTCGAGTCAGTGAAAATGACAAACTGATCACCGTCCAAAGACTCGATATATGCCAAAGCTTCAGCAATAGCGATAAGCTCCAAGTGCATTATTGACACTTTTGTTAATACTTTAAATTTTAAAAAAACATCTATTTGTGAATCGTAAAAGGCCGCGCCACAAAAATTCTTCCCTTTAGAACCGTCCGTATACACACAGTAAAAGCCAGAATAAAGTGCATTTAGAGATTTACAACATATTGATTTTAAATTACATACATTATAACAGTGTTTAGGTTTATCTACTAAATCTAAATTTGGTTTTACAATAGCTGATAAGTCCATATTGTTGACCCACGTAGTCATGGAGAAAGCGCCTATTTTATTGCTACAATGCATATGTTCTTGCTTAAGAACATCATGAGACCAGACTAAAAGAGGTTTTTTCTTTTTTCTCCAAAAAGCATTACTGTCGCAGAGATGGTGTAGCTTATCCAGTATGTCTATCACAGGAAATTCAAAGCACTTAGATTTTAAATAGAATTTACCAGCTAAGTATCGGCGGCGAATATAAAGGGGAGGTAACATTAATTCCGATTCCATTACGTGAATCGGCGTGCTTTTGATAAAACCACCTATTAATCGCATACAAACGTTTTGTAACCTGTCCAGTTTTGTCAAATGTGAGTCTGCGCTATTGTCCAGTAGAAAGCTACCAAAGTCTATACGACTACGAATAAGTGCAATGTACAGACGTCTTAAATGGTTGGGGTGTATTCCCCATCCGGGCCCCACCAAAACCTTGAAAATATTGATCAGTTTTAGTACTCGATCACGGACCTCATTAATATGTTTCTTCCATCGAAGACCCTTGTCCAGCCACACTCCTAAGTACTTCACATGGTCTACTAATTCTAACAAGGTCCCATTTAAACGCACTTCTATAGTAGGTCTACGATAACCTCTACTAAACCAACAGATCTTACTTTTCTCGGGCGAAATGTCTAAACCCACACTCTTTAACAAGTCATTGATCACATCAAGACTAGATTGGATTTTAGATTGCCCGTCTCTAATAGAAGAACACTGTGCATAAATAGCGAAATCATCCGCGTACTGGGATATACAAATGTTATTCTGCAATTCTTTACAAATATTAAGCGTTATTATATTAAATAAAAGGGGAGACAGCGGATCACCCTGAGCCAAACCACATCCTGAATGTCTACTAATACAATTGTTTCCAGATCTTATTTTGAGTACTCGTCTGTGAAGAAAATTCCATAAATATTTACAGATGCGTGATCCTACTTTAAGGTTATCCAAAACATTGATTAAAACACTATTATTTACGTTGTTATAAGCATTATTTATATCTAAAAAGCAAGCTATAGTAGAACTACCCTCAGAAAAGCCAGTTTGTATGGTGGAGATTAGGCAACTGAGGCCATCTAGGCACGACCTACCTCTACGGAAGCCAACTGTGTTCACCGAAAATGTATTGCTTTTCTCCAAAAACCATTCCAATCTTCTATATAAAACATAGTGAAAAACTTTGCATATACACGACAGCAAGGATATGGGTCGGAGTGAAGAAACGTTACTAGGGTCGCGACCAGGTTTTGGAATAGGTATGATACAAATGTCGCGCCACTGGGAGGGGACAAAACTGTGTTCAAAAAAGTTATTAAATAAAGTAAGTAATAAAGATTTTCCTACATCAGGCAAATTTTTAATCATAGAATAGGATATATCATCTAATCCAGGAGATGTATCCTTAGATTTGATACATTTATCTAGCTCCTGTATGGAGATCTCACTATCTAAGACAGGGTTATTATGCTGGAACGTAGGAGTCGAAGGGGTCACATAATCTGGGGTAAGGGAATTTAAAAGATTTGTAGTACTATGGGCGTCTACAAAATGTCTAGGCGAACGGTAACCTTTCAGCCATCTCATTTTGCGCCACATATCACTAGTCGTTGTAGTGTGGTCAACGGAGGAACAGAAAGTTTGCCAGTTGTCTCCCGTGGCCTGACGGATAAGTCTTTGCGCTATACTTATGCGACTTTTAAGAGTATCAAAGTTCTGGGGAGAGGGATTACGCCTAAATATGGATAATGCAAGCCTACGTTGAGCCACAGCGTGTGACAGTTTTGCTGACCAATAGGGTTTCGGAATAAAATTTGAAGTGGGGTTTTGGTTAAATTTAAAAAATGGGATGAATTTGTCTGCAGCTTCACTCAGAATATTTAAAAACAAATCATAAGCTTTCTGAAGGTCATTCGGCAAATATAGATTACAAAATTTTTGTTCTAGATGCTTATTAAATGAAGTCCAGTCTGCTTTGCTAAAGTTTCTTTTAGTAATTGAAGGTAGAAGTGACGTACATAATGTTGATATTTTAATTAAAAGGTGGTCGCTGCCTAAATTTTCATTTAAAACGGTCCAATTGAGGTTCACCGCAACATCTGTGGACACCAAAGATATGTCAGGGGAAGACTGTTGTAAATGACTGTCAACTAGACGAACACGCGTATGTGTACCATCGTTTAAAGGAATAAAATTGCTATCTACAAGCGAGTCGTGCATAAGACTGCCTCTGTGGTCAGTTTTATAAGACCAACTGACGTGATGAGCATTAAAATCACCTAGGATTAAAGTCTTGGAAGGCCATAACGATAACAGACTATCCCAATCCTGCTGAGTGATAACGATTCGCGATGGACAATAGACAGACACAATATTTTCAAACGGATCACAATTAAATAACTGCACGCACACAACCTCAATACCGGTATTGTTTACCTGAACGCGTCGCAGCTGCGACTTAATCGTTTTGTGTACGATGATAGCTACACCACCGTATGAGTCATCCCGGTCTGTGCGATAAACAACATAATCATTAACTTTAAAATGACTTTCGGGTTCGAGCCATGTCTCACTAAGGGCTACAATATGGACCTTTTCCTGGCATAAAAGTTGATGGAACGATGCTAACTTAGGTCTGATACTTTGGGCATTCCACTGCAGGATGTTTAATTTAATATATTTGTTAGCCATCACAACTTAAAAAATAGTTAAACATTGCTTTTAAACAAGGCCACTCTGAAATAAAACTCGCAGAGACTACAGTTAACCATTTTAGGCACAGTTGGTAGATACACCTTATCTTGAAAATTATGCTAGTCTTTTTGAGATAAATGACTTCCTTTATTCTCGACCACAACTCACTAAAAGATGGACATTCATCTTTACCCTCTCCATCATCGGATACTTGATCAGTTGCAGTCATATCTTGATTCCAGAACATCCAATCATCTATGGGTGGGTTGTCCTTGGCTTTCGGTGACTTTACTGGTTTGGGTTTTGGAAGGTGGTTTTCCTTTCTACCAGTTACAGGAGTCTGCTCCTTGTGAACTATGGCCTTAGTGCGGACTATTTCAGCATAAGTGGAACGAATAGAAGCTTCCGGATTCACTTTCCTGGCTTGTGAAGGCATTTCTGTGACTACTGTGGCTTGAGGGAAAACGTCAGTTTCGGGAGGTAAAAGATTTTCGGGAGAGACATAACTTTCTAAGGCTTTCCTGTATGTGCATCCAAACTCAGCCATAATCTCCCTGAGCCTCCTCTCCTTCTTATATATTGGACAAGTCTTGCTGAGTGAAATGTGGTTGCCCTTACAGTTGACACATGAAAACAATAAAGTGTCGCAATTTTCGTGATGACCACCACACTTTGGACAGATCACATATTTGGACGGGCACATTTTCTTACTGTGGCCTAACCTCCAACATTGGGAACATTGTGAAACCTGGTGAATGTATGGCAAAACTTTTATGTTGATGTCACATACACGAACAAACGCAGGCAAATGATAGCCATCAAAGCAAAGTCGAAGGGTTTCACTGGGGCACCAACCACCGTCACTCCTGTTCCGGCGGTCTAGCCTCTTGAATGATAGAAGCTTAGCGGGGGTTGGACATGAAATATTGCTGAGGATCTCGTCATCTGTAAAGTCTAGGTCTACATCCTTAATTAGGCCATAACACACAGACAGTTGCATAGCCTTCTGGAACCTCCATCCCTTCTCCAAAAGTTTCTCGCACATTAAAAGATTCTGGGCAGCTGATTCACATTCAAATTCGAGTCGTATTTTAAAAGGACTTAAATACTTAATGCTGCGAATCTTTTCTATTTTATTCTCTTTTAAAATACGTGCCATTGCAAACTGCTTCGGAAGACGTTCCTTAGAAGAAGCATAAACTTCGTACTTTTCATCTTGTACCGAGTTTCTACTTCCATGACAAACCTTCTTTTTACTCCCCTTAATTTCTGTCCAACCCTCTTCTTCTTCAGTACTATCCTCTCTTACCCTTTTTGCCGCTCTTAATAGCTCCTCTTTATTTCGACCATCATCATCTGTACCATCCATTTCCGAAGAATCATTTAATAAGCTCTGTATATCATTATTAAATGCGGGCGTAGCACATCGCGGTGCAGGGCTCACGTTATCAGTCATAGCTCGATCGCGTAAGGCAAGCGCACCTGGGTGGTCCGGCGCACGCCGATGACACGTGAAAGTGCGTAAACAACACTTTGCGCAGTGGGGATATTAATTAAAATCGCGACGGTAAACACAACCAGCCCGTACGAATGCCGGTACGGTTCTCAACACTATGAGTCTTGGTACTTGAAATAAATTATTATTATTATTACATACACATTTGGTTTTTTTTACATTTTAATTAGTGGTCGGTACTTTAAGAGCAACTAAATTCGTTCAAAAATGAAAGATTCTTCAAAGAATGAGGTTACCTTTATAAAGGAATAATAAAAACTAGACAAAAACATAAATTTATTGTGCCAATGAGACTTTTAAAAATGAGTAATGACAAAGTGTATTTTTTTAATACAGACTTATTATTTTTAAAGGTCACTTGTGAAATATGTACGGCTGCATGATTATTAGAAAATGCTTCTGACTTTTTGGTCATTCATTTTAGTGTGTGTTTAGAATTTTACTTAATTCGAACGCGTTTCAAGATTGAACAAGCTTACGGTAGTTACAACAGAGACACCACGTACGCTTTTATTTACAAAGGATCAAAAAACAAGTATGGTAAGGCAAATGTTAATCATCCTTAGGCAACGTTTATAAATAAACCCCTTTTTTTTAAATCATCAAATGTTTACTCCGGTTCTAGGTGGAGCGTAAGGGTGTCAGACTCTTAATGACTAAACCCGTCTATGTTAATTTCTTAGCCCTTTGTGTTCCGGAACAGCGGTAACTCTTTCGAGCAATCCCGTTGAAAATAAACCCACTAGTAGTCCGATTTTGAACATGTTTGTAGCGAGAGTTCTATTCTATTGGTGTTCTATATTTAAACCTACCTCGTAATACTGGTCGGCAGTTATTTGGGAGCCAACCACCAGAGCACCAGCCAGGTTGAATGTACTTCCAGGCTTGCGATCCAGACGTAATGTTCCTCTAACTTCACAATCCACTAGAAGAGTAGCTGAATCGCCTTTTATACTGATTGCTATGCGATGCCACCTAAGAGAACCACAGTATTTAATATTAATTTCAACTTGATACATCCATGCATTATAGTGAACGAGGATCTTGACATTCTGACAGACAGACAAACAGACAGAGAGAGAGAGAGAGAGAATTCTATGAGGGTTTCGGGTTTCTAGAAGGGTGTCAAACGGAACAAAATGACTAAGCCTCCGCTAAGTCGTCTAACTGTCTGTCAGCGGGCTGTATCATGAACCGTAATAGTAGACATTTTCACTGATTGTGTTTTTATTTTCGCGATAACAACAATAAAAATAAAATATACTTCAAATCTATCATATAAGAAACGTGTTTTTTTAAAACAGAAGTAGTTTTTTTTTAGTAGATATCAGTTCTAAATTTTACCGTAATACCCTCCGTTTACGAATTAGACTATTACTTGGGCAGTTTTTCCTTTTGAGGTCGGGAACCATTAACACGTTGAACGCCAACGCGGTCACCGTGTGTCCGACAAACAATAGTTTTTCTATTGTGTCTGCTGCGTGGCAGTCAATGCCTTAATCGGCACTTACCTTCCATCAGCGATATCCACCCGGTACGTGAGGAGCTCATGATCGGCAGGATCTCCCCTCGTGTCCTCATAGTACAGTTCGATCAGGTTGCCCACCACCAGTTGCAGCTGTTCGTCTCCGGCGTCCGAATACAAGATGAATATCGGATTTTGCTCCGTTCCTGTTAATAAACGCATTTTAATTTTTAGGGTTTACTATACACTAGCTGGGAGAAGGCCAGTGGCTTCGCGTGGTTGAAGATCGGAAATTATGACACGAGAACGTACAGAAATTGAAATCATCCAGACTATAATCTATCTGTATACCTTTCATTCAGATCCGTACAGCCGTTCTAGCGTGATTGAGTAACAAACTTACATGCACACACACATCCATCCATAAGGTAGTAAGATTCAAAGAGTTGCTTGGATATCCAAACTCATATGGTTGGATGCATAAAAATAATTGCTTCGAAAACAAGTGAATAGGCTTTGTGCTAAGAACGCTTTCTAAAGTTTCCATCTACGTAGCATCGTAGCATACTGCGCGCTACGCCGTAGCAAATCGCGTATCGCGATTTTATGCATCCTTTTGTAAAAATCACATTAATTGTATACTGTAAATTTAATTCTATTTTATAATTAATTTCTGTTAAGGTTGAAATCACTTGCTTAGTTTCTAGAATTTGTCTTTACGAGACACATTCAAAATTGTATTTAACATCGGATAATGATGACACAAATTCTTGGTAACGCAATTTCCTTTCGTTATTACGCTGTTGTGTAATGTCACACAATTGAAAGTACCTTTGCTTTGCTTTTTAACGGGGCTGTTTGAACCCTCTTAATAGTCGGAAAGCCGGAAAGCCCCTGAGAGAAAAGTGATTACGTTGTTTAGGTTATACCCGAGACGCGTTTAGATAGGTGCTACATGTAAAGCACGAGGTGTTAGGTAAGTGTTAAGGTCTTTTTCGCTATAAATAGGTACTTAGTAGAATATTTGAAAAAGTTTCTAACCAGGCAGTCGAACTACAGCCAAGATTGAAAAGTCTTCAGGAAAACTGTTGTAGAACATTCCAGCGGCCAGTCGGTGCAGGGTGGCATTCTCATTCAGGGCGATAGCTGTGTAGTCGGAGTCGTTTTCTAGGGGTGACTGACACCGCCCCGGGGCGCGAGTGATGCCATCAGGGAGCTCCTCGTTGTTCCGAACCACAGATAAAACGTCGAAAAATTCGGTCTCATTCTCATCTGAAATATAAAGTTACATTAGAATTTATAGTAAACACGCCTATCTACCGATATAGTCCCACGGGAACGAGCAGTTTATTCGGTGACATCAGTGCCAGGTCTGCAACAAATACGATGCCGATATCTCTGACCTAATCCTGTTGACCTCTTGCTGTAACTTCGATTCCCAGTGGTGGCATACGCTTGGTCTTACCATTATTTGTTCTTACAACTTTCGCTGTTTATTTTTAGAGCTACTGTTTTTGTAAGAAGGCGGCATCAACTTTCTTTATCAAAATTGTATGCGTAGTCATGCGTCGATATCGAAATAAAAGCGTTTAATGCAATAATATTTACTTACCGTCCCCATTGCCCCCGCTGAGTGCGAAAAACAATAATAAAAGGAGAAATAGTCCTTTTGTCTGTGGAGCCATCGCGGCCCGAATAAATATGTGAGGTGGTTTATGTTTATATTTGGTCCCATCCCGGTGGGCGCGCTGGGGGTGTTAGTCAGAGGCCGTGGGGTGTCGCAGCCTCTTGCCGTCCTCGCGGGAGCGGCGGCACATGTCGGCTAGCCAGCGGCGGCAGGCACGATACTGAGCCTCCGAGCCGCCGCCACCACATCACATCGCCAGCCATCTTTATTGCATTGGTGTCAAAATAATGAACGCTAATGGAACAACAGAGATCGTAAACTGCGTTCATTGAATGCTATTTGAAATAATTACGAATGGGACAATTGCTACAGTCAGCTAGGAATTGCCGGCGTCATCTAGCTTTAAAATATTGACGTATAAAATTGTCTTTAAAATACCTACTTACAGAGATAAACATTTCATTTCACATCTCATTACAGAAGTTGAAGCTGAATTTGAAGGTGATCATGGACTAACAGATGATTTTGGGATAAAGTCAATAGCAAAGAGGAATAGTACACCTGAGCCCAAAACAAACTCCACATGAATCATATTAATTGGAGTTAGTCAAACAATAATAAAAAATATTGTGTGTTTGCTTTTGTAAAATGTTGTTGTTGCCTGCAATCTTGCGTATGTTGATCAAATCCAATCGGCGCTTTCAACTCTCTAATAGAGATTCATTTGTTTTGCGACTAGACAAAATCTTTAATAGGTACCTAGTTCAAGCATTAAAATACCGAAATTTAAGCACGAAAGTTTCTTATAAAAGGGAGTGGGTTAAGCACCTGTCCCATCGCCGGCGATTGACGAGAATGGAGTAGAGCTAGCAACTAAAAACTAGTTGACGAGCATCAAGCAGCGAGTCCGTGGTGGCGCCGGTTCGGCGGCGGCGTTTACACCCTGGTATGCGTATGTTCCAAGCGAGAGTATCTTAGCGGGTGTTCTGCCGGCCAAGTTCTACCGCTTATCGAGTACTTACGCTCTCTATGAACCTTGTCGCTGCGACAAACGCGTACTTGCCGGCGGTGTGAACAGTCTGTGATATATGTATCTCTTTGTTAGGCCTGTGTAAATAACACAGGCCTATAATCTTTCGTTCGTTTCTTGGCGAGAAAATCGTTAGTAGCTCGTCGTCGTCGTCGTCGTTTCCTCGCCGGGCGTTGGAACTTAGTACATATTATTGTCTTTAGTTTTAAGTCTGTGTAAATATTTGTGTTGAATTCATAATTAATTCATGCTAGGTATTTTAACTTAGTACCTAAGTCACAAAGATAATTTATTGAATAATTCTATTAAACAGGCTGACATAAAATTGACCGTATTTTGAAGAGCTTATAATGTGCAACATTTCAGCACTCATAATGTAGCCTAGCGAAAGATGAGATTCGAAAAAAATCCGTGTCTGAAATTTCCAGATTTCGTTTATGTAGTTTCAAACTCTCAAATTGAATAATCAACAATGCTGTTTTATTTTAAAGGTAATGAATACTTTATGAAAGCTTTTAACGTAACCAAGTGTTCTAAAACATCAAACTGTAACTGGATACAACAAGGAGTTAATGAACGATTTCAAAAATCATTTACATGAACTTGGACATCATCATCATCATCTGCCTAGCCTTTTCCCAACTTTGTTGGGGCTCGGCTTCCAATCTAACCGGATGCAGCTGAATACCAGTATCTTACATGGAGCGACAGCCTATCTGACCTCCACAACCCAGTAACTTGGCAATACGATAACTTTTGGTAAGACTAGCTGTCAGATTTGAACATCATGTATTTTAAAATAAAATTGTAGTCTGATATTATCTGTACAAATTACTTCACCTCTAACTTGGAAACGCCAAGGGCTGTAATCGTTAAAGTAACCGTATTTTCAAGGTATTTTACACAATGATTGCAATGAAGCATCAGTTCCCGGCCTAAGTGATAGAAATAGCCTGGATGCATGTGAATGTGAAAGATAATACCCAAGACCACGACACATGGTGACAACAGAACAAAGCAACAAAGTTTGCCTCATTACATACTACGTGTGACGTACTTGTAGTTTGCGAGGCATGTTTTTGACGTGTACCTGGGTCTTAACGAACTTTCACATAGTTTCTTCCTGATACGTAGTTTGTCTTGGGGTGGCACCAACCTACGGCTAAAGATATGCTTAGATACAATAGTTATTTGTTATGCAAGGCTGGAAAGTTGATTTTTGGCGCGAGTACTTCTATTGAAACCTGAGTAAGCGAATGGTTGAACCATGAGCGAAGCGAGTGGTTCAAATATAAAATCCTGAGCGTAACGAAGGTTTCAAAGGTACGAGACGCAGAAAAACTTTGCTGCCGAGCGCAACACACAATTTTTCACCTCACTACAGCGAGGAAACTGCTAGGTGCAAGAAAACAGGTGTTGTTGAGTTTTATTTTGTTCGAGCGTCTCAGATACATTGACTCATGTGAAGAAAATAACAGATACTTGGCAATGTATCTCATGAGTTACATAGGATATCTCCAAAATTAAATACCCTGTATTTTGTTCTATATCCTACTTGTCCTCTAAGGAAAATGAAAGAAAAAAACTAATTTAATACAAATAACTAACTAATTTAATTTAATACATATTTATTTTTGTCAAGCAAAGGATTAAATAACATATTATGTTAGTATTTATTTAATTAAAAAAATTTAACTTAAATTACTACACAATTGGGTATTTGACAGGGTAGTATTTTGATGGCATATTCAAATGTGACGTCACAGATTTTTTTAATCAAATGGAATACTTATTAACATTAATTCCAATTTTACGATTATATCCTCGCAAAATATTTAATTTCTGTACTGAGATGGAAGTTTTTAAGGTGAGCGGTATTATTTAATATTTTATTTTAGACCGTGTCATGCATTTTCAGTGGACTGGCAGTATAGAAAATTATTAAATAGAAAGGTTCGAATTTTAAAAACTCTTTCCACGCTAGAGAGCAAAAAGCGATTTTCGGCTCAGATTTCGAATGACAGACTCTTTCCGAGCCTGTGAGGTGAAAAAATATTTTGCAGGTATATGCGACTGTTCTATATGTTCTGTTCTGTTCTGTTAAATATAGTCTGAAAGGGACACCGGTGGCTGAAAAGTTGTGTGGAAATCGGTTTTCATGGTACGGGCATGTTATGCGGAGGAATGAGGAAAATGTTGTCAGGAAAGTTGTTAGCATGAATGTGGATGGTTATACAAGTAGAGGGAGACCAAAGAAGCGATGGATGGATTGTGTGAAAGATGATATGGCTAGAAAGGGAGTGACTACCGAGATGACGACTAATAGAGAAGTATGGAAGAAAAAGACATGTTGCGCCTAACCCAAATAAATTGGGATAAGGGCAGGAGAATGATGATGATGACTGTTCTATGAAGTCACGAATTGACGAAAACGCATTAAATTGGATAGCTTGGCAGGCAGCTTACGCAAGTTAAAAAGATAACAACAGAAAGGTTTTGTGTATAATCGCATCAAATGCAAGGTCAGGAGATGCGTGACTTCGTGAAAATAAAGGCCTAAAGCTTCTCACATAATAATAACGTTAACAGAACATCGGCGATGTTGAACAAATAAAAGTAAACAGGTCCCATGTTGGTAATCAAAAAGAAATCAAAGTAAGATCTGCTACAAACTTCCATTGCCTCTTTAGTTTGTAGGATAAATACATAGAAAGGCGATGGGAAGTGATCATTTCATACTATCATTTGTCGCTTGTTGTTGTCCTTCGTGTGTTTTATCGCTACGACAATAATTTTTATTTATATTGATAAAATTAATTGAGGAACTCATGGCTACGTAATAACAGTAGCACAGGTCGATCCATCAGGTGAAGCTACGCTAGCCGAGGTTGGCCGTGGATGGGTGACCATCTTTACTTATCGAGACTCCTACGTGTCTCTCGGAAAACACGTTAAGTTGTTGGTCCCGGCTGTCATTTGTGCATCTTTGATAGTCTTTACGGGTCGCCAGAAGCCCGAAAATCTGACAGCCAGTTTTACCGAGGTGTATCGTATTACCCAGTTACTGGGTTGTGGAGGTCAGATAGCCAGTCGCTCCATGTAATACTGGTATTCCGCTGCGTCTGGTTAGACTGGAAGCCGACCCCAACATAGTTGGAAAAGGCTAGGCAGATTGACTGATTGGTAAAATTCATTGTGTTGGAAGTAGCTAATGTTCGGCTACGCATTGTCGTGTGTGCCTATCGTATTGAGACTTTTCTCCTTTTGACTTTCTTTTCTTTTACGTGACAGAATTATAATAATTATAATTAATAATACAACTCTTTGTATTTACATTTAAAAGCTAAATATTCATAGTAATATATACAGAAATAATAAGTATATAATCAAAGAGCATCAAAAAATTCGTCCACATCGCTGTCAACAGGAAAAGTTCCCAAAAGGCTGGCAGCATTGCCGCGTTGTATGGCAATGCCGTATTTTACGTGTGGTTAGTGACTCATCTGATCAGATATCTCTCAGGCATGCCGGTTTCCTCACGCTGCTTTCCTTCACCATTTATAAAGCAAGCGATAATACAATACGCACATGAGTCCGAAAAGTCTAACTATTTTGGGTGGTGGGTGTTGTTTATTACAACTGTAAGTACCCTAAACAGATTGACTTTTCTGCCTATTACATACCCCAAACGACCATATATGTCTTCAGCTTTTATCTCGGGATCTGAAAAACACCATGCCGGTTTAGAGCTGATTTAACTTCTCACGAAAGATCTATTTATGGAAAGAGTTATGTTTGACTTACGCCTACTAAAGCTTAAATTAGAATTTCACGACACGAGTGAGGAGTTATGTCCCGTAGTTTTTACTCTTAAGTCAGAGGTCGGGTGACACGATGCATATACAAACTTGTATTTAGCAAACACCACATCTGGGGGCAACGCTATTCGCATGATTGTTGAAGCGTGACTCGAACTTTGCAAATATGGTCGTAGTGGACCGCGTGTGGGCACTTCGCCTTATCATCTTAGAGATTTTAAGAAACTTTTTTATGGCAACTTTGAAACGAACATTAATTTGTGAAATTTTTTCACAAATTGAATGCAGGCAAAGCAATAGGCTCTTAACCTCTCTGGTGTTTCTATTTCGCTGGGAACTGAGCTGGCTCCTTCATGTCTGTTAACGAAAACATGTACAGTAGCGTCTCACGTAGTGAGACCCTTTTTTAAATAAGATATTAAGTACTTAGGTAAAAATTACTAGGTTTTTCATTAACAACAGCTGAGGATTACATATTTCCTGAAGAAAAAGACTCTCACTTCAAAATAATGAATTTTATAAAAATAATGCGTTGCATTTAATTTATTTAACTGGAGAAAATTTCCTCACACCATTTAAATTTTACACACGAACGAACTGGAACGAAATCATGAATCAGTTCTCTGAGAAAATAAATATTTTCATTTCGTGCACTCACTTGAGTTGTAAAAGGTTTTGTTCATTTATAAATGTCACTCCGTAGAAGGTATGGAAACCTGCTTGGCATTAAAGAATAACATAATATGACTCAGCTTTACCGATCTGATTTACGACCACACTTCTAAGTAATTGTAACACCTAGTAAGACTACGTGTACACGGCATTAGACTGCACATATTTTTGCAATAAAAAGGCTGGGTCAACACGATTACATCCTGCTGTTGATAGGATTAAAGTCGAAAACTGTACACTAAGGTAACTGCAACAGGCATGCAAAATTTCAACGTATGCACCCAGCCTTTAAACTGCAAATATTCAGTGCATTCCCGTGTGAATGAAGTCTTATTAGGTCTAGTTACAAATAGGCATTCAAAAATGATGTCAATAGTTACACATAGTCATAGAGTTCAACAGAAAACGTTACGCATCAATGTAATTGCTTTTTACTGAAGAAACCTTGGATCAATTGTTCGATGTAATGAATGGAAGGAATTTACGATACCTATTACTGAAAATGACATGTGTTTATACATCGTATAGCGCTTATAGGTACGAGTGACGAAATATGTCGAGCATAAATCAATCGGTCCGTTAAAAGGTCTTGTCTGTTTTACATCACTACGGAATTCACGTTCGTGAAGATTGGAAGTGAATTTTAAGATATTATTATGTTTAAAATAACTTTTTTAAGTATGCTGAAGTGGGTACTGTATGTAAGGTGTTAAAACGTTGTTGTTCGTAACGATGAGTATAATGCTCCCACGAAATTCTTAAGAGTTAATTTTTTAACACCTTATATAAACTGTATATATACCATGGAGGATGTGAGGCCTGGACAACTGCAGGTTTAAGTATAACCGATTTTGGTAGGTACCAACAACGAAATCTTCCGTTCATACTACAAACTAATACATACGTACATAAGTCAAGAATGTATTCAATATTTAACTAGCATTAAATACCATTGATTATGTTACGAAACATTTTATTGCAGCCATTACTTAGTCAGTACAATGAGAATAATTGCGAATAAATTCGTGTTTAGCTAAGTACCACGTGTTAGGCTGTACTGTCAGTATTCACAAGGCGTAATATTTCTTATTGCAGCTGTGACCTAAATATGCAGAGCAAGTCGTAATTCAACGATTTATGACAGTGCGTGATTAAAGTCTTTGACGTATTGAAAGCGAGGCGACGGCGGTGTATCTTCAGCAGGTAACTCAATACATACCTATGCTATACACGTACGCTAAATGTGATTAGACTAGGTATGATTACCCCAGGATGTGCTGAAGGGCGCTTGGGGATCTCAAAGCTCTAAATGGGGTCAGAATCCTAGATTGACATAATCCCAGATTGAGGTTATTCACGAAGTTTTCCTCATGAGACAAAATAATAAGACTAGTATAATTATGTTAGCACAACAAGAACGAGGACTATCACACTTGATACTTAAAATTTCTTACTCTTCAACAGCTCCGAAGTATTTTCAGTGATCTAATGGAAGCTTTTTGTTTGGCAAAATTCGTTCCACAATTTCAGTATCAGATTTTGTTTTCATAACTCTGATGGACCGTTGACTTTTGTTTCTTGTTGGGATTGTGACATATATCTCTTGCCTAGACGCGATATTACTTTTCGAAAGTGACGTCACTCATAATTTGCAGGGTGAAATTGAATTCAGGGTTCATTGTACTCATTAATATGAACAATTTTCACTATGTCGCGAAAAAAAAATCAGCATCATTTTGACGAGTTATGCGAGCATAATGAATGGAACAGCGGATTTTTTCTCAGCAAAAGTTGTTCATAATGATGAGTACAATGATCCCTAAAAATAATGGCCATAAATTCAATTTCGCCTTTTATATGCGACATGAAAGGCTACGGTGTGCAAACCATGTCAAAGCACGTATTTCCGTACGGATGAGAAAAACGATTATTCGATTTCCACCCCAGCTCCACCATCAAGCCTAGCAACGCCTTGGTGCTACTGGCAATCTCACGGAGGGTACCTATACTCCACATAAAATAGCATAGTATACAATATGGAGACCACATATCTATAATATAAAAATGAATCGCAAAATGTGTTGGTAAGGCCAATTTGGCCAAGTCTTTTTTTGTTGCGTTTGTTATTGTCAGGAGAAGGTTTTTACATACAAAAATAGTAGGTAGGGTAGGTAGGGTAAGCCAGGACAACGTCTGTCGGGTCAGCTAGTATGCAATAAATGAAACTACATACTTGTCATTGCCTTTGCTGAAGATATACAAAAAAACAAAACGAAATCGGTCCAATTAAGTCAAAAAGTAGAATTTAAATTTTAACAATTACACCATTCTGTGAACTTGGCGCCTGCATCGTTGCCGCTCCTCTGGGGTCAAGCCACGTTGTCAAAGCAGTGTTTAATATTACTTAATTTATTTAGAAAACAATTGACACTTTTTTTTCATTTACCGGTTTAATTCAACTTTTTATTTTGGTCCATACTTCTATGGACTAGTATTACTTGTGGTTTAAATTTTTTGCATATCATGTGGACTCCATGTTGTATATACTTACTTTTACTGTCATTATTATTGTATGTCGTTCTATCGAAACACAGACGCCCTGCGATCTATGTGGTACTGTCTTAGCACTCCATTAAACTATGTTGATATTGTTGTTAAGAAAGCATTTTCGGCGTAGTTATGCTGATGTTATGGCTCGTTAGCTTTCGTGGATGTGAAGGAAATTCAGGACAGAGGGCGTACGGTAAGTGCAACACTTGAACACGCCATTAGAGTCCTGAACATAACTAATGGCCATCATGTTTGATGACGTACTTACCGAAATTCAGGAAAATTAATTGTTAACCTGTCACATTAAATTATCCGTATATTCAGCTGGCAATTGTCATTCTTTGAGTGATGTATGAAAATACTATACACAGCAAGTTGACGTGTAAGGTCAATTTGCCTAAATAACATATTTCCCTGACTGTACAGTTGATTTCAGGCTGGTAGAGTACTGGCTACTGTCAGCGGTTTTGCCCGCGTGAATGTTTGAAATTATCCGATGGGGATACAAGGATCAAAAAATATGCTGTCTGTTAATGCAGGTTATAAACTAATTGTGTCCCAAATTTCATCGAGATCTGTTCAGTTGTCTTTGCGTAAGAGTAACAAACATCCTTACTTTTCACGTTTATAATATTAGTAGGATTTTTATTGCTTGCTCCCATATGAAACCTAAAACAAATATTGAAACCTGTTCCAGACTATTGCCATTTCGAATGCCCGAATATGGAATGCAAATTCCTCTCGCATTTAACCCCTGCTACGCCTTTGATTCAACTAATGTTTTAGGGACGTCTTCAACCCTTAAACCTCCATTGTTTTCCAAAAGTGGGGCAACCTTGACTGCGTGACAGATAAGTGTAAACTTAATGTATTTCTGTATATATTACTATGAATATTTAGCTTTTAAATGTAAATATGATTATATTAGTCTTAGATTATTAACAAGGAAAAATAAATACGAATAAAGCTCTGAATATCAAGTAAAAAATGAATGTAAGGGGAGCAAATGGGGTACAGTTTGTTTTATAAGGGCTCTAAAGAAAATTGCTATAAGGCCAGGGTAACGCGTGAAATTCAAATTTTCTTACCTTTTTTTTGCAATTTGCAGGTCAATATCAGATTGTAAGTTGATCACAGAATTGTAATAATTAAAATCGTCAATACAACTTTCTCAAGTTTATAATATTACCCTACGGAATTACTATTTCTGAAATTATGACATTTCAGGTTTAACTCAGAGAGTTTTTTATTCGTATAACTTAGAAAGTTTTAGTTATTTATCAGAATATCTTAGAGAGTTGTATTTGATGAATGTAATGATTATAATTCTGTAATTTGTTTCGCGGCCTGCCCTGTAGCTTTCACCTTAAGAAAGAATGTTCACGTTTGTGGATTTATACACTAGTCACTACTTTATAATGGAAGCCTACCTTTTCATTACGTGGCTATTAAAGCCTTTGACGGCTTTACTTGAAAGCCTCAGGCTGTTACGTAATCAAAAGAAAGAAAATTCTCTCGAAATAAGTAGATATCTTCTCTTATTTGAAGTCGAATAAAAGAAAACAAAAGCGGTAGGTTATGTAGGTACGTTTTATTTGGTCTAAGACATCCAAATGCTACAAAACATATCGATTCCTTGGCCAGAGCTCTCGACGACGAAGCAATTCAAGTAATTAGAGGAATTTAGTTTAATTTAATAGAACAATAATCTTAAACCCCCAGAGCCTAGAAACGCACCAATTCATTTTTATTCCCGAAGACAGTCCGATTTGTTATTAGAAAATAGATTTATTTATAGAAGGTACTAGCTGTGCCCGTGACTATGGTCGTGTGCATGTCGAATACGACATAGTGTGTCGCTTAGAGAAGGTAGGTGCTTACCACCTCTCGCATTGCCTTTTTTTTTGAGGGTGGAAAACTTTTTAATACGTCGGTAATCATCTTGCCTGGTGGGAGATTATCATATCTCGTGGGTCCTTTACCACAACCCTTTCGAAAGCGTCTTCAGATTGTATAATGAATGACAATGCGAGGAAATGGCTCATTGTCTATGCAACTGTCGCACTCAATAAATCAACTATGGTGACAAAGAGATAAAAGTTACCCATATTGATTTCGTACGATTTCGTACGTATGCGTGACGTTTCGTTGTACGAACAACTAACTCTCTCACATCAGTGGTAGGCATGTGTTGGTTATTTTTAATACCCCAACTGTTTTTTTAAATATTTTCTAAGTACAAAACGCCTTGTCTACAGATTTAATAGATGTAAATATAAAATAATAAAGAGACACATTTTAAGTAATTAAATAGAATATAATTTTACTTCCAATCAGACAATTTCTTAGGGCTTAATATAATAGTGCGCCTCTAGGTTGAATGAATAACTTTTTTTATTTATATTTTTGATTTCACGTTTTCAGGATGAGTTGCCTGAAAAACTGTTTCATTTAACAATGACTGGTATAGTTTCGAAACTGTTGGGTACTTGCTGATGTCCAATTTATGCCTGAAAAAGAAAAAATCTGTTGAACTCTTTCGTGCGATTTCAATCAAAACTTTTATTGTTTGATGCAAACTGTGTTTCAGATTTCAGATCGCAATTTTCAGATAAAGAGCGAAGAAATGGAAAATAAACAGATTTGTCAAACCTTAGAGATAAAGTGAATTGTTTTAGTTTTCTATTGAGCCCACACGCTTATAGGCTCAGTTGTTAAAATATTATCTATGGTAAAAAGTGAATAATGGAATAAAAACATGGATTGTTAGCTTTGGGTCTCGTTAGCAATTTGTGGAGTCGAGCGAGGGAAGTAATAATAATAATATCCTTGGACATTTCACACAGCGCCGTATCGTCCCAAGCTAAGCAACCTAATGCTTGTGTTATGGTAACGAGATGGCTGATATACTACTTATATACATTTTTTTTTTGTAAATACATACATATTATAGATAGAAAAACACCCAGACTCGTAACAAATACTTGCAGGTCGTACAAATATTTGTTCCGTGCGGGAATCGAACCCGCGACATAGTGCGCAGCAGTCAATCGCTCAACCACTGCGCCAACCGTGTCGTCAAAACAAAAAGTGGTTGTAAAGCTTACCTTGTAATATTCCCCAACCTATTACAGCCTAAATTATAATTATGAGTATAGCTTGAAATATTGTTTAATTAACATGTTAATTACTTAAGCTCTATTTTCGTATAGGGCTTTTCTTGGTTTACGTTCAACTGTTATTTTTGGATTGTTTTTGTCAATAATTAATTAGTACAGATTTGCCTGTATTGTTTTTTAGATGTAGGTATTCCTAATGTGTGATAGTCCCGTTTATTTTCTAGGCCTTAGAAAACCAACTGCTTCAAAATATTAAAAAAGAAACTAGTTTACAAACCAACCTGGTCACAGCATTGTACAGCTGAGGCACTAGGCATAAATCAGCGATGGTGATCTGGTCTCCAACGCAACATTTTCCAGCTGTCTTCTGCAGCAGTTCTTCCAAGGTCTGAAGACCGCGGTCAGTCCAATATCTCGTGAACTTCGTGTACTGCTCCGTTGTCTCGAACTGTGGCCTCAGACCGATGTTTTGTAACGGCTGGATGCCTGAGACTACTATCTGCAGAAGAAAATAGTTTGGATTTGTGTCTTATATCTACGTCTTGCGAAATTTAGAATATACAATCACGACCAAGGATTCACTTCATTCCGATGGTTGGGGATCGTTTGTTCCGGAAATTTCTTAGCTATTACCCATAAAGAAATAGCCTACCTATATTATACGGCTAGGAATTTAGCCCGCTGGAACACATATTACGACGCCAATCATCACATACCGTACACATTGACAAAAGTTGCGTTTAAACCAAGGCAGCGACAGAAGATCAGCTTCATGAATTCCTTCCAAAAGGTTACAATTAGGTATTTGATGTTTATTGTCAGTTAATTTGAAATCTACTGAAATACTTCATTATTATCATCATCATTCTCCTGCCTTTATCCCAATTTATTTGGGGTCAGCGCAACATGCCTTTTTCTTCCATACTTCTGTATTAGTCGTAATCTCGGTAGTCACTGCCTTTTTAGCTATTTATATTATCTTCCACACAATCTATCCATCATTTCTTTGGTTTATATCCTACTTGTATAGCCATACACATTTATATTCTTCTCTACTTATTATCAAACCGCTTAAAATGGAGGGCAAATATTTAATTTTTTCGTTGGGGGACTCTAGAAAATTCATGATAATTGATGCCCCAACGGGAAAGGGGAGCCTCTGGAGAGTTAACACCTCGAATACCCTTAAATGCGGACAGGTTAAATGGCAAATTCAATTAATTATATAATTCGGAGAACAGTTAGGAAAAGTTGGGCCATTAGCCGTTTTTATTATTGAGTTATGTTTTGTCAGCATCGTAATCAAGTTAGAATTAATGATCCTTAAAAGTTTTAGTGTGTTTACGTAACGCAAGGGCGTTATATAGACTTCACAATAATGCGAAATATTGACTTCCCATATTTGTAATGCGAAAGTAACTTGGTCTGCCTTACATCTTTACGCATTAACGCGAAACGTATTTTGATAAAATATGACGCACACCTGTGTGCCATATTTTTTTGTCAGACCTGGGTTATAATACACAGGATCTAGAGTTTTTATCCTGATAGTAGGGTCATGGAACGTACAACAATTCAACCTCTACGTGGGCGAAGCCGGTCCCAAAAGATAGTATTTCTATAGTATGACTAACTGACCGACTCTGACAATTCTAAAGTATCTGTATATTATACCAACCTCACACAGTTCCCTCATCCTGGCCTTCAGTAGCGGGCATTTCGGAGTCAGGGCCGGTTCAGGGTGAGTATCCTCCAGGTACTGCATGATAGCCATGGACTCCACCAGTGTCTCATTATCTAAACATTAAATATAACATTACACTTTAAGTTATGGTTTGAGGAGGCTACCAGTCAATTTTTCAGAAATCCCGTACTAAAAATATTCGCTGTTCTACTCGCACGTTTCATGACCGTAAAAGCCCCGAGATTTGGTGTGTGAAATTTCTGTCAATCGGTGCCCATACATGTTTGATGAATATGAATAATGGCGTTGAACAACAGATGGGTCTATAGACGCACTATTCTATAATAGAGTCATAAAATTCCAATAAACATGACGCAAATAATTGATAGCTATTGATTGATCATTGTCTGAACAATAAATCGTTGCCAAATGGTGTGACATGAATTGAAGCAATCAAAAGTTATACGCTCCCAAAGAACACTGGGAGAGTACCATTTCACGAAAAGTGTTTGGTAAAATAATTATTTGATTCAATAGATTCTAATTTGATCCTGTCTCGGTTGATCGATTCTGTTGTGACTACAGAACCATTTAATTTGTCAACAGATCTCACTACTCATTGATCCTCCTATAACGAAGCTGTCCCTTGAATTGCCAACTAATTCACTTAATTCGTCTCGTATTTGATTTGCAGGTAAATTAAGCGAACTTTACAAATTCCTCGAGGCGGAAAGTTTGAGCAAATAAGCTTGCCAAGTGGTAAATTATTTTCGTAAGTAACACAGGGTGTGATTCAATTTGAACCTTCTGCTACGGAAATAAATTTGTTTATGCTGTGGCGATTAGCACTTGTTTTCTGTAGCAGCTTTGATCGTTGTTCCGAGAGCGCATATACATAATTTCTGTTTGTTCCCACACTAGTTTTCTACATAGGGATTTATTGTTTGACTCCGTATCTTTTCATCCAAATGCTATATCGTCTACTTTCTTAATGTAGGTATTTTCTATTGTTTTCTTGGTTTTCAAATGAATCGTCATAATCTAAGTAGGTGTGAGGTCTGTCAACATCTTTTGTTATTACTATTTCGTCTCATATTTACTTGAAGTGTTCGTAATGGATGAGTATTCGAAGTGAATTGGATTGCTTACGCACACCCACTCATTGCATGATAACTGCAATGTAAATAAAAATAGCTATTCTCAAATTACGGAGGCAATTTACACCGAAACTGTTGAAAAAAGAAAGAAATACAGTTTATTTTCATTACAAAATAAGTGTAATATAAATATACAACAGAAATGAAGACCTCCTTTTTCGAAGTCGGTTAAAAAACAAAATTAAAGCTTGTTATCTAAACATTTATTTAGTCAACATGCAGCATCAATTCGGAAGCAGGCGAGCATCTGATTGAGACAAATAAGTAAGTTCAATTAAATCAAGGCTAAAATTGATAACAATTAATCAAATAGAGCTGTTACTCCTTCGCAATTTACTATTGTCTTGTATTTGTAAAGTTGAACAAACTGCTGAGATAAATATATGAGGAGCCGTCGCACTTTGCAGGATTCAATGACCCAAATAGTTACCAATTCAGTTGGAGTTTTTTTATGTGCGATGATATTAGGTGGCGACACATTCATTAAATAGCTATTTGCGGAGTTATTGACCGGTCCACTTAAACAAACGGTCGCTCGCCTCGAGAACGCAAATGATGTTTGATTGTACGGACCGCGGACCGGCGACACTGCTTGAATTTTTAATATTGCAGCTTTAGACCTTGCTAGAGCGAGCCCAACCACTTAGCAAGAAAATAAAAAAATGTTTTAGGTTCGCATTTTGAGTGCATTCTAATAGCTCCATTATTACGTGACCAGATTTATTTGTTATAAATTGTTTCTTCGCAGAATGTTTTCTTTTCCAATTATTTAATAAATACTAAATAAATAAATTGGTAGGTAATGCTGTGTATTATGGTTTTATGTTGTAGACATTATTATCAAGAAGCTTTGAAGATTACATTGCAAATAAAAATCACTTTGAATAAACACTTAGCAAATACCCGCAGAATTTACAAGACTCAATTTATTTGCACTCATGATCATACAAAACAGTTTGACAGATGTGTTAAGCTAAGCTTTATCATCGTCTGTAATCTTTACTAAGCTGTTCCACAACGAGTAACGGATCTATAATATTAGAGATAGCAAATTATAGGGGTGAGCACATTAGCAGCCCTAATGGGTTACTGTTGGGTGCTTGGGGTCTACCTCTAACGTTAACGGTACTGCACTTATCAAACTGAAGCTATAAATAGTGATGGGGCAATAAATCTGATTCTGCGATAGATTTATCTTTCTATTTGCACACAATGTATTTTGTTTACGATAGAGAATTCTATTTTCAGGACCTTTATGCCTGTATTTTACTGCAAATTAATGCTTGGTAGGTGATCATGGGGGCTTCGTGGCTCAACGATAAGAACCGCACGGATCGATCGAAGGTTAAGCTTCGCTCACCAATGTCGGTCCGTGGATGGGTGACCGGTTCGTAGACCTTTGACAGTCTGACAACTAGTCTTACCAAGGTGTATCGTGTACTCAGTAACTGGGTTGTAGAGGTTAGATAGGCAGTGACTCCAAATACTGGTACGCAGCATCCGGTTAGACTAAAGCCGACCCCAACATCATTCAACATATTTAGGAAAACGTTAAGCAGATGATTTGATAAGTAGATGATTAATGAAATTGTAACGAGTGTTGGTCCAATTTTAATATCATTATCTTAATAAGATAAGTTAATGTTTCCACGTTCACATCTTTTTCTTTTTTCGTGTGGTTATGGACTAACCTAGTTTCAGAGTTTCTATGCTGCCTCTGGCGTAGCTTCACATGCTGTTGAGAAATATCTCTCAGACTTGCTGGTTTCCTCACGGTGTTTTCCATCACCGATTTTTAAGCAAGTGATAATTATACAATACACACATGAATCTGTAAAACCTTGGGTTCGAACTCGAGACCTATGACTTGGCAGTCCGACGGTCACCCCACTAAGCTATCACCGCTGTAAATGTTCACATCAAGACGTATAGAAAACAGGATAAACATAACACCGGCGTCGTTAAGCTATAAGTATTTATATACAAACCGCTACAAAAATTTTGATGAAAATATTGTACCTAAGTAAGTGTTCTTCACATTTGCATCGACACGGCGGTATCGGGCTAACGACCTGTGATAATGCTGGCAGGTTATATCTGTTTTCCCTCTTTCAATATTGTCTCTCATTAAACCGATGGCCTGGCTAGAGTGTTCTAAGAATTAAACGTTATCCATGCGGGTACTATTCTTATTCCTATTTATATCTCTGACTAGAGAGATTGCCTCGCGACACAGATGATAAATCTAATGTCTAGTCGCTAGCTATTGTTTCGAGTACTTCGTATTCTCTGTAAGTACGTTACCATAAATTTCAATTTAATATCGAGTCGTGCAATATTTGAGCTGTCGATATTAATTTTGGAATATTACTTATGCCTGTAATTTTCTCTGGTTTTCACTAAGACAGTCTAACCAATTTATTACTGCGTCTGTATTTTGCAGAATTTAGGGTTCATGTCTGCTGTTTATTAATTTGCTGGCACCTGTTAAATTAAGGCATCATCTATGTATGTCAATTTACTCTTCTAATTGATTGGTTCTTGGTTGGTTAGCGGCCCATGGGCAGCATAAAAACTCTGACACCAGGTTAGTTACTAACCACACGAAAAAGCAAGAAAGAGAGATTGGTAAACAAATATACCTATGGCGTATAGGGCCATATCCCGATTAGTTTCTGAAGTATTTAGGTGCCTTACATTTCTTATAAAGATTTAGACGTTACTGATTTTCATTGCGTCATTTATTTATTCTGTGATTATGTGTTTGTTGGCCAAACAAGTCAAGCAGGCATTGTTTTCAGTACCTGTGTAACAAAACTAAGACAGTGACATAATATGTAGGTACATACTCTTTCATAATTGAAATGACCTCATTTCCCTTGATAGACACTGATCAATCCGAAACGAGTTCGAAAATCAAATTTTAGACGCAAGAGCACCTTGTGACGTCTACTTACGATTGAAGTGTGCGTTAACGTGTTAATTAATGGGTTGGTTATTAGCGACGCGAACAGTGCACTCCATCGGGCCAAGAGGCTATTGTGACTGCGATGACATCAGCGAATATAGAACTGAATGCATGTTCAAACATTCATCGAGCTAATGTGATGAATAGATGCTATTGCGGGCGTGATTATGATTGATTGATGATTTATTGTTAAGTATATGCTGGTTAATAGACGGTTAATGATGATGATGTATAGACCTAGTAACGAATAATTTGTTTTTCGAATAGCCGCTTACCATGAAGTATTTTAAAATTGGCATAAAACATGAGCAATTGTCATCTTCGGTGTTTATAACAACTTTCCTTTTTTTTTGTTCCGGGGCGGAAAATCCTCATGGATGTCCTCCGCCTTGGGTGGGGCGGAAGGGTCTGTCAGACTCTTACTGACTACAAACCACCCAAGTGCAAGGTGTTCTATCTAACACCTAGGCCGCGCGCCGGGGTCGCGGGGGCGTACGATCTATCCGCGACACCTGACTATAACAACTTTGCTACGCTGAGCACTCTAATTTTGTTGCTGATTTGTGACTAACACTTCCAAGTTGTATTCCAGACTAACTTCTGGTTGTGTTTTGACTGATTAACTTGAACCTAAAACAGTTATTCTAACTTAAGTATAATAGTAAGACACATAGCCTCCTGGACTTTTTCGTGGGAAAAGAGGAGTACTATAACCATGTAGAACATTATGTTATGTATCATCAATAGTTTTCGCAGCGCACGCCAAATAATGACTTTTATGTACCTTGGGTTACATTATTGCAATTTTCGTTGGAATCTCTAATTTAAACAAAATAAAATACAGCCCAACTTTCTTTGACTGAAAGAATTATTAAAATCGGTAATGTAGTTTTTTTGTAGCTCGTGGCTAAGTACTAACAGCCGCACAGGTCGATCCATCAGGTTCAGCTACGCTTGCAGGGGTTGGCCGTGGATGGGTGACCAGCTTTACGCACCAAGACCGCCGTGCCTCGGAAAGCACGTTAAACCGTTGGTCCCGGCTGTCATTTGTTCATCTTTGTGATCTTTGTCAGTCGTTACGGGTCGTCAGAAGCCCGAAAATCTGACAACCAGTCTTACGAAGGGGTATCGTATTGCCCAGTTACTGGGTTGTAGAGGTCAGGTAGGCAGTCGCGCCTTGTTAAATACTGGTATTCAGCTGCATCCGGTTAGGCTGGAAGCCGACCCCAACATAGTCGGGATAAGGCTAGGCAGATGATGTAGTTTTTGAATTTATCCATTAAGTACAAATAAACATCCAAACACAAGAAAATAAATCTTTTCTCTTTATAATAGTAGGTAGTGGAACTATTATAAAGGGAAAAGATTTAAGACACGAGGGGAGAGCGTGAATTAAAAATACAATAAATCTATATTTATTTAGATTTATCAGTTTATCGCAGAGAGAACGTGCGCACTGCTATGCACTTATTCTTATAAGTATTGCTTTTTTATCGAACAACAACCTAATAATCCTTATTTCAAAAACGAATTCCATTTTCGCTCCATAGATCCAATGCAGCCAGATTTATTTTCCTACCAGCCTGCTATAATTGTGTCGCCACATAAGGTCGCCTTTAGTCAGTTTCTAGGGCCTTTCTAATGTTGTCCCTTTAGTTTCTGTAATAAAGGAACAATAGAGTTCTCAAAACTATGTCCATACGATCGAAACACAGAAAGTGTATTTGGAAATGGAAGTCATGTGGAAACTGTCCCGGCCATTTCCTATCCGCTACTTAATCTGTACAAAAGGGGTTTAACAACTATACAGAGAAGATTAAAACTTTCTGACCTTTAAAATTCATTATCGGTTAGATGAGATTGAAAATAGAATTCGAACGTTTTTAAATATGGAATCTCCTGTTAACGACTTCCAGCATGATTGTCTGTACTTATCAACAAAACGTAGGAGCAGTTTTAGAAAATTGTTTTTCGAAAGTTAGTAATTACACACTCCGTGAAACTTAGGCTCGTCGTTCAGGACTATAATCAGTTACAAACTCAAATTACTTTCAGAATGTCACAACACTAGTACCTATTTCAATGGCGCTCTTGTTTGGCGTCGACTCGAAAATTTTAAAGGTTATTTTTAGCTATTCAATTTCCTTTTCAATAAGCACGTAATTATTTATGTCTACCAACAATTACGTTAAAACAACTAACGTCTTTAAAAACTGAGGAATAATTACTTAAAGGTTACCACCTGACTAAAATTAAATTATGTTTATTCACAGGGTCACTAAACAGTTATGCAGAGGTATACCTATATTACCTACATTCACATTTCGCCAGTTATTTGAGTCCCATTTACAAACACTTAATATATACATGACTTGAGAACCTCTCCCGTTTTTCATCGGTTAAAAATGTGTGTGTGTGTGCGGGTGTGTAAGTGTCCATATGTTTGTTGTTGAAACGTTATTCTTTCTTTCTTTTTGATTCTAAATAGTTTCGTCGTCTACGGGCCCGCCTAAATCTATATTTACTAATATTATAAAGGGTATTTGTAAGTTTGTACGTAGGGGGTAATCTTCGGAACTACTGATACGATTCCGAAAATTCTTTCACAAATGGGAAGCTAAATTATCCCTGATAAGTATTAAAATAAAATCCACGCGGACGAAGTCGCGGACAAAGTGCTACTATTTCTATATAAAAGGCTTAGTACGGTAATAACTCCTTTACATTTGTCAAGTTTACTTATGCCTGACGTCAATTCTTGTTAATTAGGTTCCAAATACACCCACTCTTTGAAAATTAATTAATTAAACAAATGTTGCAGGTTGTATTTTTACTCATATGAAAATACAACTCCTACGTTAACCCTCCTCAAGAATTGGGGTATACAGGGTTATTTGTAAAACACCAGAAACCTCTTAAGAAGTCATTGTACTCATCATTATGAACTACTTTTACTATGGGACAAAACCTGAAATTGCGAAAAAAATATCAGTTGTTCCCTACATTTATGTTCGTATAACTCGTCAAAATGTAAGGAACAGCTGATTTTTTTTTCGCGATTTCAGGTTTGGTCCCATAGTAAAAGTTGTTCATAATGATGAGTACAATGACCTCTTAAGAGGTTTCTGGTGTTTTACAAATAACCCTGTATAGTTCCAGAGATTAGCACGTTCAAACAAACAAACTCTTAAGCTTCATTAATTATTAGTAAAGAAAAATATTTGCTGTCTCTAGCTAGGTATTTGGTTCAGTCAGTTCATATTGGATGATTGGCAATTTAACATTGAACGAATGTTTATTAGTTTTTGTCCAATTAGGCCGTTTCACCGGCTGACAGAATTAAATGAAATGGAAAATATTTACCTCGAAAATAATAACCACATTCATACTTTTCTATGTAGTAGGTACTGTGAAGGCCAGAGTGACCTACCCCCGATCCAGCTGTCCGTTGCTGTCCCCCCCCAGCGACGCCCTAAGCCGAGGTCCGAACCCCGCAGGGGGTGCCCTTAGCGTGTAGTCGCTTAGTTTTGTAAGTTAGTTTTAGTTTTTATTAAGCCCTGGCTGGAGGCTACAATTCTTTTGTGGCAGCCACAGGCAAGCCCGGTTAAGCAGTAGACAACCCTTTGGTTGAACTGCGAGATGCCATTTTCAAAAAAAAAAAAGCCAGGTGGACCTTGTAGTGTGTTGTAGGGATTTCTATCCTACAAAATACAAACACACGGGGCAGCAGTTATTGAATTATATTGCTTTTAACGAATACATGCGTCAAACAGCACGGCTACTGACACTCCTCTTCATTTCTTTTATAAAAACCTTTCAAACTATTCCATTTTGAAAGGTCGAATTCTGTCAGTTATATTCTAACCGACCAGGCGCTAAGTTCCACGAGGTTTCACTTAGGCTCTACAGTACCTGTACTAGTTAGAACCAAGTCTTTGTATTTGACAGTGGGAATAAAAACAAAGATACTTCTTCTTAAATGCGGATGTGTCTACTGTATTTTACAATGGGAGTGAGTTGAATTTTATGAAATTATCATTCTCCACCACCATCAAAGCGGTGATAGGTATCGAAAACGTGAATATTTCTTCTCATTTCCTTTTTCGTAAAATCGAGCGGATATTTATGTATTAGGCACTTTTATCGACAGGCGAACGTGTGAATATAATAACCTCATATCGTACAGACGCCAGCACATCAAGCTATACTAACTGTCAAATTTTCTTAATTAAAAATGAACCTTATGTATTTGCAATAAAGTTGAAATACTATCAAAGAAATTTGACAGATTGTGGTAACTTGATGTGCTGGTCTCTGTACATCTCGGAGACGTACCCACGTCTCCATGACGTGACGTACTTACGTCTACACCCACATGCATAGGTGTTGGAGGAAATAAAACATTCACATATTAAATTACGAAAACAGCTCAAAACAAGGAAAATGTTTACAGCTTTCTTGAATTTGTGGCATACTTTTAGAATGTTGTTCCTCACAAATTCACATTGTCGCAATGACTTCGAGGGTAAGGCTCCAGCTTCTCAAATACGAGAGTGCAGGTTCGAAAGCTGGGAAGTTGAAAAGTGACATTGTCAAATATCTAGTTATAGATAAACAGTGACACCGGTGACTGAAAAGTTGTGCGGAAATCGGTTGACATGGTATGGGCATGTTATGCGGAGGAATGAGGAAAATGTTGTCAGGAAAGTTGTGAGTATGAATGTGGATGGCTATGCAAGTAGAGGGATACCAAAGAAACAATGAATGGATTGTGTGAAAGATGATATGGCTAGAAAGGGAGTGACTACCAAGATGACGACTATTAGAGAAGTATGGAAAATGTTGCGCCGACTGCAAATAAATTGGGATAAGGGCAGGAGAATGATAATGAGATAAACTACGGTAACATGGCGCGCCCCTCCAAATTACTGTTTCAATTAGTACGAAAGAGTTTGTACATGTAAATGTAAGTATTCGCCTTCAATAGCAGGCTGGCAGCAACATGCGTTGTACTTAAGTCTTGCTGGCATTTTGTAATTATTTTCACAAATACTTTCAAACGTGGTGAATTTTGGAGGGGCGGGCCATGTTATCATAGTTTATCTGTGCCTACCTTCCAAGATTATTTAATGCACTGACCTTCAACGAAGGAAGACTTAATGTAAATATGCATAGTCTTGAGTTTCAAACTTAATAACATATTATCATAAAAGATATAATTTTTTACGCAGACAATTGAAGTACGTTGCTATCAATCGCACTATAGATAAAGCCGAAATAGCCAATCTGCAGTATGGTGATCAAAGCTCCTGGCTTCCCTGTGTGAGAAGTGGCATTAGCTCTGCTATGGAACAGTCTAGTATTATTAAGAACTAGCTTTTGCCTGCGGCTTCACCCGCGTGTATGTAGGAAATTACCCCACGGGAACGTAATACCGTGATAAAAGGTTCTGTGTTAATCCAAGACATAAACTATTTGTGTGCCAAATTTCATCCAAATACATACAGTGATTGAGTAACCAACATTCAAACATCTACATAAATATCTTCACAAATTTTCACATTAATATTATTAGTAGGATTTAAAAAAATCTTAGTGTGTCTGGCCTATATTTTCCATACTAATCAATCTGCCTAGCCTTTTCCTAAGTACGTTGGGGTCGGCTTCCAGTCTTACCGGATACAGCTGAATACCAGTACTTTACATGGAGCGCCTATTTGACCTCCATAACCCAGTCAGTAACTGGGTAAAACGATACCCCTTAGTAAGACTGGCTGTCAGACTTTCGGGTTTCTGACTTCCCGTAACGACTGTCAAAGATCCATGAATGACATCCGGGACCAACGGCATAACGTGCTTTCCGGGGCACGGATGAGTCTCGATATGTAAAGATGGTCACCCATTTACGGACCAACCTCGGCAAGCGTAGCTTAACCTGATGGATCGATCCGTGAGGCTATTATTACTTAGCCACGAGTCATACCCTAACCCATATTTTTTCTGAATTTAATTAATAATTTTCCCCCACATTGTCACATTTATAAGTCGGCGTCATTTAAGTACCTAATCATATTCCGTAGCAGAATCTTTTACAAGAATGACTTATTATTTCTTTTGCCTAGGGGAAATTACTTTTGGTCCTTTCGGGATATTGTGGGCACAATCAACCCACAGATATTTACAACGAAAGCGAATGATATATTGTGTTTGTCACAATAGTGATGTAATATTTTATTTTCAACCCTCACCTCGACCCCGCGGTATTAATTTAAAGCTATAACAGATAAGCTGCTTTGTAAAAATGTAGGAAGTATTCAATGAAAAATAATATTCAAATACTATTTACACCTACCTTACCTTACCTTTAGACTGCCTCGGTGGTCTAGTGGTCGCAGGCGCTACTGCTGAGCATGAGGTACGATTCCCAGGTCGGGAAAAAGTTATTGGCAATAGGCTCGCCTCCTATTACATAGGGCTAATACGAAACTACCGAAATGTGGGGCTACCTGCTAAGGGTACACCTCAGCCTAACCTTTCGAGGATGGGGTGAACTTATGTTTATATATATTTATTTTTCACTAGCTTCTGCCCCCGGCTTCGCCCGCGTAAATGTCGGACATTATCCCAAGGAAACGTACTATTGGGATAAAAAGTCATAAACCACCTCTGTTCCGAATTTCATCCAAATCCGTTCAGCCGTTTGAGCGTGAAGGACGGACAAACATAGAAACACACACACACTCACTTACAAACTTCCGCCTTTATAATTTAAGTGTGATTAAAAATAGGTACACCAGCAGCACAGCACATATTATGCTGTTGGTGTAATATATGCATATGTATGTATAGGCGGTGATTTTTTAGTCACTATTAACCTTTCAGGGCGTGACAGTACATGGGTACTGGCATGGGTAATTTCATACAAGAGTGGAATATTTAATTGATGAACATGTATGAAACAGATGTATTTTTTTTGTTATTTCGCAGTTGGTCTCACGCCCCTGAAAATAGTGAATTACAAATCACCGTGTGTATTACATGTATAATATGTAGTACGTTATGTTCATGTTTATTTTACACATATCATTATTCTTTTTTATGAAGACGAATAAGAATGATTCCACAGATTAGTCTTTGCAATAACGATGACATAAGGTGACCGAGACAATGCAGAAAAAAATGATTTGTCATTATCACCTACTACAGCAGAATGACTTGTCTTTTTCGTATCTTCAGTGATAACTGGCTATAGATATATTGGATGACTTGTTGATTTCCAGACACATAATCAGCTTATAATGTTCCCACTGCTAGGACACAGGTCTCTTCTCTAAGAGAGGGAGTGGGCCATAATCCACCACCCGGGCCCAGTGCGTGTTGGCGGATGTCACATGTCTTCGAATTTTTTGTTTGAGGACATGCCGGTATCTTCACGATGTTTCCTTCTCCGTTTTGAGATTAGTGGTAATGAATTTGAACACAATGAAGTTAAGGTTGATGTTCCAGGGTAGCCCGCGAAATTCAAATTTTCTTAAGTTTTTTGCAATTTGCAGGTCAGTGATAGGTTGTATGTTGATTAACATTTGATTCGCGGCTGTAAGACGTATGTAGTTACAGAATTATAATCATCAAAATCATTAATACAACCCTCCGAGCTCATAAAGGTGTAAAAATGACTTTTTACAAGGTCAAAGTCATTCCGGAACCTTTATGTTTTCTACATACGTCTTACAGCCGCGAATCAAATGTTCATCAACATACAACCTATCACTGGCCTGCAAATTGCAAAAAACTTAAGAAAATTTGAATTTCGCGGGCTGGTTGGAGGATTCACCTTAAGTGCCTGCTTGGGATCGAACACACGACCTACAACTCGTAAGTCGAGGCGGATACCACTGGGCCACCATTGCTTTTTCCAGACTGATTTCTAGACATCGGTCTGCTTATACCACTGTTCACTGTTTCGTCTTTATTCACATGACACTTAGAATAGATTTCCTTAAAGGGCTACTTAGAGAGGCTCGTTAATATATCCATGATAGATATAAGTAAGTCAATGAATTAAGTTTCTTTAAATTGAAAACCACCAATGCATGGTCTGTTTTTAACGTTAAACTGATACCTTCTACTTTTTCATGAGGGCTTAGAAAACTTTTAGAAAACTTTATGCAGGAGGAACATAATAATTATAATCGCCATACACACACACACATACACACCACCACCACACCACATCACCACACACCACATGCAACACACATACCACATTCTTACTTCCTTAAATCAATGCCGAAACCTATTGTTTTCTTCCCTACGTCAATTTGTTAATTGCTTACCTATAAGCAAGGCGGGCACTTTCTGGTGAGGGTTGATAGCTCGGTATTCCTCGGTGTTCTGTTGGCCTTCCTTCACGATGTCCACGGGTCTCTCCTCGAAAGGGATCCGCTTCAAATGCAGAGCAGCTCGCACTCGCCATGAACACGATGACAGCCAATAGGCGTAGAGGATCGCGCGGTTTTCAGCCTTTAAAAGTAGGTCAAAGTTTGCGGTTCAACATTTACTTTCTCAAAGATTAAATCCACCCGGACTCCTAAATCGCGCCACCGTGTATGTTTAAGTTTATAGGTCTTTTTTTTTTTTTAAGGCTGGGAAATCATCCTATGACTGCTCCCGCTCTGGGTGGAGCGGAAGGGAGTGTCAGACTCTTACTGACTAAAACCCATCCATGTTCCTTCCGTAGCCCTTTATGTTCCGGGGTAGCGAGGAGAGTACTACTCGAAACAGTACGAGTAATGGCACTTCCTTCAAAAAGCACTTTCAGACATCGCCCGCTCGCCCGTTTGACCCTTTCGGACAATCCCGCTTAAAACATCAAAATATAAAAATAAAAAATTTGACATCAAACTTACTGGCCATCATTTAGTACTCCAAATTTGAATTAATGAATTTGACATCGGAGTATGATCGCTCATAAAAAAAACAAAAAGCTTTGGTTGGACTCGAACCATAGCTTTTTTTTTCTTTACTAATTCGTCAATTGTTTCGTTTTGCATAAAACGAGTATTTAAATTGTTTGCCTTCATTTTTAATCCATTCTTCATGGCGTTGTGTGAAATGTCCAAGGATATTATTATTATTATTATATTCTGAAGTCCAATGAATACTGCACCCAAAGCTGCCACGCAAGTAAAGGCACTTCTTCAGTCGTAGAGTCAACATTCTTACATTTCAAAGTAGTCTAGCCCAACTGTGATTTCCAATCGTCTATTTTAGAAAGCGGTAAAGTGAGACCGCTAGTTTACCTACTCAGTTACAAATAAAACTCGTCTAGACTGTCGAGTCTGTGAATTTATTTTCCTTGAGATTGATTAAAATCTACCTAAGTACAACCCTGTTACACTACACGATGTTCAGGTAATGTGTTTTTTTAATAGACTCGTCCTTCATTTATTTTATTAAGTACACCATCTTCATTTAGGTAAAGGGTCCCTGAATATCGCGTAGTGTAATAAGGAGAGAACAGTGTGGCCCAGTAGCAACGGTCTCGAGTTACGAGATGTAGGTCGTGAGTTCGCACTCTGTCAGGCGCTTTTCTTTGAGTGAATAATTATTTCACCATTACTTACTTTCAAAACAGCCACGGAAAACATTGTGAGGAATCCGGTATGGTGGTTTTTAAATTTATTAAGACATAGCTTTTGAAAAGTGATATTTATAGATGTTTACCGTTAGTTCTCAATAAGTACTTATTTATAACAAACTACGTGATTTTGAGGTTATATTTAAGGTTTCTATTAGTTCAATATTTGTCTAACGTACTAGTTAAATAATGAGTAGGTTTTCATGTAGGAAAACATAATAGTTTTTATTCTTTAAAAAAATAGAAAGGGTTCAATTTATTAATCTCAGAGCCCTTACTAACAATCCCGTACCGTTGGAATGAATATACTATAGTAGACTTAAATTAGCTAGAGCTAATCTGACGTTAACTGACTTAATAAACATAACATAAACAGTCTGTCATGCATGCATGTCGGACTATCAATAATTACCTACTGTTGACTGACACTTGAGATAGTTAGTATAGTTACCCATGCATTGATAAGTTGGTAGGTAATTAGACTACTAACAACTAAGCCTATAAGTAATTGGTGTAAGTAAAATGGTGAGGTAGGTACTTACCATGTCAGGTGTTTATTTTGATCTAGGTGTCTGAATGACTTGAACTTGATCTTTTATTTAAAGTGTCACGAGATAACTCTTATCAAAACATTGACTGTTGTGACCACAGAACACTATTATCGTTGTCACTTGGAAATGTGACAGTTCGTCTGATTGTTTTGTTCTAAATAAAATAATGTTTTCAAGGTGCCTTTTATTATACGCAAATCGATCATTTTTATTCTTATGTTAATAAGCTTGATCCTGTTTTCTTATATCTGTGGTGATCGAGATTCATTGACGTAGTTCCCAATTTAAAACCTAGATGTCGCTATTACCAATAAAACTTCTAAGGCGGGAAAATTCAAAACTTTTGGGTTATAAATAAAATATTAAAGCTGATATACATTTTATTTATTTACATATATAATGGCAATATACGTAATTATTTTATTATCACTATTATAATTATTAAAATACTTTTTGTAGTTTTAAACCTTATAGACACAATAGAAGTGGAAGTTATATAGATATTACATTCTATGGATTATTAACAAATAGTCATATTTCAGAAGACAATAAGCATTGATTTTGCGCACAAGAACAAAAATATTTCGTCCACAGTCAATAATTTTTAAATATTTATTTGATTAACATACATACTTACCTTATTGTTATATTGTTTTTGATTGTATAAACAGTCATTACAAATACTTGATACAAACGATTAATTACTACCAGACAACCATCAAAAATGATAGTAACGATTTGGTCATTTTATTGTACTATTCAGCATTATAAAGAAATCTATTAAATCATTCAGTCATCCATATAAGACTTGACTGGAAAATACTTAAATCTCAGGTTAGAGACAAAGTTTTCATTAAAAGATTGAAAGTGCGATATAAAATAAATTGTGCCTCGTTTTTCATGCATTCTTCGTGAACAAGTTCCAAAATCGTCGATTAAAAATATAAAAATGAGCAAATTTCAATTTTTATTGCTTCATATACACATTTTCGTCATAAATATGATGAAACATCTATCGCTAAGACAAAGATAAACTGGCATGAAATACTTTTAACTCACAAAAGCGCGTCGAACGGAATAAACCTCCACTGAAAGGGATAGTATCAGCCAGTGACATATTTCCTACTGTTAACATTTTTGGAGTTGACCTACACTGTTGCTACTGCCATCCAATTTTATCTCATCATGTACCTCATTTATTTATCTAACACGTAACTGCAAATGAATTCGAACTTAAAAAAAGCTTCAACAGTCCTAGTATATTCATCCCCATCGTAGTGGTGAGCCGGGTGGTCGCATGAGTGTCGCCCTGGTCTCCGCCGTGAGGGCACCTCCTCCATCAGAGTCCGGTAGACCGTAGAACGCGTGTAGGTGTCGTCGATGCTGTAGCTCGTGCCCCTTGTGGTTGAGGCTCTGCAGACGACTCCAAAGCGAGAAAATCCTCTTGTTTACAGCTCGGGTCGGGGTAGGGTTGTCTGGATAACATAAAAACTATCATTACATAACTGAAAAGTAGGTGAATCTGTATAATAATATTCTTTGGTAAAATAGGCAGCAGGAATTTGAGTTTTCGAACGAATTCCAGTAATGGAAATATCATTAGAATTAGTGGTTTATTAGAAACAGTAGAGCACACAGAAAGTATAATTTTCTTCATAAAAGATTACCAAATATGAAACGACTAACTTGTAGGATTTTGTAGAATCGATTCAATTTCAAGAAAATATATTTAAAAAAAATACGTGACTTCTCAAAGTATCTGATGAATAAAATAACACACCTGTTAACTCATTAGTTTGCGTACTAGATACGCCTTCCCGTTTAACTTTTATGACATTCACTTCGGGGTTATCCTTCCTGAATTCATTCTTTTCATACTCTCTCAGATTATTAGATTTAAGTGCAGAATTTATAAGATCAGTAAGATCATATTGGGCATTTGCATTGTAAATATCTTTATTCAAGCTTGCTAGACGCATTTTAAGTATTAACAAGGGGTTAGTCACAGGAATCTCTGCGTCGTAGACGTTATTCGTACCAGGGTTATTGTCTAAGTAGATTTCGTTGGTCTTATCATTTAAATCTTGGTTATCAGGTGCAACTTCATCAGTGTATTCCTTATTAGGATCGGGGTCGAAATTCCTTTTGTCCGTATTGTGTTCATACATAGTGTGGAGGCGATCCAATTGTCTCGGATAGTTATGCCATTGCTCTTTCCGAAAACCTTCTCCATTGTAGTTGTCATCTTTACTTATAATATTGAAAATATCATCATTCTGATTATTGTCCGCATCCACACATTTCAGTTGTAATTTATTCATGGATCGTGGTTTATTCTCGCGCGCAATGTAATTTTTATATATTTCATCAAGAATATTTCTTGTTTGATATCTATCACTTAATGTATTGTCATTCATATGTTGGCTATCAAAGCTGAGTTGTTCTTTGTTGAAGTCATTTACGGACATCGGAAGAATATTACTCGAGGAGAGTGCCACCATCGCCAGGAGCAGCACGGGGACGATGTGTTTCCGCATCTGTAACAAGAAAACGTTATGTTTCAAGATGAGTGTGTCGTGTGGGTAAGAAGAAGAACCGAGATGAAAATGAAATCTCAGTTAATTGGTTTAAGTAAAAGTCTTGCGACGACGACGGCGACATTCGTCTGTATTATTAATTAAAATGATAATGTCACCTGATTTGCGTCTGACTAGTTGAGAATATTCAAAGACTAGGCGCTTCTGTAGATAGAGCGAGTAAGGGACGAAGCATCATACAACAGAGGTGATTTGCATATCTTTTGGTTGCGTTCTCGAGATAATACGGCACATGGCGAAGTTGTGTGCAAACCTCTCAACATTAATAAGGTTTTGGCAAACAGCCTCGCTAAGAGAAAATCAATTCACGTTTATTTATCTTGGCGCGACACGATTCTTAACTTTTAGGTTGCTTCATTAAATTGTGTAAAGTTTATTTTATTTACTGAAACTGTTAATATTTTAGCTTAAGTCCCCAGGGTACACGAATCTACCTACGTACAAACTTCTTTTCACTTACAGTTTTGTTTTATTCATTTATGGAGGCTATTTATTTTACCTAGAAAATAAAACGTTACCCTGGGGTCGATTCCCATCATACAGGAGTCAATACTCTAGAGAGCGCAAAAATGGCTACTGATCTACCGGTATGAAAATACGTGTCAAACGAAGTTTCAGCAAGAACACCAATAAGGACACAGAACATACATTTGTTATTAATAATGAAGTTTCTACGTAAAGTATCCATTGCTGTGGGTATCGTGTCTTAGGCAATGAGATCACACCAAGACGTGTGGTGGTGAGGTATCATACCACCGGGTCGCAAAAAGACTCTCCTCATCATTCTCACGCAGGCAAGTAACGTGCAGATAATAATAATAATCTTTATTTCATACACACAGGATTCATAATACACCAGAGCAGATGTACAAAAATAGGGGTTATTGTAAATTCGCCATAATGAAAATTTGCCACAAGTAAAAAATATAGTAAACTTGCCACAGTGACAAAATAATTCACAACAGGTATAGTAAACTCGTCACAGGTAGGTCAAACTTGTTTTGGATGTACCGACAGTAACGATATTCGTTCAACATTATTGTTTAGTAAAAGTAATGTAGTTTCCGAATAAAGAAAAAGAAGAAAACTGTATCAAAAAATATATATCCATGGGCCATGTGGCCATGGCCATTAAACACTACTACTTCGTTTGCTATCGGCACTTTTAAAGCTGTGGCAAGTTTTCGTGAGACAGATAAGACTGTGGCGAGTTTACTATAATTTTTACTTGTGGCAAATTTTCATTATGGCGAGTTTACAATAACCCAAAAATAGCATAGGATATCTACATAAATCTACACAAAACATGTACCCTGTCTCCTAAACTAGGTAGTCCTGTATCTTAGGAGACTGTGTAAGGCCATATAGGGCGGTTAATCATGTAGGTATTTCTGCCACGGATTATTGGAGGGTGATTGAATCATACATATGTGTGTAAAAGTGTAAGAGTTTGGTTGTGTGAGTGAATTAGCATAAGAATGTATACGTGTCATGTGTGGTGGGTATGGGAGTGTGTGAGTACCAGTAAGGGTCAGAATGAGAATGAATTCAGATTTCTTTAATCATCACCTGGTCATGTGTTAAAGTTTATCTACGTGAGGATTTGTGAAATATGTAACTCAAACTCAAAGCATATATTTCAAATAAACCAATCACAGGAATTTTGAATTGTCACGCACGGATTAGCACCATTTTGAAGGGAGCTAAATGATCCAACACACGCGCCATCATCTGCGAGACATTAGGGCTCATTCAAGTCAATGTAAGACGTACTCAGTAAATGGTAGCTTTATAGTAGGTAGGTTGGTAGCTTTATATAGTACTCAAAAACGTGCTATGTTTTTTCCCTAATTGATATTTAGCAGATCCGAACCGAGCCCTTAACTTCTGGGTCAACACGAAATTGTGTTGTGTAACGTACAAGAAACTTAGCAAGTCACGAGTCACCCAACGTTATTTACATCCGTTTCCGTCGGACAGACAGTTGGCGTCGGTATTAAAAAGCAATAAAGGTTATTCATGGATGGCAGAAATATTCGCAATTAACAAAGTCCCGACATTTCAGGACGTAACGGAAGAATATTGAGCAGTAGTATTAACGATCGGTTCGCAATACTTTCAGGATCGTGTTTCTTTTATGTTTATGTTCTATTCTGTTACTGTCACCAAAAGCCATTCGTTCATTTGCGAGGAGCTTGACATAATAAAAGAGAGCAGTTTTTGGGTATAACGATTTAAAAGTCTATGGCTGATTTTTCAACTGTCGAATAAGTTTTATTGGAGCAATAAAATTGGCAGTTTGACAACTTTTGCATAGAAATTATGTCAAATCGCCATTTACATTTCTCAAATAAAAGTTATCAGGCTTTTGTAAAATTGACCCTAAAAGTAGCAGTAAGTCACAACGTCTCTAGCTGTCATTGTCAGACCTAGCGTAATGTGTGCAGGCAAGGAATAATGTGCCGACAAAATGGGGGTGTACTATAGACACACCTCTGCCCATCCCTTCGGGGATATAAGGCGTGATGTTATGTTTATGATGTTACTACTTCTTTTTTTTTGAGGGAAATCATCAAATGACTCTGATGTGAGCGGAAGGGAGTGTCAGACTCTTACTGACTAAAACCCATCCATGTTCCTTCCTTAGCCCTTTATGTTCCGGGATAGCGGTAACCCTTTCGGACAAATTCATTTATGTTAAACATTTCACGTGTTCGTTTTCTAACTATCAAGTTCATCTAGTAAGTTTACAAGAAATTCCTGAAAACTGAAAACGTAGACTACCTTACATTGCCTTATTTCTGTACTGAAACATAAACGAGGTCCTCAAGTCCCGCAAAGATACGAAGGTAACGTTAATTGTAAAAGTTAGCAAACCTTAAAATACCTTAAGTAAACCCACAGAGATTACAACTGTTTTGTTGACTTTAATCTGTTCTTGAGCCCCTACTAATCTCCGTTCAGGAGCCTGGAGACACGCGATTAAAAGGTAAGCATATCATTTACTTCAGTAAACAATCTGATTTTCGAAATACAGCGTGTTAGTATAATCGCCTTACATCGCCTCTCTCTAGAGCCAATGAAAGTTGTGTCCTGTTGTGCTTTTTTATAAAAATCTCATCGTGAAAACTTAGATGAAGTGAACTGTCAAATGTTACAATCCCTAGCATCAGGTGGAATGACAGCTCATTTTTTATTTTTTTTTATTTCCATTTTTTTCGCGGTAATTTTTTACAGAATATACCAAATTTCTTACTAGGTACTAAGAAGGTACCAAAGCACTTACCTACATTAGTGACAAACAATTAAAATTACGTTTCAGAACCAGGAAAAGTTCCTAATTTATATTGTAGCCGTTGTTGGGGTCGATCCTTGAATGAACAACTTTATAATTATTACCTACCGCGGAATTCAGTCGTGTCGGGCTATAAACTTATTACTGTTATTAGTCTGTCTCGCTCGCACTTGAGGAGCATCATAATGATGTGCGTAATAGCGTAGTAGATATCGATGAATGTCACGGTAAGCCCTTATTAGCATTCCTAATAAGGGTAGTAATGGTACAGTTACATTGTCGCGATAACGCAAGCGACAACTGCGCGCTCTCTTTTGTACAGCGAATCGTCGAGGGGTGTGCGAGCGAGAGCGCGCGTGGTGTAGTTCGCGTTATCGTGTCAACAATGTAGCCGTTTTATCGTATAGTAGTATAAGACTCAAGGCGTTGCACATTTTTAATGCTAGTAACATTATTTTAGGGTCTAACGACCCACTTCATAAAGCGAGTACTATACCTAAATTCATATAATTTTCTCTCTTCGCGTCTCTTGTGACTCAACCGCAAATGACTTCTGGAATACTCATAAAAATAGATGATTTGGAAATTTTAAAGAGTCGTAAAACTTTATTAGGTACTCATCCCGAGGAGCTAAGCCTGCGTGATATTTGAACTTTCATTTCATAAAATGCATCTGCGGATGACTGAAAACGAAATGACTTTATCTAGACGAAATGGCAAGGAATTATGTGACTTTGATTATAAATTGCAGTCGTTTTCTTAAATAATATTAATGCCGATCGACTTGGGCGGATTGAGCACCATCTGCTATATATTTCTAAATCAATATGCCTAGTCTTTTCCCATGTCGGCCTTCAATTTAACAGGATGCAGCTGAATACAAGTATTTTACATGGAACGACTGCTTATCTGACTTCCACAACCCAGTTTCTGGGTAATACGGTTACCTTTGGTATGACTGGTTGTTAGAATGTCGGACTTCTGACGACCCGTAACGACTGTCAAAGATCCACGAATGACAGCAGGGACCAACCACTTGGTGTTTTCCGAGGTATGGAGAGATCTCGGTATGTAAAGATGGTTACCCATCCACGGGCCGACCGCGGCCAGCGAAGCTTAATCTGATCGATTGACTTGTGTGGCAGTTATTGCTTAGCCACGAGCTCCTTCTAGTTTCTTGCCCGTTCTTTTTCATTCATAGGTAACCATTCATCCCATTCAAAAGTGCCTGTAATTGGTTTATTTGAAATAAATACTTTAGAGTTTCAGTTTCAATTAAGATTTCGGAAAGCGTATATAGCTATATGTATTTGTGTAATATATTAAAGAAATCTGGATGTTTGGTCAAGTGTTTTAACCATAGTAAAGATAGGTAGCTAATTGATTATAAAAACAGAACTATATGTGTAGCCTGTAATGGGAGGCCCAACAATCCAAGACATACGAATTCCCACAAAGTTACTTTCGTTTATAAAAATTAATCTCTATCGTCTTTAATTATTTGTCTTGAAAAGTCCTAAGTCGCAGGATAATATGTTTTTCATTAATATTTACATTTCATTCATCTTTCGTGGCGCCTTAGGGACCGTATTTCACAATAGTCAACAACATGAGCTCTTTTAAGCCACATTAAACGTAGGTTGTTTTTAAAAATGTTATCTCTTTTGGTAGGTACTTATTATAATCTTACAGAAAAAACACAGAACGCAGATTTTGAGGACATGTACGCAGCGGCCGGGGTGGTTACTTTCTGAGGTGTAATGGGGTTCGATTCTTAGGATTCAGAACACAATTTCGGACCATGTAACATTTTTAAGATATAGGCAGAAACTACAGGACTCCACCTAGTACGATCCCTACATACTCCTTTTGCTTCGTTCATGATCATACATTCACGCTTGTTGCGAGTAGATACTAAGCACTAGGGGCGTATCTACCGCCGTATTAGCCGTTTCAATGATACGGGGCCCCAGGCTACAGAGGCCCCTAACGTTTGTAAGCAAAAACCACAGTATTTCGGTTCAACAATAAATATTTATTTTAATTTAACGCAAGCACTTTTGTTTCTTTTGTGAGAAAATGGAGGGTCCATTTGGGCCACCAACTAATTTTGATACAGGGCGGGATCCAAGGTACGCTACGCCACTGCTAAGCACCAGGCCTTTCTGAAGAACATCATCAATAAGGTCATTCTATAATAAGGTCCTTCTAATGCGTCTCCGCTTGGCGTTACTGTAACTGCTGTTTACAATTCTTCGCTGTTGTATGGATGTGAATGTTGGGTGTGGCAAACGAAGCATGAAAATAGAATAAATGCTGTGGAAATTTCTCCTTGCGAAGCAAATGTGGTTTAACTAAGACTTATGGACATGGTAACTTTGTGATTAAAATATGAAGCGACTAAAATTTAAAAGAGTATGCTTGGAAGGTTTACTCATGTTGGGAGGATGAATGAAATACGATTATCAAAAGGTATTTACTTTGATTATATCCACGTCATAGTCGTCATATAATCAGAGAATATTTACAAGGCAGATGTGACCGTAAATCTTATACATAGATATCGAAATTCGTAGGTTGCACAGTATAATAGTACAATACTAATTCCATGGTAACCATATATTAGTTTAAAAAAAAAACAGACGTCAGAAGCGAAATGTTCGAAAGTTTGAATGAAAACAAAAGAGGGACTACTTATTGTCAGTAGGCTGTGTTTCATTAAAGTTCAATATATTATATTGTTGTTTGTATGAGTGCATGAGTCAGAATCACTAAACAATTAACTTGACTGGTGCCACCTGGCACCATTGTACCTGTTTTTGCATGTACTATAAGTGAAACCTCGTGGAACCTCTCTCCTAAATATGGAGGTACCTAAATACTACAACTGTTGGTTACGCTACTTTTCAAGGATTTGAGTTTCGAGAAGAATTTTATCACTCAGTGACCGTATGTTTAGTGATTGTGCGCTTTTATAATTTTACCAATTTCATTCCACGGTCACAAAATATATGAAAACCTTAGACGGGAATTTAAAAGCGTCTTCATATTTTTCCATCCGTGTCTCGAAATCCACGTTGAGCCGTTGGTCCCGGCTGTTATTCGTGGATCTTTGACAGTCGTTACGGATAGTCAGAAGCCCGAAAGTCTGACAGCCAGTCTTACCTAGGGGTATCATATTACCCAGTTACTGACTAGGTTGAGGTAAGATAGGCCGTCGCTGAATGTAAAATCTTGGTATTCAGCTGCATTCGGTTAGACTGGAAGCCGAACCAAGCATAGTTGGGAAAATGCTAGGCAGATTGCATGTTTATTTTGGTTGATATATACATATACTTCCTTGTTTTATCGTGATGTAGTCGCAGACGTCCGTCGGATGATCGCAAGTTACATACATACATACAAATACATAGGTACATTAGGTGCAATGTGACGACGCTACGCGATTCTAGAAGAACAATTACAATAAAGTTTTCATAGAAATTGTTCAACTAGAGTCGAGTCATATCTCCCTAAATGATATTGATAATAACACACAAAAACTTTACCTATTATAAATAATTCACAGGCATACTAATCAATTTGAAAAGTAGCTAACTCGCATATTCATTATTGTATTACGAAGAATCGTTAATATATTTTTCATAGAAAATTTGGTAACGCCTACTAAATATTTCGGTAAATCGATTCTTTTTAGTGGGTTTCGCCCTTTAACGAACACGTGAGTCAGTTACCTAACTTTCTGAAAAACCTAGTCCGTTTTCCCAGAATATACTTATTATGGCGTTTTTTATTGATATTTTTTTTTGTGTTGCTTGGCAACCCATAGCTATTTCAACACTTTGAGTCATCATGAAATAACATGGTGCTTTAGGGGTGAACCCTTAAAATGTGTCAAGGCGTCTTTACGAAGTTGAACCATTATTTAACCGTATATTCTGCTCGCCGCGTATTACTTTTGCAATATGAAAAGGCCTCGACCTTAAGTAGCAAAATGTGTGTTCATACCTCGGTATGCACACTCGAAGGGGTAGGCACAGAGGCCTACACCTTTAAAGAATACAGACTAGATGATGATTGTGTTATATCTGTGTCATACATGCAACAACATTAGTCGTGTGTTGATAAAACGTAAACTCTGATCTTCCTGTGACCTACCGCTGCGCAACGCGTGCGGCGTGCACATTGTCATAATGCTCTAGCGATGTGAAACGTGTAGTATGACGGTCGGTTGCCGCTCCGTCCGACTGGCGCCGCACACATGGAGCGTCTATACTATAGTAGTCTTTGGAGCGTCTGTTTGCCAGGGCGAGAGGGCGACAGAGGCAGGGGGAAGGGGCGTCATGGCCGCCGCACAAGCCACGGCCCGCCGCGCGCCGCCATGCCGCATACCGTGGCGTCGTCGTAACCTTCGCACAACGTGACGGCGAACGCAACGTTCTATTTCATTTAATCAACATACAAAATGAGTATGTTTGACGACGATTTGATTGAAAATGTTAAGAAGTACCCAGTTTTATACCGCAATAAAGGAAAGAACTATAAAAACATGATCAAAAAAGGCAATTGTTGGATCAAAATCGGTGAGACACTGAATAAAACACGTGAGTAGTTTCTCTTATATAAGTCAATTGTGATGTTGATTGTTGTGGATGTTGTTTACCTTATGTTTTGCACAATTCTTGCTAATGACGCAGTATTTATCGTTCCACATAAATATTATGCTGTTGAACGTGCCGCTGCAGTATGTAGCCAATTCCGGACTACAGTGTATCTAATAGTCCAGGTAGTGCAAATACGCTTAACGAGGATTATACCGTTGCGTTCCGAGAATGTTGTATTCTTATTTCTTATTCTTATTACATAAGTTAACAATAGTATTTCCGCCCGGGAGAGGGCACTAGCTATTGTAACACAGGTTAACCACCTAGCACAAGTGTAAGGGACTTCACACAATTGTAATCACTTTTTTATTTAATAAAAGCCGGAGTTTGGATGTTGGCGGTGTGACATCCCCGAGCATGCGTGCGTGTGACAAGCCGTTGGCCCTGCGATAATTATTTCTACGGTCGTGGCGGATAACCGTTCTATCGGACTATGAGTCTGCTCACATACTTGTGCAATATAGTATCAGCCGCGCCGAAGGTTCGTCACCGCTGAGATTGTTGGGCTATTATTGTTTTTGTGTAACCAAGATTACCAATGTTATTTTGTGTTCCGTTGTACGTAACGTCGCGTTCGGTCGGCCTCAGTTTTTTTTTGCACTATTTAAACTGCGAAGTAAACATAATCTTGTATGATTGTGGACTTGTGGTGTTATTTGACGGTTGCTACGTGCACAGGATGTTCACTATTGGTTACTTACCTACCTATTTACAATGCGTCATGCGTTTCATTATTGAACTATCTTTATTGTCGGTATTTGTAGTAATTTGATGTATGAATGTTGCTGCTCCTCGTAACATGTTTTGTGTTGAATAGAAGGCCGATTTTGTTTGATTTGGGATCAAAAACGACGAGGTGCTATTATAAGTTTGACGTATCTGTGTGTGTATCTGTCTGTGAGATCGTAGCTCCCGAACGGTTGAACCGATTTTGATTTAGTTTTTTTTTGTTTGAAGGTGAATTAGTCGAGTGATCTTGGCTATGTTTGATGAAAATCGCCGCCACCACAAAATGGCGGATAAAATTTTCACAACTCCCTCATTAGTTAATTTACTATAAATTATTTAATTTTTTCTTAAATAATACTTTAAACCCCATTAAAATATATTTATTTAAAAATTATTTTTTAATAGGTAATAATTATTACTTAATTAATTTTTTATTGATTTTCTTATATTTTATTTCTTACTTTTTTGAGAGCTCAGAGACGGTCCAATGTTAAGAAATGTCTGATTAAATAGAAGTTAAACATTACTTAATTTTAAATAAAATTTGTGTTTTAGTTTAGAAAAGTACAAAGGAGATTGTTCTAGACCGCCCTATAACCAACAAACATTTGACGTGTACGTTAATTTTAATTATATTTTAATATGCTTTTTTAAAATAATAAATTCAAGCGGACATTGTTTAATTCTTAATAGGTTTTTAAAAGTGACCTCATTGATTTTATTACCAACTGAACTCGCCATCTTTCAAGGAGTTGTCAATGTGAATGTCACAAAAGATTTGACAGTGTCGCTCTCGCTCATATTGCATAAATATCGATATCGACGACGATTTCCATAATATCTAGTGATAAATAATGGATGTTCGATATTTATCACTTCCAAAACATTGAAAATGTGCAACATAAAAGTTTTTCATGCATATTTTTTTCATGGAATTAGTTCCGTGAACATTTTAATGGAACTTATGATGAATATGGCCTAGCACGATTATGATGAAAATATAATGAACAAAACAAACTCACAAAATGTACTTACTAGTCTAATGAGGGATTTTCTCACAAGTGAGAAAATATTAGTTCAAAAGAGGCGTTGGTAAAAAATACGTCACTGTCTAAGGTTTTTGACATCAAATAAGCTTTCTTATTTACGGATCTTATTTTTGTTATCAGTAGCCAGTAAAACATAGACGTATTTTTTACCCACGCCATCTATTGAACTATGTTTTTTCACTTGTCAGAAAATCTCTCATTTAACGATTGAAATATCATTTACGACGCAACTCTAGTGAATTGTTCTCATAACCATTTCACGACTTCAATAGCCATATTTTTACTTTTTAAGTACTTAAACTCTATTTTTAAATGTCGCGAACTAAAACGTTACACATTGTTCGTTGGGAACAAAATATTTTATTTTAGCATTAATTTAATTGGAACAAATTAATTTACATTTGACATATTGATCTTTCACTATGGTCTACTAAATTAAAACCACAGATTAAATAGGTGGTCATTGATAATCGATATACATTCAGTCAAAAAAGTATCGGGAATGGATGATTTGTTTATGGTTCCAAATTCAAATTTTTGGTTTTTTTGTAGTTGTTAGATTGGCACAACTGTTTTCCATTTTGGCGCGGAGTTTGAGTTGCATCTGATATTTATATTAAATACAGTGCTGGTTTTAGTAATATCATATATAGTGTGTATTGCGAATTTCATAATGGACAAAAATATCGCACAAAGAGTTTGTCTTAAATTTTGCATCGCCAATGGAATTTCGTGTTCGGAGTCACTGAAAATGTTACAGAAGGCTTACGGTGAATCGACTTTATCAAAAACACGTACTTATGAGTGGTTCAAAGCGTTCAAAAGCTGTCGAGATGTGATGGAAGATTTGCCTCGCTCTGGTAGGCCGTCAACGTCTGCAACTGAAGTTAACATCGCAAAAGTGAAGAAAATAGTGACTGAAAATCCCCATTCAACTCTGAGAGAGATAGCCGCCGAACTTTCTGTATCTCACGAGTCGATCCGTACCATTTTAACTAATCATTTGGGTATGAAACATGTTGCTGTTCGGCTAGTCCCAAAAGATCTGAATTTTCTCCAAAAACTCAATCGCATGAAAGTCGCTGAGGACATGCTAGAACGAGTCAGTTCGGACCCAACATTCATGAAACGCATTGTTACTGGTGACGAGACGTGGGTTTACGAGTTTGACATGCAAACTAGTCAACAAGCTTCGGAGTGGCGCCTTCCAACTGAACCGAAACCGAAAAAGGAGAATTCGCGGCGAGAACTGAACTCAATTCCGGAAGCAGCGTTTAAAAATTTTTTTGATGAATGGATTATTCGTTGGCGCAAGTGTATCGTTTCTAAAGGAGCATACTTTGAAGGTGATAAAATAAATTTGGATGAATAACAGACATTTTGTGTATTATTGATCTTTTCCCGGTACTTTCTTGACAGAGTAGTATGTACAAATGATTGATCTTCAAGAGAGCATCTCTACGTCACTACGTCAGTCGGTGCCTGTGGCTGTGTTGTGTTGTTGTGAATACCTACCTATTTGGCGATTTCTTTTGGCGTTTTTGATTTTGTTTCTGTTTAACGGACTACAATTTGGATTGCTTTCAACGTGACCTGGCTTCGAATAACTGATTCTGTGATCTGCTTAAACGACACCGACAACGACACTGCATTTTGGCAACGGATAACGGACTTCGCTTAAAGTAAACTTCAACCAATAAATAATAACTGTACCTAAAAGGCATAATACAACTGTATTTACGGTAATATTTTACTGTATTTGAAGTTGCTTTGTAGAAAACAGAAATAGCGATTTTAGAAGGAATTACTTAAGTTTTCTTTTATTAAAAATAACCTCAAAATCTGTTCCTTTTCTTTAAATAAATCTTTTCTCTAAAGTGTCCGTCAAGAAACTTTGTTCTTATGGGCTACTAAGGGCAGTTTACAAATAGAAAATGATTTTTTCTATGCTGTTGGCTCCAGGGCGAACAATGTATGGGCGTAGAACAATCTCCATTGGTATTTAGGTAGTTGCACAGATAGTACATATTTACCAGCTTTATAGGGGAAGGGGGGGCATAACGGGGACGTGAGGCACGACGGGGCCACCCACACATACAAGTAACCGCTAGCACTAGCCGCGGTTTATTTTCACTAACAGGCGGCCATTTTGCATCAGTGTTCAGTCCGCGAGTGCCGCGCGAGCAGATCGATTCGCACGCGTTTGTTTCTTACGACACAAAACATTTTTCGACGTATTTTCATCTAATTTGGTGTGTTAACAAAAATATACGTAACCAGGTAAGTGTATGGTAGATTACTGTACATTTTTGTTGTGTGTTTTGTAGCGACTTTCTGTGTTGTTATGTTTTGCAACAAAATCTGTAACTATTGACAGTTTGTTTTGAATCGGAAATTTAAGTAATGTTAGACATGGGGGCATAACGGGGACATGGTTACGGGGCAAGATGGGGTACCCTATTATACCCTGTCCCCATTATGCCCCTTTCATCTTCCAAAAATGGTATGTTTATTTGACCATAGAACATATCTTGTTTTAGGCTTAAAAATGGTGAGAACATATAAAAAGAAAAGCTCGAGAGGCAGTTGGTCTGTAGAAAGCATGAAACAGGCAATTGATGCAGTTTTAAGCAAATCAGCAGGCTACAGAAAAGCAGCCCAGCTTCGGTGTTCCACAGACCACGTTGGAGCGTCACGTGGCCAAAATAAGGAAGGGTGAGCTCTCTCTTAACTCAACTCCAGGTAATTTTAAGCCACTATTTTCGAAAGAAGAGGAAGATGAGCTCGTGAGGTTTATCAAAGAAATGGAGAAACGTTTGTTTGGTTTGACCACCGTACTGCCCTTGTAATAGCAAATGCAGTACTTGCAAAATGGCGGTTTCGAGAAAAACGTGGTTAAGTGTTTTTTCTGAATCTCTACTAAAACTGATTAAAAAACTCATATGTTTTGTTATAGAACAAGTCCAAAAAATACAAATTATTATTCAGTTTGATTTTGACATTATTTTTTCTACTGTAGGTCTTTACAAACTTGAATACGGCATTTAAACCTTGGGTCGCTATTTACAAACATATCAAAGTAGTGCAGTAAAATGCAGTACTCGCGTTTGTTACTGCATTTGTTTCTAGGAAATACATTAACTGCATTTAGCACTAGCAAAGTTAAAAATGGAAGACAACTAAAATAATAGACGTAATGCAGTGTAAATAAATCTTGTCCTAGTTTTTACATAAATAAAATAGGAAAAAAAGGAAAGACATGGGTATTATGAAAATCTTTTATCACTACATAGTATAAAATAAAACCGACTTCCAAAAAAAACACTACAAAGTGAAAAATAATTTTGATTTCGGAAGTCGGTGTCTTCGGTTTTGTATTTTCATTTTTTGCCACCGACTTCCGAAATCAAAATTATTTTTCACTTTGTAGTGTTTTTTTTGGAAGTCGGTTTTATTTTTTGTAAAAAAGTTTTTATTTTTCACTTTTTAGTTGTGGTACCTATGCAACCCCCCCCTCCCCCCAAAATTTTAGTACCACTACCTGGTATGTAAAAATGCCTTTAATATTTCAGAAGTTGTTTTGTGGACACATTGATGATAACATCAGAACTAAATTTTCAATGGCACCTTTCATTCAGAATGTATCTTATGACAGTTCTAATAAACCCAAATACTGCTAGGATACATTGTTTTATTTTGAAGTTCTCATGCCAACCTTGCACCTTCCGGCTCCATCATCAGATCAGTTCGATAGTACCTTATAGCCAAATTGAATTTCATGACAATTCTAATAAGCCCAAACACGGCTAGAATACATTGATTAATTACGGAGTTCCGGTGCCTGTCTTCCGGCTCCATCATCATCACCAGATAAGTTCAATGATAAAATTTTCAACAAAACTATTCAGGATTGTATGTTTATTTGTTTTGTCATAGTTGCTTAACTATCTTGATTGTGATATCTATGCGAGTGTCAAGTTCCGTTAGCCATATCTGATCTTCTTCACCAGTTCCACTTCATCAAATGTTACTTTTTGACTGTAAACGCTTGATTTCTCGATGAAAATATTAAAATTACTATACTATAGGCAACTACCTATAATATTTGAGGAGTTCCCTCGATTCCTCATGGATCCCATCATCAGAACTGGATTTTGAAAAAAATATTATATAGCAAATATTTCAGAACTGTTTACAATCTGCACAAGAAATGTTAAAAAAAGCCCAATTCTTGTTCAGACTTGAACAATTATCTGTCCACACAACTATATCGGAACAGTCACGTTTGCTGAGAAAAACGCTTTATAAGCGTTGATGATGTCTTCTTGTTTCCTGCCTGAAGTACCTTCCTTCGTAGGCCCTAAAGGCACGAAAGTTTCATTAAATGCTATAATCCTCGGACAAAAAGATGCCAAAATGCAATTTTGGGCTCAGATCAAAGAGTGAAAGTGAAATCAGGGAAAGAGTTTTTAAAATTCGAACCTTTCTATTTAATAACTAGCTGTCCCGACAGACGTTGTCCTGTCCTAACCTTCCCTACCTACCCTACCTGCTTTTTTTAATGTAAGAACCTTCTGCTGTCAATAACAAATACAACAAAAAAACTGCTAAAAAATTGGCCAAATTGGTCCAGGCGTTGTTGAGTTATGCGCTTACCAACACATTTTGCGATTCATTTTTATATTATAGATTTTCTATTTTGCCCGTCCACTGAAAAATGCATGACACGGTCTAAAATAAAATATTAAATCACATAGAAATAATACCACAAGTAGGATACTTATAGAAAAATACTGGGTATTTAGTTTTGGAGATATTCTATGTATCTCATAAGTTCCACCACCGCGAGTGACGAGCTCAGACTGAGGCGCTAATGTAAAACGCAGTATGCGCAATAACAATGCAGCAATTTTACATTATTTGGTTTTCTAATACTAGGTTAAATTGCAGTATAAACCAATACTACATTTCACCTTAGAAAACGATGAATAACTAAATATACGAATGTACTAAAATAAAATGCAGCCAAAATGCGATAACTGCGTTTCTTACTAGTATTTAGACGAATACTGCATTCTAACTTGGTACGAATTACGTTATTACTGCATTTTAATCTGGCTTGTGATCATTGCTGCATTTATACTATCAATATCTGATAATTTCAGAGGAAACACTGCATTTTTCCTTGCTGTTTCACCATGAACCTGTGCCAAAAAAAAAAAAAAAATTCTACGTGTAGCTGAAAGCGTCCAGGTTTCATTTTTGTGAAAAACGAGAAATCGAAAAAATGTATTACTGCATTTGCTACTACGAGAGCAGCGTAGTTCTACGAAAACTAGCGAATCAGCTGGCGGAAAAAAATGGCAAGGCACATAATTTTAACCGCGATAAAGAGATAGCTGGCGTAGACTGGATAAAAGGATTTTTGAAGCGTCACCAGGATTTATCCATCCGAAAACCAGAAGCTACATCGGCAGCACGAGCTATGGGCTTTAACAAAGTGGCTGTGGATAAGTTCTATTCATTGCTTGGGGAGATATATGACAAATATAATCTGACGCCTGACAGAATATACAATTGCGATGAGACTGGAATATCTTGTGTGTCTAAAACAAAGAGCAAAATTATTGCAGAAAAGGGAAAAAAACAGGTAGGATCGCTTTCATCAGCAGAACGAGGACAAACCATTACGGTTGAGGTATGTTTTAATGGGGCTGGTACCTATATGCCTCCCATGTTAATATTCCGTCGACAGAGAATGAAGCAGGAGTTATTGGATCGAGCTCCTCCAGGAACGACCGCAGAATGCAATGTTCGAGGCTGGATGACAACTGAGACCTTTATGACATGGTTCCAACGGTTCGTCAACTTTTCAGGAGCGTCACTAGCTACACCAGTCTTGCTTCTTTTAGATGGTCATGTTACACATACGCAAAACATAGAGGTAATTGAACATGCACGCAAGAATGGTGTCGTAATGCTTTGCTTTACACCGCACTGCACCCATAGGCTGCAACCCTTAGATGTTGGCTTCATGAAACCATTGAGTGTATATTATGACCATGCTTGTACTAACTGATTAAGGTCGCACCCGGGGCGTGTAATTTCAACTTTTCAGATAAGCGAAATATTTGCTGATGCTTACATTCAAGCTGCAACAATGTCTACAGCAATTAATGCGTTCAAAAATTGTGGCATATGGCCATTCAATCAAAACAACTTTTCAGATTCTGATTTTTTAGCTGCATCGACAACAGATATCCCATTAGCAAATGATGAGCCTGAAACAGCTTCTGCAACTGCTGAAGATCAGCAACAACAACCACCTTCCCTTGAAAGCCCCCCTGTCCATTCACTGTTTTCTGCTATGACCCCACCTCTCGAAAAATCTCCTATTTCAGAGCCTTCACAAAGAACTCCTAAAGTCTCAGAGCCTCAGCCTGGACCATCACGACAAGATGATAGCTTAATCCGAACTCCGATCCGGAAAGTTTGTCGTGATTTAACAACGACTTTTAAAAATGCTTCCCCAAAAGATATTCTCGCAATCCCAACAGTAGAACAAAGAATCCAAACGAGAAAAAATTATCGCAGAGGTAAAACTGTTGTTCTTACTTCAACGCCCTACAAAAAAGAACTTGAAGAAAGAGAACAACTTAAACGGACGAAGAAATCTTCACATCCAAAAGAAGTGTTGAAAAAAGGCTCAAAGAAACAAAAGACCCAAAAAGATCACTCTGACGTTAACAATATAGAGAAGGACGCTTTATGCATTTATTGTATGGACCTTAATCATACTTATTTAAAGTCCTCAGAAGGTTGGGTGGCCTGTCAACTTTGTGGATGTTGGGCACATACAGCCTGTGCAGGTGTTGATGACGAGAATGAAGAAGAAATTCACATCTGCACATTCTGTGAGATAAAATAACCATGTACCCCGTACTGCCCCGAGTTGGTACCCCATACTGCCCCTACCCAGGGGCATGATGGGGTTTTTACTAGGGTTTCGTAAAATTAAAATATATTATTAATATATTCTTGATTGTTTTTATATATTATAATATATTCTTGATTGTTTTTATCACCAAATTCTATGCCAAACGATACTCTAATGTCTAACTAAATGGTTGTGATTAGTTTTTATTAATAAATATATTTGATTATTTCATAATCGTTTATTTCCCTTAACGTCCCCGTTATGCCCCCCCTTCCCCTATTAAGTTGCTTCGTTCGTATGTGTTCTACTAAGTACTGGCTTTTTCCAGTGGCTTCGCCCGTATGGATATCGGTCATTGGTTTCAATTCTGGGCAATATCATCAAAATTTTGGACCAATCAGTTGCATTGATGACCTGGGTTAGGACCATGGTTTACCCTTGTGCCGGACAAGTGTGCATGAAAGTGACTACTATAAGTAGTCACTTTCATCCTGGTAGTATGGTCCCGTGATTTCCGACATCTTTTCAGCAGAAGCTAGTGTAATCTATGATAATATCGCTTAAACATGAATCATATTAAAAAGTTGTTTGTTACAGCTGAGGAATGCAAATCAAAATGGCGAAACATACGAGACAATTATATGAAAAATAAAAAGAAAAAGATTACTGGATGCGCCACTTCATATTCCAAGTACGATGACGAAAGACTTAACTTCTTGTCAGAAACATATGATGAAGGAGAAACGTCAAGCACAACCCTCGTGGAAAATGCAGCGCGCGATCCTATTGAGATTTCATTCGATTGCGTGAAGGAAGAATACGATTCATCAGAGGAAGTTCCATTATCTGAGTCACCCTTCGTGATGGGGGCATTGGGTAGCAACAGCGCAGAGCAGTCTTCTACATATGCTCCAACAATAGTAGCTACTTGTGATGAAAGTCAATCACTGGCAACACACCAAGCTTTCTCCGTTCAAGAGGAAAATGTAATCCCTTTGCCAAAAAGACCTATAAAACGAAAGATAGACTCGATCATAGACGAACTGAAAAAGGATAGAGAAGAAAGGAATGTTATTCTACAACAATTGGTTACTAAAGCTACTAGTTCAGAAGGAAAATCACCTATTCATAATTTTTTCTCCAGTATGGCCGATATTGTTTGTAATTTCCCGCCAGAGAAGATTGCAGAATTACGCATGAAAGTCTGTAACTTGGTCAGTGAAGTGGAACTCTCAATTCTGAAAGATAGGAGTCACTCTGGTGGCACTTATTAACTTTAAGTCAGTAATATTGTAATGTACAGAGGCCAGCACTTCAAGCTAGCCTAATCTGTCAAATTTCTTGAATAGAGTTTCAACTTTATTACAAAAGAGTAAGGCTCATATTCAATTGGGAATATTTGACAGTTCACGATAGCTTGATGTCTGTATATGTCACCGAATGACTATGATGTTTGTTAGTTTGTAATATATCTCGCGAGATTATAAACTATCGAAAATTGTGAGATGTAACAAACTATTTACTATTTAATGCATTATTATTAGGTATTTCTATCTATCTGTGGTAAACAATTGGGAATGGGATGAACATCACAATGGGAAAGAGATAGAGCTATAAATTCTGTATACTGAATTAATATTGAAATAATACTGCTATAAGAGTAGGTGGTTGAGTTGGTGGTCTTGTATGCGACGAACGCACCTTAATACTTAATAGCCAAGTAACTGCGACCTACTTGGAAGAAGCGCCTACCTGTCGCTGCCGCTTTTTCATCATCATCATATACCTCGCCTTTTCCCAACTATGTTTGGTTCGGCTTTCCAGTCTTACCGGATGTAGCCTTCCAGTCTTAACCGGAATGCAGCTGAATACCAGTATTTTTACAAAACGACTGCCTCTCTGTTACTAGACGAGTTGAGAAAAATTGTTTTTTTTTTAAATGTTTTATCTTGTTTAGATATAGATACGGCAGTGAAGTTTACGCAAAAAAGCAAAACAGATTTTTAATAGATATTTCAAGTGACTAGACTAGAGTAACTGCAGTTGTTGACCCGATAAAGCAATCATATTTCTTTTTGGTTTTATCATGTTTAGATACCGATACGGATTGCGTCTGCATAATTTAGCTAGCTAATTTATAATAACCCTGTAAAGTAACAGTTCACCAATAATTTTTCGTCAGTGTATAAAATAACAGTGATAGATTATAAACTAGTGCTCACAGTCTTACGGTGACATACATTTATATCTAATACTTACTTACTTAATTATTTATTAATGCTATCTATCATTTTTGTTTTTTTTTTGTAAGAGATTTACTTTAAGAAAAAACATAATTCATGTAAATAAATAATTTATTTTTGAATATTAAATTTTATTGAATTTACCTCTCAACGAATATTTTTGTCTGAAGATAGTGCAGTTGCCAACGAGCAACGTCAGAATTCCTTGTCTATGGTCGTATCCTCGGCTAAGTCTTGCCAAATCTAAGCGATGAAGCCGTACTTCATTACAATTCAATCAAAATAAATTAAATCGGTCTGTTTGTATGCAAATAGTTAGGACCCTTAATTAATACCCACCACCTCCTAAGCCATGCGACGGCACGGTTAATGGGATACATATCTACCTATAACATACAACCTATATTGTCAACTAGCTCCTGCCCCGACTTCCTCCGCGAGAAATTTATTGTTTTAACATAAAATATTTCTTATGACACGGTAATATTGTAGCTTTCTATTTCTGAAAGAATTTTCGCAACCGGACAGGAGTTTCGAAGATTACTTACTGCATACAAACTCACAAATTTGACCTCATTATACATAGACACACTTTTTTGTTTTAAATTGGGTTTTACGAACGAAAAACTCTCAGGGCTTATCTGTGTGCTGATAAGCCGCTCATTTAAATTTACAAAAATATTTATTACTATAATGATACTTAAAATATTTTTATAATGATGATAACAATTTATTGGTACACTAGCTTCTGCCCGCGGCTTCGCGCGCGTGGATATCGGAACTTGTTACATAATTGGAGTTTTAGTAAGGTTCCCTATTTTTTTTGAAAATATAATATGTCACCTAGGGATATTGTAGCTTCCCAACAATGAGAGAATTTTTCAAATCGGTTCAGTAGTTTCGGAGCCTATTCAATGAAAACAAACAATCAAATCTTTCCTCTTTATAAAATTAATATAAGTAGGTACTTATAGTATAGATTAAGAAAATGTTTGTGTAAAGAAACGTTTGTATTTGTACTTATAACTGCTCGAACTCTTCTTGTTTGCAAGTCCTCTGGATGTTTATTAAGGATAAAAGTTATCACATGTTCTACAACCCTCATGCCGTACACATTCTTGAACTTTGGCAGGATGTATTTATTTAGAGGCTGGTCTTGTTATTTTGCTTGTTTTTTACTTGGAACATAACATCACGCCTGCATTCCATTATGGGCTAGGCAGAAGTGTAACTAGGTAGGGGAAGCCCGGGCAAGACGAATATGTTAAGGGGTAGTCAAAATAAAACCACAATCTAAGAATCAATGGGAACTCTTTGTACTTTTGATTTGTACTATGTTTAATCATCTTTCGAAAATAATCATTAAAATTAAAAAAATTAAACAATTTCTGTAATAATTATGAGGATTATCAAAAAGTATCAATTATCGAAATTGAAAAAATCTATGGCTATTGTCGACGGTGCATCATTTACAGGATCTTCAGTCATAGTAGACAGTGTGTCAGGAAAAGGAGGGTCGGTCATAGTTGAAGGAGCGTAATCTTCTTCTCCAAAAACATTTGGCCATAGATTCCTAGTTTTTTGAACCCATTAACTATAAGTACCTAAATTTAAGTAAACGGAGATCTGTTTATAATTAACATTAGTCATCAAAAAACCTGTTCAAATATTTCTTACTTATGAAGAACGGATACCTATCCGCTTTGCCCATATCCATTTTGCCCAACACGCTAATATTAGAAACAAGTCAAGAGATTTCAAATGTTTTTAGTAGGTAAACAAAAAGTTACGATCACAAATAATACTTATATAACGGTGTAATTGATTAAACAAAACATATCTATAGGCAACTGATGACTAATACGAAAAGTTTGTGTACAAACCTTTGCAAAAATCATAACAAAACATCGATAAACCTTTTTTTTTCCTTCCAAAACAGATGCACTCGCGTATTGTTTTGGTTGAACTGTCATGGCGTTGCTGATCGCACTTGTCACAATTTCGGAAATTGTTAATAGCGTCATCTATTATATATTTATGGAAATAGTTATTTGTTATGCAAGGCTGCAAAGTTGATTTTTGGCGCGAGTACTTCTATTGAAACCTGAGTAAGCGAAGGATTCAAAGGTACGAGACGCAGAAAAGCTTTGCTGCCGAGCGCAACACACAATTTTTCACCTCACTACAGCGAGGAAACTGCTAGGTGCAAGAAAACAGGTGTTGTTGAGTTTTATTTTGTTCGAGCGTCTCAGATACATTGACTAATGTGAAGAAAATAACAAATTCTTGGCAATGTATCTTATGAGTTACATAGAATATCTCCAAAATTAAATACCCTGTATTTTGTTCTATATCCTACTTGTCCTCTAAGGAGAATGAAAGAAAAAAACTAATTTAATACAAATAACGAACTAATTTAAGTTAATACATATTTATTTTTGCCAAGCAAAGGGTTAAATAACATATTATATTAGTATTATTATTATTATATTAGTATTTATTTTATTAAAAAAAAAAAAAACTTAAATTACTACACAATTGGGTATTTGACAGGGTAGTATTTTTATGGCATATTCAAATGTGACGTCACAGATTATTTTAATCAAATGGAATACTTATTAATATTAATTCCAATTTTACAATTATATCCTCGCAAAATATTTCATTTCTGTACTGTGATGGAAGTTTTTAAGGTGAGCGGTATTATTTAATATTTTATTTTAGACCGTGTCATGCATTTTCAGTGGACTGGCAGTATAGAAAATTATTAAATAGAAAGGTTCGAATTTTAAAAACTCTTTCCACGCTAGAGAGCAAAAAGCGATTTTCGGCTCAGATTTCGAATGACAAACAGACTCTTTCCGAGCCTGTGAGGTGAAAAATCAATTATTCTTCTTACCCGCACTATGCTTCTTGCCCGGGCTTCCCCTACCTGTAGGAAACCCACATATTGCCAGTTAGGTTTGATTCCCATGTACCTCTTTATTGTTATATAGTATATAGTGCTGGTGATGGAATGATATAGAATTATACAAACATGTTTGGTGAAACAAGGGAAATATTTCCAAGGAGTTTAGTCCTCGTGGCAATGAACTACTATTTCTGTGGGTGAGTGGAATTGAAAACAGCTATGCCATACAAAAGTGCTGTATTTACTTGTACATCGAAAAAAATAAACCTAAATTCATGGATTCCGACGTGGAAACAAATCAATAAAAAGTTTACTGATTTGTTTAATTATGTAATCTTTTTGTGTGAAATGTACTTAAATATCTCTAGAAAGAAACAATACTGACCTATAAATTAATTAGTTATTTATGAGCCTCTGATTAACATATTAACTTCTAATAAAACGTTGAACTAACATGACCTAGTATTTTTATAAAGTAATTCAATTTACAAACAAAATTAGTTATTTATACCTACAAAGGATGCCTTAGGCCGCCACTGAAAGGTTAGTTAATTTCATATAATATGTGTTGGACAGGTAATTTGGCCTCTTGTCCGTTAATGCCGAAGTATTGCTTCGAGTCGGCACACGAATGTTTTGAAGTCGGTTCTATTACGACTTCCTTTTTAGTTTCCACTAATAACGGGTATCCAAGATAATTACGAGGCCGCCGGTCGTTTTCTCAGCGCATTTTCTCAACCTTTTTCAGAAAAGCTAAAAGGGATAATGTAATCTCCGAATATATCGCAAATGTTGAACCGATTTTGAAAGGCTGTTGAGGCATAATTACTGTATTAGAAGGGTTTATTACGTTACATGCCCTGAATCCCTTTCAGTACTGTTTTATTAAGAAATAATTGGTTTAGAATAGAATCATCATCATCATAATTTCAGACGAAAGGTGTCATTGTTGACAACATAGGTCTCCCGGTATAATATAATAAGTTTTGCTAATTATAGATTTGTTCTTGAAAGAGCAAATGAAGCGATAATTTTTATATTCCTGTATAAAGACGTTGTAACAAAAAAGTATGGATAAACACTCGCTAATTATTACTTAGCTTCAAGCAACGTTTATAAATAAAACTTCGAGGGTTTGTTACATAGGTAGTTAATCATCAAATTAAAAAACCACTTCAATAGGCGTGATTGTATTTTTTTTCAAACACAACAATTAAAGCTTACTTCATTAATATAAAAATCGTAGCACATTCGTAGTTTCGTAGACTCCGCTACAAAACGCTATTGTGATTTTAAAAGTAACAATTTTTCTTAAATAAAGGTCAAACTTTATTTTTGAAAAACTTGAATAAACCTCAGACCATCTGAAGTTTTTCATTAAGAATAGAATGTATTTATAAAGGATTCAAACGCAAATTCTTGAAAGCTAAAGACACATTCACAAATAAGGCCATAATATTTTTTTAAAACTATCTTAAGTTAGCCACTCTATACAAATTATATTACCCTGTGTTATGCGATGTACCGTAGAACGACTGTTTGGCAAAGCAGTTTTCATTTGATTTAGTGACTATTAATAAAGCCTTGGACGCAGGAGGCTTCATTTAAAGTGAACTTCTGCGCGGCGAGCAATGAATGATGAAATTCTGGCTTTGACTATCCGCAGTATTAAACGGCTCAGATAAAATTGAATTCTATCAAAAGAAATTTTTCATACCTATTTTTGCAATGGTTGAGGAAGAAAAGTTGAAAGGAAATTGTTGCAATGACGTGTGATGAGGAGAGAGGAAACCCATGTGACTAAAAGAATGATAAATATGAATTTTGATACATAGAAGAAGGAAGGCCAAAGAAAAGAAGGGTGGATACGTGAAGAATGATTTGAAATAGAAGGTAGTGCTGTTGCTGGACCCCTAATAACATGTGACAAGGGTAGGGAGCTAATGATGATGTTAAATATGGTGGATTTAAAATCACTTTACCGTCTCCAGTGCATTTGCGAGCGAGCCTGATTCGCTCGAGTGACCAATGAGTCGATACGACGGTAGCTAACTACCGTATTGCCTATCCGACCAGAAATTGCTGATTCCAAGAGAAAGAACTGAAATGAAATGATTTAATTTAGGTTTATTACCGAAATGTTCTGTGGCCAGAAGAATAAAGCAGGAGATATACAGGTTTTATGTCTAGGGTAAAGCCGGGATAGATGCCGCAGTTGGATAGGTGCCCCATTTTCTAAAAACCAAACTTCGCGAAATTGCAACACAGAGTTATTAGTCTAAAAATAGAGCGAGCGCGCCCCACACCTCTGTGCCCTGCAGACCATCGCACGGGATTGACGCGTTTAGCTCGTGCGTGCGATCATCTCCGCGAACGAACACGACGAACGATTCAAAGTTTCAAGCGTAAGTATTTACTGTTACATATTTTTTTATGTAGTACTTAATTCTGTTCTATTTTGATTATATCCATGCATTGGTTAATTAACTATATATCTACTTATAAATAATTGCCCCTTTTGTATTTAGTTAAGTTAAAAAATAAAAGGGCATCTATCCATAGCAAAAAGGATAGTCGCCCCGATTGTTTGCAGTATAGGTGCCCTTATCTATCCCCTATACCGAACACATAATTTTATTAGCATATTTTGAACATTTTTTTTTAAATTCTAATTGCGTTCTCCACTAGATTTTTACTGATGGTTTGTAACGTTCTTCGGCGCTTTATACCGCCACGCCAGTGTTGAAAATATATTTGTAATATTATGTTGTTTATTGAATGCGTATTTTAATTTGTTTCTACTAATCACAGGTGAACCATGCCACGAATTTATAAAAGAAAGGAAGGAGTACGACCTCGAGTAGTTAGTTGGACTACAGAGGTCTTAGAAGACGCTTTTGAGGAAATGGACAAGAAAATAATGGGGATTAACGAAATAATAATAATTGTTTTTTTGTTGACCCAATAATTAAATTGAATTATTTTTAAATAGAAGAATATTTAAGTTGAATTATTTTTAAGCGTACCATGATTACAATTACCTAAAGATTACAAATAAAACATTTAAAACTATGTATTGTACTTATTTTAATCTATAAGGCATCTATCCTACATCACAGGCATCTATCCTCCTTAGCATTTACATGGTGAGGCATCTATCCATATACGTAGGCATCTATCCTCAAAAAAATGGTTTTGCAAAAACTCAATTTATGCAGAATCAGTTATTGTTAGATCAACAAAAACGGGTCGTATTGCTAGTACAAAGATGAAACTAATTACATTCATGGAAATTCTTCGTCAAAAACGTACAGTTTGAAAATTATGAGGTCTTTTCAAAAAGTGGGGCAACTATCCCGGCTTTACCCTACGTTGAGATATGTTTCCAGTTAGATGTTAGACCATAGTCAGGTCTCGTGTTTGATCTGTTAAAATTGGTCTCTTTTCCAGGGCACTGCACTTGCTCCCTAATCAATTTTATATTCTTATTTAGTACTAGCTTTTGCCAGCGGCTTCGCCCGCATGTTTGTAGGAAATGATGATAAAAAGTAGCTTATATGCTATTCCAGACTATAACATATCTTTTTGCTAAGTTTCATACGACGTTAAGTAGTTTTTGAGTTAATTCGTTACAAACATACATACAAATCTTTCCTCTTTATAATATTAGTATAGAATAGCGAGCGAGCTTACGAAAATCGTCAATCGACATAGCCTAAGGGCGACCTACACTTCGGAAGTAAAAACCGATAAAAGCCTTTATGACTTATCGTTCACAAGCTTTTAAGTAGAGCCGGGATCGTATCAAAGAGTGCAATTATTGTCGCAACTTCAGAGACGGTTTGTTGGACCTGTATCGAGTTCGGGCACGGAAAGAGGTTGGATACAAATAACTATAAACTTTTTTGATTTATTAATTAAATAATCTCAGTTCTTTTATGTAGATAAGAAGGAGTAAAGTGTACGAGACGATCCATTTAAAGGAATTTTCCCTTGCTTGGGATATTAAACGATATTTAGCTTATTGCTATTGTGAAAGCGTTTATTTGTTTTTTTTTTTTGAATTGGCATCTCGCAGTTCAACCAAAGGGTTGTCTACTGCTTAACCGGGCTTGCCTGTGGCTGCCACAAAAGAATTGTAGCCTCCAGCCAGGGCTTAATAAAACTAAACCTAACTTACAAAACTAAGCGACTACACGCTAAGGGCACCCCCTGCGGGGTTCGGACCTCGGCTTAGGGCGTCGCTGGGGGGGGACAGCAGGGGACAGCTGGATCGGGGGTTTTTAAAACTACTGGCTCAGCGGCAACGCGGGCTGGCTCGAGCAAGGGTCGGGGGGATGAGAGTGGACAGGGTCGTCGCGACGGGCCTCGACGGCGAGGACGGAACGACGGAAATTTGTGTCTGTGTGCTAATCTAACAGTGCTAGTAGCCGGGCTGCTCTCCTGGAGGAGAGTGGTGGCATCGTCGGGGGCAACGAGGGTATGCCGTGGACGGCGAACCTTACTGATGCGGGACGGGGTGTATCGGGAGGCGGCCGCAATCAGGGGATTGCGGTGCTTTATGGCGGTGTCAAAGAAACGCTTCGAGAGGCGTTTCATGAACTGCTGAACTGTGGGGAGTTTAAAATCTACATGAAGGTCCATGTTACGGACGTAAAAGGGAGCTCCTGAGACCTTACGGAGGAACCGGTTTTGAAGCGTCTGCATTCGATGCAGATACTTGGGTTTGGCGTGCGCGAAGACGACGCAAGCGTATGTCATAATGGGACGGATTACAGCCTTATAGAGACGCAGTTTGCACCGGAGTGACAATTTGCTGCGTTCTGTAAGCATGAATTGGAGCCTACCGAGAGCGAAAGCGGCCCGCGAACGGACCTGCTTTATGTGCTCTGCGAAACTGAGGTGTTGGTCAAGAGTGACACCCAGGTACTTGGCATGCTTCGCCCAAGGGATCGGCTTGCCGTACACGGTGATCGGATTAGGAGGGTTGGGGAGGGCCCTACGAATTCACCTAAAGAGAACAGCCTGGCTTTTATCGGGGTTGACCTCGATTCTCCATTTCCGGAACCAAGCGCCGAGGACGTTGGCCGAGGTCTGGAGAGTCTGAGCTATAGCTGGCGGACTGGTCCCCGTGTAGTAAATGGCCGTGTCATCGGCGAATAACGCCAATTGGGCCTTTTTACTCTTAGGGATGTCGCTAGTGAACAGGGTAAAGATTAGGGGGGAGAGAACGGAGCCTTGGGGGACTCCGGCGCGAATCGGGTGGGGGGAGGAGAGAGCGCCCGCGTTTATTTGTATTTAAATTAAAATTTAAATGTATCAGTCCATCTGCTGTTATACTCAAAATGTAAATCAAAATCAAAAGTCATTTATTCAAACTAGGCTGAAAATCAGCACTTTTTGAAGGGCAAAGTTCCATAAGACAGTCCCCCGAAAACGGCCACCGTTCACCTCTTCCTAGTGCTTTAGCTGGGAAGAAGAATTGGCGCAACAAACTCCCCAGCAGCACAGCTGCTTTAGTTGGAAGAACTTGACTCTACACATTTATCGTTGGAGAAGTAATTAGCATTACGATTAATATTATAATTCTCATTGTTTAAAACATTACCAAAGAATCATCTAGTACACTCTGGTGTCCAAGTTGATCCCGACGGTTGCCCCTATTTTGAGAATGCCCTAGGTTTTAGTAAAATGTAATAAAACATAACTTATCAGAGTATACTAGGTATATCGTTTTGTTATTAATAGAAATCGATAAAATGAACGAATAGGTACAGTCACGAGCACCAATATGTATACACCTAGTAATTTTCAAAACCGATCACGTAAAATCGACATTTGAGATACATGTTCGGTAAATCAATAGATTCAAAAATACAATGTGAGTGACAACATACATATTCATTCAATAATTAAGCAGAAAACCACTTATAAAATAAGCTAAGTGTATACATAGTTTTGCTCGTGACTGTACAAGTCTACTTCCCAGGGGGAATTAATTCATTCCCTATATTTTATTTTATTTTTTATTTTATTTATTAGGGAAAACAAACAATTACACATTAAAAATTACAAAAAGATAAATACAGATATTATACAAATGTGAAATCAACCACGTTCTCCACAGATACACTATTACATAATTATTTGGTAAATTAAGACAAAATGTTGTTATAATTTAGAGAGGAATAAGTATGAATTTACAAAGTAAGTAGTTATTTAAAAAAAAAAAAAAAAAAAACATTAAGCTAAATAAACATAAACACAGTGCCGCATAAGCGGAAAAACAGGGAACATTAATTTTTCAATGCGTTAAGTAACATGATTCTGAACTTTCTATGCGGTAAGGCAAACAGATCTAAATTGCAGAAATTCTTATTAAAATTGCTCGTTAGGCGACGAAGAGGCGCACGCAAGCCGGCATTTGTACGACTAGAGGTAGTGGCGAATACAGGTCGTGCGCGCACCTCGCGTCCATGGCATGTTCTGGGAACTATATAACACAGCTTGTTGACAATGTTTATGCAATCATACGAGTTATGACATAAGTCATACAAAAATGCGTTGTCAAGAAAAGTACGCCTTGAACTCAATGGAAGCAGATTATATTTTTTTAGTAACTCACTATAAGAAAGATAACAACTTTTAAAGCATCGATAATGCATGGACTTCAAGAATTTACGTTGGATGCTTTCTATACACTCAATATACTTATTGTAGTAGGGGTTCCACACAGGTACTGCATATTCTAATTGAGACCTAATCAGTGATTGATATAGATATAAATATGTACTAGGGTGCTTGAACTCTGTGGATGATCTCATCACAAAGCCGTACATGCGATAAGCATTATTAACAATTTTATTAACATGTGCGTCTAAGTGCAATTTTTCGTCAAGTAATATTCCTAGGTCGCGGATCAAACTCTCTCTTGCCAGAGTTTCACTTTGTATTGCATAGGGATATTTAAAGATATTTATATTTTTCGTGAAACTAATACAGTAACATTTAGGAATACTGAGCTGGAGTTTGTTTTTAGTGCAATAATCTGCAAGACGATCGAGATCTTGTTGAAGCAATTGACAGTCGAGCATACTTTTAATGGGTCTAAAAACCTTAAGGTCATCTGCGTAAAGTAAGAATTTAGAATTATGAAAGCACATGTCAATATCATTGATGAACATAATAAACAACAAGGGACCTAGTATCGAGCCTTGAGGCACCCCTGATGAAACAGTTATGGATTTGGAATGGAAACCATTAACTACCACTCCTTGCGTTCTATTTGTAACATAGGAAGAAAACCAACGGAACAAATCGCCACGAATGCCGTTAAATGCTATTTTCCCTAAAAGTAACTTATGATCGACCTTGTCAAAGGCTTTACGGAAGTCAGTATAAATAGAGTCCACTTGTACGCGTCCATCTAAATTATTGAATAAATAATCAGTGAATTCAATTAAATTTGTAGTTGTTGACCTTTTTTTGACGAACCCATGCTGTTGCTTGATAATCTGATCATGAATTATCGGATAAAGCTGATCATGTACAAGCCTCTCGAAAAGCTTTGACAAGATCGACAAAATAGAAATAGGACGATAGTTCTCTATTTCATGTTTTGGGCCAGATTTATGAACAGGGGTGATATTGGCTCGTTTCCATACTTCTGGAAAAGTTCCTTCGCTCAAACACTTATTGTAAATAATACAGAGTGGGAGACTTAAAGTGTCAGCGGCATTTTTAAAGAAAACCGGCGGGATACCATCAGGACCTGGACCTTTGGAACAATCAACGGATTTCAAAGCACTGTGTACTTGTTCAATATTGATCACAAGATTGCTAACGAGACGACTATTCTCAGCATCGTCGAAGGTCTGCTGCTGCACATTGTTGAGAGTGGAAGGCTCATAAACAGAATGGAAGAAGTTTAAAAACAGATTACAGATCTCGTCAGGATTGCTGGATGACTGTCCCTGGTACTGCATAGTTGAAGGAATGGAAGTTGTGGATTTACGGTTAGATATAAATGTCCAGAAATATTTAGCGTTAACTTTTATGCTATCCTCAACTGACTTCATGTATAGGTTATAACAAGTCTTAGATTCAGTGTTAAACCTCGATCTAAACAGTGAAAAATGTTCATAATCCGATAAATTTTGATACGTTTTCCATTTACACCAAGCTTTAGTTTTATTTTTAAATATTTTTATTAATGACGGTGAAAACCAGACCGGATACTTAGTTGACTTGACCGATGTAAGAGGAACATGAGCTTTTATAACTTTGAAAATAACTTCATAAAATGTATTAACTGTATCTTCTGCAGACTGTCCCTGCAATACTTCACTCCAGTTAACTTTGTCCAAATCACCATTAATTTCCTCGTAATCCGCCTTATAGTAGTTGTACCTCTGTATAGATTTACGTGTCATGGCTCGTTTGCTCATATTGAAAGAAGCTAATATACATAAGGGTGGGTGATAAGGGTCTGAAGTTAATAGTGTATCAGTAGGTGCTATAACAGAACAGTCATTGTTACTGATCACTAAATCCAAAATCTTTCCAGTTGAATTTTTAAAATTATTATACTGGTAGGCATTTATAATGGACATAAAGATTCTTAAGTGTGTACTGATGGGAGATTTGCTGCTATTTAAATCTTGTATGGTAGAGCCTGAACCTCCAGTAGGCAACCACTCAATGTCGGGGAGATTATAATCACCAACCAAAAAGAAATTTTGAACACTTCCACTCCCAACAACTGCTTGCAAAAGCTCAAGATATGCAACATAAACACTTTCCGGTGTTTTCGGTGGGATGTATGCAGAACATATAGTATGGTACTTACCTTTCGTCGCGCTTGGTATACGTAGAATGACATGCTCAATGTATTGGTTTAATAAGATAGTGGACTCAATTGTGACAGATCCCAATCCTTTCAGTATCGCTATGAGGGTGCCACCACCATCCTTCTTTTGAGTAGCCTTGCGATCCCGATCGCATCTATATACAGAATACCGTTGATCAATAAATTCAGAGTCGAGTATTTCAGGGATTAACCAAGTCTCCGTGAGTATTATTATGTCGTAGCAGTTGGATAAAATATTCATAAATAGAACATGCAGTTTAGTGCGAAGGCCCCTACAATTTTGATAGTATATAGTCAATTTATCAGCCATAATCGTAGGTGTAGAATCTAAACAGTAATAATAAATAAGTCTGAGTAGGTATAGAAGCATCTCTTGGCAAATTTAAAAGAAGTATCAATAAAATCAGCAATAAAAACAAAGTAAAGTTGTTAAATCTCTCTTTTACATAGAGTTGCAATTGTAGAATATGCACGTATAGTATAATAGTTAAAAAATCATGGTAGGTTACGGAAAGCATGAGAAAAATACATCGAGAAACAACACAACTTACAAAAACGCATACATTTGACAAACAATAAATTTCCACGTTATCAACATTAAATATAGATATAATTAAAAAGTACAAAACCGAAAAGTAATTAAGCACTATACAATAGGGTTCTTTAGTCGTCCCTAGTGATAGAATCGTTCTTAGTGGTAGATTCGTCCCTAGTGGCTGCAGCCCCTGGTTTAATTTTGCTGAGATCTTGGTATGACCGAATGGCGAACGATTTCGATTGTTCTTTTTCACGGACGAGTATAGTGCCATGCTTAACCCACACAAATTTGTAGTTATGTAAAGTAGCGACATTCTTACACTCACGAAACAACTGTTTTCTTTTCAACGTGATATGTTCATGCATATATATGCGAAATGATGTACCTGAGATATCCAGTTGGTCGGACGTCAGGCCCTTACATAAACGAAAGGCGCTGAGAAAGTTGTCACGCAGTATTCGTGAGGCCAATTTCACAACAATATTTTTCGGTTTGCTATTACTCTGGTGTGCATGAGGAACCCGATGGATTGAAATAATATCTTTGATATTAATATTAAAATTGACTTTTGCGCTTACTTTTTCCATAATTGACAGCAGATTTTCATGGCGTCTCTCAGGAACATTACATAGTTCCAAGTTGCATTGCCTAGCATTTTGGTCCAAGTAGTCTATTTTCAACTCGAGATCATTGATTAAACTCTTTGTGTCATCCTCCTTCTTTTCGATGCACGTTTTCAAATCAGTCTGTTCATTAGACAAGAATTGAACTGTGCTCTGTACAGCAGCTAATTCATTTGATAAGCAATCATACTTCCCATCAAGTTCCTTTACTTGCTTCGCTAGCCGCGACTGCTCCGAGCGAATAGATGACATTTCGCTTCTTATTTCCGATGTCACCACGGTAATATTAGCTATCTCAACTTTAATATTCAGAACGTTATCAGAAATAATACTGATACGCGCATCAATTTCCTTACGCCACTCTGTCAGAGTGTTTTTAAAATCTAGTGTTAACATACTGAGCGCCTGCGTAAATTCACTTTCTGGTTGTTTACGCTTGCTGCGTACAGACACATTTTGTTCGCCACTAACTTCAAGCGCCTTACTCAAATCAGAATCAGAATGAGAGAATTTGCTGTCAGTGGGATTCATTCTTAATGGGTTTTGTTCCCAATATTAATCAAGACAAACTTAAACAAGTTTAGAAAACTTAAAAAAAGTTAAGTATGTAGCGGGATTCGATCCGGTAACCACGGCGTGCGATGAAGTGTAGCGACTTAAACCGCTCCGCCAAAGTAACTTTACAAGCAGTGACGAAAGTTGCGTTATCTATGTGCTGGGCGTTGAATTATATGCAGGCGACAGCGGGGACAGCGGTGTCAGCGCGGGAGGTATCGAGCGCTCTGTGAGTTGACGTAGGTCAGGGATGAAGATCGTTAGAACACTTTTTAAATTTTGGTTTTTTCACCACAGTTTAAAATCAATGTAACTTTGCTCCACCCGAACGGATCACGATAAAAACTTCACAGTTCGATTGGTCACTTCACTGGCTTTGAGTAAACAGTATATTATTAATACAATTTCCACTTTTTACTACTTTATTTATTTAAAAACTGAGGAGCAAAAATAACAACGTTGTGTCTTTACCAATAACGTACGACGAATGATATATAAATAAGTCACAGGCTTACTTGGTCAAAAACGATTAAATTCTAATTTATCACAATTAAGAGCCTAAAATAATGCCTGGAATTGAGTACGAAACGCAATAAAAAGTTGAACCAATTAGGTACGAAACAGCTGGCGTGACTGACGAATACTCAATTTCCACAACTGTACGACAAAGTCTTTAAACAGAAACTTTCTTACTTTTATGCTCAATTTGCCGTGTGTGGTACAATGAGTTTTGCTACGAACCATTAAATTACATCTAGAATGGTTAAAGTTGTACTTTTGATTAATCGTGTGTGCTTACTGAGCTTAGCTCCGTTCGGAGCTATTTATTAAGTTGCCAACTTATGACAGACTGGGAGCTTTGCTAAAGTCGCGACTAGATTCTGTGCGGTGATATTCAAGGTGCTTTAATGCTCACATCATTCTATATCGTGGAATGAATTTCACCGCAAATCACTTAAGTTAGTGTCAAAATTATTGTATAATTACATTGACAGCTGTTGAACGCGGTTTATAAGTGCTGATCGCGTTCAGTTTCATTAATTAAATCGTTAGAACGTTTAGCTACAATTAAAATTCTTTAAAGCTTTTCTACTTAAGCAGAATGATAAAAACAAACAAAATTGAAGTGTTAAAAATGTATATACGAAAATCTGAAAAAAAGACGAAAAATAACAAACACCAATTTCTTGTTCTAGTTTGAATGCCTCTTACGAAATAAAAACCTTTTTTATAAAAAAATATCAACCGACTGCCGAAAAACAGTAAAAAGTGAAAAATAACTATACTTTCGGAAGTCGGTGGCAAAAAACGTAAATACAAAATCAAAGCCGAGAACTTCCGATATTAACTTTGTTTTTTATAAATTTTACTTTTAACTATGGTACAGAGGCCAGCACATCAAGTTAGGTTAGGTTATAGGTTTTAAACTTTATTTCAAAACTATAAGGTTCATTTTCAATTGGGAAAATTTGAAAAACTACAGCTCCCATACTAATACAATTTATATAGGACTACCGATCAAGCTTCCTTTACCAAATGCAAGAAGTTTTATAAGTCGGTCCACAATTGACGGAAATGTCGATAAACAATACAGTGTGTTAGGGTAAACGAGGGACATACTTTCAGAGTCTGACACTCCCTTCCGCTCCACCCAGAGCGGGAGAAGTCATTGGATGATTTCCCAGCCTTAAAAAAAAAGGGGGTACTATACTCATGAAAATGATCAACTTTGACTATGGAACTATACCTGAAATCGTGAAAAAAAATCAGCTGTTCAGTACATTTATGTTAGCATAATTTGTCAAAATGTATGGAACAGCTGATATCTTTTTTTAATATCTCAGAGTTGGTATCTTGGTCAAACTTGTTCATGTTAATGAGTACTATAGCCTCTTAAATTATGTCCCACGTTTAACTTAACATACTGTATAAATAAAAACATACAGACGAACAATACGAACATAGAACCTCTTCTTTTTTGGAAGCTGGTTAGAAATCAAGTCTATTTTACAATACAATAGTCGTGACTTAAGTATAAACAAATAGAAAACAAGCACAAAACATTGTTATTACCCCTCAAAGGCTTGGCTTGTGGCTTCAGGAGCCAAGTGTCGTGTGGTTTGAGGCATTGTTTCAGACAAAGTTTCATTTACTTAGTTTAAAGTTCAGAAGTTCAGTTTGCGCTATATTTGATTCAGAACCGCTGTTGAACGATACAATTAAATTCAATGTTGTTTGTTTTAGAATTGTCTTTATCTGAAAGCTGTTTTTAAGGTTAAAATTAGAATCTATTTCAGTCATATTCATTTTTGATAGGTATTAAAAATAAACATGATAAAAATACTTATTATTTGTGCCATAGCAGTGATAGCCTAGTGGTATGACCGTTGGACTGCCAAGACGTAGGTCTCGAGTTCGAACCCAAGGCACGCACCTCTGACGTTTCAGATTCATGTGCGTATTGTATAATTATCACTTGCTTAAAAAACGGCGAAGGAAAACATCGTTAGGAAACCGATATGCTTCAGAGATATTTCTCAACAGCATCTGAAGCTAAGTCAGAGGCCCATGGGCAGCATAAAAACTCTGACACCAGGTATCACTAACCATACGAAAAAGAAGAAGATTTGTGCCTCTGCTGTCTTACTACGAGTATGTTTCTAAACAAAGAAATGAAGTCAAAGTTATTAATATAATGAATTAAAGTCACTATTTGTGTCTGTCAGCGTGCCTGCGTTGTTTTTTTAAACTCCGCAACGGATTTTGATGCGTTTTCACCATCGTATTGTAGAGAATTTATTTCGAAAGGTTTATGTGTAATTAAACATTAACATTTAACAAACAAAACCCTCTTTTGTTACTACTTGTACTTAAGTAATATATGTAATTTTTAGCTTTAGGTTCTATGTAAGATTTGTGTTTAAATAAAATTAATATATATTAGTACGACCAAATAATAGAAAAAAAAATGTTTTGTCAAATCGTAAAAATAAGTAGTATAAACATTTCTATAAATACTTTTTGTGATATAAAATTGCGCTCTTCAATATTAAATAACATGGACTGTATGGTTGGCGGAAATTAATACCACCTCGACCGATTTCGACTGTGGGATTATACATATCTAGGTAGCAGCATCCACTGTTAATTAATTCGTTTGCGCAGTTTGGGTATCTTCTATATCCGTATAGCAACTGTACCTTACTTAAGCAAAATTTAAAATGGGATTTTACCATTTGTAATTAACGAACATGAAATTTTCTAAATTATATTTAGATACTATTATGAAATAGATCTTTTCTTAAAGTCGCGATCGCTATTGCATAAGAAAATTGCTTTTACAGTTTTTGTAAGTTATACGTAGATTTGTACACTGACTATACTGACTGAAAGGTGTCATGATGAGCTGAGCTGAGCTGCGTGTGAGTGGGAGAATACTAACTGTATTTAAAATTCGAACTCCAACCAATTTCTTTCAATCTTCCAGTGTTCCAACGATTGCCCTGATACAGTGCCTTGTTTAATCTTTTGTATAGGATTAAATATATAGTATTTAAGTTATAAACAAGTACGCGAGACATAATTATCAGGATTATTATGGGCTCTGCTTGAGCCGGTAATAAGTCCGCAAAACCCCGACACAAACCCGTAGATAAGCAAAACCGGACACGATAATGAACTTCTTGATTTAATTACTTTACTTAACACTAACTTACCTGAAGTTTATTATTGTAACTTTAGAAAATTTGGAACCTTTAAAAATTTGTAAATCAGCAAAATAATTTCGTGAACCTTATTCAGTAAACAATTCTCTGTAAAGTTATGGTTGTATATAAAATGGAAGTCCTCGTTTTATTGAATGTGTGTCTACTTGAAAATAATTAGAATCGTTAAGGATAACGGTTTAATGTTCATTACAATTATTTCGTTATTTAATGCCGTGCGTTCTTTAACGCGTGAACTGCTGCCATTGGCTGTTCATAAATAATCACAGGAGCTTAAGTGCGCTTGAAAATTTATAACATTCATTTTGAAAATTTATCATTTTCGTCCGAAACTGGTCCTTAATGACTATAACGTAACTGGTCACATGTGAAAACCTAAGCAGCTTTGACTACCTCGTCGTTGGAGCAGTAGCCCGGAGACAGCGGGCAACAACTAACGAGTTGTAGGTCGTAGGTTCAAACCCTGACAGGCGTTTTACTTTGCGTGAATTATTTCATCACCAACGCTCTCAAACAGTGAAGGACCACGTCGTGTGGAAACCGGCATGTTCTAGGCCAAATATTCGACGACATGTAACATCTACCCACCCGCAGTGGGCCAGCGTGGATTACGGCGCACTCCGTCTTACATAGAAGAGGCTTTTGTCCCAGCAGTGGGACCATTATAGGCTGATTATTCCTACCACGTCGGGACTAGACAAGGGAATTTGCTGTGCTTAATTTAATTATAGTAGACAGATCAGAACAAAGTACCTCGTAACAGTTTCTGCCGCCAATTCTATACATCAAATTAATTATTAAAAATAAAAAAACTTAAGTCAGACTTTTTTCTAAAAAGTTACTAATTTAATTTTTTTTTTGAACCGAGCGAATAAATCCTTGGATTCCAGCTGAGAATTGAGCAAAAAATGTCCCAGCTGACTAACTATTTTATTTGCTAAGGCTTCAACTTTGAAAACTAGAAGCCTTTTTAGCTTTCGATTCATGAGGAGCATAAAACAATTGCGACTGAAACAAGTTAATTAAGTGTTTATTGATCCACAGACTAAGATAATGTTAAGGGGTGCTTTGCACGGGGTCACAGCACTATGCTGAGCGATGACCGTTTTGAGTGGATTAGACATAATATATTTTCCTCTAAACTTTTCTCTTTTTTTGTTTTTTGAGTCATGTTTACCGAAAATAAACGAATTGTCTTTCTTTCTTTCTTATTGTGTTATTCCAAGTATTCTTAAGCAGCATCTCGGAGCCTATTTTTTTTGAGGGTGGGAAATCATCCAGTGACTTCTCCCGCTAAGGTTGAGCGGAAGGGAGTGTCAGACTTTTACTGACTAAAAGCCATCAATGTTCCTTCCTTAGCCCTTTATGTTTCGGGGTAGCGGTTACCCTTTCGGACAATCCCGCTTAAGCATCTCGGAGCCTAGATCTGAGTGCGGTTGATGACAATAGGCTTGCCTCCTATCATCTACATGGGACCTAAGGAACACTAGTGTGATGGTAAGCTAAAGCTTCCTGTAGCTACCGCCGAATACATGTGTCATGTTAAATAATTCATTCAAAGCATAACACTCCATACCAACAGCAAACTTATTAATATGCTCCATTTTGGTTATTATTGGAATATTTTCCGTCTTCAACGCATTTCGGTTCCGAATTTGGGTCACAAGTCACAAAAGCACGTGAGGGTTGGCTTTACAGGATATTGTGATGGAAATCTGAGATTATACTAAAAACGATTTCCGTTCAATCTACATATGAGTACATCGCGGCGTCGACCCGTCACAACATTCACAACTCACACTTGTGTCGTTGTATACTCATCAATCATCCTAGCTCTGACGTTTTTCGTTTTATCCAGATGTTTTCATGAACTGATTGCAGGTTTGTCTGTTTTTGTGTCTATTTCTGGCCTTGGGTGGATTTTTGTCAGTCGTTACGGGTAGGCACAAGCCCCAAAGTCTGATAACAAGGCTTATTAATTATCGTGTTACCCAGTAACTGGCTTGTGGAAGACACAAATAGGCTATCACTTCATGTAAATTACTGGAAGCCGACCCCATCATAGATGGGAAAAGGGAACATGATGATTGTTTATTACCGGAATGTCACATTTGTTTTGATTTGATTAAATCCCAATGTTCAAATTATCGAATAACAGTTTAAAAGAAATGATCTCTTTTAAATTAGGTATAATAGTTATTTGTTATGCAAGGCTGGAAAGTAGATTTTTGGCGCGAGTACTTCTATTGAAACCTGAGTAAGCGAAGGATTCTAGGGTTGAACCATGAGCGAAGCGAGTGGTTCAAATATAGAATCCTGAGCGTAACGAAGGTTTCAAAGGTACGAGACGCAGAAAAGCTTTGCTGCCGAGCGCAACACACAATTTTTCACCTCACTACAGCGAGGAAACTGCTAGGTGCAAGAAAACAGGTGTTATATGTTGAGTTTTATTTTGTTCGAGCGTCTCAGATACATTGACTCATGTGAAGAAAATAACAGATACTTGGCAATGTATCTTATGAGTTACATAGAATATCTCTAAAATTAAATACCCTGTATTTTGTTCTATATCCTACTTGTCCTCTAAGGAGAATGAAAGAAAAAAAATTATTTAATACATATAACTAACTAATTTAATTTAATACATATTTATTTTTGCCAAGCAAAGGATTAAATAACATATTATATTAGTATTTATTTTATTTAAAAAAATAAACTTAAATTACTACACAATTGGGTATTTGACAGGGAAGTATTTGGCATATTAAAATGTGACGTCACAGATTTTTTAATCAAATGGAATACTTATTAACATTAATTCCAATTTTACAATTATATCCTCGCAAAATATTTAATTTCTGTACTGTGATGGAAGTTTTTAAGGTGAGCGGTATTATTTAATATTTTATTTTAGACCGTGTCATGCATTTTCGGTGGACTGGCAGTATAGAAAATTATTAAATAGAAAGGTTCGAATTTTAAAAACTCTTTCCACGCTAGAGAGCAAAAAGCGGTTTTCGGCTCAGATTTCGAATGACAAACAGACTCTTTCCGAGCCTGTGAGGTGAAAAATTATTTCGCACTGTCTTGCAATATGCCAGCAATATATGCCTTCTTCTTCTTCGTGTGGTTAGTGACTAACCCGTGTCAGAGTTTTTTTTCATGTTGCCCATGGGTCTCTGACTTAGCTTGACATGCTCTTGAGAAATATCTCTCTGACATGTTGGTTTCTTCACGATGTTTAGGAAAACCGAAGGTAGGAAGAAGGATGAAGGATCACCGATTTTTAAGCAAGTTATAATTATACAATACGCACATGAATCCGTAGAATCAGAGGTACGTGCCTATATGCCTTTTACCTATCTCAAAAATAAATTGGAATAGAAGAGATACATATTTTTTTAGAAATTCCGGCGATTTATGTAAGATCTTACGATGTTGGAATGTGATTCGAATTTATGAGTGAAATTGATAGATTTCCACCTTTAGGTTGTTGATATTTGTTAAGCTTTAGCGTTAAATTAAATAGGTTCTTTCTAGTTTAATTATTAAAGACTTTAGTAGTGTTTCAGGCATGACTTCTTCAGATTCACATTTCGACGGCTTAATCGAGAGATCCTGAAATACTAAAGTTAATCTTAGGCGATATTAATAAAATAAATATTTTTTTCAGAATTAAAACACGTGAAATCATCGTCATCTGCCTAGCCTTTTCCCAACTATGTTGTGAAGCACGTAATATATGAACAAAACGATCTTAGAAATAATTTACAAAGGTACCTATTTATATTACAAGATCGCTGTACTAGAATAACCCTGATATAATTATAGTACTATTTAAAGACAAAATTAAAGTTATTTAGTATGCATGTTTGTATTTATCTCCTCTCAACTTTCCAACAACCAACGGGAATGATAGAAATGCGTGAATCACGAATGTTAGGAATGCGCTGGAACCCCGTTGAGCACAGATTAACTTAAACTTAAGAGTTTAAGGAATTTTGATGGAATTTAAGAAAATCGCGTCGTCTTACGTTTTTCCGCCAAGTCCATTGTGGAATTCGTAATTCTTATTATCATAATCTATTGAATCTTCTCAAAGGATTAATTCTTTTTTCTCTCTACAATGGAATTTGTAATCCCTCGATTTTCCTAATTCTTGCATAATACGTTTATCCGATTGTATTATTCTTTTGTGTAATTTGGTCTTTTGTGTGGCGATAAAGTGTGTTTGGAGCGGTTGGACCCTTATAGCGTAAGGTTTAAATTAAAATACACTTAAATTCTGATTTGAAAACTTAAAATAAAAACTCAAATTTTGAGATTTCCATTAAAAAATATCCATATCAGTTACACACACAGTAACATTTGAAAATAAAGATAAAAACAGAATTTACTTAATGAAACCTATCGACAAAAAATATTATATTAAGAAGCCAATAGATGTAGGTGTTTAATAGAGTTCCTAAACTAGCCGCTATCATAAGATACCGACCCATTGAACCCGAGAACCTATGTAACGTCTTCCAAGTAATTACTTGGTGAGATATACCCCTTCAGTGCCTCGTAAAGGTCACCCCGACCGGAATCCTTTTAGGCAACGTAACTCAATAGTGTTTAAAATCGACTTACCCGACATTATTCAATCACGACCATTTGCTATAAGGGCTGCCGTTCATCGCGAAAATCGAATATAATAACATAATACTTCAACTCCCTCGTTGGTCTAGTGGTCGCAAGCACTACTGCTGAGCATAGGTTTTGGGTCCGATTCCCGGGCCGCGCAGTGTTGTTGGCTTGTTAATCTAGAATTTCTCAGTATCAGACCGGTATTTGGATGCTAATGGTGACATGCAAGCCGACGAAATCTATACTAATATTATAAACCTGAAGAGTTTGTTTATTTGTTTGTTTGTTTGAGCGCACTAATCCCAAGAACTGCTGCTGGTTGGAATTGAAAAAATATTTTTGTGTACGACCAATAGGAGCGGAGCATAGTACGGTTGTGACAATTTTGGTTTGATCGCCTATAATTTTGTAAATTTACCAGTTATCTGGGAGAAAATCACTTTAATACTTAATTTGAATATTTATCTACCTAAAATTGTTAAAATATTGTCCCTAACTACGCTGTATTAGGCATAAGATCAAATAAAAAAAAAAAGGGAAAGTGTCACAACCGGCCACACCCCAAGGGCGGTTGTGACAGTGGTTGGAGTCGGTAGTGACAAGCATACAAAATACATCCAAATAGTTTGTAATGACTTTTATTGTTACAAATAATTAACTGAACACAACATAATCTTCTTCTAAACAAAGTTAACAATCACTTTATGGCAAAAAAGCGAAAATATGAGATCACTTCTCTTCTTAAAATTAAAGCACTGTAACATATAACAGTCATCTTTATAATCAGTCAAAATCTTAGCTTAACTACTACAAAATTTTAATAAAACTGTAACACAACAAAGAAAAAATAAACATTTATAAATGTACCAATCAACATACTGAGTCAGATTCAACATGTGACAAATGTAATGGGGACTATCACCTGCGCACTCTACGCGAGACCAGAGCCTAAAACTAATATAGCACTGTGCCATTTAACAGTCTTCTTTAAAATCAGTCATATTGTTACTTAACTTAACTTAAAATTACTGTAGCTAACTGGAAAAAGTTTTAACAGAACTATAACACAACAAAATTTTAACAGAACTATAACACAACAAAGAAAAATTAAACATTTATAATTGTATCAATCAACATACTAAGATCTAGTCAGATTCATCACATGCTGATGGTGCCTTCCTCTTGATTCTCGCTGGCTTTGTCGCGTTTGCGTAGATATCGCAAGAGCGACATGCGATTAACTTCATGTATTTCCGCAGCTAATATCAGACAGGCCTCTCTCGGTCTTCCGCACGCGTTTTCGTTTCGCGTTTCTCTCGTTTTCTAGGCATCTAAAATAAAACAAAACAAAAAAAACAATGTCACAACCGTACCCACAAAATTTGTCACAACCGTACCCAACGCATACTTTTCAAAACAAAAAATGACCATGACTGAGCAAAAAGATCTGCATTAAAAGTAATTACTCGTAAGTAACTGCTAATGTTCAAGTTATAACAAAAAAAAAATAAAAGGCAATCTATCTGTGTACAAATAACCGTAATTACAAAAAGAAATCGAACAAAAAAACTTACTTTTGACTGCCGAAAATCAATGTGGGCTCCTGATTACGTTACCGTCGCACGCCGGCTGACGCAACACTGGGACACGCGTTTAGACTTGCATGCCGCTTGTCTTTCCCCTTGCACCCCTCCCCGCGATCCGTATAGTTTCGCTGTTATAGCGACTGTCACTACCGTACCCTGGCACAATCGTACCCAGTTTACCCTACATGAAAAATGTTGCAAAAACGGAAAAAAAAATCTTTTTGAGAGATTGTAAAAAAAAAAATATCATGTATGATGGAATTGTTCTCTTTAAAAGTTCTAAAAAAAAGTGCGCGGCAACATAATATATATCTTTTAAGATTGGCTCAGAACCTTTTTTATGGTTATCAAATTTGTTCAAAATTAATGCACTGTTTGCGAAGGAGTTTTATCAACATAAAATTAATCCTTATCCAAATAAATATGTTATTAATCACAAGTGTCGTTTACATCACTTGATTTCAATCTACATCTTAGGAGATATCTAAACCATTCGCTCTCTCTTAGGTGACGCAGATGAATTTGCGTGCGTCAGCTAGTTAAATATGATAATGGTCGTAGAGTAGCTATAACTACAAAAGCAAAATATCATTCGTGTGCTAAAAATCCCTTGTTGTGCCGTGTCGTCCCGCCAGTGGGCGGTGAGCCTAAGACTTCAGAAATGATATTGTTCGTAAAGCTTCGGGCTTCTGGATATCGTAAATGTAGGTCGTCAGTCACAGATAGAATACAGGGCATTTGGATAAAAATATCATAATGTTATCTTTATTCCAAAATTCGATTTGGTTTCTTACAATACCAGTTAAATATTTTTTATCTGTTTGGCATAAAGGGTTAAAAATTCAAGTCTTAATTTCACGAAAAAATCTTTAAGTATTATTATCATTTTTTTTTTAAGAAATTCGATTAAGTAGGACCTAATGGAATTTAATAACAAACTAAAATATTGCGCCGAAGAAAATTCCTCCGCATCGCTGTCAACTGGTAATGTACCCAAGACACTGGCGATACTGACACGTTGTATGACAATGCTAAGCCTCTGGCCAAGGTAAAACTGAGCCCTTGGGTCATCAGAATTGTCAAACAAGAAAAAATATCTGTATGACACCGCGCAGGTCGTTCGTATCTAACTAAAACTTGTAAGCTGCTATACTTAATAAATGATCAGTGAACTCAATTAATTAAACATTTTATTATACACACAAAAATAGTTATTTACGGCTATCTAATTAAATAATTGAACCGTCAATGTTATCTATTATAATTGGCCGGTCGGGCCGGTCAATATGGAATGTGCATATTCAATTATTGGCTGCAAATACGATTACATATTAACGGTTACTTTCAGAGTTTCATTGTTTAATTCTATTTTTACTCTGCCGCTAATTTCCTGAAACTATAATTATTATGTACGGCTTTATTAGAAGCAGTTCAATTTCCATTCATAAGTTACAAACAATAAGTAAGTATCTTGAAATATGAAGAAATCTATAATAATACCAGTTTCTAGTATACCTACACCTAAAGGTAAAAAATCTCTAGTATAAATAGATACTTGGACCAGAGTTTGATAAATAAGTACTTACCTATATCTATCACTCTAATGTTTTGGAGGTGAAAGTTTGTAAGTTTGTATGTTTGTCCGTCCTTCACGCTCAAACGGCTGAACGGATCTAGATTGCACAGAGGTAGTTCACACATAGGATACTTTTATTTCGGTAGTACGTTCCCTTGCGGGCTGAAATGGATTCGAAATATGTTCACTACCCGTTGGTTCTGCAATACAGGATGACTCAGCTTAGAATTACCATCACGGTATGCGCTAACATGGAGTGGGCAAAGTGCATGTACAATTGCACTTCGAGGACCTAAATTCGGCACCGATGCTGCGATTGGCGTGGCCACTTATTGGGCCCAACTCGTCTAATAAATCATCTGGTAATATCAACAATATTAGACAGAGAAGAAAGAAGAAAGAAAAAATATTTATTCAGCACAAACAGGACGCACAAATATAAAAATAAACAAAAAAAGTCACATACTATATCCGTGCAAATCAGCTAAAAACCTCGTATTCAGAAACATCAATATCATTGACAGTTGGTATCGCGGCCATGGACAGTGAATGGACCACAGACAAAAACTGACAACCTAATCAACATACTGATATTGCATAACATGATCAGTCTTATTATATTACTCTTTGATAACATGACAACATAACACTACAACAATAACAAATCTACATAATTCTGTTCTAAATACTACAATGTGCGAGAAACAGAAATGCCGATTGCAGGGTGATAACTCAACCATTGTTTATTTTTACGTCTAACACGTTGATTGAAGCCGTGCGTCGCATCTGTGCATGAATTGGTCGTTGCTCAGCAAAAATGCTGTGACTTCAGGCGAACCTATCGTCAACAGCGCTGATTTTCAGCAACTACCCCTGGAATGACGTAATGACTAAATAACCCCCCCCCCTGTGTGACTGAATAACTCGGGTAAGTGCCGTTTTAAAATTTTCTACAGAAACCAGTGTCCAAGTGTGTGTGTGCAAGCCGCCGCAGGAGACGCCCCGGGCGTCGGGAGCCACGTGACGACTCCCGGCCACCGTAGGCGCGGGCCTGCGGACGGTGAGTAATGGGTGACTCACCGTCCGATCAGCACCAGACCCGTGCCGTACGGCGCGTATATGTTCCACGCGCGCCTCAAAGAGATGTCAGCATATGAAGGGGCCGGCCCCTCAGGGCCAAGCCTGCCGGGTAAGCGGGATTGTCCGAAAGGGTTACCGCTACCCCGGAACATAAAGGGCTACGGAAGGAACATGGATGGGTTTTAACCCATCGTCAGTTTTAACCCATAGTCAGACTCTTACTGACTAAAGTCAGTAAGAGTCTGACACTCCCTTCCGCTCCACCCAGAGCGGGAGCAGTCATTGGATGATTTCCCAGCCTTAAAAAAAAAAAAAAAGTGTGTGCATATAGTAGGTATCTTACTTATAATATAAACTTACTTAAAATAATAATTATGATCAATGTTGTGTAAAAATAATAAATTCAATAAAATAATAATTATATAATGCAAGTAAATAATATTAATAAGTCCACAAATCAATCATGAATAACTTAGCATAGTATAATAGGTACCTAATGTCATGCACCATGGGAATTGCGATGGCGGCCATTTGCATACGCCATGCTCTGAGCCAAGGCGCTGGCAAACGAATAGCATGCTTTTTCGGTGAAACCCGTAAATTTAGCTACTTGGTACAGCCTGTCAGTGATTAACTATTGTGTTCACTAATGGTATTATTATTTTAGTGGGCCGAATGGATACTATCGGATATATTGTTACCTTTGCCATCGACTCGAGAAGAAGAAAAAAGGGGCGTCAAATAAGTGTCTTATGTGAGGGCGTCAAATAAGAACTAATATTATGTTTCCCCGTATATTTCAAGAAAACATGTTCACTTCTCCGCGCCTAATAAATCGCTCTTGCTTTTTCGAAACAAAAGCCGAATGATCTATTTCGAAAAACTAATTCCAAATTCAATTGAGTGATCGAATACTAGCTAGAAGGCAAGCAGAGTTATTTTCCAACCAGCCTGAATTATGTAAGGTCGCCTTTTGCAGTCAACCTTTACAGTGCCTCTTCGTGTTTTCTGAAAGGCTCATCCAAGCCTTTGATCATAAGATGACAGCTGTTGTGATTGATTGATATAAATAATAAAAGCCAATCGAATTATTTGACAAGTGATTTGACAATGTTTAACGTTGTTATGCAAATGGGCTTGATTAAAATTTTATAAAAACAGATGTGTGTGCTTTTTCTATTTAATTGGATTGAAATAACTATGTCATACAACAATATAATTGATACTAGCTTCTGCCCGCAACTACGTTCACGTGGAATTCATAAGATACACAGTTTTTTTTTTTGGGTTGGAAATCGTCAAATGGCGTTGCCTCCTAGCGGTAAACCCGGACAATCCCGCTGACCTGTTATACCCTTGAATTTTGAAAACTCCGTTCTTAGCGGAAGCCATCTGTGTGCCATATTTCACGCCCAATCTGTTCAGTGGTTTGAGCTATGTGTTGATAGATCAGTCAGTTAGCCTCGTTTTCTTTTTGATGTGAAACATCTATAGCCGCACGTAAAACTAATTTCTGGCGTGGCGACGCATGCCGTGGCGACGCGTCGCCACGCTATATGATGGTGTATATATACAGTCTACCTCAGATTAAACGAATGAAGTTGTATATGTTGTTTTTATATTTAATGAAAATAAATGTTTATTGAAGTAATAGTCATCATTTCCTGGAAAGAATCGTAATATTTTATTTTATCATTATGCCATATTTAGTTTCTATCGCAATCTGTTCTTTTCAATCAGTTATTACTTTTACAAAATAATATCGATGTTTCACATCTGCCAGGCGTCCCGTGACGGCTCACATTTTTTTTATATATATAATAGGCACACACACGCACAAAAAGAAGAACACAATTAACACTTTGAGGGACAGTGAACGCCTATAGACGTAATAACAATAAAACTTCTATTGTGTCTCGTTCACTGTCCTTCAATGGGTTAAACATCAAGACTAAAGGCGGTACCTACGTAAGTTTAAAAATACCAGCGGTAGACGTATCAAAAATGAAATAAGTAAGTATTCGCAGAAAGGAAAACTCATAAGGGCGGGAAGCGAAATATCACATGTCATGCATTTTATTGCAAAAAGAAACAGCACAAATGCGTTATTGTGAAATGGAACCCTCTGAAAATGTTTTGTTGAGTCGGTGTTTTGTACCTCGCGCGCTAACGGGTTAGGTTGCGGGTCATTTACCCCGAATTGCGTTTCATTCATCGTATTTAGCTTAATTAAATTTCCATTTTTGGATTGGTTTTGAGATTTTTATCTTCCTAGAGGAAACAAACAAACTCGCAAAATACTTCATGTGTGTGTCCAATAAGCTCTTCAACTTTTTTTACCTTTTTATACTTGTATATTTTAGTTTCAGATTGCATAATGTATTTAAAGATTTATGTATAGTAAATACATTCTATATAGTATGAATTAGTTACTGAAGCTCAAATTTCTTCTCCAAAGTCATACAGGTAAACTACTGCGAATGAGTTGCGCAGAAAAAATATAACAACAAAATCAAGTCCAAAGGAGTCGGTTACATACAAACAAACATCCTACAAGTGAAGCTAATAAAAAGCGTGTAAAAAGTTGAACATCTCACATTTCAGCCGATATCAACATCGTTATCTCTAATGAGCTTTCTATCATGTTTCTTCCAGATCTTAGAACAAAAAAGCTGCCTAAAGAGCAAAGGTACATGGTATACTTACCCAGTTCTAAGAATCGTTACTGCCGAGCATGAGGTCTTAGATTCGATTCCCAGGTCAGGCAAAATGTCATTGAGTTTTTCCACAAGGAATTTCTCAGTAGCAGCCTGAAGTCTGCATTTGTACCCGTATGATGGAAATAGGGTAGTCCCTTATTACATCAATCAATCTGCCCAGTCTTTTCCCAACTATGTTGGGGTCGTCTTCCAGTCTAACCGGATGCAGCTGAATACCAGTATTTAACATTCAGCGACTGCCTATCTGACCTCCACAACCCAGTCTGTAACTGGGTAATACGATACCCCTTGGTAAGACATGGCTGTCAGACGTTCAGGCTTCTGACTACCCGTAACGACTGTCAAGGATCCACGAATGACAGCCGGGACCGGCTTAACGTGCTTTCCGAGGCACGGAGGAGTCTCGATATGTAAAGATGGTCACCCATCCACGGACCAACCCCGGCAAGCGTAGCTTAACCTAATGGATAGATCCGTGCAGCTGTTATTACTTAGCCACGAGCTCTTTATTACAAAGGACAACTTAAACGTAACTAGCAAAATGTGGGTATGCCCTAGGTATAGGTACCTCTACCGAACCCTTACGGAAATACCAGCGTGATGGTATTTTAGGGTTGTAAAGAATATGAAGGTAGTAGGTACCTGCAATATTCACAAAACATACGATAGTCGCAACTGACTTCATGAATAAATTCTTTGTTTCGTTTGGTCCGTCGAAGTCTCTCCGAATTGTATAGACTTCGACCAAACGGGACTTTAACTCGAACTGTAAATATTCCGGAAATGGATCAAAGAGAAAATGTTTTTTTTTAATACAATGTGACCTTTTAATGTTTCTGTTTCAAAGACAAGGCAGAAAGGACAAAAGGATACAAATTAAACAAACAGAAGGCAATAAATTACAATTTCCGTCAGAGCGGTACGAGTGTTAATTAGGGTAATTATTTATTTGATAATCAAGTCATTAGTTACTGTAGGATAGATCCTCCCATCCATTATAACGGATTTGGACTGCATTGTGTTGGGGACATAATAATATGCTCGCGACCTGGTTGCCGTTGACTTGTCTATGATTAATGTCTTAAGTGAAGTGGTGTGTGACGTCATACCTGTGTAGGTTCTGCATTGGAGTATTATGTAATATTATGTTAACTCAATAACACAATTCTCCTGTAATTTGCAGCTCAAGTGGACGTGGTGTTGTTAGCTTCGACGGCCCCAATGCCGCTTGAGAATGAAAACCATGCATGTCCATGAAACATCATTTTAAAGGAGGAAAACATATATTATTAAAATAATGATGATGAAGGAATATTGCATTTGGAGATCTATAAAATATAGCATTTACTTTATTTATTGATATAGACAAATGTCAAAGTAAAGTCAGGCAAATTAATTCAATCAAACTGCCTAGCATTTTTCCAACTATCTTTGGGGTTTCCAGTCTAACCGGATGCAGATGAACGCCAGTATTTTACATGGAGAGATTGCCTATTTGACCTTCACAACCTAGTGACTGGGTAACGCTATACCCCTTGTTAAGATTGGTTGTCAGACTATTGACTAGGTAACCTTAACCATTGTCGAAGATCTATAAATGACAGCCAGCAACAGCAGCTTAACGTGCATTCCGAGACGCGGAGAGTTCTCGATCACCCATCCACGAACTGACCGCGGCAAGCGTAGCTTAACCTTCAATGGACACGTTCGGCTGTTATTATGCAACGAGTCCCGCAGGGAAATTAATTGTTAAGCAAATAAATTGGATAACGAACATTATAAATTAGTATTGCCATTCAATGTAATAATGCTGCCAGTTTTAGGTATAGACGAATATATATATGATGACAGCGATGCGGTTAAAGAAAAACCTAAAATTTCCACTCGTAGCGTCTTTCATTTGTTTTCTTCATTTATGAGCCGAACTAACGCTTTTTATTTATCACTAGCTTCCGCCCGCGGCTTCGCCCGCAAAATATGTCGACAAATTATACACATAAACCTTCCTCTTGAATCACTCTACCTATTACAAAAAACCGCATCAAAATCCGTTGCGTAATTTTAAAGATTTAAGCATACAGACAAACAGACAAAAATAGCGACTTTGTTTTAAACTATGTAGTGATTGCGTACTTATTTGCTTGTATGGTATGATACGAGTACACGCACATTTCACCAGTCTCCTGCTTCGTGTGGTTAGCGACTAACCTAGTGTCGAGAGTATTTATGCTGCCCATGGGCCTCTGACTTAGCTTCACATGCTGTTGCGAAATATTATCTCTCAGGCATGTTTCCTCACGATGTTTTCCTTCACCAATTTTTATACAATTTATTTATTTATTTATTTATTTATTTAATCACAAAATCCACAGCTCTTAAACAATTTTACTAAAATAATTATTCTTAACCTACAGCCAATAACGGATTTACAATTTACTATCTACACTTATTATAAGCATCAGAAGACAAAACATGATGACTTATTTAGTAAAAAAATACCCGGGTGTGTAGTGTAAATGGGTGTGTAGGAGTGTATGTGAAAAATGAAATGATGCATAGGTTACTGTTAGTTATTACTCAATTTGCTGCATACAGAAGTAACCAATAGGTCCCTGAATGTACCTTTTTTGGTGTTAAATAAATCAAGATGCGAGAATTTATTGTTAAAATTTCTTAATATCCTACCAATCACAGAATTATGAGCGTAGTTTGTACCACTATGCGGCACAGCGAATAACTGTGTGTGCCTAGTCCGCCGTGATGGAGCATTGAATCTTAGAACTAGATCATTTAAAGCGGTACTCTCAATGTTCCCATTACAAATATAATAAAGAAAAAGCATGTCCAGAATCATACGTCTGTTCTCCAATGGTAGTATATTATGACGTTTGCATGAGTCCAGATAACCCTTGGACTTATAACTAGTGCGATAGTCAATATATTTAACGAATTTGGATTGTATAGACTCTATTTGCTGTATATAAACTAGGTAGTGAGGATTCCAGATATTACTGCAGTATTTCTAAGATACTACGTATGTACGCAAAATAAAGTATTTTGATGCAATTTATATCAGTAAACAATTTACACGTGCGCATAATAAATCCAAGGTTTTTGTATGCCTTACCGACGACATAGGAGACATGCTCCGAAAACAGAAGTTTTGAGTCCAGGATGACACCAAGATCCCTAATAACATTACAACGCAGGATATCGCCACCACTGAGATTATAGGTGTAGTCAATGAATTTTCGCTTCCTAGTAAAAGTTACAGTCTGGCATTTACCTACGTTCACATTGATTCTATTGATATTATAATAGTTAGACAATCTATTTAAGTCATTTTGTAGCTTCTCACAATCGTGCTTATTTCGAATAGTCATAAAAATCTTGGTGTCATCGGCATACATCAGAAACCTAGCATTCAGAACGTGAGCTCCTATATCGTAAAGGTAGGCAGAGTATAACAGAGGTGCTAAAATTGAGCCCTGCGGTACCCCAGATGGTATTGTTACACAGTTAGACCTTACTCCGCCCAGTATAACAATTTGAGATCTATTCCTAAGGTACGACTCAAACCATCTGAGTAAGTTGCCGCGAATTCCAAGCTCTTGCAGCTTACGCAGGAGGATGACGTGATCCACCCGATCAAAAGCTTTTTCAAAGTCCGTGTAGATCACGTCAACCTGTCCCCCACCATCCATATCACGGACAATATTTTCGAGAAACACTGCCAAATTGGTATTAGCAGAGCGACCTTTAATAAACCCGTGTTGTTGCTGCGGAATTACTTTAGCTATAGTAGGATATATAACATTGTGGACTACTCTCTCCATTATTTTCCCCAAGACATTCAAAATTGATATCGGACGATAATTTTCTATTGAATTCCTGCAACCTTTCTTATGAATGGGAACAATGTGTGCAGTTTTCCATATAGTTGGACAGAATCCCTCACGAAAACATCTATTAAAAATATAAGTTATTGGTGAACAGAGCGATTCTGCACATTTAACAAAGAAGAAAGGGGGTATATTGTCACTTCCTGAACCCTTTGACGTATCTAGACTCTGCAGTAGTTTCAGAATACTCGCATTATCAACAGTCAAGTCGTGTAGCGTATCACCGTATGTTTCACAGTCAGTCGAGAAAGGAATGTAAGTTCCGAGTCTACTATTAAAATTCTTATAGAAAAAATCATTAAAAGCATTACATATTTCGGTCTCACTAGTTAATTGATTATTATCATAAGACATGTATTTAGGATAACTACTTTTATTCTTCCTTCTAGACTTAACATACGTCCAAAAATGTTTAGGTGAAGTTTTAATGTTCTCTTGTGATCTGTATAAATAGTTTTCATGGCATTTCGTTTGCAGTTTTTTTTGTCGATCCCTTAACAAAGCGAAGGTCGCATAATCATTGGGATTTTCATATTTTTTCCATTGCCTGTGCGCTTTAGACTTTTCCTTGATTACATTAATTAATGCACGACTATACCAGACAGGGTAACTATAGGTACCTCCAATAGTAATTTTTGGCACATATTTATCAATAATTGTATTAATCACTGAGTAGAACATTTCTATCACATGATCAAGCTGTATATCACTGCTACAGACTAATCCCCAATTATACTGCAAAAGTTCGTTGTTAATGGCTTCATAATTCCCTTTCCTATAAACACGTTTTTCAAATAACCTTAATTTCCTTAATTTCACAATGTGCATATGAAACCGAAAAATCACCAGTTATTTAAAATCCCATGTAACAGTGGGCGGGGTTACATGGACACGAAACACGGACACAACACGGACATCTAGACTGTAGGCTGCTGTTGAGGTCCCGTACCCGACCCCGGAATCGATCATAGAACCTCATGTTTAGCAGTAGCACTGACGACCAATATACCAAGGAAAATTAATAAGTAGGTCCCAAATAACGTAATTAATAATTTTAATAAGTAATTAATTCCCCAATCCACTATCCAATTTTCGAACTACCAACATTGCCAACTACTATGGGTAGTTGTATAATTATTCTCATGACAGGTAGTGCTATTCTGTAATAATCTCACGTGAACGTAGGTGAAGTGTGTTAAACCTTTTGAACGCCATTGTCACAAATATGTGACAATGCGGTACACTATAAAGTAATGATTTAATTGTTTATTTCGTGTTAAACAATTAAATCATTACTTTTGTGTATGTTTATATAGATATATTCAAAATTGAAGCTCCAATACGTATTTAATGACATGAAATAAATTAAAAGACACCATGGGAATTGGAAAATTCATGATAACAAGAAGAAATTAATTTGTAGCTTGGCGTGGAAGGTACGCGCGCGCCTTTATTCTCTGGCGTTCAAAAGGTTGATGTGCTGTCTTTAGTGCAATTCCTAGCATTAGGCTCACTACAACTAAGTTTGAGTACAACGGTGAGATTTTTACAGTACCTGACTGACTGTGGTAACGATATCCCCATACAAGAAATACGTTCCTTTTTACACTGAAGTAGTTTTTTTAAAACATGTAGTTTTATTATTCGTTGGTACGGAACTCAACGTGTGCGAGAGTGACTCGCACTTGATCGGTTTCATGATCTAGTTATGAAATAAAAATCGAATGATAATAAAGGACAAAATAAAATTAGAATATTTTATTTTGATGTGGATAATCTAAGTTCGTATCATTGAAAAAAAACATACTTAGAGACATCATTTTGTATGATAATTATTTGAATTTTATATCTAACTAGCTGCTCCCGCGCACATTCACCCCCCCCCCCCCCCCCACTGCTCGGCTCCTATTGTCTTGTATTGGCCTTCCTCGATAAATGGACTATCCAACACAAAAAGAAATTTGAAATCGGACCAGTAGTTCCAGAGATTAGCGTGTTCAACAAACAAGCTCTTCTGCTTTATAATATTCGTATAGATTTGCTTTACTTTGGTTTTGTGTGTAGAAAATAGAAGTAACCGTAAGTACTGCTTTCAAAATGAAAATGATGTATGTAAGTATCATTCAATATAATATAGATATTTGTCAACAGCATGTGATGCTAAGTCAGAGGCCCATGGGCAGCATTAAAACTCTGACACCAGGTTAGTTACTAACCACACGAAAAGAAGAGAAGATTCAATATAATTTGCAATTTTGCCCAGCATGATAATTAACTAATAATAATAACATAACATAATAAAAAAATAAAAATAATATAATTAAATTAATTAATAATATAATGAAAATGATTTTTCTATTTTAAATGATAGTGATTTTAAACCTATATTACAATTATAATGTTATGTCTTGCCTCTTTACCATTTCGTAAATTAACATGACCTTTCTGTAAGAGCCGGGTGATCTGTTAATCAGGACCCTCACCTCAGAAACCTTCCTTATTTAAGATTGTGCATTTTATTCACTAGTGCCTGTTTAAGATGTAAAGATAAATAGAGATTTATGACTGTAAATCCAAAGCGGTTTGTTGGCAAGTAGATAAATAACTGCGGGGCTGAAGTCAATTCGTCACAAAATTAAATTTAACGTCGCCATATTTAAGTAACGTTCGTCTCGACCAGACCTTTAAGATAGATTTCAATCTTAAACATATCTCTTGGGTTCTTCGATCAACAGTCGTTATTAAATCAATATTTCATTGATTTGCTCAGTAGGTACCATGGAGCAAATACAAAGAGGAGATGCCGTAACTGGATTTCCCTTTAACATAATGCGTGACACTTTACGGGGAGCGAGGGACGTTACAAACCACGCCCCTCTCTATTTTCCATCTAGCGGTGAATAGGACAATTAATAGATTAAGCTTTGTCGATTGTTACAATGTCGTTTTAGCTAGATTTCGCTAGATGTCACTAGTGTATAGGTGACATGATGTGATACAAAGTGGCGCCATCTTTTGTCGAGCAGTGACACTATTATTAAGAGACAATGCACAGATTTTTCTAGAACGCTTCTAATAATTTATGAAATAAAATTACTTACACGTGAAATGTTATGCCGTCCAAGGCATCAGAACGTCTATCTGAATAGTTTTTACATGATAGCACACAACACTTCATCTTGTTCTTTAAAATAAGATAGAAAATAATAAAATAGACTGAACACTGGACTGTAAACATGTAGTTAGTACCTACGCAACGTGTGCCGCCAACTGACCGAGGCCACGCCCACCGTGATGACGTCAGGACACATTTATTGTCACAGTGCACATTCACATTATGACATCTCCTCTTTGTATTTGCTCCATGGTAGGTACCTACACAAGCAAAACGTCTTTCGAAATGACAAAAGATATAATTATATTCTACGGACGAGTACTACGACGCTTCTGGGCGGATTTCACAAATTAAACTAAACCCGATCTGCACATCTTAATTGCGTTCAAGAGCTGTCAGTGTGAAGATCCCAACAATGATGACTGTTCTTGAACGTGGTTTAGGTACATGTGCTGATCGCGTTCAGTTCCATTGGTGAAATGCGCCCTTAGTGTCTTTTTGTTTTCATTTCTTTAATTAGTTAGATAGTCATATTATTTTATAGGAACCTAGTGTAAATAGTAATTAATTTTAATTTTTACAACATAATTAGGTTTTAAACATGTGTTACATTTATGTTTAAATGATGTTTTTAATCTTATTTGTTTATTCTATCGTCTTTAAATACCCTTTAATTAAGGGGTTTTATAATGCAAATACGTAGGGAGGCTTTTGAATAATCTGTGTAATTTATGAAACAATATTATAGCGTCGCAGTAAACGCAGGTTTGACATTGATATAGGACAGCATACAGCTGCCCCAAAAAAGTTAACTGAATATTTTGTTTACGTAAACACATAATGCTTTCATAGTGTCTCCATACTCCATTTATTAGATATATATCATTATAAAAATAACGATTATCTGCCTATCTTTATTTCGATATAAATGAACAATAAATTCCTTTATTTCAAGATAAGTACAAAGCTATGTACCTACTTAGTAATTTACTCTAAAAAACTCGTAAAGTACAGTATTTTCAATAATATTGCGCATTCTTTGCATCTCCGTTCAGTTTTCATCAAAGTAAAGAGGAGGGACGATGAATGAATAAGCTGGCTTATATGTCTAAACGATAACCTATTGGTTGCTTTTTTTTTGATGAAGGGAAATCATCAATGACTTCTCCCGCTCTGGGTGGAGCGGAAGGGAGTGTCAGACTCTTACTGACTAAAACCCATCCATGTTCCTTCCTTAGCCCTTTATGTTCCGGGGTAGCGGTAACCCTTTCGGACAATCCCGCTTACCACCCATTGGTTGCTTACGTAGCTCTATTTTCAAAGACTAAGATGGCCGCTTCACAGCGTCCGGCATTTACCACCGAATGACGTCTGTGGAACGTTATTTATGAAATTAAGTTGGTGGGCATCCCTAAAGAGCATTTCATGACAATTTTGGTGCTCATTTTTATGGTGGCCATCATTGTATCTGTTAAGCAGACAAGTTGTGGAACTGGGTCCTGTCCCATCCAATAAGGCGTGCGGTGGCCTATCGTCGGAGTGCTCGGCGCGACAGGTCTCGACCGTGAGCTTTATATGGCGGCCACTGCTATTCTAGGCAACTGTAGGTTCAGGTCCCTACCGAAGCGGAGAGGAGAGGATGTGAACAAATATCCTTTGGAAATCTGTCCGATTAGCTTCAATGTTAGGCAATAACTAAGGGGTTGTTTGCGCTGCTCTCCACTTTAGTGAAAACCAGACCTAAGGCTATGAGTCGTGTCGGTGTCGTGAAGTGGCTATCTGACATCCGGTGGGTGTACCTAACTACTTAATTAGTGTAAGTAAATAACGTAAGTTTCAATATGATTGGAATCGGCTAGCTGTTTATACACTGTCTAATGAATGAATTTGACCATTTCATAGTTTGATTATAAAAACCCACTTATGATTTATCTGCACGTTTTAAGTTTTAACTTTTAACCTTTTGAAAGCCAGAGCATAAACGCACGCGCGTGCCCTGCACGCCGTGCTACAAATTTATTTCTCCTTGTTATGATGAATTTCCAAATATTCATGGTGTCTTTTATTTGTTTCATGTCATTAAATACGTACGAGAGCTTCGATTTTTAAGATATATAGATATGTTAAAAACATGAATGTGTTTATATTTTTATATGTAGACTAGCACTCACAAAATTAAGGATTTGGTTGTTTATTTCGTGTTATAGTGTTGTTTTTGTCACATTTTTGAGTCGTTGGCGTTTAAAAGGTTAAAGAAGCAAAGCCACACTTAACGAGAAACAATAGTTTTATCATTATAATGCCTGCGGACGTTTAATATGTCTCTCAAAGTGTTAAGTAGTTACCTACTAATTCCTAGGAAGATAGAATGTGACGCAAGAAGAAAATACGATAAACTAAATGATCTTGCCTAAAGGCAATTATGTAGTTGTTGATGAGAATTGGCTATTTGACAAGGTCAAAAATAAAATATGAAATCACATAGAAAAATACCGCTCGACTTAAAAACTTCCATCACCGTGCAGAAATTAAATATTATGCGAGGATATAATTGTAAAATGGGATTTAATGCTAATAAGTATTCCATTTGATTCAAAAATCTGTGACGTCACATTTCAATATTTCGTACAAGCCACGTACAAATTCCAAGTTCATAAAAAGTAACGTTATTGACTACCTACCCTGTCACATACCCTATTTAGACAGAATTAACATATCTTGATAAGACAAACTATGCACAGAAGATTATCTTAATAAAATAGTTTGTTCATGAGGCATCTAATGTCAAATCAATAAAACTCGGGCGCCGATGGGCAGCGGCTCGGCCAGCCGTAAAAATTGAATGCCCCTGTCCACTATCGATCCGCCAGTGTACGAGAATTTTACACTTTCCACATGACACGCTAGGTAGAACTCATTTACCTTATTCATTAGACCGGGTCAGACACATTCATCGAGCACCAATTTTGGGAAACCATTGTGCATTTGTGTTTTTACTCAATAATCCATTGCCATTGAATCTGTCTTTTGAATGGACTCGCAATTCTTTTTTTTTAGAGGGTGAGAAATGACCCCTCTCGCTCTGGCTCTTACTGACTAAAACGTATTCATGTCCCTTCCTTAGCCTTTTATGTTCCTGGGAAGCGATAACCCTTTCGGACAATCCCGCTGACAGACTCGCAGTCCGATCATATTTTACATACAACTGGCGATTTCTTCCCATGCCAGACAGACTTTATACGAGCTGTCACGATCCTTACATCCTCCTTTTGCTTCATTTATGTTCATGCACTGATCGATCTATCAGGTTAAGCTTGCTGTGCCTCGGAAAGCACGTGAAGCCCTTGGTCCCGGCTGTCATTCGTGGATCTTTGACAGTCGTTACGGGTCGTCAGAAGCCCGAAAATCTGACAGCCAGTCTTACCAAGGGTATCGTATTACCCAGTTACTCACTGGATTATGGAGGTCAGGTAGGCAGTCGCTCCATGTAAAATACTGGTATTCGGCTGGATCCGGGTAGAGTGGAAGCCGACCCTAACATGGTTGGGAAAAGGCTAGGCAGAATACTGTTATGTACAGGGACACGTCAATGAAACCAGGCGGCTCAACGCAAACTGTTTATTGCCTCATTAGCAAGTTACCCACATACATAACAAATACTTTGATCGCACACGCACGCCGCTTGCGAGTACTACGCACTATGACTATTGCGCCCTATTAATAATAAACAATTTACAAAGAATCAGTGAAGCGTGCGTTAATGCAAGCTCGTGTGTTATCTTGTATGGGTTTGTGGAGTCTCGGTGAATACAAGCAGACTAGACACTAACTAACTTTATGCTAGATACTTAGGTATGTATTAAAGTTCGATTGATACCGTATATGATCAAAGTCGTGCTTCGCCATGCATGAAACCTATCTACTTAATTGTATGTGTCTAAGATTTAGCTACCAACACACTTATTGATAGAAATCTAAGTATCTGTTATGCTTATGATTATGAGATGAGTATTTTTGTAAATGTCTTATCGTTGGTTATAAAAGAAACTTTGCGGCAAAGGCTAACGAGATAAAAACTACTTAAAAACTGTTGAACTATCCATGTATTTGTTGACAAACCTATACTGTCATCCCATAACGTTCTGCATCGTTCTCACACTGCATCGTTCTCACATGTATACAAGTTTCTTGCCCGTTCTTCTCCATAGGTACCAACTAGCTTCATCTGTCTGACTGACCGAAAAGTGCCTGTAATTGGTTTATTTGAAATAAATACTTTGAGTTTGAGTTTGAAAAATACCTTTAACAGTATAATTTGGAAACCTCATAAAACCCATTTATTTTTAAGACTTCTTGGTCAATTTGCACGAATTTACTGCCCAGAAACGGGCGAATCGACATTTTTTTTTCTGTAGGCGACTCGCGCGAAGTTAATTTATCTGTGGGCGAATTGAAAACTCCAGAAATATCTATGTAACAAGCAATTGCCAGATTTTTAATATTATGCAACAAAGTTAAAAAGAAAGTAGGTACCTACTAACACTACAGACTACATTTACCATTATTTTAGTACAAGTTTATATTTCATGTAGCAATAAAAATATTTGAATGATAGACCGAATTAAAATGTAGCAGAATATAAAGAAAAAAAATCATAAAATGGCCAGGCAATTGAAATGGTTTTAGGTGAATGCCAACTCAAACTCAAACCATTTATTTCAAATAAACCAATTACAGGCACTTTTGAATTGTCAAGGTGTCGGTCAGTCAGAGAGATGAAGCTAGTAGAATCGACATTGGTATACTATTTTCATGTTTGTTACAGAGTTGTTAAATACAGTTTTGTAATAGTCGGCTTACTACCGTAGCTTCAAAATGTACAACACATTTTGACTTGATAAAAGAAATAATTTGAAAAGTCACGAATATATGAAATATTTAACTGTCCATGCAGACGAATTTATTAATCAAAACATATTTCATAGAAATGGTTAACCAGTTGATAGAGAAATTGTCTCGAAAGTTCACCCCAACTTTGCCAATCAGTGGTCGCAGGCGACGACACAAAAGATAAAACCATCAATTAATTAATGCCTTTAAAATCACCACAGCCGAGCTGCTCTTCATTAAAAGTATCCAATCACAGCATAGATCCAAGTATCGAAATTGAGTTGTGCCTCAAAATATTGCTATGAAAGGCTATGATTGGATAGGATATCTATCGGGTCTGATCGAGGCTCGACCCGACCTCGTATACACAAATAATTTTGCTAAAGACACGAACTGTGCCAGTGGGACATCGAAAATAGCTTTATGTTACATAAAATGTGCTATGGAAGTGGAGGGACTACCGCTGTTTAATCTATTATTGAATGGAACGACATGTTCTGTCGATAACCTTTTATCGATAGACGCCGCTGCCTTTTTACACTACGTTTTTCACTCCGTTTTTGTGGCCGCAACCCGCAACGTTCGTGTCATAGAGTCTGTTTTGTTTTAAAACAACTGCTGGCTTTCATTGTTTGGATTTAGGGCGATCATTGTTTATGCTTGCGTGTAAAATTAGAGTTAAAATATTGTACCTATATACATATTTTAAATTGGTTCTCTTTTGTTTGGCTGTCTTTGAACTGTCAACATGAAAATGACTATCATTCATTCGACCATCTGGTTAAAAGCAAAATTAATTTGTTCGAATTATTATAACAATCAGCATAGTTTGATTAAACAACTAAATTACTTAAGATAGTCCCCAAAACACACGTAAGGGGGCGCGTTTCTTCTTCCCAGCTAAAGCACAGTGCTTGGGAAGAAGTTTTAATGTATTGATGCTCGAGACAAATCCCTGTTAAGTCCTCAGTATTGCCATAAGTATCAAAAGTCAGCATTCAAGATAAGTTTAAATGTCAGATGTACGAAAAAGGCCTTTCATCACCCCAAAACTAAAACCCACAAAAATAAAATGATTGTGTATGAAATAAAAACTTTGGGAGGTTTTCCTGTTGATAGCGATGTGGGCGGATCCTTTGCTGCCCTTTAATTTTACATATTATTATGAATAAAAAAAATAGTTTCTGAAGTTGTGTACCACTGTCGAGTACGTACTATCACTATTTGAATACCTACTTGCTATTAGTTGATAATTAAACTGTACTCGTAGGTAAATGAAAATGAATGAATTTGAGTCTACCTCGTTGGTCTAGTCGTCGCAAGCGCTACTTCTGAACATTAGGTCCTGGGTTCGGTTCCCGGGTCGGGCAAAGTGTTATTGGGCTTTCCCATCTTGAAATTCTCACTCTCATATGGCAATAGGCTCACTCAGTATTACATGGGACTTAAACATGGCTGGTGAAATGCCTAACCCTTTCGGGTACTAATGGCGTGATGTTATGTTTATGATTTTATTTATTTATTTTTATTTATGTTCAATGAATATGAATTAAAAAGAAAAGTTATAGATTAATTTTTCACCACTGTTCCATTTGAATCTTCAATAAAAGCCGCACCCACCTTCATCATCGAATACTTGCTAACAATATTTCGAACCGTATAAAAACTTTCCTGCGGTAAAAATATAAATAGAGCGACATCGGGCTATGGCATCACCTCAACAAATGCAGTTAGGAGCAATCTTCTCCTAATTCAGTCGCTCGCAAATCTCATCGCAGAATCTAGCCTATTTGTGGCGGACCGTGCTCTGGAACCTGTCCTTTAAAACAATATCTTTACTTAGCGACATCTGGCCTCTTATCTCTAGAAAGGCACTTCGTTCAATGCGCATTCTCTTCAGTGTTTCATTTCATTCAGCAGCCGTGCTGTAGCTGGGTATCAATAATGTAGTTTGGTTTATATTTAGTAAAATGTATATTATTTAGACCATCTGAACTCTGTTATAGATTCTATCTACCAATGTCTAATCTATTTAGTTTGTTGTTTATCACACTATACTATCACTACACAGTATAAAACAAAGTCGCTTTCTCTGTCCCTATATCCCTATGTATGCTTAAATCTTTAAAACTACGCAACGGATTTTGATGCGGTTTTTTTAATAGATAGAGTGATTCAAGAGGAAGGTTTATGTGTATAATTTGTCGCCATATTTTGCGGGCAAAGCCGCGGGCGGAAGCTAGTATATAATATTTTATAGTATGGTGTGATAAAGCGGGTGCCGGGTGGCTCTAATGAGCTGTGACTTTAAAGGCGAAAGTTTGTGAGTGTGTGTCTGTTTGTATGTTTGTTACTTCTTTACGCAAAAACTGCTGAACGGATGTAGATCAAATTTTGCACAGGGATTGATTATAACCTGGATTAACACATAGGATTTTTATCTCATTAGTACGTTCCCGTGGGATAATTTCCTATAGCTATGCGGGCGAGGCCGAGGGTAAAAGCTAGTACAGATATAATTAATAGAAATACCGTCACGACAATCAAAAGCTCATCCAATAAAGGGCATTATTCGGAAATATTCTTTTCAAGCTAGCAACTATGATTGCGATGTATGTATGTATGTGTTCTTATTGAAGTGAGAATAATATGGCGTGAGTGAACAGCAGCGGTGGAGTAAACAAAATAACCAATATAATATATCCACCTAATCTTCATAAAAATGTAAAAAGAACTTGTATATATTTCAGGTGGGTCAATGTTCCCTAGTACATTCATTTCGAATCGACAATTCGAAATGTCTCGTACAGTTAGTTTCTCGTAATGTTAGGTGTATTTAGGTGTTAAAAATTAACTCTAATAATTTCGTGGGAGCATTGTATTCATCGCTACTGTTCGCATACTGTTTAGAAAAAAAAAAAGAAGTTGTAGTGGAAAAGGGCGCGTCTAAAACGGTAGTTCATTATTAAAGCATTGGGCATGCCTTCATGGAACGTCTCCCACTTATTATCCTTCAAGCCTGGCACGGTCTGGTAGAATACGTGAACAATATGTGGGGAATCAATAAATAATTTATTAGCTTCTTATCATTCGGTCGTAAATGTCGTCGACGAATGACTGCGAGTGTCACCGACGTACTAACCTGAGGTAGTGGTGAGTAGGTGTTACTCCATATTGCAGTTTTATTGCCTGTAAAACTGTAAACCAATCTTGTTTACACAAAGCTTTTTCAGTTTTAAGCCCTGTCTCTTACGAAAGTGGGTTCATTATGCATTCCGTAGAAGAATAAAGGCTCCCGTAGAATGGTGCGATTCTGGTAAAACAATTTCTATTTGCGTCGCGCTACCGCGTTGCGTCTGTTTGTGGGTACCTTTACTAGTTAATTTTGGTTGTAATCTATACTAATATTATAAAGAGGTAAAATTTGTAAGTTTGTATGTAGGGGGTAATCTCCGGAACTAATGATCCAATTTAAAAAAAAAATCACTGATAGAAAGCTACATTATTCCTGAGTGCTATAGGCTATAAATTATATTTATATCATACATATTAGCCGAGCTATCGCAATTTTCGTCTAGCAACTCGGAAAAAAATACCTCCGAAAACAGAATTATTTGCATGCGCTGCCTAAACAGTTACAGTATATCGCAATTTTCCGCGGACGAAGTCGCGGGCAGAAGCTAGTATTTTATAAAGATAGTTGGTAGGTAACTTAATATGATAATTTGCAAACTTTTGTTGAGTTAAATATCCCACCTAAGTTATCAAAAGTCACAAGAATAAGCTACTGTACAGGTAGATTATTAAATAAATTAACGAGGCTAAGATTAATCAACAAGAAATAAAAAATGGTTCAAAAAAACTAAAAAACACGCTTTTTATAGAAAACCGAACTAAAAAATAGAAAATAAATTTTACTTTTTAAAAAGCGTGGAGTGCTTTTTAAGATAATATTCACCACCACCATGCACCCCACGCCTTTTACCACGACTGTAAAGTAAGTTAGCAATCAGTGCTATAAATAAAAAGCTTCTGATCAAAGATCAGTTCATTAAAGCTATCGCCCAAAGTCTCGTATCGCCTTATTTAATTAGTATTGGACAGACTTAATTTATTAATTGAATCACACGATTTTCTTTTACTCTAACATTTCTGAGAATGGTATAAACCCTAAGAACTATAAAAAGTACCTATATTGTGAAAAGCCCAGACACAGGTGCAATTTATTTTGTTACTAAATGAATTCTGTTGGTTTTACTTGGATTTCTACAGATTTTTGTTGAGGAGCTCGTAGGTAAGTAACAACAGCCGCACAGGATGATCAATCAGGTTAAGCTACGCTTGCCAGTGTTGACCGTGGATGGGTGACCATTTTTACAAACATAGACTCCTCCTTGCCTCGGAACGCACGTTAAGCCGTTGGTCCCGGCTGTCATTTGTGCATCTTTGACAGTCGTAACGGGTAGTTAGAAGCCCGAAAGTCTGACAGCCAGTCTTATCAAGGGGTATCGTATTACCCAGTTACTGACTGGGTTGTGGAGATCAGATAGGCAGTCGGTAAATGTAAAATACTGGTACTCAGCTGCATCCGGTTAGACTGGAAGCCGACCCCAACAAAGTTGGGAAAAGGCTAGGCAGATTGATTTCTAAAGATTGCTGTTGATGAAAATGTATTTAGTACAATAACTAAATAAGAAGTAGCTTGATAAGTAATAAGTATGAAAATAATCGAGAAAATAACCTTGAGATTATAACAATATATATTAGTGTCATCATTATATGGAATGAATCCGCATTAATAGGATTTGGACCTAATCGGTATTATTTCTCATCAATAAGAACATTGCAGCAAGTCAGCACTCTTGTGATAATCCATAATTATAGCTATTTATTTCAACAATAACTGACCCAAAAGACAATGAAAATCATAGATAAAAATTGACCAAGTACAAAATGATTGCACCTAACTGCTATTTCTATGTTATCTGTGGCAGTAATGGTGTTATGTCATCGCATTCTGTTGTCTGGCGATATCTGATCGTTTGTTGTGAAGACATTGCTTTATCCCCTTATCAAATAATCTAGTATTGTTGAGTTATGATTCTTATTCGACGCAAGTCGACACAAGTCAGTCGTGGAAAATTATTATTGTTCTTGTTGATGTTTTGGTTCAGATTGACTCAATAGATTAGGTTGACTTTTGATTCTTCGATATTAATAACTAGCTGACCCGACAGACGTTGTCCTGTCTTAACTGTGATACCTACCCTACCTACCTACCTACCTACCTGCCTACCTACCCTACCTACCTAGCTACCTACCCTACCTACCCTACCTACCTACCCTACCTACCTACCCTACGTACCTTCCCTACCTACCTACCTACCCTACCTACCTACCCTACCTACCTACCTACCCTACCTACCTACCTACCCTACCTACCTACCCTACCTACCCACCCTACCTACCCTACCTACCTACCTACCCTACCTACCTACCTACCTACCTACCCTACCTACCTACCGTACCTACCTACCTACCCTACCCTACCTACCTACCTACCTACCCTATAGGAGGAAAATCAGCAGCTGATCGAAAAAAAAAAAGAAAAAATGTATTCTGCTATTCAGGGCGGAGACAAATCCAACGACACAAAAACCATGAAAATTGGTCCAGCAGATCTCGAGTTATAACGAAGGGAACAAACCCGTCTTTCTTTTATACAATATATAGATGTGCAAACTTACCTTGCACTTTCTTGGTTTTTTGCAAAGTTAGAAAGAAAGACAATACTATTTTAGTTAGGCAGCTTTTTTAGGTCGTCGAATGTTCGTCTTACTCCTAAGTCTATCTTTTGTGAAGTTCACTGTATAGGACGGGGTGCCCTGATTGTTAGGCAGACACTAAAGGCTAAAGTAGTACCTACATACGTTATTCATGAAGATAGTATGACATAGATCTCGGCGATGTAGTGAAAAACCATGAAAACGAAAACGGAGTTTTTAGTTTTGTCATATTAATTAGGTACAGTACTTACGGTCCAGGGCTTCAAATGACAGATTGATTTTTTCAAAGAGGTGACATAGACAAGTAACATAGACGAAGCTCTTTAAAGTCGAACTATTTCTTAGACTCTTTTGTAGACGTTAGATACTTAGTCCTCATGTACTTTCAAATTACCTTCATAAGCTCTACTCAGCCAAGCGGTAAAACTACTAAAAGATTTAATAACAACAAATTAAAGCCGTAAACCAGGTTATGGCATGTTCAGGTGGGCACACTTCAGCGTAATCAAGCCACGGCTGCTCGTAACTGGGACAAATGAATGCCGAATTAGGGTCTTCCGTAAATTGTGCGAGATGTCATGTAGGCAGAGTTGAAAACAATTATAGCGTAGGTGAGCTATGAGAGAGATGGCGGGTCTCGTGGTGTGGAACTTTGAATAAATTATGCCTGCACTTTGACTGTATTGGATTGCATTTTAGGATTGTGTTTATACTGTTGACGAATTCCGGAGTTTTGGAGTGAAATTAATACAAACTTAGCTAAATCGTCGATAAGAAAAATGTTGTGTCACCCCTTGTAAAATGTTCTAAAATATCTCTAATTTTTATTGTGTACATACATAAGGTATATCTAAAATATTATTAAGGATCACCACGTTCATATGATAAACTTTTAATAGATATCAACTTAGGTAGGTAACAAGTAATAAATATGAACCAATCTAAGTCTGAAATATCTTAAAATCTGCTGTTTATTAAATTTTGATCGTATTTTTGTATGGCACATCTGATATTCTTCCATATTTCTGACTTGCTCACTGCTATCCCAGTGTCAAAGCTGAAATGTCTCATAATAAAAATAGACAGTCATAACGAAAGGTAAATACTATCTATGTGTGTTTTCAGTTTAACTACGGCGGGAAGTGTTTTCGTTAGAATACAGGTTATCGTGACGAGAATTTGGGGCAAGGTCATACCTTGTTTAGGTACGGTTTATGTTAATAAGTTTCTACATTCTTCATTCATACATAATGTCGTGGTCTGATTGTAGAAATGGCCAAATCACCACGATTTGGTCATTTTATGATTTGGTTGGATATAACATGATGCGGTTATCTAAAGCGGATCGACGAAAGCAACCTATTTTTCGATATTCTGAGCCGGCCACTAGGCACGTCGCAAAAGGTCGCTGGTGGCACTCGGACCGAATGGGTTTGGTAAGGTTAGAACAATAAACAACCGGGCGCGAGCCGAGCGAGCGGAGCGAGCGGTGCCACGCCAAGGGCCAGCGAGCGCTACATCCAAGTTGGTCGTAGTTACTTGGCTATTTAGTATTTTTGGCAACTTGAAGGAACACGCGTATGTTTTAGTCAGTAGCACCCTAAAACAGAAATGATTCGAGTTGGAACCGCTCGAATACAAATTATTACCCGACTGCGTGGCAGCAAAAACAGGTTTATGTTTTTATGCGTTTCTGAGTCGAGATGCTCAAGTAACTGGGCAAATCGTCACACGCTGAGCGAAGCGATATGATGGGGGTTAGATGGTCAAATAATGAAATGGCGGCGTGAAATGCAATTTTTACGATCGGACCGCGACATGTACAAGCTCTAAATCAGTTACTTAAATTTATAACACCAACTTACTATGTGTATCTTAAAATGATTAGATGATATTATCATAACGAGTGTTTAATGCAATTATAATATAATTATAGGCTGCCGATTTTTCTGAAAAAACTTTTAAAAGCATTGCTTGAAGTTCTCAAGAAGTTGTAACGCGCCGAAAAACCTACCTAGGTTACGGCAGCCGTTTTTAATTATTTCACAAAGTATTGTTATGGTAATACAAAAAAACAGCTGCCGTGCCTTTTTCGTGGTGAGTTTGAACGAAGCCTGACGCTTCGTTCAAACTCACCACGAAAAAACAGGATTGATTAGAGAATCCGTATGAGTCCACCGACCAGGGAAACATCGCAGAATATGGAGCAGGGGGCCGACCATCACCGCTTAAAGCAGTATTATTTTAATATTACTTCACAGTGGGAAAGACATGGAGCTATACGTCCTGTATACCTCTGTCGCATTCACACACTGAAGTAATATTAAAGTAATACTGCTATAAGTAAGGGGTGGTGGTTCCACTGCGAGGATCGCCCAGACGACACGGTAGAGCACACGGTGCAAACCTGCCCCGCTTGGGCGGAGCACCGCCGTGTCCTCGTAGAGACGATCGGCGGCGGCGACCTCTCGCGCCCGGCCCTGGTGCAAGCCATGGTCCGGGGCGAGAGGGAGTGGGAGGCAGTCACCTCCTTCTGCGAAAAAGTCATGCTCGCGAAGGAGGTGGCGGGATGGGAGAGAGAAAGGTCCCCCCGTACCAGCCGCCGCAGGAGACGCCCCGGGCGTCGGGAGTCACGTGACTACTCCCGGCCACCGTAGGCGCGGGCCTGCGGACGGTGAGTAATGGGTGACTCACCGTCCGATCAGCACCAGGCCCGTGCCGGACGGCGCGTATATGTTCCGTATATGCCTCAAAGAGATGTCAGCATTTATAAAGGGGCCCCTCAGGGCCAAGCCTGTCGGGTAAGCGGGATTGTCCGAAAGGGTTACCGATACCCCGGAACATAAAGGGCTACGGAAGGAACATGGATGGGTTTTAGTCAGTAAGAGTCTGACACTCCCTTCCGCTCCACCCAGAGCGGGAGCAGGCATTGGATGATTTCCCAGCCTTAAAAAAAAAAAGGGGTGGTGGTTCAGGTCCAGGCCTATACTCAGGAGTGTGTGGAACAAGGTTGCCAATGATAATGATGATTTTGCGAATTTTGACGTCACCGCTGAGTATAGGACTAGTCATTGACTTTGACGCTGTAGTGCTACAATGATCTTATGGCGCTTAGATGAAGTTAACAAGACGGCGCTGTTGGTAATATTGTTTAGTGAAATGTATTGAAAAAGCAAGATGGTGGTGTTAGTTCCGATTCTGGCCACGCGCCGCAAGATCCTTGTATGAAATATAAACAATATAAGAAAGTATTTGACACGGTCGATTACTATAATACATAAGTAATAGTCTGTTTTTCTCGATTTTGGTGCTTGTTTAAATTGATACACCCACAATACAGGACAAATCTCAAATGCAAGCGAAGTTTAAACGTTAACAAAAACTGTCAAAAGAAAACTGCAAAACGTTCAGCGTCTTCTAGTTATAGTTAAGTTGGCTATAACGTAGCAATGTCCTCTTTCCTTCCCTTTCTTTACCGCTTCGCATTTTATAGGTTTCTTGTTCAATATCGCACAAAGGGCCAGTTAATGGCCAAAAAAATAACAATAAAAATTACTGAAATCAATTGTAGCCTTCGGACGTCAGATGTTTTATAGAAAAGTGTTTCTTTATTACATAATTTCTCGTATACTTCTTCAATTATAAAGAAATGTATCAATTAACTGCGGGGTTTCGGAACCAAAATAGTTTTCAATAAAAAACAATTAGCCTTTTAGCCGGCTTCCAGTCTAACTGGATGCAGCTCAATACCAGTATTTTACATAAAGCGACTCGGTAAAGGAAAACATCGTGAGGAAACCATGATTTCTGAGGCCCATGGGCAACATAAAAACTATGACACCAGGTTAGTCACTAACCACACGAAAAGAGAAGAGACATGAAGCGACTGCCTATCTGACGTCCACAATCCAATTTACTAGTTAATACGATACCCCTTTTGGTAAGATTGGTTGTTAGACTCCCGGGTTTCTGATTGGGTGTAACGACTTTCAAAGAACTACCTTGGCGATCACAGCTTAACCTTCGATTGAATCGTACGGCTATAAAATAGTTTTCAATAAAAGGCAAACAAATCAAAGAATTAAGTTTTATGTCATAACAAACGTTATAAATAATGCCCCGCAACAATCATAGAAAATTGATCGATAAGTAGTTGTTGCATGTGAGGTTGAATACAACAGATAGTTATGTTATTGTTAATAACACTGACTACTAACCTCGGCCCATATTAAAAACGTCGGAATTAAAACAGAAATGGCGAAATCTGATGTACCTATTATACTGCACACTCCCTGGCCCCTTCGTGGAAATACAATCGTTATAATATAATAATAATAATATCCTTGAACATTTCACACAACGCCGTGTCGTCCCAAGCTAAGCAACCTAATGCTTGTGTTATGGTAACGAGATGGCTGATAAACTACTTATATACATTTTTTTTGTAAATACATACATATTATAGATAGAAAATCACCCAGATCCGTAACAAATACTTGCAGGTCGTACAAATATTTGTTCCGTGCGGGAATCGAACCCGCGACATGCTGCGCAGCAGTCAATCCCTCGACCGCTGCGCCAACCGTGTCGTTATGTTGCAGGCGTACCTATAAAAATTTATATTTATATTATAAAGTTGCCCATTCTTCACCATACTGAACTACTTTTTGGAAGGGGCTACTAGAATCAATTCTATTTCTTGTTCATTTTGACGTTCAAAAGTTCCTTTCTTATGCCTGTTTGAAAAAAAATAATTTGGCTTTGACTTTAAAAGGTTGAATTTCACCAATAAAACTGATTACAGGTCTTGAACGCGGTTTAGAAGTGTCGATCGCGTTTAGTTTCATTAGTGAAATTGGCACTAAGTGCTTAAAGGACATGCAGTTATTGCCGAACATACATATTAGAGCTCTTTTTAAGAATATTATTTTGATTAGAATTCTGCTATTTAGCGAAACTTGCGTAGGATTCTGGGATGACGGGCACGTGGGGTCGGAATGCAAGTAATTACAAGAAAACGTTAAACCTTTTTTAGCTGAAACTTTCTAATTATACAGAGAAACATTTATTTTTAGAGGTCCTGTAATCCAAATTCCTTGTCCTCAAGGCTGGTTTAATTTATTCAGTCGTATCTTCTATATCTATGTTTATATTGAAGGCGCATTTCGTGTCAGGCTGTGTAATCGCGTTGTTCTTCAAACTACGCCAAGTATTTCGTTGCGGTTTTCATAGTCACAATCTTAAAAGAATTTATTCCCGAAGGTTTATGTGAATTACACATTAATATTAAGTTTTTTTATAATAATATGTCATGACTATAGGGTTGTATTCTATAACAAGATGTTCCCAGCGGCTTCGCCGGCGTGGTTGTCGGAAATTATCCCAATGGAACGTTAAAGTGGTTCTCTGCCTGTTCGCCGAAAATTGTTTGCCAAATTTTCACTTGCCAACCAACGATTCGCAGAATTTTCTTCCGCCGAATAATCATTTGCCAACTTATCATATAATTTTGTTTTATTTCCCAACCTCACAGTTACCAACTGTACGTTTGGTCTGCTTTTCATAATGACACTTTTTAAAATGCCAACTTTCATTTAGCAGAATTTTTTGTTTGCGTAATATTCTAATAATAGAACACGGTATTAATCTTGCACCAAAATGTGTGTTAGATTTCGAAAAAGCTGCAATTCTGAGTCTTCGATCAAATTTTGAAGAAATTTATTTACAAGGATGCCATTTTCATTTGGGACAAATTATTATTATACAGGTAGTTATTGTAATTTTTTTTTTTACTTTAACAATATATGACCTAACCTAACTGTTTCCTTTTACAAAAGCGATTCGCTTCTGGCACATCGCCGGCCGCTGCCGCGGCACGCTCGCTTCGCTCGCTCGGCTCGTGCGTTGTTTGTCATACTCTAACCTTTTTTTTTTTTTTTTTTTTTTTTTGATCCGGGGGGAAAATCCTCATGGATGTCCCCCGCCCCGGGGAGGGTGGAGGGGTCTGTCAGACTCTTACTGACTAAAAACCACCCCGGGTGTTCCCTCTCACACCTTCGCCGGGGGTCGCGGGAATCAAAAATAATTCTTCCGCAACCCCCGTGGTGCCGGCCCGCCGCAGCGGGCCTCGTCTCGGCCGAGCGGGAGTGAGGTGTACGACACTCCCCTCGTACCGTCTTGGAGGGGCGCGCGTGGAACACTACGCGCCGCCGCCTCGGGTCCAGATGTTGTTGTGGGTGGCGACGGACTAAACCCCGCGTCCGTCGCCCCTGGACCCATTTAGGGGGGCTGGAAGAGGGCATTGTCTGCCCTCCTCCGACGCCCGGTGCGTCTGCTGCGGGCCGGGTTGAGGGAGGTGATCTCCCGCTCCCGCTCCGCAGCCTCCTTCTGCGAAATGACTTGCTCGCAGAAGGATACCACCGCGTCCCAGGCCTGTTCACTGCCGACCATGGCGTTAACGACGGCCGGCAGCGACAGGTCGCTGCCTACTTCTGAGATGAGGGCACGGCGCGGCTCCAGCCATGCGGCACATTCTGCCAGCGTATGCCGTGCCGTGTCCTCCCGACAGTCGACGCAGTGGTGACACCGAGCGTCTGGCTCCCTGGTTATGCGACACAGGAACTTCCCGAAGCAACCATGCCCCGAGAGAACCTGTGTCGCCCGGAAGGTCAGGGAGCCGTGCCTTCTTCCGAGCCACTCGCTGAGCACTGGTCGGATCGCCTCGATGGTGTTGAGGCCGGCGGTAGGGCGTGAGAGCCTGTCCCGCCAGTCCGCCACCAGGACCTCGTGGAGCTGAGACCGACGCAGCTCCAATTGTTGCTGCATCGGTCGTTCGCCCCGCGCCCGCATTTCCTCGCGCCACCGGAACAGTGACGCGAGGACCTTCGCCTCCAGGTCCCAGGGCGGGGATCCGGCCAGTGCGCATGCCGCCTCGTAGGAGATCGTGCGATATCCCCTTATGACTCTGACGGCCATAGCTCTCTGTGGCTTACGCAAGACAGAGATGCTCCCGGCCGTCACGTCAGCCGCCCAGATCGGTGCCCCGTAGAGGGCCATCGATCGCACGATCCCCACGTAGAGCCGCCTGCAAGTGGCGCTCGGGCCCCCCAGATTGGGAAGCAGCGTTGAAAGTGCCCCGGCCGCGCCCAACAACTTAGGCGCAAGCCGCCGGAAGTGGGGGCCAAAGTCCCACCGGCTGTCGAGCACCAATCCTAGGTACTTCATGGTAGGCTCGACAGCGATCCGGACCCCCCCGACCACAATGTGTGATCCGCACTACGGCTGCCCTCATCTCTGCCTGTGTCACCTCTGGGACGTCGATGGCGTGTTCCTCCTCTGGAGGCTCTGCGGCTGTGGGCATAGCCATCGGCGGCGGAGTGTGCTCCGCTCTCGCCGGGAAGAGGGCTGTTACTACCTCCTCCAGCAGCTCGGGCTGGAGGCTCTCGGTGAGTGGGGGCGCGGCGGCTCTTAGTTTCCCTCGAACCGCACGATAGGGGCGCCCCCACGGATCTCCGTCGAGAGTCTCCAGCATCTCCCCCCTGGCTCGCGATCTCGCATCGCCGATGGCCAGCCACAGAGACTGCTTAGCCGCGCGGTACACCTCATACAGCGCGGCTTCTTCGTCAGGGACCCGACGACGTCGTCTTCGATAGTGGGTGTACGGGCGCCTCGCCGCGACGCACGCTATACGTAGCCTTGCGATCTCGGCGGACCACCAGTACACCTGGCGCCTTGCTGACAGCGTGTGGACCCGGGGCATGGACGCGTCGCAAATGTGCGTCATCGCCCCGCGGAACCACAGCGCCTCTTGTTCGACGTTGACGGGTCCGTTCGTCGTCGACTCCCGGATCCAGGCCTGGACAATAGCGGCCTCCTCGAGAAGTTCCCTGTCGATGCGCTTACGCGCCCAGCGCGGGCCGTCCATTCGCGGGGCCGCTGGACTGCGGCCGCTGGCGGTGTGGGCGGAGACGTCGAAGCGGATGTATCGGTGATCCGACAACGTCTCCACCTCCACGGCGACACGCCAGTCGCGGACACGGCCCGCGACAGCAGGGCTAGCGAACGAGACGTCCACTATAGAGCCACCCCGCTGCCGCACGCACGTGTGAACCGAACCCCGGTTCAGGACGACCAAGCCAGTCGTAATCGTAACCAGCCACTCCTCCAGCGCCTCGCCTCTAGCATCGGTCACAGAGGATCCCCACGCCGATGACTTGGCGTTGAGATCCCCCAGCAACAGCACAGGACGAGGGTGGAGTCGGCCTACGACGGCACCCAACTCGACAAGGAAGTTCTCGAAGTCGGCGAGGCTCTTGTTGGGCGAAAAGTAAGCCCCAACCACGCCAACGCCGTCCGCGAGGGCGGCTATCCAGCCGTGTCCCCGGGACGGGCTGACGAGAGCCCCGCCGATGATGGCCACCAAGCCGTCGAGGTCACCCACCCAGTTGTCGCGGGGGGGGGGGGGGGGGGCGAAATACGGCTCGGCGACCACCGCCACGTGGATCGACCACTCTGCCATGCTCTGGAGCAAAAGATCCTGAGCTCTGGCACAGTGGTTGATATTGCCCTGGAGGAAATGGAACAGCGCCATTTATACGCAGTCCATTCCCTCCACGACACCTATCCTAGGCCGGGAGTCGACCGAGGGGCTGCCAGACTGAGGGGGGGGTAAAGAGCCCCCCGCAGCCTTGGCACCCCTTCTTCTCTTCTTGTTGGCGGGGCCGCCACAAGATTTTCCACCCGCTCGGTGCCCGGCGGGCCTCCCTGCAGCTGTACAGAGGCTGCAGTTTGGTGCCGCGGAGCACTGCGCCGCCTTGTGGCCGGGCTGGCCGCAGCGGAAACAGAGGTCGCTGCGGTCCGTTTCGCAGGTGCACCGCGCCCGGACATGCCCTACGTCCAGGCAACGGAAACACCGCAAAGCCCTGGGTTGCATCAGCCTAACTCTGGCCGCAACCCACCCCACCAACAATCGCCCACCTTCGGCGACTTTGTTTGCCGCCGCCACCGGACACCGCACCCAGACCATGCCGAGTCCGGAGGCGTCGGCGCGGATGTCGCCCGTACGCACCTGGTCCGGCGGACACCCACCGGCACGGGCGATGGCCGCCACGACCTCGTCTTCAGTGGTCGAGTCGTCCAGGCCGCCCACACGCAACTCCGCTGTCTTGATGGGCCTGGACACCCGAACGTCCTCGGGGTTGAGGACCTCCCTCAATTTGGCGGCCAATGCATCCGCCTTCTCGCCGCTAGAGGCACCAGACACCTCTAGCAATCGCGCCCCCGTCATCGCCGGCTTCAGCCTGAAGCCGGTCGGTGTGCCAAGGTCGGGGAACGCGACCTTGGCCTTCGCCTCGGTGAGGACCGCCTTGTAGGTTACGCTCCGTTCGACGGCTCCGGGCAGCAGCGTAATAACAACTGCCGCGGAGCGTGGGGCTCTGACCTTTGGCGGTCCCTTAGGCTTCTTGGGCGCCTTGGTTGGTGCCGGTGCCTTAGCGGCTGCCGGTGCCGGCGGTGCCGCCTTCTTTTTTCGGCCCCTCTTGACGACCGTCGTCCAGGCCTCTGTTAAAGGCCCGGGCGTGGTCGCCGGAGGTGCCGCCGCCTGGGTGGCGGGCGTTGACGCGCCCGCAGCTTTACCCGTCCTCCTCGCCGTGGCTGGTGGCGGGATGGAGGGTCCCTCTTTCCTCCGCCTGTCCGCAGCGAGCGGAGGGCGGACGGTATCGTCCGGAAGGAGTCTGGACTCCAGCGCCTCCAGTCGCGCTCCGACCATCCGCCCGCACTGCATCATGCAGATGCGGGCGATCTTCTCGACCTCCGCATCTGCCAGTGCGGAGGTCGACCGTGGGGCCGGCGATTGGGCCAGCAAAGTAGCCGTGGCGCGAGAGGCGCCAGCGGCGGCGGGAGCTGCCCTCTGGGTGGCGGCAAACTGCCGCTTGAGGTCCTCGAGCTCGGATCGGAGACGGCCATTCTCCTCCCACAACTTCGCCGTCTCCTCCGAGCTGGTGTTATCAAGGAGGACCTCAACCGCCTCCCTGATATGCTCAGCCGCCTCTTTGAGGGCACGCGTGAACGTCCCCTTCAGGTTGCCAGATCCGGTGGCAACCCTCAGGACGACGTCCACGCCGTCCAGCGCCTGGCGACTAAGCGCCACCGCCGACGCCAACTCCCAACCTAAGCTTTTTTTTTTTTTTTTTTTTGATCCGGGGGGAAAATCCTCATGGATGTCCCCCGCCCCGGGGAGGGTGGAGGGGTCTGTCAGACTCTTACTGACTAAAAACCACCCCGGGTGTTCCCTCTCACACCTTCGCCGGGGGTCGCGGGAATCAAAAAGAATTCTTCCGCAACCCCCGTGGTGCCGGCCCGCCGCAGCGGGCCTCGTCTCGGCCGAGCGGGAGTGAGGTGTACGACACTCCCCTCGTACCGTCTTGGAGGGGCGCGCGTGGAACACTACGCGCCGCCGCCTCGGGTCCAGATGTTGTTGTGGGGGGCGACGGACTAAACCCCGCGTCCGTCGCCCCTGGACCCATTTAGGGGGGCTGGAAGAGGGCATTGTCTGCCCTCCTCCGACGCCCGGTGCGCCTGCTGCGGGCCGGGTTGAGGGAGGTGATCTCCCGCTCCCGCTCCGCAGCCTCCTTCTGCGAAATGACTTGCTCGCAGAAGGATACCACCGCGTCCCAGGCCTGTTCACTGCCGACCATGGCGTTAACGACGGCCGGCAGCGACAGGTCGCTGCCTACTTCTGAGATGAGGGCACGGCGCGGCTCCAGCCATGCGGCACATTCTGCCAGCGTATGCCGTGCCGTGTCCTCCCGACAGTCGACGCAGTGGTGACACCGAGCGTCTGGCTCCCTGGTTATGCGACACAGGAACTTCCCGAAGCAACCATGCCCCGAGAGAACCTGTGTCGCCCGAAATGTCAGGCCGGCGGTAGGGCGTGAGAGCCTGTCCCGCCAGTCCGCCACCAGGACCTCGTCTCTAACCTAACCTAACCTAACTTAACGGTTTCTTTTTACAAAAGCGATTCGCTTCTGGCACATCGCCGGCCGCTGCCGCGGCACGCTCGCTTCGCTCGCTGGGCTCGTGCATTGTTTGTCATACTCTAACCTAACCTAACCTATCGTAACGTCGCTAACAACCTTACACTTCTGTTGTATATTGTATATATGTTTATTTTTTACCATTATATGAAAAGGGAATTGTTACACTGACAAAACGTCATTCGTCTAATAGTTGTGTGGCCTAGTGAAATGGTTGACAAATGATAAATGTCCCAAACGTTTTGTGTCAGTATAATAATCGGCTTAACAATAATTCTACCAAATGAAACGTTGTCATACAAAAATTTGGTAATCGTTAGTTGTCAAAGTGAAACATCGGCGAAGCGTTGGTTGGGAAGTGAAAATTTGGCAAACAATTTTCTGCGAAAAGGCAGGACACCCGTTAAAGTAGTTATCGTATGTGTTAATCCAGGTCATAAACTACCTCTGTGCTAAATTTGATCTAGATTCGTTCAGCCGTTTGAGAGGGAAGGACGAACAACCATACAAAACTCTCACACACACACGCCGTTATAATATTAACCCATTGAAGGACAGTGAACGAGACACAATAGAAGTTTTATTGTTATTACGTCTATAGGCGTTCACTGTCCCTCAAAGTGTTAATGTAATTAAAATAAAAGAATAAATCCTATATAAGTATGTGGTCCAAAAATGCATAATTTCGTAGAATAAACAAATGTCCATTTTTTGTCAAGAAAATCGTAAAAACCGTGCGAAGCAGCGGCGGTATTGCCAGTAGAAAATAAAGCACATCATTTCTATCTAATGTGTTACCAATTACATATAAAAAAAGAAAACCTTTAGATATCCTTTTTATCGAACACTTCCAAAGAATACGAGCATTATTAAGGCACAAAAAACTTGTATGGCGAAACATAAAAGCTTTGACTGATGTCATGTTAATGGTTTCATAAAGATGGCGCAATTTGCCGAGATAAAGGCAAGTGTGGGCATTTTCTTTTATGCCGTAAGCGTTTTGAAGGGCTTGGGACATGTCTTCGATTATGAGCCGATTGCCATACTGGAGATAAACGTACGTGGATCATTTGGTACGCTTATTTAAATGTTGATGATATTATTATGATTATGACTAAACACTAAGACCAAAAAATTAAAAATATATTTGTCTTTTGACTTCGACTTTCAACTTTTTTAAAGCATGACTAAAGCAATAGCCAAATCGCAAACAAGTCTAGGAAACGTAAAATGTATCTAATGGCAGTGGAAGATCTTCCTTACTTACATCCACAAATAGTTAACCCCAAAGTTATTACGTACAGACCATCAAATTGAACAAATTTCGCATCGTAACCGCAAAAAGATTATCGGTCGTCCAATACAAAACTTCAATAGCTACTCGACCCAAACGTACGGGGCGACTGATTAATTTTGACCACACCTTTCTGATACATGCTGTATAGATAGATGGATGTATCTACGATAATATTGGTTAGCCTTGCCTAACGAGACGTGAGCCATGCCTCATTAGCGAACGCATCAACCAGTTTGTCCGTCCGTGAGTATGTTAGGTATCTACGCTGCGATACCTATGTTAAGTCACGGTAATACTATCTATACAGTATTCCAACTTCATACAAACGGACGAAACGCGAGTTATACCTACGCGCTCGATCTCGGCATGCGCTAGGCACGCGGACAGTCGCGACTGTGCCGCAGCGACGAACGGACGGTGTATTGTTTTTTTAACCATAACCGCGCGATTTTTTCTTTAAAAATAAGTTCAAGTACATATTTAATATGACGAGTAGGATACATTATGCTGTTTTTGGTTGCATGTTTTCTAAAACAATTTTTAATTAAGCTTTATATTGGAATCCGGCTTTTTTATACTTTAAAATTTAATAATAAAGCATTTCGTACGTCTCAGTCGAGGCGCAAATATTTTTCGGTCGCAAATTTATAAGACCGATTTGTTATTCAAACATAAACATGTTTTTTTAATTAAATCTACCAATCAAAAAACAACACGCATTTTTATTGAACACAAAGTATTTTATTTGTTTATAAAAAAAAGTGTATTTACAATTACAAAACTAAATAGAAACACAAAGTAGGCAAATGTAATTCAAATGCTTGAGGCGGGCAGCCCTGTCGCATGTTTACGTACCGCGCGGCTGTAGGCATTTATTTCAAAAATGCGGCCGAGTTACAATACTGTATAGATAATATTACCGTGGTTAAGTTTTGGTTTCCTAGAGTAGTCAAAAAAAAGTCAAATCATATAAACAGTAGTCAAATAGGCACAAGAAAGGCACTTTTGAACGTCAAAATGAACAAGAAATAGAATTGATTCTGGTCGCATTTTTGAAAAGGTAGTTTCGTGTGGAGATGAATGGGCAAGAAACTCCACCGTAACTCTTTTAAAATGTTTTACAATGTTTTGTATACATAAATTATAAAATTATAGTGACGCTTAAGTGCGCTTGCAATTTGCCGGCGAAGGAAATGAAATGTTACTAGTGTGTGGCGGACGGGCTACCGTCGCAAGCACAACACTACCGCAAGCTACAGACATCCCTACGCTCAACCGGTCCAGGCGCAGCGGTGGATCCACGGCGCGCGGGGCAGCGGCGAGGATCCTGCTCCCAGTCGCCGAGCGCTCGCGCCAGTGCACAGCCAAACCTCTCAACGCACACCCGCGTCGCTTCGCACTACGCTCGCGCCCGCGCATTCTTATGTTTCATTTAGTATAAAATCATACTTTCCGGCTTACCATCTTGTCCAAACTGTTGCATCACATCCTTGCTGCATCTATCTTCCGCTTGAGCTTGCATTCGCGCTTACATCGCAAATAAACGAATTAGTGGAGCTACTGCGTTCATATTAAATCAATCACCCGTAGCGTAGTACCCATATTGGTGACCCGCCTGTGTGTTATAAGAACACGTTATTGAGCGCCGATAGCGAGATGTCGACGGATGGAAATACGAAACCGGGGTCCGGAGCGCAGCCGAAGGACGACAATACTCGCCACGCCTCTGTATCCGGTTTTGTCGACCGCGTGGCTGTCCGGTGGCCGCCATTTTGGGCAGAAGATCCGGATGTATGGTTTGCCCAGGTGGAGGCGCAGTTTGCTGTATCTGGTGTTAAGGACGACGCGACAAAATTCAACCAGGTTGTTTCCCAACTTGATCAAAGGTATGTGAAGGAAGTGAAAGACCTCATTAAGAACCCGCCGAGCACAGAGAAATACCCGAAATTGAAGCAAGAGTTAACGAAACGTCTATCGATTTCTAGAGAATTCCAAATAAGCCAGCTACTGTCTCACGAGGAATTGGGCGATCGTAAACCGTCTCAGTTTTTACGCCACCTTAAAACCCTAGCCGACGGAGGGATATCGGATGAATTTTTGCGGAACATGTGGTCGAGCCGACTCCCGCAACACGTGCAGGCAATCATTATGTCTCAGGCTTCTTCTAGCCTTGAGGATGTGGCAGAGCTCGCGGATAAGATTTGTGAGGTATCCCCATCGTCACAACAGGTAGCTAGCACCACGTTTAATGTTGACAGTTTATTACAGCGCATGGATCAGTTGATTACGCCACGCATCCAGTCGGAGCTTTCGCGTCAGATTTCCCAGCTGACTGTGAATCGTGGCCGTGACCGTGGACGCTCGCGCAACCGTTCTTCAGGGCGGTCGAGGAGTAGAGGTCAGAGCCACAACCGGACACCAGGTATGTGCTGGTACCATAATAATTTTGGTGATAAGGCACGCGGAGCTGTGCATTTCACAGCTCCGTGTAATTTCAAGTCGGGAAACTCCCACGGCAGTCAGTAGAAGCGGCCGCAGACTGTCGGGCTACCAGCCGCTTATTCGTCACGGACAGGAAAACCAAGGTGCAATACCTCATTGATACCGGTTCCGACCTTTGTGTACTGCCACGTCGGTTCCTACGTCAAGCTAGGAATCCTACCGACTACAGTCTCACAGCAGCAAACGGCACCATTATTCAAACATACGGCACTTTGAATTTACACCTGGACCTGGGACTGCGGCGAGATTTTACTTGGAATTTTGTGGTAGCGAACGTGGACAAGCCTATTCTAGGTGCCGATTTTATCTCACATTATGGCCTTCTTGTTGATTGCAGAAACAGTCGGTTACTGGACAGCCTAACCACAATGCCATCAGCAGGATCACTCAGAAAATGCCACGTGTTAAGTATCAAGGTGATATCCGGTAACAGTGAGTACCATAAATTATTGGCTCAATATCCTGCTTTAACAAAGCCGTCAGGTGTACATCGACAGATCAAACACTCTACTGTTCACTACATACGTACCACGCCAGGCCAACCAGTTTTCTGCAGACCACGACGACTTGCCCCTGATCGTTTAAAGATAGCCAAGGAACAATTTGATGAAATGGTTCGCGATGGTACTGCTCGCCCTTCAGACTCACCTTGGGCATCTGCATTGCACCTGGCACCAAAGAAGGATGGTTGGAGAAATGGAGACCCTGTGGAGACTACCGCGCCCTCAATGCACGCACGATTCCAGACAGGTATCCTATCAGGCATATTGAGGACTATTCCCACAGGCTAGCAGGTTGCAAATTATACTCCAAAATTGATTTAGTTAAGGCGTATAACCAAATTCCGGTCTTTCCAGAGGATATACCAAAAACTGCCATCACGACACCGTTCGGCATGTTCGAATTTCCATCTATGTCATTTGGACTACGGAATGCAGCACAGACTTTCCAGAGATTCCTTGACGAAGTGCTTCGGGGCCTGGATTTCTGTTACTCATACATTGATGACGTTTTAATTTTTTCCAAAAGCGAGAGGGAGCACCTGGAGCATCTCCAGCAGGTTTTTGAGCGGCTACACAACCACGGTTTACTCATCAACGAGGGTAAATGCAGTTTCGGCCAAAAGGAGGTAACATTTCTTGGTTACACCATTTCTGAAGATGGCACGCGCCCCATGGAAGACAAGGTGCAGGTAATACAGGAGTACCCACCTCCAAAAACCGTCAATGGCTTACGCAGATTTTTAGGGATGTTAAATTTTTATAGGCGTTTCATCCCTCACGCCGCCGAAGATCAAGCTCCTCTACACAGCATGCTCACTGGACCTAAGGTAAAAGGCTCACAACCACTCACCTGGACTACAGAGACCCTGCAAGCTTTTGACAACTGTAAGGCTAGTATAGTCAAATGTACACTTCTCTCTCATCCTGTTCATAACGCACCACTAGCTCTCGTCACCGACGCCTCATCTACTACAGTAGCGTCAGTTCTCCAACAGCTGGTAGACGAGGAGTGGCAACCACTTGCTTTCTATTCCAAAAAGATGAATAAGGCTCAACAAAAGTACAGTGCCTATGACAGGGAGCTGTTAGCAATTTACGAAAGCGTGAAACACTTCCGTCACATGGTCGAAGGTAGACATTTCGTGATTTATACTGACCATAAACCAATCACATTTGCATTTTATCAGAAGGATCGTCACTGTTCGCCGAGACAGTTCAACCACTTGGATTACATATCGCAGTTCACGTCGGACATCAGACACATCCCTGGTAAGGACAATGTTCCAGCAGACACTCTTTCGAGGATCGAAGCCATTTCATCTCCTCCCGACACTGCTACACTGGCACACTCACAGCAGGATGACGCAGAATTACAGGAACTTATTTCCTCAAATTCTTCTTCCCTGAAGCTAGAGAAAGTCCCAGTGCCAGGTACAAGTTACACTCTCTATTGTGATGTCTCTATGTCGAGGCCTCGTCCTTATGTCTCTAAGGAGTTGCGTCGGCAGATTTTCAACTCTTTACACTCCATGAGCCACCCTGGAACCAAATCAAGTATCAAACTTATAACAGAAAGGTTCGTCTGGCCCTCCGTGCGCAAGGATTGTCGTAGTTGGGTCAGAGCCTGCGAAGCATGCCAAAGAAGTAAGGTACAACGGCACACTTCTTCCCCTTTGAGCAACTTCCAACTTCCGGGAGAACGATTTAGTCACGTCCATATAGACTTGATTGGCCCACTTCCTTCTTCTGACGACTACAAATACTGTCTCACAGCCATCGACAGGTATACCCGCTGGCCAGAGGTTATCCCTCTCAAGGACATAACAGCAGAAACTGTAGCAAAAGGTTTTTGTGACACCTGGATTTCACGCTTTGGTTGTCCGCAGATTTTGACATCAGACAGAGGCCGCCAATTTACATCCCACCTTTTTAAGACATTGACAGATCTCTGTGGAGTCCAGCTACGCCACACAACTTCCTACCATCCTGCTGCGAACGGCATGGTCGAGAGGTTACACCGCACCCTGAAGGCTGCGATCATGGCGCATGGCGAGAAGAGATGGACGGACATACTCCCCGTGGTTCTTCTCGGCATCAGAACGGCGTGGAAAGAAGATCTCAAATGCTCAGCAGCCGAGATGATATATGGTGAGCCATTGAGGATCCCTGGTGAGTTCATTCACTATACTAAATCTCAGACAGTTCCACAACCAGATTTCGTTTCGCAACTACGAGCCCACATGTCAGAGCTCCGACCTCAACCAGCTTCTAGACATTCTCGTTTTCGTTCATGAGGACCTACAGAAATGTACACACATATTTCTCCGTAAAGATGCCTTACGTGGAGCACTACAAGCACCGTATACGGGACCACACAAAGTCATTACCAGAACAGATAAGACCGTCACTGTTGAATTAAATAGAGGACCAGTGACCGTCTCAATTGATAGATGTAAACCAGCTTACACTCAAGCTAATAACGATGTTGTCATTCCTGACAACCCCCTTCCTTCTTCCTATTCAAATCAAACTCCTCTTCCTAAAATCACTCGTTCAGGACGCAAAGTCAAGTTTCCTGATTTCTATTCCGCAGGACTTTAAAACTCCAAAGGGGGTGATGTGGCGGACGGGCTACCGTCGCAAGCACAACACTACCGCAAGCTACAGACATCCCTACGCTCAACCGGTCCAGGCGCAGCGGTGGATCCACGGCGCGCGGGGCAGCGGCGAGGATCCTGCTCCCAGTCGCCGAGCGCTCGCGCCAGTGCACAGCCAAACCTCTCAACGCACACCCGCGTCGCTTCGCACTACGCTCGCGCCCGCGCATTCTTATGTTTCATTTAGTATAAAATCATACTTTCCGGCTTACCATCTTGTCCAAACTGTTGCATCACATCCTTGCTGCATCTATCTTCCGCTTGAGCTTGCATTCGCGCTTACATCGCAAATAAACGAATTAGTGGAGCTACTGCGTTCATATTAAATCAATCACCCGTAGCGTAGTACCCATAAGTGAAAGTAAGTTGTAGCCCGACCGCTTAACTGATACCATTCCTGTAGTAGCTGCGCGGTAGGAGAGGGGTATGGTGACGCGATGCATGAGCTCGCGGATTCGTCAACTTGTGACAACTGTCACCCCTGTCACAACGCACACCTACCTCAGGATCGGTCTCAGTTAAGCGGTCGGGCTATAGTGGGTTTTTGAAGAGAGAATTTTTTGACACCATAAAATAAAACCAATCATATTCATGACAGCTATCACTGCCGCCGTTATGTGGCGGCAACCACTATTCCAGAAACCATAGGTTTAGTCGACCCGCCCCCTCTTCGCAAGGGTGCAATGTAGATACTATCACGTGGGCGAAGCCGCGGGCTGCAGCTAGTTAAACTATAAGTATAAACATTCCTCTTGAATTACTCTATCTTTTGATGAAACCCGCATTAAAATCCTTTGTGTAGTTTATAAGATCTAAGTGTAGAGAGAGACAGACGGCGGGAACCGACTTAGTTTCATACTATGTAGAGATATATTATAATCTTCTTTAAGTTTTCGTTCGAAATTAAAACATCCATAACATAAACCCGCCATTACAACTTCGGTATATTTATCTTTCTCCATCCATCATCATCATCATTCTCCCGCCCTTATCCCAATTTATTTGGGGTCGGCGCTACATGTATTTTTCGTCCATACTTCTCTATTAGTCGTCATTTCAGTAGTCACTCCCTTTCTAGCCATATCATCTTTCACACAATCCATCCATCGTTTCTTTGGAATGTGGATGGCTGTACAAATAGAGGGATCTATTTGTACAGCCATCCACATTCATACTCACAACTTTCTTGACAACATTTTCCTCATTCCCTCGCATAACATGCTCATACCTTCTTTATTATATCTATGGCCCATACCATCCACCAACATATTATTATGTCCATCACTAAGGAACGATGAAACGCAGCAGTCACATGCGTTTCATCGCTCCTTATATTCACCACTTTTCACTTTCATTCATCCCTCTTCATTGAACATTAAACAAAGCAATAAAATTACATACTCAAGTAAAGGTTTCTGCTCACATTTTTGGAGCCGATTCTATATTTAGAGCCCGCCGGCGAGAGGCGTCAAGTTTAATTAAATAAGTTTAATTTCTCCGAAACGGTTGCAACGTAAATACATAAAAGGATATGTCCATGTGTATGTAGTAGACTCATAATCACGAGTAGAGTACACATTACACAGGTACACTCACATTTCGCCAATTATGTTTGTCCCCTGAAATAGGTGGTGAGTCTATAACCGGCCACAAATCCAGACTCCGGGCTGCTACTAGGAAATCCTTACGGAAAAACATAATCACTTTACCCGACCAGGAAATTGAACCCAGGACCTCATGCTCAGCAATAGCGGTTGCGACTACCAGTCCAACGAGGCAGCCATAATAGAGAATTTATTATTTGTGCAATTTATTTCATAAACGTGGGTTATGAGGAACAAAGGTACTTTTAATTTAATTTAAATTGCACTAAATATTTCTTGAATGGTGCACAAACTTTTATGAAAGGATCATTAAAGTTTGAAAGTGACGAGAAAAATCTTTTTAATAAAATGCTGTATTACTGGATTTATGCAAATTCCAGTCACACTAAAGTTTACAGGGGGAGTGTTTTTAACGGTACTTAGGTACTTTCAGCCAAGTGTGACGGAGAGTTATTCTTGTAAAGAAAAAATCTTTGTAGGTACTTTGGTCAATCTGCGTCAATGCAAGTATTTGACCAGCCTGTGCGGCATTCAGTCCAAGGTTTTGTTATTTTAAGTTCGTCTAAAACTTTGATCTTTATGTTACGTTTGTTGTTTCTTGTTGAATGGTAATTTTCTCTTTATGAATTAAAAATAAGTTATAGTACGCCCTGGTTCAACGTTATTTATGTCAAACAAACTTTTTATTTTGATTTAGGCATTAACGAAATAATAAATAATGAACTAAACGGTAACGTCAATAACGTTAACGTTTAATTATTTATGGTTACTTCTTCTTTTCCTATTTTTTCCTAAAAGAAAATGCGGATAATAGTGATGTTTAATTTTAATTTGTTTTGTTTTACCTACTATGATTTAATAAAATCATGCCACCCAGTCTCCAAGTGACACAACTACGCGTACTACATGTAGTTGACACATGCTACACGGCTACGCGTGCTACGTGACTACACACGCCATGATACTACGAAATGGCTTTGCGTAGCGTTCGTAGCAATTCGTAGGCACAGTATCAACCTTACGTTTTACCAACTATGTTGCAACAGGATGCAGGTGAATACCAGTATTTTAACATGCAGCTGCTATCTAAACTGACTGGGTAACACGATACCCCTTGATAAGACTGGTTGTCACCAGTATAACTGTCAAAGATCTACGAGTGACAGCCGAGACCAACCAACTAACGCGCAATAAATACCACTAATTAAAAAAACGTTCAAGAATACCTGACTTATTAAACACCAATAAGGTCGATAACTGAACCGCTAATGAATAAAAGTGGTATCAATTAGCAGACGGTCATTAAGACTCGGGCATAACTAATGACTGGTGTTGGAATTTCCTTAAGATTCCTTGCGCTCATCTCATTTAGTTGCTGATGGACGGCCACGGAGGCGTTGGCATTCGTCTGAGCCGCCCTATACAGTTACAGGTAATTTCACGCTTAACGAAGTGCCGTATAGCTACTTCAAATTATGAGTAACACCATTACACCCTGTTTATTTGAGTTTATCAAGTGACGTGTGTTTCCAGTAGATATTGCGTTTTGTTTTTATGGCAATTGTGTGTATGATAAGGGGTAGTTTTTAAGCGGGGTTGTCCGTAAGGGTTACTGCTACCCTGAAACAAAAAGGGGCTAAGGACGGAACATGGATGGGTTTTAGTCAGTAAAAGTCTGACACTCCCTTCTGCACTACCCAGAGCAGGAGGAGTCATTTGATGATTTCCCACCATAAAAAAGGGGTAGTTTTAATTGTAATGCTAATAAAGCACAATTTGTAACAATTTTATGACTGAACGTTGGGACATCTCTTCTTAAAGTAATTATAGGTAAAAATAAGTAGGGCTATTTCGCTTTCATATCGTTGTAGTTTTGCCTGTACACTTTATGTTGCCCGATGCAGATAAATGACTTTTTAATTACCAGAAAAACTAGCTAACGCAGGACCATTCCTTATTTAAGTGAAAGGTTTTGTGTTCGGTAGATAGAAAATGATTAATTACTCTAATAAAACAAATTTATTTTTGTAGAATTCGTTACTTACTTTGCCCCGTATTGTGCACGAAAGAGCCCGCAGAAACAACTTGCACTGAGGAATGTCAGCTTAGCAATTCTATGTTAACCTATTGACTGCCAGAACGCAGATCTACGCGAATTTATAATTATGTCTGTAATTACGACATACGAAAGGTCTATAAACCCGTACCTAAAGATTACAGTGCGAACACGGCTTAAGATAAACCAGTCCCTGTCGAAACATAAATCTATTTAAAAACCTGTGTGGGAATGTAAATATTGCCATGTAGACATTGCCATACACTCTAGATATATAAACAACAATCATGTCTTCTGCTCGATCAAATAACCTCACCGTAGTGGACTCGTGTCGCAGGGTTGCCACAAATAAAAAAAAATTAACAACCTAAGTGGTTAGTGCTGTGTTTACTGAAACCATTGAATAGCAGTTTCAGAAAAACAAGATAAATCCTAAATCAGACCCATCCCGCCAATCGAAGCTAATTCGATTCCAAACCTGATTTGGCTTCGAATCCAACATTACGATTCCCAATTTCATTTTGACAAGCAAGTGGGACACGTAGCGCCACTCGTGTATTCAGATCGTAATGGTGCTGCCAAAGTTTAGGAGCATATCGCTTTAAATTGAAAAGATACGCCAGTCAGACTCCAATAACGACTTTCTTTCGGTGAAAAATTGGATTGCTGACTTTAGCTCAATGGCCGCCAGCGTGGTTGATTTTAAATGTCAAAGTTTTTTTTTGGGTTATTCGATACCTTTCTTAATCTAATAAAGAAATAGGTAAAGGTTGGTAGTTTCGATGAAGTGGAACGTTGTGGTTTTTCTTAAATGAAAATTGAATTAAGTTTGTTGAGGCCTCCAATAAATCTCCAAATTAATGGATAGTTACTAAACACACAAGTCTACTGTTTTGTTTCAGATTTTCAGACGATGCCAAGAATATTTAACAGTGCTAATTATGTCACACCGTCACGGCATCATAGATTAACCTTCGATCAATAATACACTAGATTCCCGATTAGCGCTTCAAAAACGGCCCGAAAAATAAGAGCACAAATAATTTTGTGCTCTTATTTCAAATTAGTATGGTCCAAACATAGCCAACGTTAAGACGACGAGATGCCGCAGCGCGTGTTCAAAAACTGTGTAAATAACCACCGTAACACTAAGATTTTGGAAGGAATATATTTTTTTAAATAATTTATATGATTATGTATGTGTTTTTCATAAAATAAAAACATTTAAATAGTAAATTATATGACATCGTTTAGCAAATATTATGATTGTTTGACCAATGTTTGCGACCACACGCCAACTATTGCAACTATTGTAACAAACATTGACTGTTCTGGAACAGGGGATGCATGGAGTAGTATTATTATTTTATTTGTTGTTTTTGTTTGTAGATTTCCTACCAACCCATTTCGCAATGCAGAATGGGTATCTATTGTCGCGAAACATGACCAGGAAAATTCCGACGAATAAAATAATAAGTAAAAAAAATCAACGGGTTGCATGCCGGGAGTGGCCTGAGAAATGAAGACTTGATTATCGTTATGCATTTTTGATTTAAATTTTTTTACCCATCACAAAAAAAGTGCAGAACGCCGCTACAGAAGTTTTCATTTCAAAAAATAATTTGATGTAATACAAATATGTTTTTATAACTTCTAAATCGCGCACATAAGAAGACACATCCATTTTTGCGGGATGGTAACAATGAGCCAATCAGTAGACAATTGTAACCAATGTCTTAATAAAATAACTATTATGCTAATTTAGTTCTACTACTTTTTTACTACGGTCTAAAATATTTGCCATCATAGAAAACGAACATTCGTCTAAAAAAATATATTATTTTTCTGCAACTCTACGTCTTTCAATAATTACTGTGTTCTGAGCACACCAAAAATTACGTCTAGTTTCAAAATAGAGTAAGCACGAAATTGTCAACAAAATGTTTTTAACCTTATTGCTTAAGGTGTAAGTTTCATCTTACAATAAATATTTTTGTACTTATTATAAAAATGACTATTTATTTTCAAGCGACATTTTGAATTTATTGCTTTTACTTTCTCGGATGATAGAAGGACTTAAATAAAAATATTTTGCAATCGTAATCAAACTTTATGCTTGAGTGTTAAGGTTTATAATAAACTGAAGTTTTTAATATTATAAAATGTTTTTCTTTATTTTGTAGTCACAAATGTAAATGTTTATGTGTGTGTAAACATGGCCACTTCAGCGACTCATTTTTGTTCCTGATCCTGTATCTAGTGTATTATTGATCGAAGAGATTAACAGAAAAAAAGTTATTGTGTCAAATAAGAAAATCCAAGAGATTTGTAATAAAATTTCAGCTAAAATCAAGTTATGCCCGTTATTTACAAATCTATGTATACTAATATTATAAAGCTGAAGAGTTTGTTTGTTTGAACGCGCTAATCTCTGGAACATCTGGTCCGAATTAAAAATTGTTTTTGTGTTGGATAGTCCATTTATCGAGAAAGGCTATAGGCTATGTAACATCACGCTACGACCAACAGGAGCCGAGCAGCGGGTGCGGGAGCAGCTAATAAGAGATGCAGGTATGAACCCTGATGGTGACCGAAAGTAATGTCATAATTAATAGTTATATAATTAAACACGGCGTGTGACGTGCGACGGTCATCATTAAACCAACTTTTGGTGTAGTCAATAATTATGAGTAGGTACGAGTACCTATACTGTCGGTCTTTGGATGTGTTTGTCTTGCAGCTTATAGAAAACTATTTCACTAGTGCGTGAAGTGTACATGTGGGAACCTATAAATGGTACTGGTCACTGGAGAGGCAATAAAATAAAACACTTCAGACCACATTTATTTATGTCTAGACTAGAGTTGATTGTAGATAAAAAGGTAAAGAAAAAGAAACCTGTAAGTGTAGGGATGAAAGAGATGTTTTCAAGAGGATAATAAAGAGCGCAAAACATTGTTTGTATTTTCCGTGTGTTCTTAAATGCCAAAACTACCAAGCCAACGCCAAGCAGTGAGGGCAATCAAGGAAATACAACGTGGCGATACATTGGTGACATTAATTTAACACACGGGTAGGGCACTAGCCCTACCCGTGTGTTCTATCTGTCTATTAATCATATAAATGTGAAATAAATCGCAAATCGAATTTGACTACTTTTTACAGTTATTATTGCTTATTCGTTTTATTTTAATTGATGTGAATGTTATGTTCCGTGAGCCCGGCAACTACATTTTAAATAAATCCGTAAACGAAATGAAAATCTGGAAACGTATATGTGTTTTAAATTAATGTCACCAATTGTAGCGCTATATTTTTATTTCCGAAACCACAAACTGAAATAATTTAGAAAAGACAAGCGATAGTGTTTATAATGAGATATGACCTCAGAGGGGCGGGCTTCTCTCCATATAATTTTACTGTTACAGCCGTTCCTGTTTCGCTACGTAGACATTGATTTATGTTGTGGCAAATGGCGAATGGCATCCGTTATATCCTAACTAAAACCTTATTTTGACCAAACTCTTCCTATTTTGCGAAATGATTAATGGTGAATGGTGACTGGTAGTGGATGGTTTAACTATGTTTTCTAGTTCACGGGATTGCACAACTGTGCGCTTAATATTTACATACAATATTTCAACGGATAAGAACTTAAAATGATACTTTAAAATAGCTTGTAATTTATGCTAGTCTTACTGTCTTCGTATATTTAATCATTTTCTACATAATAACAACTTATACCTACATACTTAAATTAATAATTATATTTACATAAATATAATTCTCATCCATATTATACAATTTGCTTATGCATTTTGGCGTTAGAAGCGTCTAGTTCTATATTGAGAAATGCGTTACATATTTAGCGATACGATATTAATGATTGGTATTAATAATCAATATTTTAGTGCACCACTGAGCGATATGTCAAACTTCCACTTACTAATATTGGCAACTTAATCAATTAACAGAGAGATATTTGGTAGCTGTATGCCACATTACCAACTTTCAGAATGCACTTACTACGTGTTTCTCTAAGGTTGGCTACAAATAGAATGTTCCTTTTTGAATGGATATTCCTTCGAGAATTACCCACACGATCAAATTTTACAGATGAGTAATTCCGCTGTAAATAAACAATAACCCTTTCCCTGTCAGGGCACTCTGGGCCCACATTATAGGATCACAGAGTAGGTACTTACGTTTTCTTCATGAACAAAGTGTTAATGAGTATTTCTCTGTGTAAACTTGCAATTTTTACTGATTTACTAAAAAAACTTTCATGTAAAGAACGCTACCACGGTAATAAATTTGACCGTTGAATTTCGTTGCGGCGGCGGTGCCTTCTACACAAGCCTTGACACGATTTAATTCAAATGTATCAAATCCAAGGCTTAGCCCGTTCGGTGAAGATAGGTCCACAGTTAAACTACTTATGTACACTAGGAACTAAAAATTAAATGACTATGTCAGAACTACGCATTTAGATGTGTTTTGCATTTAGGTCGTAAATATTTTTTGATACAACACAATGAACACTTAACTAATCTAAACTTTTATAACGGGTGTAGAAATTAACGAAGCCGAGAAATTCTACCCACTATTTTGATATTTTTTGTGTGCTAGACCATACCTACCTGGGAACCTTCTGGTTACGGAGATATTAAAAGTCAAAGTTCCAACTTTTTAAGACGTTATTTTCATCACCTTTGTACGTATTTTCTGTTCATTTCTTCTTGTCTGTTTTTTATGTGTGTACATAAATGGTTAAATAAATATATAAAACAAGTAATAAATGATATAACTTTAAATACTCCTACAATCCCTTTACCATTGCATTCACCCATGAGCACAGTGTTTGTGCGCACAACCAAAAATAGCCAGATTTCACACCAAAAATAAAAGTAGTTTCCCGGCAATTATTTTTGCACAAAGTTACTTTGTTTGAACAGAACACGTACATAGGTGACGGCTTCGCGATGGGTCCTTTTACACCCTCTATGACGAGTTAAAAATAGGGTAAATTGTAAATCGTTGGCTACAAATTTTTCGTGAATATTTAAACTTTAGGAGTTGGTACTAAAAATCTGCTCACGGTTGTAGTGGATATTGTATTTTTATTTTTCCGAATTTCTAACAATAGTCGTTCCAAACACCGTAAATGTGAATCAAACTCCATAAATAATGTTTATTTTTTATCACAATGTACCTATTGCCTAAGTTCTCTTATTTACTTGATTTCTTTTTTTATTAAGACGTTAAGAAAGAATTTAGTTCATTGTTTAATATGTAATTTTCGTAATTTTGGTGACATAGCTGGTTAAATTGTCAGTATACACCCGTCTGCCATCTGACTTATTCAGATATAGATGGAATACAGGAGGTGTGATGTGACATTTGTTTAATTATAATTGTTAACTTTTCAAAAATAGTTAATGACCATCAGAAATTTTACAGAATTTTAATATAAATGACAAGTAAATACCTACTCGGTAGTAGGGCATACTTCTGTGTGGTTAAATTAAATTACTTCATAAGATTGGCGAAAAACGATGTGTGGGCCCATAAAATTTGAGGGTTGCCCTCGATTTCTCCAGGATCCAATCATCAGATCCTGATTTGGTGACTATGGCACCACTTCAGAAGTATCTCCTTTCGAACAAAAAAAGAATTTTGAAAATCGGTCTACGATTGGCGGAGTAATCGCGTAACAAACACACAAAAAAAAACATACCGTCGAATTGATAAACTCCTCCTTTTTTGAAGTCGGTTAAAAAAAATTACCACGAAGGGGATTATCCTCTTCTAACCTGTCCGAGTCGGGGTGCCAGTTTAACATGGTCTCCGAGACACTGAGGGGTTTCGATTTTCATTCACCTTTTTAAAGATTTATAAATATTTGTATTTTTATTAAATTTTTTTGTTTGTAAGTTTGTACGTAGGGGATAATCTTTGAAACTACCGATTCCGAAAATTCTTTCCCTAATGGGAAGCTAATTTTCCCTATAGGCTATATTTAAATAATAATCCACGCGGACGTAGTGCTAATAACATATAATTATGTTCAATGAGGATCTCTATTCAATATTTAAGGACGGGCCGAAAATTCCATCTGAATGAGGCCGAGGACTGGGAGATAATGCGGACATCTTCATTGTCATGGTATGGGCATGTGATGTGGAGGAATGAGGAACTTGTATGGAATGTTTTGGGTAAGTTGCTGTACGACGATACGAATAGGGAATGACTAAAGAAATGATGAATGGACGGAGTTAAAGATGATATGGCGAGAAAGGGTAAAGTCGAAGAAAACAAGCTCATCATAAATAAATTGAGAATAACTGCAGAGGATTCAATGAGACCTGCAATTCCGTGTGTATTAAATTAATAAAAGACAAAACGGTTATGGTAAAAAAGTTACTTTTAGAAAACATTACGCACTAAATGTTTGTAAATAGAAGTCCTCATTTATTGTTATACAGCCTTTTTACTAACAAAGAATCGAAAGTTTTGAACATACATTTTAGTATTTAAGATACCTATTCTATACCAATATTAATGTTAGTGAGTAGAACTTATTAAAATGTGTTATAAAGTTTTTGGGGTTTGTTTGTAGTTTGTGGTGAATCGAAAAGTATCCCGAGGGGCTTAATTATCGTAATATCTTTATTTGTATTTTTCTTAATTCTAAATTCAGTATTTTATTTGCCTGTAGCAAACCGTTGCTAAAACTTAATTAAAAGTATTTCGAGAAACCTTACATTAATAAAGCAGATCTAACTGTTAACAACTGCAGTTATTTTATTTCAGGTTACTAGAAATTAATGTAAGAAACAATCAGGAAATTCTTTAAGAATTTACGCGCTTAAAATAACTTCTCAACTTAAGTGAGAAACAAATCCGTGGCTAAAAAAATATTTAAAGTTAGAACAAAACAAACTTACCTTTAAAGTAGACAAAAAGCACAACAACTATGTCGACATTTACTAACACGCAATAATAATACTGGTGTTTAAACTTTAAAACAACTTAAAACTTTATTTTTAAATAGAATAAGAGTGGTATTGCTTCGCAGCCTCACGTGTTTAAGAACAATTCTTTTATTGTTGTTAATATTATTAGTTATATATTGTTTTAGTTAGTTGGGCATTTTGTACGATCGCTTGGCTCGATCACATGGCGCGGGCACGGTGTAGCCTGGGCGGCGGTTCGCGACTCTCTGCCGCCCGCCCAAAGCCCGCCCAACGCTAACTTGCACAGTAACTTTGTACGCATTTTCTAATTTTGGTGGGTAACTTGGAGTTATTATTTTAGCTGCTGGTATTCGGAATGCACAAATTTAGGTTTGATTTCTTTGTAATAATTTTGTAGATTGTTTAGTATAGGTATATTCATACAGGGTCGGATAAAATTAACTGGCGAAACTACACATTGTTTCTATGAAGGCACAATTTTTTTTTATTGTGTTTACAACACGATAAAGCAGACGCGGGTAGGCTTTGTTTCAGAACTGTTGCAGGTTCGCTGGCTCAGATTGGCCTCTCACGCATGGCTTTCGCTATTACTCACAGTTTATTCGCTTGACGTAGCGTGCATACCACGGTAGGTGTAAAAGTTTGGCTTTGGGAACGATTTCCTAAAACAACTAAATAGTTAGTTTTTTCTTCATAACACATAACATGACGCCCGTAATCCCCGAAGGGCTAGGCAGAGGTTACTTATATTACACTCACTATTCGCCAGTTTTTTAATGTGTTAATAAATAAACAATGTATCTACGTACCTACATTGTTTATTTATTAACACATTAATATTTATTAACAAATAAATACGTATTTACATGTAATTATCAACGCCAACCTACATAACTCGCGTTTGCTCTCGAGTAGAAGATTTTCGGAATATTTTCGACATATTCTGCAAATAGACGATACTCAGACAAACTCGGAGAAAAGTGTAGAGTCAGCATCATTAATTATTTGTACATTAGTAGCTATTTCTTATGAAACTACTTACTTTTCTGTTGCGATGTGCTAATCTACGTGGACTTAATTGCTTATAGATACGTTTAGAATTGTTACCTAATATCTTTGTATGTATATACATAATTAAGAACGGATCGACTGATTCGGGATTTTTGTTGTATTTGTAATTATTTGTAAGTATTTGTTACGAGTCTGTGTGTTTTTCTATCTATAACATGTATGTAATTACAAAAAAAAAATATATAGTAGTATATCAGCAATCTCGTTACCATAACACATATTATTTATTTATTTATTGTTATTAATTGCCAGAACAAGGTTGGTATGCAAGTTTTTCTTTTAATCCATCTGAGGAGTCGGAAATTTCTATGATATTTTTTTTGTATGAAAATTAATTTAAAAATGGAAGGAGAGACATAAATTCACTTGGTCGACTCTGGGCACGAACAGCTAGTTAGTAATAAATGAGGTACGAGTACCGGCAATGTATTCTTACTTTTTTTTAACCGACTTCAAAAAAAGAAGGTGGTTCAATTTGTAAAAGAATAAATATTACATAATTTTTTTATGTATTTTTTTATATTTTTAGAATATGTAAACTACATAAGCTTATTTTGCACCTGTTATCCGTAAGATCTTTAGTAGGTATGTGTGGTTAAAACTGTTTTTTTTAAATTATAACATAACATCAGCCTGTGAAAAGGCTAGGCAGATGATGATAACATCAGCCTGTAATCCCCTAACTATGCAGAGCGGTATCTATAGCAACCAATATTTCGCCAGTTTAATGTTTTAGTCCCAAGTAATAGGTAGTAACCCTATTGCCATCAACCGGACACAAATCTAGACTCCGGGTTGATACTAAGTTTCTGGCAGAAGAACCCAAAAACGCTTTGCTCGACCTGGGAATCGAACCCAAGACCTCATGCTCAGCAGTCACGCCTGCGACCACTAGACCAACGAGGCAGTCAAGGTTGGCAGTTCTTTTAACATATATTATAAACTAATATGCGAATATAATATGTATTGTAAATGACTTTATTTGATTTATAATCGGCTTGATTACAATTTGATTTTAGTTTTAATTTTGACGTATTTTTAATCTATTTGATTTATATTTGACATGATTTTATTTGATTTATATTTTGCTTTATTTTATTTTGATTCCTATGTATTTGAACTTTGCTAAATGAAATCTTGAAATGCTTTAAATGGACCATTTTATTTTTTTATAATTTATATTGAATTATTATAATATTTAAGACTCATAATGTTGACCAATGTAATTGATGCCAATGCTTAAGACTATTTTCATTACTTGTGTTTATTACTACTTACCGTTTTGTCAAAATCACTGTTCGACACAAATGTAAATTTGTTATGAATGAATAAATAATAATATATTATACTAACAACGAGACTGTAACAAATAAATACAAAAAAAATAGTAGCCAAATAGTTACTAAAACTACTTAAGTCCCAATTTACTTCATGCATAATCGATCAAATTGTGATTAACGTGTTTTACGAGTGAAGACATAATTTTCCGCTCAAATGGTTTGATTACTCCGCATCGAGATTCTGTTCAAGAAGTGTGCTCAGATGTTTGGCCAATACCTACTTACTCCGAAATTATTCAAGTGTGGGATGCCAATACTGAACTGGGACATATACCATCATACCCGCATAAATAATGCATATTATTATGTTTTTTTTTGTAAGGTGATATGTGAACATGTCTGCCTAGTCTGGGCCGGTTTCCAGTCTGACTGAATGCAGCCGAGTACCAGTATTTTTACCAGTATTACCATAGAGTGACTGCGTTATATCGCACCTGCACTGCAGGTTAACACGCTCGCCAAGACACTGAAGGGTTTCGATTTCCGTTCACTGTCTTATAGATTTAAAAATTATTTATTACTAGCTTTTGCCAGCGGCTTCGCCCGCGTGTATGCAGGAAATTATCCCACGGGAACCGTACATTTTTCCGGAATAAAAAGTAGTTTATATGCTATTCCAGACTATAATCTATCTTTGTGCCAAGTTTCATACAGATCTGTTAAGTAGTTTATTCGTTACAAACATACATACAAATCTTTTCTCTTTATAATATTAGTATAGATTAATTTATAAATCTATATACAGTTTTCCATGAATGCGGTTAACACTCCCTAACATCTCCATCTCTAGAACCAAGTCGCACACGCCGCACGGTTGGCTGAAAATCGGTTTTCATAAACTAAGGGATTTCAATTTACAACTGAAGGTTCTTTTGCTGGATATCGCTTCTATTTGTTATTACTATATACACAAATGACACCTGAGTTAATTCTGCATAAAAACGAAGGGATTTAATTTTATTTACAAAAAAAAATGTATGAAGCTGGTATGAAAATAACCAGCTTTCGCCTACGCGATAATATCTACATTGCACCCGTGTGAAGCCGAGGCGGATTGCTGGTAATATTTATAAAATGAAATGACTTTGTCAGGTAGGAGGGGGGGGCGAGGTAGGTTTTGTTTTGTCAGGTATCGTGCCTGCCGATCTTACAATGCCAGAACAGTATATCCTCATCGCGAGGAAGTGCGGTGTAATTCCACCTGATGCTAGGGACTGACACTATTGACAGCTCAATTCAAGGTCACTTCATATACGTTTTTCATAAGAGATATTTTTACTGAACAGATCGGTACTTCTGTGTTTCCCGCAACTATCGGATTTCCTCAACCTTCATTAAGGTTTTGCGTCGGTCCACCAACAAAACTTACTATACACTACAAAACACTATAACTAAACCGCAAAGAGCTTTCTTGAAATCCATATACCGAGACTTGTACTAGTAAGCCGTGATTTCCTCTAAGCCTCGGTGTGTTTATATTTCATTTCTCAACCAGAGTTCCGTTTATACTAACGTGTTTATAACCGACTCGGAAGAAAAGTGAAGTATCTGAGACAGGTGACCTTGGAAACATGAGAGCAAACATGAGATTGACATTTCCAAATTAACCTTATTATACATATACATATGCTAACTTACTGACTTACTTATCCATCAGGTTAAGCTACGCTTGCCGGTGTTAGCCGTGGACGGGTGACGTGCCTCGGAAAGCACGTTAAGCCGTTGGTCCCGGCTGTCATTCGTGGATCTTTGACAGTCGTTACGGGTAGTCAGAAGCCTGAAAGTCTGACAGCCAGTCTTACCATGGGGTATCGTATTGCCCAGTTACTGGGTTGTAGAGGTCACATAGGCAGTCGCTCCATGTAAAATACTGGTATTCAGCTGCATCTGGTTAGACTGGAAGCCGACCTCAACATAGTTGGGAAAAGGCTAGGCAGATGATGACATAATTATGCTAACTTAGTAGGTACTAATTTCTTCTTCTAGTGGGCGTTGTCAGTGATGGCACTGACACGTGATTCTTGACAATGGGTATAAGAAGACTCATCAAACTCACCCTATGGGCTGAGGTTGGAGTTTCAATCGTGGAGGAGCCTTAAGGCTGTGTCTTAAAACTTTTAATGTTATTACGGGGGTCATGTTTGCACTTCGTTTGTCCACTTCTTTGGCACTTGTTAGTTATTCAGTTAATTCACGTAGTGAATTAGGTACTTCTGTTTTAGTTGCGTTGTTGATTACTTCTGTGGGCAATTGTTAATATGATATTCTGGCTTCGTCCTCGAGATTAGCATTGTATACTTGTAGTAGAATATGTGAGTTACTTGTAGTAGTAAGTTTCGTCTTTTTGATTTTTTGAAGTTGCAAAACTTATTGTCGCTGACACCTTTATTGGTAACAAGTTTTTCGATATCTATACTAATATTTGCCATACAACGCGGCAATGCTGCCAGCATTTTGGGAACTTTCCCTGTTGACAGCGATGTGAACGAATTGTTTGATACTCTTTAGTAACTGGTACTTACTTATACTTATTATTTCTGTACATATTACTATGAGTATTTAGCTTTTAAATGTAAATATGATTACAAATAAATAAAATGTATATTATAAAGATTTGTATGTATGTATGTAACGAATAAACTCAAAAACGACTAAACGGATCTGAATGAAACTGGCACAAAGATAGACTATAGTCTGGAATTGCATAATTATGAGCTTTTTATCCCGGAAAAATGTACGGTTCCTGTGGGATATTTTGCTACATACACGCAGGCGGAGCCGCTGGCGAAAGCTAGTAAAGCTATACAGTTATAAATTGTTATGTCGAGAATGGCATTGTACATTTGTAGTACAAAATATAATGTCGCTTCTACATGCACTTTAGTCTAACTTCTTTTAGGTTTTTGAAGTTGAAAACCTTATTCTCGCTGGTGTCATTATTGCCCACAAGTTTGTCGATATAAAAGTAAAAAAAATATAAATTATTATTTTGCTATGTTATTGAATTTTAAATGGCATTGAATTGCAGCTTAGAAAGACCACGAAAACGTAGTCAAAAATACTTTTTATTTTTAACTGTCGTAAAAAGGAGATTTGCAAATAAGGCCGACTGTACCAACAGATAGGTACATAAGCACCTAACATTATGCATATTGTATGTGAAGAGACGAAAACTGACTTTAGCTAAGCCAGAAAGACAAAGCAATGAAAATCCATGGATATTTCGCTGTCTCGTACTACGAAGGGTATTTACCTAGCTCATCAAAAACATCGTCTCATCATTACATCCTTTGATAGAGATCAATTTTCCAAGAGATTTGTCCCTAAATAAGTAATTTATTTCTAAGCTCTGTACACAGCTGAGATAATTTTGTAAATATTTGTCTTTTTAAATAACCTCCCGTGTTAAAAGCTTTGCTAGAGACAAAATGAAATGGAGGTGTTCCCTACGGTTTCAATTTCGACGAGTAATTACTTGGGTTACTACTATAAGGTAAAAGTAACTCGCAAATTCAGCTCTTATACGTAAGTATAATATAAGAGTTTAATTTCTGGGAAGAATTAAAATTTGTTTAGAGATTCTTTAGTCGGAGGCGGTGAAAAATGTTTCATTGCGCGCTTTTGTCCTTTCTTTGTCGGTATTAAAGGGTCTGGTCTCGCGTAGCTCGTCTAGAACTAGTTCACAGTTAAACAGATTTATTTATTAATATTCAGCCATAAACCCTCTACCCCCCTTCCCGCTCCCCTCCCTCTACCTCTGATTTTTCGGATTCATGTGCGTATGTTATTCGGTTTTCGGATTCATGTATAGTTATCACTCGCTTAAAATCGGTGAAGGAAAAACATCGTGCGGAAACCGGCATGTCTGAGAGATATTTCTCAACAGCATGTGATACTAAGTCAGAGGCCCAGCAGCATTAAAACTCTGTCACCAGGTTAGTCACAAACCACACGAAGAAGAAGAAGGAGCCATAAACCTACATTTATAACTTAAAAAGAAGTTTCATTGGTATTACCACACCCTTAATATATAATTATTGACCCTTCAGTTGCCTGATATAACACCCACGTACGGTATTGGGTGACGTTTCTATCTTACCTACTTACCTCTTTCGGGCAAAACTATGTCACTCATTTCTGTCGCGTGGGAACTTATTAAGTTACTTTCACCCTGTGGAAAACAAAAAAGGACCGAAACACCATTCAGCTGTTTAAAATTAGACAAATTCCTCTTTACGGAAATATTTGTTTTTACTGGACCGCAAAATGTTTTCATTGTAATATAAGGCCAACATAAGGAGGTACGTAGCCTTTGTGGGATCATGGTTATGCCCGGGAACATGAGGTTACTTTTTGCAGCTAGGATATCAAAATAATGCTAGTAAGCTGGCAAACTAGTCACTCTAGCTTCGCGTATTCAGAACTATGGACCAATAGCTGTTTTTTTTTGAGAGTGGGAAATCATCAAATTACTTCTGCCGCTCTGGGTGGAGTAGAAGAGAGTGTCAGACTGACTAAAACATATTCATGTTCCTTCCTTAGCCCTTAATGTTCCGGGATAGCGGGTTACCGCTGGTAGTAGTGGTCGGTAAGCACGGTTGTCCGAAAGGGTTACCTTTCGGACAACCGTGCTTACCGACCACTAGCTGCTTCCAGCGGCGCTGCCCGCGAGGTTGTCGGCAATCAACCCAAGGAAACCTACTACCGGTAGAAAAAGTATCCTATATGTTAATCCAGGTCATAAAATACCTCTGTGCCAAGTATTATCCAGATCCGATTAGCCGTTTTGAGCGTGAAGGACGGACAAACATACAAACTCACACACACAGACACACTCACTCACAAACTTACACACGCCTTTAGAATACTAGTGTGACTTTAGGCTAGTAAGAAAGTTAGTAGAACAGTGCGAATAGCTTATTCGAATGGGGTTCTATTTTTGGGCTAGTACCGTCCCGATCCACTTTTCAATTTTACTCTATCCTGACTTCTGTACTAGGCTCATATCGCCTATGAGCTAACAGCGTGGATCCGTGGTAGGTTCTAAGCTACCATCCTCATTTTGATCCATGGAGTCACCGCTGTTAGCTCATACTTTTAGCGTCGTGTAAACCGCTCTCTAGGAAAGCTAGGATAGTATACCAAGGTTCTAGCTTGCTGTCCTAAGCTCGTGCATTATGGCGGGAATACCAAACTTTTTGCTCTGACGATGAACAATGAATAGGCCAACAGCGCAGTGTCCTCCCATACGCACGGACGTCCTTTGTGTTTCTTACAGTTTATTGGATATAAGTGGAAGGTCGACTATTAATAATAGTGCTATTTCATCCAAATTTTTGGTAAAGCTTCAGGAAAAGCAGTTCCTTCATACTAAAACGGCCGTCATAAACATTTTTTTTACACCTATATTTGGAGAGCCGTTAAAATATTACCTAGAGTCGAGGACACGTAACACTCACTATCCTGCATTGAGTTGGGGTGGTGAATTATGGCCCACTCCATCTTACCGAGAGGAGGATGCCTGTATCCCAGCAGTGGCAACATTATGAGTAATTTGTTAAATAGTATATTATTATTTAATTGTGCTTTTTTGGGTTGTGCTCTGTCTTTTGTGTGCACTGAACAAATGTTTAATTATTTTACTATCTATCTATTAAAAGTTACATTAAACTGGGTAGGTACTCTTAGAAATGACGTGAGTAGAAAAGAGACTTCCCTCACGTTCCTTTCTATTTATGTCCCAATAGATTTCCATTAAGACCTTTTAACTTTTAAAGTCTTGCCACTTCTTATTTTGTTTGACTACAGAGCCCAGAAAATAAAGTTTTGAAACTTTCAGTCGACATATTACTTTGGATAAGTATGTAGCCATGAAGATAGATATATATATGAGTGATCTATGAATGTATGAAACTTAAGGCTGAATTCACAAAGGAAACTACACGATCAGCATTTTTTTTTAAACAGATAGTTTTGACAATTCTTGTTTAGAGGAGCTGTATTGCTTATCTGCAAAATTTTCACCGTAAAAAAATACGTGAATTCAGCTACCACTAATGTTAGCAGCTAGTCTTTTTCTTTTCGTGTTGTTAGTGATTAACCTGGAAGCTGACCCCAACATAGTTGGGAAAAGGCTAAGCAGATGATGATGATGAGAGACTAACCTGGTGTCAGAGTTTTTGTGCCACCCATGGGCCTGACTTAGCATCACATGCTGTTGAGAAATATCTCTCAGACATACTGGTTTCCTCACGATGTTTTCCTTCATTGATTTTTAAGCAAGTGATAATTTATACAAGACGCACATGAATCCGTAAATTCAGAGGTGTTGGGTTCGAACTCGAGACCTATGACTTGGCAGTCCGATGGTCACACCACTAGGCTATTTATTATCAGCAGCTAGTTACTAATGTTAATTCCTAGCATCAAGCGGAATGAAGCTCAAGCTCACTATACCTTAAGTTATCACAGTGAGATTTTTGCAGAACAAACCTGCCGATCGCGTCTATTTCATTGCTTCAATCCGCGCTTACAGAAGTAACCGCCCGTTAAGTTAAATTCAATTTTTCCTACGTTTTTGAAATTTTCAGGTCAGCGTTAGGCTGTAGGTACAGATGGCAGCACATCAAGTTATCCGTTTCTGTTAAATTTCTTGGACAGTTTTTCGACTATATTTCAAAAGAATAAGGTTCATTGCCAATTGACAAAATTTGGCAGTTCGGGATAGCTTGATATGCTGGCGACTGTACATTAATCAAAATGTGATGAGTGGCTGTAACAACCATGTATTTACTTAACGGGCGGCTTTATAATCTAGCGTAGAAGCACGTAATTTTACCTAAATCTGAATGTCCTGGCCATCATAGTTCTAATTTTATGTAAATTTGGTTAAGCTTGTTATGGATGCTGGTCAGAAAACCACATTACGAAACTTGCTGACTGGCTATAAGTACTGGTAGATCCTTCCACCACGGATTAAACTATTGTCTCCTGTGTCACACGAGGAGAAGAGGAAGAACTTCAAACCAACCCTTCAATTAGCATCACGGAACAGTCACAAACATTGACCAAGTCACCCAAGTCACTACAACGGAATGTTCGGTGCGTTTCAATTAAACTTTAAGATCAAAAGGAACAAACGACGCGTAAAGGAATTAATTCGCTCGTCATGAAGCGGTCGTGTCGTCCCTTGAATTAGGAACGGAGTAATTTCCGACGAGACGTAAATAAGATGTAAGGGACATCAAGCGCACTTAACGAAGTGAGAACGAACTTTGTAGCCAGCTGACATTTTAAATGTCAAATATTTTTAAATGTAATTAGGACGAGTTTTCCAGTTGTTGTTAGTAATTAAAGGAAGATAAGACGGCTATCGCGGATTTATGGAACTAAATAACGCGCATGAGCTCTTTATTATTGTTTTGTTTATTATTTCGCATGCCTTAACTTTAATTAGAATTTTAATGATTCGAACACTAGGATCAGGGCATTAGGTGACTACATTCATTTTCAACTTGTCCTTTGTCAAGTGCACTAAATCAAATCAAAAATATTAATGATATAATGATAAGTAGGTAGTATAATTACGTTTAAACAAGTCAGCGTAAAATAAACACGACTGAAATTAAATTAAGTTTTCTAATGGTATCTGCATAGTGTTACAAAATTATACTAATATTATATGCTACGAGTAAAGATTAGATGAGATTAGACATGACGTTAAGGATGAAATAAATCCCAATACAAGAAGTTAGGAAAATTGAAATTCAATTTGTTATTGGAAGTCAACACTGGCAGCCTACATTCTATCACAGGGGGTTATTTATTACCAATACTCGTAACGATGTTTGAAAAGCGAATTGGAACCCAGATAATATATTATATCTGTGTATATTTTGGATATTTTCTGATTCGGTTATTTAGAGACGCGGCTGAGGTTCAAATGTCGAGTAGGTACCTACAGATAACACGTAACCTTTTTTGGTGACGCACATAAGGACGCCAACAGACAACTGTTTAGTGTTTATAGGGCTTTGGGTTGATTTGCACGAATTTACTCGCCCGAAACGAGTCGAATCGAAACCTGTAACATTTTTATTTTATTCTGTAGGCAGTCGCTGTAAAAATCGCTCCTAAAACCGTATGGCAAAAGCTATTGGAATTTTATGCAACAAAGTTTATTAATTATTAACAAAGTGAAACTACATTTACCTACCAATAATTTTTGTACGAGTTTATATTTATTCAGCAAAAAAAAAAACTTTAGTAGTGTGTAAAAAATATAACATTTATTATTTTATATTATGCATTATATACCCTAACACTTAAAAACTACTCAGTAACAAGTCCAATGGCATTGAAAAACTTAACAACTATGTAATTATTTTGATTAATATAATAATTTCGATTTATGCACCTGTCCTACCGGGGACGAGGGAGCGACTAGATATCAACGATTTTTATAGCTCAGGAGACGGACAAAGGATTGAGGAAGAAGGTCTCGTGTAACTAAACATTGAACGTATATTAATAGTTGATCGCTGGCGAGTACTCGTTTGTCGCATCACGCTTGGTACATACGGATACCAGCAAGTAATCGCTGGTTGCCGTCTTGTCTTCGTCGCTCACTAAATCGTCGGAAATAAATGTACATCGAAATCATGGCGAGATTAATATTCAAGAAATGAATGTGTAAGGTTTGACCCTTGGCTCGATAGATGGCGTTGGCGTCGCTCGCTATGGTTTCGTTACCGGCATTTACCTTAACAAGTTTGATTTTTTTGTTTTGTGTGAGGCTCAGATGAAAAGTTGTGTTGAATATACGCTATATACGCCGCTTATAGTGTCATATCAATTACTCCTCGCCAATATATGGACCCTCGGTAAAAATACAGTCAACAATTCGTTTTGAGTTGCTAGTTCTACTCGCTTCTCGTAAATCACCGGCGGTGGGACAGGTGCCTTATGGGTAAAGTGTCGAAACTAATGCTTAATATTCTAAAGCTGGGTATCCACTCGCTTCGTGCATAATCTCTAAGCAGGTTTTGTCGTGAACGCCGAAAGAAGTTCTGCAGGCACAGTTGATGCGCGAACATAGTGGATAACCAACTTTACAACGTAGGACATAATATTACTTCAATAATTATTTTAGCGACTAGTTAAAAAATATACCTATCTAATATTTACGAGTGCTGTTCGTACGAGAAATATTTGTCATATACTATTCAAGACGAATAAAATGTCTTGAAACCTAGAACATACGAACATAAAGATATTTATTATTGAAATTGAACTTAACATATACAACAGTTTTGTAGCTTAAAAATAAATGTAAGTATACCTATTTGTATAAAACACTGTCTCAGATTAATAAACTTTTCAATTATTTGTATCATTCATTTCGTTTCAAATTATTTTGAGTCACTTTGCGGCCATTTATCAGCTGTCAATGGACCGTATTTCATCTTCATTAAAGACATTATAATTATATTTAAATCATTATTAATTATTATTTAGAATAAGATATCAGCGGATGATAGATACAGATGATCATGACCACATTACTCATCTTTTTCATTAAGCTAAAAATAATTTGAGATTTTATATCATATTTGTTCCCAAGTTGTAGAGAAATGCGTTTGTATATTTTCATTTGGTATTATAAAATCACGGTAAAACGCATTTACTTTAGGTACTTTTTACAATCTTATGTATCGGCCCTCTACAAAATTAATTTACATTAAATGCTTACGAATATCGTGAATCAACAGATTCTTCATATAGTTGTCGTCATTCGCGAAACACTCGACGATATCAAAATGATCCATCCCGTCTTTGATCTCTAAATACATATTCTGCATCAGACAAGTGTTGTGCAGGAGCTCATAGAACTCTCTGGATTGTTTTTTGAAAGTAGGACTGTCATGTTGTCCTGCTAAAATGTACAAACGTATCCTCCTTCCTTGGAGGTGTGTGAAGTCGTCAAATTGGGGTGACAGGGGTACTGCCCACTCGTGCGGTAGCTGGACGGCGTCGTTCACAGACGTGTGAACTAACTCCCTGAGATCGTATACCCCTGAGACGAGGAATGCTCCTTGAAGACGGGACGCTCCTGGTGTGTTTTCGAAGAAGTCTCCGCTCGCGAGGAGTTTGGCGACAAGATGCGCGCCCGCCGAGTGACCGGCGAAGTACACGCCTCTGAAAATTAAGAGACGGAGTGAATATTTTCTATTGCGTTATGAATAAGGTCTTTAATACGTAGGTATAAATCGGTTATATCATGTTTGGAAAAAGAAGCTATGTCGGTATTTAGTTTCTAAAATTCAATTCGTGCTTTATTGTGGTTTTTACTGCGAATTAAATTAATAGTTAGGTAGGTACTTAATATCCAGTCACCTTCAATCAACCCAGCGAATATTGAATTGATCATTTGCTAAATACTTAATGACTAAACTAAACTGTTTATTCTTGCCCATTCGAACTGAATATTTAATTCTTTAAATAAACTCCGTCGAGCTTATCACTGTTTTCGGTTCATTACATCACAATCATTTATCTAGGTGAAGGGTTATCTTACTTGGAGGCCATTTTTTCTGCGTACTCGAACACGAATCTCGCAGCGTTTCTTATTTGGCTGACTATGTCGGCGAGGGTGGCGGTCGGGCAGAGGTCATAGCCGACGACGATGGTCTTCACCCTGAACTTGTGGAGGGGACCTGCTGGGTACCTCGATAGCTCGCGCGAGAGCTCCTGCCAGTAGCCGCCGTGAATATACACGAGGATCGGTGCATCTGCGGAGATACATATGGCTTTTATCAATTATTGGGATTGATAGTGTGCTATGCAATTAAGATGCTGATCATGACTCATTAGTACAAATTAAAGCAGTGATAGCCTAATGACACTGACTGTCGAACTGCTAAGTCATAGGTCTCGAGTTCGAACCCAAGGCACGAACCTCTAACTTTTCCGATTTATGTGCGTAGGTATGATTATCGCTTGCTTAAAAATCCGGAAACCGGTAGGTTGGTATGCCTGCGCGATATTTCTCAACAGCATGTGAAGTACTAAGCCAGAGTCTCAAGGGCAGCATAAACAACTCTGACACCAGGTTAGTCAATAACCACACGAAAAAGAAAGAAGTACAAATTTAAGACCATGAAACCTAGGATATCTATCTATATATTTTGCTTATCCATTGCTTCATATGTTCGAAACATTTGTCTGCCCGAAAACGCTAATAACGCAATGAATGCTGTTGAACTGTCAAAATTACAGTCATTACTACTATTTGTGTGTAACGCAATTACCTCACCTCGTAATTTATCTGCCAAGCAAGCGATTACGATGTCCCCAGAACTAAGGTTCATTAACTTCAGAAATTACAGAAATGGCACATTTATTTCGTACTATTACACAATCGTATCAATCAGCAAATCTGTGTATCAAAGTACGTACCATTTGCAATAATTTTAATATTCAATAAACATAACATGACAGCATTTCATTATCATTGATAGGACATTCGCGCTAATATGACTGTCGATGACACCGCGTCCATCAATTAATTCTAATTTCATTAAGTATAATACTACGTAATTAAAATGTGCAGATAATTTGGATGTCACTAAAAATTAAGTAGATACCGACGCGCCAAATATTGGAACACAGACACAATAAGGACAGGACAGGACCTTACTAAGACTCCGCTGCCCGTCTGTCACCTGGCTGTATCTCGTGAACAGACAGAGCAGCCGCGTGAAGCGTGATAGTTAGACAGTTGAAATTTTCACCGATGATGTATTTCTGTTGCCGCTATAACAGCTAATACTAAAAAACAGAATAAAAAAAAGGATTGTGTGGTTTTATGAAACCACGGTAAAAGTGAAACTTTTTTCATATTAAAGAAATTTGACACTGTAGGCGCCGCCATATTGGCCTTGGCTGCTCTGACGAGCGCCTTTCACTTTATCCCTACTCCGCGGCCGACCGTCACGCGACATGCAACACACAGACGAAAGTTTGGGACGATGTAATAAAAGTTTCACTTTAAATAATTATTTAAGGGCGCTCCCATACAACAAACGTGTTTTTTGCCGTTTTTATAGATAATGGTACGGACCGTTTGTGTGCGAGTCCGACTCGCACTTGGTCGGTTTTATAATTTCTAACGCGACGATATTATCGTAGTCTTCCGGTGATCCAAATGAAACCAAATGTTTTTGACTTATTCATTTTTTTTCTTCATATAGGTACCTAATACCAATATAAAACTTACAAAAATAAAATTATAAATGAAATGCGCACTTCGCGATCGTTGTTCCATATCTGGCTTGACACACGCCTTTAAAGCGCTGCAGCGCATGAATATGTCCCTGCACGACAATCTTGTTGCAGCGGCAACAATGCTTTCGTCGAAATACCTCGCTCCATTGTTATAGCTGCTTACATAGGTACTTTTATCAGTCACGGATTTCACCCGAAGCCTTATTATATAACAAGGCTTAACTTTAGGCCCAGGTTTAAACCATCAAACCATTTTTGAATTTCGAACGGTATATTGACTAGAACTAGAACTCCATAGTTCTTATTTCAAAAATGGTTTGACGACCGACCAGAGACTTAATTGTCAATTTAATCAATATTGTATTAAGAACTTTAACGTGCATCGAATAAAAGAAACACTTACAATAACTGGTTCGAAGCTTTAGGCTCGACATAAAACTAGAACTAGTTTTGTAATAAGATGGGTAGAATTTAAATTAATAATATCGATATCCTAAGCTAACATAATAACATTTGTCAAGAAATGTCGTAAAAACCTTAATTCGTTCACACAGAGATATGTATTTTCTCAGTTTATTTGGTTTGAATAAGTTACATTGGAATTCACATCGGGAGACAAGATACTTACGAGTGACATTCAGTATTCTTATTGTTTATTTTTATGGTTTCGCTCGTAATGTGCCCACATCTGTTGCACCCATAGCACTGGGTTTTATAACGTGCCACAAACCCTATAAACTTTATACAAGGTAATACGGCCCAGTGTGTTGTGTGCATTTACGTTTTTACGCGTACCGTTTAAGGTGACTGCGTAGAGGCCTCGAAAGTCAAGTGTCTGGTTGTTTCTTGATTATAATATGAGGGCAACAAATATGTATGAACAAATCTAAGACGAAAAGATGTATTGATAATTCTTATGGTAATAATTATGCAAATAATTTACATAATTAAGTATGACCTTATGACCATAAGAATTACATTAAATGCAGTATGTTAAGTTGAACGAGGGACTTTCAGGTTGTATAGTAGGTACTCATGGAAATCAACAACTTTGTCCATGGGACCAACTATGAAATATGAAAAAAATATCAGCTGTTCACATTTTGATGTACAGTATGTATATGATGAGTACAATTATCAAAAAGGTTTACAAATTAAAATCATGTCAGAAGTGGGATTCGAACCCGCGCCCACAGAAGTGGACTGCGACCTGAACGCTTTATTTACCGTTAGACCTTCCGGTAAGAATTCAGAGTGCACAACACCGCGATAGTCAAAGAAAACAGTCAACATGACTTTGACTTTTGATCGACTTTGACGTGGTTTTTTCGGTTTCGGTTCAGTTGGAAGGCGCCACTCCGAAGCTTGTTGACTAGTTTGCATGTCAAACTCGTAAACCCACGTCTCGTCACCAGTAACAATGCGTTTCATGAATGTTGGGTCCGAACTGACTCGTTCTAGCATGTCCTCAGCGACTTTCATGCGATTGAGTTTTTGGAACAGCTCATTTTTTTTTTCGCGATTTCAGGGTTCATCCCTTAATAAAATTTAAAATTTAGTACTTGAAAATTGCCATTTTCGAATAATTTGAAATTTTATTATATTTATATTTAATATTCTGTAGATATCTTCAAAAAAATATAAAATTTCATATTACTCGAAAATATTTGGCATTTGCACAGGGGTCAAACCCGGTCAATTGATAGCAACTGAAGGCATCTACATTCCATTAACGGATTGCCGTCATATAACCAATAACCCTGTATATTAATATTAAATTAAGATAGGTACAGAGGCCAGCACATCAAGCTACTCCAATCTGTCAAATTTCTTTGATAGATTTTCAACTCTATTATAATTTAATAAGGTTCATGTTCAAATGGCAATATTTCACAGTTTGTGATAGCTTGATGTGCTGGCGTCTGTACGTACGATAGGTACTGTTATTTTGTAATGCGGGGCCTCGGAAGTATAGGAAGGTCTTACCAATTTAAAAGTAGACGACTTAATTATAATACCATTGACCGGTTTAGAACATAGTCGATAAATCATCATACAACCTGTTTTGTATATTTAGATGATTTTTCAGAATGTTTTTTTAGTCCCATGTAATAGGCGGCGAGTCTATCGCCATGAACCGGTCACAAATCGAGACTCCGGGCTGAGAAATTCCAGATGGAAAAGCCTAACAACACATTGCCCGCCCTGGGAATCGATTCCAGTACCTCATACTCAGAAGTTGGGCTTACGAGCACAAAACCAATGAAGCATTCTTAAAAAAAAACCTAAATGGAGCCTACTTAAAACATAACTGGTGAAATGTGGGTATACCACTGCTTAACCCTTTGGGCATTACAAGCGTGATGTTATTTCACGATAAGATTCGTGAATGTTGTTTAACCAACTCTTCTAACGAGTTATTTTATCACATTTCGAAGGGCGATAGGTACCGGTATATTCGGATATTTAACTAAAAATAAATAATAAATAAATTCATTATTTCACCAAAGCCATCACCGTTTATGAAACAAAAACTAAGCATATAGGTAGGCTTATAACTATGTCACAATCATTTTAATTCCCTGACTCCTAAACTAGGTGTATATGCCTGTGTCTTAGGAGTCAGTTATTCTCCGTAGTAAACAAGACAAAGCCATAGTATAATAGATCGGGACGTTACAATAATACGCAAATGTTGTAAAAGAAAACAGGATATAAACTATCTAAAGAAAACACAACATGAAAAACGTTTAACTGTGCGGTGAGTTGAATAAATGCAAGGTCTGAGTGTGTGTATGTGTGTGTGTAGTGAGTAAGTGTACTCTCTTCCCAAAAAAAAATGTTATAATGTTCCCACTGGGACATAGTCCTCCACTTCGTAGGCCGTTATCCACAACGCAGGACTGTGTGGGTATGGTAAATCTACTAAGTCATCGATTTTTTCGTTCTAAGACATGTGATTTCGTCACGATGTTTTCCTTCACCGTATTGAGAGCACACAAAAAATAAAACCGACTTCCAAAAAAAACACTACAAAGTGAAAAATAATTTTGATTTCGGAAGTCGGTGTCTTCGGTTTTGTATTTTCATTTTTTGCCACCGACTTCCGAAATCAAAATTATTTTTCACTTTGTAGTGTTTTTTTTGGAAGTCGGTTTTATTTTTTGTAAAAAAGTTTTTATTTTTCACTTTTTAGTTGTGGTACCTACACAACCCCCCCCCCCCCCCATAATTTTAATACAACTACGTATGGTATGTAAATTACAGTATTAGAACATCGTCCACATATATCAAGTAGGATTTTTTTTAGATTTTTGTTGATTTTCAAAAATATACAGTCGAATTGAGAACCTCCTCCTTTTTTAGAAGTCGGTTAAAAATAAAACAACTGCGTGGGTTCGTATCCACGGCTTACAACTCATCACTGGGCAACAACTGGGCGTTAGTGGTTTTTGGTTGCTATTTAATATGTGATCCTGTGACAATTTGTATAAACAAAAATTAAAAAATTAAAAAAAATCTGCCTATACTGTTCCCACTGCTAGGACACAGGCCGCCTCTCTTTGAGATGTAGTGGGCCGTAACCCACCAAGCGAGCCCAATGCTGGTTGGTGGATGTCACATGTCTTCGAATTTTTGGTCCTAGGACATGCCGGTTTCTGCACTATGTTTTTCTTCACCGTTTTTTTGAAGAGCAGTACCTAATGATGAAATTTTTTACACTAAGTAATGCTCCTTATTGGGTTCGAACCCACGACCTACATCTCGCAGGTCGTGCCTGTTACCAATGGGCCACCACTTCTTTCAATGGACCACTACAGCATCACAAAAAAGTAAGTATTTTAGTTAAAAAATACTTTTATGATTATTGAAATGGAAACATTACCGGTTCCTAAAAATGATGCTGGTTTTTATCGCAAATAGCTTTAATTAACCCGTGCGGGTATGGTAAGGCAATATAGTTAATAAGCTACCTTGAAACGTCATTATTATCAGTTTTTTTTTATCCCATATACATTAATCTCAATTGAAGATAATGTAAAAAAACCTAGTACATTTATTCACTGGTTTTGGTAGAAAATTGTTCACGGAAAATTGTATTATGTTAATGTTGCCAAAGCGTATTTTATTCACACGAGTGATACTAAACGATTCCACTTTTTCTTTCAGACATAGGAAGGTTGAAGACCTTCTACTGAGGGGGCTCAGTGGTAGAGCGTGTAATGTGTGTATCGGGTTTTCTATATGCTATGAAAGCAAACACACAGGAAGTTTAACACTTAATATATTAATAGCTTGATTATAACGAATACATCTGTCTAGCTCCGCCGCCTGTGGCCAACCCTCTCATCTACAAGGCTTAACTAATTTAAATTATTTTAAAGGTTCAAATGCCGTCCTATTATTACCAGCCATGTTCAACATAAGGTTTTACTCCAGCCAAGTTCAACATAAGGTTTTACTCCAGGGCTCTAATACAGTACGGAACTCTAAGAACAATAGGAATCGATCCTCAGGAGAGTTCGAATAATATTGGTTTCTAAAAAACTATAAAAAAGAAAATGTTCATACCGTTTGGTAAATCTGTTCCAAGAATGTCAAGTTTCTGTCCGGGTGTTGATCCATACTCGATTTCCAACTTATGTGGGATGTTGTTTGTTGCTTCATCGCTTGCTGTAAGGTAATGAATGGAAGTTAAAATGAAAAGTATTGCAATCGATTGTTTTAAGTGTGTTATGCAATTGACAGTTTGAAACGGTCAAAAATAAAATATGAAATCCAGAGAAAAAAGACCGTCATCTTATAAACTTCCATCACAGTACAGAAATTAAATATTATGCTAAGATATGATTGTAAAATTGCATTTAATGCTAGTAAGTATTCCCTTTGATACCAAAAATCTGTGACGTGACATTGTTATCTATCTATATCTATATATATAAAAGAAAGACGGGTTTGTTCCCTTCGTTATAACTCGAGATCTGCTGGACCAATTTTCATGATTTTTGTTTCGTTGGATTTGTCGCCGCCCTGAATAGCAGAATACATTTTCATTTTTTTTTTTTTCGATCAGCTGCTGATTTTCATCCTATAGGGTAGGTAGGTAGGTAGGTAGGGTAGGTAGGTAGGGTAGGTAGGTAGGTAGGTAGGTAGGTAGGTAGGTAGGTAGGTAGGGTAGGTAGGTAGGTAGGTAGGTAGGTAGGTAGGTAGGTAGTTAGGTAGGGTAAGTAGGTAGGTAGGTAGGTAGGTAGGTAGGTAGGTAGGTAGGTAGGTAGGTAGGTAGGTAGGTAGGGTAGGTAGGTAGGTAGGTAGGTAGGTAGGGTAGGTAGGTAGGTAGGTAGGGTGGGTAGGTAGGGTAGGTAGGTAGGTAGGGTAGGTAGGTAGGTAGGGTAGGTAGGTAGGTAGGGTAGGTAGGTAGGGTGGGTAGGTAGGTAGGGTAGGTAGGTAGGGTAGGTAGGTAGGTAGGGTAGGTGGGGTGGGTAGGTAGGGTAGGTAGGGTAGCTAGGGTAGGTAGGGTAGCTAGGGTAGGTAGGGTAGGTAGCTAGGTAGGTAGGGTAGGTAGGCAGGTAGGCAGGTAGGTAGGTAGGGTAGGTATCACAGTTAAGACAAGACAACGTCTGTCGGGTCAGCTAGTCTATATATATAAAAGAAAGACGGGTTTGTTCCCTTCGTTATAACTCGAGATCTGCTGGACCAATTTTCATGATTTTTGTTTCGTTGGATTTGTCGCCGCCCTGAATAGCAGAATACATATTTTTTTTTTTTTTTAGATAAGGTAGGTAGGTAGGGTAGGGTAGGTAGGTAGGTAGGGTAGGTAGGGTGGGTAGGTAGGGTAGGGTAGGTAGGTAGGATGGGTAGGTAGGGTGGTAGGTAGGGTAGCTAGAGTAGGTTAGGTGGGTAGGGTAGGTAGGTAGGATAGGTAGGGTAGGTAGGTAGGGTAGGTAGGTAGGTAGGGTGGGTAGGGTAGGTAGGGTAGCTAGGGTAGGTAAAGTAGGTAGGGTAGGTAGGGTAGGTAGGGTAGGTAGCTAGGTAGGTACGGTAGGTAGGGTAGGTAGGGTAGGTAGGGTAGGTAGGGTAGGTAGGGTAGGTAGGGTAGGTAGGGTAGGTAGCTAGTTAGGTAGGGTAGGTAGGCAGGTAGGTAGGTAGGTAGGGTTAACACAGTTAAGACAGGACAACGTCTGTCGGGTCAGCTAGTATTTCATAAAAAACACGTACAAATGCCGCGTTTTGACAGTTCATAAAAAGTAACGTTATTGACTACCCTTTCAAATACCCAATTACCACTGCTTTCCCTCCGTACCTGCTGTGACATGCTTCACGTGGTGCTGAAGAACTTCGATGGGCGTGGGGAACCTCTGCGACCACCGACTGGGGGAGTACTCCCGCTCAAGATCAATGGCGTCAAGAATCACAGACATTGTGCTCTGCTGTTCTGCCTGGAAGAAGAATGATAGCCTTCGTTAGTTATATTATTAAGCACTGTAATTATGTTTTGACACACACTTGCAAAGTGGATCTTATTGCATCGCTTTTTGGTTCACAATGGAGTGATTGAACACGCGTGCTTATTACTTTACATTCACGCACGAGAAAGTACACCATTATAATGCTAGACACGATTTTGCGAAAAAATATTATTTATGTTTATGAAACTAATATTTATTATTTCTTTGCAAGTGTGTTGAAAATAGGAAAGTTATTTGATGCGATTTTGATCACCTGTCCCGCGTGCTAACGATTATGGGGCGTTGCTTCACTACTCTAGAAACGACAAGACACTATTATTGATAGAATAGTAGGTACCCAAGTCTTATGTCTCCTCTGTCTACCGTTTTGGTTACTAATTAGGTACCTATATACGCAATTATTTATTGTTAAATATGTTAAAAAGGTATTTGAAATATAAATATTAATGTTGTAAAAGCCGGTGACCGCTTTTCTAAAAATATTTTTATTCCTTGTCACTTCTTTCGATTCGTTTCCCCTATTTCGTGATTAATACGTTAATATAAAATCAGGAAATGCATATAACTTTTAAATTGGTAAGTTTTGTGTTTGCAATGTCTCACATATCATCTGCCGTAGGTATAGTGCGTTAACTAAAATCATTTTTTCTTTCACAATCAGGAAGTTTGGGTGAGGAAAATGTCTATTTTAATACTCGCTCTTATGAATAGCCTAGCAGCTGTGCTAGCAGTTGCATAGCCTAGATGTTATCGCTTTCAGCGATGGTAAACTGTTTTTTGGTAGTTATCTGAAGCGACCATTAATTAGTTCCTTACTTTATGCTGATATGTATAAACTTAAGTCAAACATTTTGGCAAGTACTTCTAATATTCTTGGTACAAAAGTAGTTATGTAGATTACTTCTGAAGGTCTATTCTGTAAAAATGTCACAGTGAAAACTTATGAAAAGTGAGTTTGATGTGAGCTGTAATTCCACCTTATGCTAGGGCTTGACACTGTTGACAGTTCACTTCAACAAGGTTTTTACGGTAAGATTTTTACAGAATAGGTCGGTTAAAGACCTATTTCACTGTTAACACTTTACCTTTTTCTCTTCCTTGATCTTCTTAAATGACCTTTTCCTTCGAATCACTTTCAATACTGTCCTTATCAGTTGAACCATGTAACATTTCATGTCGGCAAGTTACTAACTATACTCCACAGCGATCGTTATCGCGGCTGTTTCAAGTAAATAGAGCGAATACGAATCCAAAACATCAACAAAGTTCGCGATAAGCGGTACCAACAAAGTGTTTATCAAATAATTACATCATAGCACAGATGTTTTATGTGAACACCTAACTGCTATCTAATCTTTGTGCTAAATTATGTTGGTTTATTGATATTTAGACTGTTCGCAATATGTCCTCAATCTCTGAGTAATGTTTAAGGCTAGGTAAGGAGCGGGAAAATGCGGAAAAAGGGCGCGAAATGCCAACACATTTTCCGCTTAGATCAAAGTTGATTCGGAACTTAAATAGACATGTTATTTTATCCGACAGTCTTTTGTCCTTGCAAGTACAAAGCCAACAAGGTTTTTATACCACTGGGAAGTTTGTACGAAAATAGAACATAGCTGCAAGTGATTTATGTATAAAAAATAACCTAAACATTACATTCCTCTGCTGTCATTTTTTGTTTCTTTTTTATTTACTACGTGCGGCATTGTCATTGTCACATTATGTTACGATTTTAACACGTTTATATAAGAAAAAGTTAATGCACACCAGACTTGTGTAGCTAAAATCAGTAGAATGTAACACAAGGTAATATTTTTCACAACACTAGGTAACTTTTCAATAACACGAACAAATCGTATTTTTTTCCGGATTTTGTCAAATTTTTCACAACACTAGGTAACTTTTCAATAATGCCCGAACAAATAGTTTTCTTTTCAGATTTTTGTGAATAAACTGTAAGAAGGAAGAAGCACAAAGACAAACAAGATACTAAATAGTAGTGCGATAAATTTACAGGCTCTACTAAGGAGAAGATACAAACGTTTGGTGACACATTGATTACTTCCACTGATACCCGATTAATTTCGCTGTCAGTTTGCGTGATAAGAATATCTTGCGTGATATGAAATCATTACTATTCTAGTTTGATTATATTTTTTTAAATTAAAACCTTTAAACAGCGTCCATAATAGCAATTACATTCGAAATGTAATTACTGACAATGGCGCCAATGATGAGGTTTTAATTTTGAGAATTAATTAAGACTTATTTAAAAACTTGTTTTAAATTCCCAGAAACGGTTTGAAAATTGCCAACGGAATGTAATTAATATTCCAGAGCATGAATATAGTATTGCCTCTCCATTTCCTTTTAAAGTAATCCAATTTCTCTGGACATTCTTATCAGCAATTAGTTTTTAATATATCTATTATGTACAAGTGGTAAAAAAAGGGAAGAGCTCATAGGGCATCAAAAAATCAGCGTTGCCACGTTGTAAAGCAATGCTGATTCTTTGGCATAAAAAATAGATAATAGATTTTAGTTTTAGGTTGTATATGTTGTATTTAAGATTTGTGTTTGAGTAGTATCGTTAGTCTGAATAAATAAATATATTATCCACATGTTTTTTTTTTGTAATTGATATTTCTGTTCTATTCTAATTACACGATAAGAAGCACATGTCTAAATATTTACCTCGATTATGAATAATTATGATACAATAAAGTTGTATGTTTAGTAAAGTTATAAAATTACGCCACATTCATCGCACACATAATATTTTCAGCGGGATTATATGAAGTGTCTTGTTGTTACAAATTCACTCATTGCAATATGTAAGTTATGTGACACTGCTTTATTGAATTCACAAGAGGTGTGATTGAAAATTGTGATCTTCACCCATAACAATATCGTCAAAAATAAAGTTGCGGGTTTGTTTGAAAGAGTTACTGTGGCGTTGGTACAGGCAACTGAAAAACCACGGGTGGGTTTTAGTCAGTATAAGTTGGTCAAGACGCTTGCTCTGAATGACGCGGGAGGGCGTCATTCAGAGCGGCAGAAGTTATTTGATGATTTCCCACCCAAAAAAAAGGTACCAGGCACAGAAGAGCCAATGGTTTTGGAGCGTGCACTTAGAAGATCGAGTAAAGCTAAAGTAGGAAGGAAAAAATTAATCCTCACCTAAAATACTGCAATAAAAAACACGACTGAGTTCGCCATGATTGATTTACTCATCGTCATCGTCAGAGAGGAGTTGCAAATAATCAAGTATTACCACATTGCCTTTAATTGTTTAATGATGGAAATGAACTGCTTCTGCGAAATGGGAACTACAAGGTTTGTGTAATTTGTTACCAACACGAATTTGTGAATTAATTACATTGATTTGCATTATTATCCGTGTACCAATTACCTACCGTTCAATTAAGTTACTACATCGTTCTTTTTCGTGTGGATTGCTCATGACTTGTATTCCAACTATGCCTTTGAGAAGAGTGTGTTTTCATGATCATCATCGGGAACTAAGTATTTATCGGATAATTGCGGGCTGCGAGTGTTTTCGTGCGGTGTTCCACAAGGATCAATCTTGGGACCGCTACTATGGACTACCGAGTGCTAAGTAAATGAGTGTAGTGCAATGTGCTACTTTACGATTTCGGCCTCATCTGACTGACAGCACGTTGGTATCAACTAGGAGCTATGCACGCAGATGAAAGCGACAGCTGTCTTTTTATGCTACTTGATGTCAGACAAGCCAACATCAACCCTAACGGTAAGTGATTGTCCCCATTATCACTTGCAAAGATATATGAACTGTTGGTATCCAAAGAGAATCAACACGGACTGCACGTGGTACTTCTTGACCGCATTTTCCCCTCTATGAGTAGAGCGCGATATAAAAACAACTATCGAGAACAAGCTGCTACGAACAGATTCAAACTGATTTCCAATATTCAAGTGGGCACAGAGAAAATCTTCCAATTAAACTAAGGTAATAAAGATGGCGGCAAAAAACTCTGCAAAGGCGTAGTGTTTTCGAGAAATCGATATGAAGAATTGTCACATAATGAGGAAAACATTCGATTACTTCGAATCACAAAAAAAAAACCTCCAGATACACTACACAGTCCACACACAAAAACAACCAGACTACTTTACTACACCATACATTTTACGAACGCAGCGGTTCTCCAACTTAAGGTAATAACCCACCTGTCTTTAACAAACACGTTTTACAAACTCGGCTCACTAACGACTGATGGCATTAACATATTATACCTAAGTTCTACTACGGAAAATATTTGTGACAAATACATACATTGGTATCCACTTTCTGTGTTCTATGTTGGAGGGTTTGGTGTCTGCACTTAGTCCTTCAGATGGGCCATTGTGCGTGAGCCATGGCGGCTGGCAGTGGTTGTTCCAACCAGCCCACCCCTTTAGTTAGAAATTGATTACGTCTTCAACCACTGTATTCTTTAGAAATCTCACCATGGAGACTTAGGTGAAATGAGCTAAGTGGGCAATGGTGTCAATCCTCCTCTAACAACAGGTGAAATGACGACCTGATGCTAAAAATGGATTGACACCATTGAATATTGATGGCTGACTTTAAGCTAACTTTGTTTTCAAGGTGTGATTTTTACCGAATAGGCCGGCAACCTAGTTGTGAGTGTTGTATCTCGAGTTCAATATTGAGAAAGATTAGTGTTAGATCAGAGACCCTAGTGACAATAACTATGTACAGAGGCCAGCACATCAAGCTACCTCGATCTGTCAAATTTATTTGCTAGATTTTCAACTTCATTACAAAAGAATAAGGTTCATGTTCATTAGGGAATATTTGACAGTTTGATACAACTTGATGTGCTGGCGTCTGTACATTATAAGTTCTTAAATAATTTAATATACCCATCATGACGGTGACATCTCTGGTCTGGGTGTAACTGCATAACGATAACTCAGTGATAAAGCGTTCAAGGTGAAGTAATTGAGCGAGATAATATGCTGTTGCCAACATGTCAACTACGATAAATGAGCAATGACCCCCTACCTCTATTTTTTCACCCATGAGGTGTGCGCTAATATTAATCGAAGCCAAGAAGTCCAAAAGGACTGAATGAAGGCAGTCATAATGAGGAGCATAAAATACGAAAATTTTGGAAGGCGAAAACGTCTTTAGTTTGGCTTGTTTAAGTTAGATTAATCTCCGGGGATCGTGGAAGGCGTTCAAGTTTCGGTCCAAGTGTGGGAAGAGAACACTGGGGTAGTTTTTAGTCAGAAGTCTGACAGACCTTTCCGCCCGCCCCAGGGCGGAGGACATCCATGAGGATCACCCCAGAAAAAAAAATATCTAAACAAAATACACACCATGTTGTCTATGCTGCATTCTGTAAACGCAGGCCCGTATTCTTTTTGCCATCGACAGGAAAATCGATGGAATATAAACTTAGGATCACTTCGTTGTCCGGTTGTCTGTCTGCCAATCTGTCAAGACAAGTCTACGGTCTTTTGGAGCTATCATAAAGGAGAAATCAAACTTCTAAGATAATAAAACCAAACAGCCCTTTATGCGCCATATTTTAATATTACACTGCACAATCTTTTTTATGTGGGAAGCCTTATCGGGCTGGAGGGCTTCTGATACACTCATTACCACGGAGTCTTTTCCAGCTGCCTCTGGACAAGCAGCGATAGGGCTCGAAAGTATTTGGATTGACTTCATGTACGATAGTTTTTATTTTATGTCGTTTTTATAAATGTGTATGATAGTCTGTAAGGTGATGATTGATAAATGATTAATTATTATTGTTATTATTTTATATTGACTCAATTTATGCCATATAATATGTATTCTACCCCAGATTTCCTAAGTAGGTAGATAAGCAGACCCTAAAATAATTGATATATAATCATTATATATTATGGACAATTCTAATACTTAATAATCTAATACTTGCTACAGCTGCGATATTGCCCCACCCCCTAAATAGTGAATCCCAGTCATTTAAAGCTGATTTATTTTTTCAATTTCTTTAACCATACATACATAGACACAGCTTTATAGAGCAATCAATAGAATGCCACAATCACGGAAAGAAACAAAATACACAAGAAACCCTAAACCACATTCCGTACCTACATTTATAGTGACGGTCGACAGCAACAAATCAATGGATACCCAACGCGGGTATTAGTAAAGTATCGATATGACACAAGCGCGGTATCGAGTATTCGTAAGCTCGTGTTACTCGATACTCGAGTATACCGTACCGTAATCGAATCTAGTCTCTTGGATTCAGAGATGTGTCAGGAGCAATTGAGTTAATTCAAATCTCAAGAGCAGAAGTACGCCAATCACAGTGTTTTTATACTTTTATATTTTGTTTATTGACGTTCCTGCAGCGTTCTTCCGCTATAAGTCGGCAGATTTAAATAAATATCATTGAGCAGGGTTAGGGCCAGGTCATTGAACTCACTTTCGGTACCTAATAAAGAAGTAGAGTATCCGCTGTTTTGTGTGTCAAACTTCTAATTAGTTAGGTAGGTAGTTGTATTAGGTAGGTAATTGTATAAATATCATGGTCTATGGTAGCCAAGGCTGAGAAAGTAAAACAAGAACAAACGAAATCTCTGTCAGTGGTTGCGGAACCTCAGAGCTTTTAACTAAGCTCAAAACAGTTGCTCTTCCTACAAACTGAACAAACAAATTAACCACAACGAACCGAACATCGATCCCTTTGTAAGCCTTTAAAAAGCATCGTGGAGAGTTTTCCATAAAAAGAACTCGGATACTTCATAAAGAGGATGTTTTTACCCGACTGCGGCGGAAGGGGGCTTATTATGGATCATTTTAAGCATTCGACGGCAGGGAACCGGTCGAAGCGGCGGTGCTTGGGGAGGCCAATGTGCAGCAGTGGAAATGATAATGATTAAACTCAGTTGATGCGGGTAATTTGTGTAATAATAATTTCACGGCAACTGACCACTTAAATATGAGTCTACCTAAATGTAGGTATATTATGCTGGGAGTATCCGAAAGGGTATAGGTACACATACAAAAGGATATGCTACAGACCACCAAACTGAACAACTTTTACTATGGGACCAACTCCGAAATCGTGAAAGAAAAATTAGCTGTTCCCTACATTTCGACGAGTCACGTGACCAAAAATGTATAGAACAGCTGATTTTTTTTTGCGATTTCGTAGTTGTTCCCATAGAAAAAGTTGTTCAGTTTGGTGATTTGTAGCATATGCTTTTGTATGTATATACCCTTTCGGTTACACCCAGTATAATACCTCCCTTGGTACTTGTAGGTATAATGTTCAATTGAAGGCACAGGAACGTTTTTGATTTGCACAATAATAATAACAATTCAATTTTAATAAACGGTTATTTTATGAGATGGATAAGACAATGGTTCACCTCTCATCTTGTGCCGCAATCTTTGTCACCTAGACACGTGAATATCAAATCACCGTGAACCTAAAGGTTACGACAACCTACGCTGGTGACAAATTAAAAAAACAACATTTTTACGTGTTATTTTTGCTGAATGCTAAGAAAAAGATGAGTTAGAATTAATTTAGTGTTCATTTGAACAAAAGCGTTTTCAGATTCGCATTTCGTTCAAGGTTATGTCTAATATTATTAACACAAGACATAAATTCCAACTGTACCAATAAAGTCGAACTCGTTTGTAGTGATTATTAATTTTTAGTGTTGCGTGCCAAAATGGGTTTGAAGGCTTTTATTTGGAATTTGGTGTTTAATTATGACAAATTTGTCACAGCGCTTTTCCCAAAACCGAAAGTTTTCTAAGACTGTGGTGGTCGCTACAAAGCGTCCGCAATATAGCGGTGGATGACGTCTCTAAAACGTTATTTTTCAAAGTAAGTTGGTGTGTTCGTGGAGAGTATTTTTTTACACCGTAACCCCAGTGCCAGCATTCCACGTTCGTTATAAGGCGCTTATTAAAGCTAAATAGGTATAGGTTGTATCCGATTTGTAAGCACTTAATTTTTTCTGGGTTTAAATGCGTCGTTAAAAAAATATCATTAACTTTTGGCAGCGACTATACTGACTACATAAGCTCGAAAACTAGTTTTAGGATTTCTCCAAATACTTATTAAATAATCTTTACCAGATTATTTGATTAAAAAAATATTGCTGTACTCATAGATATAATAAAGAAGCTGAAGCACTGACTGCATAATGTATTATACAATAGAGTTTTTTAGAAACGTTGCTTAAAAGCTAAGTAATGATTAGCGACCGATAATCCATATATTTTTGACGTATAAACGTCTCTTTACTTTAACCAGCGTTTATAAATAAAGGGGTACGAACTCTACAATCGCCGGCTAGCACCCTGAAAAGGCTGCTAGATTTCTGGGAAGACCTGGGATGGTTGGAGTAAAAAGAGGATTTCACACGTACAATGGCCCAATAAAGAGGCTAAGTGCGGACGCAGCCCAGCTAACGTTTTTTTTTTGAGCCGGGGATAGTTCCTTATGCATGTCCTCCACCCTGGGGAGGGGTGGGGGGGGAGGGGGGGGGCAATCAGACTCTTACTGACTAAAAACTACCCCGGGTGTTCCCTGTCACACCTGCGCCGGGGGTCGAGTGAACTATAATACTGCCACAACACACGGCTGAACCCAGTTAACCTAACCTAAATAAAGGGGTCATTAATATACAGAGGCCAGCACATCAAGTAACCCCGATCTGTCAAAATTCTATGATAGTTTTCAACTTTATTACAAAACCATAAGTTGTATTTTCAGCTGGGAAAATTTGACAGTTTGGGATAGCTTGATGTGCTAGCGTCTCTACCATCTATAACACACCATAATAAATTATTCACTCTAGATAATAAATCAAGATAGAACGTAAGATATCTTAATTACTTTCACAATTCAATGTAGAAGAAAATAATGTTTTATTAGCTTACGATTTAACCTAGAACATAACGTAAATACGACTATCTTCCAGGTAAAACGTAGATTAATATCTATTATATTCGTCCTTGCTTTATTCCTTCAAGGTGTTGTCGGTAACAATATGATTACAATGAAAGACAACAATTACGATTATTTAATAAAACCGGTACTATAATTTAAATTAGGTCTGTGCGACAGACTTGGTTCTCCCAAACTGTCAAAATGTCCCAATTGAAAAGACCCTTACATTTTGTTACAAATGTAAGGGTCAAAATATCAAAGAAATTTGACAGCTTGAGGTAACTTGATGTGCTGGCCTCTGTACTTATCTACTGAGAAGAGGCTTTGGCACGGATCTATCATAAATAGGTACCGTGAAGACCAGATGGGCCTTCACTTAGGGAGCTCTCAGTGGTAGAGCTCGTGTAGTGTGTTGGTGTAGGGATTTCAATCCTACAAATAGAAACACACAGGGCAGCAGCTATTGCATTATAATTATTACTTTTAAAGAATACATGTGTCCAGCAGCACAGCTACTAACAGATTCCTTTATACTTTTCTTTTATAAAAACCTATCAAAATATTCCTTAATTTCGAAAGGTCGAATGCTATCAGTTATTTTTTAACCGACCAGCCCTAGATTCCACATAAGGTTTCAACCTAGGCTCTACAGTACCTATCAAGGTAGCATCGTAAATCGGTACCTACCTATCAAGCCTATGAAGGTAGCTAATGCCACAATTAATCGGAGATAATTCCATCAATAAATTCTAACAACAATGGCGTAGTATACTGTAAATACCAAGTGTTATTACAGTATCGAGAATGTAAACCAAACTACGTGTTTAATTTACTTTGTTTATTGTATTCTGTTAATACATTTTGCAACTGCGGAATATAAAGGGCTACGGAAGGAACATGGATGGGTTTAATTCAGTAAGAGTCTGACACTCCCTTCCGCTCCACCCAGAGCGGGCAAAGTCACTGGATGATTTCCCAGCCTCAAAAAAAAAGTTATCGAATTTATTGTTTGTTTTTTTTTTGTTTCGAATTTTCGGAAAAAGCAACCTGTAACTAAAATAGTTTTAGGGTAGGTTTTCGTAAGTTCATCATGATACTTTATAATCCATTTTTTTTTATTAAACTAAATAATTATATCCAAGGAAATATCGAAATAATTAAATAGAGTTTATTTATTCAGACTAACGATACTACTCAAACACAAATCTTATATACAATATATACAACCTAAAACTAAACATTTAAGTACCAAAGTATATTATTTTTAGCTGTTGGATGTTAGCTGTAGCAGCTGTCCCTCTTATATATTCGTTTCTAAATCCAGATCTATGTTCGTCTCAAAACTGCCAATATAATAAGAACGCGGCAGTTTTATTCTAAATCTGGTAAGGCTTTACAGTACCTACTGTTAGTTCTGGGTTCCCTCAGTGACTCTAGATGCATCATCTTTACATAATTCTAATTAAGTAATTAACGTATACAGTGTTAGGTTAAACGAGGGACATACTTTCAGGGGGTACTATACTCGTGAAAACTATGGACCTATACCTGAAATCACGAAAAAAAAAATCAGATGTATCAGTACCTACATTTATTTTCACATAGTTCGTCAAAATGTATAGAACAGCTGATATTTTTTTTTTCACATTTCAGAGTTGGTCCCATGAACAATGTTGTTAATTATCATGAGTACTATACAACCTGAAAGTATGTCTCCTCGTTTAACCTAACACACTGTATATACAGAACATTTTAAAAGAGTGACGGTGGCGTTTCTTGTCCATTCTTCTCCATACGAAATTTACTTTTGGAACGGGCAACTAGAATCAATTCAATTTTTTTTTGTTAATTTTGACGTTCTAAAATGCCTTTCACAAGCCTATTTGAAATAAACGATTTGACTTTGACTGTGACCTACCTACAGTGCTTCAAGGATCTTTTGGCAGTTACAAAACATTGACAAGAGGCGTTGTTGGTAAACATTAGTGGAATTGTTTTGTGAAATAATAATAGCACGTAAATATATATAATAATATATTATATATAAAAAGACGTTTATAAACTACTGGTATCCAACTGCATCCGGTTAGACGGGAAAAAAACATAGGGCATCAAAAAATTCGTCCGCATCGGCAACTGGAAAAGTGTCCAAAAGACTGGCAGCATTGCTACGTTATAGGGCGATGATGAGTTTTTGCTCAATTTCGATTTTGGAAATTGTCTTGAACCAATCGGACCAATCGGTTATCACAAAGTGATGGTACGCGACCATACACGGAAAAAGTTGGCGGAAGCATCCCAGTACTGATATGCTGGAGTATATGATTTTCTTCTCTGCTGATTGTTATTTCTCCTGACAAGTTTATTCTGTTACTATGTATTTATTCCTGTATTTTATAATAATTTTCATGTCATCTATCCTATTTTGCACCTGCCATGTTTCATCTCTGCATCACTTAATGGTTGACTGGTAGAAAATGCCTTAGTACGGTCTTTACTTGTGCATAAAGTTTTAATAAATAATAAATTAGATGGCGGCAGTAGTTTCAGCTTTTTCCATGCGCCATAAGCAAATATTTTACGGTAGTTAATAATTAAATGAAAGTGATCAAACTTTGCTGTGGCACCTACAGTAGGTAGAGGAATGGTTCCTAGGTTTAAAAAAAAATGTTTACTCCGTCAGTCAGATTTTAAACAAATATTAGACACGTATTTTTTGCTTTATCATATTAATAAGAAATTACTTATTTAGAGATAACGTATTGAAGTTGGGGGGCTCGCTACGTCACATATACCTAAGTATAAAATATCTACGTTAGCGTAATCTTTTGATTACAAAAAAAAAGATAAATTAAACCAGCAAATTAATTGGAGAAACTTCCTAGACGCGGTGATAGCTCCTGTCTTTCCATAACAATAAAATAGAAAAGGATTTCCTAATATAATTATTTTATGTAAACAGCTGAGTATGGGGTCAATGCTCGTGTGTCTTACTCCTTACCTAATCCGTATACAAAGTACCGCTAATAAGATCGATTCGGCGTAAGGCTGCAATTAGACAATATACATAAAATACTGCACTGTTACTATGGCAAAGAAGGTACATACAATTTCTGTTTCGAATGGCAAGGCCAAGATCGACGGGCCTGTAAAACAATATTTTATTCTTCCGGTATGATCAAATCCAGTGCAGGCTTTTTGTCATGTTAGTTCCTACAGCAGGCAACACAGGCCTAACTATAGTTAGTTATTACACTTTTGTAGTTGTATTAAGTATTGCCAACCTATGTAGTGTAACATAACATCACGCATGTAATCCCTGAAGGAATAGGCAGAGGCGTACCTATAGAACTATAGTACTAGTTCTTCTTCTTAGCGTGTCGATGGCAATCTAAATGGATTCGGCCCAGAATTCGGCTACGTGTTCGGCGCCATCACTAGCGTCCATCCTAGCGCCTATTATGTATTAGTCCTATGTAATAGGAAGCGAGCCTATTCCCATGAACCAGGCACAAATCCAGACTACGGGCTGTTACTGAGAAATTTCAGGTGGAAAAACCCGATAACACTTTGCCTGACCCGGAAATCGTTCCCGGGACCGGTCGTTTGCTCAGCTGTAGCACTTGCGACCACTACACCAAAGAGGTAATAGGTGGTAGTTACTAACTAGACGTTCATTCATTTAAGAAAAGGTGAAACAAATACAGTCTAATATGTATTTATTATTCATCGGTCGTCATAGTTGTGATATGATAAACAAGATCAAACAAAACCTCATGTCAATATTTCAGCGAAATTTGAATTTCGCGGGCCCGCTATTTAATTTTATCTCGGTAACCGAATGCATTTATATAGGACGTTGTTCTTTGATTCTATTTTTGAAAGTAGTACAACTAACCAACGTGGGTGAACTTCGAAAACGTCTTGTTCTTTTGCTACCTATCTACTACAGATGTCTACCTACCAGAGTTTCGTCTTTCTTTTGATATCGTCGTTTGCCCGCCAAAAGCTATAATCGTTATCGTCGCGCGAATAAGATCGCTTGAATATTTTTATATTCATTCTAATTTAAATGATCACTATTACAGCTCAATTCAAACGTTATGACAGCTCAGAACATGAAGCGAAGCGCTGCGCATTAACAAATTCATGTGACCGCGGGGGTGAGGGGTGTTGTACTGCGCAGCGAGTAGCGCACTTCAGAGGCGCCATAAAGTTAAGTTAAGTGACAGGCACCAAAAAGTTATGAAAGTCATATTGGGGCGTCAATACGGGGAGTATTAGTAGTTAACTCCGAAACAATCGCTTTTAGCAACTAACAAGTCAATGAACTGACGACATTAACAAAAAAAAATATCATAGCTGAATTTCCACCAGCTAATAGGGTTCCGTACCTCAAAAGAAAAACGGAACCTTTTTAGGATGACCATGATGTACAGTTGAAAATTTCACATACGATGTATTTCTGTTGCCGCTCCCATACGACAGACAGGATTATTTTGCCGTTTTTATAGATAATGGTAGATACGGAACCCTTCGTGCGCGAGCCCGACTCACACTTGACCTGTTTTTTTTATCTTTTTGCAGTTAGAGAATTAACCGTGTCTTATAAGGTTTCATGTTTTTCAACTACAATGTTTAGTTTATTTTTGGGATAAATTCACCAAATTGTGCGTGGCCCACTTGGCCAGTTTTTTAATCACCCTGTTTACTTAATTCAATAGCCTATCTGGTAGTAGGTAGGTAAGTACCTAGTACCTACTATCTACTAGAAGTGAAATGTCATAATGTCATTCAACCATTTGGCATTTAGACAGAAATAATCCTAAAAAATAAAATAAACAGGACTGCTGGAAAACAGCTTAAATAAAAATACCTAACAACTTTTGATAACAGCTGTATTTTTAGATTGCAACCACATTAAAATTCGTCAATGACATTGAGAATACCGCTTCAAAACAAAGACGAAAATCGTGAACATACAAACACAACTTCACGTTTTTATTATTAAAACAACAAAAAGAACATGTTTATTTATTAGATCACTATTGCCAATTAGCGATCACTGGAGTTAGTTAGATGCATTAATAAAGCAGTAGTATGTTAATAAGTTATTAATAGATACATAGTTACTTACCTACCGCAAATAAAACAAATGCTAGAAAAGACGCTGGCCGGTGACGGTTACTGACTGTAGGCGTGAATGTATAAACAAACAGCCATAATCATAGGTACATAGGTTCTATAATAACGTGTTGTGTACGCATTGTATGTGAAATCGCTATACCGGCTTAGTTTTGAGCATTATAGCCCGATTATGGCACACATGACATAATACTTATAACCAGACACATTATTCTACTATTCTATTCTATTAAGCACCTTTAAAAGTAAAATAAACCACCTACCTTTTATACAAAATGTCAGAATAACACAAGTTTTTTGTAACGTCTGCTTGTTTGTAAACAAAGACGACGTGAACGCGCGCGCACCCGCGTTCGAATTTAGAATCGAATTGAGCGTCGTCGATTCGTCCGGACGAACCACGCCCGCGCAACGACTGGCCGCGACTACAAAACCCGTCTAATTATAAATCGAGTAGTGCAGCCTGCTCGAAGTTCTGCCGATAACAATGTTATTGACGCTTCGTTCACGTTATTGTGGAGTCTTAGGGCAGCGAAATAAAGCCCGATAAGCTAATTGCGAGCCAGCTGATCAAACATTATTAGTAACGAGTGTTAAATATTCCAAAATATAATCATTATTATTTGTTTCCAAATAAATCAAATTTAAATATATAAAATCTTCCTTTGACTGGCCTGCCTACCTTCAAGAATACTTTAGTTAGGATTTCAAGCTATTCAGTCAGTTATTTTACGTCGAGTTTCAGTATTATTTTAATAACTGCCTTGTGGGCTCAGTGGTAGCAAGTGTGACTGTGAGAGTGGGTTCGATTCCCAAGACGAGCAGAATATTTTTCAAAAATTTAATGATATGCTTAATGCCCATCCCCTGTTACATTGGGACTTAAACAAATCTGTCGAAAAAGTGAAATACAAACTTCTTTACAAAGCAAGCAAGGAGGACTTGTGTTAAAAGTTTTTGTGGCAGTTGACTTCAATTGTCAACAAAGAGTAATATAATAAGACTGATCATTGTCAATGACAGGAGTTTCATAGTGTCGCTATTTTACCGAGCTCGGTATTTCTGAAAGAATAATATTGATTTGATCGTGTATTTGCCTTTGTAATAGACTAATAGGTACCTAAGTTCAGTTAATACCTATGACACTAGCTATAGTCACAAGGTGAACACTTCGGTTATTTAATTGTTTATACAATTTAATAAGTAGAATAAAAATAAACACTCGGCAAGTAGTGGTTACTGCAAACCTCATTAAGTACAATCGTGTGGGACTGTACCTACTGTACTGACTAACTATGTACCTAAGAGTTCCACAGCATCGGTCTACGGGTTCCAAAACTAGGTACAAACCAATTACACCTAAGAATAATATTCAATAGCCTGTCCTGGGTCAGCCTCGCTAACGCACCTGCCTGTCTGCTGCTATTTGTACGACCTGCAAGTATTTGTTACGGGTCTGGGTGTTTTTCTATCTATAATACGTATGTATGTATTTACAAAAAAAATGTATAGGTATTAGTAGTTAATCAGCCATACCATAACACAAGCATTAGATTGCTTAGCTTGGAACTATATGGCGTTGTGTGAAATGTCCAAGATATTATTATTATTGCTTGGCGAATATTTCAACAACCGGGTTATCTTTCTCTAACAAAGCCTGGTCTATTATGATAAGAGATTGTCGCAAAAAATGCAAACATATCCTGTTCCAAACACATGTTTTAAAGTTGAATTTGATACAACAGAATATCAAAGCTAGCAGTATTCCTCAAAGAGTCAGGCAGAGGTGTATTCCAATTTTGCAATAAAATTTAACACATTTCCTGGTTTATAGTTATAATAATAATATTCCAGTCACTCACAATCGAGGTGCAAAATACTCCTGGCGTTAAACATAACCGGTGTCATCGCTTGCATATGTACCAACGTTCTGCTTGTGCTAACAGCTCTCAGTAAGTGTCGTAAAACATACCAATCCTTAGACTAGTGAGGTCGGGCGTCGGGAGCCACGTGACGACTCCCGGCCACCGTAGGCGCGGGCCTGCGGACGTTGAGTAATGGGCGACTCACTGTCCGATCAGCACTAGACCCGTGCCGGACGGCGCGTATATGTTCCACGCGCGCCTGAAATTGATTTCAGCATATGAAGGGGCCCCTCAGGGCCAAGCCTGCCGGGTAAGCGGATTCTCCGAAAGGGTTACCGTTACCCCGGAACATAAAGGGCTACGGAAGGAACATGTATAGGTTTTAGTCAGTAAGAGTCTGACACTCCCTTCCGCTCCACCCAGAGCGGGAGCAGTCATTGGATAATTTCCCAGCCTTAAAAAAAAAAAAGACTAGTGAGGTACAATTTAACGTTATACGATCGACAATCGGTCGATATGGAGGACGACTAGGTTTCTACCTACCTACCTACTAGTGATTTCCACGCCATCGAATGAAAATAATCGATGTGGATCGGACATAATCCGTCTGCCATGCACCACTTGAATTCAGCGGATAGGCCTGCACCTGAACGAATAAACGCACGGTAATTGCGCGTAGAACGGTCCATGTGATTGATCGCAGTTTTAGGGATGGTTCCAACGTCCTGGAGAAAATTTTATATTGATAGAGCCTTTATGTCGAAGCTGTGCAGGGTACCTATATAGGTATGTGGAGTGAACCATCGAAATATCTATGCATATTTTAAATTGAAAGTCGCGCATCCATTGCGTAGTTTCGGAGAAAAGAAAACACGTTGCTCATATAAACTGCGCAATGAATATTGATGGGATTTTCACCATTTATGGTTTATTATTTTCAGCTTCGTACATAACATAATTAAGAAATCCCAATGTTAACCATTTGTTTATTCATACCGCAAAAATCATAGGAAGCAGGGGTAGGTCGCTAGTAAATTATATTATTAATTCATATCTAAATCTTTTTTTTCAGATGTGATTTTCAAAGAACCTGACATTACTCCAGTGATGTTATATCACATTACGAACTATAGCAAGATATCGCGTCATACATTCGTTCTGGCAACTTCTGATGCTCCATCACCTCCGAATAGAGACGCTTACTTGCATTATTTAGACATGTTAATGTATTCAGAGGTATATTGATGTATAAGTGTGATTGTTGCATGTATTTACCTATTTCTGTCTATCTATAAGTAAAAATAAAATGGTCTTAGCTTTTTTTTATAATGTTGATAATAGTCTAATTTAAGATTTTTGGGTAAAGAAAAACTGCAACCGCGGCCAAGTATTGGAAAATTGGAAATACTGGATCCTTTCTTTCTATGGCATTTTTGTATCAACTATTTTTTGGACAAGACATCTGCCGCGTCAACTAGTTTATAATAAAACCAACACATTTATTGTAACTTTATTAACTTTAAATAAAAAGATAATACAATGATTGCAATTATAACGCCGGCTGTGCTATTACAATCTATAGATTAAAACTTCAACATTCTTAGTCATTCAATCGTAACTCTTATTCTAATAAGGCTACCCTTAAATTCTACAACTTTCACTCTTAAGTAAGGGCCAATTAATGCAGTTTATTTTTATTATTGCTCGCATAATTTAGTAATCGCACGATATAAAAAAAGTTCGATATTATTATTAGGAATTCTGAACCAAAGTAGAATTCCTTATATTATGCATTGATATAAATTCGCTAGCATCCTTACAAAACACAACTATTGTATTATAATTCCACACCCAGTACAATGCTATAAACGCACGCACCTAAATCTGTGCACTAATAAAAATATAAGAATCTACAACCAACCAAAACAATTGATTCGACACACTCAACAAACAAAATACAACCGAATTATCACACGGCCCAATAAAAACGAGAGCATTAATAATAGAATGTTTGAAAAGCAAACTCGTTATGAATAAACATTTTACAATAAGTGTATATACCTTATGATATGGTAATGATATGATAAAAAATCTACACTGGGTCCAGCCAGCCACCAGAACTTTTATTTTTTATAAATAATTATTATTTATAATATAACTAACATGCAATTCAATAATAAACCTTACCTATATCACTACCAGTATTTCTTTAAGGCATAACTGAATATATATATTGTCCAATCTATCAGGAAGCATGTTATCTTAATTAGTAATTGATGGCATTTTATTGACATTAGGTATTTTGTAAGCTTCATTCCTTAGTTCTAGAACACATGAGTGCAACAGTAATTAAACATGCCTGTATGCACTTATGTATACCAGTCATTATTGTATAACTAATTAGTATAGAGAGACAATCTCAAAATTATAATACGTAATGAAAGTTATTTTTATTAAAATATATACGTACTGATGCTTTGAGTAGGCAAGTACAGTAATGTTTTAATAGCGATAGCCTAAATACGAACAAAAGGTAGGTACTTTAAGGAAAAAATCATACAACATTTTCGTTACACAGAATTGCAAGTACCTATCGGTTTCAACCCACAAAGGCCCATTTACTCGAAGTTTTTCAGTTTCGTTTTGTGGCGAGAAGTGCATGCGAGTCTAGTCGCACTCATGCGTTTACAATTCAGCAAAAAAAACTAATTTTTCTTGTGATGAGACAAAACACTTCAAGCAATTATCGGTTTCTACATGCGACAAACGTACATTACAGTAAAATTATTTTTTTTCCTCTTCTTCCGAGGCTTTAAACTCTCTTGGCCTTATTACGAAACAAGTTTTATCTTTAAACCATCTAAACATTTTTTAATTTTAAACTGTATTTCGACTACGTTAAAGTTCTAATTACAAAAACTGTCGTTAAAGCTAAGTTTAAATTGTTAATTTTGTATTAAGAACTTTATCACACTTGGAATTAAAGTCAAAATACAATAACTGGTTCGAAGGTTTAGGCTCGAAATGAAGTTAGAACTCGTTTTGTAATAAGACTGTCTATGTAAATGAGCCTTTATTCGATATGTTGAAACAACGACCGCAACAACAAATTATCAGAGAAACTTTAATAAAACTGAATACATCCAAATACGTTGTTGATTTAATCAAATATTTTAATCCTAATTGTTACTACTTTATAATCAAGTGCACTTAATGAATTCTCACTACATTAATAGTTCCTTTTGTTTGAGTTATAATTAGCGTACTTACACCTACAGAAATACTAAATGTCCCATGTAAATGGTCCATAATAACTGAAAGTACAGTCTAAAAGAGAGCGTCGTCTCCCTGATTGTTTATCTGAGCGTAAGCACTCTTCCAATATTTTGTTCCCTACGATGCCTAGGTACTAGAATAATACCGCCCAAGTTGAACATCTGGATTCCTAGGATCCAACTCTACATGGGTCACTAAGTACCTCGCAAAACGTATACGCTTGTAGGCATTCATGTATGTCGATAATTCGATATAACTGAGCATGATAAATCTGACTTTTGATTTCATGTACTTATTGGTTGCAAAGCATTCAAATCCGAAAATTCTTCTCTTCAATATATTTTCTAAAAGCAAATGACTAGACCTTAATGAACTTCCGTTTTTATAATGAAATCATAATTAACATGTATGAGTTTTTGTAATCGGACAACAGTGCCAAAATTGATCCTTATCAACATCGCTATGGTCGCTCAGACCGGGTACAATTCCTGATTAATCTGGTTAACGTTATAATTTTCTCAGAAATATGGTTTACGACTACTTTTCTTTACTTGTAACTTAGGTTACACCCTGAAGTCTCATGTAAAAAATTCAGCCTGTGTATATTATTGTTACTGTCGTTAGTTTGTCATTCGTTACGTATAATTCACTTGAGGAACTCGACGGCGGGCGGTTCGAGGCCGTTAACAATCGTGGATCGTGTTATATCTCATGGACGGAGATTACGTTCACTTACTAACATTGTTCCATATTGTTAATATTACTACATGTGTGGGGTATCGGGCACTATCACACGCGATATGCTTAATATTATGTATGTACTTATTCATTTGAGTTTGGGATAGTGTTGTTAGTGTGCAACACCATCAACTATAGTGTCCGTATAACACTAGGCTTACTGACTGAAAGCCTCGGATCTCCGATCTCTTCGCTAATCGTACAACTACTCATTAGTTTTATTTAGTGCCTAATATAATTATGTAACCATTATTTGATATACTTTTAATTAAGATTCATGAACTGAATGTTCAGTATAAATTACGTAGCTTGTCATTTTCTTGACTACATTTAAGTTTTAACTTAAAGGGGTCATGTCTTACCGAGTATTATTTCAGTTACGACTGGTAATGGACGATTCTACTCTCAATATTATTTATCCTCGATCCGATAAGCAACAACACTTTGCACGGAGACAATATTGATGTATATATTTATAGCTGTCCGCTATTACCACAGTTTACCTACTTACATTACTTGCAGTGACCAAATTAGTATGCACAGGGCCATCATATGAGCCTGTCCGCTTATCTGAGACCATTCCTGAGGTAGATACGCGGTGCGGGAGAGGGTGACGCGTTGCGAAAGCTCACTGATTCGCCAACTTGTGACAACTGTCATACCTACCGCCCCACGCCTCAGGATCAGTCTCAGTAAAGAAACTGGTCGGGCTTTTAGAGGAAAAACTGCGCTAATAATGAAGATTTTGGTACTCTGCGATATGCAATACAAATTACCGATAGCAATTAGTCATTTTAAATAGCCTCATTGGATTTGGTAAATATATTCATATATTTCTTTGATTTTGATTATGACCTCTTTCCAGCATTAAGCTTCATAAGTCATTTTCTGTCTGCGGATACTACGACCCTAGATTGCCTTGCGAAAATACCTGCGTTGGTCTACTGCAAGGAGTAAGTTGTAGGTAAACTGTGCTAAAACTAAAAGGGGTTTGGTCGACTAAGGGCGAATTTCACCAATAAACTGATCGCGATTAGCACATAAACCTCGTAACCATTTTTTTTTGAGGAATATTGATACTAGCATGTCTTGAACGCCGTTTAGATATGCTGCTCGAGTTCAAGTTCATTGGTGAAATTGGCACTGAATAGAAGATCACTGTTTGAACCCTTACACGTTAATACTTCGTAAAAATAATGCACCTCTAAACAATACGTGTCTATAATGGAAGCATTAACAATCGGTCAATTCCATGAGTGCGCAGTTGCCTAAGCTTAATAATTATATGCGTTAAGAATAAGGAGTAAAATTGCTTGAACACAACCTCATTCAGCAATGAGTAGAATAAAGAAGTCGTTCAAACAATTTTGACCCCTATTACATTATGGTCCATCTTTTACATTTTGATATAATGACACACCCGCAGTGCTATACACAACCAGAGTTCACTAATTTATAACTACCAAGTACTTTTTTCCCATTGGAATATAATGTTAAAGCGCAAACTTTAGTCATGTAAAATGTATGGAAGATAAGGATCGTTAGAAACATGGTCAGTCTTAAATATAAATAAACAATATGAAAATCAACTAGCATCGTCTTACGTAAGTAAATAAATATAATAATAATATCATGTAATATTGCATGCCATCCACGAAATGTTCGATGTTTAATTTATATAATGTGAATATAATAATAAAAATTATTGACTTCCTAGGTAGCGCTAACGATACGATAATAATGTGTGCACAAAATTACTGTTTTATTATTGTAAAACAGTGCTGTTTTTTAAATACTAAGTGATTAATATTATTATATAATTATTAATTAATATTTTTAAAATAATAATTTAATTTTAATCACTAACCAAACGAAAAGAAAGATTTGAACACCTAAAGGCACATAAAGGGGACATTTAGTTGAACACAAGCATTAAGTTGCTTAGCTTGGGACTATATGGCGTTGTGTGAAATGTCCATGGATATTATTATTATTATTATTTACATAAATATAAATATTAATAATATTTTTTAATACAAATTTATTTTTAGTCACTAACCAAACGAAAAGAAAGAAAGATTTTAGCATCTAAAGGCACATAAAGGGACATTTACAAACTGTACAGATCTTAATTGCGCTTTTACCTTAGATACATTATTATTGTCAGCGTTTAAAGTTATTTAGTCTTGGGGCTGTGTTATTTACACAAGCATTTAATTATTTGTGGTGCAAACGAGCTTAAACAAAGATTATTTCACGCTTAACTGGTCAGATTTGATACGTGTAAAATTATGAAATCATAAACAAAAATCCTGTGTAAACAATAATTGGACGTTATTTTTTATTTTGTGCACATTCGTTGAACACACCATATTGTCGTACCGTCAGTTTCGCCTAATGTGTGAAAAGACCCTTAACGAAACCAAAAAAAAAACATTATTCTTATCAACAGGTCATGGAGTCGATTTTCCGGCTTCGCTAAAGATTTTTCACGCGTAATGTGTTGACTGTGTAATTTGACTACGATTTTTTAACATAGAAATAATGATAAAATAATTTAAATCTATTAATCACATTATATATAATACAATTTAGCTTTCCGACTTATTGAAATCATGAGAAAAGCCAACATCTAGGCCTCAAATAAATACCTAAGTCTTGCAATAGCAACGCCACTCTAAATATTAGGAAACAGCCAATTCATTTTTCTGGAGCAAAAGTAATGGAACACTTTCTGAAAACAAAAAAGAAACGATTTCAATTTTTCTGTCAACGTAGGAAGGAAAATAGGAGTATTTCAGCCAGCACATCAAGCTACACCAATCTGTCAAATTTCTTTGATAGATTTTCAACTTTTTTCGCAACATTATAAGGTTCATGTTCAATAGGGAATATTTGAGAGTTTGAGATAGCTTCAAGTACTGGCTTCTTGTAGGTTAAGTGGTAATTTAAGTGGCTTCGTCAGAGAATTTCGTAATTATTTGTAGTACACATAAAAAATCATTTATAGTTGATAAAAATCGTGATGTAGTTGCAGTTAAGTTGCCCAGCGATAACCACAGACGATACAATACTAGAGCTAACCCGCCCACTGCAGTCATACCGAAACGGTCAGTTGAAAACATTAGTGCGCGCAAGCGCCGACTGTTTTCGGAATTTTCAGAGCCGGACTGTTTTTGGAAAAGCGAGGGCAGCCTCTTACATATAGTTTTGAAATGTACTTGATGGGTAGTCAATTTCAAAACTAAATAGAAGAAGAGTTGTATGGTAATAGGAAATATACTTACAAGATATGAATCTATTTACTCCTCATGTGTATATTATGTAAAAAGTCGAAGTGAAATGTTCCATTATAGTGAATGTAGTAGTTAGAAGTTTGGTATGTTCACTGTGAGATTGTATAATCTTCTATGGGGTTAAAATCTTTGCTTTTCATGTGGGTATCGTTGTGCGCCATCTTGTAACCCCACAAAAGCATAGCTTCTTTGCACGCCATCTGAAACATTATTGGTGATTGATTAGTAAACGTTTCATCTTAGTCCGAGGTTGTTTGCCTCGTAGCGTGTGCAATATGGTTTCGGTTGTATAAACGCCTTCAGATAATAAACATCTGGTTCATTATTTACTTTAATAAAATATTTTTGCTTCGTTAGACAGACTTCAAACGTGCCACGTCATGCTTCCGCACACTGCATGTACCTAAGCGGTGAAAACACAATAAATCCGACGGAATAGAAAACAGTAGAGAAATGAAAAATATCTAATGTCTTTGATAAAATCTTCCTAAGGCGGCCTCTAAACGGATAATTAAATTGCGCAATATTGCGAATTGTGCAATATTATTGATTGTTAGGGTTAATATTAAAGATTGCGCAATGATTGACCGAAAGTTTGAGCGAGTTTTAATGCACCATATTTTTCCATTGCATTGTGTAGGGTCAGTATCGCACAGTGTTTTTCAAACTGTGGTTCGTCGTCGCGAGGAGGAATCAAAAAGTCAAAGAAAGAGAGTTTATTAGCGAAAATATCCAATTATACAGAAAATTACCGTCACTGTGGAATGTCAAGAGCAAAGAATATCATAACCGCGACGACCAGTGACGTGTTCGTTTCTGATTACGTTTAGCCAAAAGCAACAACACTACAGCTGCAGCTAGATCTTGTTCGGACATGTGTGCGCACGGTGCACAAGGGATGAATACCTACTATTCTCCGACTGAACACGAAAACATTGTGCAGTTCGTATTATTGTGCAATGTAATTGCTCGTTTGGATTCAGAGCGCTTTTCAATCTTATTGTGCAAAAAAAAATTTTACAATGTTATTGTAGGTCTAGGGGCCACCTACTAATCCAATAATTCTACCTAATACTATACACAATCGTTTACAAACAAATCAATCTGCCTATCCATTTCCTGACTATGTTGGGCTCGGCTGCCAGCCTAACCGGATGCAGCTCAATAACAGTATTTTACATGGAGCGACTGCCTATCTGACCTCCACAGCCCAGTCAGTAACTGGGTAATACGATACCCCGTAATATCGTATACAAATAAATAAATTGCCGGGTAGTGTTTGTTTGTTTGTTTCTTCCGCAACCTTGATTAGATAATGCCTGTTCTGCGACCAAGGCAGGATACCGCTCATTATTTCGAGAAAAGCATATTTAAAGAATATCAAATTAAGCGAACATATCATTATGAGAATGACAATAACGTTTAGATTCAACTAGCCGTGAGAAAACTTATTACCTTCAGCCGGAAGCAGACTTGGATAGACGAAAGCATGGATAAATTATTAAATTGAATCGATATATACCTACTAGGTTCATTTATTAAACGTCCAAACTAGTTTTGTCAAAGCTCGGACACATAAACAGCTTGTATGAAACATTTGACCCACTCACTTTATGTTTTTGCTTCGCCAATGTAGTGTTAAAAAACTCAAACTCAAAGTATTTATTTCAAACAAACCAATTACATGCACTTTTGAATTGTCAAGGGGTCGGTCGGTTAAATACGAAACCTCAAGGAAAGTGACGCTAAGAAAATAACCATGGGTGATCAATGATCAGCCTGATTGCCAATGTGTAGAAGGCCTTTGTCTAGTTTCCGTACTTAATACCTTCTTTTCAAACACCGCAATAATTATAGAAGCGACAATTAGCGTGCCCAACTACGCTGTAATTAGGATTACGTAGATAGTCAATCGCCTAAAATACAAAGTTTTTTTTTGCGTTCTTTCGACGTCAAAAACTACGAGCCGAGAGTGGTCAAAGGAAACCATAGGCTCGATTTTGGAAAAAAATTAAAAGTACCTAAAAGTTTTTTGAAGATACTTTTAGCTTAGCGAAGTATCGTATCCGTTTTTAAAAGCAAATTTTATAATTCTGTAGTTCCCGGCTAGCACAAACACTGGCACTATTTTTTGTGCTATTATAAGCTCAGTGCCTTGAACAAACATACGTGTTAATGGCAGGGTATCGCAGTGAGAGATCACTTTAAGGATCTAACATTGCAATGGAATAATACTTATAACAAAGAGATTTTTATTAAGAAGTTTCCATGACTGTTATAGGCGAACTATGATAAGAATTTTTAAAGAGGCAGTTAAAATGTAATTGCAAATTGAAAATGATTACAAAACTAAACGTTTTATTGAATTATAATTGACATGTAAACGAACGGTTGATCGATTGAAAATAAGAGATTCATAAACGTACCAATTCAAAAAAGTTCTGTCCAGTGCTAACAGTTTTTTCCTCTTGTTGCTGGTGGCACAGACAGATCGAGGTCACTCTAGTTTCTCAAAATGTACATCTGTTACTACAGTCAAATAATATTTTGAAATTTATGGAATAGAGACGGAGCTTTATCCTTAAGAAGTACGTCGTTCTAACGTCTAAATACGAAGACCTTAGAATTAACGAAATATCAATTAAAAACTTACTAACATACAACAATAGATAAATTACAATACAATAATAGAATGTTACACCCATAGAGCAGTTTAGATTCGTGTATGTACCCTCTATGGCAATGAAAACTATACCAGTTTATTCATAGAAACTTGTACCATCCTATTACAAGACGAGTTTTTCTAATTTTAGTCCGAGCCTGAACCTTCGAACCAGTTGACTGTATTTTGAGTTTTATTCTGAACACAGTAGCGTTCAATTTTCAAATTTAATGCAAAGTTGACAACTCGGATTTGACGACAGTTTTTGTAATTAGAACTTTACACAAAACACAGTTCGAAATTTTTCAATGGTTTAAAAATGGGCCTAAAGATAACCTTCTGAAGTAATAAGGCCATTAATATTTTCTATCTACACACAAAACTACTTTCTAAATATTATATCCACAAGACGAAAGTAAAAAGGGCCGACGCGACCTGACGAAGTGCAGCGCGGTTTTCACCGGCAAACAAATATCAACCAGCGATAATTCAGCTAGTGTCAACATTTATATAGTGAAAATCATTTTCAATTATAAAATCGTGGTTCTTAAATCTATCGCTTTCATTCTTAAGATTTTTGTTGTAAAAGTATGTCAATTTATGGAAGTGCTTAAAGTATTTCACAATAATTTATAGGGGATGGTAATTTGACTTCCTGCGGCAGCGGTAGATTGATTCCTTGGGCGGGTTAGACGAGAGAGCGTGGCTAATCGCTAATCTGTGTGTTTACTGATTTATCAGAAAATATAAGACAACATTGACTGAGTGTACCTATTACAATACTTTTGAACACCCATTACAAAAGTTCGGTAATTAGGTCTGCGATATAGCAGGAATACTAGACGTTAGAAACCATAGATTTGCCTACGATACTTGATTTATAAAAAAGAAAGAGGTAGCAAGCAAATTAAACCTACACAGCTGTCTAATAAGATTTTTTCAGTATTAGTTGGTTAACAGCACGTGTAAAATCGTTCGTGAGCCTGAATGTGTTGGATGTTTTTGCTTTTAGAGATATGCGGTGTAAGTAATTTATTTTCGACTTTATTTAAAGAAACACAATGTTGATATTTGTTTGGCAAAGAAAACCGCGCCATACTGCGCTAAGCCAGGTGTGGCCGGCCTTCAAAATAAGTTTAATCACTAGTGATACGCCTATATTTAAACTTTTCTTACTAATGTAAAGACGAAGATTAAGTTATTAACATGTATATTTTTTAATTCAGAACTAACTGATCGTTTCCAACTCTAGAAGACGTCCATGGCTTCATGAACTTGGCTTAGTTTTTCATTGAAAGGCATTTATCCACTGTAAAAAGCAAATCATGTTTAAAAAAAAACTTTTGAAGCTTTGTACAAAGTAAGTTTATACAAATATACGTAAGTAACAAAATGTCTCAAAACTCAGCGAAATTGCTTGATCATCTACTCAAAATCATGCACAGCCTGATACAGATCCTTGACAATTGTTGTTATCTTCCTGATAACATCGATTGTTAACAACAATCAACAATTATTCATTTTCAGAAACAAATACGGAAAAGCACTGGAGTACCACTACTCCAGAATTTGATAAAATAATAACATACCTGTATCTCATCCACATAATCAAATTCCAGCGCATTCTTCCATCTGAAAGGCACATCTCTGGAGACTCTGAAGGTGGAACTCACACCGGCCACCTCCACATTCGTATGGGACTGCAGGAACTCATCAATCGATTGCGTGGCACTAAGTTTTAGGAACTTTAGAATTCGATGAGTCGTAATATTAGGCTTCAGTGCTAATTCTTCGTACCGCAACACCCTGGAAACATCAAAATTGATTAGATTTGCCATATTTAGAAATGAATGTGTCTAGTAACAAAAATCCATAAAAGAGTTCCTAAATAAATAACTTCACTTCTGAAGATGCAAACCTGTCTTTATATCTCCATGAATTATACAACATGATTGGTGAAAGTTTGACCTCATATTAGTTATGACTTTAGTTGCTTTTGTCTACGTAATAACTGCTGCACGGATCGATCCATCAGGTTAAGCTACGCTTGCCAAGGTTTGTCCGTGGAAAGGTAACCATCTTTACATATACGAGACTCTTCTGTGCCTCGGAAAGCACTTTAAGCTGTTGGTCCCGGATGTCATTTGTGGATCCTTGACAGTCGTACGATACGGTAGTCAGAAGCCTGAAAGTCTGACAGCCAGTCTTACTAAGGGGTATAGTATTACCCAGTTACTGACTGGGTTGTGGAGGTCAGATAGGCAGTCGCTCCATGTAAAATACTGGTATTCAGCTGCATCCGGTTAGACTGGAAGGCGACCCCAACATAGTTGGGAAAAGGCTAGGCGGATTGATTGACTTTAGTTGCTTGTAACTGCCTCATTAATGCAGTGGTGGCATGCGCTACTGCTGAGAATGAGGTCCTAGTTTCGATTCCCATGTCGGGTATTTATTTATTTAAGGTTCACCCACAGTTTTTGGTAAAGTGTTATTGGGTTTTTCTATCTAAAATTTCTAAGTAGTAGCCCGGAGTCTGGATTTGTGCCCAGTTGAGAGCAACAGGTTCGCCCCCTATTACATGGGACTTAAATATAACGAGAAAAAAGTTGGTGAAATATAGATACTCCTCTGCCCAAGCCCTTGGGGAAAGAAGGCATAACTAGATGTTACATTAATACAACATGGAACTAAGGACATACTGATGGGCATAATAATTTATGCTCACATATCATTATAATATTAATAAATTATGGCAAATCATGCTTAATTTCAATCAAATCTAATATTTTAGAATTCACTTGCACATTCTAAAACAACAAGCATGTTTCCATAAGCGATTGTAATCGAATATTTTGTTACCTAATTTCCGCCTATAAATAAAAGAAGAAAGTAGCAATTTAATTTATTCATCATGTCTTGCTTCAGAATCAGAATAATTTATTTGTAAGAATGTAGTTTGACTTAGAATAATGTTTATATTTTATTAAGTTCTATACATTCTACCACAACATAATATGGTGTACAAATATTCAAATGTCATTCTTGCTGATAAAATTCTTAATGTGGAAAATTAGTCAATAATGTGGAACTAAATGAATATTTAGTTCCACATAATAAAAAATTAAAATTTTGTTTTAAACCTTTTGCAGATAAAATTTAAAATTATATGACCACACAAGAAGCAGAGTTTGATTTAAAAAAAAAAACGTGTTGGCTAAGGAATATTATAAAACTACCTTCTGTGTCACATAGAAGCTGAGATAGGTACACAATTAGTATATTGTAATAGCAGTATTATTAAACTCCCTTGGCCCCAGAACAAACGCATTGTATCACCTGCCAGATCTATTACTTCGTTTTTTATTTAAAAAAAAATTAACTATCTCTTAAGACTGGTATCGCTTAAGGTTTGTGTGATGTTAAATAAGCCTATATCCTACCTCAAGAATATCAACAAAAACATTTTTTTTTTAAACATAGTTCCAGAGAATTAACACTCTTCATGTTTATTATTAGTATACATTAAATTAAAAATACAGATAATTATAAAATCACTTACATAAGTTTATCAGGATATTCCTTCTGTATTCGGCCGGCTGCCACATAGTCACTGATCATGTCTGCACAAACTAGTGATGGCTCCCAGCAATCCGGAGCAGGCTGGCAGAAGTTACGGTGTTGCCTGGACTGCATCACACCGCGAGGGTCCCGGATTAATAGTATCACCTTCACATTTAGCCTTAAATATAAAACAGGCAGTTTATAATTTATTAATTTTAAGTTGAAAATCTATCAAAACTAAATAATCAATAATAATATCTTAAACCCTTCTAATTTAATTGAACGGCAATATTAGTATACAAATTAGTTTTTCTTAATTATAAATTTACTTGCATAGTATTAATTGAACACAAACATGAATTTTATTTAAGATCTACATTGAAGTTAAAAAATAATGAACCCAAACAGTATATTATTTTATCTGCAGTAAATAATGTGGTGATTATTAGTAAATATATAGAATGACAGATATCTATTGAATGCTGTGTTATAAGTACAAATATTAATTGCATTAAACTCACTCTTTGTCATCCAGTATTTCCTGGATTAGCCGCAATCTTAGACGTACAACCTTCATGGTTTGGAAAGGGAAGAGCTTACATAACCGTGACGTGAACTCAGCATCATAACACAGTTCTTTCTTATATTTACAATGGTCCCATAGTCTGGTGTTATGGCTAAACTGATTCAAATGCTTACTACCATACTTAAAATAATCTTCCAAGCCTTCATAGTTACACTTCAACATAGTCTTGATGGTGCTTAAGGCTTGATCAGATTCTGGTGGCCCCCTTATTTGTATAATTCCATACTTAAGTAGTGGTTCATAATGATAATAAGTACCTGGGATTGCATTTAATACTTCTCCAAGAAATGTGGTTCCTGATCTCCATGTTGATATAATTAAACTTTGCAGGGGCCGGCCCCCTGATTCCATGACTAAATCTTCCAATAAATGAGCACCAGTTTCAGTAAAGTTGTATTTAGAGAGTTGAAATTTGATTTTTGATCGTGTTTTCTCCAATAACTTCTTGATATCTGGAGAACCATCAAAGGGAACTGTGGGTATATGTTGCGTATAGGTTTCCTCTCCATATTCAACTTTTAAAAAGTTTCTAACATTTCTCCGGTTTTCAATGGACGGACGATAATATGTGTTATCTGCATATCGACTTCCAGCAAGAATTAGAAGAACACTGAGACCAAATGCGAAACATATTGAGTAAAAGTTAACTCGCCGCAACATCACGTTATAAAAATGAACAAAACAATATCTTAGAATTTGTAAGGATGAAGATAATATAATATGCAATACGCGTACTACCAATACACACTCACTGTCATTTTTTTATTGGATTTGATTGCATTTAAATTATAATTCCATATTTTTCGTTTCCGCGGAAACACCGCATTGCACCTTCACCGCCATTTTGAACGAATGACGTACAGTTTGTCAAAAACAACTTTTTAATTTTTCTTTGTATGACAACGGAAAGTCTCACTCTGCGCTAGCTTTTCAAAGCTCACTTACATTATGTTCACTTCAAGAAAAAATATATTTTTTAAAACATTACAAAATAAATCTAGATGGTAAAATAAATAAACACAGCACGAAAGCACTGCCGATACTGTTTACGTGACCAACTTATACCGCTGATATTCTTATAGTAAGCTGTGAACGTACGTAGCGTTTGTTTAGGTATTTTACCTATTCTGATTCACTGATTGGCTAACGCAGTAAATACAAAACGGACATTAATTAATACATACACTCCGAGAGAGAACTTTAGGTAGGTACGTACACCGATTCAGGCAGTTTTTCGTGTTCATTTCATGAATCAGTTGGAAAGCAATTAAAAATCATACTTACTTCATTTTTTCTAATAAAATGTTTTTTCTATTAAGAAGGAGGGTATATTGAATTCCTTCAGTTTACAGCAAAAGAGACACGCCCGGTTCTAAAAAAAATGAACCTGACTTTAATTAACTGATCATGAAACCAGCACCGTGAAACCTAGCTCCTGTTTCAGTGCAGCATAGGTAGCTTCCATACTCGCAATCGACTACGTAGTTGGCTGGGACAGGTCAATTTCGTAAGCATGCAGCTTCCTGTCTATCGGAACTCGTTTATTTTATATGAAAGGCTAAATGTAACTAGGCCAAATCTTTTCTTATAAGCCACGAACCAACGCGACTTGAATGTCATTTAAACGGTCAAGCAGTAGGAACCAGTACCAATAACCCTTCCCGATTTGTTCATTGTCAATTGTCAACTAGGTACCTGTCTGATTTATTTATCTTATACATTAAATTAATGTAATTTAAAATCTATCAGACTTATAGTGTGATTAGGATTGTTTCCTCCATGTAGGTATACTTACTGTATAGTAGAGTTCAAATAGTAGGTAGGTAATATTTTGTTCTATAGGTAGGTACTTAACTATTTAAATTTAAAGAAGAGACTAAATAATTTATATCAATTTATTTAATAAGTAGGTAATAGAAGGTTAACAGAAGGTCGGCTGCCAGTCAGCCCACAAACTCGCGTTTCTGTTCAAAGCATTTACCTAAGTAGGTACAGACGTCAGCACATCAAGCTATCCCTAACTGTCAAATTTTTCCTATTGAAAATGAACCTTATGTCGTTGCAATAAAGTTGAAATACTATTAAATAAATTTGACAGATTATGGTAACTTGATGTGCTGGCCTCTGTACACAAATTATGCATTATTCTTGAGCGGTGATAGGTAGGACAGTCGACGGCACGTGTGTTAAAACTTTGACCTTGACTAGCCTAGCGTAGTACGGAGTTTCAATAAAAAGTACTAGGCTTTATACTGGTATAATAGGCTAACACAAGCACTGCATAGATGTTTTATAGTATTGCACAGCCTATATAGTGCTGTTCCAACATGGTAATCTAGAGACATCAAAAGTGTTTAGGGATCAACGTATTTAAAATAAGGGTGTTTTCTGGTGGTGAGAACTCACCAGCATTGAAAGTCCATAAAATTTTGCTGGTGCCTATCTTGAATAAGGAGAGCAGTGGTGGCCCGCAGTGGTATCGACTTACTCGTTGTAGGTCGTGAGTTCAAACCCAGGCAGGCAGTAATATACTATGTGTATTTCATTTCATCACCATTGCTCTCAAAACGGTGAAAGAAAACATCCGTGAGGAAACCGGGGACAATCTGGTAAGTCGTCGTGTCTCTTATCAGCAGAGTGCTTCGAGTGGTATATATCTCAGTACCGTCAGCAAATCGGTGCTGCTGGACCCACTAGCGCTACATCAATCTGCCTAGCCTTTTCCCAACTATGTTGGGGTCGGCTTTCAGCCTAACCGGATGCAGCTGAATACCAGTATTTTACACGGAGCGACTGCTTATCTGACCTCCACAACCTAGTCAGTAACTGGGTAATACGATACCCCTTGGTAAATGATCCACGAACGACAGCCGGGACCAATGGCTTGTACTTTCCGAGGCACGGAGGAGTCTCGATATGTAAAGATGGCCACCCATCTACGGACCAACCTCGGCTAGCGTAGCTTAACCTTATGGATCGATCCGTGCGGCTGTTATTATTCTAAGAAATAGTCAGTGGGGACAACTTCCACTGCGATTACTTCAACTTCTATTACCTACTTCCTACCTACACGACAACCACTAGCAGCCATAAGATATAAAATATCGAAAGAAGACTGTCGCTGATATAAGGAACTTACAACTTCGCAGCAAAGTATCTATGAGATAATAAAACCTCTAGCATCCCGTAACTAAAATAACGGCTGGGAAACAAACTATTCAACGAATAAAAGAAAAAAAAGTTTGAATAACAAGTCAACGAACTTTAAAGAGTCAGAAAAGTAGATAAAAACCTTCCATGCAAGGTTGAGGAAAAATTTCCACTAAGCAAAACGAACACACGGTGTTCTATAACATATGTTTGAACATGGATCGACATCAGAAAGTTCAGGTTACTTGTTGGTCGCAACACGAAACCAAACAACAAGTAACCTGAACTTTTGCACAAATTATTATGCAATTCTAAGAATACAAGCCGCACATGTAACTTCAAACATCATTCCCTTCTTCAAGATGATAATCTGAAAGGGCAAGAACCAAAGCCGGCCACATCGGTGGCCAAAGATAGAGGCAACCCTTTCTGGCACTAAAGGCGCTACTCATGAATGAATGACACCATCACGGGCCACCATACTATAGTATCAACAAAGCTACTGCAAAAGAAAAAACTACGATACTGATCCTTGAAGATTAGGTATCATCTAAGGATTAGCTACCTGCTAGACAATCGGCCTAGCAGGTAGCTAAATTAGTTCTAGACTTGTGTATAAAAAATAGACTTTATAGACTGCCTCCGTTGGTCAAGTGGTCGTAAGCGCAACTGCGGAGCATGAGGCTCTAGGTTCGATTTCCAGGTTGGGCAGTGTTATTGGGTAGGTAATCCGTTAAGGATTTCTCAGCAACCGCTTGGAATATTTTCGATTTGTGCCTGACTGATCGGCTCGCCCCCTATTACATGGGTTTTAAAAACAACTGGCGAAATGTGTGTATATCTACTATGGGTACAGCTCTAAGTTCTTTGGGGAAACAAGACGTGATCTGATGTTAACATGAAGACAAACGAAAACTCTGCCGGCTGTGAACCGGGAGGACTCCCGCCGACAGAGCTAGAAAAACCGGCCAAGTGCGAATTGGACTCGTGCGCGGTTCTCGTACCATCCACACTTATAATATTATAAATGCGAAAGTAACTCTGTCTGTCTGTCTGTTACCTTTTCACGCCTAAACCACCCAACCGATTTTGCTGAAATTTGGTATGTAGATAGTTTGCATTCATGAGAAGGACATAGGCATATTATTTTTTGGAAATTCAACCCTAAATGGTTACAAGGGGTGGCAAAGTTTGTATGAGAAAAATATTTTTATTGCACATTTTTGCATAGGTAGGTAGGTAAGTTGGTAGGTAGAGTAGGTAGGTAAGGTAGGTATCATAGTTAAGACAGGACAACGTCTGTCGGGTCAGCTAGTTATCTATAAAAACGACAAAAAAATAACGATTGTTGTATGGGAGTCCCCTTAAATATTTATTTTATTGTTGCAAGAGAAATACATTATCTGTAAAAAAATTATTTGTCTAACTATCACGGTTCATGTGACGCAGCCGGTGACCGACGGACAGACAGATGGACGGACAGCGGAGTCTTAGTAATAGGGTCCCGTTTTACCCTTTGGTTATGGAACCCTAAAAACAAGCCTTTATCTAAATCCAACTGACACTACAAACGAGTGCTTCCAAACTGGTATGTACAGACCATCAAGTTACCCCAATCTGTCAAATTTCTTTGATAGTATTTCAACTTTCAAAGTCAAAGTCAAAGTCAAAACATTTATTTCAAATAGGCACAAGAATGGCACTTTTGAACGTCAAAATGAACAAGAAATAGAACTGATTCTAGTCGCCCCTTCCAAAAAGTAGTTTCGTGTGGAGAAGAATGGGCAAGAAACTCCACCGTTACTCTTTTAAAATGTTTCACAATGTTTTGCATACATGTATTATAACATTATATGTGAAGACGATGAACCCAGAATAAAAACAATACATCACAAAAGGTGAAAAGAAAAACACATGTAGCAGTGGCAAGTAAACTTAATTATGTCATAAGTGCAACATGGATGGTTTTTAGTCAGTAAAAGTCTGACAGTCCGTTTCACTCCACCCAGGACGGGGTGCTCACATATTTACAAACATTCTAAAAGTTAATAATAATAAATTGCAAAGATATAGGTTCATTTTTAATTGAGAAAATTTGACAGTTAGGGATAGCTTGATGTGCTGGCGTCGGTACTTACCAATTTATTAGTTACAAAAAATTAAACAAAAAACCTGATTTAGATTCTTAGTAGGTAACTAGTAAAACGTGCATGATCCTAGACACATTTGACGTGTGTATGTCCTCAACTCCTCACTCTGACTATAATTTTAATGAAAATATAATCAAGTAAATAACGGAAACTAACAAAGCGTGCTGTTTTAATGGCTACAATAAAAACATTCAACTTTGAAAAATATGTTTTTATTATTTGTTTATAATCATTGAATGTATCAAAGTTTGGGCGAGGTATTATTATTTGTAATTTTGTCACAGTTAAAACATATCATACCTTCATTAGTTCATTTAGATGTCACAGTTATTGATTTACCGAATAGGAAGCACTTGTAGTAAAATACTAGCCCCTTCCCTCGACGTCATCCTATATGGGATAATTTCGGCCCTCTACCAACATCGCCCGCTCGCGCTATTGTTTCATTTTCGCATCGTGGTTTCAGACTTTGCTTGAAGATTTGGGTAGTCGCTAGCGCATCAAGAAAAACCAAAAGCAAATGGACGTGGTCCTCCCCAGGTGCAAAATTCAAAAATGAAATTGACTTTATCATAACCAACAAAGCAAGCGCGTTCACAGATACCAACATAATAAAAAACCTCAACTTTAACACAGACCACCGTATGGTAAGAAGCTGCCTAAGCCTAAACCAACCCAAAAGATCCAGGAAAAACATAGTAAATAATAATAAGTTGCATCAAATATCAGGCCACGGACATTTCTCTAATTCCCGCATAACAGAATCACTCAAGGAAATTATTACCTCCGACGCAGAAACTGGGATTAAATACTGGAAATTACAAAACAAATTGAAAGAGATGCTAGACAGCAAACCCAGAAGCAAAGAAAGCTATTTAAGCAAAGAGACACTAGAACTATTAGATGAAAGAAGAACACTAATATCAAATAAAGAGATTGAAGAAAGACGCCAAAAAATTGCAAGCCTTAGCAAGGAAATCAAGAAGAATATGAAGAAAGACCGCAAAGAGAACAGAAATAGAGTTTTGGAAGAAAATATAAAAAGAACAGGAGGAACAAAAAAGGCTATGAAACAACTAAACGGACATGGGAAAGAATGGATACCAAAACTAAAGCTACGCGAATCCTACTTAACTAATCGACTCTCAATACAGAAACTAGCTACAGACTATTACCGCCTATTGTATTCTGATAAATTCGATTCACGGCTGGCCACAATTCCGGAAACAAACGAAGCAAAAGAAAACAAAGTAGACCAAGTGCCAGAAATCCTTGCCTCAGAGGTAACCAAGGCAATAAAATCCCAAAAACTCGAGAAAGCCCCTGGGCCGGACAAGATACCTAACGAATTGCTCAAGGGAACCTTAGAGGAAATCAGTCCTGTGCTGGCAAAACTCTTCAATGAAATCATACAAACAAGGCAAATCCCAGAAGAATGGACCGAGTGTCACATAATTCTACTACATAAAAAAGGCCCTAGAGACGGGATTGGGAATTATAGGCCAATTTCTCTAATATCAAACATATATAAAGTATTTGCTAAGTGATCCTGGAAAGAATATCATTAACACTAAACGAAAACCAAACCGTAGAGCAGGCAGGATTCAGAAAAGACTTCAGCACAATAGATCACATTCACACAATAAAACAGTTGATACAGAAGTATAACGAATACAATAAACAAATCTACTTGGCGTTTATAGATTACTCAAAGGCATTCGACAGCCTCAGGCACCAATACATATGGCGGAGCCTTGAACAACAAGGAGTCCAGAGCAACTATATAGAAATACTCAAGAGTATATACAAATCTAGCAACGCCAGGATTAAATTAGAATCAACAGGTGAATCATTCCCTATCAAAAAAGGCGTACGCCAAGGCGATCCTCTCTCCCCTACGCTATTTAATGCCGTACTCGAGTACATCTTTAGACAGCTAAACTGGGACCACTTAGGTCTGAACATCAACGGAGCTCGCCTAAACCACCTAAGATTTGCTGATGATCTGGTGCTTCTTGAAGAGAGTCCAGCAGCAATAGAAAAAATTATGCAGAACCTAGCAAATATAAGTAGAGAAGTTGGTCTGGAAATCAATGCCAGCAAAAGAAAATTGATGTCAAACTCAAGGGAAACAGACGTTACGATAGATGGCAACAAGATCGAATACGTCAAAGAATATATTTACTTAGGACAGATAATATCCCCTTCAGATGAAACGACAAAGGAAATAAACAGGCGAATAGCCCAAGGATGGAGAAAATACTGGTCATTGAAGGAAATAGTGAAAAGTAAGGATCTAGGAAATCACATAAAAAAGAAAACATTCGAGACCTGTATTCTACCAGTTCTCACTTATGGCTGTGAAACTTGGTCAACAACACTTCACCACAGGGAAAGGCTAGCAAAATGCCAGCGTGCCATGGAGAGAAGCATGCTAGGGTTAAAAATCAAAGACAGAGTCAGGAATGCAGACATAAGAAAAAGAACAAAACTCACAGACATACTTACCTGGATAGACACCCAAAAATGGAGATGGACTGGACATCTGCTACGCCACCCCATTAACAAATGGTGCAAGCAAGTCACCCTCTGGCAACCAAGAGACGGCAAAAGAAGTAGGGGTCGTCAAGTCAGGAGATGGGAAGATGACTTGAAACAGACAGCGGGACCATTCTGGTTGAGAGTAGCAAGGGACAGAATCCACTGGAAGGAATTGGAGGAGGCCTATGCCAAAAGGCACACCGAACTTAGGGATTTCTTGTAACCCTATGTTTAGGAATAAAAGGCTATTATTATTATTATTATTATATAGCGCATCAAGTTACCACAAACTGTCAAATTTCGTCAATCGATTTTGAACTTAATAATTAAATACTTAAGGTTTAAAATCATTTGGGGAAAGTCAGTTTGGTATAACTTTATGCATTGGTGACCGTACATTAATTCATGAGTCAATTGCTGTTACAATAATGTAATCCTATCAACATCCAACCAACATTATAGAACGCATTATAAAATTGAGAATTGTGATATATTTTCATTGTACGTTTATTATGAAATCAAACTAAATTTCCATTTTCGATGCTAAAACAGTTAGCTGATCTACACGAAGTCTTTACATCGTAATTCTACTGTACCACTACCTACCTGTATCCATCAAGATATTCTATATAATTAAAAAAGCTTGATGGAGTACAGTTTGAAAAGTAGGTAGGTACCAATTTTTCCCGATAGCATGGTGCCTATACCAAACGAGAATGTTATAAATCTAGTCTTTAAATAATTCAAACATATTTATTTCACAAAGAGCCACTTTTTCTTGACTGTGGGTAGGTATTTCTGCCTACCATAAAAATGTGTGACATAGACAAGCTAATAATAATTAATGTAGACACCTGTGTTATCAATTTGCATCAAGAATATTTGATGACAAAATTACAGTTGTGACTAAATCACTATAAAAAACGTTTTACTGCCGCACTCAGAGCCGTCACCTTTAGATATTAAATCAATTATTAATAATAAAGACCAAGTAAGTTAGTGCCAAGGTCTAAGGACATGGCAACAAAAAGAATATATCTTTAATTTACTAGCTTTATTATTTTATTTGTTCTCATTGGATACAGTGACAGAAAACCTTCATTCTTAAAATAAAAATTAGGAATTAAGGAACACCACATAAATATAAACATAAGTTAACTATCTACCTTACTTAGTTGTAAGCGCTAATATTAATTTGATTACAATAAATTAAATATTGAAAAATTGGACGTAATCTTACGGTCCACAACTCGATCATACTATGTAACTCAAGGGACCTGTCTACTGACAAACTGAGCAAAATTATATCTGTCCACCTCACACACTATCATACAACTTGACTCATGATGATGTCAACGCAACTAGGCTAAAACTGTATTCAATAAATGTTTATAGGCAAAAGTATCAAATAATAATACCTATGTTAATAACAAACTAGCTGCACGCGTACACGTATTCACAAAAATGTTACTCGATTTTAGACGCTCTTGATTCGACCAGAAAAAAATTAGGTATCGTGCGTACATTGTAAGTAAAAAGTAATTCTCAATTTTTACTATTTTATTTAAGTATCCACACATCGCCGTGCCCGAGACATGTCAGGAGCCGAGGCACAAGGCAAAGGCCAGCACTAATCGTCCAGGCACGATTCGAGTCCAGACGATCTCTGTACACAAATTATGCATTATTCTTGAGCGGTGATAGGTAGGACAGTCGACGGCACGTGTGTTAAAACTTTGACCTTGACTAGCCTAGCGTAGTACGGAGTTTCAATAAAAAGTACTAGGCTTTATACTGGCATAATAGGCTAACACTGCATGGATGTTTTATAGTATTGCACAGCCTATATAGTTCTGTTCCAACATGGTAATCTAGAGACATCAAAAGTGTTTAGGGATCAACGTATTTAAAATAAGGGTGTTTTCTGGTGGTGAGCACTCACCAGCATTGAAAGTCCATAAAATTTTGCTGGTGCCTATCTTGAATAAGGAGAGCAGTGGTGGCCCAGTGGTACAGTCCGCGAGGTATAAGCTGAGCTTTGCATTTGTGTGAGTGTACATGGATAGTGTAGGTGTGATAACCGGCCTTAGGCGCGGCGCCATTTTCGCCCGGTAAAAACCGATTTTGGGTAACCGGCCTGAGGCGCGGCGCCATTCTGACTGTACTTTTGGTGATCACTCACACTAATGCAAAGCTCAGCTTATACCTCGCGGACTGTATCGACTTACTCGTTGTAGGTCGTGAGTTCAAACCCAGGCAGGCAGTAATATACTATGTATTTCATTTCATCACCATTGCTCTCAAAACGGTGAAAGAAAACATCCGTGAGGAAACCGGGGACAATCTGGTAAGTCGTCGTGTCTCTTATCAGCAGAGTGCTTCGAGTGGTATATATCTCAGTACCGTCAGCAAATCGGTGCTGCTGGACCCACTAGCGCTACATCAATCTGCCTAGCCTTTTCCCAACTATGTTGGGGTCGGCTTTCAGCCTAACCGGATGCAGCTGAATACCAGTATTTTACACGGAGCGACTGCTTATCTGACTTCCACAACCCAGTCAGTAACAGGGTAATACGATACCCCTTGGTAAGACTGGTCGTCAGGCTTTCGAACTTCTGACTACCCGTAACGACTATAAATGATCCACGAACGACAGCCGGGACCAATGGCTTGTACTTTCCGAGGCACGGAGGAGTCTCGATATGTAAAGATGGCCACCCATCTACGGACCAACCTCGGCTAGCGTAGCTTAACCTTATGGATCGATCCGTGCGGCTGTTATTATTCTAAGAAATAATCAGTGGGGACAACTTCCACTGCGATTACTTCAACTTCTATTACCTACTTCCTACCTACACGACAACCACTAGCAGCCATAAGATATAAAATATCGAAAGAAGACTGTCCTGATATAAGGAACTTACAACTGCGCAGCCAAGTATCTATGAGATAATAAAACCTCTATCATCCCGTAACTAAAATAACGGCTGGGAACCAAACTATTCAACGAATAAAAGAAAAAAAAGTTTGAATAACAAGTCAACGAACTTTAAAGAGTCAGAAAAGTAGATAAAAACCTTCCATGCAAGGTTGAGGAAAAATGTCCACTAAGCAAAACGAACACACGGTGTTCTATAACATATGTTTGAACATGGATCGACATCAGAAAGTTCAGGTTACTTGTTGGTCGCAACACGAAACCAAACAACAAGTAACCTGAACTTTTGCACAAATTATTATGCAATTCTAAGAATACAAGCCGCACATGTAACTTCAAACATCATTCCCTTCTTCAAGATGATAATCTGAAAGGGCAAGAACCAAAGCCGGCCACATCGGTGGCCAAAGATAGAGGCAACCCTTTCTGGCACTAAAGGCGCTACTCATGAATGAATGACACCATCACGGGCCACCATACTATAGTATCAACAAAGCTACTGCAAAAGAAAAAACTACGATACTGATCCTTGAAGATTAGGTATCATCTAAGGATTAGCTACCTGCTAGACAATCGGCCTAGCAGGTAGCTAAATTAGTTCTAGACTTGTGTATAAAAAATAGACTTTATAGACTGCCTCCGTTGGTCAAGTGGTCGTAAGCGCAACTGCGGAGCATGAGGCTCTAGGTTCGATTTCCAGGTTGGGCAGTGTTATTGGGTAGGTAATCCGTTAAGGATTTCTCAGCAACCGCTTGGAATATTTTCGATTTGTGCCTGACTGATCGGCTCGCCCCCTATTACATGGGTTTTAAAAACAACTGGCGAAATGTGTGTATATCTACTATGGGTACAGCTCTAAGTTCTTTGGGGAAACAAGACGTGATCTGATGTTAACATGAAGACAAACGAAAACTCTGCCGGCTGTGAACCGGGAGGACTCCCGCCGACAGAGCTAGAAAAACCGGCCAAGTGCGAATTGGACTCGTGCGCGGTTCTCGTACCATCCACACTTATAATATTATAAATGCGAAAGTAACTCTGTCTGTCTGTCTGTTACCTTTTCACGCCTAAACCACCCAACCGATTTTGCTGAAATTTGGTATGTAGATAGTTTGCATTCATGAGAAGGACATAGGCATATTATTTTTTGGAAATTCAACCCTAAATGGTTACAAGGGGTGGCAAAGTTTGTATGAGAAAAATATTTTTATTGCACATTTTTGCATAGGTAGGTAGGTAAGTTGGTAGGTAGAGTAGGTAGGTAAGGTAGGTATCATAGTTAAGACAGGACAACGTCTGTCGGGTCAGCTAGTTATCTATAAAAACGACAAAAAAATAACGATTGATGTATGGGAGTCCCCTTAAATATTTATTTTATTGTTGCAAGAGAAATACATTATCTGTAAAAAAAATATTTTTCTAACTATCACGGTTCATGTGACGCAGCCGGTGACCGACGGACAGACAGATGGACGGACGGACAGCGGAGTCTTAGTAATAGGGTCCCGTTTTACCCTTTGGTTATGGAACCCTAAAAACAAGCCTTTATCTAAATCCAACTGACACTACAAACGAGTGCTTCCAAACTGGTATGTACAGACCATCAAGTTACCCCAATCTGTCAAATTTCTTTGATAGTATTTCAACTTTATTGCAAAGATATAAGGTTCATTTTTAATTGAGAAAATTTGACAGTTAGGGATAGCTTGATGTGCTGGCGTCGATACTTACCAATTTATTAGTTACAAAAAATTAAACAAAAAACCTGATTTAGATTCTTAGTAGGTAACTAGTAAAACGTGCATGATCCTAGACAAATTTGACGTGTGTATGTCCTCAACTCCTCACTCGTGACTATAATTTTAATGAAAATATAATCAAGTAAATAACGGAAACTCATTGTGAATGTCTAACAAAGCGTGCTGTTTTTATGGGTACAATAAAAACATTCAACTTTGAAAAATATGTTTATATTATTTGTTTATAATCATTGAATGTATCAAAGTTTGGGCGAGGTATTATTATTTGTAATTTTGTCACAGTTAAAACATATCATACCTTCATTAGTTCATTTAGATGTCACAGTTATTGATTTACCGAATAGGAAGCACTTGTAGTAAAATACTAGCCCCTTCCCTCGACGTCATCCTATATTAGTCCAGTAGCCAAAAGAATATGCCCTTTGATAATTCTAAAGTTTTTTATTTTCACTGAGTGGATACCTTTAGTGAATTCAATGCTATGTACAAAAATGCTAACAGTTTAGAGTTATGCAATAGGTATAAAGTAGGTATTTCCTATTATTTCGTGTTATATCAATATTAGAAAATTAAAAAACAATACTGTTTTTTTATTAGTACTATCTAATGTACATAATAGTGAAAATGCTAACAGGTAGGTACTGTGGAACAATGGAAATCTGAAAATGTCACGTAACTCATTCAATAAAAAATTTAAGTTTTCAAATAATTTTGTTATATACTTATGGGGATTAGTTATACCTTTCAGCAAAAGTTCTAACAACTAAGTAATATGCTGCACAAGTTATTGTATTTTTACTTTGCGATTAGCGACATATTGAATTTAAGTTTATAAAGCGCCTACATATTCGTAATAATAATCTCTGCTACCAGTCAAAAGTTTCAACAAATGCATATTATGGGTTTTGTTTAAATTGTAAAAACTATCTAACTGTTTTCACCGTGCAAGTTAGCGAGCCGCGTAGTAGCAACACTCCCCCCCGCCCGCCATGAAACAAAAACTGGTAAAAACAGTGGGGCAGGTTGCCCCAAGTCTGCTATTTTTAATAAATTCGTCATTCCAACACGATCCCATTGTCATTTTGCTAAAAGTTCGTAATCTGCAAATTTATAATGGTCGATCATTGATCGGTCAATGGTCTCGTAATAGAATTGTGTCATAATGACATTGTCGTATTGCCATTATTATAAAAACCGTTAGTAGAAATGATTTCCTAAAAACTACTAAGAAATTTGAACATTTATTCATTTCAGGTTTCATCTAAATATATTTTTACATATTATCTATTAGTGTTATAAGTAATCTGAAGTAGTAAGAAGTTCGTCAATAGCAAAAAAACATTAAATTTATGTGCAACGCGGATAAAATATGTGAAACTATACAACTCAATATTTTATCTGTTTAGCTGCCAAAGTCAAATGTGACATTACTGCTTACTGACGTTTTATCTGTTTTTATTTATGTTAAATGAATGATGATTACATTACATTAAAATATAGTAAATGGCTATATATTTTATTTAATGCCTCTAACTTCATTAATTGTTCTTGATTTGTGAAACATTATGGATGGAACTCTGTCCAATAAAATTTTGGTAGGACCCTGATGCATAAAATGCAAGTGCTATTAGAATCTGCAATAAAAAATTACGATTAATCAACTTATTTCGTGTTTATAGCTATAGAATAATAAATCATTGACAAATTCAGTTTTCTCACCTTCATTTCTGCCGATACGCTATCGTTTCACTTTTCGTCTGGCCATAATGGTAATGACTTCTTCAATTAACTTCCTTACTGAGTCCTTTTCCAATCATTATATATTCCACAAACACAATACTAGTAACTTGTTAACCGACGGGCCAATCGACGTTGTTTGGATTCCCTGCATCTTCTTTCTCTAGCATCCACTGCGTTACCTAGTTCCAAGATGTTAGATCGCACTGAATGCATCTTGGATGCAATATTACTCCACAAACACGATTTAAATGCAAAAACTTTATGGACGCACAGTATTGCACGTATTTAAAAGCTATGACTGCACAATGACGTTGGAATGGTAGTTCAATGATCAAAGGAACTGTCAAAATTTTAGCAGATTACCGCTTAAGTCTGACATTCAAATTACGTACGAGATTACCAATTTAAGCCATTTCTTTCAATGGTGTGTCAGTGGTTGACCATTGGAACGCCATTATATTAGTAGATTACGAAACTTGTCAAAATCAACAATTTTGAAATCAATGATCGACCATTCTGACACTATTGTAATAGCAGACTTGGACATAATTCGATAACTGTAATTTTTTTTTGGACATCATTCATCATCATCATTATTACCTAGATCTTGTTAAAATTAAAAGAATAAAATATTTTAAAGCTCCGCATCATTATAGGAATACTAAAATCTAGCCCGTGAGACTACTCTAGAGGGGGAGGAGCAGGGGCGCTCCTGCGTCACGTCTACAAACCGGCCTGCCGATATTGATGATGGGGTAGAGTGGTTCCGGGAAGCCATGTCCGAGGTATGTGACGTATGCTATGAATGCTCCGAGTCTGGCCAGGCTGCGGTGGTGTATGATGGTGGTCGCAAGAGATGTGAGATGCTCTCCGGCTAGATGGACCGATGCCCTGAAGAAGGTAGCTGGTAGTGGTTGAATGAAAAAGAGAGATCATGCGCTGTGGCGCTCCATGAGGAAGACATATTTCATTGTATTGGATTATTTTATTTTCTCGCAATCGTAAAGTAACACGCGGCGCTACAAACCCATTACAATCCGGATTTCTATTTACTCCATCGCTAAAGCTCGGCTACCTCATATATAATAGGTCATTTTAGCCCCTTGTATAACAACCTATTCTTTAATTTTGGCAAAAAGTATAGGATCGTAGGTGGGTAAGTAAGTAAGCGGGATTGTCCGAAAGGGTTTCTGTTACCCCGGAACACAAAGGGCTAAGGAAGGAACATGGATGGGTTTTAGTCAGTAAGAGTCTGACACTCTCTTCCGCTCCACCCAGAGCGGGAGCAGACATTGGATGGTTTCCCAGCCTTAAAAAAAAAAAGGTGGGTAAGTAAGTATGGGTTGGGTATGTACCTATAGGTAAAAGCCGCAGTGAGATCATCGGTTATAGATATTAATTTTATTTGAAAATCTTTACACAAGTGATCGTAAACACCAATAAAGCTAAAGATGCACATAATACCAGATAGGTAAGCAGACATCATAATCATTTTACCACAACTTATATCTTCATAAAGACAGCTATGTAGAGAAATACCTGCAATTAACTTATTTTGTCTTTTCAGCCTACATTCACCACATCACAGTTCAACGCTGAATTACATACCCTACAATTATCAAATTCCATATTTGAATTGTTTTTCTAATATTCGATGTGGTCGGAAAACAAAACACGCGCTGCCGCATATCTCCGCATGTTTCATTGCGGGCGGAGAGTGTTGCTACCCAGTAGAGATGTACCTACGCGGTTCGTTAGCGAAAATAGTTATTCACAATTTGAACAAAACCCATAATATGCATTTGTTGAAATTTTTGTATGGTAGCAGAGATTATTATTACGAATATGTAGGCGCAAATTTATAAACTTAAATTCAATATGTCGCTAATCGCAAAGTAAAAATACAATAACTTGTGCAGCATATTACTTAGTTGTTAGAACTTTTGCTGAAAGGTATAAGTAATCCCTATAAGTATATAAGAAATTATTTGAAAAACTTAAATTTTTGATTGAATGAGTTATGTGACATTTTCAGATTTCCATTGTTCCACAGTGCCTACCTGTTAGCATTTTCACTATTATGTACATTAGATAGTACTAATAAAGAAACAGTATTGTATTTTAATTTAAATTTTCTAATATTGATATAACACGAAATAATAGGAAATACCTATTTTATACCTATTGCATAACTCTAAACTGTTAGCATTTTTGTACATAGCATTGAATTCACTAAAGGTATCCACTCAGTGAAAATAAAAAACTTTAGAATTATCGAAGGATAAGTGGTAAAAATATTATATCTCTACTGGACTAATATGGGATAATTTCGGCCCTCTACCTACCTACTCTACCTACCAACATACCTACCCTACCTACCCTACCTACCCTACCTACCCTACCTACCCTACCTACCCTACCTACCCTACCTACCCTACCTACCCTACCTACCCTACCTACCCTACCTACCCTACCTACCCTACCTACCCTACCTACCCTACCTACCCTACCTACCCTACCTACCCTACCTACCCTACCTACCCTACCTACCCTACCTACCCTACCTACCCTACCTACCCTACCTACCCTACCTACCCTACCTACCCTACCTACCCTACCTACCCTACCTACCCTACCTACCCTACCTACCCTACCTACCCTACCTACCCTACCTACCCTACCTACCCTACCTACCCTACCTACCCTACCTACCCTACCTACCCTACCTACCCCACCTACCCTACCTACCCGACCTACCCTACCTACCCTACCTACCCCACCTACCCTACCTACCCTACCTACCCTACCTACCCTACCTACCCTACCTACCCTACCTACCCTACCTACCCTACCTACCCTACCTACCCTACCTACCCTACCTACCCTACCTACCCTACCTACCCTACCTACCCTACCTACCCTACCTACCCTACCTACCCTACCTACCCTACCTACCCTACCTGCCCTACCTACCCTACCTACCCTACCTGGCCTACCTACCCTACCTACCCTACCTATGCAAAAATGTGCAATAAAAATATTTTTCTCATACAAACTTTGCCACCCCTTGTAACCCTTTTAGGGGTTGAATTTCCAAAAAATAATATGCCTATGTCCTTTTCATGAATGCAAACTATCTACATACCAAATTTCAGCAAAATCGGTTGGGTGGTTTAGGCGTGAAAAGGTAACAGACAGACAGACAGAGTTACTTTCGCATTTATAATATTAGTGTGGATTCAAAAAGCTTGATGGAGTACAGTTTGAAAAGTAGGTAGGTACCAATTTTTCCCGATAGCATGGTGCCTATACCAAACGAGAATGTTATAAATCTAGTTTTTAAATAATTCAAACATATTTATTTCACAAAGAGCCACTTTTTCTTGACTGTGGGTAGGTATTTCTACCTACCATAAAAAATGTGTGACATAGACAAGCTAATAATAATTAATGTAGACACCTTTCTACATTAATTATTATTACGGCTAAACGGATCTGGATAATACTTTTTTTTAAGGCTGGAAAATCATCCAATGACTGCTCTCGCTCTGGGTGGAGCGGAAGGGATTGTCAGACTCTTACTGACTAAAGCCCATCCATGTTCCTGTGTTATCAATTTGCATCAAGAATATTTGATGACAAAATTACAGTTGTGACTAAATCACTATAAAAAACGTTTTACTGCCGCACTCAGAGCCGTCATCTTTAGATATTAAATCAATTATTAATAATAAAGACCAAGTAAGTTAGTACCAAGGTCTGACACTCCCTTCCGCTCCACCCAGAGCGGGAGCAGTCATTGGATGATTTCCCAGCATTAAAAAAAAAAAAGGTATAAGGACATGGCAACAAAAATAATATATTTTTAATTTACTAGCTTTATTATTTTATTTGTTCTCATTGGATACAGTGACAGAAAACCTTCATTCTTAAAATAAAAATTAGGAATTAAGGAACACCACATAAATATAAACATAAGTTAACTATCTTCCTTACTTAGTTGTAAGCGCTAACATTAATTTGATTACAATAAATTAAATATTGAAAAATTGGACGTACTCTTACGGTCCACAACTCGATCATACTATGTAACTCAAGGGACCTGTCTACTGGCAAACTGAACAAAATTATGTCTGTCCACCTCACACACTATCATACAACTTGACTCATGATGATATCAACGCAACTAGGCTAAAACTGTATTCAATAAATGTTTATAGGCAAAAGTATCAAATAATAATACCTATGTTAATAACAAACTAGCTGCACGCGTACACGTATTCACAAAAATGTAACTCGATTTTAGACGCTCTTGATTCGACCAGAAAAAAATTGTATCGTGCGTACATTGTAAGTAAAAAGTAATTCTCAATTTTTACTATTTTATTTAAGTATCCACACATCGCCGTGCCCGAGACATGTCAGGAGCCGAGGCACAAGGCAAAGGCCAGCACTAATCGTCCAGACACGGACGAGCGTGAACGACTTCAAAAATGTACACACCGATACTTTTTCGAGCCGCTGACGGAGTGAGTCCGACCACATCCTAGGTACGGCCCTGATTGAGTGGATAGACCTTTATTTTAGGTGACGTCCCCGAGTAGGTGCCGGCATGAATAACAGTACCTACCGCTTGTCGGAGAACCAACAACGATCCGTTTAGGTAGGTACTACTACAACATAAAGATGCAGAGCACGGCGGGCGTCGCCGTCCCGGCAGCGTCTAGAGACGGCAATGCAATACCAACTGATAAATTCATGACACCGACAGTGCGTTAAACGCACAACGTTTGCCATCTTCGCCATTCAAAACTGTCAGATTCTAAACGTCATTTGAGTAAACGGTGAGTGATAGTGAGAGTAGACGGTAACACGCTTTGTTTTTATGGAAAGTTTTGAACAGTGCCACCTCTAAAATCGGCCGTGGAGGTATCTCTGTGCTCTTTGGTGCTGTCAATGTCAAATTGCCAACATAGAGGGGCGACGAATAGTATTATTATGCTCTACTACACCGCGTAGCCAACTACATGGCCCTTTCCAATAGTTTCTCCGAGGAAGAACCACAAGAATATTTCCACCCCGACTAGGAAGAGAAGCCAAGCTTGCCTCACCGTGATGTAAAGGTAGCATTTGTTTTTGAAGAATTCTTTCGTCAAAGCTATGTCAGCACGTAGTTTCTGCGGACAAAAGATAATGTTGGTGTAAGTAGGTACTGTATCGCGGAACTGTATTCATCTACTGCATCCTAGGACGATGGAGGGACCCGACATTCGGAGGATGTTCTTCAAAGTCTTAGCTTTGGTTACCTGGAAATTGAGTAGCAATAACCCAATTTCGTAAAATTACAGATTTGTACTTAGGTAAACCTGTTAAAACCAGTTTTAGGTAGATAAACCTAAACTAGAATAAATTGATTCCGGTTTAGAGTTAACGGACTAAACTGGTTTGATATAATATATTAACTGTTTTCAGAAATCTAGGCTGCACCCTAAATCAGGTAACAAACTACTTATCAATCATAATCTGAATCATTTTGAAGTTACTATTTGCAACTCTACTGCTTCATACGTTCGAAAAATTCGTCCGCTCAACAACTCGAATCCTTAATAATTAAGTAAATAAATAATTAGGATCGTTATCGTTATCTAAGAAGGGATGTAGGAATCAGAGGGAAATACGTGTGGAAATACGTAATCCACACAAACGAAGTCACGCGCGTCAGCTGATAGCATGGATAATACTTAATAAGTATCTTAAGTAAGATAAGTACCGTACCCGTGAATCCATACATCCGGGAAAAAGTTGTTTTGAAAAAAAAGAACATCACTGCAAATCTCCATCACCAGCATCAACTAGGCCGCATGAATTTCGAGTTGTGGAAGGATGGACCAGCACCCTAACACACTTTCTATCACAAACTGAGAGTTTTGAAAGATACGTTTTGCTAATCCAAACGCGTCGGCATCGGGAGCAGCAGCTGCGTGACGACTCCCGGCCAACGAAGGCGCGGGGCTGGGAACGGTATAATGGGTAGCTCACAGTCTGATCAGGACCAGGCCCGCGCTGGACGGCGCGTTTGTGCTCAACGCGCGCCTCAAAGAGATATCAGCATGTGAAGAGCCCGTTAGGGCCGAAGCCTGCCGGGTAAGCAGGATTGTCCGAAAGGGTAACCGCTACCCCAGAACATAAAGGGCTAAGGAAGGAACATGGATGGGTTTTAGTCAGTAAAAAGACTTTTAGACGACACTCCCTTCAGCTCCACCCACAGCGGGAGCGGCCATTTGATGATTTCCCATCCTAAAAAAATTAAAAAAGTATTAATACATTGCTTCATAGGTTTGGAAAATTCGTCTGCTCAACAACGTAAACAACGATATGGACGTCGGTGAACTGTGAAGTTTAAACCCATTGCGATCAATTGCCATTTCATGTGTCCTTGCAAAGCAGTAAAGCAGTGATAGCCCAGTGGTATGACCACCGGACTGCCAAGTCATGGGTCTCGAGTTCGAACCCAAGGCACGCACCTCTGATTTTTCGGCTTCATGTGCGTATTGTATAGTTATCACTTGCTTAAAATCGGTGAAGGAAAACATCGCGAGGAAACCGGCATGTCTGAGAGATATTTCTCAACAGCATGTGATGCTAAGTCAGAGGCCCATGGGCAGCATTAAAACTCTGACACCAGGTTAGTCACTAACCACACGAAGAAGAAGAAGAATGTGTCCTTTTGGAAGTTGCCTATAAATGGGATCAAACAACTTTGAGGCGGATTGAACTAACATTTTGGTGCATCGCGCGATGCAGTGAGGAGTATAGATAGCTGTATAGAATACTTATCAGACGTTGTTTGTGTGGTTATGGCATAATATAAGAAACTTATTGTAATGTTCGGTAGATTAGGAGCGGAACATGACTGCATGCCATTCACTGCCATCGTGAGGTCGTTATGTGTAGGTTTATTATTGTTCCTTTGTTCCTTTCCCGGGGGATATGACGCATTCTGATACCTGTCTGCACCCTGATCGCAAAACTGAATGATTTTGCTAATCCTTTGCTTCATACATAATGTTTAAAAAATTAGTCTACCCAACAACGTAAATAACGCAATAATTAATGTTTTTGGACTGTAAAAATGAATGACATTGCTACTGTACCATTCCATTCCATTGTACTGTGCCTGGTATTTTACGCAATTTAGTGCCCCACAGCACAATCTAGGTGACAATGTGCTTTGAGTATACGGCATTCACAAAAGCTCTTTTTTTTTTTTTTTTAAGGCTGGGAAATCATCCAATGACTGCTCCCGCTCTGGGTGGAGCGGAAGGGAGTGTCAGACTCTTACTGACTAAAACCCATCCATGTTCCTTCCGTAGCCCTTTATGTTCCGGGGTAGCGGTAACCCTTTCGGACAATCCCGCTTACCCGGCAGGCTTGGCCCTGAGGGGCCCCTTCATATGCTGACATCTCTTTGAGGCGCGCGTGGAACATATACGCGCCGTACGGCACGGGTCTGGTGCTGATCGGACGGTGAGTCACCCATTACTCACCGTCCGCAGGCCCGCGCCTACGGTGGCCGGGAGTCATCACGTGGCTCCCGACGCCCGGAGCGTCTCCCGCGGCGGCTGGGACGGGAGGACCTTTCTCTCTCCCATCCCGCCACCTCCTTCGCGAGCATAACTTTTTCGCAGAAGGAGGTGACTGCCTCCCACTCCCTCTCGCCCCGGACCATGGCTTGCACCAGGGCCGGGCGCGAGAGGTCGCCGCCGCCGATCGCCTCTACGAGGACACGGCGGTGCTCTGCCCATGCGGGGCAGGTTTGCACCGTGTGCTCTACCGTGTCCTCTGGGCGATCCTCGCAGTGGTGACACCCGGGCGTTTCCTCCCGCCTGATGATGTGCAGGAACCTCCCGAAACATCCATGTCCGGTGAGGACCTGCGTCAGGCGGAAGATGAGGGCGCCGTGACGCCTCTCTAGCCACTCCTCAAAGAGGGGCCTTACCGCCACTATCGTGGCGTGCCCTGCGCTGGGTTGCGACAGTCGCTGATTCCAGGCCGCCATGAGATCGCGCCGGAGGTCCGTCCGCTCCGCCGCAATTTGCTGCGGAAACGGAGTTTCCCCCCGGCTTAGTACCTCCGCGCGCCACTCGTACAGGCGCGCGAGGACTATCGCCTCCAGATCCCACGGCGGCAGTCCGGCAAGGAGGCTCGCCGCCTCGCCCGAGATCGTGCGTTACCCCCGGATTAGCCGAATGGCTACCACCTTTTGGGGCGCGTTCAGGTAGTGGGCGGCTCGCCGCCGCAATGAACGCGCCCACACCGGGGCCCCGTAAAGGGCCATGGACCGCACGACTCCCGCGTAAAGCCTCCGGCAGGAGGCGTTTGGCCCCCTCAAATTGGGCAAGAGCCGCTTTAAGGCGGCCCCAGTCCGTTCCAGCTTGGGGGCCAAACGTCGGAAATGCTCCACGAAATTCCATCGGCTGTCGAGGACCAGACCCAGGTATTTCATCGTGGTCTCGACGCCGATGTGAACCCCTCCTACCGTAAGTTGGGATCCCGATGGTGGCCTATTCCGAGGCCCATGAAAGGACATGGCCTCGGATTTGTGCAATGCCACCTCGAGACCCAACTGCCGGATCCTCTCAACGACTATCGCAACCCCGCGTGTCATCGCGTCGGCCGCCGCCTGATGCGACCTTCCCTGCGCCAAGACCAGCGTGTCGTCAGCGTAACAAATTACGCTGACGCCGTCAGGGAGGTCGGCCCGCAGCACCCAGTCGTAGCCGATGTCCCACAGGTGCGGCCCCAGAACCGATCCCTGTGGGACACCGCACGACATCTCTCGCCGGTTCCATTCCCTATCGCGACCGGGGTAGATGACGGCTCTGTCCGTCAGGTACGCCCCGACTATTCGACGGAGGTAGGTCGGCACCCGGTGATACCGGAGTGCTTCCCCAATGCAACTCCAGGGCAGGGTGTTGAAAGCGTTGGCGATGTCGAGTGACACCGCCACGACGACCCTACCCTGGGACACCGCGTCCCCCGTCGTGAAGGCTCTAACGCGCATGATGGCGTCCACCGTCGAGCGCCCCTTGCGGAAGCCAAACTGGCAGTCCGCAAGGTCCGGCCCCGTCCTTCCAAGGTGCCCGACGAGGCGGCCCGCAATGATTCTCTCGAAGAGTTTGCCGACCTCGTCGAACAGCACTATGGGCCGGAATGCGGACGGAGAGTCCGCAGGGCGCCCTGGCTTCTGTATAAGGACCAGCTTCCCCGTCTTCCAACGGAGCGGAAACTGGCCTCTTTCCATGCATGCGCTAAAGAGCGCCTCCAGTCGGGGCCCGAGAGCCCCTGAGGCCAGGACCCAGGCTTTACCAGGCAAGCCGTCGGGTCCTGGGGCGGTATTCTTGGCCTTGAGCCTTCCAACCGCCGCTCTCATTCACAAAAGCTCTTGAGATATTAAATTAATTTGGCAAAAAATACAAGCAAGAAATATATAATTAAGTAGATATCGTTACACGGAACGTTACGACTACATGGAATACTATTTTAAGTTTGATGACCAGCCTGAGCCATGTTGCTCACCGAATAAATTACAACAACAGTGGTATTTTCCTGAGAGTTGATCCGTGCCATAATCAAACCAATGTTGGAATGGAAAGTACCGAAATCAATTGGCTGCTTCCCAATTTCATGGTTACTATATATTTCTACTATATCTAGGTAATTAGAAGTTGTTCATAAATTAAAGAGTTAATTACAGGTCTCCAAAAGTGATAATGCGCATAGAAATCTTCGCCACTGTTCGGCAACGGTCGTATTCCCCGAGCGTCGGAAGACGATATGTTTATAGAGTGGTTAAGTGCATTTCTTCATGCATAATTTAGTAAGATTATGTGTTTTATCCTAAAAGAGATAAATATTGATTTATCAGTAACGAAATTTGATTCAATAATTCCATGTAAGTAAATAGCGAGCTATAATTCATATAAGTCTAAATCTGATTTTTAATATGTTTTTTCTAGTACTTAATATGCATTTTACGTAGGTATTTTAAATTTTTTAATATTGAAAAAACGTGAAAAATGTTAGTATATTTAAATATTTTACAAAATTAACTATTTCAATTTGAATAAGATAATTAAAGTTGAAATTAAATTCACCTTTGAAAACAAAACCAAGAAGGGTGTGTAATAGCAGCTCTATATAATTCCAGACAAAGAGAACACGTGCAGTCACCACCAATATAACAAGACGACTGACGGACCTTTGACTGACCGCCGACCGCCCGAATTGTTTTTGATTGTGTACACATGATATTGACTCCTATTTCTTTCAAACAAGGTGCAAAATGCAAGTGCATTGTTAAGGACTCGAACGATTCAATGATTCGGGTGTTTCCGGGAATACGACAATTAGCGAAGATCTGCATGTGCATTATTAATTTGGGAGTACTGTACCTTTGTTACCCTGCCTCTTTGCACGTGCGCATCACTGCTCAAATTTACGTTCTAGGTTCGATTCTTAGGCTGGCCACGTGTCATGAATTTTCCCAGTGGGAGTCGCCGGAGTCTGGATTAAGCCTAGGTATTGTTAATAACTTTGCCCCCTATTAGGTGGGTACATGGGACACATGGGTGTACCTCTAGATGCTATACCTACTCCTCTGCCTGCAGCTCCTTAGGGTCTTAGAGGACTATTCTCCTACATTCCTCTTCAACGATACATGTACAGGCATGATAGTACCTATTCTATTAATTTCTGTGATGTCAGTGAGGTATATTTTTGACCATAACTCCTTCGTTGGAATTGAATTCATGAGACGGGTTCAATTCATAATGAGATATAAAATTTTAATTTAGCACTTACCTTAATTTCAGACGTGGTTGGTGGCGCCATCTCTACGGTGTAAAATCCTTTTAGAACTTTTATTTTCTTTGCAAGCTCAGACTTAGTCGCGGTTTCTGCTCTTTCTAAACCAACACAGAAGTTTGTTACAATGATGTTTGGAAACAGATACGACTGCGAAAAATTTGAAAATAATGAAAACGACAAAATGTTCCAGTGTGAAAACCAGAGCCGTGGTCCTATAACTCTCTTAAAATACTACATAATCAGCCTACATCATTCCCACTGCTGGGAAACAAGCCAAGGGGGCTTGTTGCTTGCTGAGTGAGAGAGTGGGCCATAATTCGCCACGCGGGCCCAATGCGGGTAGGTGGAAGTCACGTCTTCGATTTATTTTTTTGTTCGGACTCGCATCCCGTCATACTTAAAATGGTATCCTACTTTCTTGTTTTGTAACACTACCAACACCCACTGGGCAAATCGGTATACGAGCAAGGCAACAACGGCCACCTCGTTCATTGAAATCAGTTCGAAGCTTAAGGTTAGCTGGACTCATTGACGATGCATGATGGGAATTCGATATGTTCTGAACAATATATTAACCTTTCATCACTTCCATCAGTTTCTCTTTGTTCCTAGTAATAGCTGGCTTATATATTTCAGTCAATTCATGCTGCATCATCGCCCATCTGCCACCTATGGATAAGGCAAACTTTATGTTCCTTCCGTAACATAAAGGGCTACGGAAGGAACATGGATGGGTTTTAGTCAGTAAGAGTCTGACACTCCCTTCCGCTCCACCCAGAGCGGGAGCAGCCATTGGATGATTTCCCAGCCTTAAAAAAAAAAAAAAAAGAAACATCTCTCAGGCATGCCGAACATTTTGAGAACGTTTTTCATTAACCCTTCATGGTTAACAAAAGTTGCACAACAGTGTTGCAGCAACATCATTTTGTGTTGCAAAGGAATCGAAATCGGTTGCTCACACAACACTGCACGCAATGTCGCAGCAACATGTTTCCAGCAGCACAACAAGTTGCTGCACATAGAAATAGTACTGTTTCTACAAGTGCGACAACGTTGCGTCAAGTTTGCACAACATTTGTTTATCATGATTAATGATCCAGGGACGCACCCTTGCTTCGCACGATTTTTACGACAAAATTTAGAGATTTTTGTATAAAGGTAAATAATAACATCAATATTATGAATGTCTATGTTCACCAAATAAGCCTTCGGGAATCAATTCTCTCCAAGATGGTGATACCCCGCATTAAATTTCGTTGCGGAATTTAGAAAAACAACGCAGTTACCCAGTCAGCCACGAAAAGCAGCCTTAACTTAAAACTTTTGTTGTTGTTGTGTTGTATTTATTTAGGAATGCGAAGCTCCACTCTGCACCCCTGAAATGAAAATACTTACGAAAGATATTCGCCAATTTTGCTACACTCAGGCTTGTAGACATTTTGAGATAGATATGGTTGATTAAAGACTAAGTAATTATCCTCCTCAAGCGTTCCTAAATGCCTATTCAGGCTTATTTTTATTATTTCTTGAAAGTCACGAATGTGTCAATTCTGTAATTTTGTACTGTCAAAATAGGTACATTTTTACGTCAAAAGGAGTTTTTTTTTAATTTACAATTCGGACTCTATGTCAGTAGGTACTTCAGATATAACCTTAGAGCATTAAGGTTATATGCTCTAAGACAGATGTTTTCACACTTCGTTTATCATGATTTAGTGGAACTGAAATCTCTAAACACAAAATGAATCAAGAGTGAATTCATAAGTGAACTGATCATTTTAATTTTCGGCACTCGACATCATTCATAAAAAAAACCTAGCATTCTAAAAGCTTTATTGACATTTTCGACATAGGGTAGGAATGAGGTACGTTATCGAAAACTCGTAAATCCACAAATTGATCTACCTCTTGGACAGCAGTAGGATATATACCACAAAAGGTATACTTGCCATTGTTTAACAGCCTAGAACGTGTCTCAGGAATAGGGCTATAAAAGGCAATATTCGTTGTTCCAGTTATAAGGTCGTTCAAACAAACAAGCTCTATCTTCAGCTTTACTATAAATTCAAATTCAAATATTTTAATTCGGAATTATTGCATCCATATATTGTTAGTAGTAGTTTATCTTAGCCTAATGTTAGTACCAATGCATTCTTAATTATAATGTATTGTTTGCATGAAATAAAGAAGCTTTACTTTGATAAACTCGTGGCTTATAAGTCATAACCAGGTAGTAACCAGGTAAATCAGGTTAAGCTACGCTTACCGGGGTTGGCCGTGGACCATCTTTACATACCGAGACACCTCCGTGTCTCGGAAAGCACGTTAAGCCGTTGGTCCCGGCTGTCATTTGTGCATCTTTGACCGTCGGTACGGGTAGTCAGAAGCCCGAAAATCTGACCGCCAGTCTTACCAAGGGGTATGGTATCAAATTACCTAGTTACTGACTGGGTTGTGGAGGACAGATAGGCAGTCGCTCCATGTAAAATACTGGTATTCAGGTGCATCCGGTTAGACTGGAAGCCAACCCCAACATAGTTGAGAAAAGGCTAGGCAGTTTTTTTATTATTTTGATAAACTATAACATCACGCCTGTTTCATTAGATAGAGGTGTACCTTTAATACACCCACATTTCACTTGTCATGTTGTGTTGTAGTTGTTGTTATTATAAGGGTTCCGTACTCAAAGGGTAAAATGAGACTCTATTACCAAGACTCCGCTGTCCGTCCGTCCGTCTGTCCGACTGTCACACCAGGCTGTATCTCATGAACCGTGATAGTTAGAGAATTTAAATTTTCACAGATTTATTTCTGCTGTCGCTATAAGAACAAATACTAAATAACAATAGAATATATACAGGGTGGAATTTTGTAATGCCCCCTGGAGGGAAAGTACTCTTAATACTGTAGATAGAAAATTTTACTCAAAGGAAACATTCCTTTATTTTTGAATAGAAAGAAAACTGCATTCAAAGATTACCAAAAAATCACTTGCCACACCCGGGAATCAAACTGACTAAAATCTGCAAAAAGTACACACTGTACTTTTATTGCCGCGATCGTTAGTATGAATTATAAGGATGAAATCTCTCGAACAAACTTGATAAATTAAATGATAGGGAAACCATGAAATCTTTAATTATTTACAAAAAATTGTAAACTAATTAATTAGTTGCTCGAAATGGGCTCCATTTTCTTGGATACACAAATGTATTCTTCTTAATAAATACCTTTAATACCTGGATTGGTACAAACGGCACAATCAGATGGCCTGCGAGATCACCAGATCTCACCCCTTTAGATTTTTTTTTACGGGGATATGTTTAAAACTAAATTTACATTAAATCTTATGCGAATGTAAACGAGTTGAGAGTTGAAGTTCAGAATACGATTTATAATATTCACCACAACACGTTATTAAAGGTTACAAGAAATGAATTTGTTAGAAGAATACATTTGGGTATCCAAGAAAATGGAGCCCATTTCGAGCAACTAATTAATTAGTTTAATTTTTTTTGTAAATAATTAAAGATTTCATGGTTTTCCTATCATTTAATTTATCAAGTTTGTTCGAGAGATTTCATCCTTATAATTCATACTAACGATCGCGGCAATAAAAGTACAGTGTGTACTTTTTGCAGATTTTAGTCAGTTCGATTCCCGGGTGTGGCAAGCGATTTTTTGGAAATCTTTGAATGCAGTTTTCTTTCTATTCAAAAATAAAGGAATGTTTCCTTTGAGTAAAATTTTCTATCTACAGTATTAAGAGTACTTTCCCTCCAGGGGGCATTACAAAATTCCACCCTGTATTTATGGGGGCTCCCATACAACAAACGTGATGGTTTTTGTCGTTTTTCTAGATACGGAACTCTTCGTGAGCGAGTCCGACTTGGCCGGTCTTTACTAAAAAGTTTGGTTATTTTGCTATTTTCTGCCATTATTTATTATTTTGACTTAGAAAAAAAATTAGACCACAGGGATCATTAATAATAATTGGTGTCTCAAAAGTGGTAAAGCAAAAACGAGGAACGAATACAAATAAAAATTAAAACAAATTGTTTTATACAAATTTTCTATTCATTTATCATGAACTAGCATCAACACTTATTTTATGATAATTATGAAGCATATATCGGTAGTAGAATAGACACTTTAAATTAATGTAAAAAAAGACATCACCAAGTCGAGAGCCACATATTCCCGATATGTTTATTAGTTTGTGTAGGGTCGTACTTGAGAACCATTTAGAGAGAGTAGATATTAAATATAAAAGTCTAATTGTTTTCGGTTCTTGTAATTCAGTCTTTTGCCAGCATTTAGGGTGCAAATCCAAACTTTGGGCTACACTACTGAGAAATTCCTCGTGATAAAATAATGCGGCCCGACCTTGGCCAAACTCTACGCATGCTGAGCAGTACCTCTTGCGACCACTAGACCAACGGGGCAGACAAACTCATAGTCAGTTGTTTTTTTAATTTTTTTTATTTTGCCTGAACCGCTGCCGTGGTTCTTGATTGAGAACTACTTTCATTTAGCTTTTTTAGGCGGTGTTTTATTTTTTCCTTTGGGCTTCCTTTTGGCCTTATCTCTCGGCTTAGGCTTAGGCTTAGCTTTTGCTGCTTTGGCTTTTGGATCTTCTTTTGGTTTCTTAGCTGCCATCTCAGCTTTCTGTTTTGCAGCTGCTTCTTGGGCTTTTTTAACAGCTTCAGCTGCCTGCCTTGCTATCTCTTTAATACGCTCAGCTTCTTTCGCTTTCGCTTCAGCCTTTCGTTTGTTCTCATGTGCTTTTATTGCGGCTAAGATTTCTTGTTTTTCTCTTTCAGCTTCAGCATCTATTTCTCTTATTCTGCCAGCTATAACTTCAATAAAACCGTTTGTAACTCTTCCAGCTAACCTTTCCATTCTCCTACCCACCGGTCCATTAAAGAAGTTCACTGTCAGTGGCGGTACCGCTTCCACTTTTAAATACCTCCATGAAGTAGCTCCAAAACTCTGTGCGGATTTCGCGACACCTAAAATGTACGCATAATAGGTTTATAAACTAAATAATCTCTTGACACCATCTGATTATTTCCTAACCATTTAATTACCTGTAAAGAATCTTTCCAATCATTTTTTTTCATTTAATTTTTTTTTTACATGCTCTAACTCTTTCTCGAGATATTTGGCCTCGTCAGGAAGTTTTCGGTTGCGCATTTCTTGTAGTTTACATGTCATCTTTTCCACTACTTTCTCTATATTAGTTTCTATTTTATCTACATGTTCATTGTCCACAATTGGTTTGGCCCTAGTCTTCATAACATAACCTTTAGCTGAACTCCAACCTTTTTTAACAAGAGGTTGAATTTTATCCAGAGAAACTGCGGACAAAACAAATGTGGACTTATTTAGAATGTTTTTACTATCTAGTATTGAACTACTTTACATATTGTTTATACTAACTCAGAACATAATTATATTAGAACTAAATTTATTGCACTTTATATTGCTTAACCCACTTTTGTTTTGCAACAGTCTCTCTAAAACATATTAAACAAACATACCCAGGGTTGCGTCGAGGGCCTTCCTCATCATCCTGGATGACATATTATGTAATAATATCGAGGATTTTTAAAATTGCTTTATGAGTACCATTAATTTGGTTGTAGATTTCTATAAAATGTCACAAACATTTTTGGCCCACCAAGTTAATGTAGAACTCGTGGGCCTATTTTCTGGTCATGTTTGTCAGTTGATTTAGGCTGTCATAATCATAGATGATACACTATTAGCTAGTCATAATGACTTCAATAATTGACATTGTTTTTAATAGGCAACGTGCCTGTACAAAGTTTGGAATACAACCTCTTTCGTAGACGTCCACGTAAATGCAAAATACGGCCATAAACTATACCTGAATTTTGTACAAAGGTAGTTTTTTACTCACCTATATCTTTCGAGGTGTTGATTATTCCGTGGCCAAGTAGCTCCTTATAAGTATAAACTTGACAAACAAACAGTCAATCTACTTCAAATTTCAATAACATCAATATCAACGCGTGATAAGCGCACGTTCCGGTTAGATATACATATAAGCATGCAAATAAATCTGCAATACACGGAACGACCTCGAAGATCAAATTCCTCTACACTGCTGTTGCGGTGTTCAAGTGACACCAGAGGAGATTTTCTAACAGAGACAATACTTCATTATTATGACGTTGGTATAATAGCAGACATACGTGTCACTTCCACATATAATCCGTCTGCCTTCAAAGCAAGTCAACAGGCATCTTCTGGGCTCGCTCCATCATAGAGCTCATCCATCGCTTTCCATAAGGCGTGATTGAAGTCAGAGCATTGTAATCGCACTCGATGATGATGAAGTATGATGACGAACCTCATAAATCGTGTCCGGTTTTTACGGTGAGATTTTTATACTGGGTGTAACCGAAAGGCTATATACGTACAAAAGGATATGCTACAGGCCACCGAACTGAACAAATTTTACTATGAGTCCAACAAATCTGATGTTCCCTACATTTCGACGAGTCACGTGACCAAAAATGTAGAACAGCTGATTTATTTTTTGCGATATCGGAGTTGGTCCCATAGTAAAAGTGTTTTAGTTTGGTGGTCTGTCGACACCCGGCGGGTCGCATAACAATCAACTCAAGTTTGGGTATGGTATGGGGGTGGAAAAGCTTCCTTGACGACGGAGAACTGACATCTTTAGAAAGTAGGGTTACTATGAATGATTGTGTCACTTTTGGAAGTGGTGATGCTACCTACTGTGTGCGCTGCGTATCCTGTAGGAGAATTCCCAGATATTGATTATATTTAGGACTAGCGTCTGCCCGCGGCTACGCCCGCGTGGATGGCGGAAATTGTTACATTATTGGAGTTTTAGTATGGAACCCTAATTTTTTTTTAAATATCATTGTTCGGAAACCGGTTGAAATTCTTAACCGGTAACGATCAATGACCCTAAAACGAAATCGATTTAGGTTAAAGGTTGCACATTACCGGTTTATGCGGAAAACCGGTTTTTCATGAATTTTGGTTTTGATAATGCAAATTAACCGGTTAATACCAATTTTGATAGGGTCCCCGGGCCCCGCTACTCTCGCTCGCACGGTCTGGACGTTGCAATGTCATTCAGTTACAAAATTTTAGTCGCATGCAAGTTCTGGGGTAATGTCACTATAACTTGTTGGAAGTGCTAAATAATAGACTATAACAATTTAGGTACGAATTACGAAATTTACCGGTTAATTTGGGTGTCAAAACCGTTTGTGCTTATAAACCGGTAACGCTTTATCATTTGGGTTACATAAAAACAGTTCACTTGTTTAACCGGTAAATAAAGGAACGACATATTTACCGGAATTTAATCGAAATTAACCGCTTTTTAAACCGGTTCCGAGCCCTGGAAAATATAATAAATGTCACCCGGGGATACTGTAGCTTCCCAACAGTGAAGAATTTTCCGAATCGGTTCAGTATTCAGAGCCTATTCAATGCAAACAAACAATCAAATCTTTCCTCCTTAAACATTAGCATAGATTATAGATAGATAATGCACCGATACCCATGGTCTGGGCTACTGTGGCGTGGTTCAACTGTGTGCGTTTCGACCGCGCGACCATGGCGTCATATTAAAAAAAAAACCATGCCAAGATTTTGTAAAAATTTGTAAAAGTTGATTCTCAAAACCATAAATTTGTCAAAGTTATGGTTAAAAAGTTCTAAGGGTTTGAACGTGGCCGCGCCATCGAAACGCGGAGAACCGCGCGGCCACGGAGATCTCTAAAACTAAACGTTGCAGAGACCTGAAATTCAGGTAAATAACAGATTGAATTTGTAAAAAATTTGTAAAAATATAGAAAAAATTCCCAGGTCAATATTTTAGGAGCTATAAGACTAAAACTCCATGGCCGCGCCATTGAAACGGTGAAGAACACGTTATCGCCGATATCTCGCTGAAAAAGCTTCGCAGAGGTCTGAAGTTTTTTGTAAAACCTAGATCTGAATTTGTCAAATAGTGTAAAAATGCACAAAAAAATCCTAGGTTAATATTTTAGGAGCTATAAGACTAAAACGGTGAAAAACACGTTATCGCCAATATCTCGCTGAAAAAGCATCGCAGAAGCCTGAGGTTTTTTGTAAAACCTAGATTTGAATTTGTCAAATAGTGTAAAAATGCACAAAAAAATCCTAGGTTAATATTTCAGGAGCTGTAGTACGGTATCGCGTAGAAATATGTCGTGATTATCTACCGAAGAAAGTAAGAGTAAAGCGAGTTTTTTATTGTAAACAACACCTATTAATATGTAAAACTATATAAAACCAGACAAAATGATTTTTTTTTCGGTTTTTATAACTTTTGATACGTCTTGAATATTTCAATAGGGTGACTATGGCTTTTTGTCTACGGAAAACTTTCCACCTATCGTTTTAGAAATCACTAACTGTTCCTCGCAGTTTCACCCGCTTAATGCAAAATTCGAATGAATACTATGCAGTAGTTTTTGTGTTTATCCCGGACAAATAAACAGACAGACCAAATTCTAAAAACTATATTTTTGACGATTTTATTATATACTAGCTGTCCCCAGCGGTTTTACCCGCGTAGTGCCCGTTCCTGTGAGATTTTTGGGATAAAAACTTTCCTTCTTGTCCTTTCTCAGGCTATGGACTATTTCTGTACCAAATTTCATTTAAATCGGTTCAGTAGTTTTGCCGTGAACGCGAGACAGACAGACAGAGTTACTTTCGCATTTATAGATAATATTAGTATGGATTTAGATATTATAGATTTCTTTTAAAATCACTTAAATCATTGCTTGATGCTGAAAATACTGTGGTTTTGAGTAAAAGTACGAGAACCATAACAAATAACTTTACACAACATTCGTAATTTCTGTAAGATTATTTGATGAATTATTGTGTACTCAAACACATAAGTTTTGTATAAGACTAAAATCTGCCAGAAATAACACCCTATAAATACCCCATTCTTCCGTCGTTTTACTTCCTGTTGGTAAGGAAGTAAAACGACGACTGTGAATGTTGAAAAGCATGAGTTAAATATTTCTGATATAACCCTGCTAATGGGGTATTTATAGGGTGTTATTTCTGGCAGATTTTAGTCTTATACAAAACTTATGTGTTTGAGTACACAATAATTCATCAAATAATCTAGTATACATTCAGTCAAAAAAGTATCGGGAATGGATGATTTGTTTATGGTTCCAAATTCAAATTTTAGTTTTTTTTGTAGTTGTTAGATTGGCACAACTGTTTTCCATTTTGGCGCGGAGTTTGAGTTGCATCTGTTATTTATATTAAATACAGTGCTGGTTTTAGTAATATCATATATAGTGTGTATTGCGAATTTCATAATGGACAAAAATATCGAAAAAAGAGTTTGTCTTAAATTTTGCATCGCCAATGGAATTTCGTGTTCGGAGTCACTGAAAATGTTACAGAAGGCTTACGGTGAATCGACTTTATCAAAAACTCGTGCTTATGAGTGGTTCAAAGCGTTCAAAAGCGGTCGAGATGTGATGGAAGATTTGCCTCGCTCTGGTAGGCCGTCAACGTCTGCAACTGAAGTTAACATCGCAAAAGTGAAGAAAATAGTGACTGAAAATCCCCATTCAACTCTGAGAGAGATAGCCGCCGAACTTTCTGTATCTCACGAGTCGATCCGTACCATTTTAACTAATCATTTGGGTATGAAACATGTTGCTGCTCGGCTAGTCCCAAAAGATCTGAATTTTCTCCAAAAACTCAATCGCATGAAAGTCGCTGAGGACATGCTAGAACGAGTCAGTTCGGACAAAACATTCATGAAACGCATTGTTACTGGTGACGAGACGTGGGTTTACGAGTTTGACATGCAAACTAGTCAACAAGCTTCGGAGTGGCGCCTTCCAACTGAACCGAAACCGAAAAAGGAGAATTCGCGGCGAGAACTGAACTCAATTCCGGAAGCAGCGTTTAAAAAATGTTTTGATGAATGGATTATTCGTTGGCGCAAGTGTATCGTTTCTAAAGGAGCATACTTTGAAGGTGATAGAATAAATTTGGATGAATAACAGACATTTTGTGTATTATTGATCTTTTCCCGGTACTTTCTTGACAGAGTAGTATAATAAAATCGTCAAAAATATAGTTTTTAGAATTTGGTCTGTCTGTTTATTTGTCCGGGATAAACACAAAAACTACTGCATAGTATTCATTCGAATTTTGCATTAAGCGGGTGAAACTGCGGGGAACAGTTAGTGATTTCTAAAACGATAGGTGGAAAGTTTTCTGTAAACAAAAAGCCATGGTCACCCTATTGAAATATTCAAGACGTATCAAAAGTTATAAAAACCGAAAAAAAAATCATTTTGCCTGGTTTTATATAGTTTTACATATTAATAGGTGTTGTTTACAATAAAAAACTCGCTTTACTCTTACTTTCTTCGGTAGATAATCACGACATATTTCTACGCGATACCGTACTACAGCTCCTGAAATATTAACCTAGGATGTTTTTGTGCATTTTTACACTATTTGACAAATTCAAATCTAGGTTTTACAAAAAACCTCAGACCTCTGCGATGCTTTTTCAGCGAGATATCGGCGATAACGTGTTTTTCACCGTTTTAGTCTTATAGCTCCTAAAATATTAACCTAGGATTTTTTTGTGCATTTTTACACTATTTGACAAATTCAGATCTAGGTTTTACAAAAAACTTCAGACCTCTGCGAAGCTTTTTCAGCGAGATATCGGCGATAACGTGTTCTTCACCGTTTCAATGGCGCGGCCATGGAGTTTTAGTCTTATAGCTCCTAAAATATTGACCTGGGAATTTTTTCTATATTTTTACAAATTTTTTACAAATTCAATCTGTTATTTACCTGAATTTCAGGTCTCTGCAACGTTTAGTTTTAGAGATCTCCGTGGCCGCGCGGTTCTCCGCGTTTCGATGGCGCGGCCACGTTCAAACCCTTATAACTTTTTAACCATAACTTTGACAAATTTATGGTTTTGGGAATCAACTTTGACAAATTTTTACAAAATCTTAGCATGGTTTTTTTTTTAATATGACGCCATGGTCGCGCGGTCGAAACGCACACGTTCAACTTGCACCGTGGCATTCGTGCCATTTAATGGACTGCTCGTTCAGCAATCTGTGGGGCATTGGTTCAAGGCTGGGACAGTCGGAAAAAGAAACCCTGAAGCTCCTAGATCACATTGTACACGTGTATGGGATGATATCAGAGGGACTGATTGATGTGCGCGCCTTATCACATCTATGCGAGATGGACTACGTGCCTTCATAGCTGCTGATGGAGGCTCATGGTGGCTATAATACTAGTTATTAAGACAATAAATTGTTGATAGAATTTAAATAATAAATTACCTTAAAAAAATTAAGGTGTTTTGAATGTCTATTTATTTCTCTTCCTATATTTACATTTCTATAAGTTTGACCTCGCTTGATTAATGCCCGTAAATGCCAGTTCATACTTTATCATTTTACTTACGAAAAAGGTTCTATATGTATCTATCCTATACGACGAAGAACAAATAAAAAAAAACTATGCTCTATGATTACCCACATCACACATGACCTGTAAAAAAATCGCCCTTCTGACATAAAATTGTACATGCAATTATAAACCTTGTTTGGGAAAGGTGGTGGTGGGATTTTCAGACTACGACTGTACATAATATATGACCATTTCCATATCATAGTAAACCGCATGTCTCTGGTAACACTGGAACTAGCTACGAAAATGGCCTTTACTGCTACGACATAAGGGCGCTGTTAATGTTGTGCGGTCGACTTTAACAGGACATATCAATCATTCATAACAATAAGCTCAATAGTAAAACGTACGTATATAAATAATCTTTGAAAAAAATATTTCGTAATTTGAGCAAATAAGAATGCCAAATATTTGGCTTTCATTTATTACTGATTGCATTTACTTACCCTAATTATTTTCCGTTAAGAATAAGATTTCCTTGACCCATACAAATATGTGTTGGAGTTTTGTTTGTGAACCGTAAACTAATTAACCTAAAAAACATACCAGAAATGCTGGTTGGCCGAACTGTTTGGAGGCATGCACCTGAATAAAAGCATGAGAACATTATTTAAGTCTACCTCTTTTCATCCTCAGGGTTCAACCTATCTTCAAAATAGGTTCAGTAGTTACAACGTGTGAGAACGTAACAAACAGACAGACAGTTACAATAGTATGGAAATGGATAGTACCGATTTCAGGGATACAAAGTTATAAAACTCCCTGTATCTGCCTTGCCTCTGCTGTGGTAACCGGGCGGCCCACCAGAACCGTCCCAAATGTGAAAAGCAGCTGTACTCCGTGAGTTAATCCATCATCTGCCTAACCTATTACTAACCATGTTGGGATAGGCAGATGATGCATTAACTCACTACTAACCATGTTGGGATTAAGCGGGATTTTCCGAAAGGGTTACCGCTACCCCGGAACATAAAGGGCTAAGGAAGGAACATGGATGGGTTTTAGTCAGTAAGAGTCTGACACTCGCTTCCACCCAGAGCGGGAGAAGTCACTGGATGATTTCCCAGCCTTAAAAAAAAAAAACCATGTTGGGATCGGCTCCGAATGTAAAAGATGTAGCTGATTATCAGTATTTTATCTGCAGTGCTATTCTGTAAAAATCACACCGTAAATATATGTGTAAAGTGAGTTTAAAGTGAGCTGTCAATAGTATCAATCCTTAGCATCAGGTGGAATAACGAAGACAGCTAAATTTAATTTCACTTCACCTAAGTTTTCACCGTGAGGTTTGTACAGAATAGACCGGCAGACATAAATCAATATGATGATGATGAAACGTCGTTGACTAGTACCTAGGCCAGCAATATAAAATTCTAAGTGCCTACCTGTCATCATTTGAATCAAGGTTTTGTCCAAAATTACTGTCATTTATATTCTCAAGTTAAAAGGAAATTAATAAGTATGTACAGACGCCAGCACATCAAGCTATCCCTAAATGTCAAATTTTCTCAATTAAAAATGAACCTTATGTCTTTGCAATAAAGTTGAAATACCTAGTATCAAAGAAATTTGACAGATTGTGGTAACTTGATGTGCTGGCCTCTGTACGTCTTGGAGGCTACAGAATTCCTAGTTACTGCCACTTAACATGAGTCATGAGTTAATAGTACCTACTAAATTACTATGATGTATAAATCACATAACTTAACCATACATAATCTATGGTAAACGGGGACAAGGAAATTATATAATCAAAGGGACTTTTATTTGCAATTATTAGTAATTTCCTGCGTGTATGTCTATTTGATAGACGCCATGTTTTTTTAGGATATCAATAGGCTAATATGATTTGAACTTTGCTTTTCTGAAATGAAAGTGAGTTGGTGATGGCTGATCAAGCGTAGGTTGCTGGAGCTGATGGGTATTGTGTGGTGAACGCAATGGGCTGAAGGCTCTGACAACGAAGACGAAGACGCTCTGGGTGGCGCGGAAGGGAGTGACGGACTCTTACTGACTAAAACCTATCCATGTTCCTTGCTACGCCCTTTGTGTTCCGGCACAGGGTAAATCTTGGCATCAATGGTAAATCTTTCAGACAATCCCTCTGGTCCGGCAGGCAATGGCCCTAACGAGCCCGTTCCTTAATGTTGACATCTCTTTGAGGAGTGCGTGGCCTAGTCCTGATCGGACGGTGAGCTACCCATTACCGCTCGCAGGCCTGCGTCTACAGTGGGCGGTAGTCGTCAGGCAGCTCTCAACGCCCGGAGCGTCTCCCGAGACGTGAGGCTCTGTCCCTCAATTAAGTAGTGTTGCCCAAAATCGGTCTTGGTCTTGCAGTCTTGGTCTTGGTCTTGCATTTTCGCAAGACCAAGACTGCCTTATTGTAGCAAGACCAAGACCATGACTGAACCCTGCAAGACTTGAGCAAGACAAGACTTAAGCCTGCAAGACTCTTGCGTCTTGCAGTTAAGACAAACTGAAATTTGGGCGTTATTAAGTAGGTACCTATTTGGTTTCAATCCCGATTTTGATAGACGTTCTCCAGTATCAAAACCGTAGGTATCGTCATAACACTAAACTAAGGGCTGCAGTTGTATCTTGGCAACGCGCCTCTCGTCTGAAAGAACCCTAAAAGGTATTGTATTGATTAGGTAGGTACTTATTATATTTCAACTATTTATTAAGTAGGTAGCGTGTTAATACTTACAAATCTGGCTTGGCCCCTCAGGGCCAAGCCTGCCGGGTAAGCGGGATTATCCGAAAGGGTTACCGCTACCCTGGAACATAAAGGGCTACGGAAGGAACATGGATGGGTTTTAGTCAGTAAGAGTCTGACACTCCCTTCCGCTCCACCCAGAGCGGGAGCAGTCATTGGATGATTTCCCAGCCTTAAAAAAAAAAACAAAGTCGCGCGATGAAATGACTGAAATATTAAAAATTTTAAGGGGGTTATTGATGTTCCTGACCTGCATAATGTAATCTGCAATCTATTTGTACCTGACAATGACTGTCGTAGCAGAAGACACCACTTACTGGCTATTCTAACTGGCCGTTCTGTGTCACACTCCAAGTCACCTATTCCTCGGATGTCCGAGCTGCGATTAATGCTGTCCTGTCGGTCGATTCTGTTTAAATCTGACAGTGAAAACTTAGATGAAGTAAGCTTGAAGTGAGTTCTCGTTCCACCTAATGCTATTGACACTATTGATAGCTCACTTTATAACTCACTTCAGCTACGTTTTCACGGTGAGATTTTTACAGAATAGCACAGCACTACTATGTGGGTGAACTTAGCAGAGCAGTTCCCAGCAGAGCGCAAAAAAACAAGAGTTCTATTCGCATGCGGAAGAGTTCTAGAGTTCCTGATACTTAAAAAAAATAGTTCTGGCGTTTTTGCCTGAAAATACGCATATACGTTGAATGGAAGATTGTCATCTTCCTTCTGTCAGAATTATTAAAAATTTGTGAGAAGAATAAATGACTGTGTTTTCAAATAGATAGTGCCATTTGGCTTCAACCATTCTATGAACATAAATACATATCTTTCGTATAATTCGCCGCCGTAATGCAAGTTGAAAGACAACGTAACAATGTAAAGTCGTCATCCATCACTTAGTAACGCGTCATAAGTCACATAATAAGCTCTAATTGATGTGTCACAACGCGCAACGCACGACACGCGCGTGCTACGTACACTTTCGCCACGGTCAATGTTGATGCAACACCAAATTGTCGCCAAGACGTTGCAACTCACGTTACATCTTACTGGTTTAGACAATTAACACATATTGTCCCACCAGACGGTCAGGCAGTGACCTAATGCGGGATTGGTGTACAGTCGTCAGCAAAAGTCAGAAACTCATCTATACATATATAAAATTTAAGTGTTAAACTGTTTGTAATGATAAAATAACAGCTTTTAACAAATTCATACAACCCTTCCATTCCAATCAGAGGAGGAGTCATTTGATTATCTTCAAAAGTAAAAGGTTCATTTAGGGGGAATGATGTAAAATGCCACTGTAAAATCTTTCATAAACACTATGGAACGCAAATAAACATATGAACTTGAATATTAAAATGGAAACTTCACTATTACCATTTAAATTATATTGTATACATTTGTTTCCGACTCCCTCGTTGGTCTTAGTAGTCACACGCGCTACTACTGAGCATGAGGTCCTGAGTTCGTTTCCCAGGTCGAGCAAAAATGTTACCAATAACTCCGGTTACACTAACATTGTGCAACATACTGGGGATATTTCGGGAAGCCCTCGCGGAGGCTTCAAAATCCGTATCACCCTGTATTTGAAGATTAGAGTGGCTACATACATAAGTAGCTTAAGATTATGATAATTTTTAGGTAATAGCAATTGCCTGGATACTAAACATAATAATATACTACAGGCGCTGAATGCAGAATCGTTTTTTTTAAGTTCCCTCGTGGTATTGTATGAAGATTTACTATAAGCTGCATTGTTGCAGTTTGTGTTTGAATGAAATCGGAAATAACTATATAACGTGAGTAAAATTTGCCTATAGTAGGCATGTAGCGTCCTATCCATGGCTCTTTGTCTACATTGGTTGGTAGTCGGTTCATGAGGTAAATTCCACTGAAGATCTGACTGACAGCCCTCAAACGGTCACCTCAACCTCAACTTAGTGTTCCTCAAAACATTAAAATAATTTTAATATAATTCAAAATGACAAGTGAATGTCGTTGCTCACTGTACAAACAATACAAAGTGTGAATGAAACAACGTGTGTATCTCGTAAACAATAGACGCAGCATTGTAAGCGAAGGTGAGTCTGATTCAGCCATGGGCCCATGACTGCTAGATATTTGAGGTTAATCAGTTATGTAACGAAACCTCATCATTATCAAATACTTGGTAATGTTTAAGTATGTCGGTTACATTTGTTCACATCATTGTGGTAAGGTTCTACGTTGCTGACATTGAACGCTTTTGGTTGGATTTGCACAACGTTTTTAATGAAATACTGGAAATATTTTTATATTGTGTTGATGTTTTTGTTACTTGTTTTATTTTTGTGTAACCATATTTTGTTTAAAAGAATGTCTGTGGAGTTTCTTGCCCGTTCTTCTTTGTGATCTGATTTGGAATGGGCATCTAGCTTCATTTTTCTGACTGACCCTGTTGGCAATTCAAAAGTGCTTGTAATTGGTTCATTTGATATAAATACGAGTACTTTGACTTTGAGTTTATAACAAAAATAAAGGTTTGAAAAATTATCATTTCACAACTAAGTTATAACAAATATCCAAAATATAGGTTACTCAAATATAAATCAGGTGTGCTAACATCGTGATTTATTATATGTATGTAATAAATCATAGTGTGCAGTGATAGCCTAAGTGGTGTGACCATCGGACTGCCAAGTCATAGGTCTCGAGTTCGAACCCAAGACACGCACCTCTGATTTTACGGATTCATGTGCGTATTGTATAATTATCACTTGCTTAATTTATTCATTAAAATCGGTGAAGGAAAACATCATGAGGAAACCAACATGTTTGAGAGAGATTCTCAACAGCATGTGAAGCAAGTCAGAGGCCCATGGGCAGGTTAAAAACTCTGACACCAGGTTAGTCACTAACCACGCGAAAAGAAGAAGAAGAAGATAAATCACATCACGACTTATTCCCCGAAGAGTTAGGCAGAGGTGTACCCGTAGTAGGTACAGAGGCCAGCACATCAAGTTACCACAATCTGTCAAATTTATTTGATAGTATTTCAACTTTATTGCAAAGGCATAAGGTTCATTTTTAATTGAGAAAATTTGACAGTTAGGGATAGCTTGATGTGCTGGCGTCTGTATACCCACATTTCGACAGTTATGTTTAAGTCCCGTGTAATTAAATAGGGGGCGGGCCTAATGCTATCAACCGGGCACATATCCAGACACCGGGCTGCTACTGAAAAATTCCTAATAGCAAAATCCATTAACACTTACCCCGACTTGGGAATCGAATCCAGGACCTCTTGTTTATTATATCATTTTACTGTAATAGCGACCGGACTATGCAAATTCAAAATAGGACGTATGAATTAAATTTTAATTACGCTGGCTATCTCGGCGTTTCCTCTTAATTCAGCACAAATATCGCATCAAAATTCAGAAGAACAACGAAAAGTGACTTTAATCAATTATCATTACATAGTATAAAACAAAGTCGCTTTCTGTCCCTATATCCCTTGTATGCTTAAATCTTTAAAACTACGCAACGGATTTTGATGCGGTTTTTTTTTAATAGATAGAGTGATTGAAGAGGAAGGTTTATGTGTATAATTTGTCGATATATTATGCGGGCGAAGCCGCGGGCGGAAGCTAGTAATATTATAAATTCGAAAGTAACTCTGTCTGTCTGTCACCTTTTCACGCATAAACCACTAAACGAATTTCGTTAAAATTTGCCAAAGAGATAGATGGCATCCTAGGGAAGGACATAGGCCATTTTTTGTCTTTAAAATTTCCCTAAAGCTCCCCCTTTAGGGATATTTTAAAGACAAAAATATAGGGGATGAATATTGCGATATAACCGAACTCCACGCGGACGAAGTCGTTGGCAAAAGTTAGTTTATAATTATTATTAATGTATAATGTATGGATAAGAAGCTTCTACGCAATGTTGACATTAAAACATAAATTATCTGTGCAAATAGCTTTATTCTTAGCCACAACCATAACAAATATTAGGTTATTTCAGACCAAATATTTGGTTACGATAATAATTACAAAATATTTGTTCAATCGACTACGCAATTATGAAATTTATGATGACAATAACGTTACGTGTTACAACCAAAATTACGAATTGCGCGATTAAATGGAAATATTATTCAAATTGCTGTAACAATTAGTGTTAACATCTAAAATAATTCATACCTCCTACATTATGCTGTTTTATGTTCGAACACAATGCGGCGTCACGCATGTTTGTTACGGATATTGCCAAATACAACTTCATTCACCTATATAGTAATTTATTTATAGTTAATTAAAACGGCATAACACGAATTACATTAAGTAATCAAAATAGAAACATGAAGAAGGATTAAAAATTTACAATTTCGTGTTATAGGTATTTTTTTTTGAGGGCCGGCAATCATCAATTGACCCCTTCCGGGTGGAGCGGTAAGGAATGTCAGACTTTTACTGACTAAAACCCATCCATGTTCCTTCTTTAGCCCTTTATGTTCCGGGGTAGCGGTAACCTTTTCGGACAATTCCGCTTAGTGTTATAGGTATAAGGTTTACTTAAAATTAACATGGAACAGTAGACACCCTTGCATACCTTCTTTCACAGATCACCAGATATACGGCCAATTTTACACCATCCCCAAACAGATTCAGGGTTGGTAGTCAGAAGGGTGTTCAGCCTCTCCAAAGTAACTACTACTCCTCAGAAACTGGAGATACAGCTCTGGCGACGGGCTAGATAGCTACCTAAACAGCTGATCGGCAAGGACAACACAGATACACTGCGTTCATATCCTGACGGGTGATGAATGTGGTCGTGCATGTTGTCTTTCATTTGATCTTGCATGTAGTCAAGCATGTGGGGTCGTGTTTGACGGGCAGGGAAGAAGGTGCGACTTGGACGCTCTTGTGTTTGAGCTGTACATGTTGGCTTGATTGATTCACCAACGGTCAAGAGAACATCAAACAAATCAAAAGACCAAAGCTCTGCACACCAAATACATTTATAAAAACAACTCATAAAATCTCATTCAATTAAGATTGTCGCTTAACCACGTACTGTCTGTCTTTTTTTTTTTTTTAAGTCTGGGAAATCATCCAATGACTGCTCCCGCTCTGGGTGGAGCGGAAGGGAGTGTCAGACTCTTACTGACTAAAACCCATCCATGTTCCTTCCGTAGCCCTTTATGTTCCGGGGTAGCGGTAACCCTTTCGGACAATCCCGCTTAACGTACTGTCTGTCTGGTTCCGGTGTCGCGTAACCTCCAGTTTTGTTCCATGTTGCGTCACAATGCGATGTTTAAGATAAGAAACGATTTATTTATTTGTTTTAACATTGTATACATACAAAAGCATGCAAGATATTACTTACATTATTTGAGTCCAATCATTGTTAGCTCTAATTATCGGCGTACAAAATATTTCCATAAGCGTAGGCCACACTACGAGCTAAAGTGACTTGGCCGAGTTGAGGCTTGTAGGTACGGCGTAGGTATCTTCAATTTCATACTTCGATCCACACGGCGAATGATGAAATAACATTCAGCTATGGATGCTTAGCGGAATTATCCGAAAGGGTTACCGCTACCCTGGAACATAAAGAGCTAAGGAAGGAACATGTATGGGTTTTAGTCAGTAAAAATCTGACATTTCCTTCCGCTCCACCCAGAGAAAAAAAAAAGCTATGGATGCTGAGCTAAGTTAGCCTGGCCTGCACTTTATTTTCACAAAGTTTTTTGTAAAAGGATATTATGAAAACAAGGAAGGAATAAAAATCATGCGAATAAAAATATTTCTGGGTATTTACAATCGGCGCCGGCGCGACGTGTGTCCCACGTTCGCTGAATTTTCGTTTGGAGAACTCCCACACATAATATCATAAGACTCTTTAGAGGAAGATTTAACTTCCCACGAGCTCAACTTGCCTACTGAACCAATCAATCGATACAGACTATTGCAGTCCACTGCTGGACAAAGGCAACTTCCTAGTGGCGCTGGAGACTCGACACTCCTCCGAGCTTCGGGAAACACAGTAAGCCGCTGATCCCGTCTGTCATTCGTAGATCTTTGACGTTACAAGTCAGTCCAAAAGTTTGATACCAGTTTTACCAAGAAGTATCGACAGGTGTTGTGGGTCACGTAGGCAGTAGCTTCATGTAAAATATCAGTATTCTGCTTAATCCCATTATACTGGAAGCCGACAATCGTAGGAAAAAAGCTCGACAGATTGATTGATCTTTCAAAGAAGCTCTAAGCAAAGTCCGCTTTATAGCGTGCTGAGCGACTGCCCGACTCTGTGGCATCATTACAAGTTGCAGATAATCGTTACGATTAATATCAAATATGTAGGAAGCCACGACAATGCACCGCCGCTCACTATTTCAAAACATTTGGACCCGTTCTTTTCTTCATGTGTAATGGCGAATGCTGTTGTAAAGCAGCAGATGTGCTTATAGAGTCACTCTAGTTACAGAGATGTGTTAATATAACGCAATTTGTTAGCGGGTTAACCTTTTGAACGCATATACGTGACTAGCAAGCGCATGCCCTGTACGCCAATGACACAAATATGTGATAATGGCAACAACACTATAACACGAAATAAACAATTAAATCATTACTTTTGTGAGTGTGTATATAGATATCTTAAAAATTGAAGCTCTCGTACGTATTTAATGAAACAAATGAAAAGACGCCATGGATATTGGGAAATTCATGATGATAAGAAGAAATAAATTTCTCTCTGGCGTTCAAAAGAAGCATTAAGTAGTGAGAAAGCAAAGAAAAATGCTCTAAATAATTTAAAAACTCAAAACTACTCTTCGTTTGAGTATTAAATAATTTTGGGCATTTTTCTTACTAGATTCTCGAGCAATAAACCCATAAAGCAGGTCCAATAAAAAAATGTTTTTTTTTCTGTTAGGTACATTTTGCAACTGCAACAGCGTGTTGCGTGATAATAAGGGAAATCATGTAAAATAGAAAAGGGCTTTATTTTACTATACCGATGTAGTTATAACAGCTGGTACTCGACATTATCACGAGTGTCGCAATAATATTATAGAAAAAAACACTTAAATACGTGTGATAATTAGGTACATATAAAGGTATAATTAGGTACACTATACGCCAAGTACTTCTCCTTAGGGATTAGCTGACGTGATTAAAATTTAAGTCGCATTTTACCAGTTTTGTTTCAGTTTTCTATGATGTGTGCGATAGCCTATTGCGGCTATAGCCATATCAACCGGTCAGACATCCATTAACAGAGCTAATACGGAGATATTCCTTAGCTTCTGTCCGTGGCTCTGCACGCGTCGTTGTTGAAAATTATACAATACCTACCTGTTTAACCACCTATTTCACACATTTACGAAGGAGTTTTCTAAAAATCCTTTCTTAGCTAAAGTAAAAGAAAGGAATAAAATACGTTTATTTGCGGCAAGCATGACGCAGTAAAAAAAAAACAAACAACAAGAGAAACCAAGTTATGGGGAAGCTCAGGTCTCCCATCTCATAATCTGCAGCTGTGCTTAATTTCATCTTCGTAGGTGCATTAGTTTTGAGATTTCGTGATTAATCAGTGAGTGAATGAATGAATGAAGTGACCTGTGAGTGTGGAAATCGTTTAATTTACAAAATGAATGGGATTGTAAGTATGTTACTCAATTAGGCAGTTACCCAAATATGTTAGGTACACTTTTATCAGCCTCTAGAAAGTTTTTGCGCTTCGTTCAAAGGTACGTTGCCTTCGGCGTATAACTGGACGGTTTTTTGCTGTGTTACCAAACAATCTCGCTTGACTCATGATATGAGTGCGACGTCATAATTCTAGAGCTTTCCACTTTAATTATTAGTTTAGATAACCATTATAGTCAATAGTTAACTAAAGTAATAATCAAAGAGGAAATAATCAATTGCGTAAGTAGGTATTATAACTATATATTTCAATTCATAATCTGAGATATTACCTAATTTTGGGAATACAAAATCAATTTCTTAAAGAACAAAGTGTTAATTCCATTGCAGGCGGAATTTATTTAGGGCCTTTTTAATTATAAAAGGTCAAACGAAAACCATCTTAGAGTACATAACGCTAAAGTAGATAGTTGATTAACAGACAATTAATGAACATTATCTAAGATAGGTTATTCAAGTATAAATAGACATCTGGTATAGTTACAGTTATGTACTGCACCGTACACAATGAATTATTTTAGCAACAAATTATTGGCTACATTTCCTGCGTTTTAGGTTACGTAAACATACATTCTCTTCAGAGCGTGCACCGTATCTACATCTTAGAAATGCGGGTGGATGATCAGCAATCTTAAAGATGCAGTTGCATTTTGAACTAGTATTTCGTAATAATAGCGCGAGTAAGTTGATTTTTTAGTGTCAAGAATATCTACAATCTCTCTTTCCCTCCCGTTTTATAAACTTGTACATATTTATTATTCATATTTTAAGTCTTTTTATTTATGTAAATATTCTACAATCTACATACCTACCTATATTTGTTTTGGCCTTCCTTCTCTGAATACTCAGACGCTAAACAGCGACCACATCTTGTTTTTAAAATATGATTGAAAAATGTAAAAGTGTTTGTACAAACCTATTTAACGTGATAAACGTAAAAACACAAAGCCTGTAAAAACGCTGCTTGAAATGATTTTAACCAATTTCTAAAGAGATCTTAGAATTCATAAAAAAATGCTATTTATTTATTTATACCTTGACCTACTTATTAACTAAAATAAGTAGGTAAAGGTATTTAGGTGTAGTGCATATATGTAATAACAGGCGCACGGATCGATCCATCAGGTTAAGCTACGCTTGTCGGGGTTAGTCCGTGGATTTGTGACAATCTTTACATATCGAGAGTAATAGTATTAGTAATAGTAGTGGTAATCTGTGAAAATTTGAACAGTCTATCTATTACGGTTATGAGATACAGCCCGCTGACAAACAGACAGACGGACGGATATCGAAGACTTAGTCATACGGTTCCGTCCGACACCTTTCCGATAGAACGATACGACGACGAGAAGATACGGAACCCTAACGATAACTAAGTAAGTAGGAACCTACATAATGTTCTCAAGTTTTTGTTAAGTACCTAACTGTAGCCTATAATTAATCAGTTATAAAATTTGCAATTTGTACACAACATTAGAGGTAATTTTCTACGCTCTAATAAGCTAAAGCGGTATACCGTATTGTAGAGGAAAGTGAACTACCCGTGAGATAAAGAACTGAGCTTGTCTATAGAAATCGTGTAAGAAATGAAGTATTTTAACCAAATATTATTGTTAAAATACTGAAAATCTAACCAAAACTAAAAAGGTTTAACATAAAAAAGACCTACTTATTTTAAAATACTTAAATAATTAATAATAAAATATAAATAAAGTAATAATAAAATATTAATAACTACCTAAAATAATAATATAAACACATTTAAGCGGCCTTCCTCCTCTCTCATACTTTTCTTCTGCCCGAATCAATACTTGAGTCCGATCCATAAGCGGGTTAAACTTAAAAATTCGGATGAAATTATCTTTACTCCCCATACAAAACGTTCTGTCACATGACTACATTTGTTCATAAACGACACTGAACAACCTTTCCGGTTTAAATTTAACCTAATTAATATGTAATAACAATATTCGTACGACATTAAACAATACTTTGACCATTCAGGTCGGACACGAGTTTTGTTACACTCTATAAATGATATACAGACGCAAGCACATCAAACTATCCCTACCTATCAAATTATCCCAATTGAAAATGATACCTATGTCTATGCAATAATGTTGAAATACTATCAAAGAATTGACAGATTGGGGTAACTTGATGTGTTGGCGTCTGTACATAATAAAGAGTATTATAATCTATTTTATTCTAAATCGTAGATACCTACATGGGACACCGATAAACATAGACAGCAAATCTCGTACTTCCACATACATTCCCACGGGAAATGAGAGCGAACGGCTTGTTTCCTCATATTATAGGAATACTGTCATTAATAGGACAGCACTCTTCAGGGAACTGCCTGCTGTGTGTAGGAGAAAAGTAACTGAGCCAATAATCAACGCCTGTCATCCATACTGTTATACAATTACTTATTATTAAACTGCCAAGGGAGTTAAAACTTGAATATTGAGGATGTTGAAGCAAATGGAGCAAATTGTACGTTTTTAACAAGTCTTAGGGCTTTACCATAATCATTAAAGCAGTGATAGCCTAGTGGTGTGACTGTCGGACTGCCAAGTCCTAGGTCTCGAGTTTGAACCCCTGATTTTACATATTCATGTGCGTATTCTATAATTATCATTTGCTTAAAAATCGGTGAAGGAAAACATCGTGAGGAAACCAGCATGTTCGAGAGATATTTCTCAACAGCATGTGAAGCTAAGTGAGAGGCCCATGGGCAGCATAAAAACTCTGACACCAGGTTAGTCACTAACCACTCGAAAAGAAGAAGAAGAAGACCATAATCATTTAAGAAATGTGGTAAGAGAAGTCTCAAGTTAACAGTTGGTTCGCTTTTGGTAGCAAACTGCATGACACCTCCCATTACTGTTCGAATGTTGAGCTAAGAACCTAGACATAGTGGCGTTCTATGAGCGATCACGATGTAGAAATACGTAATTCTTTGGAAGCGGTTACTTACTTTAACCTTTTACTTTAGCAATAATAATATTTAGAAAATTACCCACCTGGCTAAACTAACAAACTATTCCAAACAAAAAAAAACATTCCAAAAACAAAACGAAATATTGTAATAAAAAAAAATCAGATCTACATTTTTTTATATCTTGGTTCAAACTATTTCAGCTTGTAGTATGATTCAAGAAGAGTCAAGCTGTAGGGATATGTCAACTCCCAAAGAGCTGATGGTACCGGGTTAAAAATAAAACCGCATTAATTTGTCCTAGAATTCTAAGTTGAATTCACATTAATATTTAATCTTCTAGCTCACTTCCCCTTGCCAGCTCTGTCAGCTGACTCTCAAATCCTTTTTGTACTATCGGCATTCCGATAGATATTATTTCTATCTTATAATTACTAGAAAAGGTTTATTATGAACTAAATAGGTTAAGAATCTCTACAATACCATAGATTTTTTCTTGCGACGGAGATATCTCGATATGAATCGCTCATCGTCCAACAGTGAAGCATTTGCCGCAACAAGCGCAAAGCCAATATTTTAGCAACGTGCTCCTGAATTTCATCATTGTAAAAGCTTGATAAACGGTTCTGTGGCATAAGGCAAAAAAAAACACTAATAAAGCCAGGTTAAAAGCCAGATTACATTATAATTACCCAACTACTAGCCTATTAAAACTGTGTATGCCCATCAATCGTGCATGACGGCATTAGTCGTGACGAGATGAGCTCCACGACCACTTACGTATTCATAAGACGGTCACGGTATTCAAATATTTTTTTTAGATTTCTCATTCACCATCGTTCCTCTGTTTAATTATAAATCTTTAGAAAAATTAAGGAAGCGTTTATGAATGAGGAAACAAAAGCTTCAACGAATATGGTTAAATGTCATGTAATTAAATAACAAGGTGAGGTCTTGTGTTCATCTTCGTCTTATGTGTGTCGGAAATTGTATTCTTACAGGATTCATAGAACAATTGACGCGTGGATTGTTCGATAGGGCTACCGCTGCCCCGGAACACATAGGGCTAAAGAAAGAACATAGATAGGTTAACCTGTAAGACTCTGACACTTTTCCGCTCAACTCACAGCGGGAGGAGTAATTTGATGATTTCCCAACCTTAAAAAAAAAGGATACAATGTAAAACTTATACTTGCAGACTATTACAACATTATTTTTAGTAAATGCGAAACCTGAATATAGTTTGTTCAAGATGAGGAACTGAATCGATTGTAATAATTTTTCCACCATGTTATATTTTTTCCCAAAAATATTTCAAAAAGGTTACAAGTTAGACACCTAACATTATCAATGAGCGCAAAATGATGCTGGTGGCGCGAACGGCGCGCGCGTATTGACCATGTTTTTGTACGGATAACCAGGTAACATTTATAACAAGCACAAAAACCACAAAATTATACTTTATGGTTTTTCATAATTCAGTTTTGAAATTTTGTACATACTTTCTTTACATAAAAATACTAACTACGTGTTTCGGGTTTCGCATATACTAAAACTAATGTTGTATAGTGTGTGTGAGATACGTTTACATAAGACATAGCAATTATAATTGTGTATTTATTTCCAATACAATATGATGGTCGTTTTGACCTACCGACCTGATTCTAAACCTACTCTGTCTTAGTTTTTCAAACAGTTTATTAATAACATGATTTGATTTGATTTGTAACTATAGTCTAGTGTCTAGTTGCAAATCAAATCAAATCATCATTACTGTATCAATCCGAAAATAGCTTACTTCTGTCGCAGCATGTCTAAGTACAGTCAGCCACAAGAGTAGATTAACATATAGGCTTTTTTAATCTAAAATATTGAGCTCATTCTTTTATTAAAATCGGAACAGAAGTAATACTAAGAGAATATTAACTCTATCTAAGCTGTTATCTGGCATACTGAAAAACGATGTATCGAATAATTCTGCGGCAATTTATAAAATATGTAAAAGTAGCACTTTTAATTAACGTTTGACGCTGACCGTATAACGGCTTTTCTAGCACTAAAGTGCTATTTTAAAACAAAACAACGCGACAAAGTAAACTTAGAACCCATTTACTTAAATAAACATTAGTATCAAGTTACTTTGTATATTCCATTGCGTGCAAGGATGCTCTACGATAAGACACGGTTGCGCGAGAGTGTCTGGGCTTTACATATTAGTATTAACATTAACAATGTTGTAAACTAGACTAGTTTTACAACGATCTTGTGGATGGACATGACTCAGATATAATGCGTCTCACACATGGGTTTAGTACATGATTACGTCATTTGCTAACATAAACTTTTTTCTTAGGATAATAACGAACTTGATCCAACCAGATATGGTTGGTGATGACCCACCTCTGTCCGTCCAGAAATCTTACAATGTTGTTGAAAATAATGAGAGGATATTATTGAATAAAACGAGCCAAAATTATCAATAATATTGTTACTTGTGACGTCGTTGGCTCGATAGTGTTCTTCTGTGGGAAACAGGTCCAGGAAAATCATTCGTTTTCTCGCCAGACAACAATGCTGGCTGAAGACTAAATATCGTCGTCAAATAATGTATTTATAAGCATTAAGCAGGGATGTTAGGGAGCTCCGTAACCGTAACCGAAACTTTCGGATATCTGATATAAAAAATTATCCGTAACCGTAACTTAATCCGAAATAAAAGTTTCGAATAATATCGGATAGGGGCGGAGCCTAATACCCAAACCACCCCCTCCCCACCCCTTGAGACTACCCAAACAAAGGTTTTAAGAATATCAGAGGTAGACTCGATACAACCTCTCGTAACTAGAATATGAAGCAAAAGGCAAGTTCCACGGTTTATTTGCTATTTGTATTTTACTTTTCAAATTCCTGAAAAATCCAATATCCGTAACCGTAATTATCCGAAACCAACGGATAATCCGAAATAATTTCATATCCATATCCGTATCCGGTATAATAATCAATCCTATATCCGTATCCGAAATTTCATATCCATAACATCCCTTTTTTTTATGGCTGGGAAATCATCCAATGACTGCTCCCGCTCTGGGTGGAGCGGAAGGGAGTGTCAGACTCTTACTGACTAAAACCCATCCATGTTCCTTCCGTAGCCCTTTATGTTCCGGGGTAGCGGTAACCCTTTCGGACAATCCCGCTTACCCGGCTCCATAACATCCCTGGCATTATGCTTAGCACTCACATTAATTTTATCCACCAACCCGCACTGGGCCCGCTTGGTGGATTACATACAGCCCACTCCCTTTCAAAGAGACGAGGCTTGTGTCCCAGTAATAGGAACATTATCGGCTGATTATGAAATGTTTCACTCTCCGAAACACAGCAATGCGAAACACAGCAATGCTGTGGGGCTGCAAAAATAGCACAGTAGTACAGTACTTCATTCGAAAAACCCAACAATTTGAGGCAATAAGACTTGTTGTAGGATATAGCAAAATTATTGATTGATATGTGATTGTTTTTGAGGACTTTACCACTTAACATTAAGCAGAGTGCAAGCGTGAAGATCAACGCGTCTTTAGCAATAGGTTAGCATGAGTCAGAAACTGACTGAACTTAGGTACCATCGCGGATACTGGTGGTGGACGTTTCAACCTTATTACTAAGAGCATAAGGGTAAAAGTCAACCGCAAATATCCGCGGTTGTACCTACTTATTCGTGCATTCATAGAATTTATAAAGGAAGTAGAAAAAATACGATAATTACAGAAACTCGACTGCCATTCAAGACTTGTTGAGAATCTTTGAAATATGCATAAATCGTGACGGCTAAGATTCAACAGTCTTCCATGGCGTCAGTAGGTCGTGTGTTATCATCGAACATCCTTGGGATGATACCGCGATGATCTCACACGGATCAGTGCACATTTGACTTAGTCCCGGCCCACATTGGCGGCACGGTATCGCAAGATATTTTTAGGTGACGAATAAAAATATAACTTTAAATTCTGGAAATAAAGTTGAAATTACAATTTTTAAAGCCCGGCAACTATTGACGCCACGGCATGGCAAGGTGTGTTTAGGCGACGAATAAAAATATAACTTAATTGTACGGACACAAAGTTGAAATTTCAATATTCGCCTAAAAATACCTTGCCGTGCCGTGCATCCAATATGCGCCGGGCCTAAATGTGTTATTCATGTAGACAAGACAGGTTACCTATATGATCATGGTACTTAGTTGCGGTGTTATTTTTTCTATTCAAACGCGTGGTTTTTATCCTCCGTTGGAACGAATAAACACGACTGTAAATTGGTTATAGGTAGCAATATTATTATTTCCACTCTGTGATTTAAACAATCTGATTGCAAATCTATACTAATATGTATTATAAAGCTGAAGAGTTTGTTTGTTTGAACGCGCTAATCTCTGGTCCGAATTGAAAAATTATTTTTGTGTTGGATAGTTTGTAAAATCACGCTACGACCAATAGGAGCGGGTGACACCGCGCGGGAGCATAGCTAGTTATAAATATTGTTTCAGTATTAAATACTGTACTTAAAGCCTTTCAAAAGGGTTACAATGAATGGGCAAGAAACTTCATCGCACTGAACGAGTTGCGTTTCGTTCGACTGGCATGCGAAACTTGCAGTGACGAGCACGAATCGCACACTTGCTGGTAGTCTACTGTGTGTGTCTAAATTCCTTCAACAACAAGGGAAAATCTTAGTTTACTTAGCGCTATTTTAAGCCGACCCCAAAATAGTTGGGAAAAGACTAGGCAGATGATGACTTAGCACTATTTTGCGTGTTCACAAATTGGTAGTTCTTCATGCCAGCACTTGCAAGGATGTTGTGTTAATGAAGCTTTCCGGTGATGTCACGGGAAAAATTTGAGACGCCCGCATTCCCCTTAAACTTAAGGGGAAGATTTATAAAAGCATGGTTAACCCTACCGTCTTGTATGGATCAGAATATTGGGCAACAAAAGGAATTAATGAAAGGCAATTGCATGCAGCTGAGATGAGAATGCTAAGAGGGATGTATGGTGTTACGCAAATGGATAAAATAAGGAATGAGTACCTATATAAGAGTCTGAAAAGTTGTGAGGAAATCGGTTGTCATGGTATTGGCATGTTATGCGGAGGATTATTTATTACCTGCCTAGCCTTTTCCCAACGATGTTGAGGTCGGCTTCCAGTCTAACCAGATACAGCTGAATATCAGTATTTTACATAGAGCGACAGCTTATCTGACCTCCACAACCCAGTAACTGGGCAATACGATACCTCTTGGTAAGACTGTGCGGAGGAATGAGGAAAATATTGTCAGGAAAGTTGTGAGTATAAATGTGGATGGCTATACAAATAGAGGAAGACCAAAGAAACGATGGATGGATTGTGTGAAAAATGATATGGCTAAAGGGAGCAACTACCGAGATGACGACTAATAGAGAAGTATGGAAGAAAAAGACATGTTGCGCACAAAATAAATTGAGATAAGGGCAGGAGAATGATGATGAGCTACATACTTAAGTATCTTTCTGAAACCAGATACATGAGCAGTCTTTGATCTAGTAAAAAAAGATCTAATGTTTTGATGCGAAAAAAGGTAAGGTTTCACGAAGATTTAGAATCAATGTCGGCCCCACACCTCGCTTACTGACCTTTCAAAGATTTTTCCCTGTCGTGATATAAACCGTGTCGAATTTATACAGCCTCGCCACGGAGTTTACCTAATCCATCAATGTTCTTCCTCATACCCGCTCATTCGTGATCTCTCAATTATTTCAATAATTGCAGCGTAAACTATTATTTGTTATCTAACGCGTACCTATCTAAACAATAGCTAATGTCACTGTGCAGTCAATTATTATCGAAATAACTCGTTAGATAACATGTAAGTTTTTTCGTTATTATGTGACAAAGGTGCGACAGACACATTTCACAATTATTATTTTTTTTCTAATATTTGATTAGTGTCTAATTTCACCAATGAAACTGAACGCGATCAGCATATTATTGGTGAAATCAACTCTAATAAGGAAACAGATAATGTTGATTGTTGCGTATGGTTAAAATTAATACCTAAATATGATATTGTTTCATAAATGTTTATGTTTATAAAAGTTAAACATAGCTATGTATGTTAACATGCGATGACGGAGCTTATAGGCTTGCCATAAACCGGGCACATCATTTTCATACATTTATTGAGTTCTGAGCTTGTATAACGTGACTTAGAGTAATCCTACAGCTTATGTGCCATATTAACTATTGGTCCAAATGGCTAGTACTAACCACATGTACCATTTTTTGTTTGGTTTCAGAAAAGCCCCAAAAATGGAAAAATACCCATAATATTTTGTGGTGGAGATTAAAAGCACCATTATTTTAATCCAAACCATTTATTTCAAATATGCACATAAAGCTTTTTTGAACGTCAAAATGATCAAACACACCTCACGCTGCAGTCGCAAGACTGGAACAACGACCCAGTAAAAAACCACTCTTACAAAAACGCATTATCTTATCACACGTTACTATGATTAATGGTATGTTAAGGAGTTCATTCACCAGCCATATAAATCAACAATATGACCCATAAATACTAAGATGACATATACTAATACCTATCTTACCACTGCACATGAATATTTATGACATGTTCACTAGATTCCAATTTAAAACCGTCATGTTCCTTCGTAAACTAAGTTGCATGATAATAGTTTTCTTTTTGTGTTATTTATTAGGGTATACAACGTGGCGCTACAATGGTGACATTAATTTAACACATATAGTACGTTTTCACATTTTCGTTTCATGAAGACATATTTTCATTATGCGTTATTATTTACGGATTTATTTAAAATGTTAAAAAAAGCATCTTAGAGAAACCTGTACTTAAAGAACTGTCGCGCAGCAGTCATTTGCCGGGGTCACGGATCATAACATTCGAATCAATTAAATAAAAACGAATAAGCAATACTATTAGGATGAAACACATGCAAAGAGTAGGCGAATTGATTTTATTATTTAGTTTTAATTTTCGATTTATTATAACCTATCAACATTTATATGATTAGGGGTACTAGCCCTACTCGTGTGTTAAGGTAATGTCACCATTGTAGCGCCACGTTGTATAATAGTCAGCAGGCGCCTCATGACAGAATTACGTGTAATAATATTGCTGGCAAGTGGCTTGGGCTTTGAGATATAATCGTATTTCGCCACGTGGGTAGTCGGGCGACAAATGGGAGATGCCGCAGTAACTCAGGAGACTACTATGGACCATGGTCCTATGGAGATTATAATATTCCATATACGGCTCCACGAACAATAACATAAATTGTGGATTCCTAGTTTTGTTTGCTGATTGAGGTGACGCTCTTTGCTTCTATGTTCGTTTTTAAGGTTCCATACGTCAAAATAAAAATCCATCTATTCCATATTTTTCGTTCTATTTTCTTCTACAGTGTTGTCCGTTTGTCTGTCTGTCAATGTGTCAATACCCTTTTTCCCAGGAACGTGTGGAGGAATCAAGTTGAAATTAATATCAAATAATTAGGTTTGCGGTCCTTTGGAGATCAAAAAAAAATATTATTTTTTTGGATTGCATTTATAGTTGGAGAATTGACCGTTACGTGTATCGATGTACAGGATCTGAGAACATGTATTTAATAAGTTTGTATATCATAATAATATAAGTGTAATGCTAGAAACAAACTTATAATCAATCAATCTGCCTAGCCTTTTTCCTACTATGTTAGGGGCGGCTGTACACGGAGCGACTGCCTGTCTGACCTCCACATCCCAGTAACTGGGTAATACAATACTCCTTGGTAAGACTGGCTGTCAGATTTTCTGGCTTCTGACGACCCGTAACGAATGTCAAAGATGCATAAATGTCCGCCGGGACCAACGGCTTAACGTGCTTTCCGATGCACGTAGTAGTCTCGGTATGTAAAGTTATTGCCCGCTGTGCGATCGAGTTGGTAATAAGTATAACTACCAGTTTCTGCCCGCAACTTCATTCACGATGAACAGCGGATGCCTTTTTTTTGTTCGTGGGATATCATCCAATGACTTCTCCCTCTCTGGGTGGAGCGGAAGGGAGTGTCAGACTCTTACTGACTAAAACCCATCCATGTTCCTTCCTTAGCCCCTTATGTTCCGGGGTAGCGGTAACCGTTTCGAACAATCCCGCTTAAATCGGATAATCCCGCTTAACAGCGGATGCCTACGTCATAATAATAACTATCTGTATTATGTACAGAGGCCATCACATCAAGATGCCACAATCTGTCAAATTTCTTTGATAGTATTTCAACTTTATTGCAAAGATATAAGGTTCATTTTTAATTGAGAAAATTTGACAGTTAGGGATAGCTTGATGTGCTGGCGTCTGTACCTTTGTCAAATTTCAACCATTGAACCACTGAACGGATTGCCGTTCAGTGGTTCAAGTTATGTGTTGATAGATCAGTCAGTCACGGTTTCCTTTTATATGGATGTATTTATTTATTGGTCTATCTACAATCGTTACTCTTCAACCGAAATAACATAACACAAGAAAACATACAAGTCAAGTGCACAATATCAGGCGATAGACACAGCATGCAATATCAATCTGCAATCTGCCTAGCCTTTTCCCAACTGTATTGGGGACGGTTTCCAGTCTAACCGGATGCAGCTTAATACCAGTGTTTTGGCGAATGCCTATCTGACCTCCACAACCCGGTCACTAACTGGGTTTTATACGATACCCCTTGGTAAGACTGGCTGTCACACATTCGGGTTTCTGACTACCCGTAACGACTGTCAAAGATTTAACTGCCGGAAAAAACGGCTTAACGTGCTTTCCGAGGCACGGAGGAGTCTCGATATGTGGAGATGGTCCCCCATCCACAGACCAACCCCGGCAAGCGAAGCTTAACCTGATGGATCGATCCGTCCGGCTGTTATTAAATCACTTAGCCACGAGCTCCACGAACAATATCTATATCTATACATATAATAAAACAGTAAAAAAACTGTGTCTGTAAACCCTAAAAACCCTAAAAAATAATTGAGTGGGGTTTAGAAACAGTAATAGAACACGAATCCAAAAAAAAAAAATTTGTCTGTTTGTCTGTATGTCTGTTTGTCTGTTTGTTTGTACACGCTAATCTTCGGAACTACTGGATGGATTGGAATGTTTTTTTTTGTTGTATAGGTCTGGGCAACATATAGGCTATAATTTATCTTGGAAACTTGAACACCTGATGCAGAACCGCAACAGACCAGCTAAACTATAAGAGATACAAAAATGATACCTTAGCAAAAATTGTTCCACGTGATTAGCATTTTCTGCTGAGAGAATAAATTTGAAGATCTGGAACACCTGATGTGGAACTCCAAGAGCCCAGCTACACTGTAACATATATAGGAATGACGTCTTAGCAAAAGTTGTTTGGTCTGATGGGCATTTCCTGTTGACTTATAAAAATCGAAGATCTGGAACACCTGTTGTGGAACTCCAAGAGCCTAGCTACACCATAACACATATAAGAATGACGTCTTAGCACAAGTTGTTCAATCTGATGAGTACTCTCTGTTGATTTATAAAAATCGAAGATCTGGAACACCTGTTGTGAAACTCCAAGAGCCTAGCTACACTATAACATAATATAGGAATGACGTCTTAGCAAAAGTTGTTCGGTCTGATGGGCATTTCCGATTGACTTATAAAAATCGAAGATCTGGAACACCTGTTGTGGAACTCTAAGAGCCTAGCTACACCATAACACATATAAGAATGACGTCTTAGCGAAAGTTGTTCAACCTGATGAGCACTCTCTGTTGACGTATAAAAATTGAAGATCTGGAACACCTGTTGTGGAACTCCAAGAGCCTAGCTACACCATAACACATATAGGAATAACGTCTTAGCACAAGTTGTTCAATCTGATGAGCACTCTCTGTTGACTTATAAAAATCGAAGATCAGAAACATCTGATGTGCTTCAAAGCTATCACTAATTTTACTGTGTAATTATAAAATAACAAAAACTGGGAGTACCTGCACGCGGTGAAGGCGGTAACAGTTAGGACTGATTTTCGATGACGATGGTATATCATTGAATATTTGACTACTGGCCAAAACTCCAATTTATTTTTTTATTTTATCGTATGAATATGCCTTCGGGCTTATGTTGTTTGAGTGTTTAATTTCCTTTTCATTTATCTTCGTGACACGGTAGCCTACCCGGTAACGCAGGGGAGCAGTCATTTTAATTTAGATTTTTATTGATCAGGTATCTTCACAATAAAACTATGACCATGCCGAGAAAGAGGTCAAATCTTTCCCAATGTTCCAAGAGAGCTAAAAGATTGAGGATCATAAGATCCCAAGAATCTACCGAAGAGCGTCAGGAGAGACTTGATGCTGTTCGAGAACATTAGGCTGCAACTCGCTCCGTGGAAACCTCTTCGGGTCGCGAAACACGCCTGCGTTCTCAGCGTATTCATTAGGTCTCTAGAGACCAGTGAAGAATATGATGCGCGACTGACCGCTGATCGTGAACGTCATGTATTGTCTCGCGAGTCAGAGACGTTCACGGAAAGAGAATTACGCTTGAGTTCCAAGCGTATGTACGCATTGACTTCTAGGTCTCTAGAGACAAGTGGGGCACGTGATGTGCGACTGACCGCTGATCGTGAACGTTATGTATTGTCTCGCGAGTCGGAGACGTTCACGGATAGAGAATTGTGCTTGAGTTCCAACCGTATCTACGCATTAACTTCTAGGTCTCTAGAGACAAGTGGGGAATATAATAATGCCGTTACCAAAATGAAAACGATGACAAATGGACTGTATGTTTTGGTGGTTGTTGGAATGAAATAAAACTAAAGCTCAGTGTGATAAAAGATTTAAATGGGAAAAATGATAAAAAATAACATAAATGGCGACCCCGTTGTCGCTGGCATAAGCAACAGGGTCCGCGTACGAAGTCGCGGGCATAAGCTAGTAAATAGTATATTTAAAAAAAATTACGGAAATTACGAATAATTTTCATACAATTTTAACACTATTATTTGACAATAGTTGAGGAAATCGTGCGTTACGTATAATCGTTATCTACATATTTAGGTGCCCTTGGCGCTTAAAGTTTTGTATAAACAGAAATCCTTTAAAAATCATGCAGAGTTGTATGTACGTACAGCTACGTGTTTGTGATTTGATCGTCAATGTTTGTTGATCCCTGACTAGTCCAGTTGTTGAGGCTTCAGTCACAAAGTCACAAACAAACGTCATCACAGACACATCCAACACCGCATGCTACTCAATGCTGTTTCCATTCATGAACTGCGGCATTCACGAACTGCTGTTATGAGTTGTAGGTCGTGGGTTCGAAGGCCAGAAAGACGCTTTACTTTAGGTTACTTAAATAATTAGATCACCACTGCTCTCAAAACGGTGAAGGAAATAAGGAAATCATTGCGAGAAAACCGGCATAACCTTTTTTTTTGAGGGTGGAAATCATCCAATGACTTCGGAGTGGACCCGCTCTGGGTGGAGCGGAAGGGAGTGTCAGTCTCTTACTGACTAAAACATCCAATGACTTTGGAGTGGACCCGCTCTGGGTGGAGCGGAAGGGAGTGTCAGACTCTTACTGACTAAAACATCCAATGACTTCGGAGTGGACCCGCTCTGGGTGGAGCGGAAGGGAGTGTCAGACTCTTACTGACTAAAACATCCAATGACTTCGGAGTGGACCCGCTCTGGGTGGAGCGGAAGGGAGTGTCAGACTCTTACTGACTTAATCATCCAATGACTGCTCCCGCTCTGTGTGGAGCGGAAGGGAGTGTCAGACTCTTACTGACTAAAACATCCAATGACTTCGGAGTGGACCCGCTCTGGGTGGAGCGGAAGGGAGTGTCAGACTCTTAATGACTAAAACATCCAATGACTTCGGAGTGGACCCGCTCTGGGTGGAGCGGAAGGGAGTGTCAGACTCTTACTGACAAAAACCCATACTTGTTCCTTCCTTAGCCCTTTTCCCAAATTCAAAGACATGTCACCATCTGCCAACTACCAACCCGCAAAGGACCCGCGTGTTAGATTACAGCCCATTCTCTCTCAAAGGGAGGAGGCCTATGACCCAGCATTGGGCATATTAGTACTCAGAAACTGCCCTCTTATAAACCGCTATAGAAAAGACATAAGGCAGTGCAACGCAATTAGGATGTAATACCATGATGATGTCTGTATTTAAGCAAATATTCTTTATATTATTCCTATATCTAAGTTAGGAAACAAGTAATTATAATATCTTTTCACTACTAACATGTAAGTTTTCCTGTAGTACTACGTATACTATGGAATTCAAAGTCTGAGAAACAAGTTTTTATTTATTTAATTTTTTATCAATTAATCATCTTTAAGTTCTACAGCCAAAGTAGTAAGATTAATTGATTCAAAATTTCAAGTACGGTAGGTACCTCAATAACCAAACCTAAACGGTATCTACCAATAATGAATTGCTTCAAACCATCTTACACGAACTAACGCCAAGTTTTATGGCTAATAATAGCTTATCAAATGAGAGAGATGATTTTAATGGATGGGTGGAGTAAGTCAAAAATAATTGAACAGTTCCGCATTCTACTGACCTTGTACTCTATACTTGTACTTACATAATTGAGATGGAGAGCAAGCCCGCGCCTGCGCAAGTTAGATGACATACTTAGTTATAGTGTAGGAGAATAATTTATAACCCATGGGTACGTGTAGATAATCTTTGGGATTTTATGAGTTAATCGCGATAACAGCAGCATTATGGATTGAGATTTTAAACATATAGCGTAAGGATTTTTTTAAGTGTGAATTTAGATGGCTTTAAGAGTATTAGGGGAAGACCAGAGGAACGTTGGATAGACTGTTTGAAAGATGATATGGCTAGAAAGGGGTTGACCGAGATGACAACAAATACTGGGTGAAATTGAATTCATGGGCAAATATTTTAAGGGGTCACTGTACTCATCATTGTGAACAATTCTGTACAATGGGAACAAATCTGAAATTACGAAAAGAAATATCAGCCGTTCCATACATTATGCTCGCATAACTCGTCAAAAAGTAGGGGAACAGCTGTTTTTTTTTTCACCCTGTATAGAAGTACCCAAATATATTGGCATAAAGGGAAGGGAATGATAATACAAAGTAATTGCGTTCATTTAACAGGCTTAATCTGAAGGCAACAAGCGACTTGCTTACAAAGTAAAGAAAATTGTGTGGGTTAATATCATTATGAGCGTCATACGGAATCCGGATGCTTACTCTTTCAGTGAGATTATCCGAAAGGGTTACCGCTGCCCCGGAACACAAACGGCTAAGGAATGTTTAAGTCAGTAAGAGTTAACACTCCCTTCCGCTACACCCAGAGCGGGGTCATTTGATGACTTACACACACAAAAAATGTGCGATTTTTTCCTACGATGGAAAGGTCGACAAAAAATTTATTTAAATTACCATTTAAATACATTGACACATTTATTACAAAGACGGTTTGTTTGTAAGTGCATCTGTCATGTATTTTGTTGACAAGCCTTCTCTCAAACAACCCGAAGTCGATCGTAGTTATGAGAAAACTTCTCATAATTACGGTCATCTTCGGTCTGTTTTGTTATTGTAATATCGATATTGCTTACTTTGTAATGATATTGTATTTTTTTATCCGATTGCCCCAGAAGGAGGGTAATGTTTTTTAAGAGTGTAGCTTAAATGGCTTGGTGAATTTTATATATAACTAGCTTCTGCCCGCGGCTTCGCCCGCGTGGATGACGGAAATTGCATGTTATTATACATATAAAACTTCCTCTTGAATCACTCTATCTATTAAAAAACGAACTGCATCAAAATCCGTTGTGTAGTTTTAAAGATCTAAGCACACATACATAGAGACATTAGGACAGCGGAAGCGACTTTGCTTTATACTATGTAGTGACTATGCGGATAATATGCTATGCGGATTCGACATAATTGTGGGAGTGTCATAGACTACAAATACTAATATTTATTAATTGCATCTAGAAATAAAAAAGGGAGGGGACGACTTTATTTAAATTACAACAATAATTGTATCAAAGATTACAGAGAAATTCCTGATGGGAAAAAGCCAAATAACATTTTGCCCGACTTGGGAATCGAACCTTGTACTCAACAGTAGCGCTTGCGACTACTAGACTAAAGAAGCAGTTCTGTTCCTCGCTTGCCCTATCTTACCTTATTCATTCCCTATCATCACATGTATAATATGAAAATTATGAACTATGTAACCAATATTTTGTAACCATATTTTGTTTAAAAGAGTGTCCATGGAGTTTCTTGCCCGTTCTTCTCCATAGGTACCTACTGTTTTGGAATGGGCAACTAGCTTCATCTTTCTGACTGACCGACCCCTTGATAATTCAAAAATGCCTGTAATTGGTTTATTTGAAATAAATATTTTGAGTTTGAGTCTATATTACTTTTTTTTAGTAATTTATTTTTATAATAATACTAGCTTCCGCCCGCGGCTTCGCCCGCATAATATGTCGACAAATTATACACATAAACCATCCTCTTGAATCACTCTATGTATAAAAAAAACGCATCAAAGTCCGTTGCGTAGTTTTAAAGATTTAAGCATACATAGGGATATAGGGACAGAGAAAAAGATTTTGTTTTATACTATGTAGTGATATTACTTAAATTACTAGATACCTATATCTGGTAATTTTATTACTATATGTTGGTCCAGCAGGAAGCGGGCCAGTTGCGGTCACCGCATATCTAAAAACTATATACTCGTACCTACCTACCTAATGCTGGCATGTGGTATCAATTCTCGTAATACATTGCGCGTGCGCGATACACAATAGATAGGTACTATTGTCATACACATTTGGGAGATCATTGGTAGGTATTACAATTTATTTTCTGAATCATGGCCATTCTACTTCAGAAATTGTTTGTGTTCGTGATAATCACGTGACGTTTTTTATCATACAGAACGACAAAACGTAAATTCTTTATACCTACTCAAGAATAAATACAGGGTGTAACAAAATTTGTGTCCCGACCCTAAAGCGGGTTGTTCACATAATGGCCGGTTAAAAAATAAAAAAAACACACATCAAGCTACCACAATCCGTCAAATTTCTTTGAAAGATTTTCAACTCGTTACAAAAGTATAAGGCTCATGTTCAATTGGGAATATTTGACAGTTTGGGATAGCTTGATGTGCTGGCGACTTTACTTATCACTAAGAACAAATTTTTCAATAGTTCCATACGATCGTATTCACATATCGACCAAATGTATGGAAAAGCTGTTTTTTTTTTAATCGTACAATAAATGGTATTTAATTATCTGTTATCTATTTTACAACCTTCACTACCTAGCACTGCTATCATCAGTAATAGCTACCATTAATGACCCTGAAACAGTAAGTTAATGGTTAGGTACTCGTTAGACATTTACCTGTGTCTAACGAGTACCTAGGCCTGCCTATACATTTTCATACATTTTGCTACTGTTATCATAGGTACTTACAGGCTGCCTAATTTTTGCATATCATACTAGGTATGATATTTAACTAATTAAGTACCTTACTAGTAAGGTACTTAATCTATAATATAAAAATAAGCCGGGTTTTCCTGATGCTATAACTCCAGAACGCACGAACCGATTGCCACGGTTTTGCATTCGTTGGAAAGGTCTCGGGCTCCGTGAGGTTTGTAGCAAAATTCAAAAAACAAGGGTAGGGTAGGTAGGGTAAGTAGGGTAGGTAGGTAGGAAGGGTAGGTGGTAGGTATTTTAGGTAGGAAGGGTTGGTTGGTAGGTAGGGTAGGTAGGTAGGTAGGTAGGGTAGTTAGGTAGGGTTGATAAGGTAGGTATCATACTCGTAGTTAAGACAGGACAACGTCTGTTGGGTCAGCTAGTTAGGTATAAACTAGTAGGTACCCATGTAATTACTTTGCCCATTTAAACTTCGTCCAAAGTGAGTGTAATATCTAAGTGTTCCTATTCGTATGTTTAATACGCTTAGATAGTTCAAATACGATTCAGTCTTGTACTATTCCAACAGATCAGGAAATTGTGCAATACGTTTTCTATTACATTACGTAGTGGCTTCCATGCCGGCAATCCCGGAAGTCTGACACACTCGACTTCTCAGCTTCAATAGCTCATTTAGATCTCAATGTTATATCCCGGTTGACCCCTCTACATCCAGGATATTCGCAAAAAAAAACTTTGTAAAGAAACCCAATACCTAAGTGGAATCTTCCGCATCAGACGGCTGTTTGCATTAATAACCCTAAACCGAACGGAACCTGGAGAGCATCTCTTACAACTTTGAACCTGGCACAGTTTCAATGTAAATATAACATGAGAACGCACTAATTTTATCCGAAACCAAGTTACCAAACCCACAACATTGCAAGACGCCGCAGTTGCAGTGCAGCGCTAAAAAAGCGTGTCATCACTTACGCCCAAACCGAACCCCTTTGAATGGTCCCAGCCAGACGTTGTTTGTTGCTAATCTTAGACGGGACAAAAAACGCAGTCGGGTTGTGGCCCTTCTTTCACGGTCCCTCGTCGCGCGTCGCCGCCGGTCGCTTGCGAGCAGCGCCGCGCGGCCGCACGAGTGTGGCCCGACCAGCAGTCCGCCGCGCGCCGCCACCCGGGTCGCCTGTGTCGCTTCGGTACATGTGCATTACAAAAACTTGCTCCATCGCAAGTTGAAACATACAAGTGCATAAAAACCGACTGATATCCTATGTATTTTTGGAGAGTGCTCTTACAAGCCGTGTAACGGCACGATTGCGTGCATCCTGGCCACGCAAATGCGGGTTTCGTACATCAGTGGGTGGAAAAATAAACAGAACACTCCGGTAAGTTTATTAATGTTTTAAATGGCTTATCTTTACTTTCTATCTCCTGAGGAGGAACCCTCCCAGGAGACGGAGGTCCTTTGCAAGAAGGTGTCATTTCAAATCCAAGTTACCAACGAGTTAAAGAAGGTGTCGTCAAGGTGCTTTTCGTGACATTTATAAAACTCAGCGACAGTTTAATTAAGATCTTAGTGAAAGTGAAAACGTATCTTTTTTATCAATCTACTCATTTCTCGACTGATATGTAGGTTCTGTTCATTAAAACTGTAATACTGATGTACATATATGTTCACATATGCGGACTCGTGCCAGCAGCTTATCGTCATAACATCATTCATACTTCCGTACAACACTGGTTGATATAAAACATTTAATTAGGTAACAAAAATGTGTAGTTACTTGCACTGTACTACATTATTATATCGATAAACATTTGGCCAATGCAATAATTCCAAATAGGTACTCCAATAAGCAGTAAAATATGCAATTTTAGTTCTAAATAGCATAAACGAATGGAGTGTGTTGAACTTTCAAAACAAACGTAGGTTAAATTAAGAAACAAATCTTTGCGAAGGTCGTAAAAATGACAAAAAAAGTAGCTGCATCAATTCCACTGGCAATCTGGTTTGATTACACAACGATATCTTTGGATCATCTCAGACACATAATGATGCTACAAAGTTGCTCCGCTGAGCTTGCGACAGACTTAGGAAAAGGAACATTCATCCATGCGGTCTATTCAGATTCGAACAAGTAATATTTCTGTGCTCAATTACGAATATTACTTACAGCAAGTAACATTAGAGGTTGAAGTTGGCTCAGAAACTTTAAATGCACGGGTTTTTAAGAAATATCTAAAGATGGAGTTAATTCGTAAAGGTTAAAAGCGCTAACTGAGTATCACGCCAAATCCGCTTACCTCGCTTTATAAATGTATTCCACAGCATTAATATAAATCAAGATAAGTGAAAGCTTCTTCATGCTAGCCTTTGTCAACAGCAGGCTACCAGTTTCTATGCATAGTTGTCAAGCTGTATAGGTATACATATATTCTCACTATTAAAAAGTATTATTATAAGGTAATACTATATATTGATTACTCCTTGAACTTTGAATTTGGCAACCTAAGGTCAACGAGGAGACAATCATAATAGCATTTCTTCTCAGTTAGCAGTTTTCAATTTGTCTTCTCTTTATCTTTTTTTCCCCTCTCTTTTTGGATCTCCAAAAGTGGACCTACCATTAGTGGACCTACCATTAGTGGACCTACCATTAGTGGACCTACCATTAGTGGACCTACCATTAGTGGAAAAGACCTTAACTAACGATGGATCTAACTTGGGTATCAGGCTAGAATAACAGTCTTCTTTAAAGAGATTATTTCAATAAAAATGAGCATGTATATATTTGAGTAGGAAGTAATAAACAAAATTAACAGAAAGCACAGTTATGAGCACGAAAAAGCGCTCAGACATTAAATAATTGCAGGTGCCGCAACAAAATCCATCAATATTAACACGCTAGAAAGGGTACGTGACTGCACTTTTGCAACGGGCATGACTAACCGGCCACCCTTCAACTATTCCCATACATAAAACATGACCTTGAATATTGCAGTATTCCCTAATGAATACGCTGCCATACCTAGCGTCACGCTTGAATCACGCCCCTCTGTCGTTGGCCTCACTAAATCAATAGCCCGGCACATATATACGGCGACAGACTGATACAGCATACGGCACGCAGGTCACACAATGGACCAGACAGACTAAATATATGTAAGGGAACAGCTAAAAGATAAACAGATCCAGCCAATGAAGCGTGCCATGTAGAAAGTTATGAACTATATTGTAGTCGGTAACATAAAAGATCTGAGGACAAAACACGATGCGAGACTTGTTAGATTGAAGCCAGTGTCGAATTTAATCCGCTGGAAATTGTTCTTACTGCAATTGAATCTAAATTGCTTTTTGATTTACGAATCCTATAAACCACTTGAAGCTTGAAGCAACTACTTAAATTGAATATTTATCAGCGTTAAAATCGCCATTGGCTTCTCATATTCAACGTGATTCGAATGACATAGTGTTCGAAGAAATTTGATTTTCTGGAATAAATCAGTTATTTACAGATATCAAAAAGGTTTTCCGCGCTTGTCATTAATGAGCGCAAATCCAAGCGTAACAAGTCGCACAATTATTTTCTGTTGCCAGTATTCTTATTAGTCTGGCTTGAACAAAGAACTGGGTCTATTCATAAGCTCATCCAACTGATACGACCAGGTTAACGTGACCGCTCAAAATATAACAAGCCCTTAAAGCTGAACGAAATTATAATTAGTTTTGGGGGCCATCTTATACTGGTGTTTATGCTCCCACCCTTTGCTTTCAACGAAAATGCACTTTACGGACTGCTAGAGCATCAACTTGATAAATTCATAGCTTGTACAAAGGAAATGGAAAGCAATATTTATCGTGTTGATTGTTTACATCTTCAAAATAATGATGGAAGTATTTCTTTAGTAGTTTAAAAAAACAATAAATTGTTAAACGAAATACCTACCTATCTCTCTCCTATGGAATAGCTCTTTGAAATGTCTTTCCTGGATACTGTCTGTCTCTTTCAAGGAAACATAACATATGTATATTGACAAAAAAAATCTATCTCATACAAACTGAACCGAAACGAGACGTTTTCTGTCAGAATGTCAAAGAATCTGTCAGTAAAGGAACTGGCAGGTTTCAAGTTAAATAAGCACACAATTGTTGTCTCAAGTGTGACGAAAATTTAAACCACGTCGGTTATAATTAGGTATTTCTATAGCATCTTCGTATGAATACTTAATTATTATAAAAGTTAATTCCTTTAAAACTACACGATTTGCACGCTGAAAACACAAGACTATAACTTTAACATAATTTGTTTGACACACTGGAATTTTGCTACCTTGATCAGAAGTCACAAGAAACTAGTCTCAAACGTATATTTCAGCTGCAGTTTTGTCGCTAAACTCCACACTCCGTTGACCCTATGAAACTAACTCATTGTCAAAATTGACAAAGCCGTTTTATCACAAGACAAAACACCTCTACGGCAGACTATTTTTGCCTTACTCTTAGTGCACTGTCTTAATTCCATAGTGTGAATAAACTTGTACAATAAAGTACCTGATAAGTTAAAACCTCTTAGAAAACAAAACCATAGTGATAACGAATGATCACAAGCCGCGTGCGTGCCAGCCAATAGTGGCTCAGCATTTAGTGGCAAGCCAGGTTCGACTGTTTAGATAAGTGAGTACAATGCGCCGTACTGCATTCCACGCCACCGACTGAAGTAAGGAATTAGCCATAACTTATTTTAGAGCCTTTCGCACCGTCAGCTCGACAACAAGCTTCGTTTCACACAAGCGCGGGCGCACTCGCCTTGGGACCTTTATGGCATGTGCGGTATTGTTTTTGCCCACGCTAAAGTTTAACGGCTGGCGTTGGCTTTAGAAGAAATTTTAAAGATATGTCTTTAAAAATTTGTAGATGAAAGAAAGCTGATTAGGATGGGAAATAAGTTAAAAGGAAAATGTATTTATAGTACCTAAACATTTTGCTGAGGAAGATGGGAAATAAGTCAAAAGGAAAAGATCTTTATAGTACCTACCTACACATTTGAACTGGAAAATAAAAAACAAACTAACTAATCAACTTTGGTCTCGACGGTTTATCCACGCGAGGCCTGACTAAATATAACCAACCTATTTTTAATTTACGAACCATAACATTTCCAAATGAATTAGCAGTCTGAAAAATTAACCATTGTCGCCATTTTCTACCATTCTTTCAGTAAGCCAGTGCATTTCCAGGGCCGGGTGCAATGGTCGGACGCTAATCAGAATCTATCAGCGGTACTGTTACATTACATTTGTATAACAAAAGCTCGCTGACGACGGACGTTGTAAATAAATTCCTGGTGAGCAATAAAAGTCGTGGTATGCGGCATTCACACCATCGACCATTACAGTAAGTAATTAATAATTAATTGTCTTGACTCTTGAGAAACTTATAAAACTTAGATTACGTATCTTAATTCTGTACCAAATAAGTGTTGAAAAAATAACGACTGGTAGTAATTGCGTTTTGTATCGGCATTAAAACTATATAAAAAAATAAAGTAACAGAATGCAACTTGGTTCAAATTGGCTAACAAATCTTAAAATTACCTATCTAAAAGTAGTTTGGTATTATCTTCGTTACGTGGAAGATCGAAAAACCTAACGTGAAATCCGTGGCGAATCTTGACCTACGTCCACAGATGTGCCGTTGTATGTGTATTTTTTTCTACTTCTTTTTAATTTAATGGCATCAATTTAATGGCATCAACGGTCCCATCTAGTTTTTGTACGACGGAATGTGGAGTAGATAAAAATCTTCAAGCAAGTAAAAAATGTAATCACACATTCTACAGTCCTCTTTCGAGTATTTCAATGGACGACTTAGCTTTTCCTTCCCCCCAGAGAGCAATCTCAGGGATTAAACGAAGAAGGTGTAGCAAGGCTATTAGAAAAGCCCAGATTTAAATATGGTACAGCCAGGATTGGAGAAAGCTCGTCTCTCCCTACAATATCGAACTTTATTTGCCATCTCGTCTTCTCTGGTACTCATATCTATATGACGAAGACAATGCTATGAAACTTAAGCCACTTAATATGCTAGATCCACGTGCCACTGTTGATGCTGTAACTTGATAATTAAGTGACATAAGCATGATGCTTGCGCCCCGGCTGCATAAATAGGGATGCTACTTCAATCGTTCCGTCGTGTGGAGACGGACCGAGTTTAAAATTTCATGCGTCGAACTTGACGAATGAAATTTATAATGCTTATGTCACTTAATTGTCAGGTTACACAAAGTACATAAGACAGACAACCAATATGACGTTGCCTAAACCTTATGATCAGACCTGCCACTTGGATTACCTGAAGAATGCTACGGATCACGCGATCAATGAGGCCACTTACTGGGCTCAATTAATATAAAAACATCAAAGAAGAGCGAAGAAAAAAGAATAAGAAGACGTTGTCCAAATAGATGTTAAGATAATTTCGTAATACACATAATTAAAATTACAATTGATCTCAATGGGTTTCATTTCATGGGATTACTCACGTGCATTGCGTTATTCACGTTGTTGAGCAGACAAATGGATTAGAGATATCCTCCAAAACTTTTGAATTTTGATTGAAATAGTTAAGCAATTAGGATCCAGCTGTTTATGCAACTGAAAGTTAACGTGTCACTTAGACTTTTCCAAGTCGTGATAAAGTGTCGTGAATCCTCCACAGTCTTGATTTCACCATAGGAAGAATGAGTAACCTATACCTTTTTTTTTCTTTGAGGGTGGGAAGTCAACAAATGACTCCTCCCGCTCTAGGTGAAGCGGAAGAGAGAGTCAGACTCTTACTGACTAAAACCCATCCATGTTCCTTCCCTTTATGTTCCGGAGTAGCGGTAACCCTTTCGGACAATCCCGGCAAGTAACATAGACCTATGCTAGTCACTGTCTCAGACGTATTGACAAGTGTTTATCGCCTAAGCATGCTGTCTCTTTTCGTCCCCACTCTCCACTAGATCCTAAACGATTGCAGTAGCATTCGTATTTACGCGCCCGGCTCGCCTTACCCGCTAACGTAGACACTCCTAATAATTACCCTCTGTCTACTTATAGCCGCTTCTGTGCGATAAACAAACATTCACCGTGTTCAGTATCAAGCGTAATTAGATAGGTGTGTTTACTTTTTAGTTCTCTTTGGCCAATGCGATCGATGCGTCGACTTTTAATGAGTTTGCAACGTTTTTTATTAGCTTAGTCAACGAATTAATTTATTGAAAGGTCAGTGAATCAGTTAACTTTAGTTACCTAGTTTGTTTGTTTAGTTTTATAGCTTTGTAGTTGCCAAATATTGAAGGTTTTTAAGCAGTAGTAGTAAAACAAAAAACAAGACCAAGTTTTTTTGATTTGTCTCCGGTTATTGATCGAAGGGTGGTCGCCCACGGCGACTTTTTGCTGCGATTCAATAGCGGAACAATCGCAAAAAGACATTGGTACAGCCACGATGCTGTACCTTCAACGATCGCGATTCAGTACTGACTCAGCATCGATACAGTCGCGATGCAGAAAACATACAGTCGCGATGCAATGACGATACAGTCGTACGACTGACTACTGGTGAATGCCTGTGGACGCTGCAGTTGCAGACTCGATCGAGTCAATATTGCTAGTCGCGCGTGAGTAGAAATGCTAAATCAATGCAGTCGCTCGTTTGCATCGATGCAGAAGCGATGCTGAATAGATACTTTGCGATTGTATCGCTACTGAATCGCTTCGGTCACGCGTTGAAAACGCGACAAATGGCCAAAAGTGACGCACATCTGAATCGCTACAAAAAAGTCGCCATGGACCAGCCCCCAACACTTATTTATGTACTTTGTTTAATCATTTATGCACACACATATAAACAGACAAGAAGAAAGGAACTGAAAATAAGTAAAATTTATTCCACGAAAGTGTTTCAAGTTCAAGTTATGGTTAACAAACGACCATATTCAGACGTTTTTAGCAATTGTAGCCGAACGTTTCGTAATATTACCGACAAATCAACTCGTAGAGCTAGTTAACATAATGGTAGCGTAATCAATAATCATTTATTTTAATGTTCAAAACTGTATGTACCCAACGGTACTGAGGACTGGACGCTAGGCGAGTGGCATTCCTATGGGCACCGGGCAGCGTGCGTGAGCGGCGCCATGCCACCGTGATCGACTTACAGATTCGCGCCCATTGCACTACTGCACGCAATTTTTACTAAAACAACACAAATGTAAGATTTGAAACGAGTTTTGTCTATAAATAGCGCGAACTGGCTCATTACATGTCAATGATGTAAGCTCTCAAGTCTTACCCTAAGGCATTATACATGTATTCTTCTTTTCAAATGTTTAGTTGGCAATGAACTCTAAATAAGGTATGACTCATAATTCGGATAATACATTCTTGGTGTCTTCAACGTCTCCATTCTTACAGTATTGTCTTGACCTCTTGCCAAAACAAACTTTACACAAAGAAACACCAATATTCAAATTATGCAATGCCTAACAATACTGCATTTGACATTTTATGATTGTTGTTAGTTCGTCATAACCACATTTTAGTTTTATTTACACCACGCGGCGCCAAATAACAGCTTGAATAAGTGTTAACTAACAATAGATACTTAAATGAACCTCAGGCGTAGCTATTTTCAAAGTCTCGCAGAATGCATGCTACAATGCCTGGAATCGCGACTCATATTACGGAATAGAGAAACAATAGAATCCATCAAAAGTGTGTAAAGGGTGCCGTTTTGTCATTTTCTACGTTGCTATTTAATTAGCCACGTACAGTTATACAGTAAAAGCATCAGCTCGATACGGTGCTGGCTTTACGCCAAAGCATCGGGCATTTTACTGCAAAAACGTTTTCCACCGACAATCAACCTCGACCACCCACCATGATTTAATGAAAGCCTTTTACGACTAGCCAATGTCCCGCACAAAGTAACAAAAGTCACACCCTTATGGCACAAACCACTAAACTCTTGGATAAAGCCTCTTTAAGCATGGAGGAAAAATCTTCGGATGACGACCGTAATTCTCGACATTGCTAAGTTGAATGTAAAAAAAATCTATTTCACAAATCTAAATAAAAACAAACTGTAGGGGTCATTAAATAAGCTTTACTATGAACTTGAAATCGAAGCCTGAAGCTATAAAGTCGTGGGAATTTCCAGCTCGGGTTTTATAGGAGTAAAAAGGGGTTATGATTCATACGTACCTACATGCGCAGTTTGCGTACGTCATTGATTCAGAGTGTAATGTGAAGTATGAAGAAATGTTCAAGCATTTGAGAGATTACGTACGATTATACTGGGACAAAAACTAAGTGACGTGGAACTCCACTGTTCTCAATGGAAATACGTTGAAATAATTGATCGAGTATCAATTCATCGGTTGCCTCACACAGGTTAGAATTAGCGGAATAAACAAATACTTTATGGTGAACCAAGGTGAGGGACAAAGCCATGTTGATACTTGTGTGCCATATAGTGAAATATATATACACACATCAAAAGTGTCTAGGGATCAACATATATTTTTGCAATAACTTTTCTCTTGATTGATATTAATTTAAATTTTCTTTAAGGATTCATCAAATAAAGTGTTTTCGTTTGTCACAGTAACGATAAACCAAGTCACCTTTGCATTAATAAAGAAATTTGCCATTTTCCTAATAAAGGGATTTTTGACATTTGAACCACTAACATTAAAGTTCGAAAAAAAGACTGAAATAACAGTTTTCTTTAAAATTTTATTGGGTAACTTAAACAATTAATAATCCGTGTTTCTACCGCGAACACTAACAACACAAGAACATCGGTTTGGCATACTCAAAATGAGTTCATCCAAATCACGCTGTGGAATGGCCGCCCATGTTCGTTGCAACAACAAAAAAAGGTCTTCTTGCAACTGGATACCCTCCATATTCGGCAGAGCTCTTCTCTGTAGCATATCCCATGCATGCTCAATCGGGTTCAAGTCTGGCGACTGAGCAGGCCAGGGCAGGACATTGATGTTAGCTGCGGCGAGAGTCTGTCTTACAACTCTTGCGGTGTGCGGTCGTGCATTATCATGCATTAACTGAAATAAGGGACCGATTTGCACTTGTAGAGGAACGATGACGTCAGATACAATCGTCTCAGCATAAATTTGAGCGTTGAGGTTGCCTCTGATCCAAATCAACTCAGTTCTTCCGCCGATCCAAATACCCGCCCATACCATGATGGTTCCACCACTATAAGGATGGACTTCCTGGCAGGATTTTAATCGCTGTTGGCGTCCAGGGGTTCTCCAGTGTCGTATACGTCTTGTATCCGGTCTCATACCAAAACGAGACTCATCAGAAAAGCACACGAAACGCCATTGTTCTTCTGCCCAATTTCTGTGTTCAAGAGCCCATTGATATCGAATCCTACGATTGTGCATTGCTATAGGTGGTACCCGTAGCGGTCTTCGGGAATGAAGGTTCACTTCATGCAAGCGGTTTCTGACTGTTTAATCGGTCCCTTATTTCAGTTAATGCATGATAATGCACGACCGCACACCGCAAGAGTTGTAAGACAGACTCTCGCCGCAGCTAACATCAATGTCCTGCCCTGGCCTGCTCAGTCGCCAGACTTGAACCCGATTGAGCATGCATGGGATATGCTACAGAGAAGAGCTCTGCCGAATATGGAGGGTATCCAGTTGCAAGAAGACCTTTTTTTGTTGTTGCAACGAACATGGGCGGCCATTCCACAGCGTGATTTGGATGAACTCATTTTGAGTATGCCAAACCGATGTTCTTGTGTTGTTAGTGTTCGCGGTAGAAACACGGATTATTAATTGTTTAAGTTACCCAATAAAATTTTAAAGAAAACTGTTATTTCAGTCTTTTTTTCGAACTTTAATGTTAGTGGTTCAAATGTCAAAAATCCCTTTATTAGGAAAATGGCAAATTTCTTTATTAATGCAAAGGTGACTTGGTTTATCGTTACTGTGACAAACGAAAACACTTTATTTGATGAATCCTTAAAGAAAATTTAAATTAATATCAATCAAGAGAAAAGTTATTGCAAAAATATATGTTGATCCCTAGACACTTTTGATGTGTGTATTATTTTGAAATCTTTCGGAGCCAGTTAACATCGGATAAAAAGTGAGCAATCCAATAAGGAAGTTGTTCGTTGCAATTAAACCCACCAAAATGGTGTTACTGTAAACAAAAACCGATTAATTGAGCATTAAGACAGGTTTACACAAAACAAGCAACTGTAACCACCAGGAAGCCCTAGAACCGATACCTGATATCCTTGAAAATGGCTGCTGTATTTAAAGGAAGCTGTTGAAGAAAGTCAATTTATGTTCTTGTAAAATGATATATGTATGTATACCTTTATGACTTACACTGCTTTTACAGTGAAATAATTGGTTGAATTCTTGGTACCTGTACCGAATGAGTCCTGGTAATGAAAAAATAAATATTGTTGTTTACAGTGGATATATCAAAAAGGGTTCCTTAATTGTATTTTTTGCGTTTTTTTATTTATAGTAGGTGTATATATTTTTACATATTCAACATATTTTTTTTTATTGAGAAACATAACACAAATGATCTTATACCTAATTTCTAAATTCAAAAATAATGTAGCCTTACCTAACTAAAACTACTAAGAAAGTAAAATATAGCATCGAAAAATTCCTCCGCATCGCTGTCGACTGGCAATGTACCCAAGAGACTGGTGGCATTGCCGCGGTAAGCTTAGCCTCTGGCCACGGTAAAAGCCAGACCTTGGGTCACTAAGCGGGATTGTCCGAAAGGGTTACCGCTACCCCGCAACATAAAGAGCTAAGAAAGGAACATGGATGGGTTTTAGTCAGTAAGAGTCTGACACTCTCTCGGAGGGGTAATTTGATGATTTTCCACCCTGAATAAAAAAGCCCTTGGGTCACGGGATGAGTCAGTCATCAGGAGATATCGTTGAACAAGCTATGAGCACTCCAACCATATTATCGTAACTTAAAATACTTTGCAGCAGCTGGTTACGTTTCGATTGGACTTGCCTTATCTTTTTCGTTTTACTTAGTCCGGAACGTGACTTGGCAAAAGAAATAAAGGAAGCTGTTAAAGCCAGGCTCTGTTAGTATGTTACCAAAGTAGCGTTAAATCGGGTGCCTTGACCCGACAATGACTGGCCTTATTGTCACAATCGAACATGTTTGTTCTGCTGCCAACGAGAACAGGTAAAAAGAATCCTCCAAATCTGATTACCTGTAGATAATCCGAGTAACAAAGTTACTGATTGAAATACAATGGATGCAATTGAATAGACAATGACATTCAATACGGAGAGTGGAACGGCAAGGGCGTTGAGACGCTTGAGTTGAGACCCACTTAGCCATACCTCAATGAATAACGACATTACTAGTAGTCTGTCATGTTACGAACCTGTTATTATGATCAGATATACACGAATACTGGATATTATGAAAGAGGTGTTATTATTAAAATCTAAAAATAAAAACCCAGCCTAGGGCAACGATGGTTGCATACTGTAAGTGCTAATATAGTTAAGATCCAGATGAAAAGGTATATTGTCGTTAAATTTTAAAACAATAACAATGACGATAGATGAATCACGAATCAACAATAGCTGTTGATATTCATGATCATCATCGACGATCACAAGTTCATGATTGGACTACAAATCGTTTATATCTACGCCGTTTTGCTATAACTGATAATCAACATATTGTATTATCCTTGTATAAAATAACTTGGAGTGGAATTCAGAAATAATGTAATGCAATGTAAAATAGCAATGTCTACATTCTATTGGATTCCACACTCTGCAATAGGTCAAACTGCAGATATTACTCTAAAGATCACTTTGAATGCATCCGTGCAAATGTCAGAGGAAACCATGGCGAACAGGTAAAATACTTGGAAGTGTTCCAAATTTTGTGTTTACGAAACACTAGCGGAACGAATGGTTTTAAACACTTTTGAATTTACCTGCCGAGTGAAAGATTTATGGTTCGAAGACGCAGTAGCAATTAATGTAACTCCTCAAAGATGAATGCACAAAGATGAAGGATGAAGGTACGTGTTAACCAATTTTAGTATCATAATAATACGTTTTTTAACGAAAGATATGTTTTACTGATTCATTTCTATTGTTTTTCTAAATTATTGTTAAAAAGGTATCTGATATTTCAACCAATTTCTACATAGTTCACCGACTTCAAAACTATTTAAATCGGTTTCCAGACCAGATAACAATTTAAACAATGCTTGGAAATAAACATGACCACATTTACCATTCTAAAAGGATACTTAGGAGAACGACTCCTCCATTTGAACGTAAAATGGCTGATTAGGGAGGAATGTCAACGATTCTGAGTCACAAATAAGAACTACAAAATGTATCTCACAAAATCGCCTTGACCCGCGCAATTACGTCGTGTGACCAATCTGTTTTATAGACAGTGTATCTAGGCTCATTGAATAGCCAATAAGTTTGACCGTGTAGGCAGGCACAATTGTTGCGCACTGCGCTTTCGTATAACCACCGTCCTTGAATGCGTTTGTGTAGAATTTAATCGTGTTGTATTTCAATTGTGGTAATTGCTGCTTTAATTATGCTATATTGATCTTTGCCTACATTTTATTCACGTTGTTTACATATAATTTAAAACGAGATTGTGAGTTGTTGATTATTCAGGAAATTGATCCTACCTACTTCATCTTCGATCTCCAGAGCTACCGTCACGAACAACTCAACATCTTTTTTGTTTTGAGACGTACCTAATTGCTGTGTACCAGTCAGCATGTCGTCGTCTTAATTGAGAGAACTGAAAACTGAATGTTCAATAATCATCATTTATATTGTTAAGAGCGTATACTCAAGTACACCAGTAAAGTACAGTCAAAGGAGAAATCATGTAATGATACAAACAATGCGTACTGCATTGTTTGTATCATTACATGATTTCTTTTTGATCAAAATTAAAACAACCAAACATTTATCTTAACCAGACTGCACCAACTTCTCCAAAAGTAACAGGTCAGTTTTATTTATATTCATGGTCATTTCAACCTCTGACAACTTTTATGTCACAAATACCTGGTTACACAGACCTCTCAAAAGATTTTGTTATAGGATACAAGCATTTCATAGATTTTTTCTAAAATGTTTCATATTAAGCGGGCAGCGAGCTAATAAGATCAGAAAATAGCAGAGTAAAATGATACGGATGATTATAGTAAAAACGGTAATAAGTTTATGCAAAAGCTATGTCTGTGATGTGTAACATACCTATATTGATGATTTAATAAGTATTCCTTCGTGACTTATGCTTTAACACTTTTTAGATACGATACCTACCTACATAGTATCACTGGTTGTACGTTATACAATTTAACACCTACTTCATTATTTTATATAAATGTCACTGCAAGCCACGTGCTATACATACTTCGGAGATTGTAAACAGTATAAAACCGGATTTTGGTCACAAAATGAATAAACAAATTGTATCTCATATAATGCCATCTTATAATGTGTTATGTAAATATAAACACGGGATTGCAATTACCGAAAATTCAGTCTGCAACAAAGTATCGTATTAAATTACGCAAAATATTTTATGCTCCAAAGTTTGGGCATTCAAATAAGTTTAAAAGTATCATAAAATATTTACGACGGAAAATGCAAAAGAGTATGCGGCGTCCATTACACTTTAGCGCGATTAAGATCGTGATTCTGGCAGTGGTCGGGAGAGCCTTTTTTTGTAAGTTGTGGTTCTCGGAACTTCCTTAAAGAAGCATCAATTTGCCGCGGCTCCGCTTCAACGTCGGGCCGACGACCTTCGCCATAGTGAGTCATTTATACAGTGATTAAGTTAAGGAAACGAGATTGTTGGACAACGGCCACATGGAGGGAATTACGTGCGAATTACGTGTTATTTTTGCTCCATCTTTACTGCTTACCGATCCACCCTCTTTGGCAAAACTTTGAATAGTCCCTACATTCGTAAGTCTTCTTGATGTCTTGTCTCAAAGTCTCTTCGAATTTGCGATTCTATCGCAAAAAAATCGAATACCTTTTTGTTGTATGAAGACTTGTTTCGTTAATTCACATGTTTCGCATATCAATTTTGACAGTCACTTCGTTTCACTATTATCGTAAAACATTAGCAACTCACGGTTATTCATAGGAGAAAACAGGCGTAGCAATTCAATTAAATTGATCAATAAAACTTTACATAAACGAAATTTTATAAAAGAACGTTAAACTTAAAGTATGGGTGTTTTTCTATCTATAATATGTATGTATTTACAAAAAATTTGGTTGCTTTGCTTGGGACTAGATATATGGCGTTGTGTGAAATGTCCAAGGATATTATAGTATCCGACGCGCCAAGTCACAATCGTTCCCAAATGAGCTTAAAATCTGTTTATACCAGCCTGAAACATTAAAATTCAGGCATAATAAATAGGAAAATTCAACTAAACAAAATGTAAAAGCATTTCGTTTCGAGTGCAATGCAAACCGGAATGAATCATGAGTATCGGTACGGGTACAGTTTTTGGCGTTCTTTTGCATAACGGGTTCCAATGCCAAATAACATGTCTTTTCCTTTAGCCCGCCCTGTTCCTGAATTTTTAATTTAAGTACTTAAATTATCATTCGTATAAGTTGGAAAAGTACCACAACAAGCATTTTGGAATTCCCATAAAATCATCATTTGCAATTCTTGGAATCGATGACTAAGGGCGGATTAAACCAAGGAAGGTGAACGTAATCAGCACTTCAGAACCGCGTTCAAGAACTGTCAGTATCAGGAAATTGGCACTTATAGTTAAATAACGACACGGGGATACAATTACAATATTATGATTAGCTTGCAGGTGTTTAAACGAAGTCACTAGTATGTTTCTAGTAGTTTAGATTACAACCATTGTTTTTTTTGCCATCACTTTCGTGAAATCTCGCCCGATGAGTTTAAAAAGACCCTGTACTGTTTGTCAATTTAAATGATAATTGTCTAACTAAAAGAAGATCCCTAAGTTTTTAGTTAAGTAGATAATAATAATAATATTGTGCCCGTATTATGTGTTTTTTCCACACACAAACAACACAGTCTTCTTAGCATGTCGATGGCAAATATTGTTTGAAATTAAGTTTTTTTTTTTATTTGGGTCGGTACTCAGGAACCGCTGACGCAGACATTAGATACTCACTTCTACCTACAGGTAACAAGGTAGCCAGCCAGCCAGTGATAACAATGGTTATCTTAAATTACATAAACCAAAAGGTCATGCTTTAAGCATCTTTAAGCAAAGTTAATTGATAAATCTCAGCGATGACAGCCACTTAAAGCCAACAGTCCCTTCACTATAAAAATGTTTATTTAATTGAGATAAACACATTACTACCATAATAAAAAACAAACCGCGAGATAAGCGGCAATTGAGAGCGCGTGCGCAAATTACAAGTTGCGACCTTTTAACTGACACGCGCGCGCGCCGTTATGACTGTATTGTCGTGTAAATGTATTAAATTATCCAGGTTCCTACTTATCACCTCATACTTAACAACTAATTGCAGATTAATTTGTTGTACCTATAAATGTTTCGTAGAATACTGACGAATGAGGAATACGAAACCAATAGAAACTGCGATAAGAAGTACATATATTGTACCATAGATTACTTTTTATACTTAAGTAAAAATCTCTTAAACGTCTTAGGGCTAATCGTAATGCGTTAAAACCGCGTTCAAGACCTGTCAGTGTCAAGATTCTAAGAAAATAATGACACTGACAGCTGTTAAACGAGGTTTTACCTTTGTGCTGATACCGTTCAGTTTCATCGGTGCAATTTGCCCTTGCATAGGTACTCGTCTTTAATGATAACAAGTTACGTCAGGATTTGTGCTAAAGAGGTGAATAATCGTTAAATCAAAACACTTCAATTAAACCTGGAAAATAAGGCAGGTATTTTTTTCCTGGTCATAACTACATACTCCTGGATTATGACTAACTTTTCTGGTCATCTTGCATAACGTCTGCGAGCCTTAATAGGTACAACTATAAACTTATTTATGTGCCCATAAATAATAATATAAACGATCTTTATCCCCTCCGGTAGCTCATCAAGTGTTTAAGGTCCAATCGTCTTTGCCTTCACGTCTTTTTCCTCAATATTCTCATTTATCTGTACGTGAGCCCAATATAAAAGAGGCCATCTCAAAACTTCCTTGACAGTCTTGCACCTGATACGATTTATCAAGCATGTTAAGTTTCAATTACGTGTATGATGTTTTCAGAATGACGTTGCTTTAAGAGAAGACAGAACAACATGTATGAAAAAGAATCGCGTATCGCAGCGATACCGCAGCGTCAGTATGCTAACTACTTAAAACAAGGTTTTTTTTCGCAACTTTATCGGCATGTATTTTTGTTAATACAAATCAAATATCTATCTATTGTTTATATAACCCCTTTTTAATCCTGCATCCTCTAATTAAAAGTCCTCAGATTATTTTATCTTTCATAACGATCGGTTCAGTTGATCTGGGCCCTGTTTAATAAAGCTGACAACCCGACAAGTCCGATGTATCTCAAAAAGTGACTATTCGAGAACTGTTCAATTATACTTACAGGCGACAAAATTGTCAAATCTACTTTATTAAACGGAAATTGTCATGATATATTTGGAGAATTGTCCGATAATTCTGACAGGAGCATTACCATATGTCGCGAAATCATATTTTGACAATTAATTGTCTTAAATGTCGAGTTTTATTGACGCGTTTTTGACATATTTTTCACTTTTATTAAACAGCTTAAGCGCGACAATTCAAAGTTTGTCATTTTTTGACATATATGTCGAATTGTCAGCTTTATTAAACAGGGCTCAGGTGTGAAAATGAAACAGACAGACAGACAGTCAAAGTTAAATTGCCGTGCGTTAATCTTGCATAACCTCGAAAATCGCTTGACCGATTATGATGAAACTCTTGTAAGTAGTCGTGTGAGCGCCGGAAGGTTCCTAACCAAAACAAACGAAAAGCCATTGCAATGCATATCCGCGGGCTAGTTTATGATATTGTGGGTATGCATGGATTATTTTGAGGTCATGATGTTCATCTTTGGCTACGTTTGATCTTGATTCACTCTCTTCGTTAATCGTGCCACTGGGCACTGGCCCATAAAATTAAACCAATATTACACGCTGGCTTTGAAGTTAATCAAGCAAACAATCGATTTTCTTTTACAGAACCAATTCTGAACTAGAGTTTCATATACCTGTTGTCTGAAGTATTGGATCTATAAATAAGCCTATGTGTGTCTCTAGAATTTTCTTCTGTCATAAAAAATCACATCGCTTGAAATCACTTTGTTTAAAAAACAACACTTTGTAGATATACCTAACGAGTTATGACAATGCTATTTACCGGCTTAAACAAAAAATGAAGGGAAAACAGTCGTTATTTTTAATGTAGATCCTAATCGCTGCCACAATAATAATGCTGGTCATAATAACGAAACTATGCAAAACAAATCCTTGTGCTACTTTAGTTGGAAACTTTTATATTTATCAGAACACCCGCATAAACGTTACTCAAGTTACCGAAGTCAAAAGTAAGCCGTAACCCACAAGTCTACTGGTACTGCAAACAAAGGGTAACTGAGCTATAAGTGTCTTGTGTGCAGCGAGATTAGGGTTGACAGAAGTATTCTGTAAAAACTTCACCTTAGTTTTCACGGTGAGATGTTTACAGAATACTACTACTGTTAATAGTGTCAATCACTAGCGTTAAGTGGAATGACAACTCACTTCACCTAAGTTTCGAGTTAACCCAGACATTCAATTCCAGAAATTCCCAATCATACCGTTCCCATTTTCGTTCGCCATCGTCAATGGGACACAGAATAAATATAGTGATAACCACTTATGTCTACAAACCTCAATTTAATTGCCTCAAGTGATTTGGCTCTTGTTGTTCAGTTTTTTCAGCCAGCTTATCAGACCACTTTAGATGATTCTGATTTTCTCTTTTCTTTCACTTTATTTATTAGTGAAATTCACTAATAAATAAAGTGAATGTAGAAACAGAGTACCTACGTTGAAAGTAATTCGACTATGTGCGGTAATTTTGTTTAAGCGTTTTGTTGGTTGTCAACAAGTTTATTCAACTTTATATTAACTGGCAACACTGGCAACCCTAAACGCACTATACAGTTGTTCACCAACCTTCTAAGCTAAGTTACAGGTTCCCCGCGGTTGCGGTGAAAGACAACAATTTGTTTCGAATTAGTTTTATAAATTGTGTGTTTCGCAAATTAAATGACAAGGCTGGTTCACGATGCTCGCGGTTAGAACCTTGGCTTCTGTTGTGATGATTTGCCACAGCTTTGTTTATTAACTCTCACTCACTTCACACTTATTCATGCAAAGACATTTAGCAACCGCCACGTGATCTCGGAGCATGTGTGCCTCTATCTATTCAATATTTTAGGATCATGTTTCTATAATGGTGTATCGGAATCTTCAGATATAAAAATAACAAATATTTGTACGACCTGCAAGTATTTGTTACGAGTCTGGGTGTTTTTCTATCTATAATATGTATGTATTTACTTACAAAAAAATGTGTATATAAGTAGTTTATCAGCCATCTCGTTACCATAACACAAGCATTAGGTTGCTTAGCTTGGGACGATATGGCGTTGTGTAAAATGTCCAAGGATATTATTATTATTAGATATATTATGATTTACCGAATTGTTATTAGCATTATTAAATTTCCTTTTTTTTTATTTTAGCCTATTACTTTATTATTCGTAAAAATAATAAAGTTTCTGTCTAATAAATACCTACTCCAAATTTTATGGACAAAAAGTTCTACCACAAAAATTATTAACAACATGATAAGGAAGACACGAATTTCCAAATCAAAACAAAATTAGTTTCGGAATAGTACGTACATTATGCTATTACAAAACCAGTAGCTTATAATAGAACAAAGTCAGGGAGACTAGATTGATGTAGTCTTTCCTTACATCTGACCGCGCAAGTACGTGATCTGGTACAGCATTCGATTCGGAAAATAAACCGTTTGTTCGTTTGTCTCACAAAATGACAGTTCTAGGTCTTTGAACTTTGCCATCTGACGTGATCTATGCAACAGTAGGATCAACATACATAAAACCAGTACTGTCTAACGACGGTAAGCCTAACGGCTTGGCTGAACGAAATTTAAATTTAAAACAATTTCGAGATTTCTACATCAAAATGAGTTTTTGTATATGAACTGATTTGTTTGCACTGATAATTTTCTTTATTCTTTTTCTTATATCTAAATATTATAAAAATTTAGACCTTATGATTTATGCTCTATCATTGACACAAATTACCTATAATTTTGTAAAACATTACCGACAGTCTCTAGCACAAGTTTACATTCGACATACTTATGAGACATTGGCTTAGATTGTTCAATGTCTTGTTCTATGAAACATCTCAAATACTGATACTTCAAATGACTCCCCAATTGCAGTCATTTTTTCCATAATTTATGAGCTATATTATCAAAAGTGACATCATGCTTGTGCATGATCAACGATTACAGCCTACGCATTAGTGATGGCTTCATTTGAAAAGCGTTTTTAATTTAAAACAGTTATAAAGTTGCTAGCAAATTCCTCTTAGCATATTAACATAAAAAGAGCCGCATTACTCGTCAACTGAACACATCCTATCCACAATAGAATTGTCCTTGTGTCGCGACTCAAGTTTCTTATTCCCCAATGTGATTTGAAGTAGGTATACTGTTGTCGATCTCAATGTTTATAATCATCGATTATTTTGAATGATGTCAGTCTTTTATCTCTGCCATTATCTACATCTTCATCATCCATCCCAATTTATTTGGATTTTTTTTTCTTCCATCCATACATCCTCTATTAGCGTCACCAAAAAAAACAAAAGTTATAAAATTAACCTAACAGTCGTGATATAATAAGTAGCTAACGGTACTCTTTAAACAAAGGCCTCCAATCCAATTTGCAAATTACATCATTTACAGACACGGTGCCAGCTAAATGCAAATACTCGTTTTTTACGTATTGTTTTGGGTTCATGGAACCATATCGCCTATGGTGAGGTTAATTGTTGTAACCGTGAAGACGAAACAGAAAAAAGGCTTCTTGTCTACTTCCGACAATCCTAATACTGGAGTTTTAAGTGCTACTAATTTTTCTGGATTAAAATTAAGCAAAGAATTAAGCCAACTGTGAATAGAATAGAAAAACATAGAATATTTTTATTTGCGACTAGCACTTTGCCCGCGGCTTCGCCCCCGTGGTCTTTCCCATGGGACTATGGGACCCATTTTGCCGGGATAAAAAGTAGCCTATGTTACTCCTAGGAAACTAAGCTTTCCAACGGTGAAAGAATTTTTTTAATCGGTCCAGTAGTTTCGGAGCCTATTCATTTCAAACAAACAAACAAAAAATCAAATCTTCTCTTTATAATATTAGTACAGATGAAATATGGCACAATAATGGTGTTAATACTAGGGTTATGTTCTCCATGTCTCGACAGTGACTGGCATACAAATATTTTAAAGAAAACAACTTAATCATTAAGAAGCATTAATTATAACAGTGTTGTCAGACTAGTGCTTTATAATCTAGTGATTATGAAGCTCGAATTAGCTGAAGCAGAAGTATTGTATTGCTCACAATTGATTTGAATGTTTTGCCGTTACATAATGTATAAACATTATCATATCAGTCTGTTCTTCACAAGAAAAACCGTTCAGCCTATTTTGCAAGTCACTGCTTCGAAGATATTTATTCCCGGGAACCCACTTCATTAGCCTACTAGACTATTAATGGCATTCGTCTGCTTCTTTCACACAGCTTTTAAAATCTAGCAATGTTATTTGCATATCGTGAGTCGTCGCTTCCAGTTCGGGGTACAGTTCGTTGTGTATGCGCACCATGGCCGCGGCTTCCTGTTAATGAAGCGCTAGAGTCGATGTGCCGAGCAGTAGGACAGTATAAGCATTACTACTGCTGCCAGTCATTGATGTTGAGTGACCGGATAAGGTGGCATTAGCAATGACGCGGTATATCTAATTTATTGAGACTATGATCTTATAAGTATCGCTACTATGTAAAATGAGGGCAGAAATTTATGTACGGTACAGTAATTACTGCAGGGGCCAACCACCGCCTTAAAGAGCATTATTTATTTTAATATAGAGAGATAGTGCTACGCCTCCTGTATAGCAGCTCGTTCTCGCACTGAAGTCATATTAAATTAAAACAATACTGCTCTTCCAGGTGGTGGATGGCTCCTATAACTCAAAGCCACTGCTTGACACATTTTCGAACTGTAATTTTTTTATAACATAGTTAAGGTAAGCAAAGGACCTTAACATAAAAATAATAATACCTTGACAAAGATCAGAAAGGAGAACAAAGTATCACTTCAAAAATAATTTTCCGAATAAGACAGAAGGATGGATCAACCATTTCTAAAAATTGATTTAATTTTTGCTATAAATTAGGTATTCATAAACTTTTGTAATTGGTTTATTTCAGACTAGTTATTTGTCTATAATTCTTAGTAGGTCCTATTAACACTTTAATAAACTTATTGATCATTATTAAAATTAAATATTTGTTCAACTAGGCGTCACTTGTTTTGAAAGGTAAAATATTTACCGTTAAAAATAAATTGTTCGCCAATCGTGAGTAATATTTTAGTCTTATTTTTCATCAGTTTATTAACATGACATGCACAATTAATGTTGTCATCCACCCATAAATTATTTCAATAAAAATGCGGATGACAAGGTACTCATTCAATATTGATAAAGTGTATGTAGGTACATATCATTTTTAAACCGGTTAATTACTATTTTACTAGGGTGGCGTATACAAGTTTGTATTATAAATTATTATCGATTTCTATCTGCGCTTCCTAAAATAGACTGTGGTGTGAAGTGAGCCTAGGTATTTTTAAAGACAACAAGTTAAAAATATCTATTCATTATACACGGAACGTTGAACCTATGGGTGCGTTGGATGACGATGATTTTATGGCAGATAATAGAACTCATACATCAATTTGAATAAATGATTTGTAGAAGCTGCTATTTACGTAGTTCCGCTCGCAAAAGAACGTATAAAATGTGCTTGCTGAAAATCAGCGCTACGTATCTCACCAGACTTAGGTATGTTGTCATCTGATATTATGCTGAGCCGAGGACATTTTGGCATTTTTATTGTTTTTTAACATTTTCCTAAGTTAACATTACATAGATACACCATTGTTAATGATTATTAACAATGGTGTACCTATGTAATGTAATAACGTAATAAATACGTAATAGGATTCTATTAATATTATAAATGTGAAATTTTCTGAAGATTTATGGATATTTGCTACACAATCATGCAAAAACTATTGTATGGATTTCGATGAAATTTCGCACACAGCTAGTTTATATTCTGGATTAATACAGGATACTTTTAGTAAAGTGTAGTAGTGTTCCCGTGGGATAGTTACCGACTTACACACGGGCAATACCGCTGGCAGAAGCTAGTATTAATATATATATATATTCTAAAAATTAAAATGATTGTTTTCTGTCGCTTATAGTTTTAAGGTATATTTTTTTGATGTAATTCCAATAAACGCATTGTTCTATCTTTCTTTGAAATAACACTAAAATTATCGTTAATAAATCTAAAAACGATATCAATGAACGACTGAAATGAGACGGGTACGTGTCATTTCAGTCTGATTCCCTCAAATCATGAAATAAGAAAGTGTTTTATAAAAACCGGATGTTTCTTGTTATTATCATTAGCACAATTTTCTCCCGATGTCTGACCGAGTCTTACCGTGGTGGTTGCATGTTCATATATTTTGTGAAAATTATCACTTTCACACGACAACGTTATGTTACGTGGAGGAACGCCAAATAGAGCGAATTGCTTGTACAAATAAACCGAAATTGAGTCGTCTTATGTAACTTATTTGAGCTTCGTATTGAGTGAAATATCAATATTATTGTTATTTTGAAGATGTTTTGAATGAAAACATGTGCAGCGTGTGTGAAGGAAAAAATAGGGAGACTATTTTCATGGAGGAGGGATACATTATGTAGTGTATATACTTTTGTATATATTTGTCATATAATTAAATAAATAAAATTATTAAGTTAATTTTTAGTATAACGTAGGTACTTACACCTTACCTTATCTTTATAATACCTTCCGGAACAAATTCCCTAAATAGTGGTGAAAATCGCAGTGAAATAATTTACAAAAACAACGCGTTCATGCTTACAGACACCAAAAGTGACTTCTAATAGTTCTAATTAGTAATTAGTCTATAAGGTGAAACATACTGTACGTAGGCTTAAGAAAGAAAAATGAAACAAATATTCCACCTATGTTTCCACAAGAACAATAAAATGCTAGGCTCTCGTAAAGGCTTCCACAGACAGGCACGACACGACTCCGGTAAAACATTTTCCAAGAAGTTTTCATAGAAATTCTTCCACCAGAGACGCGTCGCGCTTGTCTGCGTTAGCTTTAAGGAATTACGCAGCAAAAACGACTGCCACTATTACAAAAGGGATTATAAATTGCAATTAACATTTTACAACGCATATCCTCGTAATAAAACGTACAGAGGATGTGGTTTATATTTATTAGCTGCTATTGGCTCCTACATTTTGCATACAGTAATTTAAATACTTATCTATCCTTGTTAATTCCCTTAATTAAAGCGTGGCATTTTAATGACTCGTTTTATTACTTTCAAAGTATTTCGTCTTCCTTTCTGCATTCATAAATTTCGTCGGTTTAAAAGAAAGTGGGCACAAATAGTTAAATCCAACGGAAAATCCTCTTCTGAACATGAACGTTTTCAAAGACTTCCTTAAATTCCCAATAACCAATGTCGCAACGCAATGTGTATTGTCTCTGGTACCTGCCTGGCCCTGACAGTTAGCAATGGACATACCTAATTATCAAACTTTTATGAGTTAAGTACGAGGCTTTTGGCTACTTTGTGTTTTTGCGTTTTGTTTGTGCGGCATTATATTTTTCCATTCTTCTTTCTGAATAATGAAAAACCCTATTATTGCAAAAGTATCTTACAGATCTTATAGCTTTTTGATATCTGTCTTCTATTATTTTAAACGTAACTACTACTTAATTAACAAAGGACACCTGAATAGAGTTGTCCAGCAAAATTGACTCCCAAAGTTTATTTTAATTCTTATTTATTCGTTCATAAAATCTACTAGTTTGTTTGTAATAATGGTTTTTTTCAAGGGCATTAATAAAGTAAATTAATTATCATAATTACATTACACATAAATACATAACAATCAACCCATTACCAAATTCATATCTAGCGTCCATGAAAATTATTCACGGTCGAAATGAAAATTATTTTAAAAGTAAAAAATATGTTGGCTGTTACACGCATTGCGTGTCCCACTTTCTGGTAAAATGCCACTCACAATTTGAGGACAAGTTTATGTAGCTAGCTACACTTGCGTACAAACAAATTGATCCACCTCCTTCTCTTGAATTTGAAACAAGATAATTCCAGTTGAAGTTGAATTACCAAAAACCTAATTTTTGTGCACTAAAACTTTCCTTAAATATGTATGCAGACTACAAATATCGTATATTTCATTATTTTTTGGAAAAATTGCTGGCAAAGAAACCGCATATTATTTATTCAATCAATCTTTATTCTAGAGCTTATCCTGTACAAAAGCTCTTTTATTTTATTGAGTAACAAAATATATAAAAAGCTACATATTAAACCACCTTTTTTGAGCGTGGAAAATAATCCATGACTCCTCCCGCTCTGGGTGGAACGGAAGGGAGTCTCAGACTCTGACTGACTAAAACCCAACCAAGTTCCTTCCTTAGCCCTTTACTTCATTTGATAATGCTAGTCAGATCGTAACAAAATACCAACACAGAACATGAGCGTGTGCATTTCTGTAGTAAAATAAACATTTGTCATGCTTTCCACGTATACAGACTAGCTTTAAGTGGCATTATAATCCGTTTAAGTAAAACACTTTCGCCTGTGAAGGTCGTTCTGTGCTTTGAATGTTACGCCTTGCGCCCGCGCAACTGTCCGCTATGAATAAACTATTGCTTACATTTTACATAATGAGATGAGCATACGTAGAAATTCTGTGGTCAGCTAGTTTATTGTTTGTGTGACCTTGAAGATTCTATTTTGTTACATTCATACTTTTTTGAATTTGTGTAATATTTAAGAACACTGTGGCTGTGACTCGGACATTATACACAGTACACGATATAAATATAAAAAGAAAATACGTTTATTTGCGACAAAAATGACGCATGAAAAGAAACAGTTGATTTTAATTGAAAACCCTTTTTTTGAAGGTAAGAAATCATTAAATGATCCCGCTCTGGGTGGAGCAGAAAGGAGTGTTAGACTCTTACTGACTAAAACCCAACCATGTTCCTTCCTTAGCCCTATGTGTTCCGGGACATCGGCAACCCTTTAAAACAATCCCGCTGACCATTTGAGATCCCCTGAGGTGAAGAACTCCTCCAGAGAAGGAGGATCTTTTAATCCCGGTAGTACGTTCCCGTGGGCCATTTTCAGCACGGACAAAGACGCGGGCAAAAGCTAGTGATTAAATAAATGTAGAAATTCGGGATTATTCAGCCTTAAAATTCAATTTAAGTACAACGTTATCACAATTTTGACACTGTTGGCGCAGTCGTTGAGCGATTGACTGCTGCGTAACATGTCGCGGGTTCGATTCCCGCACGGAACAAATATTTTGTAAGACCTACAAGTATTTGTTACGGGGCTGGGTGTATTTCTATCTATAATATGTATGTATTTACAAAAAAAAATGTATATAAGTAGTTTATCAGCCATCTAGTTACCATAACACAAGCATTAAGTTGCTTAGCTTGGGACTATACCTATGGCATTGTGTGAAATGTCCATGGATATTATATTATGTTATTATATTTGTTAATAGAATGGCAATTACTAGCTCGATAAGCTTAGATATTAATACGTTTTCTATACCTCAGCAGTATTTCGTTCACTTTATCGCACCGTTGGACTATTTAATTACGACGGGCCACTTAGCCCAGGTGCTGCCATGTTCTTTTGCGCCGGACGCGTATGTATTAATATATTATTTATGAGGCCTTCTTCTACTCGCACTCTTAATTAATTAGTTTTTAATTCAATTATTTTATTAATTAACACTCAGTTTATGTAAGTATATAGTCAAAAAGTACCTGAGATACAAACTCATATTACCTGCTTCTTTGCGTGCCCAACAATATATTATTGTTTTTTAATTTACCTTACCAAGGAGTACCGTGTTACTCAGTAACCGCTTTAAGGAGGTCGTATAGGCAGTCGGTCCATTTAAAATACTAATATTCAGCTGCATCTGGTTAGACAAGAATCTGAACCCAACATATTTGGGAAAAGGCCGAGCAGATTGATTGATTGATAAAAAGTACCTGATGAATGATACAAGTACGTTGTACAGTCCTATCTGAGACCAGTTGCAGTCGTGTAAAAAAGTGTTGACCAGTGCAGTACGAGTAGCAAAGATTTCGACTTTCAGATATTTTGAAGTAACTCGCCTTGTACCATTTTTCAAGGTTTATTTAGTGTTGTAGTTTAAGTGGTGAGAGCCAATTTCACCAGTGTCAGTGTTTATTTTCCTTAAAAATCCATTACAGCTGTTGAACTCGTTTTGATGTACCTACTGATCGCGTTCACTTTCATTGGCCTTAAAATTATTATACAAGTAGGTAGCACTACAAGGTACACACCTACAAGGAACATCGTAGGTACCTACTGTCAACGCTAGGAGAGCGCTGACCGTTTCGTAATAAATAGGTACATAAAATATCCCGAAATTACTTAGAATATATCAGTTCTTTATTTTTTATATTTTACTTTTTTTATGACAACACTTTATTTTATTCCTCTGTCGTAGCAGCATTTATCTTATAATTGTATGCCACTATCTTTATAATACCTAGAAAAGGTTATTATACATGGGATAATATACAAACAGTTTGAGCATCTTGGTTATTGAGTTCAAAAGTTTTGTCATCAAATAATATTTTTACTTCTAACTGTTTGTCCATAGATAATAAACTATACTAGCATCTATATATTTTTTCTTAACCTGAATCAATGTTCGTCTCCAAACTGTCATTTACCCAAAATTAAAAAAAAGCCGTGAAGGTTTTATTCTAAAGTCCAAGCCGTTACAGCACCTACAACAATGTAATACAGTTTACATGGCCTAGGACTGACCCACACACATTTCAAAGATGATAGATGGCCATTGGCCACACGTCCAACCGCAAAAGCTAACATATTTGCATAGTTGAGGGAAACTGAATAGTTAAAATCACTGGAGGCGAATTCCTGGTTGGCATAAGAACTTACGATCTATTGTACTGCCTGTCGTGACTATGTAGCAGATGGAATGGACACGAACTATTTTCGCACTCGAACGGTAGTTGGTGCTATTAAAACTTGCAAACTTACAAAAATATTTCAGTTATAGATCATTTTCTACGTAATAAGTTTAATTAATTTATTTAATAAGTTCAAAAATTGTATATTTCAGGTAGCAAGTACGTATTTACAGAATTGTAATCATTAAAATCATCAATACAACCTTCTAAGTTTATATTGTCCTGTGGAATGACTATGTCATGAAATCATGACATTTGAGGAGAGTTGTCGATTGTAGTGAATATAATTCTGTAAAGATTGTTTTGTTTTTCTTCTTTATGCTGGCTACTGCAGCGAATCATATTTTGATCAACATATAACCTGATACTGACCTGAATATTGCAAAAAACGTAAGAAAAATTGAATTTCGAGAGCTACCCTGGTGTTTTTACCTCAGCAATTGCAGCAGTTTTAGCTATTAACTATTTACCTTCAGAACGTACGAAAAATAATTAACGAGTTAGCTATGTCAAATTCAAAACCACGTGCAAACCCAATTATAAAATGGCATTTAAAATACACAAGACACAGAATCCACGTAGGTACCTAGTTATAGCAATTTTTAAACAAAAACGCAATCTGCTAATTAAATTTTGCGTTTTTCCCACAAGCTGATGATAGATAAAAGCCAGCCATTACTGGCGTAAGAAATAAAACCACAAAACGAGCTATTGAAAGAGTAATAGCGGCCAAAGTGGACTAGTGGTCATCTAATAACTATTACATAGTTCACAGTAGTTTTACGGTCGGTTGCTATTACGACCGCAGCCAAGGTCGGATTCCGGTTAACCATCAAAATAATTGATTTTCTCTATCGCAAACATCGTGGTTTTTTTGCCCAAGCAAAAATACATTCAACAGATATTTTTTAATGTTACTTTTTATGTGTTGATCAGTGCTTACGAAGTATTTTAAATTAGTGAAAAGTTACCTATTATAGCTACAAAAGGCCATGTCAATTAGTACATAAAATAAAAATATTAAGCTAGTGAAGTCACAGTTTACTTCAGCTAGGTAAGTCAACGAACTATAGCAAATGACGATTGACGCACCTATTTTTTATTACTTTGTTTTTTTTTGCTTCAACTGCTCATTTTGATAGGTGCTGAAGACCCCATGTTCCCCTTTTCGGGGGACTAATGAGAATGACGTCACTGAACGTCCGCCCCTCGCTGATGACGAAGTACGTACTTAAAACTAATGATGTTTCAATAAACAATATCACGATAAACGTCCTCATGACACATTTTCATTATTCATAGGCCGTTCGCGTGTCCTTTGAAAGTCAATAAAAACCTCCAACTAATTCTGGCCACTTATATACTGGCCCTATACAGCGTGTTTGAAAAAGTGTGATCATATACGTATTTTCTTTCTATTTAATTATATTTAAGGGTAGGGTTATAAAAGTTAAAAAAGGAAAATAATGTTATTTTTTATCACGTACAAGAGAAGAAGAGAACATTGTAATTAGGCATTGATTTAGTAAAAAGGCAATGCGAACTTAAGATGCAAGAGTGAGCGAAGTGAGCTCGGAACTTGAGGCAACCTGACTCGCACAGGTTAGGTTCGAAGAGAATGGCACGATCTACCTCAAAGTCCGCCTCCACCATTCCTTTCGTGGCTCTGTTGACTACGCTTTATTATTACTCCTTGGAAACCAATTTAGACCAGGCACGTGATCTTTTCTCAGTCTTTATACTCCCACTATCTCACCAACCCTGATGGTGGTTTTTTGCGGTAGCTACATGTTCTTACTAGCTTTAAAGTTTACATACATACATACTAATTAAGGTATATATACCACCAAAAAAAAAAGTATTAATAAACATATTTTTTGCTTAAGAGTCTAAATATTAAATGATGTTTAAGAATATGATTTAATATCATGCGAAACATTTGTAAAGTTGTTGCTAGTATTTTAAGTTAAGTAGGTACTCTTAAAATACTAACAACAAGTTTTTAAAGCGAGAGTTTAAGAAACAAAACATTTACGGAATAAGTTGTTTGTGAAAAAATTAGTACCTACTCAAAAGAAACGTTGGTTGTAAACTAAAAATTTATCAACGAATTTTCGGACCAACACTTGTGAACCAGACACACCCCTAAATATAACCACACCTGTCTGATACATGCTGTATGTTTAGGTTCGCTTTATAATATTCAGACATGTATCAAGGCCAGAAGACGTAGGTCACAGTAATTCTTTATTCGAAGCTACGTCAATGGCGGTTGTTTTTAAGAATCGATCGTATTAAACAAAAACGTAATTGAGCAGTTTCTTAAAACAATTTCAAGGAAATGACAGCACTTAACAATTAAATTATTGTGACAAGTTAATTCTCATGAGACAATTTGAAATACATGCCAGATTGTTTGTAGCGAATGTACTCACATAACAAACGTGAGAAAGATAATTGAATACCTACCTTGAATGGTGGGTAATATTACGATCGATTTGATATTAATATGAACGTAGCATAATCAGCATATAATTTTCCCACTGGTGGGACAAACGCCTCCTCTCCTAGGTAGATGTCACAGGTCGTCGAATTTTTAATTCCAGGTCATTGCGGTTTCCTCACGATGTATTTTTCCTTCAATAAAAAAAAGCTGCTGTCTCCTGACACCCTGTCACAATATGTTTTTTAATTCGCTTTACATTTTGAATAAAAACAGAAGCATAAGGTTGTTTTAAAATGCATATTTATATTTTTTTAAACTAATATATTTAGCACGGCGGCAATTATTTAATCTCTTCAAATGTCACGAAGAGTAAAGATCAAATCAGTTCTCTGCTATAAAATACTAATTATTCTTAGACGCTCAAGAGACGGCGAACATCTTAAACCCGCCATAAAGGCGCCATATAACTAGACTGGATACGTATTTTAGATAAATCGTTGTACTTCGGTCCATCTGGGCAAGAGGCTCGCATGTCCGGCGCATCGGGAACACAGATAAAATTCTTGGATTAATCTATCCCAAGTCGAGAGATCGCCATCTAAATAACGAGGATCGTGAGCAGATAAAGACTAATCAGAACTCAGCTTGCTAATTAAAGATTAAAATGCTCGCAAGGTACCATTACCGTCGCCCAATTAGCGTAGATGAAACTTTATAATAAATACTTGAGTGGTCGCCAAGTTTTATGCAGAAATAAAAAGCACATTTTATTTTTGAACAATTTACAGATTGCTATTAAAATGCATCACGAACTAAAACAAATTCTGCCATGTGATACATTGAAATGAAATATTATTACCGTTATGTCATAAATTTCAAAGTGCATAAGTTTATAAGCTTTATGGAAATAGTTACCTAGAATTATAAGTTTCACGATCTGCAATAAGATGTTAAGACGAAATTGAAATTCCTTTAATTCGATTACTGTTTTATGGATGAAAATTATAACCATTTCCCTCGGCGGGCGCAATCAGCCTCGTTTATTTCCTAAACCAATCTTCGGTAAACATATTTTGTATGTAATGAAAAGCATATATATAAATTGGTGTTTTGTTTGTTCTAGGGGCAGGCGCGGCACCATCGTGGCGCCCCACAGACCGGTGCTGATGACACAATAAATTGTGATGCTGACACGGACAGAAGCCTATAGGAACCTACGTCCTAGAGGACGAAGAAGGACGTTGTAGTTTAAACCTAAAAGTTAACACTAGTTCTAAAAATGCAAGTGCCTAATTTTATAATAATGTTGGGTAATCGCCGTAACTTAATATTTAGAGTGAGCATCGTGTTTAACATCGCCGTTTTTTTATACGCGGCGGTGCATTATTCCGGGAACAGCGCGCAGGGGGTCGAGTGGATGCCCATCACTAGCGATGGCTCAGAGCGGGTTGCCGAATTCAGGTACCTCAAAGAAGATGTGCGGAACGATACCCTGCTAAAACTAGCAGACCCTAGTGCGCGCATTCTTGGGGAATACACTTCCCAAAAGGTGGTTCCTTCGACGATGACCACAGTTAAAAAGACTGTTTCCAGCACCGTGTCAGACGTAGAAAAGAAATTAAGTGCAGTGCCATCTGAAGCTAACATTATAAATGAGACTCTAGAAGCGTACGATGAAAGTGTTTTGTCTGATTCTACGCTGACGGCACTTCGCGCACTGCTCGGGTGCAACGATAAAGACTATCTCCCTGAGACGATGCAACGCGGCGAGTTCTGGGTGCTGAAGAACTACGTCCGTGCTAATCATGGTGATATTGCATGTCATGAGACCATCACTTATACGACGCACGGTGGCTTCGAGTTCCTCGATAACCTGGTTCCTCTTCTAGAACGGTAAGTTTTCTTGAATTAATTCCAAGATTACCGTTTAAATTGTAGCGTTTCATTTTGCGTTGGCGTTTCGTCACAGTGTTGACACTCACTCACGACTTCTTTGGCAACAGCTCTCGTCTGGGTTTCGGTGTCGGCGTCGTGTGGTGCCATAATGACATACACAATAGCCCAATTAAATGAGTGCAACAATACTGTATCCATCTTTTGTTTTTCGGTGCATTGACCAGCCTGCTATCAAGATGTGGAATGATATGCATTTAGTTGGTAGCTTTTCCTGTTGGCAGCGATGCGGACGAATTTATTGATGCTTTATGATTCATTCCCCTCCTTTTTTATAAACTTGTTCATATTATTCTTATCATTTAAGATCGTTAGCAAATACTACGAGTATTTGCTTTGCTGTTTGTAAAGTTCTATAGTACTACTGTTCGAATTTTGAATGAAAATAATATAGATTTAAAAAAGTATTAATTAAAATCTTCGTGGCATTATCTATTGGTTAAGACAACTAAAAGTCTTTTGCTATCTTTATATTATCTTCCTTTCCTTTAAGTAGTTAGATAATAATAACACCGCGGAACGGGTTCGTAGGACCTACTTCATATTACACTCCACATGTAAGCGTGGTCGATAAAATAACATAATTATAGTTAATTATATATACAGAATGATACTTATACGTCTGCCGCATGTGAGACGATCGATAGGCCAACCTTACGACGACCCAGTGGGTTCCAGTTTACAGCAAACTGCATCGCGGTCCATATAGAGATAGATGAGATGAGCTGGACGCCTATGAACAGGCTGGACTCTTGCAGCTTACTTCATAACAGCTGTGGGAGCCTAGACAAATTCCCTGTTCTGTAAGCGTTAACGCCATCGTAAAGATCAAATTGTATGGAGTTGACATTAGCTTTAGAAATGTCACGTGACTGCTAATGTTAACTCTATACGTTTTAATCTTTTCGTTGGCGTTAACGCTTATAGAAAATGGATTTTGTCCAAAGGGGCTAGACAGAAAGACGTGAAAGGAGAGTAGGGAGGCGTTTGCCCAGCAGTGGGACAATAATTATTCATAAAAAAGGTATACTCCCGCCTTCTTCTCACGAAAGTTAACAGAAACTATAGAAAGCCAGCTGCTACGATTTACATGGGTACAGCAGGCTACTCCATTGTTTGTAAGCATATTGTTTATCGTCTATTATCTTCATAAATTTGGATATAATAATGATAATCTGTCCGTCCATTCGTTTGTCTGTCTGTGAGCATGCTGTATCTCATGAACCGTAAAATGTGGACAGTAGCAACTTTTTATCTGTATGTGTATTTATATTGCCGCTATAATAGCAAAAAAATAGTATTTTCTAATAAAATGTAGTTTTAAATATTGTAGGGTGGTACGGAACCCCTTGTGTGCCAGTCCGACTCGCACTTGACCACTTTTAATTGACACTACTTAAGTTTGCGAAATAGTCGATTATAATTTTACTAGTTTTGATATGGCAGACTTAAGACGAAGACAGACATGGAGCGATAGAGAGACAAAAAATTGTTTCCAAAGTCAAGCGTGTTAGAGCTCTTTCTCACGGTTTTAATAGAGTGGGCATTTAATGTCAGTAATACTACGGTTTATAGATGCGACTAACAGACAAATGGACACATGGCAATACCACGTCTATTTCCAAGAAAATAGCGTGGAAAATTGCGTGTACAATAGCAGCTATTACTCAGCTTGTCGCCAGAAGTAAAATAAAAAGTTTTATGCTTTATGCTATGCAGATTACTAGGTTTTTATGTCTTGCCAGACTGCAGTACTTTATTATTTTCTTGATAAACAATAAACTTGATACCGTGGATTATCACAAATTAAAATAATTATGTTCGTGTGGTTTCGTTGAATCGGAGGCATTATGGTGGTCATAAACCAATCATATAAAGAAAGAAAAAGTTTTTAGAGGGACTCGCACAGAAAGATCACAAATTAAAAACAAAACCATAAAAAGGAAACGAACTTTATACATTAAAACAAACAACAAATTCTAAAGATACTATCATCATCACAAACAACTGCTGAAATTAGCTTACTAAAATGCTAACCAAATCACATAATTTTCTATTGATTTTTTTTTTTTGGAAGAACATCTTTTTCAAATACATTGTTAAGTTACTTTTCGAATTAATCCATCACAACTTCAAAACCCTTTATTGCGCGTAGTCCAACACGCACTTAGCCGGTTTCTTAAAAAAAAAAAATGTAAAGAAACGAAGGAATGGGAAAATGTCGTCAGAAAAGGTTTGAGTGGATGGCTGTACTAGTAGAGGAAGCCCAAAGAAACGATGGAAGGGCTGTGTGAAAGATAATATGGCTAGAAAAATTGAAATGACAAACAGAAAGGAGTAACTAATGGCATATGCAATCCATTGAGCCCAGAGCAATCGTATGTTTGCGAAATATAATATTAGGTAGATATTATTGGGTACAGAACTGTATTTCATGAATGATTGTCCCAATTTAGTTATTTGAAACTCATTATTGCCGATTATTTCGTAATTTATATGAACTACACAATGAAATAAGTCGATCAAAAGCACATTCATAATGCTATATAATTATCTAGTAATGATGCAATAATTTTGAATGAATGCCTTATACGGAGTAACATTTGAATGCATTATTGAGTTGTAATCTTTTGATGTCAAAAGTGAAAGTTCAGTTGCTATGCCAAGATGCAAGTTCTATTTCCGATTGAAGATAAAACAAAAGGCGATAAGAGCCTGAATCACAGGCATTCGAAAAAAAAAAAGCTGAATTTGAATACAAAGGAATCGAGAATTAAATTGATGTCGTGTCTAAAACAAATTAGTTGTGCTCATATACACACAATAAAGCCGATTTAATGTCATTATTACTTTTGTGACAGCCCTGTGCTTATTGTATTTAGTAATAATCGAGTGTGGTGTGCACACTGGACGTTAAGGGTTGCCATTTATGCATATTTATTTATTTCTACCTCATCTGATGTTGTAATTTTATCTAAAATTCAAACCATAATATTCATTCTCTCTTTTACCCTAGCATATTGCAATATTATATATTATGCAACTAGTAAATTGCATACGATTTCTCAAAGGCTACACGAACGTTTCAGATAGACTGTCAAACACAATATGTCCAGATTGCCCAGTGATTTGATTGATTGTTGTAATTTCAGTCGCTCAACCGCAGCAGAATATGATTTGACAAACTGACAGCTCGAACTTTTGATGCCTTTCAGAAACCAGGTATTAGACAATAATAAAACCAATACCACTATCCATACCAACCAACCAAACAAAAACCATACCAATTTATAATTTTTGACAGCCCTACGTCGTTGATCGTCATCGTCACTCGTCACCTCACACGAAGCTGCGTTGACCGACACAATGGGCTCTACGACGCGCCGTAACGAAACTATTCCAACAGTTTTATAGCAATGCTCCTCTAAATACATGCATGTTAAAATTGGAATTTTTGAATTCTTCACTGACATAAAAGTATAGTAGGTTTAGTGCAGTGTATGAGTTTTATGTATGCATAGAGGTATGAGGAATTTTCCATCGTGAATGGGTGTTCAGTTCACTCATTCACAATGGAAAGGGAGGATCCGCAGACGGTCTGGTGGGCTACTGCCCGACGATTGGTGTCGGAATATTGTACCGTATATTATGCTGGGTGCACGGTAAATTTTACTTGCGCGATGCAGGATTTGGCGTGACATCAGTGTAACGCGTAGTTTGCATATGATGGTGCCTTTACTACTAACCTTTGCTCTGCCAAAACTCACGGTCTAGAAAGTCCCAACAGGATCAGGAACTCGACATATCTTTAGCTTAATCTTTATCATTAATTATGGTAATTACTTGCTTATTTACTTGCCCAGATGCATCTAATTAATATACCTCAACTTTAATTACTTATAAACATAAAATTCTCCCATGAAATTCTAATTAAATTGCAACGCTGATGTCATTAGCGATTAATTGGCATGGTTCCAACATCAATAAGTCAATAATGTAATTAAGTAATCAAGTAGCACAGTTTTTAAAGAAAATGACATATTTTTGGAATCAGACTGTCATGTCATATTACTTCGATATGAAGCGAAACGAATTAGGTATAATTTCTGTGACATGCATCCAAAGAAAAATTAGTTTTCTTGATGAAGCTTGAAGCGTGAGTTAAATTGGTTTGGTAAAAGAAAACTGAGTTAGTAATTGAATCAGTTGCACAGTGATTGACACAATTGGTTTAAGAAGAGATTGTTTAAGGAATATTTAGAACTTTTATACCGAACAAATGTAGGTAGGTTTCTCCGAGAGGTCCAACACAAGTGGGTTGACGGTTAAAAATATGACATTTCAAATAAAATAAGTTTAACAAAATATCACGATACTGAATATGTCATGACATAAATTCAATGTCATGACATTTTGTTAAACTTTATATTCAATAAATTTCAGAATCGTATATTTACTATAATATTTTGTAAGATTGCCACCTTGATAATATTTTATTAATTATTTCGAGTGGTTTATAAACGATGTTAATGCTTTTTAAATGCATTTTTGCCAGCACATGGACGTGAAACATTTAAATACATCTTTTGTAATGAATTGAACCTATAAAAAAGAATGAAATATTAAACATAATTGAAATGGATGCCTCGTTACTCAATTCTTAATTGGGTCACCTTTGTTTATCCGTTTTTTTACATTAAGTACTTAATTGCTTACATATCGCCTAGGTGATTGGTTCGAGTCTATTAGGCGCGATTATATGACTTACTAGCTTCTGTCCGCGGCTTCGTCCGCGTGGATGACGGAAATTGCATGTTATTATACATATAAATCTTCCTCCTTGAATCACTCTATCTCTTAAAAAAAACTGCATCAAAATCCGTTATGTAGTTTTAAAGATCTAAGCATACATACAGACATTAGGACAGACGCGGGAAGCGACTTTGCTTTATACTATTGTAGTGATGAATACTAAGCAGCGTGATTGAAAAACGTAAACACTTATTGAGGTGTTTACCAAGAAGTAAAATACAGAGTATACTCAGACAGTATGTTGCAAAAAAATACATCTGTATCACTAAGATAGCAGGCCATTCTACCTTTGTTTCGTATTGCAAAACTGATCACAATCGCATTGTCCCAATTAGTATTGCGCTGATTAAATAACTGCAATTGAGAGTTGCGAAATAAGTTTGTAAACACTTGGAAACACTTAGGAGCAAGTATTAATATTAAATTTCTGTGCGTAGGTTGGTAAATCTTCTATACTATGTACAATATAATAATTTAATACATAATATAATATAATAATAATATTATAAAGCTGAAGAGTTTGTTTGTTTGAACGCGCTAATCTCAGAAACTACTGGTTAGAATTAAAAATAATTTTTGTGTATAGTCCATTTATCGAGGAAAGTTATAATAATAATAATATCCTTGGACATTTCACACAGCGCCGTATCGTCCCAAGCTAAGCAACCTAATGCTTGTGTTATGGTAACGAGATGGCTGATAGACTACTTATATACATTTTTTTTTGTAAAAACATACATATTATAAATAGAAAAACACCCAGACTCGTAACAAATACTTGCAGATCGTACAAATATTTGTTCCGTGCGGGAATCGAACCCGCGACATAGTGCGCAACAGTCAATCACTCAACCACTACGCCAACCGTGTCGTTATAGACTCACAAACGTAATGCAATAAGATCAAATTTGGCATGCACCTACCTACTAAACATTCTAAGCTATGTATAAGACGTGCGCAAGATTACGTTGACAATGTTTTATAAACCCATTAAATCCGAAAACAGGTATACTCAACGTGCTCGGTCCATAACCGACGCTGTCCTCAGGTGAGGACAGGGGGCAAACTAGCATTACTAACGAGCGACCCTGTCATTGGCACTCCGGTCATATTCCTGACCTACGCATAGCTACTAATTACCAAGTCTTCTAATTACTATGTCTAATCACAATGCTACAACGTTATGTTGTCTTTGGTTTTTTCTCAGTCAGAGAAGTGGTGGCTCTGTGGTAACGGGCGCGACTTACGAGTTGTAAGTCGTAGGTTCGAACCCAATCAGGCGATATACTTTGTGTAAATTATTTCATCACCTTCTACCATCACTGATGTCTAAACGGGCGAAAGAAAACACAAGTGAGGGAAGCAGTGTGTCCAAAAACCGAATCCGAAGGCATGTTACATTTACTAACCCGCATTGGGCCCGAGTTGTGGATGACGCTACACTCACCTTCAACGAGAGGATGCCCATGTCCCAACAGTGGGAACATGGCTTATTACGCTTGTCGCTTCTCTATTTTGACGTTGCTCCGCTAACTAATTCCGTAGCCAGTTTAGTTCCCGCAACTCGGCAATATAAAGTTTCAAGAAATGTTAAATGGAAGATCATTAACTTACTGCACCGCTGTTAGGTAAAGTTAGAAGGTTGTTAAACATGCGACATTACCGTTATAAATGAAAAATGTCGAAAAGTTTGGTTTAATGTTAACTTACAAGTATTCAACTTTAACCTCTTTCAAGGTAATATTAATGCTTTTGAACTTTTGTGACGTTCATTTTGTTGTTCTTGGCAAAAGCCTTGCGACAGTTAGCATCCATTCAAATATTAATTATCACGTCGAACTCGGATATGACTCGCATTTGGACTGTACCGCATGACGACCTTTAATAACTGATATCAAGGCCGTGACACGTCAATCGTCCACACATAGAGCTCTGTATCCAACAATTGCACAAGAGATAAGTGGTACAATTTGCAAACACGTCGCGTATCGGCGGATACGGCGATACCGCGCCAGCCGCCAGCGCCTGCGCAGCCATACGCCAGCTTCCACTAGCCGGCCACATGCGCACACGCTGGCCCCGTTTCGGTGCTCACAGCTCGCACAGCACCGGATTTACGGATGAATACACATGAATATGCACTTTCATATTTATAAGTGAATGCTAATTAATTATGCATTTGTTTCGATCAATAAGTTACTGAACTTAGGCACGCTTTTACTAATGTTATTTGAAAAGAATTCTGTTATTCAATTAAGTGAGTGATTTTACCAGTGTGAATTTCATTATTCGAAATTCTGTTGTCCTAACAGTAGAAACGAAAGTGTTGATTAAATGGCATCAAGGAATAACAATACACAATGTTTTTGCTCTATTTGCTCACTTCAACTTAACCTAATTGAAACGAGTGAGTTCATCCTTCTAAATATTTTCTTAGCTAACTCAAATGACCCCGAAAAAGTACGTTAGCGGAATATTCTTAATGAATTCATAGATCTAATTCACGGATGAAAACAGTGAACGTCACGCGGTCTCCGAATATCTGAGTTGTCGAATAACTTTGTATGTTAATATGATACGGAACCGGTCTGCGCTCATCTCTAGTTTCCACGACGAAAAGTGAAAATGCACGCATCGAGGTGTGTTGTGTTGACACATCGAGTGAAGTGAAGTAAACACTGTGTCTTCCGCGTGTGGACGTATTATTTTAGCGAACCATCGTGATCATCATTTCAACCTAAAGAATTCCGCTTTTAGAAATAGGCCTCCCCAAGGCGGTGCTTAGGACAGGCCTCTGTCCAGCAGTGGACGTCTTCCGTGGACCACCTCGATCGTTCTGTGCTTTCCGCACCCAGCGGATTCCTTAGACTTTTACAATGTCCTCGGTCCAACTTTGGGGAGGCCTTCCAAAGCTACGTCCTCCGGTACGCGGGCGTCACTCCTGGAACTTTCGGCCCCACCGGCCATCTGTTCTGCTGGCAATGTTTGGCAATTCTTCGGGCTTAGTCGGTAACCTTGGTTCTCATACGAATGTTTCCATTTCTGATCACGTAGGAAAACTTCAAGCATAGCCCTCTCTATTGCCCTTGCGGTGCCTTTTACCCTTCAAATAAGGCACATTGAGAGCGACTACGTTTCAGTGGCATAGGTCATCTAGCAACACGCACTGGTCAAAGACTTTCGACTAGAAACACTGCGGCATGTGGGACGAGAAGATTATATATGAGTATAGCTTGCCTAACGGGTACCATTTTTAATAAGTAAGTAGGTACAATTTTCACCCGTTTCTGAAAGGCTGATCAAAACTATTTACGTTTTGTTAAAGTCATGTATTTTTTTTTTATTTGGGTGTTGAAACAATCGACTATCTCAGTCATCTTCAACACTAATCCAGCTGCAGATGGCCATAATGTCTTCCTCCGAAAACGGGGTCAAGGCATTTCGCTATTCAGCCTATTCATGCCATGACTAAACTGAATTATCTCGATCGACTCAAAAACTAGCCGAAGTAGATCTAACAGTACTTACCTACACACATGCAAACGATGTAGATTTGTAGAACTAGACTAGATTGTAACAACTTTTGGCAACGTGCCTTGTGATGACGGAACACGAGTAAAATATTTGTAGTCAGTCTACGTATTACGTTAATTCATTAAAATATGTAAGCAATTTGTAATTGTTTTAAACATGAATCATTTTTTTTATCAAGAATTTTTCTGCTGTACCATTTACAATTGTTATCATTATCACATAGTTATAGGAAGTTTATAGCAGAGCTCGGCTTTAGTACAAATTAAAATTACTTATATAATTTTGATAATTATCTGTGCGGTAGTTTTAGAAACGTATATATATAATAAAGTACTGCATACATCGCGTTTTTCGGTTGGTATTTTTATAGAGAAGTGTGAACCACTTTTAGACACCTTTAATAAAAAAGCAATGAATTCGAAAATAAAGAACCAGCGTAAAATACTGTTGACTTTACTTTCTTCGGGTGACAACATAACCGGTTAGTTTAGCAGAAAATGAAAACAATTGCGTAAGAGAATGGGCCCTCGCTTTTACCCAATATGTACTTGCTTTTTCTTTACTTAACTAATAGAAGTAAAGAAGCTAAAATATTAGCTTAGTTCATAATGGTAATTGGTAATGGTGACTAGAATAAATATTATGTTAGAATTGCCCATTACGGAACTTTAGATAAATGAGAAACTGTACGCGAAACGAGGCCCATAGATGGCGCCATCGGCGCAAGCAGGAAACAAAACGTCAATATTGTGTATGGTCCGTAACTTCCATCTCTTTTTATATGCATTTATAATTAAATCATGACATCGCACTTCCATTTTAATTGTTGATTCTTTTAAGATAGCGTTTATTTGTTTTCTCAATCCCGAGGATATTACTGTGTGCTTTATTTGAACATTCCAACACGCAGCAAATGATGTAGGTACAACAAAATTAAATTCTTTTTCATTGACATGCACTGAGAAAACAATGTTTACTGTTTGTGCTGCTAGCATCACTAGGCAATAGTGGTGACTGGTGATACATGGTCGAACCCGATTTTTTCCCCATTTTATCGATCTTTAAAATGTTCTTTTCTCACGAATAGAAGTCACGACAAGTATTCTTATTATTTATTTCTATTTTTTATATTTATAAGTGATGTGATGTGTGTATTATTTGGTACACGTAGAATAACAATAAGTGAGTATTACGTACCCACTTATTCAAAAGGATACATAACGGTAGTAGATAATGAAAACTAGGTACCTACGCACACTTTATTGCATCGTAAACACCGTGTACATTATTAAAACGATTCAATCATAATAAACAGTTGTTTTACTCATTTTCTTGTTGTATCGGCCACGAAATGTTTAATTTCATGGTATTTAAATGTTAGTAAGCGGTAGCAAAAACCTTCTTTCGTCTATTCACTATGGTTTACATTTAAACGCAAAAAGGTCTTATTTATTTGGCTCGCTAAAAAATATGCAAAATATAAATTGTCCAGGGGTATCGTATTGCCCAGTTACTGGGTTGTGGGGGTCAGATAGGCAGTCGCTCCATGTAAAATACTGGTGTTCAGCTGCATCCGGTTAGACTGGAAGCCGACCCCAACATAGTTGGGAAAATGCTAGGCAGATGATGATGAAATGATTGTCCAGGTGTATTTTACAGGAGCCTTCGCCAACGATATTGGTACCTACTTTGCAGAAATTATCGATGCATGTATATAATTATGTATTATGTGTGAATCTTACATTTTGGGAAACCGCGTCTTACATAAATTTCACTCAATAGTAATTAACAAATTATGGTCTCACAGGGCAAATTCTCTTCTCAAACAAAAAAGGCACGAGCATTGATCAACACGCTTGGGTCAAGACGGGTTGGCGATATCAGACTCAGACTTATTGACTATAAAGTCCAGATTTCATAACTGAACAAACACTCGGTATATGAATTGAAAACGTCACATTTATACTTGCCCGGTTTTTTTATATTTTTTACCTCATACATGCGAGGCGAGGCGTTAACCACTTCTTAAAGTCTAGACTCTAGACTATATAGTACCGATATGCATATATATGTCTACGGCAAAGAGCTAAAACGCTTTAGGCAATGCCGAAAGCTTTTATGAAGCTAACAGTTCAACACCCATCATTATGAAGTTGTAACAATTTTCACGTTGGCCCAATCGATCATTTCGTAAAGCTGTCGTTGTAATACCAATTGAAACATAACGTTAATAAGGTGGTAATTACAGTAATGTTAGAATGATGTAGGTGGCACGCGGGTGTCGAGGGACTAAAACCTGTTGTTGAACAACAACGTGTCAGCCTACTTAAATGTACGTTCAAATCATATTGTAATAGACTCAAACATCTATAATATTAAGGACAAAGCCTCAAGTTGAACAGTTCCAACGTTAATGTAAACTAAATATTAGAATGGCCATATCGAATCTGTTATCAATGTCATAGATATTAGTTGTACGAACTTCATAATAGAATAGAAACACTTGTATAAACGACCTACGAGTAACGTAGCGTGGAGTTAAAGTTATGAATAAACTAGCTTCTGCTAGCGGCTTCACCCGCGTGGATGTCTGAAAATATCCCCCGGGAACTGACTACATACCGGGATAAAACATACATATATACGACGTGTAAATTCAGGTAATAAACTATACATATAAACACTAAGTAAAAAAATATGAGCTGTTCCATACATTTTATTGCGTGTGGATAAATGTATGGCACAGCACATATCTTTTTCCCGATTTCAAGGTTCATCCCATAGTAAAAGTTGTTCGTAACGATGAGTACAATGATCCCACGAAATTTTAGAGCAAATTTTTTAACACCTCATATAAGTAAATTGTTCATGATGAATGAAGATATTAAGCAAAAATAATGTTTCCTTTTTTAAAAGTATGGATATACATCTTAATAAATGTATTGTAAATTTTGTAACACCTTATATTATATGTATGTGCCAAATTTCATCGATATGCGTTCAGCCGTTCTGGAGTGATTGATTAACAAACATATCCATCCAAACTTACGCATTATTAGTAGTAAGGTAATATAACAGCCCTTGAAGGTATTTGTAAAGTAAAGACAATGAAACATCAATTACCTCAAACAGAGGCCACATAAACATATCCCTTAGTTAGGTTACCGTCTGCACTGTTATAATAAACTTGTTATTTTGTTAGTTGCACAAACAGGATTCTAATAGTAACTGCAAACAACGCGAAACTAAGGAGCAGTTCGCGTGAGCACCGACATTGAATAATGAGAAGCCGTAGAGATGGCACGAAATATAAGTATGTTTTATTTTAATGAACCCGATGTGGGTCAACTGTATTACTAATGATGCAACTTACCTGAAAGCAATCTTGATTGATACAGAATGTAGGAAGCCATTAGTAGCTAGAGATGTTTATACCGGGTGTCTTATCGAATCCTATTTGTACGACCAAATTTATGGTAAAGGTAATACCGGTAAAGGTAATTTAGATAACCGACGAACGCATACGTCATAAAGCTAGCCATTAAGCTGTTTCATTGCAAAGTGCAGACGAATGCGATTTATGATGCTGGGTGTAGCTTGTAGCCGTAAACTTGTCTATGGCGACTGCAACACGAAACGGGCAATAAGCGCAAGCGCAGGTTACAGTTTTAATCACTGTAACGTCTCTAAAATGTGGATCAGTTTTATCGAATATTGGAACATGTCTATTGAGGTATAGAGCATCTGGGGCGTCCATGCATACATTGCGGACAGGCACATTAAGAAACAGGTGTAGTTGGTCGGCGGGAGCGCGGCGCGGGCGCAGTGCGGCGCTCGCGTGACTCTTGCGGTCAACCCAGATGAGCCAAGTGCACGTCTCCCATTACGGCATCACCATCTCTGTACTGTTATCCGCATGCATAGCTACTGCGGTCACACATGTAGGTCGAACACTTGAACATTAAATTAAATTTATGGTTTGTAAGAATTCCAACGTTAATTGCGACCGTGTGAGTACTTGCCAAGTTAGTGATGATAGATCGACGGTATTTTGTATCGACTTATACCAACGTCAAAACTGTAAAAAAATTGTCCTTATATGGTTTGATCGACAGTTTGAAATTCTCTATTTAATTTTACAATATGATCAGCAGGGGTTTCGTAACAGAGTCGCTGTAAGCGTAATCTTAATTTATTGCTCATATTTTCTTTTGTAACCCGCCCATAGATATCGCGGCGCACGACGTGCATTGTGCTCATACCGATGTGCCTGCAAAGGAGGCATTACAATAAATAAAATATTACATTATAGTGTAAAAGGTTGAATGACGTTGTCATTGCGCACATTTCAACAAAAAATACAATCCCTGTAGATTAATAGCCGCGAACAATATGAGGAAAACTCCAGACAATTTAGTTATAGCCGCCATTAACGTGAAAAAGCGGTACACCTCGGGGAAGGGGATAGAACCCCATCAATCACTTGTAATCCGTTTTTGACTATCGATCACGTCGCCCCACTGTGACGTCTCAGGCTGATGCATCTACACAATGACAATAGCGTTAATGAAGTACCACACACAAAGTCAACAACCTTCGTCATTTTATTTTTATTACTGTCAACTATGGAGTCAGACAATGACATTAAAGATCTGAATATTAGATGAGGAAAAGTTTAAATCCTAGAGTTTTTTTAGAAGTCATAAGTCGCTCGTGGCTAAGTTATAATAGCCGCACGGGTCGATCCATCAGGTTAAGACGTCGGGATTGCCAGAGTTGGGTGCTTCGGAAAGCTCGCTAAGCCGTTGGTCCCGACTGTCACTCTTGACAGTCATCTTTGACAGTCGTCAGAAGCCAGAAACTCTGACAGCCAGTCTCACCAAGAGGTTGTTGTATTACACAGTTACTGGGTTGTGGAGGTCAGATAGGCAGTCGTACGATGTAAAATATTGGTATTTAGCTGCTCCCGTTTAGTCTGAATCTCGACCCCAAGATAGTTGGGAAACGCTAGACAGACTGATTGAATTATGCACTTGGGTTTGGGCACACCTTCAATCACAATCTGAATGATTTTGAAGGATATTGCTAATCCATTGCTTTATATGATAAACATTTGTCTGCTCAGTAACGTTAATAACGCAATGAATGTTGTTGAACTGTTAAAAAGCCGCAGCCACAGGGTACCTTAAAATTCATAAACTCAATTCAGTTGTACCGTATGAATTAAATAAAACTTTCAGCTAAAGATACGAATGACAGTCTTTTTTTAAAGGTGGCTGCTCTGATTATGAACGATTAAATACAAAACAATGTAGTATCGTCTTGTCTTCACACGTAACTCATTGTAACTGCTCAGCCACACTTAATAGTAATGAAGCAACTGTGTGCATCAAACTTGCACACAATATTAAACGGTAAGCGTTAATGTTATTTATTGCTGATACCACTCTGCTCTACATACGTTCAAGAACCCATATTGTTTATGCAGCTAAATGCCAATTTCACCAATAAAAGTGACGCGATCATCAACGCCGCGTTCAACAGCGGTCAGTGTCAAAATTACCTAAGAATTATAATATAATAATATATAATATAATATCCTTGGACATTTCACAAAGCGCCATATCGTCCCAAGCTAATCAACCTAATGCTTGTGTTATGGTAATTATGATATAGAAGTCTTGATCTCGTTCAACTTTATTCGTAAAATTAGCCTTTAATATTAAACACTAAAATGATTTAGGTAAAGGCAATCATCAGTGGTTCAAGCGTTTCTAAATATAGAAGACAAAGCGGAGCTAGGAACATTTCGCTATCGACATCCTCTGAGCGAGGTCAATAGCGTATTTAGCCCGTAGTATGTCACATAATACATATACATGAAGAGCTAATATCGTAATAATTACATGTGGCAGACCAGTTACTACACAATACATATATTTTATGCTACATCGACCCTGATTACATTGCATTATGTACCTTAATACGACATTACGAATTTATGACTAAGTGTATGTTTGTGTTATCGGAACGAATGTTTGATACAAACATTTGCATACAAATATTGGCCAGCAATGGTATCTAATTTTAACAGAAAATCAATTCTATTCGTGATAGAAATAGGTTCTATATCCGCTAATATAACATAGGTACGGTAAATAACCAAATACAATAGAGTGTGGGCCTGATGGATTATTTTTCCACCCCATATCTGAAGAAGCAACACACTTAACACTTTGGGCACTACAACATTAAGCAAGCAGGTGTTCATCTACTGGAATAATATTGATTATAAAATAGAACCTGCTTTATCTAATTATTGTAAACAGTTTCCGGCTATAAATCCGTTCTATGTGTACGCATATGAGTTTTATGTAAATTTTAATAGCCATTTCGATAAGCTATTCCTCTGATAACACCAATTATATGTACATAAAACATTTGTTAAACTGTTTAACCTGTATGTACCATGTATTGCCAGCTTAACATTGAATCGAATCGCCATCAAAACCGTACATGATTATTTTGACAAAATATCAGTTTTCATGTTAGTAGGTTCAGTCATAGGTTACATATCAAGACCACTACAGGCTCAATCTCCATTAAGGCATGGCCTACAAAACATTATAAACGAGCTGCGATGGATGGATCATGATGATATGTCATTACCATCATGATCTATCCATCCCAGCTCCAACCGACAGCAGAAATGCTCGTGACTTTTTGCAGAACGCATTGACCTCCATAAACGATAAAATATGCTGTTGTTCATACATTATTACAAATGTATGTATAGATTGTACATAAATCCTGCTTTCCTCCCTTACAAGGTAAGTCGAACTCGGAGCAAAACACGGAGGCAATTGATACTCAATGTTTAACTGTAACTAAGGTTGCCATTTCATCAGAAAAAGGCAAAAGCTCCACGACCTTATTTACAAAGACCTCATTTTGCGGCAATATGGAAGTTTATGAATACATTTTGTAAGCCGAAATATAGACCGTTATCACAATAGTAATATTTGTAAAGATGTCTGCTCCCACCGAAGGGTTGACAGCCCTACTCCACACATTGAATAGCCAAGGAATGATACATGTTCATGTGAGCAAACTTTTCCTCCGTTAACTTTTACGATGTGTGCAAGAGCATAACTGTGAAGCTAGCCCTTAACCTCATAGAAATGTAGGATCACATCGCATAGGCAAGAGGTACTTAGCCGACTGCTGTGATATGCGGCATTGAATGTGCGCATTTCAAGACACATGTAACGATACTTATGAATGAAAAGCTATAAATCTTAGATATTATTATAAAACTCAATTTTAATAATATAACCTGATGATAAACGGGGATGGTTAACTTTAGAAATGTGTACTAGGAGATTATAACACGTACCACGTGTAGCATATCAAACTGGCTAAACACTAGTAAAAGTAGCCTTTTCCCAACTATCTTGGGGTTGGCTTCCAGTCTAACCGGATGCAGCTGAATACCAGTATTTTACATAGAGTGACTGCCTATATTACCTCCACAACCCAGTAACTGGGCAATACGATACCCCTTGATAAGACTGGCTGTCAGATTTTCGGGATTCTGACGACCCGTAAAGACTGTCAAAAATGCACTAATGTCAGTCGGGACCAACGGCTTAACGTGCTTTCCGAGGCACGGAGAAGTCTCGTTATGTAAAGATGGTCACCCATCCAAGGCCAACCCCGGCAAGCGTAGCTTAACCTTATAGATCGACCTGTGCGGCTGTTAGTACTTAGCCACGAACTCCACTAGTAAAAGTATGTATCGACCTAAAAACACAATGCAAGTGTCAAGGCGAAGTACTCGCATAAACACACGCTACAAGTCTTGTTAACGCGTGGATTGTGAAGAATTATTTAATCGTCGATTAGATTCAATGTAAAAAGTTGATTACCTCGTCAGACTGTTATTACTGCAGTAAGTAACGCTTTTTATAGTTTCATGAACAGCTTTATTTGTCTGGAGACAGCGAGAGAAGAGTTAAGCGAAGGCCACGAAGCTTTTAAAAACTGACACAGCTATTTGTAAACCATCCACCTAAATTACTTTTAGGGTAAACTTTGGGGAGCGTCTGCAATAATAAAAGGGTAGGAAGCTGCGAAGTTATTTTCTTTTTGTTCATTTTTCTTTCACGTTGAGTTTCCCTTTGATTTTGCCTACCATAGGGTTTCTTTTTGTTCGTTTGCTCTTGTTCTCGCCAGGATAAGGTTATAACTGTGATGATGCTCTTGCTCTTGTATGAAACGGACTTAGAGATAATTAATGCGCGTACAAAACAGTGTACGGTGTTGTACGCGCATTAATTATTGAAGAAGATCCACTAGGAGTGGAAAAATAAAGGATGAAAAAGATGTTGTGTGAGAGAGAGAGAGTTTTATATATTTCTTCATTCACATTTAGCGAAATGTGCCAAACGTGACGCTTACTTTTTTTTTTTGAGGCTGGGAAATCATCCAATGATTTCTCCCGCTCTGGGTGGAGCGGAAGGGAGTGTCAGACTCTTACTGACTAAAAGCCATCCATGTTCCTTCCTTAGCCCTTTATGTTTCGGGGTAGCGGTAACCCTTTCGGACAATCCCGCTTACCCGGCAGGCTTGGCCCTGAGGGGCCCCTTCATATGCTGACATCTCTTTGAGGCGCGCGTGGAACATACGCGCCGTCCGGCACGGGTCTGGTGCTGATCGGACGGTGAGTCACCCATTACTCACCGTCCGCAGGCCCGCGCCTATACGGTGGCCGGGAATCGACGTGACGCTTACTTGAAATTTCACTATTAATTCTCGTCCAATTAACGAGTTGCCGCCTAGGAAGTTTCGCTTCAAACAGTTTAAGCTTAAAAGCCTTATCTGAGGAAACAAAGCAACCGTACAATCCGACCTGTATTTGCGCCCGTTTGTATGTCTGTCAGTGTAAACACCGAAAGATGTTTACACACTTACAAAGTTACAGTGTAAACATACGTCATGTTATCTACCTGCTTACACAAATACGTAGGCACTCGACCTTCAGGATAACGAACAACATTTCGGTACATAAATCATGTTTTTTTGACCGTATTATTGATATGTTGTCTTCAGTAAATATTTGTTCTTTTCATATTTTTATTTGAACTTTCAACGGATTTAATGTAGATTATAAAACATACACCGACTGTATTGACAGTTTTGCCTTAATGGCAACTCTTGGCAAACGGATAAATGATGTTTTGGTTTTGATAAGGTTTAAATATACCTACTGAAATTTAAAAAAATATTTAGCGACTAAACATTTTCTTTTTCATTTGTAGATCATTGACTTACGTAGAGTCTGAAGACCGAAAGTCTGATAACCAGTCTTTTCAAAATGTTTTCTAGAAACTGGTTTGTCTAGCTCAGATGGGCAGTCGCTCCTTGCAAAAAACTTGTAGTCAGCTACATCCGGTTAGACTAGAAGCCAACTCCAACGTAGTTGGAATAAAGCTGCGCTAATCATGGTAAGACTGCACTTCACTACATTGTATAAAGCAAAATCGCTTCCCGGCGTCCTAATATCTGTATGTATGTTTAGATCTTTAAAACTAACGGATATAACTACGGATTTTGATGCAGTTTTTTTTAATATATAGAGTGGTGACATGCAATTTCCGTCATCCACGCGGGCGAAGCCGCGGACAGAAGCTGGTGTTTAATAAAATACTTAGAATTCTGTACCTTTATAGATCTGAACGTAAGCTTCGGTATCACATAACATTGAAATCCAAACTATATATTTATGTCGTCGAGGCTTCAGCGCACCCGACAACAATGTTTGCATAAATTATTTTCATGAGAACATAATTTGGCAAGTGATATCTGTCGACCTTGCTTCAGGTAAATGTGCCTAAATACATAGGCATTAGCGCTGTCATAACGTGACGTTCATGAAGCCGACATATACTATGCATACACAATGTAGAGAAAACAATACGACCATAAATGAAAACACTGACAATACTCATGAATAGGACAGGACTATTTTGGAACTGATTGAAATTAAAAAAGTGTTTTTTTCAAACAAACTAAATAATAGTGGTGGACCGACTATGTCTTGCCAATCTTTGACTAGCTATAGTGACTAAACTATTGGATACATTTGATTGAATTTTCGTATGCAGCATAAAATATACGCAGTTTAACATTTATGATCGTATTTTAGTCTCCACTTTATATATAGCGTGTATCCGTACACCGTAACCTGAAGTATGACCACTCATTCATGCGTGGTCATACTTCAGGTTACGGTACAAACCATCGAACTGAACCACTCTCCATGGAATCAATATCGTAATCGCAAAAAAATATCAAGCAATCCCAAATAAGCCAAAAAATAGTCGAGAAGCCTTCGATCAAAAGCTTGTTTTGAAGCCTTGTATCAAAAAATTGTTTTGAATGGGACATTATTAATAATTAATTTTTCTTAACAACGATGTTCATCCCAAGCTGTTTAGCCAATGAAGTTTAAAATATCATTGTGTTTAGCACTGTGAAAATCAGGGGGACCTTCACTTAGGGGGCTCAGTGGTAGAGTTTGTGTATTGTGTTGTAAGTGATACACGCAGTATTCTTACGTCTCATAATAAGTTAATGAAGATATCCAAGAACGTCATGATTCTCTTATTACAAGCAAGTTTTGTAATCTCTTCCGTGAAATGTGGTATCGCGCCATGTTATTGGGTAAAATATAAACATTCGTTAATGTCCTCGGAATTTTCAAAACTCATGCAATTTGTTATAACTTATTATTACCAAAATGTTTACGAGATTATTTCCGCTTTCAGAACTGGCGTTCTCGAGTGATATTATTATAATGTTTTGCTGGAAACAATACTCGAATAAGGAAGTACATTTCTTATCAATACCAAGACTTATTTTCTTTTTGTTACTTTTTAACGTATCGTATTGTAGATAGTTTCATTTAAAGTATTCTAGAAATCGATTTGGCTCAAGAGTTTGCAGTAAACAACGACAGACACGTCTGGAGTTCCCCAAGTTGGCACCGCCTGTCTAGACTTGGAAAGGATTACATTATCTCTCGCCTTTCGTTTGTAGGAGATCCGTCAATGAAACTATACATAACAAGTACCTATACAGCCTTAGTGCATGAATGATGGCTGGCGAAGTGGCGATCACTTAAATTCCGACCTTTCAGTTGGACACGATAAGGAAGTAATAAGGTTTAAATTCGTAAAACATGTATCAACTTTTTTTTTGTATTCGTGTTTCTTTCCTTGCGTCTTGTTTACCACAAATAAACGTATTTTCTTTCTCTTTTCTTCGTATTCTTTTGCACCTAATGAACAGGTGGAAAGGAACGCATTCTTTCATCGCCCGAAGTGAAGTAGGTATGTACCTAGTTCGTACACCAAACCCAACGCCCCTTAACGCGTAGATGTCCGTGTTTAAAATCGATCTCACGTTCGGAACCACGCGATCGCGAAGTATCGTTGCGAACATCTCATCGTGTGAACTTGATACTATTTCCCTTTTCTTTCTTACACAGCTCTGTACCCGATTGTACTGTCGTAAAGCTATTACATTTTATTTCACTTTTATTGCATGTCGGTAATGAAAATTGCGTGTACGAGCATTGAGCAATCTACGTCGATCTGTATTCAGTTTCCCGTGAGAGATTTCAAATATTTAATTGGAGATTTGTTATTAATAAATCGAATTAAGAGTTTATAGCACGATAACTTACTTCAGTAGAAATTGGTATCAGTTTAACAAAGACCCATTTTAAGGTTCTCCGAAAATGTGATTCTCTCAATGATTGGGAAATTAGCAGTGATAGCCTAGTGGTGTGACCGTCGGACTGCCAAGTCATAGGTCTCGAGTTCTAACCCAAGGCGCGCACCTCTGATTTTTCAGATTCATGTGCGTATCGTATAATTATCACTTGTTTAAAAATCGATGAAGGAAGACATCATGAGGAAACTGCCTGAGGGATATTTCTAAACAGCATGTGAAGCTAAATCAGAGCCCAAGGGCAGCATAAAAACTCTGACACCAGATTAGTCATTAACTACACGAAGAAGAAGAAGAATGATTCTGTTTTAAAATAGCTTAATATTTTCTCATCGAAAGGTGAAAATTACGAATGCAATTATTGATTTAACAGCTGCGTGTGCCTGTATTGCTTCCCCGGCGCCGGAACACCAAACACACTTAGTACCCGCCAGCCTTGTTTACATAGAGCCAGTAAAAACCGACTAGCGTTCAAGGCGAGTTGCTAAACCACGATTCATTGTAAACTTCACATAAGACTTTAAACAAATAAACTTCGTTTCTCATTCCGTTTTTTCTTGTAATATTATCTTAACTCATCTTTTGATAGTAGTCTGAAAATTTATTGAGTCTAGACTGTTTAGTAGTGATGTTAATTTATTTAGATCCAGGATATTAAAGTTTAGTGTTATGCGTTGTCTCGTGTAACTTACGGTAGTTACAGTCAAACGGGGTGAATAGCGATGCAGGGGTGAAAAGGAGGGGACAATTAAGTGTCCTTGTTGGCTACAAACTATTATTTCAATGTTAAAAGTCATTTCAATGTTTCGTCCTTTTCACCCCTGCATCGCTATTCACCCCGTTTGACTGTAACTACTTAAACAAATAACTAAACGATGTTCGAGAACATCTATGTTTAGGGAAACGAATTATGAAAATTTCGTAAGTAAGAAAATACTTACCATACCAAAATTTTGCGTAAAAATTAACGTACGAGAATGTAAAGCAATTTAATCTTAAAATAACTGGCTGGTTCCAAACAAAGACCGGTGCAAACGAGGCATAGACGCGAGGTTACCAGACTGTCGCACCCTCCTGATTAAGCTCCCCGTTCCGATTCGAATGTTCCACAAAATGAGGCTAGCCTGTTCACTACATAACTAAAACGTATAGTCACCATGTACAGAACCCGCTTATTGAATTGTGACCAGCCCCTTTCAAATTATAAACTAAACGATATACAAAAGGGTTCGGCTCAAAAACAGACGCAATATTCGTGACTATTACAAGCAAAACTTGTGCAATGTCGATTGTTTTAAAAGAGAATGTAGCTTGCTTACTTGTGTGTATTAAGAAATATCGCGATGTGTGAAATTCGATATTAGCAACACAATTAGCATCGCTGCATCGTAGTGTTCTGATGCTGACTTATGATTTAGCTTCTTACGGTTACGGGTACCTAAGTGGAGTGAGACTTCCTGTAATCTGAACAATGCTCGCAGATAGTGAGTCACCGATTAGATTGCCCGATATCTCTTCAAACTGTTTTAAGTACGCTGGGATCATTTGCATACACGCGCACCGACCACTATGCAAACTACGTATGTTAAAACAAGTGTAATTCAATAACATTATCACTTACCTAGTGGCACACAATGTATAATACCTACTATTGTGCAGATCTACCATCTTCGTGCAACATCACAGTTATTTAAGCCGCGCACCCACTTATCATTTCATCTAGGATTTCTTCAGACGCGACAATCCCACTGACATTTAACAACGTATTGTGTAAATCACAACCTTTCCGTTACATCACGGTTCATTTTCAATTACATAAACAATGTTTTTTTTTTTTTAATAAAAAATGAAGATCGTAGAAAGCCGAGCGTGACAATGCCCCTTAAGTAAAATGTCACGTGGCGCGGGCGGCAACGTAGCAGCGTGACCTAAAAAGGCAGTGGCAGGCACCTTAGACTCTATTCCATTAATAATGCCTTTTGTTGGATATAGCAAACGTTTTTCATTAACAGCGAGTAATCGATTTACATTGTGTGTACGTTTCTAGTTTTCGCGCTTGTCCGCGTCTCAGAGTATGAACTGATTATATTCTGAACGAGTCGTGACTCTCCGGCGATAACCAATATCGGACAGTTAACATTTTAAAATTAGATTCCCAGACAGCTTAATGAGACATGTAAAAGCGGCAGCATACAATATAACCGTCGACTGACCACACGTCTAAAAGAAGCAATTTCTCAATTCTGGACGTAATCTGGACCGGGACTCCATGATCTACCTACAGATAAACCATAAAACGGAAATAAAGACTTGAGTAAATAAACATGAAATCATGGCGTCCCCGTCTACACGAACGGCACAACATTTCAGCTGGAAGTGTCGGTTTGCGAGCAACCTGTGGAGGCGCAAATGTCCCTGGTCACGCGAACTGGGCGGCTCCGACAGCTTATTGATTAAATATAATTATCTACGCGCTTTCAAGCGTTTTACCTTCGTTCCGATAAATCACCGACAGCTCTGGAAAATCTACTGGAGTACTAGAACACAGTAAATACACAAGGTGGAGACCACAATACGACTTTAAATTACCGTAATTTGCGTGTTCTAAGCATGGCAGGCTGTCATTTGTGCATCTTTGACAGTCGTTACGGGTCGTCAGAAGCCCGAAAATCTGACAGCCAGTCTTACCAAGGGGTATTACTCAGTTACTGGGTTGTGGAGGTCAGATAGGCAGTCGCTCCATGTTAAATACTGGTATTCTGTTGCATCCGGTTAGCCTGGAAGGCGACCCAACATAGTTGGGAAAAGGTTCGGCAGATTGATTGTATCTAATGGCACGGTAATACTATCTATACAGAATTCCAACTTCATACAAACGGACGAAACGCGAGTTATGCCTACGCGTTCGATCTCGGCATGCGCTAGGCACGCCGATAGTCGCGACTGTGCCGCAGCGACGAACGGACGGTGTATTGTTTTTTTAACCATAACCGCGCGATTTTTTCTTTAAAAATAAGTTCAAGTACATATTTAATATAACGAGTAGGATACATTATGCTGTTTTTGGTTGCATTTTTTCTAAAACAATTTTTAATTAAGCTTTATATTGGAATGCGGCTTTTTTTATACTTTAAAATTTAATAATAAAGCATTTCGTACGTCTCAGTCGAGGCGCAAATATTTTTCGGTCGCAAATTTATAAGACCGATTTGTTATTCAAACATAAACATGTTTTTTTAATTAAATCTACCAATCAAAAAACAACACGCATTTTTATTGAACACAAAGTATTTTATTTGTTTATAAAAAAAAAGTGTATTTACAATCACAAAATTAAATAGAAACACAAAGTAGGCAAATGTAATTCAAATGCTTGAGGCGGGCAGCCCTGTCGCATGTTTACGTACCGCGCGGCTGTAGGCATTTTTTTTCAAAAATGCGACCGAGTTACAATACTGTATAGATAATATTACCGTGCTAATGGCGTTTCTAGTCTGCATATAAAAAATGAATCAAATATATCCAATAGTTTAGTCTCTAAAGCTAGTCAAAGATTGACAAACTCCATACTCGGCCCAATACAGTTTGTTAGAAAAAAAAAACACTTTTTAATTTTCGATGATAGGAGTAGTTTTATAGTTCCAAAACATTCTCATGTATGTCGTATTGTTGTCTCCACTCAGTATACAATCGATGAGGACATGAACGTTACTTTTAATTACAATGATCCAATTGGTCTTGAATTGTATCGATTGGAAAACCCACTCATTAGTGAATCACTTACAACATGTTGTTAAATCCAAGTGTTATTGGGTTCTGCATTATATAGTACTCAATTGCAGCCTGAAAGTTTAATTTGTTTCCGGTTGATGATTAAACTCACCGTAATTATATAACTTATTAAGCGTCGACTAATAACTCAGACGCAGACGCCTGGAACTCTTGCGTCGGCTAGAACTGATTCCCCGAAGGGCCACATATTTCAGGATGTAGTCCTTCGGGGAATACTGGCGTTATGGCATGAGAATCTATGTTTTTGAAGTGAAAACTTCTTTAGCGGCGTTGTGCACTTTTTTGTGATGGGTAAAAAATGTTAAACTCGCGTCAGGACACGTGACCTGACCGAAAATTCGTAAGACGGAGGAGAGATAAACTTTTTTATGTAAAATAATTGTAATAGTTCTGAATTGTTACATTTTTTATGTTATATAAATTATCATGTTTGTGTACGAGAGCCCAAAAAATGAATATTGTATTTTACCACATTTAAATGATAGTACTTGTATACTGATAATTAAAGCAATACGTGCAAAATTATTCTTTCCATTCCAAAATATCAAAAATGCACAACGTTTATATTCAAGTTTTCAGTTCTGCCGGCACTCCCGGAGTGCAACCCGCTGTTTTTTTTTCTTGTTAAACTAATGAGAATTCTTTCTTTATCCCCAGATGGATGGCACCAGTGAGCTTAGCGATCCACGCGCCAGGCTCAGACATGATGCCGACTGTCAACAGCATCAGATATCTTCGTGACTGTGTGGGCAACGACCTCGTGCTGCAATACGCCACCTTCCACATCTTCTTCTCCAACAAGCACATACCCAGCAATGTAAGAATTATTTTACAATACCTAAGTTTATGCAAAAAAACGAAACACAAGCGAAACTAACCCGTAGACACCTCTGCATGAAATCCCATTTACAACGCAAGTTTCTTGGCTGTGGCATACAAATTGAAGCAACAAAGCACCGTCTAATTAAAGCTTATATTATGAAGAAACGAGATAGAAATTAAACCATATAACCATTACGAAATTATGTTGCCGTTGGTCCCGGCTGTCATTTGTGCATCTTTGACAGTCATTATGGGTCGTCAGAAGCCCGATAATCTGACAGCCAGTCTTACCAAGGGGTATCGTATTGCCCAGTTACTGGGTTGTGGAAGTCAGATAGGCAGTCGCTCCATGTAAAATACTGGTATTCAGCTGCATCCGGTTAAGCTGGAAACAAACCCCTACATCGTTGGGAAAAGGCTAGGCAGATGATGATAATTACGAAATTACTATATTATGACTATGAAATGTTACTTATAATTGGCTACCCACACAGTATTGTTGTTCACTGCAAAGCTTTATGTACCTATTTGCAATTACAAAATGAATTTTAGAACAAGATATTACCGTCAATGGAGAGATTTAGATCACGACTCAGATGCTAGCGTTGCCCTCAATGTGGCTCCGTGATGACGCTAGCATATTTTATGTTAGTTATTTCTAAGAAGCATTTATTAATCACGTATCACATTTTCCTCAATAGATACAATGATAGTTTTAAGATTTCGCATTTGATATTCTTTTACACCTTTTTTGAGGGTGAGAAATCGTCACCCATACATGACTCCCCCGCTCTGGGTGGAGCGGAAGGGAGTGTCAGACTCTTACTGACTAAAACCCATCCATGTTCCTTCTTTAGCCCTTTATTTGCCGGGGTAGCGGTAACCGTTTCGGACAATTCCGCTTATCCGGCAGGCTTCGGCCCTAACGGGCCCCTTCATATGCTGACTCTATCTCTTTGAGGCGCGCGTGGAACATTTAAGCGCCGTCCGGCACAGACCTGGTCCTGATCGGATGGTGAGCTATCCATTACTCACCGCCCGCGCACACGGTTCTTTTACACCTGGTGGGCACATTGACATCATATATATGTCTATACAGCCTTATTCCAACTATCCAGCCGAATGGAAATTTATTATATACATGGAGCGACAACTTGTATGACCTTTAAAACCCAGCTATTGGGTAAGACGAAACCCCTTGAAAAGGCTAATTATCGCGCTACGATATGGAGACATCGAGTTTAGTTGAGAATAGATGTGTCTTAACGGACAGGACGGCGCCAGTGCGGCAGAACTTCGTAGAAACAAGATCGCTGATGTTATGTACGGTCGCCAGCACATCAAGTTATACCAAACTGTCAAATTTCTCCAAATGATTTTAAACTTTATAACGTTGGAAATTAAGTTGAAGATCGATTGAGAAAATGTAATAGTTTGTGGTTATTTTATGTGCTGGTGACTGTACATACCATACGAGCACCTCTATCTACAGTAACTTTATGACTAAACATACATATTTACATAGGTAGTCAAAGTCGTCGACCGCTCCTGGCACAATTCCGGAACAACAATACTACTGTCTGGCAGTAAGCCAGATAGGGAACTTCTGTTCCTTGTTTGTTCGCATTTAGCTAAGGAGATGCTTTATATTAATTACATTACTTATAACGTCAATCTTCTTCTTCTTCGTGTGGTTAGTCACTAACCTGGTGTCAGAGTTTTTATGCCGTCCGTGGGTTCTGACTTAGCTTCACATGCTGTTGCGAAATATCTCTCAAGCATGCCGGTTTCCTCACGCTGTTTTTCTTCACCGATTTTTAAGCAAGTGATAATTATACAATAGGCAAATGAATCCGAAAAATCAGTGAGAGATTAATTGACTATTTAAAGCGGTAAAAAATAAAATATGAAAACTCATAGCAAGAAAACCGCTAGTCTTAAAAACTTCCATCGCTGTACAGAAATCTATATATATAAAAGAAAGTCGGGTTTGTTCCCTCCATTATAACTCGAGATCTGCTGGACCAATTTTCATGGTTTTTGTTTCGTTGGATTTGTCTCCGCCCTGAATAGCAGAATACATTTTTTTTTTTTTTTGTTTCGATCAGCTGCTGATTTTCCTCCTATAGGGTAGGTAGGTAGGGTAGGGTAGGTAGGTAGGTAGGGTAGGTAGGTAGGTAGGTAGGGTAGGTAGGTAGGTAGGGTAGGTAAGTAGGGTAGGTAGGTAGGTAGGGTAGGTAGATAGGTAGGGTAGGTAGGTAGGGTAGGTAGGGTGGGTAGGTAGGGTACGTAGGGTAGCTAGGGTAGGTAGGGTAGGTATCACAGTTAAGACAGACAACGTCTGTCGGGTCAGCTAGTTAAATATAATGCGAAGATTGAATTGTTAAATTGCATTTATTGCTAATAAGTATTTCATTTGATTCTAAAAATCTGTGACGTCACATTGTTATATTTTACAAACACACGTGCAAATTCCGCGTTTTGACAGTTCATAAAAAGTATTGAATACCCTTTCAAATACCCAATTGTCGAAAAATATTTTGAGAAGAAAGTCATAATTTGGTTGACTATCACATTTTAGATGTCAACAACAACATTAATATTCCGTATATTTCTTTCCAGATCCCTGACCCTGCTATATTTCTGAAGTCGTCGTTCAACTGCACAGACACACCACCGTATTTCGTCAACTCTTCCACGACGTACAAACAACAAAAAAATCTCCTGTATCCAATAAACGTCGGCAGAAACATTGCCAGAAGCGCAGCCCTCACGCACTTCGTACTGCCCTCTGACATCGAACTTTACCCCAGTCCAGATTTAGCACCGAAGTTCCTGAATATGATCGCAAGAAACGAAGAACCACTGAGCACTTCCAGTAAACCAAGAGTCTTCCCTATAAGTTTGTTTGAAGTAGACAAAAACTATCTTGTAAGTATAAGATACTTAAATATTCGTATAGTCCTTGGTATGCCTATCATCAAGCTGTTCATTTTCACAATAAGCCGACCTTGCACTGTTTTCCGTCAATGTCGAGTCAGATCATACTGGAAATGTACAAACTGATAGACCACTACCAGCCCCTTCACACAGGTTTTTCAATGTGGCAGATAATATTATAAAATGTTTGGTTCCGATTTTTAGATTTCCGACATCATGAATGTATCTAGTAGATAGGGCCAACCCAAATATTGAGTCTTCACGCCTTCATCAAACTTTGTTTTAATAAGGCTTCAATCAAAATCAAGTAGTGACCTAGTCTTCCTGTTATTATGATCATAAAAATTAGATTTAAAGCATACTCTATATCTTTTTTCAGGCACCTACGACAAAAACCGAACTACAAAAAATGTTGAAAAACAAAACGGCCATACCTTTCCACAAATACGTGTGTCCGACGTGCCACAACATCCCCAATGGTAAAGAGTGGATGGCAGCTCCGGAAGGACGATGTAAGAACCTATGTATTGATTTATGTTACGATTGAGGTACAGACAGCAATGAAAGTGGACCAAATCTTCAGTTCTTTTTATTTTGTTTACGATTGCGATCATTAACATACATTTAAAATATCAAACCCATATTCAGTAGTTTGGTACACTCTACAACCTATACTTATGTAATGCTGAAAAGCAGTGTTTCGAATGAATTTGTGTAACACGTGTTAATCGACTTTCGTGCTGACCGTACAGTGTGCGTAACGGTTTTCACATCATTTGCAGTGTAATCTCGCATACTCAGCTATTCATTGCCAAAAATGTAGGTATCGCGAGACGAGCAGTGATGCAGCGGCAATTAATCTAAGTGCTGTTAGTGTCGTGAGCTATTTATGCCGTCTGTAGCATGGCGTGGCCGTCGTATGGGGCATTCTAATTGCGTATTATGGTTCAACGACCGCGCCTTACCCGCCGTTCCCAGACGACCGGCTTCAACTTCTTACGCCAATTTGCAAAATCGCAAACTTTCCGATTCAAGAATGCATCATCATCAATTTACGTAAATTATATCAGCTTTATCTCATATTCTTTCCAATAACTCATTATTAATTACTATTTTCCCTTATTTTAAACTTTCATTTCTGATACGAGATAGATATGGGAGTGTTTCACGTAGGCAAGCGTCAAGGCAAGCACTCGCACTGGGAGCCTATCTTTATCGGAACCAATGAAGAACCCTATTACGATGAAAGACTGAGCTGGGAAGGCAAGCAAGACAAAATGACACAGGTAACAAAATGCCTCATTATTCGGTTAATCACCTGCATTTAGGGCCTTAGTTCCACCAGGTACCAGAAACGGAGGATGGCCGTGCGCCCGCTGAGAGGACGGGATTAATGCAAATGTTGAGCGAGGCAGGCCAGTCACCGCGGTAGATAGATAAAAGTCCAATTCTTTGACTTTAATCTGAAATCACTATATTTTATTTTAATCAGAAAAGATTTTAATCGAAGTGAGATCTAAGTTAGAGCAATTTATTTATTTGAATGCAGGATTTAAGTTAAATTTAATCATTTTAGTAGTTTAAATTAAGAACAACGAAATTTTATTTTGTAACATTTATGTTTATTTCATGTTATTTATAATTTCAAATGTTAATTTGACCGTCTTGAAGGTAATCAACGTAAATTAAGGTATTGAATCTTTAAATTTTGATTTCAGGGCTATATCTTGTGCGTCAAAGACTATGACTTCATGATCCTCAACAATGCTTTCGTGGTCCACAAGCCAGGCATCAAATACTACAAGAAAAACGTCAAGAGGGACAAGATTGGCTCGAAGCAGTCTTCCTATGTCAGAAACGTCATCCTTCCAGAACTAAAAAAACTATTCGGGGTCAAACATGGATGCGTGCTGTGACGACACTTAAACATCAAGATCTTAAAAGTGATCAGACCCAGTACACCTTAGAGGTACAAAATAGACACCGATGCAGGCTAATATTATAAGCTTACAGGGTTCAATTTTCCGCCTGATTTTTGGAAAAAGTTGCGATGGAATTGTTTCCTAATAAAACATATCACTACGATTAAACTAGAAATGCAAACTAACACTGGTAAGATTTATACGCACATTTACCTATGAAGAATGTGATGTATAACGAAGCTGGTAACGTGCCTACTATCCCAGGCGTCCATAGTTACAATGCATCGGATGCATTTGAAAAGTCACACTTCAGCGGCCTTAATTACTAACAGTAGAGATGTAAAGCTCTAATGTTAGAAACATGTACACGTCCGTAATTTCTAAGTCAGTGAATCTTATTGTGGAGGAAGAAAGGGGTGTTCCTCTCAACACAGAGGGGTGGGGGGGGGGAGTTATTCGTTTATATTTCCACGTTATCGGCTTTAGTTTGGGAAGTATGCCACACACTATTTGAAATACCAAATAACAGTTGTGACTTGAAAAGGATGTTCTGTAGTACAATTCTGTAAAAATCTCACCGTGATAACGTACGTGAAGTGAGTTTTAAGTGAGATGTCAATAGTAGCTATCCCTATCATTTGGTGGAACACAAAACGCTCACTTTTCACAAATTATCACGATGAGATTTTCACAGAATTGACTGACTGTATGTAAAGCAATCTAGCCTTTGTACTCGATACATAGAAGGCTCAAAACAATATAGTTTTAAAAACATGCTTTAGCTATTTCTTATTAGTTAAAAAACTGTAAATATTTAGCTTTTGAAAGAACACGAGCAGTGATGCGCGCGTTTAGTGTAAGAGAGTAGGTACTTGACTCCCGATATTTAAGTGCTTTTTTACAAGCAGCCATTTTCATTTTGTGTAGATTTTATTTCATATGCTTATAGAAAAGTGTAGATTATTAAAGTATCTTATCGTATTGTCGAGATATTCAATGCCGCGATGTTGAGGCCGAACATAATATACAACGGAAGCCAAGCTAATGAAAACTAGCAATCGAGAGATATCGTGTTTAAAGATGGAGCTTCAGCATGAATGTGATTCCAATTTAAATGTTATTTCCTTACCAATTAAGTTTAAAGTTGTATAAACACTGTCGCTCATATTACTGTACCTACCATAAGCACGTAAGTCTTTTGATGTTTGTATTTATTTTTACTCATTCTGAAATGCATTTTTAGTCCGTACTTCAGTAGATATATATGCGCTAGAGGTATAAATACTTGTAGAATTTTATAACAATTGTCTATGTACATTATGGGTTTAAGAACATGTATTTGTAAAGTTTCTTTAGTTAATTTTTTCTGTGATTTTATTCGAATTTATTTTTTAATTCAAGTATTAAATGGTAAAATCACAGAGAAACTCCTCGTGACATGTGGAAATGCATTTACGATTTGACTTAAATTGTATTGTGGTGTATAATGTTGCTATCTGTAAAAAAGTGTTAATCCACAATAATGTATTAGGTACTAAATTATCTGATAGTAATATGCTGACTAAGTATATAATAGTTGTAGCAGAAAATTTTATTTTTTATACACGATTATTTTTACATTGTGAAGAATGGCAACATTCTTTTTGGGCACTCATTTTCATTTCAAATTGCACTAATCTAAACCTAAGCTGTTTCATATGTTCACGTGGTTATCGAGTTAGTTACTTATATTTTACTGCTTGACTAGTTCCTATATTAAATATATACTAACTAATCGTTTTGCTCACCCTAGGTTATCTACCGCAAACAAAACCAAAATAAAACTATGTTAAACAGTCGGTAAATTAAAACAATTAAATCTGTATCGGTTGATCGTTATATAAAATCTTAACCAATTCCAGGGCATTTAGTAGTACCTGCTTCTGCTAATTAATTATCGAAGAGTTGTTTGTTTGAATGCCCTTTTCTCTGGAATTACCTGTAGCATTTGAAATAATCTTCTAGCATTTGATAGCCTAATTCTTGATGAAGACCTTAGGCTATTGCACATCACCTTAGGACCCTTAGGAGCCGAGCAAAAAGAAGAAAAATCAGAACTAAACCTAAGGGAAGACCCGGTAATAACGCGGGCAGGCAATGCGATTCGATGCGATGCAACCGGGTAGGTCGGGGAACAGGAAGTTACACGTGGTGGAAGTCGCAGACAGAAGCTTTTTCAAGCTGTGTAACGTAATATAATGAATCGCTATAGCCATGTAACGTTTAATGTACTTTTCAAAATGGGAATTTTTCAAAATGGGTACTTTTTTAAATGGGAATCCTGCAATAAAACTCAAACGGTACTATACATATTCTAGGTACAACCGATACAGATCGTTGTAGAAAAGAGGAACTGTTTTAATAAGTCTTGTTTATGCGTTTATCAATACAGTTTTTTCACTTAGTTTAAATTCTTTGACCCTCAACCTCTAAATATCTAGATGTGACTTTCCGGATTCTGGTTTTCTGGCTGGCTAAGTCTTTTTCATCGTCGCAGCTAGCCATACCAATATGTAACATTATTAGATACAAAATTAGTTTAAATATTTTGGCTATTGATTTTTTTTTCTAGAAAAATGCGTAGGTACCTAATAATGTTACTATGTATTAATAAATAATGCTTGACTCGAATTAATACAAAATTAGTTTTAAATAAAAGTCAATGAAATACAGCCTACGTAGTATATATTATTATGTAACATACCTTATATAATATGAGACACCGATGTGTGTTAGCCTTATTGTGGTAACTAGAAGTAGTCGCTATTTTAATTAAAATAAAAAATGAAAGTGCTAAGCTCACCACGTTCGATATTTATTTTTAGAATTATTATAATAAGTAGGTAATTTAAATAATTTTGTAGAATTCCTTTTACGATCTATTTTGTACAGATTTTTTTTGCGCTGCAACGCGACTGGTGTAAAAGTTATGAAGACTAATTTTCGTTTTGGAAGTATTAACTGATCGAATATTTTGCTATTTAATTTTAAATCTGCTTCTATAAGGAATTGAATTATTTGTTAATCTGAAGAGAATCTGAAAATCTATTAAAGAAATTAAAAACTTGTTGATCAAACGCAGGCGGCAGAAACATGGTGGACTACGCATTGAATTTATCTAAAGGTTGCCCATCACCGCGAGAATTCGCCTGTAATGTAACATTTATGATTCGTTTTCGATACAATACTGCCTCCCTGACTAGTACTACTGCCTAATGCTCGGTACTCCTCCTACACTTTTTTTTTTGAGGGTGGGAATTCATCCAATGACTTCTCCCGGTCTGGGTGGAGCGGAAGGGAGTGTCAGACTTTTACTGAATAAAACCCATCCATGTTCCTTCCTTAGCCCTTTATGTTCCGGGGCAGCGGTAACCCTTTCGGACAATCCCGCTTAACTCCTCCTACACTGATGTAATAATCTGTAACGTTACATTACAGTTGAATGCTCGCGTGAAGGGCCACCTTAAGCAATAGGTAATAAGAAATATCACAACGCTTGTAATTACGCTAGCTGTTGCCCGATGTTTTAGTAAAACTATTACATTACCCGGATAGTAAATTTTGTAAACTTTCCAAGACACGGGTCTATCTTTGTGCCAAATTACATCCGAATCCCTTCAGCCGTTTATGCGTAAATGAGTAACAAACATCTTTACATCGCACATGTTGTTAGGCTAGCTAGCTAGTAAGTAAGGCTAGCTGATTAAGTATTGTTTTAGTATTAAACTTATTAGTTTTATTCAATGGGTCCTGGTTTTGGTAAACGCATGTGGTGAGCTTTCGCTAAAGGGCTTCAAAGTGCCTCTTAGCTCGTAAGTGCAATATAAACCTAAAGTCTTTTAAATGTGATCATTTATAAAATATTTATCAGTGTATAATCTAAATACTACGTTTTGTAATGTTTTCGTAAGAATCTACAATTGTGTAATCTGCCCGAAAATCGAAGTAAAACAATCAAATTCTTACATTATAAATTGTGTTTCATTTATTATGTTACAGTTGAAACATTATTAGTGCTTATTATTATGTATTTTAGATAGTATCACACGAAGAACCTAGTACTTGGTTCTTCGTGTGGTACTATCTCTATATAGGTTAAAGACACTAAAACTCAAAACAAGGAAATAATGAATATTTACTTGAAGTTATGTTAAATAACTAACATGAGAACCAAACTCCAGACCATGACAAACCAACTTAGTTCGGAGACCTGACAGCATGAGCGGCGGGAGGGAGCAGAATCATAGTGACTGTCAGGAGGTCTGCTTGAGTCTTTGAACCTCTCGAACTCATCGTACGTTGGTATGCGACTTTGTGGAGGCTCTGCAGCTGGAGGTGGCGGCTCCTCGGCAGGACGAGGCCTCTCTCCAGCAGGAGTGGATGCCTCAGGAGATTCCGGTTTACTTTCGTCACTACGTGTATCACCACCCCCTTTATTATCAGTAGACGACAGGTATACCGGACCGTGCATGCTCCTGTCTTGTAACATAATCATATGAGGTCGTCTAAGAGAATCCAGGTTAAAATTAGAACTGGCAGAGATTTCAGGAAGGTGCACAGTAGTATTGAAGTTTGTCCAAAGTCTAATCCAATGATATGGGTTACGGTATAAAATACATACAGCAAACGCGAGACAAATCGATAACGTATGGCGTCCTGATGACATTTTGATGTCAATTTGTCTTTGTTATAAACTCTTTTATAAACTATATTTTTTATCACAAGCAGCTGGTTCTAACTAAAAAGGTTTTACACTTGATTTTTAAATCGGATATGAATCTTAGAACAAAATTTCTAAAGATTCCACGCTTCTGCGTAGCACCAACACTACGCGGTGTTTGCGTAAGCATAATTTTATCGCTAACGGTGCGTCTGCGTAGCTTCATCTTCTACGCGGAATATTCGTAGCTATAACACAACGCGACGTCTACGCAGCATTTTTAGCTACGCGGCGTTTCTGTAGCTTCATCACCTACGCTATGTTTTCGCAGCTCCAACGCCTACGCTGTATTTAATCAGATTTATCTAAAAATAATGCGTTACTTAGATCTCCGGATCTGACCTTTTGACCGCCACGTCAAAAATTAAAAAGCGTGCCCTCAGCGCCAAGCTCCGAATTCATCCTTTAATACCTACAAAATAGTAGTGAGGTAGAAATTATTATTATTATTATTATTTAGTTACGTTTAAAATTCTGTCACCCAGGCATGACCGTGGCGTGCTGGGCACATTTTGGTTTGTCGTCTATACACGACTGTGGCGGTCAAAAGGTTAATGTAATTTTTTTAGCTTCGATGCAGTTTCGTTGTTGAGTCAAATATACAATCCGGCCATGGTCTGGAGCGACAGGGAGTGGGAGGCAGTCACCTCCTTTCGCGAAGCAGTTATGCTCGCGAAGGAGGTGGCGGGATGGAAGAGGAAAAGGACCTCTCGTACCCGCCGCTGCGGGAGACGCCCCAGGCACCTTAGGCGCGGGCCTGCGAGCGGTGACTAATGGGTAGCTCACCGTCCGATCAGGGCCAGGCCCGTGCCGGAAATGCGCGCCTTAAAGAGATTTCAACCAGCCTGCCGAGTAAGCGGGATTGTCCGAAAGGGTTACCGCTATACCGAAACAAAGGGCTAAGGAAGGAACATGGATGGGTTTTAGTCAGTAAGAGTCTGACACTCCTTCCCGCTCCACCCAGAGCGGGACGAATCATTTGATGATTTCCCACCCTCAAAAAAAAAAGATATAACATCACAGGAAGTAATAAAACCAACATCGTGGGATCATTAGTTAGTATTATTGATAGCAATCACTAGAAACGAGCCACACACCAAACTTAAAAAACTAAAATGACTGGTTCCACTGCACGAACCGCCAAATAGGCCACGTCTTCCCTGCCCAGTGTGACTTGAAAAAAATGAAGGGGGAGTGTCGTCTTGTTCCTCTGGGTCGTCAGGATCTCCACTATCATTACTTGAATCATCACCACCACCTCCGCTATCGGAATCATCCGCCAAAACTACGGGATAGTGCATCCTTACGTCTTCTATGGCCATCGCCTGAATATGAGGAGGTATCATGGTCTCCGGGTGAAAGGTGCAACTTACAGGTATGTTAGAGGCACTTGGTAGATACGCCGTACCATTGAGGCTTATTGGAATTCTCATGTTTAGCCAGTGATAGGAGTTTCGGTAGAAAATTATTATTAAAATGGCGAGGGAAAGCGGTACCGTGTGAGCTGTCATTGTAATGACAGATTAGCTTTTAATGCTCTTATGCCACTCTAGCATCGTTGCTCATATCATTTTTACTAGTATAATAAGTTTTCATTTCATTCAGCAAAATAGGTTGATTTCGTCAATGGCTATTAGCAATAACAGCAAAAAGCAAACAGCAGCATTTGATTCCCGTGAGTTCTGTTGTTTCAATTTCGTTCGATCAAAAAGTTATACCTCATCTGCCTCATCTGCTTCCAGTCTAACCGGATGCTGCGGAACTGAATACCAGTATTTTGCATGTAGCGACTTCCTATCTGATCTCCACACCCCAGTAACTGGGCAATACGATACCTCTTGGTAAGATTGGCTGTCAGATTTTCGATTTTCAAAAATTGAAACCTATTTCTACAAATGTTTATTTATTTTTATTTATTTTTCTAAAAACTCTTAACCTATTTTACACATTGTTTTAGCCACACAACGAAAACCTCTCAGGGTTTATCTGAGTGCTGGCGAGCCGTTCATTAAATTTTACAAAATGTTATTCCTTACTCAGTTGCTCCAATAATACATAAATTACAATGACGGTAATAGTATATAGGTAGGTACATACATTAGGATAATTTTTGTGTGAGGAACCGTTTTAATTTGTACTTATAACTTTTCGAACTTGTTTTGTATAAGGTTTGAAAGTCATCTGGAAGTTTATTAAAAAAAAAAGGTAGAGTAGTTTCGGGTATTATGGCCTGGGCGGCCAATATGGACTACTACTATATCTCCGAAATAAACCAACACTAACGTTTAACCTTCAGTGCCATTTTGGCGCAACCCCACCCCCTCCTCTTCAGTGAATCTGTGCAGCGCGGCGAGTGCGCGCGTGTCCTGCATGCGCTGTTATCCAGAATTACGTATTTCGATGTAATTTTTTTGGTAAGTTTAAATCATTTCAGCTATTCCAATTATTCATGTTTTTATGTTGTTAGTACACAGTTTTGTAGGCAAACTCTTAATCTGTTGTGAGGTAACAGTTTTGTATGCATATTATTCACTGGTTTTTAGGTTAGGTTTTACTTGTCAAAACCGTTCCTGGGGGCAATATGGCTCACCAGGTAGAGGGCCAGTATGGCCTGGGAGGCCATACTGGCTGCCATATGATTAAATGATTAATGTTTTTTTCTTTTTAGGCAATGGCTCCACGAAAACCTATTTCCTTTAGAAAACGCCAAACTTGGTGCAAAATATCAATGAGAAGAGCAATCGAAGAAGTGCGAAATAAAAAAATGGGTTCACTTAAAGCTTGTTAATTGTATAAGGTACCACGAACAACTTTAAGACGTTTAGCAGCTAAAACAGAACTGCCAGCAGATATAACCGAGGCAGAAAGGCTTGTAAATCGACATTGCTTACTTCATCCCCGTACAAAAAAGAATTGAAAGAATCGTTAAAAAAGAAAAACGAAATGGCTACTACAGATAAAGGCAAAAAACGGAAAGGAAAAGGCAAAAAGACCAAAACAATGGATGTACAAATATCTAGCTCGGAGGAAGAAAATGAACCTTTGTACGAGGACAGCTCTGATGAAAGTCCAGATAGACGATTTTTTTCTGACGCGAAGTGCTTGTATTGCGAGCCTCTCTATTCTATGGACAACAGAGGTGAATCATGGATTCAATGTCTATGTTGTAAGCTATGGGCCCATGAAGAATGCTCAGGAGTGGAAACTGACATTTTTTTCTGTGAATTTTGTTCCTCAAAATAACTTGCACTTAATTGTTTGTATTTTTTGCTCTGGTGGGCAATATGGCTCACGGATTTTACGGCCAATATGGCCCTAGGCTATATTATGCCACCACGAATAGATTTTGTGAATGTTCAAGTTTACGAAAAATTATATTTTTAGTTATTCTGTGAAATTATATTGCCATAGGCTTCTAGTTATTGATTACTGATTAGTTTAACGACTTAATTAACCAATATAGACTGATTGATCTCATATACTTCGAGTTTTATTTCCAAAAAGGCTTATGGTGTGCCATAATACCCGAAACTACTCTACTAAATATTCTGCAACCCTCATCCCGTACACATTATTAAATTTTGGTAAGACATATTTATTTTTAGGCGGTAACGTTCTCAAAAAGTCAGGTCTTTCTTTTTTGGTCAGCAACTCAGATCTATTGACTTCTGTAAGTGTAAAAAATTCAACTTTATTGAACACTTTCATAACATTACAGTGTTTAAAAAGGTCGTCGTCGTCGTTTTAATATCCGTAGTTGTTGTAACTTATAAATATCTGTCAGGTAAGTATGATAAGGTCTCCCATAGCTGCTGAGTCCGAAGTTGATGGCAGTTTATATTTAAGTATACTAAGCTTACCTAGAATAGACCTAAGTTTGTTGCATACGTAATCTATGTGTGGTCCCCAACAGAATCGGCTATCAACTATTAGACCGATGTACATGTGTTAATCAACTACTTCTAACAAGGGACATTTGCAAGTCTTTAGCGAGCTATGCAGGCACGTGGGTTCGTGTGCTATAACTGTAGGTATAGTGTAGCATTTATTGTGATGAATGTACAGTCAACAGCAAAAGTAGATGAACAAAATCAGAAATTCAATACTAATAAACAGAGTTCACGAATATATGGCAGCTGTACTAGTAGTAAACGTTTGGTATAATTTCCAATCACAAACATTTGAATTACTCTGACACCACACAGGTCTGACGCAAACTCCGTTCTTTAGTATTGAATTTCTGATTTTGATCATCTACTTTTGCTGTTGACTGTATGTGAACAATTTTTGTTTTTGTTGAGTTTATTACTAATCCTACGTCATGAGCCCATTTACACATTTGATCGAAGTTAGATTGTAAGGATTTCTCAGCATCATGTATGTTTTTGTTAGCGACCAGTATACACGTGTCGTCTGCAAATTGGTATATAGAACCTGAAGTTATAGCATTACTCAGGTCATTAACATAAAGTAAGTATTCTGTAGGACCTATAATTGAACCCTGGGCCTTTCCCTGCGTGGATGGATGCTTTGTACTATACTCATTTAGTATTTTAACTGTGTTATATCTGTTTGTGTGATAGTTTTTTAATAGTTCTAGCAGGGGCCCCTGTATTCCGTTTTGTGACCACTTGTCAAAAAGTGTATCAAAACGGAGCACATCGAATGCTTTGCTAAAATCTATGAAAAGTGTCAAAACATGTTTTTTATCATTTAACTGTTTGTTGACTTCATCGGTAAATTCTCGTAATAATTGTGTCGTACTTTTATTTTTCTGAAATCCATATTGTTTATTATTTATTATTCCATGTGTTTGCAAGAAATTATTTATGTCATTACCAATATAACGTTCCAAGATCTATACAGGACAATATAGTGATAGGACGATAGTTATTAACGTCGTCACGCGATCCCTTTTTGTGTATTGGACGTATCACTCCTATCTTTAAAATGTCGGGATACGTACCAGTCTGCAAGCAGCAATTAATTAAATGTGTAATAACTGGGATAAGTTTAGCTGAAATATACTTAACGTCTTTAGCACGTGTCCCGTCGTAACCCGGGCTTATCCTTTCATTCATTTGCTTGATGATTCGTTTAACCGCATCTTCTCGTGCAGGTTTCACTCTTATCGACCTATCAGGAATTATTTCGTACGTACATTTGTCTAAAAGAGGCACATCGCAAGTATTTAATAAGTATATATATAATATAGTAAGTAGGTAATAACCTAGGTTCTTTATATTAGAATTAAATTCAGTCATGAAGGTATGGCCAGTACTGATCGACTCGTTCGAAAAGTTGCAAGTAAAACGTGTTCAATACATTGCACAATTTTGCCTGTCAAACTATTCACAATGCTCCATATCTTTTTGCTATTTCCTTTGCTGTTTCCTTTCGATTTTTGCAAACATTACAAAAAACAAGCTTATAAGCACTAAAATTGACTGCGCTACTTGGACACAAATAATACAAGTATTAAATACCGCAAATGTTATTTTGAATAAATCAACAACTGTGAAATTCCAAATTACGCTAACATTCCAGACGTCTGTCGCGGTGAATACAAATTGTGTAGCGGACAGAAGTAGGGGGACCATATAACGACCTAGCAGGACGGATTCAAAAAAAAATTAAATAAAAAGGAATTATATTAAAAACTCATCGCATGAAGCATGAAAATCCCTTAACAAATTATAACTTTTGCAACAGAAAGTTGGAATCTTAGATGCCGAGTACCGATGTGCGGTAGAATGAATTTAAGAGCAGTATGTTTCAATGTGATAAGATGTGAGAAATGTATGTTTTAAGAACCCAATCTTTGGAGGATGGCCTGGCTGATTTTGATGATACAAAACTAAAACTATCTTTCTATCCTACATGAATCCTACTAATATTATAAACGTGAAAGTATGTGAGGAATGGAGGATGTGTCGATGTTTGTTAGTCCTTCACGCAAAAACTACTGAATGGATCTTAATGAAATTTGACACAGAGATAAATATTATAGTCTGAAAGTATAGTCTTATACCCGAATAAATAAAGAATAAATCTTATGTGGTATACATAGGATTTTTATTCAGGGGTGTACGTTCACTTGGGATAATTTTCAACATCCCCGCGGGCAAAGCGTTAGGCTGAACCAGTAGTTTATAATTCCTGTCTCCTCAAAATAGTCTTCCTTGATGTGTTTATTTTGATTAAATATTTTTATCGGTGGGTCTCTAGGTAGGTCAAATGTAATATCATAATCTAGGTAATCAAATCAAATGCATTTTTATTCAACTTAAGGTACAGACGTAAAGAAATTTGACAATATATCAAATTCCTTTAACAGGTTTTCAACTTTAGCAGTAAATAGTTAAGGTTTAAGAATGATTGGGCAAATTTGACAGTTTCGGGTACGTTGACTTGCTGGCGTCTGTAACTATTTTTATATAATGAAGACGACACCTTCGCTTAATTTAAATTGAAACTATTTATAGAGTAAGCATCGGACAAGCAGTTTAGTTGGTCACCCTACACCAGACACGAGTCAGATAAGGAAGTTGATCCAGGTAGGCGGCACGTGCTCTGCATCACGGAGACGCTACTTCGGTTTACCTGCATTTGGCGCAAAATTATATGTCCTTCGCCTTGCTGAAACAAAAACGAACATAATAATGGCCGACATGACAGCACCTCTTGAGGAATGTGCTGAAATTATGATGAATGATGGCAAATATAATTATGACGTTTACAGAAATATTTTACACTCCTCTATAACTCCTCGTTTCTTGTTCGTTTTTCATCTTAGCTAGTAATTTTAATAAAAATTCTGTTACTTACTACATTGGGTATTTAAGTGTAGTCAGTATTTTAATTTTAATACAAAATATTGTTACTTATTAAATTGGGTCTTTGAAAGGGTAGTCAATAACGTTACTTTTTTATAAATTATCAAAACGCGGAATTTGTACGTGATTTGTATGAAATATAACAATGTGACGTCACACATTTTAAGATTCAAATGTAATACTTATGACTATTTAATGTAATTATATCTTCGCATAATATTTAATTTCTGTACGGTGATGGAAGTTTTTCAGACGAGTGGTCTTTTTTCTATGTGATTTCATAGTTTATTTTTGACTGTTTCAAAGAAAGAAATGAAGCCACATATTTTTACTAAGGTCTAGTGTTTGTTAAGATAGGCCGTGTAGAGTTAGAAGCTTGGCTCTACATGAGATCTGATAACTTTTTGACACTGCGAGTCATATGGTCTCGTCTTGGCAACATTTTACATGAAAATGTTTTTGGTGGGATATTTTTGACTGTTACAATTAAATTGGGATAAGGGCAGGAGAATGATAATGATGATTTTTGACTATTTCAAATAGTCAATTGTAATTTCGTATGCCTTGATATTTATAACACCTATTTTACGTAACATCATGCCTTGTTTCCCCGAATGTACTATTGGTGTTCGTCAGAGATGTACAGACGCCAGCTCGCATCAAGCTATCCCTAACTGTCAAATTTTCTCAATTAAAAATGAACCTTATGTCTTTGCAATAAAGTTGAAATACTATCAAAGAAATTTGACAGATTGTGGTAACTTGATGTGCTGGCATCTGTACCAATACACACACATTTCGCCAGTTATGTTTAAGTCCCATATAATAGGGGGCGAGTCTATTGCCATAGGCTAGTACTTTTGTTGTTACTGTTCTGTTTGAATTCGCTGTATATAATAATAATAATAAACACGTTTATTTTCTCTACCACATATTTTTTATTTTTTTTTATTTTTTTATTTATAGTTAATTAAAACGGCACAGGTCCAATTACATTAATTAACATAGAATTAGAATTATTAAGATTAAAATAAAATAAGCATTGAAACAACATACCATACAAAAATTAGATTCAAATTCAAAGATATACAATGGTGTGGATAAGATTATTAATAATTATTTGAGTAAATAGTTAAATAAATTAAAAACATAATAAACTAACATAAAATATCATAAACAGTGGACACCCTCGCATATTGTCTCTCACAAAACACCAGACAGGCACGCATTATTTTCTTCCATTCATCAGCAAACACATCACATTCAGGGTCGGCAGTCAGGAGGGCGTTTAGCATCCTTAGGGTTCGACATACCGGGGATTCCGCTCTAGCAACCGATCTAGATAGCGGTTGTGCGAACAGGTTGTGACGGCGGCTTTGACGGTGCCCAAGGTATTTGTCGGGCACAAATAGGCAGCAGAAAAGTCCGTGAAGCTCAGGGCAGTCAATACGACCGCTTAGGATTTTACAGGCAATCGTGAGTTGATCAAAGCCCCTTCTTACCTCCAACGAATTGAAGCCCAACACCCCTAGAAGATAGTTCGTTGGGTACATAAATGGAAAGTAATGGTACAGCCTCCGATACAAAAATCTCAGGAAGGTTTTCTGAACTTTCTCAAGCATCAGCGTCAGTGACGCAGTATGTGGATGCCAGACACAGGCGCTGGACTCGAGTTTACTCCGAACCAAAGTGGTGTAAAGAAGTTTAATAGTACTGGGATTGCGAAAGTCACGAGCGTTCCTCAAGACAAATCCCAGACGCCTGTAGGATTCCTTAGCAAGGGCAGAAACGTGGTCTCTAAATGTCAGACGCCGGTCGAAAGTCACTCCTAAGTCCTTAACGCTGGTGACACGAGTGATCGTTATACCCCCCATACCATAATTGTATTCTATTGGTCTCAACCCTCGACCATAAGTCATAACGCTGCACTTATTTATATTAAACAATAATTTGTTCGCAATGCTCCACCCATAGACGGTATCGATGTCCTTTTGTAGGAGTTCGCAATCCACCTCTGTTCTGATTTGTGCAGCTAGCTTTAAATCGTCGGCATATAGTAGGCATTTTGCGAATCGAATCTTGCAAATTAGGTCATCGATCATGATCAGAAACAGAGGCGGCCCCAATACGGATCCCTGACTCACACCCGAGCGAGTGTAGTAAGCCTTCGACTCAAAACAGCCATGCCGGACGAACTGTTTGCGATCCCGTAGGTAGTCGGCGAAGAAGTTAAGAAGGCCGGATGAGAAGCCCGTAGCCCCTAACTTTGCCAAAAGCACATCGTTGTCCACTTTATCGAACGCCTTCCGGAAATCAAAATACAGAGTGTCGACCTGCCTACCGGATTCCAGGCTACTGGATATGAAGTCAGTATGAACCAGCAGATTTGAGTTCACGGAGCGACCAGGTCGAAAACCATGTTGGGCATCAGAAAGATACATATTTGTTTGTTTAAAGATAACAGTGTGAAGTATATGTTCAAAGACCTTTGCAATGGTTGATAAAATAGCGATGGGTCTGTGCTCCTCGACAGATGTCTTGTCACTGGTTTTAGGGATGGGAGTAACACGTGAAGTCTTCCATATCTCCGGATACACGCCCGACTGAAGAGCTAGATTAAAAACATGACATAAAGGGGCTGCTAATATATTGCTACATCCTTTAACAATATATGCAGGGATGTTATCCGGGCCGACCGAGCTGCAGGGTTTGAGTTTGGAAATACCCCTAACCACGTCCGGAGGGACTAAAACAGGTAGGGGAAAATTACCTCCCTCACTATTCACCGTGTTTGACTTCGGGTCCAATTCTGGTGTGTCCGGCAGAAATACGCTGGAAAAATACTCAGCAAATGCCTCAGCCGCTTCGACACCTGAATAGACCCTGCCATCAAGCACAACGTCCGGCTCAAACCCACCCTTAGATCGCAGGCTTGAAATGTGCTGCCAGAACAGTTTTGGATTTTTGCATAGGCTGTTTTCCACATTAGAGCAATGCAATCTATATGCCTCCTCAGTTCTCACTTTTAATTTCGACCGCAGTGCGCTAAACCGAGCATATGCTGCATCACATCGGGATTGTTTCCATTTATTATTTACGTCGAGTGTCGCGTACGATATCTCTAGTAAACCAGACTGGGTACCGCTTATTACCAGAGGTCCTTCTCGTTTTCTTTGGAATAGAGGAATCAAATATATCGTACATTACATTATAAAACTTACAAGCAGCGGTAGACGCGTCATTGCAGCGAAAAACGTCTTGCCATGGAGCAGAGCGAACAAGATCGAACAATAATGTGTAGTCACCTTTACAAAAGTTCCAATCCTTACTACGGTCAATATTGCTAGGGTCAAGTTTTTCATGTACCTTACGCCTTGGGATGGTAACAGCAATATCCAACGGAGGGTGATATAGGTCAATTGGAACCAGTTCCGTACCCTCGAGATACTCACAGTTTACAGCAGCGCCCTCCTGAGCCAACACTACATCTAACTTACTGCCACGCATATTCATCACCTCATTCATCTCTACCAGTCTACAAAAGCTCAGAAAATAACAGTAGTAATTATTAACATTTACTGACGCACTTTTTAGATTAAGGTCGCCTAAAATAATAATAGTGCCCTTCAAACTGTGAATAATGTCCTCGACCTTGCAAAACCACGCCAGGTAATCCTCATCAGTTGCACTAGGTTTGATGTAAACAACACACACATATATATTTAGGCCATAAATTGAGATCTTAGCCCACAAATCTTCGCCGCAGGCCGTCTCAAGTTCATGTAGCCTATTCAAGGTGAACCCAGGCCGCGCAGCCAGCAGTACACCACCACCCGTGGTAACTCTGTCTCGTCGAAGAGTACGCCAATCCCCAACCGATATTTCTGAGTCCTCCACTGAATCATCCAGGTTTGTCTCAGTAACGGCTATCAAATCATGCTCAGACAGTAATAAGCTTGACCTCCATTATGGGTAGTTTGGTTTTGAGCCCACGCACATTTTGGTACAGTAAGCGTAGATAGACGTTGCGATCCGTACAACCACGAGAGGCGGGGGCGGCGAGTACGCCATAGGGCTTATTGGGTCTCACCGCTTCGGGCACGAAAATTACGGTGCCATGGTTTGACGCAAATATCCTCTGCCCAATTTTCAGGAGCCACAACTTGATCAGCCAATTTTGAGGGCACACCCAGCTTGAAGGATGCGTATTTACCACGGGATTTGAGGACTTCTACCGTGCAGGCATCTGTTCCACAAATGGTAGTTAGGTGATCACGTACCTGGGTATCAGATGTGCCCTGCTTTACGTAGAAAAGGTGCAGGTATCTCCATCTCTCAGAGGCTTCTAGTTTGGTGGTACCGGGCGCTGCTGTTCCACGCAACACATTACTGAGTGAACGTTGAGAGCGTCTGTTTCGAACTTCCGTCCAACCATCTTTTTCTGTGTCGCCCATCGAGATGTCAACAACAGCGGCTGCCACCGGCACGACGACTCGGGGTTCTGAACAATCCCGCAGACTTGCCTCGGGATTTTCCCGATCAACATCTTCCACCCCTTTAGACGCGATCTCCAAGGGATCGGTGACCTTTCCGCCTACTTTTGGTGTTCCAGCCGCACGACGTTGAGTAACTTCGGTGTACGAGCGGGGATATTTTGGTTGCCCAGGCTTAACCGTATCTTTCCCACTCGTTTTCACTTGGGGAGTAGCTATGCTAGTTTTAGCCCCGAGCTCCGTTGTGTTTTTTCGGATTATCACAAATTGGTTTTTAGTTCCAGAGACATCCTTAAACAGGGCGGATAGCATTTTGTCCTGCTCAGTTTTCCATGCCAACAACTTAAGATCGAAGTCGGCCTTCCAGGAAGCCAACATTTCCAATATTTCACTCTTCAATTCACGACATGCACATGAGTTGTGGATAGCGGGGTTGTTAGGCGAGTCGTCGATGCGTGGCCGCTTGCCCCTGAATGTAACATTCATGCAGGCTCCTTGCAACTAGAAGCTGATGCTATGTCAGGAACAGATTGTGATTTTCCTGGTCCCCCCATTTTCGGGGATGTAGGCGGTGTACGTTTCAACTTAGGCATATCCAAGTCACGCGTGAGTCGTCCTCTCAGAGGCAGAGTGAATTAGGTAGGAAGTAATGCGCCGTCTGCGTTACTTAGTCTTTGGTGCGAGCGCTCGCATACGTCACTCAGCGTAGCCGCGCGCAGATATGACACTTATGCGGTCCGCGTAACCGCGACGGTCGCATGCACTGTGCGTAAAATGTATATATTCTGCTGTTGCTAGAATATCAATTTTAATGATTATTTCATGATGTTTTTCTATCGAGATAATTTTCCGAAAACGTAAACAGTAGTCCACTTATAAATATGATCAAGATTAACATGTTGTATTAATTTTGTTGCTGTAAGTATAATTTTGGCAAAAAAACTGTATTAAGAAGCCTGTGCACAGCGCTTTAAATAAATAAATAAAATTTTTGTACGAGTTCCGATTAGGTTTATGTAATAATTTGCGTCTATGCTTTCTGACTGTCCCAGTAACCTATTTCGGTTCGATCGATTCTCATAATCCGCACCCTCGCGTTCGTTAGAAAAGCTTTCTGCGATCTTTTAGTGTTCCGTATGTCTGAATGAAAAAACGGAACCCTTATATGATGATTCGTGTGTTTGTCTGTCTGTCCGTCACAACCAATTTGTACCGAATCTAAGCTTAATAAGTAAGAATTTGATACACGTAATTATTAATTCAAATTCAAATTTCAAATTCAAATTCAAAATTCATTTATTGTATTAATTTCTGTGATCCAAACACGGACCTTTTACGTAGGTAAATGTATTTTAAATATGGACCCGGTCACTTAGGAGACAAATAAGAAAATTTTAAAAAAGTTTTATAGGTACAATAGAAATGATAAAAACAAGTTTATTAAAAAACAAGCCTTCCACGAGGTTAATAATAATGTGAAACTTTAATTAGATTCCAATAGCGTCCTTGACATTAAAAAAACAAGATGAAAATTCACTCGAGCCAAAGGTTACTGGATGTTACACGCCGTTAAACTTGCTTCCAAGAATAGACTGGTCTATTAGTGCCTGGAAATATTTAATATGTCAGCCTAGGGATTAGTAGCTACTATTCATAAGTCTAGACTACTACAGTACAAACAATACTATAATAAAAATACGGTATCGGTTCGCTCGGGATCGTGTAAATTGATCTAGCAGGTTTAACTTGATAATTATTCCTATGAAGGACTTTATGTTTTTCAAAGTTTTTACATTTATTCTTTACTAGCTTTACCCGGCCCGGCCTCGCATGTACTAAATAAGTGCTTTCCTAACCTACCTACCTACCCTAACTACCTACCTACTTTACCTAACCTATATCCTTTCTACCTACCTACATACCTACCCTACCTCCCGTTCCAGTGGGAACATGGGGATACCAAGTATGTATAAACACTCTTGGGTAAAAATGCAGCGACCTGTCAACCTGTCGACCTACCCGTATACCTACTCTACCTATCTACCCTAACCCCTACCTACCTACCCTACCTATCCTCTCTACCTACCTACATACCTACCCTACCTATCTACCTTAACTACCTACCAACCTTACCCTACCTCCCGTTCCAGTGGAAACTTCGAGATACAAAGTATGTGTAAATACTATTGGGTAAAAAAAAATGATACGCTGGATAAGGATACCCCTGATGGAAAGCGATGGGATGAGGTCTTAGATGGAATGTGCGTACGCAGAACTATTGCTTTAAAGGCAGACGGGTGATTTTTATAATATTTGTTTTAACTAAACACGCTTTAGTTATTGATGATGTCACCTATAGCTACTTAATGAGCAATGCATCTTCCTGTTCGACAAAGACGAATTAGATTAACCATTTCTCGTGACAGATGCTCAGAAAACCAGTTTTTCCACACATTATGTAAAGTTAAACATTGTCCTCTGACTTCGAATAGCAATTTAACTGGCTTTCCAAACATTTTGCTATAACCATTCTAGAAGTGTTAGTATAAATTCGTAACTGGTTTTTAATAATGAACTAGCTGTTGGCCGGGGCTTTCCCCGCGTAAAGCCCTAATTCTTTTTATAAATTAAATGTCACGTATAGTATTCATAAGTCCTAACATAACATCAGCTTTCTGTCAGTGAAAGTACCTAAATGGTTCCAGGAATTTTGAAGATTAGCCGGAACAGACAGACATACATTTTGAAAATAATTATATTAATTTGTTTTACCTACCGTGTACATTTTCGTATGCATGTATTAAAAAGCTGTGAATCAGTTATTACAAACAGTCACTTGTCTACTATTTGTAGGTATAGATTCTTATATAACTTAAAAACCTACTCGATCTTCGTAAGTAGGTACTTTATAATCTCTACATAGCCCGTCTATCCCTCTGTACCCAGATCTTTTAAACTACATAACAGATTCCATCAATTGATAGAGTGATTCAAGAGGAAGGTAAGTACGTATAGATAGATAGATAGTTTTTAGATAGTATCTCCATTCCACCCATGCGAAGCCGGGGCGGGTCGCTAGTCAATATTAAAGATAAGATGTGTGCGATGGGATTTTCCCTCACCAAAAAAATTACGAACTTTCATTCAAACTTCCATCCTGTTGTCCCTTTAGGAAACGAATTTAAGTAAATGCTTAAGTAATGCTTATCTTCGTTATTTATGGAACTCTTGTGCGAAATTACTTTTAGACTTAAGTGTTTTAGGCTGTGCGTTGTCGGACCAACATTTTGGAAGCGGCAACAAGATTGAAGTAATTTGTTCAGAAGTGACTTTCATGAACCTGTTTGAAATATTTTTTGGTTTGGAAAAGTAAAGTTCAACTGTGTTATTCAACATCCAAATGAGAGAGGAGCTCAATCTAACTTGAGTTCAGAAGTTATGCAGTTTGATCTTTATTATTGAAGTAGCTTCTGCCCGCAAATTCGTTCGCCCGCAGTAGCGAATATCGGACGTCAAAATAACTATCGCTATGCCAAATTTCAGCCTAATCCGTTTATCTGAGCTATGTGCTGATAGATCAGTCAATCTGTTAGTCACGGTTTCCTTTTATACATACAGATGAATCCTTGAGTTGTACTGGCAGCTTGCGGTTGTAAAAGATACCGCCTCTCCTTTGCCCATCCGGCTTGAGTACCTATTGTAATCGATAGGTAGGTATAATGAGACACATGCGGAAATGAAGTCAAAGTTAAAGTCAAATCATTTATTTCAAATAAGCACAAGTAAGGCACTTTTGAACGTCAAAATGAACAAGAAATAGAATTGATTCTAGTCGCCCGCCGATGAAGCATCTTCCCCAGATGCTTCATTTCATCATTGGACAATAATTTTTCGGATAAAGAATCTACCGATCGATTCTGTAAATATCTCACCATGAAAACTTACGTGAAGTGAACTTGAATTGAGATGTCATTTCACCTAATCGATGCTAAGGGTTAACACTACTGACAGCTCACTTCGACTTCACTCCACTTGTTTTTCACTCACGGTGTTTTTATTACAGAATAGCACTGCAGATTATCGTCACTACAGCGTTTAATGCATTTTACATGGCACAAAGCATTTTAGGTTCCACAGTATAATTTATTACCTTAATTTCAAACGTTACAATCTCTTCCAAGTGTATCTCATTCCCTATTGAAAATGTAATAAGGAATGTGAAGATGGAAATAAAAGTTGGAATAAATAAGATACCAATTATGATTTTACAGCATCCAGAATTGATCCTTCAGTTCGACACCCTTTCAGATTTGGGTAAATGCCAGCTCGGTCCATAGTTCATAATCTTACTGATATTACAAAATGTGAAAGTTTGGATGGATGTGTGTGTGGATGTATGTTTGTTACTCAATCACGCAAATCTCCTGAACAGATCTTAATGAAATTTGGCACAAAGATATATTACAGTCTGCAATAGCACATAGAATACTTTTTATCCCGGTCGAACGTTCCTGTGGGATAATTCTCGATATCCACTCGGGTGAAGCCGCTGTCAGAAGCTAGTATCAGATCAATCGATCTACCTAGCCTTTTTAAATTATGTTCCATTGCATGTATTGTCGGCTTCCAGTCTAACCGGATGCAGCGAATACCAGTATTTTACATGTAGCGACTGCCTATCTGACCTCCACAACCCAGTCCATAACTGGATAATACGATACCACTTAGTAAGACTGGCTGTCAGACTTTCGGGCTTCTAACTACCCGTAACGACTGTCAAAAATCCTCGAATGACAGCTAGGACAAACGTCTTAAGGTGCTTTCCGAGGTCTCCATATATAAAGATGGTCTCCCGTCCACGGACCAACCCCGGCAAGCGTTGCTTAACCTGATGGATGGATCCTTGCGGCGATTATTACTTTGCCACGAGCTCCTCCTAGTATCAGATATACATACAAAATGTATCATTCTTTAGTTCTCAGGACCTTCATTGAGTACAGCTCATCCATGACCTTTAGTAGTGACGTAAGACATTTTTTGTAAATAATATGTGTAACATTAAAATTTATAAAATGACCATATCGATGTTGGACGACATTCTGATGCGAATTCTTCTTCTGTGTCATCACGCACATGTTCCGTTTAAGTTCCTTGTCATTTAGATGCAACTTAATTCATTCATTCATTCAGGGAAATCATCAAATGACCTCTCCCACTCTGGGTGGAGTGTCAGACTCTTACTAACTAAAACCTATCCATGTTCCTTCCTTAGCCTTAAAAAATAAATTCTCAGGGCGGTATCATAATTCATGTTTGATACATTAAACGACAATCGTAGAACCTGTAGTGCTATTCTGTAAAAATCTCCCTGAACCCGCAGGTGAAATGAGTTTAAAATGAGCTGTCAATCCTTAGCATTAGGTGGAACGACATCTGGATTCACCTACGTTTCCACAGTAAGATTTTTACAGAACCGACCGACTGATATCTAGCGCCTCGTATTACGCGGTAAACAAATGACAGCTCTGAAATACCGATACAATAATATCGTATAATTTTTTGGTGGCAATGCTGCCAGCCTTTTGGGAACTTTTCCTGTTGACAGCGATGCGGACGAATTTTTTGATGCCCTTTGATTATGTGAATATTATGTGTATAAATACAAAATTACATCTACGTAATCATTTTTCAAAATGAAAGTAAAACTCATCAAGCGTTTTTTCTGTTAGTGTTTTGAGTAAGAATCGCGTGCTGCATAGGAAGCTCTTTTTTTTTGGAAAAAGGAATAAGTATTTTATGATCCTTAATAACTTAATTCGTTACGCTAATAGAATAATGGCAGATAGGTATATCATTTAACTCCAAACACAGATGGGACCTGTCAAACTTCTAGCACCGTCTCGAGTTCTGTGCTGATGTAACACGGAGATGAGTGGATTTCAACACCGGCCGGTGCGTCCTCAAGGTCGGCAGCGATCGTCCATTCAATACCTGAGCGAGACTCGTGCGCACATCAGTACGGGGTAGCATACAGCATGGACAAGACTTTGATAGTGTTTGCGTGCCTCTGCGGCTTCGGTGAGTACCTATGTAACCTTTTTATGTCTTCTTTTGATTTATTAAAAAAAAAACGAAATTCTTAGTTTGAATTCAAAATTGTATGATAGAATAATCGGTCTTTCTTTCTCAGAAATAGTGCGAATCTTACATGTTAATAGATCGTTATACATACACACGTTTCAGTGCAAGCTCTGTGCAATATAATGTCACTATCATAAAGTCAAATGAGCTCGTTTTCCCATTAATTAATTAATTACCTCCACACACGTGTCGTATAAATACTTCATTAGGGGTAAATATATTGCCGCTGCTACCTGTAATTAATTAAACGGGTTTTAAACAACTAATTAAACCCGGAATTGTTTTTCCAGCTAGTTACCGGCTAACAATAGACAAGATTAAAGTGGTAAACAATTGTTTCTCGCTTTTAACAACTTAATTGATCAATTAAACAACTGTTTGAATGAAAGAATACAAGGAAGCCGTTTTAACTTTACTTTAATTCTTTATTATTGGTTGACTATAAATAAATAAACTAGGTTCTACCCGCGAGTTTGTTTGTGTGGAAAAGTGGATGCCTGCGTCATTATAACTATCCCTATGCCAAATTTCAACTCAATCCGTTCAGTGGTTTGAACTGTAATGAAAGATCAGTCAGTCAGTCACGGTTCCTTTTATGTTATAACAGCCGTTCGGATCGATCCATCAGGTAAAGCTGCTCTTGCCGGGGTTGACCGTGGATGGGTGACCATATTTACAAATCTAGACTCCTTCGTGCCTCGGAAAGCACGTAAAGCCGTTGTTCCCGGCTATCAATCGTGAATCTTTGACAGTCGTTACGAGTAGTCAGAAGTTCGAAAGTCTGACCGCCAGTCTTACCAAGGGGTAACGTATTACCCAGTTACTGTCTGGGTTGCGAAGGTCAGATAGGCAGTCGTTTTATATAAAATACTGATATTCAGGTACCTTGGTATTCAGCTGCATCCGGTTAGACTGGAATCCAAACCCAACATAGTTGGGAAAAGGTTAGGCAAGCAGGCAGATTTCCATATCTCAATATTATTTGCAGTATTAAGTGTTGGTCAGGTAGCCATTTTTTGCCTCGTATCGACCTGAATATACAAAAAAATAAACACGACACTACATACATCTATACTAATATTATAAAGAGGTAAAATTTGTAAATTTGTATGTAGGGGGTAATCTCCGGAACTAATGATCCAATTTCAAAATTTTTTCACTGGTAGAAAGCTACATTATTCCTGATTGCTATAGGCTATAAATTATATTTATATCATACATATTAACCGAGCTATCGCAATGTTCGTCTAGCAAGTCGGAAAAAAATACCTCCGAAAACAGAATTATTTGCATGCGCTGCCTAAACAGTTACAGTATATCGCAATTTTCCGTGGACGAAGTCGCGGGCAGAAGCTAGTACAAAATATTACTAATCCACGTAGGTAATATCTTCTTGTATTCGGAAAAACGGATCGATTGTTAATAAATATGTCTATGGTATGGTAGGTACAGAGGCCAGCACATCAAGTTACCACAATCTGTCAAATTTCTTTGATAGTATTTCAACTTTATTGCAAAGACATAAGGTTAATTTTTAATTGAGAAAATTTGACAGTTAGGGATAGCTTGATGTGCTGGCGTCTGTACCCACTTATTATTCCTATGATTAGCACGGGTTCTAGAACTCGCACTTCATACTTAGTTAGGTACATTTCTGCCAGATTTGATCAATAATAAATTAATGCTTTTGATTCATTCATTCTTAATAAAATTGTGATGGTTGCTAATGTTTTGGAATATTTTGACATTAAGATTTTTGAAATCACAAATTACAACATCTAGTCTTCATTGTATGATTTGCGAGGAATTTATATTTTTTCATCAATTATTATTATTTTTTGTCTTATTTTAGTCTGATCTGTAACTTCCTATTAAATTTGATTATGGCTAATAATAGTCATAATAACTATAAGTATCTATAATATAACTATTTAACTTAATTCAAACCTAATATTTTGCATACCGTAAGGTAAAATGTATCGGGACAATTCATAAATATTCTAACTTATATGTTTACCTACATTATCAGCAAGTAAATGATTTCTTTCTTTATTTCGTTCTATATTAAATTTGTGCCTGGTTGAAGGCAAAAAGCTTGCCCCCTACTATATGGGACAACGGCAACTAGCAGAATGCGTTTCAGAGATTCCAGGCGTGATGATATGTGCTATCGTTCTAAAAGTCCTAAGAATTTATAATTTCTTTCCCTAAATTAAATATTTCTCACTCTTAAACATTCTCCAAGAGTCAATAGTTCACATGGCCAAAGCAATGAACGTTACCTAAGCCTTATCTAACTCTAGTAGGTCTTGGCATAGAACCTAAGACGTCTTGTTTGTAAAACTAATAGCTTGTTTATGCAGCATTTTGAAATATTTTGCTCACTTTAGCATTCCATGGAAAATTTTATATTTCTTCATAGAACCTACCGATGTCGTAAAATGGTAAATTTCGATCACACATCTTCGTGAACTTGAATTCATTTAAGATAGAATGCATCTGTGACTATTCGAATAAATTACGACCTTCAAGGTCAGAGGACGATGAGAAGTCTACATAATTAACTCGCTTAAGAATTCGCTTTTGACATCATTAATTTATTACATAACACTTCGTTTGCCTGCTCGCCAAATCGAGAAGTTTGAGGCCTGCTAATGTACCTTTAAAATAACATAATCACTTGCCAAATGTCACTAATGCGTTAATAATGTGGCACATCAATACACCTTCTCTTGATGATTATCGCAACACTTGTAGAATTAAATGGCTATTCGATTACTAAACTATATATTATGTTACATTGCTGCAGCTGCGGACGCTGATGAACACTTTTAGAGTAAACAATCCGCAACTATATCTATAGATATTACCTTACTATCATTTGCCTAGCCTTTTCCCAACTATGCTGGGGTCGGCTTCTAGTCTAACCGGATGCAGCTGAATACCAGTATTTTACATGGAGTGACAGCCTATCTGACCGCCACAACCCAGTAACTGCGCAATACGATACCCCTTGGTAAGACTGGCTGTCAGATTTTCGGGTTTCTGACAATCCGTTACGACTGTAAAAGATGCATAAATGAGAAAAGAGTCTCGGTATGTAAAGATTGTCACCCATCCACGGCCAACCCCGGCAAGGCTTAACCTGATGGATTGACTTGTGCGGCTGTTAGTACTTAGCCACGAGCTCCTTATTACGTTACTAGTACCATGCAATATAGGATCTGAGTTAAAAAATCTGAGATGAGAGGAAAAGGCAATAAAAAGAAAATAAAATGACATGATGACATTTCCGAAATTTCTCAACACTCAGACCAAGATTTGGTACAGTGACTAACCATGTAGGATGCTGTAGGGTCTCTTAAAAATTACGAGTATTGCGAATAACCAAATGATGCAATTCGTGACATATTACGTACATGGTGTGTCATCTGCAGGCGTTCCGCTTTCACAGTACATACCTAGGTATTTGTAGGTACCTGTGCAGCTAAGAAACAACTGTCAGAATCTTACATTGGAAGTTAAACTGCCTCTCTTTAATACAGATTACTCGGTGATCTAGCTAGGAGAGCAGCTATTCACCCAACAACAATTCTATTCAATAAAGAGTTATTATTAAAAATGTACCAGTCTAGTTTTAAAACCTTTTTAAAATTCTATTTACATTTCTTTCCAGGCTTAAAAAAACCGTTAAGTGTGCAAAAATAAATGGACAAACTGTGATTTGTTCTACAAAGACTAACAATTCGGTAAAGCTCATCCAATTTCTAATTTCCTTATGAAAATTAACATAATAATGTCTCCCGATGAGTCATTTTTAAAATAAGCACCAGCCTAGTTTCTTAGCTTCTGTTTCCATTGAAATTCAAAGATGTGTATTGTCTTACTACAAACAAACTACAACAAATAGTTCTGTTCTAGTCATCACGTCATGTTTTATGCAAAAATACCAACTACAACGGTTTAGTCGGTCACTAAACTTCATTTATAACTGTCTTCAATTTTAGGGTTCTGTACCTCAAAATAAAAAACGGAACCTTTTTATGATCACTTCATTGTCTGTCTGTCTGTCAAGACCCTTTTTCCTAAGAACGCATTGAGGTATCGAATTGAAGTTATTATCAAGTACGTACGTAGTTAACGCAACAAAAAATACGGCCATTTATGCGACATAATTATTTTAATACTCCCAAATAAATCAAAACTTAAAGAGTTGGTACTCCACGTTGACGTAAAAAATTAAATTTGGGCAAAATGCAAAGTCTGAAAATCGTTTACATAGTAAAATTTTAACTTTTATGACATTTTTTTAGCGAGAGAATAGACAATGACGTAATATATGAAGATCATGTTTTACAACTACAATGTTAAATTAGTTTTTGAGATCGTGTACCGCATACCCGTGAAACGTACTAGGCTGGTATTTTCTAATGATAATGCTAATTTACTTCTTCCCTTAACAGCGGTCGCTCAGTTTGGTGGTTTTGGCGCCAGTCCCAGCCCTGGCGCATACTCCAGGAACCAAAACCAGCAGAGCAGGCAGCAGTTCCAAGAAGCACCTAAAGCAGTTAATTCTGCTGGAGCGTGTCATGAACTCAATGAGAGATACCCCGTACCCGGCAGCTGTGACAAATACATTGAATGCATTGTAAGTATTGGTTACTTTATTTAAGTTATTAGGTATTAATGCATCTGCAGATTCGTCACAGTTTTAAACACTTTGATAATAATTAGAGTGTATAGTTAGAGTTTAGTTGCAGGTAGACAACATCCAATCAACAATATATTAAGTACAGTGTGTTAGGTTAAACGAGAGACATACTTTAAGGGGCAACTATACTCATGAAAATTAACAACTTTGACTATGGAACTATATATATACCATGCAAATATACTATGAAAAAAATCAGCTGTTGTATGCAATGCAATGCAATGTATGGAACAGCTGATATTTCTTTTTCATATTTCAAAGTTGGTCCCATGAATAAAGTTGTTGATTTCCATGAGTACTATACAACCAGAAAGTATGTCTCTCGTTTAACCTAACACACTGTATCTTATTCAGAATTATTCAGAAACGGTTTACTGCTTATTCTACATTTACTTCATGGGGGGCTGGTGTTCGCAACTCCATGTCAATGCGCGTATTAACGGGTAAAGGTGGGAAAATCGATTATTCGATCCAACCATTTATTGCTAAACTATTCCCTGGCCCATTCCACAGAATACACTTCTTTTATATTTACTGTGTGTATTTCAATCGTATAAAACCACCGTCTTCTGTAATCTCCACAGGCTTTCTCACGAAGCAAATAAATCGCTACAGTTTCTCGGTAACCATATAGGTCACACTGAATTGCATATTGATCCCAGACACATCAATTTCCATTTACATGGACCTCTGCACTAAATTATTCACCCATGGTCATGTATGTGGGAAAGTGTTGACACAGACTGGCATCTTACTTTTAAAATAGGCCGTGACTACATTAAAGTCTGCGTACTACAAAGGCACTGACATAAGCTCCATTCTTTTGTGTGTAATCATGCGTCTCCCCTCATGAATAATTCACTTAATAATCACAGATTCTGGTGATAAAGTTCGCGTTATTTGCTAAACGTGATGCGAATGTGTGATTGGAGATGAGAAGACATTCGTTGTTTATTATTAGGTGTTACTACACGGATATTGCGACTTTTATTCTTAATATTATTTTTAATGTCATCTGGTGGTCGATTCTGTAAAAATCTCAACGTGAAAACTTCTTTCTCAAGTGAAGTTAGCTTGATGTGAATTGTTCTTTCACCTAATGCTAGGGAATGACACAGTTGACAGCTCACAAGTAAACTTACTTTACCTACACATTTTCACGGTGATGTTTTACTGAAAACTTAAGAATTCCCCTATAGTACCTTTCGAATTTTCTTACAATAAGGTCAACGTTCCCGGCTACCGTAAGCGCGGGCCTGCGGACGGTGAGTAATGGGTGACTCACCGTCCGATCAACACCAGGCCCGTGCCGGACGGCGCGTATATGTTCCACGCGCGCCTTAAAGAGATGTCATGTCAGCATATGAAGGGGCCCTTCAGGGCCAAGCCTGCCGGGTAAGCGGGATTGTCCGAAAGGGTTACTGCTACCCCGGAACATAAAGGGCTACGGAAGGAACATGGATGGGTTTTAGTCAGTAAGAGTCTGACACTCCCTTCCGCTCCACCCAGAGCGGGAGCAGTAATTGGGTGATTTCCCAGCCATAAAAAAATAAAAAAAAATTTGGTCAACGTACCTATTTTGGCGGTCCTGAAGTTAGCAGTTTGGCTGCGCAATGGATCTTTTTGGAAGGCAATTGTCTACTGCGCAGTTAATCGGGTAATTTCAGGACCGCCAAAATAGGTACGTTGACCAAATTTTTTTTTACATACCCCGGAACATAAAGGGATAAGGAAGCAACATGGATGGGTTTTAGTCAGTAAGAGTCAAACACTCCATTCCGCTCCACCCAGAGCGGGTGGGCGTCATTCGATGATTTCCCACCCTCAATAAAAAAATCTGTTGTCTAGTTCTCTGTAGTCTATAATACCCACCTTAGTTGTAGAAACATTTAATAATGAAATTGGAATTCAATAAACTGTTTTACGGCAATTATGTCATGCTTGAAATACTCAAGTGTTTAATAATCGACTTCGTCTAAAAAATGATTGACCCATGACATTACACATCAGGTCAAAACAGCGTAGTACAAATAGTTTGTCCAATAGGTCAAGAGAATGGCCAACAGAATCCTCTTGTGCATTATTGCGGTCACCAACCTTTTTGCCAAGCGTGACCATTATGGAAATAAATGTTATTCTAAAACTCTATAAACCAGCTAGATTATTCTCATCATCATCTTGCTGCCCTTAACCAGTGTATTCCTCTTTAAATCTCTTATCATGTCTTCGCAGTAGACATCACCTTTTTAGTCAGATGTTATGATTTGTCTGTGTTTTGTTTGTTTATCTGTTTATAGAACGGAACTTCTCGGGGAAAAAGCTGTGCCCTAATAAAGATGTAAAATGTCTATATTTGTTTATAGAATGGAACTTCAGAAGAAAAGCTGTGCCCTGATGGTCTTCGCTTCAACCCCGACGTTAAATTCAGTGCTTACCCGTGCCAGTACCCCAACGAGTATGCTTGCCTCGAAAGATCCGCCTCCCTACGTGAGTAAAATACTTGTTCGTATTTTTATCAGCGGTAGTCAAAGTGAATCTAGCTGCAAAAAAAATCTCGTGGCCCAGAATTTTTTTGGTTACTGTCAATCGCCAGACTTTAAAAAATAATTCCCATAGAATTTATCCGGCGATTCTAAAATTGGTAACAATCTCCATTTATACCATGTTAAACGAATTTATTCCACCTTAAACACGTGTCATAGTGGGTTTTTACTTTATTTCGATGTGCTACTCGATACCCACTAATTTTAGAGCAAAATGGTAGCTTGAATTTAATACCCATTTTCATTAAACCCAGGCCTTTTTTTGGTGTCGTTGTATTGTAAAAGTAGTGTTAGAGAAAACAGATTAATAACTACAGAACTAAGAAAAAATAATATGTATCAAGATCAGAAATAAATGTTGAGTATCGCTGACCACTTAATCCGACAACTGATCTTATTCTTCTTACCGCCTCGTATCATTACAGATTTTAGATATACTCAGAAATATATTACACTCGATTCTATTTTTGATACACACAATAAATATTCCAACTGCGGACTTAGCTGGAATATTTATTGTGTATTACATAAATTAAGTGAACTTTTGAAGGTAACCGCGTTAGGTAAAGGTTTTATCGCGAATTTAACCTTTTTTAGGTACCTACTTCAACAAATACACGAGTAGTGTTTTATCTATTCAGTTCGCCTATTTAAGAGTTGTTTCACAAGATTCATAAACCATTTCTAGTTTACCTTTGACATTTTCAACCAGCAACACATTCAACAAGTAGGTATAGGTAATACAATATTTGACCTATAACCTCACCTGCTCAACTAAGTAACTGGACGGCTTTTGATTTTTATTCATTCAACGAGACACGTAAAGAATAAAACAAATAATTCAATATGGACGATTCTTTATCCAAATCACACCATGAAGAATCTGCCTCTTATGATATGATATATGAGGACTCTCATAATGCCATAAACGCCCGCTCATTTCCATTTCCTATCATCCCGTCATTATTTGACCTAACTATTTATTTGAGGTTTTAAAGAAAGCTTGATTCTAAAACCAGGCTTTCATGAATGCGCATGTGTGAAATATTGTTTTTATTATTCTAGAGCCCGCTCAGCCAACAGAACAGTGCGAGCACCAGTTCGGTTACTACAAGCTTGGAGATAGGAGCAACTGCAGCTACTTCAGGAACTGTGTCAGCGGAGTAGCTTACGATTTCCAATGCCCCGAGGGTTTGGCCTGGAGCTCCGCCTCCTACCGCTGCGATTGGCCCGATGAGGTTGAAGACTGCGATGCTGAAGGTAAGAATATACTACAGTTTCTTCTCTCAGAGCAGTTGAACAGCAGATTTTCAGGATGAGCAAGACGTACGGTCACAGATAATAGTATGGTCTATATCGTACGTCTATCGTCATCGCATCGCCTCTCCTGTAGGCTAATTATTGCACCCCATTTACTCACCTGTAACTGTTCTCACGTCAGAAACAATTTTAAATCTGCACGTGCAATATGATTGTTAATTTTGTTTGCCTCGTCCATGGCAACTAATATTTCGACGGGTTTTTCTAAAGTATTTTACATAATAAATATTAATTTCACCTTGTTTTTCCTGCTGATTTATCTAATTTATGCTCACGCGGTGTCTTAACCGGCATGATAACTCAAGTTAGCATGTTATGGGCACACACAGTATTGCGAAAGTATTACCACTTGGAATTTGTGTCGTAAAATTCGACAATAACAAAGGGAAGGCTACTAAGAATATTACATAAATTATATACTTGTTCGTCGTTTTTCTTATTCTAGATTCTTTCAACTAATAAATAATTAACTTTATTTTCAGCTTTCGTCGGCTTCCGCTGCCCGGAGGTTCCAATTACGAAGGAGCTCGGGCCCCCTGCTGGTTTCAGATTCTACAGGTAAGCCTTACATATATTTGCAACATTTAATTGTACGTACAAAAGCGCGACTATTATTAATGTGATAGAGATTGAAATGCCAAGAACTGGTTACTTAATAGGCGACCGGTCAGTCGGTGTCAGCGCCTGCTTAAATGTCAGCAGATGAGTGGTGACCTTGCTTATATAACCTCGTTATTAGAAATACCAGCGGTTTGCTCACATCCTCTTATGATGTATGATAATATAGTGCCTAGTTGCCTACATTACACATTCTTGTCGTGCCACTTTTATAAGTTTCTAAGAAATCTTCTTGGTTTATTTTTGGCTATGTAGAGTTTTTACAGAATTCGACCTCGACAAAGCAATGTCAAATTTTATTGGATAGCATTAATGTATTCCTTGACCATGATAATAATATATAGATTGGATGCAAAATGCATTCTTCATTCATTCGGCTTCTTCCGTCAACTTAAGCAAACTTCAAGCCTGATTAATAAAAGAAACAAGACATGAACAAGGTTTATTAATTAAAAGATAAAAGTGTATTTTAGTACACTTCTTCTAATGAATAGAGCCCTTATCTCGGGCCCGTTAAAGTTTAAACAAACTAACACTTATTTCTTTTGACAATTAAACTATTTTGCGTTTCAATTTATAGATCGGATCAATATTTTATTACTTACTAGCTTCCGCCCGCGGCTTTGCCCGCAAAATATGTCGACAAATTATACACAGAAACCTTCCTCTTGAATCACTCTACCTATTAAAAAAAACCGCATCAAAATCCGTAGCGTAGTTTTAAAGATATAAGCATACATAGGGATATAGGGACAGAGAAAGCGACTTTGTTTTATACTATGTAGTGAAGAGGATTTTTTTTTTTTAAGCGATGCTCGAAATTCAAATCAAATTCTAGAAATCGAGATTCGGGAGTCTCGGTTTCTAGAATTTGATTTGAATTTCGAATAATTTAGATCTGTCCGTTTTGGGTCAAGTTCATATCTTATCACCGTCTTTGTCAGAATATATTGCCTGACATAGAACTCTTTAAATAAAAATGATTTAAAAACTTCTTTTTTTATTTAACAGGGCCGACAACAACTGCCAAAAGTACTTCCTCTGCTTGGGCACGAAGCCACGCGTTCTGTTCTGCGGTAAGAACACTGGCTACGATGAGCTGACCAACACTTGCGTATCGGCTGACCAGGTGGACGCTTGCCCCGTAGAAATTAGGACTGAAGCAGCTCGCGCCAGGGAGGAAGCCAGCCAACTCCTCGCCAAAGAACTGGAGTTCAACGCCAAAACCACTAACAAGAGGCGATACTAATTCAAACTAGAGTAAAGCTGGGTTTCCACGACCACCGCGCACCATCTGTGCCATATGCGCATCTAGACGTGGTTGTATGCAAATACAATGAACATGTGCAAAACACTAATCACGCTGCACAGTAGGTGAACATAGTCGTTAAGTGGATAGCCAGCTTTACAAATAACCTCGCACCCTCTGCATCACATTTGATCTTTGATGCTCAGCCTTTAGGATATGACCTACACCCGAATTGCGTAAGGCACTTTCATTCGCAATCTGAAGGATTTTGAAGGACATTGCTAATCGATTGCTTCATTGGTTTGGATTGCTAAAATGAAATGCATTGTGTCTTACGGAATTTCTCTGCTGGTCTGTCTCAAAAGTAGTTCTAGTCTTAAACTTACAATTGAGTTACCACAGCGTCTGTGTTATGAAGTCATAGAATATTCATGTTTTACATAAGTTTTATTTTTATTTTTTATGTTTTTTACCCTCCACCCCGTTCCCGTTTTGTACCAGGCGATTGAGCCGCAAGTAAAAATATAAGTTTCTAGTATAAGATTTGTCATAAGCATAACTGATAAGCTGCAACTTTATTTTTATTTTTTATAATTTAATTATGAAATCTTAACATCAACCTGCACCGCCATTTTGTATTTTAACAACTTATGTACTTCTTGTAGGACTACATCTATCATTGACGTAGTGTTTCGATACCAAAAATTATGGTATCTATAAATAAGTAATGTTGAATGTCTTGTTACAATATTACAATAAAATATCTCAAACTTGAAACGTGTTTTTAATCACCATTGTTAGATTACGGCTAGACCGCAGTAATTCAACTTTTTGGTACCGTTAATGAAAGTCAATTAAGCATCTAATTTGGATGACATATTCTGGTATAAAAAGTAATTGGAACGATGTTAGGTCATCATTCGGGAGTTCCGCTTCAGGAAGACAGTGTGAAGAAGTAAAATGTTTTCTTACGTCTGTGCCGCCTTGGTGTTCGTAGCTGCCTGTAAGTAACATTTCAATGATTCTTAATTAAGATACATAATTAAACTACATACTTTCATGGCATTACTATCAACAAGAAGTAAAATAATTTAAATATGATTATTATTTAAATTATTTTAGTCATTTGTTGCAAAATATGTAATAACCATAAATTGTGACGTATTTATGTTTTTACAAAATGATAAACTTACTGAGAGTTGATAACTAGTTAGCAATTGGACCAAAAAGTATTTTATTACAAATTTTAAATGTTAAACCGATTGTCACGTTGAAAATAATGAAAGTATTTGAACATAGGCTTCATTTTTTTTGTTAAAACTCAAACAAAATATGTATAAGTATCGTAGAATAGATCAGATTAACGAAGCGTAAGTACGGTCCAAGTAATTGTTTTTTTTTTCACCGAACAGGCACCGCTCAGGTTCAGGTATCCACCGACAAACCTGCCCCTGGGAATGCTATCTGCAAACAGAGAAATGGTTACTACAAAGTGGACAGTAGCTGCGACTCCTACGTAGAGTGCACTGTAAGTATTCCAGATTAACATCTCATCACGTCTGTATTCCACAAAGGAGTAAGCAGAAGGGAGAATTTTGGATGTCATAGATGACAAAACAAGAAGAACTTTTTTTTTAGGGTGGGAAATTATCCAATACCTTCTCCTGCTCTGGGTAGAGCGAAAGGGAGTGTCAGACTCTGGTTTCCCTTCAAAACGCATAAATCTTTCGCCTTTTGGGTGTGGTTTACACAATTTCTATAGAAGGTCGAATGAATTCTGCCTAATACACAAACTTAAGTTATTAACTGTCTTACAAGAAAGCTGAAAGTAAGGATTTATGTAGGTATGTTTAGAGACAGCTAAGTAGGCGTGCTCCAAATCTAAGACCATTTTCTCCTAGTAAACGATGGATTTGGTATTCACAAATTCGTTTTTCGCACAGGAATTCGTCGCCGAAGAAATGGCCTGCCCAGATGGACTTCACTACAACCCTGATGCTAAATGGCCCAGCTACCCCTGCGGATACCCCATGGACGTGCCCTGCGTTGGCCGTGGCGCCGCTCGTAAGTAACATAAGGCATACTCCAGGTGGATGTTGTTCGTTAAATATGATGACAAGCATGAGTTCACGGGCAAGTCAAACGCTGCAGAATTTAAACTGTTGATAAACATAAAGCGGAAAACCTTCCATATCATTAATACTGAGAAAACACACGTGTTTGCATGATTTACTATAATTTTCTTTTTACAGACAAGCTGATACCTATTTAACTACTAATTATTAGCACATAATCTGGTACACATTTGGGGGATTAAAACTAATTGACTTGCACGGGCCGCAACATTGAATTGCTATAAGGAGAGGCAAAACTACACCTAAATCTAACCAACCAATTTCTTTGGATTCAGAGCCAGCCCAGCCTACAGCCGACTGTCCTCACCAGTATGGATACTTCGCGTCACCTGTCGCCTCCTCTGACAACTGTGGCCAGTACCGCATGTGTGTGGCCGGTAAGGCCATCGAGATGATCTGCCCCACTGGCCTGGCCTTCAACCCCGATACCGGCCGCTGTGACTGGCCCGACCTCGTCGCCTCTTGCAAAGCTGACGGTATGTATACTATGTTGCATATTAATTAGCTTGTAATCTTTCAGAATGATGTAAAGTTCTATAACATCCCGTGCAAGTCGACAAGCTGATTGGGGGTAACGATTTACTTACTATAAATTCAGTCATACAGTCTTAATTAATAAATGAATGTTTATGAGCCTCGTGATCTATGTTATCATGATCACATCCTTCTTCCTGTGAGTTGCCGGAGGCTCTTCTATCGTGTTACGTGCTACTAGATAGATCTTATGTTGTTCTTGTATAAAGATGTTGAATTGCAGAGGGCCAGCCAGCTTTACATTGGAAAAGAGATGGAGCTATACGTCTTGTATAGCTTTGTTTCTTTCTCACCCACAAATAATATTAAATTAATTAATATATTCTATCATATTTCAGAGTTCCTCGGATTCTCATGCCCAGCTGCCCCTACCGATGCCGACGGCACGCTCCTGGACATCATCGTCAATTACAAGTAATATACTAGTTTTACTCACATCTAAAAGAAAATCTAAGTAATCTTGAATAACTATCTCTTTTCCAGTCAGTTAATTTATCATCACATTCAAAACAAAGACTAATTATGACCAAATTCTCTTAATTTGATCCAAAAGAGGATCCAATTTGGCGATCACACTGGAATAACTCCAAAGACCAAGTATTCCAAATTACTCCAAATTCTCTATAACTTCTCTAATGTTTTTTACTTTCTTTGCAGATACCAGGGCAACTGCTACTACTTCTTCTCGTGTGAGAAGGGCCGCGCTCGGCTGCTGTCGTGCGACTCCGGCCTCGCCTTCGACCAAGCTTCGGGTCGCTGCGTAGACGCCGATTACGTCAACTGCGACATCGCACCAATGGCCGTAGCTCAGCCTCAATAAGTGTTACGTGTGGTCTCATGATACGCTTCGATTCCTATGTATTTTTTATTATTTAATAAATAATTTTAATTAAAAAAAATTGTAGCACTTATCATCCCTCTGCACCTAAGACGTACAAAAGAAAAATAGGTTGTTTACCTAAGAAAACCTATTTTCCAAATATTTGCATGAATGTAGAATGCTCAGTTGGGCTATCTCGAATTTTTACACTAAGTGTTTCATTTATATGAAATATTGTACAATTGAATAAATTAAACATTCCACACTAAGTAATGAATATTATTCAACATCTCAACAATACCTCATACCTAACATATCGACGGGTTCCGGGCTAATTGTATTAAGCGACACTTTGAGCGATATAGACTTATATATGTCACCGTTAGATTGTAAAGATCGTTAGATTACAATCTATCTAGCGAGATTGTAAACTATCGATAGATTGTGAACCGTATCATTATGATTGCAATTTGACACATTATTCTTCGCTATATTGTAATCTACCGAAGTGAAACCGTTAAATTACAATCTGAATAAAAATAATCTCTTTTTTCCATATTTTTTTCTATATAATCTAGTCGTTTCTGGCACTCGCCGGCCGCTGCCGCGGCACCGCTCGCTTCGCTCGCTCGGCTCGTGCGTAGGTGGTCACAGTTTTAACCTAACCTAACCATTTTTTTAAACGTCCTACGCCGGTTTACAATTTGACCGCTTCCCATCGATAGATTACAATCAAGCGAAAAATGATGCGTTAAATTGCAATCATAATGATACGGTTCACAATCTATCGATAGTTTACAATCTTACTAGATAGATTATAATATAACGATGTTTACAATCTTACGGTGATATATACATATTTGGAATCAGCGAATTTTTCTGCGTCATTTGAGCTGGGTTTGGTGACGATCGGGGCACTTTTTTGTCGCTTAATACAACCGCATTTTTGGGCCCATTTTGGACTGCAATGTATGAAGCGACACAAAATATTGACAAATTTAGGAACTGTGTACTTAAGCTGACTACCAAATACCAGGCAGTCGTTTAAACGTTTTTTCCTGGAGCAACAATTAACAGGCAACGTACGTTAAAGCATTTAGCCTGACTTTATAAATATATAGAAATGTCGCTTCATACAATTAGCCTCTTTGTTAAATTCTTATCCAGTGTCGCTTAATACAATTAGCTTTACCTTGTAAATATACAAGAATGTCGTTTAATACATTTAGCCTCTTTGTCAAATTCATACCTAGTGTCGATCCATACATTTAGCTCTGTACATGAAATGTTAGATATCGTCACTTCAACCATTTAGCTTGCAATAGATAATGATATGTCGGTCGCATGAACTATTTAGTATTCCAACAGTAAACATTTTAAGATTATGGTTAAACCTATTTTTTTATTCAATATTTGATTTGCAGTGTCGTTTCAGTTGTAACAAAAGTAAAGTTCTAGTACTTCAAACAGTTTTTCTTAAACGGAATAAGAATAGTATACACATTAATAATTATGATCAAAATGTTATATGGATTGACTATTATGACGTTGGTTAAAACAATGATTTTGGCGCCATCGCGATAAACCGCGCGAGTTTAAATGCCCCCGCCACCCCGCCCGGGCGCTTCACGCGTCTCCACGATTTGCGTCAACACGTACGTGTTTTAGAGTTTTGTGGGAGCTGCGCAGAGCATTTGTCGTCAATTTTGGATTTCGGGTGAGTTTATTACATTTTGTTTTTTTACATTTTGAAGAAAAACATTGAATATTAAGTAACTAGGAGTCATTACACTTTACTTGTACGATGATAATAATTATTAACGGATGAAATAAGAAATGCAGTTCATAGTATGAAGAATGGTAAGGCCTTTTTTTTATTTTTTTTTATTTTTTTTTATTTTTATTTTTTAAGGCTGGGAAATCATCCAATGACTAAAACCCATGGTAAGGCCTTGGGCCCAGATGATATACCAGTAGAAGTATGGAAATGTTTAAAAGAAGATGGATGTATGTGGCTGACTTTATTCTTCAATAAGTTGTTGCAAGAAGGAGTGATCCCACAAGAATGGTGCAATAGTTCGCTAGTGCCCATCTTCAAAAATAAAGGTGATGTACAAGACTGCAACAACTATCGAGGGATAAAGCTCATGTCCCACAGTATGAAGGTATGGGAGAAAATAATAGAGAAAAATTGCGAGAGGAGAGTGAGATTACCCCAAACCAGTTTGGGTTTATGCCAGGTCGAGGAACAGTGGACGCCACTTTTGCACTCCGCCAATTGTGCGAGAAGTACAGACGTGCACACAAAAACTTGCACATGGTGTTCATTGATCTAGAGAAAGCGTATGATAGGGTACCTCGGGATTTCGTGTGGTGGGCCTTGAAAGAGAAAGGTGTGCCCGGGAAGTATGTAGAGTTAATTCGTGCTATGTACAGCCAATCCCGTACCTACGTTCGGAAGGCTGCTGGCAACACTGACAAGTTCAATGTAGGCTTGCATCAGGGGTCGGCTTTAAGCCCTTACCTCTTCCTTTTGATTATGGATGCTCTAACGGCGGACATACAGGAAGAGGCACCATGGTGCATGTTATTCGCCGATGACATCGTTCTTGTCGGTGAAGATGGACCTGAGATCCAGAGCAGACTGGAGAAATGGCAAGGGAAACTGGAGATTGTTGGCCTGAAAATCAGCAGAACCAAAACTGAGTACATGTTCTGCGATTTCGGCGGTCTCTCCAGTTCTGGGGTCATAGCGCTTGATGGCGCGCTTCTCCCAGTTTGCTCCGACTTTCGGTATCTCGGTTCACTTGTGCAAAGCGATGGCGAAATAGATCGGACTGTTAAGCATAGAATTAACACTGGGTGGATGAAATGGCGGCAGGTCACGGGAACAATTTGTGACTCCCGCATTCCCCTTAAACTTAAGGGGAAGATTTATAAAAGCATGATTAGACCTGCCGTCTTGTATGGATCAGAGTGTTGGGCCACAAAAGGAATGAATGAAAGACAATTGCATGCAGCTGAGATGAGAATGTTAAGAGGGATGTGTGGTGTTACGCGAATGGATAGAATACGTAATGAGTATATAAGAGGAAGTCTGAAAGTGACACCGGTGACCGAAAAGTTGTGTGGAAATCGGTTGTCATGGTATGGGCATGTTATGCGGAGGAATGAGGAAAATGTTGTCAGGAGAGTAGTGAGTATGAATGTGGATGGCTATACAAGTAGAGGGAGACCAAAGAAACGATGGATGGATTGTGTGGAAGATGATATGGCTATTAAGGGAGTGACTATCGAGATGACGACTAATAGAGAAGTATGGAAGAAGAAGACATGTTGCGCCGACCCCAAATAAATTGGGATAAGGGCAGGAGAATGATGACTTACTGAAGAATTAAAACTCGGAAAGATCCGAAAGTCTAATAAATAGATGCAAGTGACAGGTGCAAGTTTTATGGATTATAGGGTAAATTTGCCAGTTTCGAAAAGAATTAGCCCATTTCTTTCCTGTAAAAGTATTTCTAACATTTATGAGTAAAATTGACCTAGAAATTTTGCAAACGGGTAATAAAATGACTCCTAATTTAACAGGTTACCTAATTTTATTTTAATAAATTTAATATTATCCTAACTATTTTACAGTTTGACACCTAATAATGGAACCAGAACGACGGAAATTATTTAAAAATACAATTAAAAATTATTCGGATCACGTAAACTTATTTTTGTTATTGAAGAGAAACTAGGAATAGTATTTAAAGGGTTATTTTTCAATAACCGGCCAAATTTTCGCAGGGTGTTCTACCCATAAATATGAACAACTTTCACTATGGGACCAACTCTGAAATCACGAAAAAAAAATCAGCTGTTTCATACATTTTAGTCGAGTAGGTATTGATATTTTGTCCGTTTATTCTATACAGAGAAGTGTAGAACAAATGCTGGGGAGAGAGCTCCTCTCCGCCGATTATTAGAAACGTACAACTCACATTTTATAAATTTAGATATTTTTGCTCTTAATCAGAACAAATTTAGAAAAATGGCTATTGATTCACTTTCTGGACGTCCTTAAAATTTGGTCGGTCATTGAAAAATAACCCCGTATTATAAAAAACTTCTAAACTTTTTTAAACGAGATGTTTTTGATTTTGATTACTGAGAAAGTTAGAAAAAAATATAGAAAAAAATAAGTAAAGAAATGAAAACCAAAGAAACGCTCGTAAATATTTTATTTTTTTATGTGATTATTTTTAAAAGAAATTATTTTATAGATAAACCTTTTTTGTAATTGAACAGACTTTTCTTTTGTAGTAGTAGCTAGTACCTACTTTTTAAAAAACAAAAGAAAAAATTTCAAAATAAAAGTTTTTCTATACTTAAATGTTAAAGTTTAGGAATGAAGAAGAATGAGAATAATTATTTCAGGTAATAAGACTGTAGGCTACGTAATAAAAAGACTGTTTAACTTCTGATTCCTATACAATTGTGATAAAAACTTTAGTTGTTACCTTGGTAAGCTAAGAAGTTACTGCTGTTTCTAGGTGATTATTATTTTAAATAAAAAACTTATCTTTTATCAACTTATAATGTGTGTTTTATTTCTCATTTCATAATTATTAAAAAGATAGGTAGGTAAACCCTATGTATGTTCACCTTAATTTATCAATGTTTTAACCGCCAATTTCTGCAAACTTCATTATTCAAGTATGATTACAAACAATTTATTAAAAAAAAAACAGTCGCATAAACTAATTAGCCATACATTAATAAGTTTACGATATGGTATTTAAATCAATTAGCTTAGGTTTGAAATATGACCAACTCTTTGATTAAAGCACTTAGCTTAGAGCCATTATTTGCATGCCTAGGCGGTTAAGTCATTTAGCTTGGAACAAGAAATAATAAACCTAGGCGGTTTAGTCATTTAGCCTGGAATAAGACACAATAATCATAGGCGGTTAAGTCATTTAGCCTGGAACAAAAAAAAGTAAAATATGGGTCATTTTGTATTAAGCGACATTTATCTTCGTTAAAAATAGGAATATTAGAAAACAAAATAATTTGATTATGGGGAATATGTTATAAAAACAGTAATATCCTTCTTTTTAAAAAAATAATGCGATTTGCTAAAGTTATTTATTTTTTTCTAAAAATCTAAACTTTAAACTGCTCTGGTGTAAAGTTTCAAAAATGTCGGTTAATACAAATAGCCCGGAACCCGTCGATATATGTATTATAATTATCATCATCATCTGCCTAGCCTCTTCCCAACTATGTTGGGGTCGGTTTCCAGTCTCACCGGATGCAGCTGAATACCAGTATTTTACATGGAGCGACTGCCTAACTGACTCCACAACCCAGTAACTGGGCAATACGATACCCCTTGGTAAGACTGGCTGTCAGATTTCCGGGCTTCTGACGACCCGTAACGACTGTCAAAGATGCACAAATGACAGCCGGGACCAACGGCTTAACGTGCTTACCGAGACACGGAGGAGTCTTGGTATGTAAAGATGGTCACCCATCCACGGCCAACCCCGGCAAGCGTAGCTTAACCTGTGCGGCTGTTAGTACTTAGCCACGAGCTTTAACCTACATACATAATAACAACAAACGAATTGTAAACGCACTTCTTAAGTTCTTACCAATAAAAAATTACCATACTCCATACAAAATAACAAAACGCCCTTGTTATCTCTTTTGTCTGATTGTAATTAAACTATCTATACATATTTTGAAATAATTTAAACAATAATTAAATTAATTGGAATATAATGGACCTAAGATTGTGTGGTAATAGCAAAAACCATTTATACCGCATACAGATATCTACTGTAGACAAGTTTGGAGACACATACCAGGGGGCAAACTACCACCGTATAAAGCAGTACTTATTATTTATCGCTTCACGTTAGAAAAGATAATATAAAGGTTTCTCATACTGAAGTAATATAAAAATAATATTACACTTCGAGGTGGTACTTGGGCTATAGTTCTTAAATAGGTACTTAGTTTATACTATCTAGACCTGCATTCCTTAGCTACCATTTCCTTGCCCTACACTCAATACTCTTCTTCTTAGCGTGTCGATAGCTGTTTAAATGGCCCAGAATCCGGCTACGTGTTTGATACCATCATTACCGTCCATCAGTTCCTGAGACGTACCTACATACAGCAGCACACACAGGACACGATATTAAGTGACCCATCGTTTGTGGACCAGCACCGCATTTACACTCCAAGGCGGAGTTATCTATGAATCCCCATCTGAGCAAGTTTTCCTTTCTTCGGCCAACCTGGGTCCGGAGTCTGTTTAAAGACTTCCAGGTTAGATCTATAAAAGTAGAACGTACTTTGACATCAACAATCACACCAACAAAATGGTCGAAAAACAAAAGCAGCAGTTATTACAAAAAAAAAATTGTACAGAGGTGCCAGCACATCAAGCTACCATAATCTGTCAAATTTATTTGATAGATTTTCAACTTTATTACAAAAGCATAAGGTTCATATTCAATTGGGAATATTTGACAGTTTGGGATAACTTGATGTGCTGGCGTCTGTACTAGCTGCTGCCCGCGGCTCCACCAATGTTGAAAATTGTTTTACACCAACTTCCACCCATTATTTCAACCCTTTATGGGAGGAGTTTTCTAAGTCTCCATCTCAAAATCTAACTAACTGGTTAAGCTACGCTTGCAGTGTTGGTCCGTGTATGGGTGATCATCTTTATATACCGAGACTCCTCCGTGCCTCAGAAAGGAGCAGCAAGTGCCTCAGTTTCATTATGTAGCTAAATGTAAAATGAAAAGCATAATGCGGCACTCAAGCTGCAACTCCTTATAAATAATCCAGCACAAGGCAAAGGATAAATGTACAAGTAGGATAAGTTTTAAGATCAGGTCCTCTAGTCGGACTAACAAAGTGGTCTTCTTAGAGTGTCGATGGCAATCTAAATGGACTCGGCCAAGAATTTGTATACGTGTTTGGCGCCATCACTAGCGTCCATCAAGTGGTGTTTTGGTATCAAACATAACTTCCCTAGAATGCCTCCTTAAAATAATTAGTCATAGAAAATTGGGTTGGCATTGGCAATATTGCACAAGCTACACCAATCATAGCTGATCTTTTCATGTCCTGCTCGATGGCAGTAGTAGCTCCTAGGCTTTAGCATAATAATCTCAGGAGTTTTTACACAAACAATTAGGTATAAATAATGCTCAATATGCACATGGTCCTTGAAATGAAATCGTTGTTCAAGAAATGTAGAAATGGTATGACAGAAATCCCTCTCCAGGCTTTGCTCCTTGACGCAGAGTCTCCGCCCCCAGCTGGTGGAGGAGGTGGTGAGCGCTCTGTTCCCCTCACGGGGGGAGCATACTCCCCCGCCTATGGCTCCGCCCGAAGTGGACCACGAGGACGACGACGACATCCCCGAAGTGACCGAGGTAGATCTGAGAGCGGCGGTGGGAAGGCTCAAGGCCAAGAATACCGCCCCAGGACCCGACGGCTTGCCTGGTAAAGCCTGGGTCCTGGCCTCAGGGGCTCTCGGGCCCCGACTGGAGGCGCTCTTTAGCGCATGCATGGAAAGAGGCCAGTTTCCGCTCCGTTGGAAGACGGGGAAGCTGGTCCTTATACAGAAGCCAGGGCGCCCTGCGGACTCTCCGTCCGCATTCCGGCCCATAGTGCTGCTCGACGAGGTCGGCAAACTCTTCGAGAGAATTATTGCGGGCCGCCTCGTCGGGCACCTTGGAAGGACGGGGCCGGACCTTGCGGACTGCCAGTTTGGCTTCCGCAAGGGGCGCTCGACGGTGGACGCCATCATGCGCGTTAGAGCCCTCACGACGGGGGACGCGGTGTCCCAGGGTAGGGTCGTCGTGGCGGTGTCACTCGACATCGCCAACGCTTTCAACACCCTGCCCTGGAGTTGCATTGGGGAAGCACTCCGGTATCACCGGGTGCCGACCTACCTCCGTCGAATAGTCGGGGCGTACCTGACGGACAGAGCCGTCATCTACCCCGGTCGCGATGGGGAATGGAACCGGCGAGAGATGTCGTGCGGTGTCCCACAGGGATCGGTTCTGGGGCCGCACCTGTGGGACATCGGCTACGACTGGGTGCTGCGGGCCGACCTCCCTGACGGCGTCAGCGTAATTTGTTACGCTGACGACACGCTGGTCTTGGCGCAGGGAAGGTCGCATCAGGCGGCGGCCGACGCGATGACACGCGGTGTTGCGATAGTCGTTGAGAGGATCCGGCAGTTGGGTCTCGAGGTGGCATTGCACAAATCCGAGGCCATGTCCTTTCATGGGCCTCGGAATAGGCCACCATCGGGATCCCAACTTACGGTAGGAGGGGTTCACATCGGCGTCGAGACCACGATGAAATACCTGGGTCTGGTCCTCCACAGCCGATGGAATTTCGTGGAGCATTTCCGACGTTTGGCCCCCAAGCTGGAACGGACTGGGGCCGCCTTAAAGCGGCTCTTGCCCAATTTGAGGGGGCCAAACGCCTCCTGCCGGAGGCTTTACGCGGGAGTCGTGCGGTCCATGGCCCTTTACGGGGCCCCGGTGTGGGCGCGTTCATTGCGGCGGCGAGCCGCCCACTACCTCAACGCGCCCCAAAAGGTGGTAGCCATTCGGCTAATCCGGGGGTACCGCACGATCTCGGGCGAGGCGGCGAGCCTCCTTGCCGGACTGCCGCCGTGGGATCTGGAGGCGATAGTCCTCACGCGCCTGTACGAGTGGCGCGCGGAGGTACTAAGCCGGGGGGAAACTCTGTTTCCGCAGCAAATTGCGGCGGAGCGGACGGACCTCCGGCGCGATCTCATGGCGGCCTGGAATCAGCGACTGTCGCAACCCAGCGCAGGGCACGCCACGATAGTGGCGGTAAGGCCCGTCTTTGAGGAGTGGCTAGAGAGGCGTCACGGCGCCCTCACCTTCCACCTGACGCAGGTCCTCACCGGACATGGATGTTTCGGGAGGTTCCTGCACATCATCAGGCGGGAGGAAACGCCCGGGTGTCACCACTGCGAGGATCGCCCAGAGGACACGGTAGAGCACACGGTGCAAACCTGCCCCGCTTGGGCGGAGCACCGCCGTGTCCTCGTAGAGGCGATCGGCGGCGGCGACCTCTCGCGCCCGGCCCTGGTGCAAGCCATGGTCCGGGGCGAGAGGGAGTGGGAGGCAGTCACCTCCTTCTGCGAAAAAGTTATGCTCGCGAAGGAGGTGGCGGGATGGGAGAGAGAAAGGTCCTCCCGTCCCAGCCGCCGCGGGAGACGCTCCGGGCGTCGGGAGCCACGTGACGACTCCCGGCCACCGTAGGCGCGGGCCTGCGGACGGTGAGTAATGGGTGACTCACCGTCCGATCAGCACCAGACCCGTGCCGTACGGCGCGTATATGTTCCACGCGCGCCTCAAAGAGATGTCAGCATATGAAGGGGCCCCTCAGGGCCAAGCCTGCCGGGTAAGCGGGATTGTCCGAAAGGGTTACCGCTACCCCGGAACATATAGGGCTACGGAAGGAACATGGATGGGTTTTAGTCAGTAAGAGTCTGACACTCCCTTCCGCTCCACCCAGAGCGGGAGCAGTCATTGGATGATTTCCCAGCCTTAAAAAAAAAAAAAAAAAAAAGGCTTTGCTCCTGGGGCCGTGAGTGGACAAACCATCCCTTTTTTACCATTCCATCTGTTAACCTTTTTGGTTTTTTTAAGGCTGGGAAATCATCCAATGACTTCTCCCGCTCTGGGTGGAGCGGAAGAGAGTGTCAGACTCTTACTGACTAAAACCCATCCATGTCCATCCTTAGCCCTTTATGTTCCGGGGTAGTGGTAACCCTTTCGGTCTATCTCGCTTAATCTGTTAACCTATGGTACTAGATGGAAGGGGAAGGGTGATTGAATAATCCTTTTGCTCACCCATACATGCTTGATGCTTAGTTGCAAACACTAGCTCTTCTTACCAATACCAATACCCGGGGTACCCAAACTGCGATGGCCACTAGAGAGTGTTTAAAAAAGGATTTTTTTTTTGAATGGACTACTGTTTGGATGGACTACTGTTTTTGATGTAGCTTATGTCGATTTGCCAATTAAGCACTCGTTGATTCGCAAATAAGGGGCACCTGTTCCACCCAAAATATTGATAACTTCATTGTACTGTTACTTTCATTTTCATTTAGATACCTTAGTACATACTTGCATTTAAACATCGACCACATTTCTTAGAAGCATCGACCACAACCATCAAAGTTTAATCATTAAACATTTATTTGATAATCAATTACTGTATTTAAAAATAATTAGATTCCAATCAATTTAATAACGGTAACATTAACGTGTTCCATTTATAAACAAAAGAAAATAGGGCACAACTTACAGTAAGGTGCGCACTGTCACACCGGGGACAGCTCCCGCGAACCACGAAAATGTTGCGGACAGGATTATTATTAATACTACCGCTGGTAGTAGCAGGTAAGTTACATTGTCTGCTTTCCTCTTGTACATGGTTTTTTATTAGCTTGATATTCTTCTGTTAACAAGCGTTTGTCAATTTTGCAGTGACGGTTGGTCAGGCGAACAGGGGTTACTCGTACTATGGAACGTCAAACGTACGGGATCAGAGGCCGCAGCCAATTTATGGACAGAGGCCGTTACTGCTGCCAGGGAGACCAATGCCAGTGGCTGGTCCTGTAACTGCTGCTCCTGAGGCCACTGCAGCGCCATCAACACTAGCAGCTCCATCATACGCTCCAGTTCTCCCCCCACGGCCACTCTATACCCCCGTATACAGACCACTTCTTCCCCCGCGCCCCATCAGGCCAGCGCCAGTGGGTGCTGCCCAACCTCCTGCTATTGATGAAACCCTAGCAACAGTAACTGCTGCACCCCAACTACCAGTAACAGAAGCTGCTGCTCCTCCCCTACAACCCATAGAAGCAAACACTTCTGAAGCGCCCATTCTGCAGCAACCTGCAGTCGAACAGCCAGAGCCCGTACCAATTCCTATTCAAGCTTCTCAGCCACTAGAGCCCGCAGTAGATGAGCCCTTACCTGAAACAGTGCCAACAGGAGAACCAGCCCCGGTTCCGCAACAATTTCCTGCGCCAGAGCCAATTCAATCATCAGCAGTGGTACCTGACCCTTTCCCGCAACCAGAGCCCATTTCGCAACCTGATGCCATTCGACAACCTGAGCCTATTCAACAACCCCAGCCTGACTCACAACCCGAGCCTATCCTACAACCCGAAGCTATCCCACATCCCAAGCCTATCTCACAACCCGAACCTATCCCACAACCCGAACCTATTCGGCAACCCGAGCTGGTTCTGCAACCTGTGCCCATCCCACAACCTGAGCCTATCCCACAACCTGAGCCCATCCCACAACCTGAGCCCATCCTACAACCTGAGCCCATCCTACAACCTGAGCGCATCGCGCAACCTGAGCCCATCCTACAACCTGAGCCCATCCCACAACCAGAAGCCATCATGCAACCCGAGCCCATCTCGCAACCTGAACCCGCCCAGCAACCCGAGCCTGTCCCACAACCTGAACCCATCCCAGAACCGGAACCAGCTCAACAAACTGAGCCCGCGCAAGAAATTGCGCCGGCCCAAGAACCAGGAGTTCTTTCAGACCGAGAAGCCGTACCAGTCCCAGAACCACCACCGACGCCAGTATCGGCCCGTCAGCCTACTAGCTTAATTCGTTCTGTAAACGTACCCCAATCTCCTAAGCCAGTGGCATTACCACCCCTTCTTCCTAAACCTCAGCCTGTTCGGGAACCTGCTTTTGGCCGGCACCCTCAACCCTCAGTTCCACCAATGATTTATTATCCCACCGTTACGTATCCTACACCAACTCCCTCATATTCATTTCCCCCTACACCACCACGGACTGTAGCTACACAAGCACCCCCGGTGGTGGTCACCACACAGTCACATCCAGTGGTGACTCAAACATCAGGGCAATTAAAGTTTGACTTCCAGTGCAAAGAAGGGAATGGATATTACTCCGTTGAACATGAATGCGACACCTACATTGAATGCAAGGTACGATAAAAACCAGATACTTGATTCATTTACTGCTTGCGAAGAATAACTCCATCAATAACATGATGCTTATTTTTCATTGTTTAACATCCGTCTTCTTCTCTGCAGCAAGACAGAGCAATGAAGTATGCGTGCCCAGACGGCCTTCACTTCAATCCTGCTGCCAAACATTACGAATACCCATGCGCTTATCCCTCAGAAGTTAAGTGCATGGCAGGTGACCAAGAACGTAAGTATTATGTGAAATTTTTCTCAAAACCTTTCTTTGGTTTTGGGTACTTTTCTTTTACTACAATAGAATTTCTACCGAGTGACGTTTCTCATTTCAATAAATATTTTTAGAGATTCCTAAGCCTACGGACAAATGCCCAAATCAATACGGATTCTACTCGATGGATGACGGCGACTGCAGCAAATTCATCATGTGCCAGGAAGGCTTAGCCACTATTATGAACTGCCCTATGGGTCTGGCTTTCAACCCACAAACAACAAGCTGTGACTGGCCCGCTAATGTTCCACAGTGTAACCCTAATGGTAAGTTGAAACCTAAAGATGATTCAACAGTTCCGCACCTTTTTGGCGAACATGTATGCAGGCAAAAAGACAATTCGCAAAACTGATCATTCGTTTTCCTATATTTTCAGTATTCAAGGACTTAACTTGTCCAGACCCCCCTGAAGACGAGGATGGGCAAGTTTCTGATATCATGTACAAATACAGGTACCTACAATACAATTTGCCCTTTTATTTTGTTGTATATTTGACCAAAGATTGTAATATAATTTAAAACTAATCATTCTAACGTCTTCCTAGATACCGTGAACAATGTAAGCTCTACGTAGCCTGTCAGCTCGGGCATCCTCGGCTCCTGAGCTGCGAACGTGGACTTTCTTTCGACGACGCATCGCAAGCCTGTATCGATGAAGACTATGTCACAGATTGTTCAACTTCGTATCTTGAACATTTACAGTAATAGAAATATAATTAATTATTTCATCATTAAAATACACTAATATAACATAAAACCTGACAAAATTCACGTTTTTTTCTTTATGACATAACCGCGTTCAATGATAAGATGATAAGTGGTAAGTCGAAATTGTCTTTAATTTTAATAAGTTTTCTTTATACCTTCTTTTTACAAATCGTCTGTCGACTTTGTAACAAGGAACATAATATTTACTCTAGGGAGCTTTGCAAGCGACTGTGCGAGGCAAGCTCTTTCAAAATCAATCAAAAGCATAAAAAAATCCAACTACGTACCTTTAACATTACCATACTAATAAATTATACAACAAACTAAAACAGGTACTTTTTTAAACTGGCAATATTTTTTACAAGTTCTGTCTCCTACACAGAGGTGTTCAATAATCACGATTGTGATTGGAGGATAATAGTTTCATAACAGAAACAACCAATCATACTCTTATGTTGTGTAGATTTTATTAGAATTAGAAATAAGAAAACATTCTCATATTTCCGCCAAAGAAGCGCGGTTTTTGTAGCCTACAATAATTTGAATTTGAATTTTTATTTACAAGAATCTTGAATGTTATCATTATGATGATTAAGTGCACAAGTTTATTTTTGCATTTTTTGATATTTTGAACTGTGGAGTGCCTTGTGATAGGTGCACGATGACGGAACAAACACCGAATACCGCGAGACATTCCGCTAGCGCAGCCCTGGCGGACATCGCCCCAGTTGCCCCTTCGGATCGAGCGGTTGCGTAGTCGCGACTCACGGTCGTAGCCTCTGAGCCCTATTTATTTTTTTACCATTAGTGTTCCTAAAGTGAATTTAAATGTAAAAAAAAACAATATAAAGTCGATATCCTGACATTTGTGTTATCTCAAGCATTATTAGAGTTCGATGTCTAGCTGTGCACAAAATGGAAGATTCCTACATTATCGCTAATTTCCACACGCTTTGTCGACTGTGTCTGCACAAAACCACATTCTCGACATCTTTATTCGCAGCTGCGCCGGACGACGAAACAAATATTGCTTTAACCTCCAAACTAGCAGAATGTTTCGAGTTGCAGGTAAAATAATGTTAATTTCTGCTGATTAGGGACAGTCTTGTTTAGATCCTGGTATAATAAAACATGTTCTTTCAGATTGATCCTAATGATGGGCTGCCTACTAGGATCTGCTACAAATGCTTGTTCAAAGTTGACAACTGTTCAAAATTTAAGCTACAGTGCATTCAAAATGAAACCAGGTTGAGACAAATCACTACAAGAGCTAATGAGCTGGACAACTCCAATTCATCAGAACTTAGCAGCTACAACTATGGCTCACATTCTCAGGATGGACTGAAACCCAAACCGGAAGATTACATTGTTGAAGATAGTGTTGTGATGGTGGTTGATCCAAGCCTTGACTATGATTCCTCTGAGGAGTCTGAAAATATGGACCCTGTTGAACCAGAAGTTATTGAAAGAAACAACACCCCAGATGGAGAGCCAATGACTGAATCTTTCTTCAAAAATGTGTTCATGTGTCAATACTGTGATCAAGCTTTTGTTTCACAAGAAAAATGTAAGGAACATGAAAATGCCTACCATGATCCCAATTTACCATATAAATGTGTGGAGTGTAGTCTAGTCTTTGCTGAGCGTAGTCAATATGTGCAGCACACTAAACAAGTACATGGCAATGATAAACCCTACCACTGCCCCGAATGTGATAAATGCTTTGGGAGACGCTCTGATTTGAGAAAGCACTCCATTGTCCACACTGGCATAAGGCCGTATCAATGTCAATATTGCTTGAAAAGCTTCTCCCGCAATACTAATCTTAGCAAACATCTGCGTATTCATGCTGGACACAAACCGCATGTGTGCCCTCTTTGTCCAAGGAGCTTTGTGGCAAAAGGAGATTTACAACGTCATGTGCTTGTTCATTCAGGGATGAAGCCTTTTGCTTGCAGGAAGTGTCACTTAACATTTGGTAGAAGAGATAAACTTATCAAGCATGAAATGCGGCATACTCCTTTGAGCCCCGACAAAACAAATGCAAATTCGTTTATTGTACCTGACCATGAACAAGATACTAGTGATATGGTAGTAAATGTAAACCCTTTTAGCAATCTGATGACGTCTCCTACTCAACTCCATCCAGATTCATCAAATACTGATTATGATCTACCAAGAGTCCCTGATCATATATCTGGAGAAAGCAGTTTTATGAAAGTACAGAAAAATACTTCTACTGCCAATAAACCCACTCATCATTCCCCACCAAAACAAAAAGCTGCAGCAAATAAAAACAGACCAAAAAATATTAAATGTCATCAGTGCCCTAAGAGGTTTTGTTCTCTAGATTCCTATAAAACACATGTGTCTATTGCACATATTGGATCCAGGGTATTCCAGTGCAAAATTTGTTTCAAGAAGTTCCCTCGCAAAAGAGAGTTGGACCGTCATGCAGCTCTTCATTCTGGTATGAAACCATTTTCATGCAGTCAATGTGATAAAAAGTTTACTAAAAAGGACAAACTTGATAAACATGAGCAAACTCATGAATGCCTGGTTGTGAATATGCCTTGCATAGAATGTGGTGCCACCTTTGAAAAGAAACCTGATTTAGTTGCACATATAAAATCACATTTTACTGAAAATTTTGATGATAAGATAACTGAAACAGAAATCAAGAAAGAAGAGGACCCTGAATTTAATTTGGATGACAATTTCTATGACCTAGAAACTTGAAATTTTCAACTTGTAGTAGACTCAGAATAATTCTTTGCACCACAGTGTAACTTATTTTTCACTTAGTACTTAATATTAGCGGGATAAGGTGGTGATTGAATGCATGTAAACTATTTGTTTGATGATTTAGGATTATGTGAAGTCTGAATCCCATTTCTAAACACCCACCGTATGTGGATTATTAAAAAAATCTGAACACTGAACTTTAACAATGACTTTACCATTTCTAGCATTAAATGTTTATGACCTTCTCATATTGAGGAATAATTAATTTAACCAAATATTACGTTAATACTTTGTTTTATATCATTGTTATTATTACAAAAACTTGTATTAAATAGATAGGTATTAGCAAAAATATAGACTTGTTAATTCATCTTACACAAACATATTATGTAAAATGAAATCAATAACTCTAAAAAGGACTTGAACAAATTGTAAAGATGATTGTCATATTTTTATTGTAGTCATTAGATCTGAAATTATGAAACTAAAGATGTCTCATTAGTTATGGCAAAATACTTTGTCTATCCAAAGATAATAATAATTACTGTACCTACCTGTTGTAGTATGTTATGTCTAGTATTTTTGTTTATCTGTTGGTATGCCTGTATTAAAATTAGGACAAAATGTGTAAGAATGCACAAAAACTGTCCCTATCAAGTGATAACTGTAGATAAATTAGATTATAATATACTTATGATGACTGTTTAATTAGTTAGTATAATATTAATATACTGTATTAAGTTCTGTTTGCTTTTAGTTGCTTACAAGGTCCAATGGATGTTATAAATGTTAAGTTACAAATCCATGCATTTAAGAATACATACTAATATTAAAGTAACTAGAAATCTGTACTTTATAAATACAGATAAGTACATAATAAACATATTAGAAAGAATTTCAAAATATTCAAAAACTTAAAAAAAAACCTGTTCTTTAGCATTATCAGTCAATTAAATCTCTTCCAGCAGATTCATTCAGTATTGCACAAAAAAAACCACTTGTTCAAATAATATTATTCTTCAATCATGCATCGGAATAAACATGATTTTATTTTTATTTGTACATAATTCATGCATATTATTCAGTAATGTGCAATTATAGGTCTGTATGTAAATATTTATCTGCAATAAATGTTGTCCAATAAATAACAATGTCTTACTTATTTTTAACATCTTGTATTTGCTTATTACTTACATCAACTTCCTGAACTAGTAAATTTTGCTTTGCTGACTTTAGCCAATGGAAAAGGTGCAAATATTGTTATTGTAGATATTACTAGATGCTTTGGGACCAGTAGGTGGCCACCCTATTAGCGGCATCGATGACGTTTTTATAGGTCCTCAGAAATAATATAAAAAGCACACAACACACTGTATACTCCCTTGTGCCATTGACCATTCATGTTGGCAAAAAGATAGTTGTCTAAAGTCTTAGAGCGGGGGGTATGATGATGAGTCTTCTCGACACAAGAAAACAAGATGAAATTCACATAATATGTATTGTTAACCAGCTAATGGATTAGCATGTATTGTAACTGAAGTTATTTTTGCTTCTGTAAGTGGCCGGTATGTTTTTGGGTTGACTGCCATTTTTTCTAGATCATCAAGTGCTTCAAATCCGTCTATGATTCTGGAGCAAAAGAAAACAACAGTTAGGTTTGATGGTTAAAAGTACCTGTAGGACAAAGGGCAGCAAGCCATTGGAATCCACCAGTAAACTATAACCGTTCATGATTATGCTAAGCACTTAGATGTAATCATTCGATTGTTCAAATCAGCCTATGCTTGGCTGGAAATAGAGCTATACTTCATCAGGACACCATGGTGGCGCCACCAGCCAGGTCGCGTCGCCAACAAAATGTATAGATGGCTGTCTAACCACATGGACTCACAAGTGCGCCACCCACCATTCACCTGTGGGTACAGATATGGCTCTAATGCTCATATTTGATTGGTTAAAACAAGTTTTCAAGTAATGCTCGGGTCTTGACTCTTGAGTGAGGTTCTGTAATACGGGCCTAAGTCTATCAAGTTGCTCAATCATAAGCAACCTGATGGCCTCAAACATTACGCTAGCATATTTTACTTGGCTTTGTTCTCCTCTAGAATTGGTATTACTTTGAATACTAAGCTAAATTAAAGTAGCTTTTGTAGTGTCTTGTCTTACCTGCCAAATAGGGTATACTTCAAATCTAAATGTGGTTGTTCTCCATAAGTGAAGAAAAATTGACTACCATTCGAGTTGGGCCCATTATTGGCCATACTAACCATACCTCTTGCATTATGCTGTGAAAGTAAAACATTTATAATCAATACATAAGTTTATAATATCAAGCTAAGGAAGTCTATTGAGTCGTTCACTTAAAATATAATGTCACAGATATTATAATACATCTAGTAATAATATAATGAATACATGACATTAGGTCTGAGGGTTATCTAAGGAGGCAGGCTTTATTTTAGAGATGTTAAAAATAATATATTCCATACCTTCAACTCTTCTTTAAATTCATCTTCAAACTTTCGACCCCATATAGACGTGCCTCCTTTTCCGGTGCCTGTAGGATCACCTGTCTGTACTATGAAGCCCTAAAAAAATAACCACAAATACACAACTATTTCTATTCAAATCTATACATGTCATAAAGGCATCATAGCTCACCTTAATATTCCTATGAAATAAACTTCCGTTGTAATAATTGCTAGCACATAATGCTAGAAAGTTCTCACAAGCTTTTGGGCATTGCTCACAATATAGTTCGACTTTTATATCCCCAACGTCAGTATGCAATGAAACAGACATTTTGCCTTAGTATTTTTTTTTTTTTACTATATTCCTTTAAAACCAGTGAGTTCGCAAACTTCCTGTTTATTTACTTTCAAAACAACCTCAAATTCATTTCGCTTTCGTTCGCGACTTCGCGTACCCGTTTGACGTTGTCACTTGTTTTGGTTAAAAAAAAAAGTGACAAGACAGACGGACAGACATTTCGTTTTAAGTATTACAACAAAAAAAAATGAAAAATGTTGAACTGTGAGTCTAAAGGGGTTTGTCTTATTTTTCAGTTTCCGTTTTTATTGATTTAGCCCCAGCTAAGTCTAAAGTTCTCTGAAAGATGAGTGAAAAAAACCCAAACACGATGTAATTGCTAGTACCTACTGTACAAAGTCGTAAGCGAAAAATGCAATGGCTGACTCCAGGTAAAACGTCGCAACAGTGTCCTAAAGCAAAGCTTACCAATAAAAAGGTAATGGTAACTGTTTGGTGGTCTCAGCATGGTGTGATTCATTATAGCTTTCTCCGATCTGGTCAAGCAATAACGCCAGATGTCTACTGTACCGAACTCCGAACAATGATAGCAAAACTAGCAGTGAAACAGTCCCGACTCATGAATCGATGTTCACCATTATTGCTCCATGATAACGCGAGACCTCATACAGCACGAGAAACCGTTTTAACTCTACAGGAACTGCAATTAGAAACAATTCGTCACCCTCCGTATTCACCAGACCTTGCTCCAACGGACTACCATTTTTTTCGTTATTTGGACAATTTCCTACGTGATACAAAGTTTTCTTCTCAGGAGGCAGTACAAAATGCTTGCACAGTTTGTCGAATCTAGATCATGACAGTTCTATCGCAAAGGCATAAATGACCTTCCTATCAGATGGCAGCAATGTATGGATAAAAAAACTGTTAGTTCTGTTAAATTCAATTTTTTATTGGTGTTGTCTGGTAACGGACGCCTGTGCCCAAGTTAGAAATGCTCGCCGTGAGAACTTGTGCAATTCGTTGCAAAACAGTATTAATTCCCGTTCACCTTTCACATCTACGTACCAATAAAAAATATTCATGTTTTTTCACATAGGTAATGTGTATGCATTCTTTTATTTAACTACATTTGATTACTAATAAAACCATTCAATTAGATACAAAAAGAATTTATAGAGATCATAAATAACTATATAAAAAAAAAGTTATTCACAACCGCCTTCTCTTTCATTTTGCTCATGAGTGTTTCCACCAGTTCCTTGATTTGCATAGTTGCCGAGTAACCTCTGGCCGTTAGGGTCGAAGGGAGATTTCAAGTGTAAGGTCGCCTTGTGTTTCTGTCCCAAGACTTCGATCTCGTAATCGCCTTCTTTCAAAAACTCTTTGGTAACTTCTGAGCCTCTGTTAGTGACGTAGCCGATACCTATTGGTTTGTCTAGGTAGAATGCATAGTCTCCTCTTCTTAGGTAGCCTACGGGTTCACCATTTCTAAATATAGCTTCTTGTCCAAAGACAGCCACCTACAAAAATGTATAAATTACCAAACAATAATTTACAAAAATATCGACCTCACCGTGCTACAAGAGCTTACTGGTGCAATGTTTAATAAGTGCTGATCAAGCAAAAGGATTGATTAAGTAAGTTGCTAGTGTTGTTGCTTGTTCTCCACGGGACGGCGATGTGAAGCTTTGTTTTTACACTAAAAACAGTTTCTATTCATCATCGTTCTGCCATTAACGTAACTTAGTTGGGATCGGCGCAGACGCCTTCAGGGCCAAGTCACACAGGAATGGCAGCGGCCGGCAGCCCCCGGCGTCGCTACTGGCGGCCTCGCGCGAACTCCAGACCCCATGCGCCTAGTCTCCTCTTGACTAGTTGAGTTTCGACATCCGGCAAGGAAACTCGTGTTTGCAGCCCACGGTGCCGCGAATGGCCACGCGTCGCCGCTGGCAGCCGCGAGCACAACCACCGACAAGACGCGCGTGGCGACCTTTTCAAGCGATACTGGTCTTTTAAGTATGTGGATAAAGCTTAAAATTATTTCACACTGAAAGCCCTCGCTGCCGGGCGCTTCTATTCCGGTGTGACTCGGGCCTTACGTTGATACAGCTCTTTCAGCCATCTCATAGTAGACAAGCTTTCCATCTGTATCGTCATTCACAGAATCCATCTATCACATTTCTTATTTATACAAACCTTATTATCAAGTGTGAAATACGCGTATTTCTTGGTGACTCCGTTAGTTCTCGCAGTAGTGACCTGTTCATTTCCGATGTAATCGCCATCTTTCCTGCACGTGAAACCTAAACCAGCTTCTATCGGATTGTCATCGCTTCTCAAATCGGAGTTCCATAAGTGATATCCTGAAATTAATTTACATAATTATTAATGGTATCGAAAATTACATGAATATTAATGGTATCGAATAGCACTACATCTTGTTTGACTAGAAAAACATTACTTAAAGCTGTGCAATGGTCGTTTGTCGTGTGCCAAAATCGCAACTAATACCATAATCGCAAATAATCTATTTTATTATGAATACATTTCACAAACTAAGGCCCGTATTACAGAACCTAAGTCATGACCCAAGCATTACTTAAAACTAGTTTTAACCAATTAAAAGGCTTTAATCGAGACTCAATCAATGCTTGAGTATTGAGTGATACAGAACCTCACTCAATATTCAAACATTGATTGAGTATACGGGTATACGGGATATCTATATATATAAAAGAAAGACGGGTTTGTTCCCTTCGTTATAACTCGAGATCCGCTGGACCAATTTTCATGGTTTTTGTTTCGTTGGATTTGTCTCCGCCCTGAATAGCAGAATACATTTTTTTTTTTTTTTTTTCGATCAGCTGCTGATTTTCCTCCTATAGGGTAGGTAGGTAGGTAGGTAGGTTAGGGTAGGTAGGTAGGTAGGGTAGGTAGGATAGGTAGGGAGGGTAGGTAGGGTAGGTAGGTAGGTAGGGTGGGTAGGTAGGGTGGGTAGGTAGGGTAGGTAGGTAGGTTAGGTAGGTAGGTAGGGTAGGTAGGGTGGGTAGGTAGGTAGGGTAGGTAGGGTAGGTAGGGTAGGTATGGTAGGTAGGGTAGGTAGGGTAGGTAGGGTAGGTAGGGTAGGTAGTAGGGTAGGTAGCTAGGTAGGTAGGGTAGGTAGGCAGGTAGGTAGGTAGGTAGGGTGGGTATCACAGTTAAGACAGGACAACGTCTGTCGGGTCAGCTAGTACGGGCATAAATGCACAAATATTTACCAACAGCGCACTCACTTCCTTACAAAAATATCTCTACCTTTTTCAGCACTCAAAGAGGTCAAAGCCCTCCAGCCAGCATTCTTCAGTCCCTTAGCGCGACTCAAAGCCTTGTACACCGGGATGGCATGAGCGGAAGGTACATGGAGTTCCCAGCCCAGTTCCCCGGACCACGTGACCCGAAGTGCTCGACAGCGGTATCGTTTATCTTCGGGAGCGTTCGGGGAACGAGTTACGTGGATGCTGCGGTGCGTGTTCACTGGGAATGCGTCGTTATCGAGACCTGCGTCTGTGTACCGCTCAAGGATGCGTTGGCTGTGAAAAGTGGATGATATTAGAGTTATGGAAGATAAAATCGAACAGTGACTTAACTACACCACCTGAAGCAAATCCATTGCATGGGGCCCCAAATTTATATTTTTTACTAAATTTTGTTAAAAATGTTAGGTTACTTTTGAGCTTGCAGCATCTCGGGTCGGGAGCCCCGTCAGGCTGGGGGCCCGTGGCATTTTGCCAGTCCTGCACAGTTACGCCACTGAAATCGAACCTTGTGAGCCCGATTGCCATGCACAACATTCCCTGGACCTATTTGTTGTCAACATCATCTACCGACTACAATGTTGACAAACTAGTTCTATCTTTAGTCCAAGCCTAAACTTTCGAACTCGTTATTGTATTATAACCTTTATTCAAAGCAGGGTATAGTTCTTAATGCAATATTGTCAGCTTAGACTCGTCGCAGTGATCGCGTTTGCTAGTTTATTTTATAATAAGACGTAATTTGCTGTCTGAGAACGGTTATTACTGACCTGTCAGGTCCTTGTAAGCTAAGGATGCATAGCTGCTTGGTGACGTCAGTGATGGTGGCCCTCAACTTGTGTGTCTGAATGATTCGGCGCATGTGCGCCTGAGTGTGGTTCGCACTGAACCCGCTTGTCACTACATAGTAACCGCGACCCTGAAACAATTATAAAGAGTGAGTTTTTGAACGGGGATCGAGATGGAGATAATATTTAAACTACTTCCAAAAAACACTACAAAGTGAAAAATAATTATAATTTCGGAAGTCGGTGTCTTTGGCCTTGTATTTTCGTTTTTTGCCATTTAAATATCTAATAAAGCAGACCGTGTTTAGGCACAAGAATCAGCATTGCCATTCAACATGGTTCAAACTCTTTTTCAAGCTTACTTAATATTTTTTTTTAAGTAATTTAAGTAACATTTTCAGAACTATAAGCGTAAAAATATACTGAATATGAAAGTAAAAGTTGTCGATATAAATATTCCGACACTTAGTTTATAAGATATCAAAATGATCGAAATCAACTCCCGCGCATACTTTAAAGATGGGCTCGTGTAGCTGCCCAGTGCCGCTGTCTAGTATGGTGACAGTTACGTCCGCCTCCACTCCGCCTTTTTTGTTCAACATGAGAGAATAGACCACTCTGAAAATATAGAAAGATTGCTAACTTTTTATACCATTCACGTGTAAATGTAACTCAAACTCAAAGCATTTTTTACCAATTACAGGCACTTTTGAATTGTCAAGGGGTCGGTCACTCAGAAATATTAAGCTTTCACCTCTTTTACTAAAAAGATACAGATTTTTCTCTACGTTACCGTATATTGACAAGGTATCGACATGATGTTTATTTCTTTCAACAATTGCCTTAGAGAATTGACTACGATCCTTTAGTGACAAACAGTCCTTTATTCACATAGAAAATGTAACTCTATTCCAATGAAACAGTGTGTTTCAGAATTGACATAGATACACATTTAAAGAAAATAATAAAATTAATAAACATTTGGACAAGAATGTTATCCAATTGTAACTGTACACACTGTCATTGTTAAAACCTTTTACTGTTACTTTTCTGTTTCCTTCTTTCTATTGTGATTCTAATGCTAGCTGATCGGACTAAGGGTTGGATATTTGGTTTCTATCGAATAATCTCGCAGTACTATGCAATGCACTACTGCCTAATCTTTCGAGGTTTAAAGGCGTGATTTTATGCTATGTTATTTTGATACATACCTATCATTAAGTTTGGAGAGGTCTGCAGTGAAGGCGAGTTCCGCAGTGCGTTGCGCATCGGGCCCGGTGAGGTAGAACTTGCCGTAGTAGGACATGTTGAACAGGGCCGCTGCGTTACGACATTGTAAAGCTTCTTGACCGATCTGGGGGAAAAGAGAGTTAAGGGTAATAATGTGAATAAAGCCACCGACATATTACTGTGGTGTGTCGTGTCGTGACGTGGAATACACCAATCACAACGAATCTGTTCAGGACTACGTCAAATCACAACGAGTTCTGATTGGCTGACACTGCGTCAGAAGGCGTCACGACACGACACATCACAGTAATGTGAATCCGGCTCAAGAGTCCGACCGAAACACGATTTTCAGCTGAGATCGAAACCGTAATCGAAAATTCGGCTCCTCTTCTAGATTCGAAATTTATGAAGTAAACATTATATGACATCACTTGATTTCAATCAACATCTTAGGAGATGTCTATCTAAACCACTCTCTCTTAGGTGACGCAGACAAAGTTGCGCGGGTCAGCTTGTAATAGTTAGGCAACCTGCTACTATAAAACATACAGAGCATAATTGGGCGTGCCTTGACCCAAAACATAAGAAAAACCACGAAAACAAATGAACATCGTAAATCGAAACCTGTTGTAAAGTTACAAATCAAAGACTTACCAAATCATGATGTTTAGAGAAATCGAAAGAGTAGTCCCCTTTGAGGATCTCTTCGTAGCGCCTGTCGTTGTTCCTAGGATAGTCAGTGTCAGCGCCGCCCCAGTCGTACTGTTGTACTCTTATCTGCAACGAAACAAAGCACCTGCCGTAAATTTTCCCAACTATACAGGGGTCGGCTTCCAGTCTAACCGGATGCAGCTGAATCCTAGTATTTTACATGGAGCAACCGCCTATCTGACCTCCACAGCCCAGTAACTGGGCAAGACTGGCTGTCAGATTTTCGGGCCTCTGACGACCCGTAACGACTGTCAGAGATGCACAAATAACAGCCGGGACCAAGGGCTTGAAGTGCTTTCCGAGTGACGGAGGAGTCTCGATATGTAAAGAAGGTCACCCATCCACGACCAGCTCCGGCAAGCGTTGCTTAACCTCATGGATGGACCTGTTGCGGCTGTTAGTACTTAACCGTTCAACATAAATTACCTTCCTACCGTACAATGTTCTAAACAGTTATAACATAAACTCATATATTGTTTAGTTTATGTTGTCAAAAGGAATGGTGTAATAAATTCAACATATTATTGTAATGTCGGATTTTGAATTCTCGCAGCTGACACGAGGGTTGAAAATCCAACAATGCGCTTTCTTAAGCATTACATTCAGGTGTCGCATAGTGTTACTACGCGCCTAAGTTGTTTTATGACCACGCCATGAACGTTTGCATCTAGTCTAGTTGCCGCGACAGTATAGCGAATGTACGGCCGGTTACTAAGACAGAACAACCCACCCTCTCTCCAGGGATGTAGAAGGCCGGTCTCTCCCAGCCAGCCCTGGACTGCATGACCGCTCCATCATCCACCAGCTCCTGATGCAAGGCGTCATGGCTCACGTCCCGTCCCGCCAAGTGCTCGTCGTTCGGGAACACAATGTTGTAGTTTCGTGCGTATGCTTCGTGGCTGCTCTCACGCATCCAGTGCGCGCGAGACATCTGACCGAGAGTGAAGCGACGGATATCGAATGTGAACATGTTGTAATGTGGCCTGTGGGCATTTGTAGGTGTTATTAGTCTACAGGAGCTATACTATGACGTGTTAAAGCTTTACCTAATTGTTCCATTGTGGAAAAGGGATAGTGATATCGATCCTGTATAGCTCCATCTCTTTCCAACACTGGAACAATGATGACTTTAACACGTCTTAGCAGCATTAGAATCATCCACCCAACTCTCTCTTTTTTTTTTAAATCATCCATTGACTTCTCTCGCTCTGGGTGGAGCGGAAGGGAGTGTCAGGCTCTTACTGACTAAAACCCATCCATGTTCCTTCCGTAGCCCTTTATGTTCCGGGGTAGCGGTAACCCTTTCGGACAATCCCGCTTACACCCAACCCTCTAAGTTAGAATTGCCCCTTAAATGTCATGATTTCATTAAATAGTTTTTCCATAGGCTTACAGAGTTATATTGATGATTTTAATTATTAAAGCTCTGTGAATCGTACTTGCTTCGGCCGCAAATCATATTGTGATCAACATAAAACCAGTGACCCGCAAATTACAAAAAACGTTAGAAAATTTAAATTTCGCTGGCTACCCCGGCGCTTTCACCTTAAGTGATAATCATTTCGAAGCTGTCTGATGAATTGGTCAGATTGTATGCTATGCTTAGATAAAATATATAACCAATGTAAGCAAAGAAAATAATTTATAGTAATTAGGTAAACAGTCGCATATCATTGTTAATTACACATAAACATACTGATATAAAATAGGTAAATAATAAATACTATAAATTGTAATGACGCGGAGTTTTGTGCAAAAGCGATAAGGGCGATAACCTCACGTTATTATTTGTTTAAACAAACATCTGAGTTCACATTCCTAAAGCAAAGAACATATTTAAAAATAAAGGGTTAATGCTAGACTATTTTAACTTGTTTAGAGGGAAAGCACCGATTATAATAGTTCAGTTGCCAGTCGCCAATCGTAATAGGTACGCGAGATATGTAGGTCTCTAGACGGTGATTTTTAATTCACTATTAACCTTTGAGCCTTTTTTAACCTGAAATATCTAAAAAAACACGGTTTTTCATACCAAAGTACCAGCACATCAAGTTACCACAATCTGTCAAATTTCTTTGATGGTATTTCAACTTTATTGGAAAGACATACGGTTCATTTTTAATTGAGGAAATTTGACAGTTAGGGATAGCTTGATGTGCTGGCGTCTGTACAATATTTATTTGATGAAAATTTATGAAACAGATGTATTTTTTTTGTTATTTCGTAGTTGCTCTCATAGTGAAAGTTGTTCATAAGCATCGTGATGTCACGCCCTGAAAGGTTAATTGTAGTATAAAAATCATCGTGTATACAAATAAATATAATTGAAAGTGCCCGTTTGTTATGGCAAAATAACAGCTTTTTACTAAATGCTATAATATGAACGTGTATACATTATAATTATAACAAAAAAAAAACTGTTTTCAAAAATTTTGGCTGTCTGTTTATTCCGGCTAATCTCTGAAACGGCTGGACCGATTTCGACGGGACTTTCACCGATCGACAGCTGATGTTAGTAAAAAAGGCCGCTTTTATTTTGGAAAAAGAATTAGGGTCTCGCGGGCGAAGCCGTGTGCAGTAACTAGTTAGGCGTAAACATGGACCTTTACAACAAATGCTTGCATACGCGACGCTCGTGTGGATCCAATTAGGTAAGATAAAAAAAAGGGGATATTTACCTTCCAGAGACAATCCACTCTGCCATTTGTATGCCGCATCCCGCAGAGAACATCATGCCGGCTGAGTTGTAGCCGCAGTTGTGGTACAGACCTGAATCAAATATTCTCGTCTAAAAATGAACGACATATTATATATATCGTATAATATATACTAACGACCCGCCCTTGCTGATTTGACTAAACATCGCGATTTTTTGAGTAGAAGTCTAATCATAGGATTGAGACGGTGATAGTATTGATACCTTTGTCGTTTTCTTTTTGTTTCAGGAGAGAGGGGTACGGGATACTCTACACAGTAGGTATCGTCAATTTTGATGAAACCTTAGATATACCCATTAAGAAAGCTTTTTTTTTTAAGGCTGGGAAATCATCCAATGCCTTCTCCCGCTCTGGGTGGAGCGGAAGGGAGTGTCAGACTGTTACTGACTAAAACCCCACCGTCCGATCAGCACCAGACCCGTGCCGTACGGCGCGTATATGTTCCACGCGCGCCTCAAAGAGATGTCAGCATATGAAGGTGCCCCTCAGGGCCAAGCCTGCCGGGTAAGCGGGATTGTCCGAAAGGGTTACCGCTACCCCGGAACATAAAGGGCTACGGAAGGAACATGGATGGGTTTTAGTCAGTAAGAGTCTTTTTTTTTTTTTTTTAAGGCTGGGAAATCATCCAATGACTGCTCCCGCTCTGGGTGGAGCGGAAGGGAGTGTCAGACTCTTACTGACTACCTACGGTGGCCGGGAGTCGTAGTCAGTCAGTAAGAGTCTGACACTCCCTTCCGCTCCACCCAGAGCGGGAGCAGTCAATGGATGATTTCCCAGCCTAAAAAAAAAAAAAAAAACCATGTTCCTTCCGTAGCGCTGATCGGACGGTGAGTCACCCATTACTCACCGTCCGCTGGCCCGCGCCTACGGTGGCCGGGAGTCGTCACTTGGCTCCCGACGCCCGGGGCGTCTCCCGCGGCGGCTGGAACAGGAGGACCTTTCTCTCTCCCATCCCGCCACCTCGCGGAGCACCGCCGTGTCCTCGTAGAGGCCGCCGATCGCCTCTACGAGGACACGGCGGTGCTCCGCCCAAGCGGGGCAGGTTTGCACCGTATGCTCTACCGTGTCCTCTGGGCGATCCTCGCAGTGGTGACACCCGGGCGTTTCCTCCCGCCTGATGATGTGCAGGAACCTCCCGAAACATCATGTCCGGTGAGGACCTGCGTCAGGCGGTAGGTGAGGGCGCCGTGAGACCTCTCTAGCCACTCCTTAAAGAGGGGCCTTACCGCCACTATCGTGGCGTGCCCTGCGCTGAGTTGCGACAGTCATCGCGCCGGAGGTCCATCCGCTCCGCCGCAATTTGCTGCGGAAACGGAGTTTCCCCCCGGCTTAGTACTTCTGCGCGCCACTCTTGCAGGCGCGCGAGGACTATCGCCTCCAGATCTCACGGCGGCAGTCCGGCAAGGAGGCTTGCCGCCTCGCCCGAGATCGTGCGCTACCCCCGGATAAGCCGAATGGCTACCACCTTTTGGGGCGCGTTCAGATAGTGGGCGGCTCGCCGCCGCAGTGAACGCGCGACACCGGGGCCCCGTAAAGGGCCATGGACCGCACATTAAGAAAGCTTAAGGTAGGATATTCGGAGCATATCCTTGCCCATAGATTAAATTGAACTAGGTCTAGGTCCCAAGATCGCATGTATCATTTGAGAGTGTCTACCGGTTAGGTTAGTATTATATTATCTGTGCTACTGGCTTGTGAGGTAGGTATAGAAATCATGAGCAAAGTGTTATAATCCATTCATAAGCGTTGCGTCAGATGAACAATATAATATGTCTACAATTTGACATAATATAATATATCATAAACAACACAAGTTTATCGAAGTACGTTCACCAGATAACCTATATAACATGAACTGTTTAGACGTTAATATATTATCTATGTTTATTATCTAGCGATTTTTATACACGAACTTGGTACATTATTTTCCGAATCCTAAACTATTTATAAGTATGTAGCAACAATGACGAAAAATACCTAAAAAAATTAAAAACATAAGAAAACCTATTAGAAATCATAGCTTCTGTTTTCATTCAGACGAAATACGTTCACTGCTCGACATAGGCCTCACAAAGTCACAAGTTTTGCCATAAAAACCGGTCGTAAGTCATCTTAGTGCTATTCTGTAAAAATCGAAGTGAGCAGTCAATCCCTAGCATCAGGTGGAATTACAGCTCATTTCACCTATGTCAGGAGTTCCCAAACTTATTTTATCTACTGCCCTCTTTGAGAATAAATTATTATTTAGCGCCCCCACTTTTTCACCTACTTAAAAACCACTCTCTCACTCTCACACTATCTAGACGAAATTACAAATCGCCCCCAGAGCCTCTACACAACGCTTTCTTTTCTCTGGGTCTCTTACTGCCTCACTTTAGGCCTGCAGTGCCGACAACACTTTGGGAAAGGCTGACCTAAGTTATCACGGTGAGTTTTATACAGAACACACCGGCTGACCATCTGAACATGTCACAGTATAATAATAGTAAAGAGGTTTCAAAACATAGGCCCGCTTTCACCAGAAATTAATAAATGCGTTTAACGCTTAACATATGTACTCAATCTGTGTCAAACATCTTGTCAAACATCAAAAAGGTCTTGTTGAGAATATGGACGCCTACGCTACTAATGGCAATGTATAAAGTGATTTGTGGAGCAAGCGAACCTTAGTCTTCAACTGTACAGTCATCAAAGTCCCGAAACTTACCGAAGACATTCGGGTCCTCTCCGAGCAGCGGCTTGTGGTCGGGCGTGAACGACTCAGGCCCACATACCGTACTCTTGATGCCCACTGTACTGAGCTTGGGACACAGTGACGTGGCACTGCTCATGTGGATCCCGAACACGTCCCAGTCGAGCTCGTATAGATGGAACTGGAGGTGGTCTGGCACCTAGACGTGAAGAGGAGTTAAGAACAATAGGTCAATTTGGTTTTTAATTGGTTGGCGGTAATGGTTACTGGTTTAAATTATGCTACCCATGGGCCTCTGACTTAGCTTCAAATGCTGTTGAGAAATAATATCCCTGAGGCATGTCGGTTTCCAAACGATGTTTTTCTTCACCAATTTTTTAATCAAGTGATAATTATACAATACGCAAGCTGAAAAATCAGAGGTGCGTGCCTTGGCTTCGAACTCGAGACCTATGACTTGGCAGTCCGACGGTCACACTACCAGGCTTTTTTTTTGAGGGTGGGAAATAATCCAATGACTTCTCCCGCTCTGGGTGGAGCGGAAGGTACTTATGTTCCGGGGTAGCGGTAACCTTTTCGGACAATCCCGCTTACCCACACTACTAGGCTGCTGTACACTATCGCTGCTTGTTACTTTCAGTGAATCTAAGATTTTTATCAAGTAGCAGATTATAAGAATACCTGATCAAGCATATGCGGGTTGCTTTCATATCCTCCGACTTGGCAGGACTCCCCTTGCACCTTGATATACAAGTCGACGTCATGGTCTCGAATATTGGGACAGCCCCGGACTTCGGGCGTCGCGTCACACACCACGTAAGCGTGCTTGAATGGTATCAATGGAAGGTTGGGCACCCCCGCAAATCTGGCAACACGAGGACCCCATGCACCTATGAATTAAATATGGTTACAAATGAACGACTGCCTCCTAGTTTGTGTAATAGGATACAGAGGACGCATCTCAAACACATCAGTCTATTTACACCCACTGCTATAGGAGTCGCCTCGCCACGCATGATGTAACGCATTTTTACCGAAATCAATTGAACTTCGAACATCGAATGTCCTATGATCCGACGTTCCTCAGGATACACGCCATTGCCGATTGTCCTTAAGGTGAAAGCGCCAGGGTAGCCCGAGACCTTCAAATTAGCTTACATTTTTTGCAATTTGCTGGTCAGTATTAAAGGTCACAGCTCATTAGAGCCATCCGGCACCCCCTCCGTACCGCTATTGTATGACCTTTAGTTTTATATTAATCAAAATATGATACGCGGCCGTAGTACTTACAGAATTGTAATCATTAAAATAACCGATACAGCCTTCAAAATTCTTACTTAGATAGTTGTATTGATGGTACTAATAGTTATCATGTAAAATTACTTGCTACGGCTGCGAATCATATTTCGATCAATATACAACCTGACAATAATGTAAAAAACTTTCGAATTTCAAGGGCTGCCCAGGCGCATCGCCCTTAAACTTGATTGGCTATAGCAATATTTGTATACATGAGCTAGGCAGTAAAACATTATGCCGTAATTTTTTGAACGATTCCAAATATCCAAACAAAAAAAAACAAACGAGAAAAGGGTGTTCACTGTTCGATGAATGGATTTAAAAAAAGAAGGATAGAATTGGGAATCAAACGAGCTTACCTGTAAGCGAAGTCTTGATTTTAATTTTATGAACAGAGATCTGAACTATAATTACCTCCACAGTTGACAACACACTTAGTCTTAATAACTCCCTTGTCAGTGTGCACGGCTGTCACTTCCTTGTGTCCGAGCTGATTGTGCGTGTAATGAATGTCGAGTACTGGGCAGTCTTCATAAACCTATGAAAGTTCCTTCTTTATGTTAAGTGTTTCATAAAAACACTGTCTGATCACAATATGCTAGGTTAAACGAGGGACATACTTTCAGGGGATATTTTTTGACATTGACTATGGGACCAAACCTGAAATATGAAAAAAAAAATCAGTTGTTCAGTACATTTTGACGTATTATGCGAACATAAAATGTACTGAACAACTGATTTTTTTTTCGTGTTTTTAGGTTGGTCCCACTGTATTTTAATTTTAAAAAAAAAGACAGAATTTGGACTGATGCAAAACTTTCGTTAACTACTAGCGCGACCATTAATATGACAAGCTTTGGAAAGACACAGATATGAGAGAACGAGACGATGCATACGTAAACTTATATGATATCACGAATGACAGCCGGGACCAACGGCTTAACGTGCTTTCCGAGGCACGAAGGGATCTCGGTGTGCAAAGATAGTCAACCATCCACGGACCAACAGCGGAAAGCGTAGCTTAACCTGATCGATCGACCCGTGCGGTTTCTATAACTTAGCCACGAGCTATAGAAATAAAACAAAGATTTTAAGTGAAAGTAAAACCAATACATACTTTTCCTCCATTTTTTGTGGCCACTTTAACAAGTGCATTACACGCCATGGAAGGGTCAATAGTGCCGTCTTCAGGCGCATACAACGCCATTTCAAACACTGATGGGTCTAGGAGTGGGAACTTCTTTTGAGCCTCATGTGGGTCTAGAACTTCGCTGGGAATATTCAAAGCTTTTCCTAATGTGTGGAGCCTCATGTATTCTTGTGTTCGGACCTAAAAGACAAAAAAAAACATTTTTTATTATGCTCATAAGTGTTTGAGGCTATAAAGAAATTGAATGGCATCTGGAAGAGTCATATGTCAATCTGCCTAGCCTTTTCCCAACTATATTGGGGTCGGCTTCCAGTCTAACCGCATGCAGCTGAATACCAGTATTTTGCATGAAGCGACTGCCTAACTGACCTCCACAACCCAGTAACTGGGTAATACGGATACCCCTTGGTAAGACTGGCTGTAAGATTTTCGGGCTTCTGACGACCCGTAACGACTGTCAAAGATCCACGAATTAACTTGCTTTCCGAGGCACGAAGTAGTCTCGGTATGTAAAGATTGTCACCCATCCACGGCCAACCCCGGCAAGCGTAGCTTAACCTGATGGATTGACCTGCGCGGCTGTTATTACTTAGCCACAAGCTTGTTGATCTTTTAATTATTAAAATATTAAAACGTTGAATTATAACTTCATAATGTGTATATTCTCCAGCTAATTAAATTTACCTTTGAACAACGAAAAAGCAATTTATCAAGTTTAATGGGACTAGATATTGATACTCACTTTGCTACGTGATATGAACATGCCTCCATTGTTGGTCCAGCCCGCAAAGTCGCCTGTTTCCTCCTCCAGGGTACTATACACTTTCCTCGAGTCTCGCAACAGTTTCACTTCCAAGTCGCACGGTCTGAGCGACCATACGAGTCCTATAAAATGTTTTAAAATTATAGTAGGTAAATGGTTTGTCAATTAATAACACAGTGCGTGGACAGGAAAGGCGTTTTACTTGCGTATACCGGATGCGCAAGTATTGCGCTCGTTAAATACATGGATACGGTCGGTAAGTTTTGACTTCCAAAACGCGACTTTACGGGCGTATCTTGTTATTTGGATAAACATAATTTTAAATTACCACAATTTAATAAATATAGTAGGTATACAGTATGTTAGGATAAACGAGGGTCATACTTTCAGGTTGTGTAGTACTCATGGAAATCAACAACTGCCCATGAGACCAACTCTGAAACATAAAAAAAAAAATCAGCTGTTGCTGCTTGCGTTTGCTGCGAACATAAATGTACTGAACAGCTGAATTTTTTTCATGATTTCAGGTATAGTTCCATAGTCAAAGTTGTTCATCTTCATGAGTATAGTAGGTACCCCCTGAAAGTATATCCTTCGTTTAACCTAACACACTGTATTAAAATATGTTAAACCTGATTTCTGAATCAAAATCTTCGAGATCTTTCAATCCCTACTTTGGGTGAGGCCCGCAAATTTAAAATTTCGCGGACATTAACCCTGCGTATGCCGTAACAACAGACACAATTAAAAAGCCGTAAATATAGTGTCTCACATAGAGCTGCGTTCCGGCAGTCAATAGGTTAAAGGAAAAGTACCTACAGTTTATCAAGTTCTCAACTTCAAATTCTCAAATCAAAAACCGGGTGTTAGCTCCGTCTTCTTAAGGCTTAACGAGTACTTTACCAGCAGTATGCCATGTGGTCCCACTGGTCAACTTGGCTCTCTCCAGCAGAACAGCATTCACCCCTCTCTTAGTGAGTTGGTACAGTGTGTTGCATCCTGCTATACCTCCCCCTAAGACCAACAGAACACAAACCATGAAACTTATTTCTTTTTTCAAGACTAACTTCAACTTCAGCCTATAATGTTCCCACTTTTGGGACAGAAGACTCCTCTCTTCGAGAGGGAGTGGGCTGTTATCTACCGTGCGGGTTGGTTCTTCACTTCACTTACTTTACGGCTAAGTAACAGTTTCGGAAACGGCTTGAGATTGGAGTTATCGCGGCGTCAACACAAGAAAACTGTAGCAAGACCAGAGAAATTAATGATTTTTAACGGACTTCTAAAAAAGGAGGAGGTTCTCAATTCGACTATATATATATATTTTTTTTTATGTTTGTTCGCGCATAACTCCGTTGCTTGCCAACCGATTTGAAAAATTATTTTTTTTTGTTGGAAATGTTCTTCCCAAATGGTCCCATAAAAATGTTATCGAAATCGGCTAAGCGGTTTTTGAAAAATCAACAAAAATCTAAAAAAAAACGATGTATATGATAAGTTCCAGTCACTTGGGGGGGGGAGGGGTTGTGTGTTGTTAAAAATAAAAACTTATTTATTTTTCACTTTTTAGTAACGTCTTTTTTGTAAACTTTAGTTATACGGATTGGGTATTTGAGAGGGTAGTCAATAACGTTAGTTTTTATGAATTGTCAAAACACGGAATTTGTACCTACGTGATTTGTATGAAATTTAACTTTCATTTCATTTATTCAATAACAATAAAATTGTGTGTGAAATATTCCTATACAAAGATACAAAAAAAAAACAAACAAACAAAGCGTAAACAGTCAAGAAAAAAATAAAATGATAACATATAACAGATTAATATCTATTATAAAATAATTAATTGGATATTCGAAAATTAAAAATAGTAAAGTCAACTAATAATATTAAGAATTACTTAAATTACGAATCATTAATAGATAATATAAATTCAAATATCAAAATTAACAAAAAAATCAGAACTAAAGGCAATACAATTAAAATATCAAGATCAACTAAACTATGTGACGTCACAGATTTTTAGAATCAAAGGGAATACTTATTAGCATTAAATGCAATTTTACAATTATATCTTCGCATAATAAGACGAACGGCCTTTTTCTATGTGATTCCAGATTTTATTTTTGACCGTTTCAAAAAGTCAATTTCTCATAACTTTGTTTCAAAATATTATATACTTACCGATGATCACAACATCCGCCCAAGACACAACCTCCTGATTCGTAGCCAGCAACCTCTTCTCATTTTTGAACGTTTTTAAACTATTCACCGCTTGGATCCTAATGGCCCGATCTCTAACTAATTTAAACATTTTTTAAACTACTAAATATAGTACCTAATGTTGACTAGAACACTGTTCATTTATGAATGCTTTAAACAATAAAGTTGATAACCGCCGCGCCTCCTATCTCCTCAAGTTATCAAAGTTCAAGCTGTTATTTTTGGTTTATCAAGATGATTGTTTTGTTTGTCATTTTAAACTTAACGAGCGCAAACAGTTTTAATTTAAGCAGATGAATGATTAAAACCGAAAAATCGCTGTAAACAACATTTATTTTTTAAATATTTACATTTATTTTTACAACTTATTTCACTAACTATATAATAACGTGTAGACATAGTTTATTAATGTATATAAAATAACTATTTATATTAAACAAGGACACTAATTTTGCATTAATACTTGTTTACATCACTGAAATCTCAACTTAGAAAACATCAATCAGTGCTGAATGAGCTATTAACATACAGCCTCTTTGTAAACACTAAATAGATTGTCAATATTAAGATTTCTTATCGCTAATTATTGTTAAATTATACTATATAAACTTTTACACGATAATCAATTATACACCGTTATTTTTAATTAACTATTAACCTTTCTGGAGTTGAGAGTACACATGATCATAAATAAGTTTCACTATGGGACAAACTACAAAATTTCAAAAAATATACATTAGTTTCATACAGTCATTTTCATTAAGTAAATATTGCATTTTGTATGAAAAAGCCGATTTCTTCACTACATAGTATAAAACAAAGTCGCTATTTTTGTCTGTTTGTTTGTCTGTATGCTTAAATCTTTAAAATTACGCAACGGATTTTGATGCGGCTTTTTGTAATAGGTAGAGTGATTCAAGAGGAAGGTTTATGTGTATAATTTGTCGACATATTTTGCGTGCGAAGCCGCGGGCGGAAGCTAGTTTTCTATATTTCAGAGTTGATCTCGTATTAAAAGTTGCTCATAATCATGGGTACTTTCACGCTCTGAAAGATTAACAGTGAATTAAAAATCACCGTGTATACTTATATTTTGCGAACCAGTATACGAAATATATATTTTAAATGCTTCATAATCAAAATTAATAGTACAATTTACATAATTATACATTACTAGTAAATATTATACCAGCACCTACCTACATACTTTATGCGAAACATACATACATACATAAACAAAATGGAATACGTTTTACTATCATTCTTACCATAATATAGAAAGTTCTAATTCGCCAGTCAACGAACATATACCTTCTAGTTATCTATACATATCATTCGTTTAAGGTGAAACCTACAAGGTAGCCATCGAAAATAAAAATTTCTTACATTTTTGTCAATTTGCGGGCTACATTAACGCATCCCCCTTAAATATAAGTTGACATCTACAGTGAAGTAATCTCAGGGCTAGAAAGGAGCCATCATTTGTAACATCGACAAAATAAAAAAGTAAGTAATGGTTTTTAATTTGCAATATTATATACCAGAGAACAATATTTCAAAAGTCATCATTGATATAAAAGATAACAGTAGGTAAATATTTAAGACATTAATAATTAATACTCATTACAAAAAAATACTTAGATAATAGTTAATTAATAATGGCGTACGAACTGAGGCATCAAGGTATCCCAAACTGTAAAATTTTCCCAATTAAAAATGAACCTTATGCTATTGTGATAAAGTTGAAAAACTATCATAGTAATTTGACATATTGGGGTAACTTGCACATGGAAGACTGTACGTCAGTGGTAAACAACCGGTATAAACTGGCCTCACATTTTAATGAAAGGCTAGCTCATGGTAGGAAGTGTCACTGACGTGCGGTCAACTGTACTACATAATATACTTAAAATGAAAAAACGAATATGAGGTGAAATCGTTTTTCGCATGTTCTTTATCAAACGACTTCCTCAGTCTACCAAAACTTGTCTTATCGAATAGTTTCAACAGTTCTCAATGCAACTTTCTTCTTGAGATAACATTAAATAAATTAGGACTGTGTTATACAGTCCTGATCAGCTTACCCGTGCAGGTACAGAATTTGTATGAAATTCCGGAACTAATAAGGAGCTCTGGCATTCCTGACCCTGATCCCTTTGGCATTACTGACGTTTTAATAAAATACATTAAGATATAATAGAATACCTTAGATTTTGGGCATTTTCACATAGTCAAAACTTGAAACTTATTACGTTGTTAAACAATATTTATACTAAGCAACATTAACTATTCCAAAAGTATCTGGATTTAGGTGGCAAAGTTCATTACAGATAATGGAACACATCACAACAGAGAGTAAACAAAAGATTGCACACGCACTTTACGCCAAACGGATTGACTAAATCGCAATTTATTTTCTTAAAAAAATGTAAAAGGTTTTTGGAAAAGTAACTTTACTACCAACACATAGAGATGTAGTTGCGCTACCTTCAAAATGGCATGTTTTATGACTTTTTAATAGTGTTTTTTTATAGTCATTCTGAAATCAATTTTATTACTCTAGCATAAAATCGATATTAATTTAAGGGGAAATAACATCAATTCGAATAAGATTTGAATATGGAACATATTCATTTTTGACATGATTCGTGACATTCTTTATTTCAATTTAATCGATATTAATTTAAGGGGAAATAACATCAATTCGAATAAGATTTAAAAATGGAACATATATTCATTTTTGACATGATTCGCGACATTCTTTATTTAAATGTATCATGTGATTTTTTATACAGGCCATTAAACACAGACAAATTAAGTGCGAACACGCAGGACCTACTTACGAGTCAATTTCGTACGTCGTTCGGTAACGCTAACAGAGTGTAATAACGCAAAACTTCCTTGTGCATGTATACTACCTCTCCTAGATATTGTTCTTGACTAACCCGTCAAACGATCACCCACTAGAAGCCGCAAGTAAGCGCTCAACGGATTATATTTAATATTTATTATCGTTTCGAGTATTAAACTTTTGAACAATCGTTGGTTTATACGACATTTGTCTGGTTATTATTTCGGTCGTCGACAATATAGGTGACGCAAACGAAAACCATAGCACACGAAATTAAAGTGGTAAGTATACCAACTGTGTAGACACAAAGTTAAAAAATATGCAACTGTAACACATAGTCAATAGAGTCCATTTTCGAGACGTGATACTTCTCAGACAGACAGATGGCTGTCGTAGAAGTACAAGTCCTCGTTTCATACGTGGTGTGGGCTGGCCACCCGGGGTGGAGTCAGACCGAGCCGGTGTTGGCGGGCCGCGTGGTCGCCGGCCGCGGCCGCTGCGGCCGCCTCCAGCTGCGCCCGGATGGCGACCAGCTCGCGGGTGCGTTGGTAGATAGGGTCCTGAGGGGACAAAGTAAAGGTTACGGTTGTTTTAAGCCAAAATAGTTTTTATAAATAAGTCAATAAATGTCAAAACAAACTTGGCACGTTTATTGTGTGAATAATATGTAGAAATATCCTTATTGGTAGAATTAAAGCCGTGTTACCTCATTCATTTTTAGTTAATACGTTATTATGTTTAAACTAAATATGAATGAATTTATAGGTATACGTATAGGTAAAAGTTGCGCTAATAAGTATCCTTCTTTCCTGTTTGGTTATATAAAAAATATATAAAAGCTAAAATGGCTAAATTCTTCTTCTTCGTGTGGTTAGTGACTAACCTGGTGTCAGAGTTTCAATGCTGCCCATGGGCCTCTGACTTAACATCACATGCTGTTGAGAAATTCTCTCAGGCATGCCGGTTTCCTCACGATGTTTTCCTTCACCGATTTTAAGCAAGTGACAATTATACAATTCGCACATGAATCCGAAAAATCAGAGGTGCGTGTCTTGGGTTCGAACTCGAGACCTATGACTTGGCAGTCCGCCGGTCACACCACAAGGCTATCACTGCTTACTTAATTTATTAACATGCTTAGGACAGAGTCTGAAACTTCACTTTCTATACTAATATTATAAAGCTGAAGATTTTGTTTGTTTGAGCGCGCTAATCTCCGGAACTACTGGTCCGAATTGAAAAAAAAATTTGTGTTGATAGTCCATTTATCGAGGCTATAGGCTATGTTACATCACGCTACGACCAATAGCAGCCGAGCAGCGAGTGAAACCGCGTGGGGGCAACTAGTCTGTTATAAAAGTATAGTAAGCCCCTTGTCTGTCACTAACCTGCTGCCTCATAGTAGGGTTCCACCGACAGTACAGCGCCTTCCAAAGCTTGATGACCCTCAACGACGCGACAGGCACGAGCACGACTTGCGGGCGCGAGTACGGCGAGGGAGGAGAACTCGCACCGAATGATGGCGGACCCCAGTACAGAGGGTTTAGGTACAAGTCCTGGCGACTGTTGATGTACGACCAGAGGGATACTGTCTTGGTTTTTACTTCTGTAAAGCAAAGTTTTTTTTTTTTATCCGAGTTGATTTGGTAAGGTTAGAAATGGACTACTAAGCCAAAAATAGCGTTAAAGTTGAACATAATTGTGTTTTTTACAAACAAAGTAAATCTTAATTTCACCTGCGCCTGCGCTTGCACTGCTCTAGCACACAGTTACATAATAGATTTTCATCAAATATTTGGAAAAACTATATCTCCAAAATAAATGAATTTTATGCAAGACAATTAATATTAATTACTATTTCTAGAGCACCATTTTTTTTTGGTATTAAACGCTTTGCGACAAAGCATATACCTAATTATTTTATTTTACTTCTATCAAAAAAGTCTGCACCACCGACCTTCCTTCGCCCTTTCCCTCTCAGTATTAAACAGGAAGGTTCCAAATCTGCAAGAGTACAGATGATCCACGATCGTGATCAGCAGCCTCTCTGTGAACTCGAACGCAGTCGGGAACTGTTGCTGTAGCTGCCACACGCAGTCCACCCATTGGACGAACACGGGGGAACGATCTGCGTCTGAATGCCTCTCATCACCATGACCGATACGCTGTGAAGTATAAGTATCAACATGACATTATCACGCTTGTATTTTCACGAAAGTATGAATCAGAGAAGTATACAGAGTGAATTTGAATTTATGGGCAATATTTTAAGGGATCATTGTACTCATTATGAACTCGCTTAAATTGCGACAAAAAATCAGCTGTTCCCCTTCATTTTGACCAGTTATGCGAGCATAATGTAAGTCGGCTGATTTATTTATTGCAATTTCACTCTGTAGTACATAAGTACGCTAGTTAAAATGAAGTCTCAAGAATAGTCACGTGTCTACGAATTTTTGGTTCTAGGATATGTCTGTTTGCTCACGACGATTTCATTGATTCTAGCAACAATAATTTCATCATCATCGAATGTCCTTTGATAACCGATTATTAAATTATTTAACTTTTTGTGTGTAATACAAAACGAATGTAGGCGAGTTTATTTAAAGCATTTTTTATCATTTCCGTCCTTAAATATAAAAACAATATGAGGAAACATTATTCTAGACAGGATAGCGTCAGCGTTGATATTAATGTAATCTAAACAAAGTTATTCAAATAAGTTTGAATTTTTGGTACTTAATTATAGGCATAGTTGCCATGGCATTGATATAATAAAAAACATTATCAACCTATAGTAGTCCCACTACTAGGACTCATACCTCTCAGTAGGAGGTACTGGGCTGTTATTTACCACGCGGGCCCAGTTGCGATTTCCTCACGATGTTCAGCAATGGTGTTGAAATTAAATACACAAAGAAAGGCGCCTGCTTGGGTTCGAACCCAAAAACTATACCACGTTGTATTCGATAGCAATGGAAAACACTACAGTAGTGTTATTCTGTAAAAACGTGATAACCTAGGTGAAGTGAGTTTAAAGTGAGCTGTCAATAGTGTCAGTTCCTAGCATTAGGTGGAACGGCAGCCCACTTCATGATCACTTACTAAGTTTTCAGAATTATATTTTTACAGACTCGATCGACAGTTCATTTTCATTTAGACCTTCTAGCTTCGTACCTACGAAGCTCAAAATTACATTAAGAAGAACGAAAGCTTAATTCACCTAAGTGATTTTTTCACAGAATCGACCGTTCATGTTCATTCAAACCTTTCAGCTAAAAATTACATTAAAAACATACCAGTTGGAACTTGTGTCCGAACGACAGCCATTCCTTCTCGATAAGCACTTCGAATCCCCTGAGCGTCCGGTAGTAAGGATCCAACATCAGCATCGCTAACGCTGTGAGTTGAGCCGTGCGGTCCCATCCGTCAGAACAGTGGACTAGCACTGATGTCTTGTGATTCTCCACCTGTTTGTAAACAAATTGTATAGATAAGCAAGGTAATAACATGCACAGACACATCAAGGTCAACTGTCAAATTTCCCAATTGAAAATGAGCCTTATGCATTCGTAATAAAGTTGAAAAACTATCAAAGAAATTTGACAGATTAAGGTAACTTGATGTGCTGGCTTCTGTAAAAGATCATCACTAAAGACCGACCGTATACGTTTTTTTTTTGTAGGTAGGTAGGTATTTGTTTCGTAATCAGTATAAAATAAAATATGTAGTATTATGTAATTACCTTGTCTACTATACGAACAGCTCCAGCCAATATACATTTGATGTGTTTAAGCCAGCAACTAGCTTCAATGCCACTAAACCACCTGGAAATTATGAAAATTATTAAACAAAGATTTTTCTCATTTCCAATGTATTTGGGGTCGGCGCAACATGTCTTTTTCTTCCATACTTCTTTATTAGTCGTACATTAAAGAAACGGAACACTTTTGCTCTTCCAAAAACCGGATTCGGATAACGAAACAATATGGGCTTAAGGCTGTCTACCTGTCTACTGTAGCGGAGAGTGGCAGACCGGTAACAATATTAACCAACTGAATTATTTATTTAGAAAACTCCAGAGCGTAGTTAATACTCTATTGGTTAATATTGCCACAACTCTGCTTCTTTCCGCTCCAGTGGACAGGCAGCCATAAGGATTCGTTTCCACTGAAGCAGAGGTGGGCGGAGCGGAGCGAAGACGTGCAGGAATGGGCCAATCACAAAGGTTGAAATCCTCATTGCGGCACTCGTCTCGTCTGTGATTGTGCGATTCCTGCTCGTCTCTGCTCCGCTCCGTCCAGCTCCGCTTCAGTGGAAACGCACCCTAAGAGGCTGTAACGAATGAGTTCCTAATAGTCAACATTAACCTCTCTAACTGTAACATAAACAAAATCAATATTAATGTTTATGTTTAATATTGGCTTAAAAATATGATAAACATAGCGGTCGGTCACCTCGTCTGGTCTATTTGCGGGAAGCAGAGCTCTTTCAGTTTGCGTAGACTCTCCCTCATCACGTGAATGTTGTGTATATCTAGGAACACAAGGTCGGCGTTCTGGTACGCGTCCTCTGACTCATATCTGTAAAGAATTAATATTTGCTATAATTTGCTGTCCGCGTATTAATAACCAGTTCCTAACTGGGTTGTGGAGGTTAGATAGGCAGTCGCTCCGTGTAACATAGTGGTATTTGCTGCATCCGGTTAGACTGGAAGCCGGCCCCAACTTTGTTGGGAAAAGGTATTTTTTTTCTGTCGCGTCATTATCTTAGGGGCTGTTAAGGTGGTAAGTTTCCTTCTAGAATATTATCTATACTAATAATAATAATATTATAAAGAGGAAAACTTTGTTTGTTTGTTTGTTTGTTTGGTTGTAATGAATAGGCTCAAAAACTACTGGACCGATTTTAAAAATTCTTTCACCGTTGGAAAGCTTAGTTTTCTAGGAGTAACATAGGCTACTTTTTATCCCGGGTATAAATAACGGGTCCCACGGGAAAGACCACGGGAGCGAAGCCGCGGGCAAAGTGCTAGTCAGAAATAAAGAGTGGCGCAAAAAACTACCTCAAAATTGTAGGTAACTAACATCACACCTGGTTGGTTCCCCGAAGATTTAGGCAGATATGAAACCAAAGTAAAAGCACATTTGGGTAGGTATGTTTAAGTCCCATGTAATAGGGGGTCTGTTGCCATCAACCGGCACAACAACACTTTGTCCGACCCGGCAATCGAACTCAGGATGTAAAAGTCAGCAGTAGCGCTTGCGACTACTAAATCAACGAAAAAGTTCACAATTTAGGTATTTCAGTTACAGCCCGCCGCGGTATCTGGACTTTTCCCCATTTTATAGCAATATGCCTGCACCTATCACATAGGAAAGACTGACTCACAAATTGCGAAATAACACAACAAACACTGCCACTATTTTTTGTGCTTCGACACACATACGTGTTCATGGCAGTGTATGGGATAAGAGAGCACCATACGCATTTGGCCGCCTTCGGAGTATACGTGCGCTGTTATATAACATATGTATGTATCATACCCGAGCTAAGTAATTAACTAACATGTAATCGTTTGTATACGTCACCCACGACAAAAAAAAAAAAACTTGCATTAGGTACAGAGGCCAGCACATCAAGCTACCCCGATCTGTCAAATTTCTTTGATAGATATTCAAACTAATTACAAAAACATAAGGGTACATTTTCAATTGGGAATATCTGACAGTTTGGAATAGCTCGATATGCTGGCCTCTGTACTTTAGCTATCTTTTTCTTAATCTTTTGAACGCCAATGTCACATATACGTGACAAGCAAGCGCATGCGCCAACGAGAAAAAATTTGTGACAATGCGGGTACACTATATAACACGAAATAAATTAAATCATTACTTTTGTATATGTTTATATAGATATCTTAAAAATGTAAGCCCTCGAACGTAATTCATGACATGAAACAAATTAAAAGACACCATCGATATTGGGAAATTCATGATAACAAGAAGAAATAAAGTAGCTTTGCGTGGATGGCACGCGCATGCGTTTTTGCTCTGACGTTCAAAGGGTAAACTTTCAGTGTGTGATTCTCAGTTACTCACCCTCCTCCTTTAGCTTTATTGGCGACAGCATTGGCAGTAGGTCGTGCATCCATGATGAAGAGCTTGTGTGCTTGAGCGTTCGCATCCATTATTAGTTGTATGTAGCGCTCATCTTCGCGGCTACGTTTACCACTTACCTGCAAACATATAATGTTTTTCCAAATAAATTTGAACAAGGGGTATCGTGTTACCCAGTACCTAACTGTGTTGTGGTGGTCAGATAGGCAGTTGCTCCATGTAAAATACTGGTATTCAGCTCCATACTGTTAAACTGGAAACTGTCCAATAGGCATATGATGATGCAAAAATACAAAGGTATCTCAGACGCGGTGTATTCTGAATGAATGTTGTCATTTTGAAATGCGTTTCAAGCAATTAAAAACAGTAAATAGCTCAACTTTTCAGCAACAATATCCGTGACTGTTACTAACTAAATTAATACTTTGTGGAACAGCCGTTTTAGTTGAAACGAATTTAGATTGTATTCTCTACTAAAAGTTGTTCATATTCAGGGGTGCTATAACTTCTTAAAATTACTAGTCTTTTCTGTTACACTTCGTAAAGCTGGGTAGCACAAGGTAATTTTAGACTTTATAGTTTATAAAAAAAAGGGAAGGAAAAACATAATCTACGTATTCTCAAGCAGAAGAGAAGTGTGTTAATTACTCTAATGATTACTTCAGTCCAATGACGTAAGTCTCCTCGTCATAACAAGAATACTGAGAAAAAAACAATAATGAACGTCAACAATTATAAATCCGTGGTATTTTCATTTACACCTACACAGAAATCCTGCAATTAGTAAGAATAGAAGCGTAGCCGGAAGCTGTTTTGGCGGTGAACTCAGAAGCATAAATTAATGAGTGATGTTATTACATCACATTGGAATTCGATCGACTTTTTACGCTGCACTAGGCGAGGCGCAGCGCAGTTCGCAGTTTTCTCTGCCAAGCAAATGCCGACCTTGGAAAAGTAGACATAAAGTTGAGAGTAAATTTTCAATAGATCAAGAACGCAGCTAAGCAGAAAGAGGCGCGCGTCTCGTGTTATTTACTCTCGACTTTATTTTAAGGCAGGCAATGTTGATATTTGTTTGGCAGTGACTAACACGGAGCGCTTCTCCTCGCCAAGTGTGCGCCAGCCCTAAGGTGCTCCTTCAGCAACTCAAACGGCCTCGATACGCCCAAGCAATTGACTTTTTCATAGATGTATCGATTGGCCGATTGCCGGGGCCTTTGAGTTGATGTAGAAGCACCTTTAGGATGAAACACCGTGACCTGGTATAAGTCATTCAGTCATAATGTGGTTTTAAACATTGTCAACTTTCTAAGACTAGAATGACACTTAAAATTCACTGTATAATGACAAATTGAATGACTTCTATAAGGATTACCCACCAACCTATTTAGATCTTGGGTAAATTCTTTTTAAGTACCTACTAAACGACTGGTGCGGTAGAACATCATAAACAACGAAATGACGTCATACTTCAATAAAATTTTAGACAAATGATGGATAACCAAGTTTGTTCTCAATATACAGAGCTTAGTCGCAGTAGGTAGGTACAATATTTATCTATGTATGCAGTATGAGTGTTCAACTGATAAATCGAAATAACAATGTTACAAAAAACGAATAGAAAATTTTTAGTCTTTTTTTTTTTACTTTAGAGCTTAGTAGGGAACATTTTATAGGAAAGAATATGATAGAAATGCATACATACAATGAAATGAATACCCCAGATTTTTAGATGAAAAAGACTTTTTCAAATTCAAAGATTAATGAGATGAATGTGTAAAATCCTTTACAACGAGAGTATGGCAATCACTCCAGGGGTTTCATATGATTTTCTCAAAATATTGCACTTACAATAGACTTTCTGTTGAGAACCATAATTGTTATAATTAGGAATGAACAATAACTTATAACACCTATAATTGTTATCATATGAGGCAAACTCAGGTGTACCCAATTTGCATGCGACTTATTCGAATATTATGTGAATATGCCTGGCTGAAACATGGATGATATCCTAGACTTTACAATTGCATATAAACGCTGTCATAGGTATGATTCTAAGTCAGCGTGACTCTAAAACCAGCCTAACATACTTAAACCTATGTTACGTACGAACGGAAGAGCTCGTGGCTAAGTAAGTACAGCCGCACGGATCGATCCAACAGGTTAAGCTACGCTTGCCGGGGTTGGTCCGTGGATGGGTGACCATATTTAAATATCGAGACTTCTTCGAGAAAGCACATTAAGCCGTTGGTCCCGGCTGACATTCGTGAATCACATTGACAGTCGTTACGGTTAGTCAGAAGCCCGAAAGTCTGACAGTCAGTCTTACTAAGGAGTATCGTCTTACCGAGTTACGGACTGAGTTGTCGAGGTCAGATAGGCAGTCGCTCCTTGTAAAATACTAGTATTAAGCTGCATCCGGTTAGACTGCAAGCTGACTCTAATGTTGGGAAAAGGCTAGGTAAATTGACATCTGAAATCATTATACCGCATGTATAATGTATACTTAAGTTTGTCCTCAACCTGGAGAACAGATAGAGATTTTGTTCCTCACAAAAGAAAAAGGTTCACTCACCCCAACCAAGGGCTGGCTACAGCGAGTGATAGTGGCCTGCGAGCTGGGGTGTATCCACGCCAGCACCGGTATCCTTCCTCTCGACCTGAAAGTGGCCACAGCGCGCAGCAGGTCTTCTCCGGCGGCTGCTGGCACAGCCCAGACCGACGGATAGCTGTCGCAAACTTCGTACTTGTCATTGATCCGAGCGATACGCCACATGTCGTTGTTTACACCCTGGAGACCAAGGAGAATTAATTTAATTAATTTGGAGGAATATTTATGGTTTATCATGTACATAATACAGCCATAGCTGCATAAGTACTTAACTCGTGTTCTAAGGTATTGTAATGCATCATCAGTAGAGACTATGTTCAATGTAAAAATTGACAAAATATGCATAGTAATATGCATCACAAATGCAACAAAATGACCAAAAACTGCCTAAATATACAACAATACTTTTACTATTTTTTTTTTTATGAGAGCAGGATGGCCTTTTGTCAGCAGTTAGACCAGGATAAAAAACTTTTCAATTCAGTAAGTAAGTATAAAAAAATATATATAATAATCTGAATACGCAAATTCAGTAAATATTTAAATGATAATAAAGAACATAACAGCATTGAATCACTTTTTTCGGAACAGGAAATTAACAGCTGTATTTTGTAATTCACACAAAGGATTTGTTTTAACCAGCTTTATGTATCAAATATACGGGAACGTAAGTAATTTTAATTACATTTATCAATTTATACCCCCAATTATAATGCTCTTACCATGCGCCTCAGCTCTGCAATAGGTTCATACACATGCCATCCATCCTCAGGGAAGGTCTCTGAATAGCTGAATGCAAATAGAGGAAGTCTATGTGATAGGGGGAATGCTAACTGCTGCAATTTCTCGAATATTCCGCGTCGAGAATGATTCTCTTGTTTGTGCGCAAACCTCAAGTTTCTCATGTCCTGTAAGGAATTATTTATTAATGATTAATCATAGAAAACCAAAAAAATATTTCTAGTTTTTGTAATTTGATAATAAATTATTACCTTGCAGAATATTTCAATGCCATATGAGTTTTCTCCTTTTGATGAAGCTCCACCAACCTTTTCTATTCGAGATACCTGAAATAAGTTTGTGCATCATAATCTCTATAGTAACTTATACTGAAATCAATTTTAAGGGTTCTATACCTGAAGGGTGCAGGGTGTAAGACAGATGAAATTTTCACAGATTCTATTCAGATTTCTATTGCCACTATATAACACGTATAGAAATAAATATTTCTTATTATTATATAAAATATTTTTATGTTCCATACAATAAAACATGTTTTTTAAAATATGTAGTGTTACATATTGTATGGTTATATGGAACACTTCCTACGATATTACGCACTAACTGGGTTGTGAAGGTCAGTAATCCCAACATGGTTATGTTGGGATCGGCTTCCAGTCTAATCGGACCTTGTATCATTATTTTTCCAGTTGGAAAAATAATGATACAAGGTTCGATTAGACAAGGCCGATGATGGTATGAAACCTTTGTGTGTGAGCCTGCCCATCATTAGTTGCTCTGTGTTTACACCACAGACCCTGTTCCAGGAACTGAGTGATAACTACATATACATCCATATTGACTCAGTAGTATCCAAAACAGCATAGAATGTCAAATAATCTGATATCTATATAATAATACTACATGTAAATGTAAAACCCCACAGGATAGGAGTAGCATATAATAAAATTGTCCTTATGTAGATACAGATGTAAACGATAAGCATAGAAAAATGGAAACACAACTTACAACACCGAGGGGCACACTGAGAGTACTTTGTAATGCAGCCGTATCCGTTGGTCTGAAGTGAAGCTGATAGTTGGTCACTTTAAGAACTCCCCGAGAAGGACCACTGTATGGGCACAAGTATGTCACATCCCGGGCTAAACTCATCACTTTTTCTCCATCCAGCAGTTGGATGTCCCCCAGAACGTGAGGCTGTAAAGAATGTAACCTTGAATGAATAGAAAATAATCAGTCTGCAATAGCTTAGTGAATCAACATGATACCAGCCTTGGACAGCTCTTGTTGCCTATGATTGTGAATGCAGTTAATAAATAGGCAAATATGAATAGGTCTGTTTCTGCTCATTGCAACAGGTAAACACTTAAAAACAATTGGTTCTACAGATAAATAGTAACGCACAGCAGTGACTAATCGCGAGCTTAAACTAAGTTACAGGAAGCAGGGAAGCGGCTGTTATAAAATTCAATAAGAATAAATTAATCCTTTTAGGAAACTTACGGAGTCTTGTCCGTGTTTAGAATTCAATGAACTCGATTTTGAGTCCGAGTCCAACGAGTCGGAACTGGCATTCTTTGATAGCGAAAAATCTGAATTTAATAATTCAGAACTGTTGTGTTTATCCATCGTCAGCGAATTTTATGTCTTGAATACTGAAAGAAAACTGATATATTCCTATGCCTTTCCTTTTCAAAACATGAAATTATCAAAATAGTGACAGAATCTCCTCCAGGAGTTCCACAAATGTCAATTTGATTGAAATGAATGAATGATGTGATGACAGATCAGATGTGCGTGAGAAAGCTTTTGTAATGTATTTTAGAGATGAGATATATTGGATATATTGCAAAATGTGTTCTTAATGGTTTTATTTACATAAATAATTAGACATAACACAAAACAATTGAATTCTAAAATCAGTCAAAATTACTAGGAGTAGTATAAAAGTCGAGAATCGGTGACGATACAGTGTTGCAACAACAACGCCTCTTCTTCCCCAAATTTTAATTTGTATGTGAATAAAGCACACTTCCGGAATAAGCAGCTTTCAAAAGCGCGCGTTTATTAGTAAGAAATATTGAACAAACAAAGCTTGTGTTGCTATGGTACCTTCGGTGGCTACCTTCGTTGTTAAAGCATGGGTATAACAAAGTCACTACAGACTTGTAATCTACTTGGTAAAATTACATTCAGTAAACAATTATTCTTTCATGTGTGAATCGACATAAGACGACTGACAGATAAATTTTTGCAAAAGGTTTGAATCTCGTTTGTTGAACAATGAAGTTTCAAGAAGGTGTAAAACTTACTACTTATTTAGCTTATAAGCATGAAAAAAATATAGAACCTAGAAGAAAAATTCAGTCGGAAGAATTCGAATGGGATTCAAATATTCCAAAACCTCTTGTTTCTATTTGCATTGAGAAATTGGCTGAAAATTGGATGGGTTAGTATTTAAGTACAAATTATTATTCCTGTATCTACCATTTTCTTTTTAATCACTAGGCTTCATTTCGTAATCGTTCTGTCTTTCATAATTTTTGAAACACAATTCTGCATTATTTCGGGCTGTATTCTGCTTTAATATATGTACTTACGTTACATTCCTGACTAGCTGCTCCCACGTGGTTACACCCACTGTTCGGCTCCCATTGGGCGTAGCGTGATGTTACATAACCTGTAGCCTTCTTCGATAAATGAACTATGTTGGATAGTAGGATAGATAGACAAAAAGATTTTTTCAATTCGGACCAGTTCCAGAGATTAGCGCGTTCAAACAAACAAACTCTTCAGCTTTATAATATTAGTATAGATAATAGGGCAATAGATACTTTCTGCACATCCAAATGTAGTATTTCAATCAATCAATCTAACATTAACACGATGATAAAAACATGTGTACTTCAACGAATTCGCAATAAACATATTATATATTGCAGGCTATCCACAACTACAACATTTGATTGCTAAAGATCGTGAACTATTTCTACAAATCTTGGACACTGATGTACCACTTCAGATTTTAGTGGATAATATCAAAAGTGACATATTCTGGAAAAGATGCTACCACTCAAAATTTTCAGATTCACCTCTTTTGGCGGATAATAAACAATGGATTAATGTTTTTATGGAACGGCATTTTGCTGATATTTTAGAAAACATGAATCCAAGGCAATACGACCCCGAAAAGGTCAGTTGACAGTACTTCTAAATCTATGTTCGGGTCGGAATGATTGATTTTCAGTTATAATAAACCGCCGATTTCTGCCGAATGCTGCTACTGATCTCATTCGTAAACGTTTATTCTACTGTATTATATTATTCACCGTAAATAATTGTAAGTGAATAGAATAGTGGTAATAAATTAATAATGCTTATGGTCAAGTTTTACTGGACACATGTTTGGTGAGAGATTGGAACATTAAACGACAACGAGCATTGTTTCATTGGAACACTGCAACAATGATGAATTAAATATTACGCCCCTGAAGTAGGCTCTCTTATAGATTTACACACCTCTTAGATAATTTTATTGTTTATTTTATTTTAAATAGGTGAATACTTTAGTGAAGCTTTGTGGGCCATATATACAAAAGTTATCAATCCGTAGTTTGATACCTACTGATATTCCAGTACAGAGAATGGCTTCACCTGAGCTGGCTCACTTAGTTACAAGCCAGCGGCAAAATGTAAATAAACAGCAAGCAAAAGATAAAGAAGTAATCTCTAGAGGTAACAAAAAATGTATCAATAAATTTTAAAATATATTGTCATCGTAGCTTTTGTTGTTGATAATGTTTAATAATTTTTTAAGTACCTAACTATTACAAAACAAATAATTTTAATCCCTAAAGTGGCAGAGTATTCTGGCATTTATATTTATTATCATCGTAATACACTTCATGTTTGCTTTTTCAGATCATATATCTCTTCATGCCGCTTTGGGCAGTTTGACAAATTTAGTTGAACTACATGTGACTTACCAACTGCGGTCAATTGGAGTTGAATACCGTACAGACCAATTCCAATTTACAAATAACGATGCAAAAAATTTAGCTCATGGATTAGAAAAATGCGTCCAACTGAAGATTTTAAGGTATTTTTTTTCGTATGGTTCTCTATCCTGCAATCCTAATCTACTTTGGATATTTTCCTTTTTTAACTATTTTTCACTTATGAAACTGGGATTGTATTATTGCTTTCAGAATTACAAGAAGTGATATGAATTGTCAACGAGTTAAATACATACTTCGGGGACTTTCTGATAACTTAAAATTAGAAGTACTGGATTTTAGTCATTGCAAAATAAGCGATGATGGTGCTTCGTCAATTGGAAAATTTATTATGAGACGTGCTGCTTTGCGAACTCTCACATTGGCGGATAATATATTTGGTAAAATCTTAAGTAACAAAGTACTAAATAGATTAAGATTTAGGAGTTTTAGGAAACTATCTCTCATACTCTACTTTCAAGATAGAAAACACCATCATCATCATTATCTTAATTATTGATATAAGACACCAGCTGACGTAAAACTGAGTTATGGTTAAATTGGTTAACTTACAGGTCGAATAACTTGACTAAGAATTTTTCTTTTTAGGTCCGACAGGTGTTGAAAGTATATCGCATGCACTTAATCATTCCGGTTGCGGGGTTCGCACGCTAGATTTAAGACTTAACACAAAACTTGGTTCTGAAGGAATAGCCCATGTAGCCGTATCTATTGCCAGAGGATGCAATCTAACCAGGTAATCACATTTTATTTTGAACTTTTTAATGGACGTTATTTTTGCCTAATTTCATGACTGTGTATTTTACAGCTTAAACATATCAGGTTGTGGAATAACACCTGGTCCTTTATTGACGCCACCAGCAGGAGTATGGTCAACTACGAGTGCAGAAAATCCTCCAACTTGCGGTGATCTACTAGCACGAGCGATTGGTTTAGTGAAAACTCCTTTACGTTCACTCGATATAAGTGTAAATGATATTGGTTCCGTATGTATTTTGGTGGTTACATTTGTTATTATTTTACCGTTGCAACTTTTAACCATAGTAACCGTTAACTGGTCACAGACATGTTACAAATATTTATCAACTTAATTCCTGGTTTAATATTATTTTATTTTAGCCGAGTGATGATATCCTGTCAAATGCTATATGTCTAAGCTACATAGTTGACTTAAATCTGAAAAGATCTGGAATGGGATCAATGGCTAAAGCGGTAGCAGAATCAGCTGCTGCTGCTCAAAGATTAAGAAGGGAAGCTGAAAGAGGAATAAGATTTAGAAGAAGTGCAGGAAAACTTGTGCAAGCAAGTAGAGTTGCAAAAGGAATGAATATTGGTAAATCTGTAAAATGACCTTATCGCCATCATCATCAAAAATATTGAATGTACATTGTTGAATCAAAAGAATGTACCTAAGCTCTACTTATTTTCCTTAGATACGGACCCACTTTTACTGGCGCAGCAGTTGTCAGCGCGGCCTTCTATAGTCTCCGTGGCATCGGAAGAAGGAATGCACAACATATTAACTCAGCCGTTACCATCCGATTTTGGTTTTATACCGGCATTGAAGGTGAGTAAATAAAAATGTTTTATTGAAAAGATAGGCTCCAAAATGAGGCCAACCTTTTGTGGAATATGTTTTGTCCAAATGTGTTTCAGACAAATGAATAGATCATCAATCAAAATTAAATGAAAAATCATAATAGTAAACTTTAATAATAATATTATCATTCTTACAGAGTCCTCTGCCTTCTTCACGGGCTTCCTCGATCACAGGCCCACCTACATCACGAAGGTCAAGTCATCACGCTATTTTGGAACCAGTTAAAGTATTTATTTATTTCGTGTTTAAGGCTTATTTGAGACCAGAGTCGAAATATCAAACTTGTTTTATAAACACATGTATGATATATCACACTGTACTACTTACTCCATACCAAACTTTACTTACAAATTTAGTTTTTCAAGTTATATCCATACTCGCAAACACAATAACTTGAACTTTGGTAATTAATTAACTATACATTTTGAAGAAGGCAATTTCCATGTCAGTATATAACGAGTATATTATTATCGAGTAGATACATTGTATTATTTAGTAGGGCTCGGGCCTAAAACAACTATTCTCAATGAGAACTATGTCAAAGACCAGAAAAAATCTGTTTCAGGAAGTTCGTCGAACAGCACTTGTTCGTCGAGGATCTGACGGCTCATTATTGCAACCACGCAGTGCACACTCGCAAAGACATATCAAAATATTTGTTTCTTAATTTATGGCAAATTAAAACAATTTTTCAGCACCTTGGAGTTTAATTTACCTCAGATTTTCGGAAATCTTCAAAAGCTAGCAACACAATCCATAGACAATCTGCAAAAACACTTCTATTTTTCGGACTTCCGTCCGTCAGTCGCTCAGTGCAATGTAGCCAGTCTTTCGAAATGTCATGTCAGTCAGCCATGTTTATTTCTATAGAATGTGTTTTGAAATGGTGGTAGTGATAAAAAACAACATATTAGTGGAAATATTTTCGTAATTTTACTTGTTATCAACTGTAGTGTTTTAGTGAATCTTCAATGTGTTTTTTTGTGTAAGTGTGGATTCTATTGCCGTGAAAATGAATTGGGGTATTGAGCTTTGGGTAAGTGACTACGACGTTAAAATTCCATGTCGGTTGTCCAGCAAATTGTAAATTGTATAGCTGCTGTTGTTAGGATTAAACGTACGTAGTACGTATACTGAAACGCACCGTTATTTAATCATCTAACGACTTCAGATAGTCATACTTTGCACATATTACTTTTTTACGGATATCTGCAAAGATATTCGGCAGTAGAAAGTTTAATGATAGTTTGAGTTCGCATAAAAAATTATCATAAATTAAAGAATTATTTTTAGCTATATTGCGAAACTTGCAGGCTTTGATGAAATGGTAATTTCTTCTGTTTTGATTATTTTCAATAGTTTGCTAAACTTTCTAACAAGTACAAATGAATTTCAGTACGAAATACATGCTACTGCAGGCTGATTAGGTCTTTATTACACATACACACAGAATACATAACATGTTTTAGCTATGATTCTAAGTCATATTAAGACTATCCAAGAAATAAATACGGACAAATGGGGATTTCTGCATAGTCTAATTAATAATAAACCAATGAAAATAATGTTAGAGGTGACCGGAGCGTTGGATAGGATACAAACAATTTTTTAAACTAGATTTAATAAATGACTTACAGTGAAAGCCGGTAGCCTGCAAAATTCAAATTTTCTTCTGTTTCTTTCAATTTGCATGTCAGTGTCAGTTTGTATGTTGATCGATATAATATGGTGACCATAACAAATATGAGTAAACATAATAATTAAATCATCAATACGACAATTTCATGGAATCATGACATTTTAGGTAAATTTTTACTTGGAGAGCTGTATTGTTGAGTTTAATGATTAAAATTATTGAATTAAAAAAATAAATACACAAGTTTTGGTTGCAAATCATATTGTAAGCAATACATAAAGTGACACTGACATGGTAATTGCAAAAAACAAAAGATTTTTTTTATTAGTTTTGCGGACATCCTCACTGCATCCCCCCCTCCCTTCAGCAAAATTGGTAATTTGTGTGACCTCCAGCTTGTAGTTACAGCTCCTAAGAAGACCCTCGTGACTGTTTATTGTACTACAATAGTAAATAATCCAGTTAGAAATTAACTTTATAATTTGTTTCATTAGAGTGTAGTCAGTGAAAACAGCATGATACAAACGGTCTCACTTTCACATTTCTAATATTAATGAGGATGGTTCAAGAATAAAATAAAATAATTTGTAATAAATTAAATTCAGTTTGCAATTTATTTATATCATTTTATGAATGTGTTGCATCTATTTATCAATACATTTGTATTCTTACAATTTTCATTGTATAGGATAGGTAAGATTTCAATAAGTATCTAATTATTTGACATAACTGCCTTCAAATATCATGTTTAGTTCTCAAAAATTAAAATGGTAAAATTACTGCTATTTGAAACTATTGATAGATGCTATACTTTCTTTTCACAACATTTCAATAATAAAGACAAATAAGATGTATCAAATAATTCAAAACTTTAAATTGATTGAATTTGAATTTAAATTGATTATTACACTAATAACCAATTTATTCTCAATGGCCAGGTCTAATCTTTCCCAAGTAATAATCATTAGTTCAAATTATGGTTCCTTTAATTTTCTTATGAATTTACTTAATTACCTAAAGTGATTCATACATCCAATCACACTTAAAGATTCCATTAAGTTTGTGTATGTGGAATATTTAATTATAGGAAACAATTTAGGGCTAACTTGATAATGATTCACTGTGTGTCACCAAGTTATCAAGCATTCAATACATTCAAAGCCTTGAGTTTCAGTGTCACATTATAAAGTTTTATTCCATCTTGATAACTAGGCCAGTGTTTGGATGTGATAGGATATCATTTTGTGCCATGCATCATACTCATATTATTGATTAACATGATACCAATAATGTCAGATGTTATAAATATTGTCAATACACTTTTTTTGCTTGAGTTTATCTTCTTTTTGATGGTAAAGGTAAAAATATCAGAAAAATTACTAGGTGATTTATTAGATGACTTGGGCCCAGCACTTGGTAATGTAACGCAGAGTCTAGGTGACCAATTCTACCATCATTCCGGGAAATCCAAACGGCTCTCCTCGGAGCCATGACCAACAGTACTTCTTCTCACGTAATAAACAACTTTTCTAAACGCACCCACCGCCGGCTTTCCAAGCCTTCCCTTTCTGTAACCTCAAGTAAAATTAAAGGGTTTTATGAAATTGGACTAACCATACAGTTTATCAAAACAAATAAGTGTTATATTATGTAACAATATGTTTACTTAGTTCCCCTATTTTATAGTAAGTATCTAGTTTTTCATCAGTTTATACTACATATTCATGCTACTAAATGCCATGCATTACTCAAAAAGGTAACAATCAAACCTATATCAAAGGCTACATTTTTTCATACCTGGCCACTTTGTTCTCAATCCCTGAAGCAAACAATGGGTAGTGGTTGAAGTTGAAACATGATGTGTCTGCCCAGTATTGTGTGCTAATTATCTTAGCTGCATATACATATACTTAAGACTCACAAGGTTCCATGTCATCCATAAAATGTTTGCAAAGCAAATCCTTAAAAGAAAACACTTAAATTGTATTATTGACTGTCAATCATACAATTTTCACACTTGCAGATGACACATATTAATTTATATCAATTTAATGTTTGATATTCTTCTTTGCAGTATTGATGAAAAGTCCTTGCCAAAGAATTGAGCACATTAGATATTATATGGCCATTTAGAACAGAAGTACAGCTACTTGGATAAATATGTAACTATGTATCAAGGTCAATGTAAAATAAAAGTTTTATATTTAAAATTTTTGGCTCTTGTCTAACTTGATTTCGAAAACGCGCCTTTTTTCGGCCTAGATTTTTAGTCAAATTTATATCCATCCGCGAATCGCTTTGGAATCTCGCTTTAATAGGTCTAGGATGTCGACTAGCTTTTTTTATGGCCTAACCGACCGACTGTTTAAAGTCGCTAATAAATAGCGAAGATTGACATTAGGGTCATCGCACTCTGTACGCGTACAGAAACACTGTGTCGCTGATAGTGTATCTATTTGGATCTATAAGTGTGCGAGAGTGGTCAGTGTTGGCAAGCTGCAAGGCCGGTGGCGGCCCGCATTCCGCTCGACTTGCTGCCTAGTTGTGAAATGGTCCATTCGTTGCAGCTACCTATCATTATGTAGATGCTCTCTTGATGCAAAAAAAAGATCAGCTATGATTCTTGTAAGAAAGTGAAAATATTATATTTTGGCTACATATTTTAAAACAGAAGCACAAAGCCGGTCACCTTGTAAGGTTGGTGCTAATTAGGTGGTAACGACTTTAATAATATTCATTTTAGTAGCTCTTACTTGAGAGAAAGTTTTGCATGTTAAACATAATGTTTGCTACTTTAAGTAATTCCGAGACGGCAAGTTACAGATTTGCGAAATGTTTTTTGTACAGTAGTAGACCATAAAAAGTGAAATAACGATAGATTGACATTACTCAGCAGTCAGTAGCTAGTATCATGTACAATTCAATTACTGTGCTGTCCCTGAACTAGTTCGTAAGCGTTTTGTAACGCGACCTGGATAGCGGCCACAGTCAGACAACGACCACTGGCACGGTATTAGCCCAGGGCTGTTGGATAGCTCTGAAAAACTGGAGAAAGAACTTGCGAATGTCTTCCTTTCTTTATAGGTATCTCAGTAAGTAGGTTTTTTTTAAATTTCTCTTTGAATATGCCTGACACCCGAAAGACCGCTAATAATTAACAAACATTAACAAAGCAAGCTTTGAATCCCGCACAAAATCAATATTTCAGTTGGTGGTTGCATAGGTATTTACTTAGTCATCCGGTCACGTATTCTACTCGAATCATACGCTCTCAAGTCACAAACTTTCGCCTTTGGGATATCTTTATCAATAATGTATGCAATGCATTTTTTCAAAGATACATTATGTCAAAAGAAAAAACTTTCTATGAAGAGCTGTAGAGTATATTTCTGATTTCTGACAACACAAGTCTCTCGTTTATATGCACTTGCCGCCGTGTCTCTAAAGTGGTCCATAGTTGTACAGATGCCAGCACATCAAGCTATCCCAAACTGTCAAATACTCTTAATTGAACAAGAACCGTATACTAACCGTAATAAAGTTGAAAATCTATCAAAGAAATTTGACAGATTGGGGTAGCTTGATGTGCTGGCCTCTGTACCATTTGAACGCGATGCTTATGTTATTACGTTTCAATATACTAGTACTAGAAGTAAGTACCAAGCGTCAGCAAGTATCTAGTTTAAATCAACTATGCACGTTAACCTGCATTACTTCGGTACACTACGAGTCGTCCCTCATTATCTCCACCGATAACTTATCTGATAAAACGCCAGACATCAATCAGAACGTAGGTAAATAGGTACCCTTCGATTTCGAAGTGCTGGTATACAGTTACATTGATTGCTTCTGCCATCATCTACCTACGAATTTCGAAGTACTGCCTATTTTTATGACCGATGATGAAGCAAATCTACATAATTCTAATAGTTAGTACAGTTATATTTTTTTTTAAGTAATTGTAGTTTCATATTATGCCTTTTTTATTGCGGACGTATCTCTGTATCATTTAATTATTATACAAAGTATGTAGGTTTTAAGCTCAGCAGTGAAAATCTCTTCGATACTTACGCGTAGATTGTCGGGCAATAGTCAGATGTGATTACGTCCTCGGTAGGTGACGTTACGCTTGATTGGCTTCTATTGACACGTAGTTACTAGGGCACTAGGTTGTAATGAGAAACTAAAGAGTCAATAAACATTTAACAAATAGGTTAAAAGATTGTATTGAATGATACTCGTTCTTAAATCTTAACTGATCTCAGTACAAATTTGCAGACTCAATACAAAATTGTCAATCATTCGGAAATCGTTTAAAGTTATCTGTAGACTTACAAAAACTTCAAATGCCAGACGAAAGAGTTGCGTTGGCACGATAAGTTTTTCCTTGCAATATTTTTTCCGTTAAAAGGATAAAAACTTCTTATTTTATCGATAAAACATTGTTACAGCATGTGGTTTAATAACGATGTATTCACTGTTTTCCTTAATATATTATTTCGGGGTAATTAATCAATCGGGAACATATTAATGAAACGGTACTACTCAGTGTGTACATATTTTCATCTAATAGGTACTACCTAATTTCCTATGACTTAATCTACAGAAGATTAGAAAATGCGTTCCTGACACCTGTCACTTGAGTACAAAAGAATACGTGTTTTACGAATGTAAACCTTATTTCTTCCTAATCGTGTCCAATTGACAGGTGTAACATATTCCCTCGGTGGTCGGAATATAAAACAGGTTACTTATTCTTTGAATGTTTTTTTGCAATTTGCAGGTGAGTATTAGGTTCTATTTTGATCAAAGTAATAATTCACTGCCAGAACAAATATTTACAGAACTGTAATCATTAAAATCATCAATGTAACCCTTTTAGTTTATATTACCCTATGGAATGACTATTTCATGAAATCATGACATCTGGGGCCAACTTTAATTGGGAGAGTTAGATGATTTAATGATCATAAATCTACTTGCTGCGGCCGCAAATCTAACTAGGATTTGCAAATTGCAAAAAAGTATGAAAATTTGAATTTTGCGGGCTATTCAGTTGGGCTTTAAAAAAGGATTTTAAACTTGCGAAGGCAAAAGAAGTGTGGTTAGTGACTAACCTGGTGTCAGAGTTTTTAAGCTGCCCATGGGCCTCTAACTTAGCTATACATTCTGTGAGAATACCTATGTCTTAGACATGCTGGAACTCTTAATATCTCTCAACTCTCACTTAGAACGTTATCAATACCTACTTGACAATATTTTCCTCAAAGTAAAACCAGGGTTTCCGAACTCATAAAAAATTAAACGAGTTTCCGATTGTGTGGGCTGGCCAAAACGAAAAAAGGAGCCTACCTATTATGGGTTCCTCGCTGGACGATGATGTCATCATAAAATGTTCCATATTGTTGACTACGCCAAAACGTAGATTGTTTGACGCTATGGAATTGAATTGGACGCCGACTAAAAGGATATACTTATATATATGTATATACATTTTGGTAATAATATCAGCAATCCATTAGAAAAACAGTTGAGAAGATCTCAACTAAAAAAATAATAAGTATATGTTTTTTCTACACGATGTTCATTCTTAATTTAAGTCAAACTGGTCTGGTGATCACAAATAATAATATTTTATATCTCTCATAAAAGAATCTAAAATTCTCCAATAGTAATGATCGTCGTAAAAAACGCTGAAAGTGAAACCGTTAAACTCAAACCAATTTGTTCGATTCGTTCAAACAGATGAAAACTACCCATAAAGTTTTATAGAAGTCATCTCTGTTTTAAACTCGACTAGAATATTATTCTAAAATTGAAATGCTACGTTGTGTTAATGTATTAACTTTAAATACAAGGCTTTTAAAGTACAGGTTTTAACTTTGTAGCAGGGCGAGCCGGTATAGTGGTCCTACTTAATTGGATCAGGTTCGAATTACATTTAGGCGTGACCTTTAGAAACACTACCCTCAATAATCTTGATGGCTGCCACACCTGCGCTGTTCTATTTTACTAAGTTCATAGTGACATTTCAAGGTCTCTTCGGTGTCTGTTGATGTTAGTTACCAGAGTTTGTGAATGAATAACGTGCGTTTATTTTGTTTCTGATTCGTTGAATACATGCTGCAATAACATATTTGCGACGTAGGCGCGCGCACGACTCATTTGGCGAGTGGTAGCAGGTCCAGTCGCAAAGCCAGGCGTAGAACCGGTTCGACCAGAATAAGCAGGACCGCGCCAAATAATGGCTAAGTATAACGTGCATAAAGTCAAGCAAAAAACAATTCTATAGAAGACATTATAAGGTTTCAAATATGTAAATTATGACAGACCCAACAGACGTCAAGTAGTTTTAGCATCTTGCGAACTGTGTTATTTTTGAGATCCCATACGTTCGAATCGAATGTATCCTCCTTCGTTACTGCCGTTCTTTAAGTTTGTCCGTTGGTGCGTGAATATGAATAGTCATCTTCATCTTTATTGAGCATTTCTGATTTTGTTAATTAAAGACATTCATAAAATGTATGATTGTAACCAGATAACTATGAAAAAGCTTACCTCTGGACAACATCCACTGTTTTTATCTAACAGGGGTTTATTATAATAATACTAGCTGACCCAACAGACGTTGTCCTGTCTTAACGATGATACCTACCCTACCTTCCTTAAATCGGCCCAGCCGTTCTCGAGTTTTAGCGAGACTAACTAACAGCAATTGAATTTTATATATATAGAAGATTATGGTGGTAATAAAAACACTATCTATAAATAGGTAGCTTGTTATTTCAATTGCTATATTATATTCAAAAGCATTCAAACATTATAATACCATTCATTTTATATGGAAACCAGCTATTCATGGCCATAACATTCTTCGCGAAAGTTAAAGCACATGGAATTTGCACATTACGAGAAAGTGTAACTAAATGTATCGGTTGAGATAATCTTCGGTGTCGTGCTGAGTCGGGAGTTCGAGACGAGAATATAATAGTGTCAGTCAATCCTGAAGCCTCTTCCTCAGCCACAAAGTCAGTCATAAATGTCACGACCTACTCATGTTGCCGTAACATACATAGACATCAAATTACAGCATTGCTTTGTTGTTGTTGACGACGATAAAAAGCAATAACTTGTGGCGCAACTGAAGCAGTAAAGACTATACTTGACGAATGTATTGAAAGTTTTGTACATTACGTAAGGAAAACACGCGAAGTCCAACATGTTCCCAGAGAAAGAGAAGTAATAACGTACGAATCTAAAACTAGCTTGTTAGCCATGAGAAGAATAATGCAAGCCGCGCATGAGGTCTGATAGATGTGAGGGGATGGAGTAATTAGAAGGCGATGGAGCAATTATAACTCGCTAAATGGGGTTCCGAAATTTAAGTGCATTCACACGCAATAAAAAAACGGATTAGGATTGTTTTTAGATTTCATAAAAAATCATAATTGAGGTAATCGTTTACAATTAAAATATCAAGACTGTTCGAATAAAATTATAAAATTGGTTACATCATGACAACTCAGATTCATAAATTCCGAAACGTAGCGCGAAAGTTTTGCTTTTCACAAAATGGCTCGTGATATCATGCACGAATTTATTTTATTGTACAGTGTAGGTACGTGTACCTATGTCTACGACTTTACAAACGTTCATTTGATGAGTTAAATTGTTTCATTCTTGTTTTGATTTGAATGTATCGTGAACACTGTCATTCTAAAGGAATCTCTAAGTACGTACGATTTTGCCATTCGCTGTGGTTTTGGTATGGTTAATCTAAGCTTGGAGTGTAGAACAACTTGCCTGGATTCAATGACACATCTTTATGCTTAAAAAAGTACAAATACTGGCTTATTTGTCGAAAGCTACAATTTTTCTAGCGACTTATAAATTTCGGACTTTCTAATACTTAAAATTTTCTCTCTTATTTTAAGCTATATATGTTTTAACCAGAACCTTAAACATAATATTCATTGATTTTACTTAATATAGTATGACGAATTTTCATAGAAACTTTCATTAAGTACATCATTTTGGAATTTCCACCAATGCTGAAGGAACATTGTATTCCATAGTTTTGAACACTTTCACTGCCCAGTTCAAACTATTTTCAACTTATTTCTGGCAACCCTAGTAGCACGTTTTGAATTGCACCCGGTAGGCGGGTGCTGGGCATGGTCACAAGCCACATACATACATCAATTTATATGTAGGACGCGGGAGCCGCGTTGTGGGCACGGAAACAAATTATTTTTGAACCCGGGAGCCGGGTGCTGCTTGGCAGTGAAAGTGCCGAATGTTCGAATACCACTTTATTGGCATTGATTCTACTCAGAAATAACAGATTTTAATATCTCTCAGCGGTAGAATTTCTTAAAATCCGTTCTTGGTGGACCCCTTCGCCACAAAAAGAACCAAAAATTGTCTAAATGCCGTCTTTCAACTTAAGAAATTTCGGTTCTGCGTTGATGAATCAAAATGTTGAGTTTTCTGGGGTTGTTCACAAGGAAATTAAAACTACTTCTTCGTTATGGATTTATGACTGCAATCTCGGATTAGATTATTCTCACAGTTTGTACAAAATAAATAAGGTTGGCGATTGTTGTTTGATTACCATCTATGATACATTAAATTAAGTAATTTTATACCTCAGTAGGAATTGGTAGCCAATTGATTTCTCACGCCTACGTTTGAGCAGAATTCGAAGGTCAGTGTCTGTTTCACTGTAATGACAATTGAATGATAGGAAAAGCCAGCACATTGTACATATTTTAACAATTTTTTTTATCAGAATTTTGTCTTTTCAAAAAATTACAAAGTTTTAATGATAGACAGCGTGAATTTTGTGTACGTTCGTATTGTATGGCCAGGAATTATGCCATTATTTTTATGGTAACGGAATGTTGCCGTTGCGCAGTAAAGAAAAGCAGTTCTTGCAAAACCGTTAGTGACGCATTGCACGGTAAGCTTGAAGCAGGAAGTTTGAAACACGTGAACTAACGAGTCGGGTTAATCGTACTAGTTAATATTACTTCGGGTTATCTCACAACGTTGCAATCCCGACATCTCGCAAGACAGATCGTGTTGCTTTCCTGCCTTCGATGAGCTGGTTATCATTTGATTCATAAAGTTATGGATTTCAAACTGGATTCTGCTGAAGTTTGTTCCTTCAACATTTAACGCAGACAGTGCGACAGCCGCAATAATAACTGTAGCTGCGGAAGTGCCGAGTCAGAGAGTAGGTAACATAATAAAAGCGTTTCAAAAAGTAGACCCGAAATTATGGTTGTCGATTGTAAGAATTGTAAAATAGAAATAGTCACAACGAGCATGTGTGTGTCCGTGTAGTTCGTAATCGTACTGCAGGATTTCTCCGCTTGGCACGTGCTAGTCAACGCACGCTCCGGACCGCTGCCGCACCTTTCGTCAATAAGAGTTTCATCTGCCATACCGCGCTTCTGTTTACATTTGTGGAAACTGTTTCTACGTTCAAGTTCGAGGTTATTCACTTGCAGGTGCCGTGACCAACGAGCTCTTGTTATTATTACGATAAAAACAATAAACGTATTCGATTTATATACGTAGGTATGTACATCTATAAACTTAAATTACACTGAAGGACGAATGTGATCACATAGAAAAACTGCTGAAACGATCTAACCATGTAGAGTTGCAGACTTAGTTTTCCGCTACCAATTAGAATCTGCATATACGTGCTAATTAACGTTTGTTTTTGCTATAGGCGAATAGGTAATTGTTACGCAATTTAATGCACGTTACTCCTTAACAGTTAACGATTCACTTAAAACATTTTCGTAATTAGCGAGTTATCAATGTCGATCAACATTGATAGGCAGATATTTATTTGATACTCGTTGCATTACATGCTTGATGTAATAGAATGTTATGTTTAAAGATATTTTGGTTTTGTTTGATAACAATGATAACATTTCATTATGTTAGGTTAATATCAGTTAGCAATTTGATAATTTTGTTCGTCATTTGCTCCTTTCTATCTTTCAATGAATCCATTTATATTCAGAAATCTAAATTTTCAAGATCACAGTTAAATAAACTACTATAAAGTTCGTTATCGATCGTAACTGGATGCGAAGGGCCCGTCCTGCGCCCATTACTGGTGTTTACATAGCATTAGATCGATTTCCTGTTGCTTCAATTCAGCCGGCGCAGCACTATAGGGAGAAACATTATGATGATTGCATGAACTCGAGTTCAAACGATGAAACGACCCGAAGAATAAACATCTTTTATCTCCTATCAATCAAACTGTTTAGTATCACCGCATGTTTGAATACTAAATATAGCACGTTCAAGGAAACCATCGACATTTCAATATCATTTCTTTGATCGTGAGAATCTTCGTTCGAGATAGATAAACCACATTTGTTTGATTAGATAAAAAGTTATCTGATGAATCGGCAACGTGGCTTTAGTACACACTTTTTGTTGATTATGTGGTATTAGCTCATCGTACGTTGATGTGGGTGCTATTTCGCTCGTGTATTTCTCCATATTTACGATGCTGCAAGAGGTTAAAGATAGACGACCGGTTTGGCGAAGTCTAGCACGGTGCAGTTGTTGAGCATCAAATGCATCGATATTGATTTCGCTTGTTTCTATTTAATCTTATGAGTAGTCTTTTGTAATCATCGTTGTTTTCTTCATATGCTCTCATCATTTTAATTGGCATACTTCCTGATGGTTAGCAAATAGGTCATGATACTTACTGGTCATAACAGAATATTCCGCGACAGCAAGGCCACGTTACTACATACCGAGTACGTACAGTCGTACAAGTATGATAGTTGTGGCAGTTCATTCTTATTCGTATTCGCAACACCGGCTGCTATAAAGATATTATCGTTATAACGAATGCCTTTGAGTGCGTCGCTCTTTTCCAGCGTCATGTTGCGTACTAAATGTTGTAGTCATGTGGCGACGTCTTGTGTCTAGATTAAGTTTCTTATTCTGGTTAAATGAAGACTGGTCGTTCAAAATAAGATCTCTTAATGATTAAGTAAGTGGTTGCTTCTGACTCTTTAAAGACAAAACTTTTAGCTAGGTATTCATAAAGAAAGCTATTTTTTTTCCGTGTAATATTTTGCATACTAGTTGATTGTGTTGTTTAATCAACTTCTGATATAACAAGTGATGATAGTGAGCGAAAGTGTCGAGGCGGAGGTGCGGCGGACCGGACCTCCCTCGCGCAAGTGGGTGATGTGTCGCGCTCCACCTCCACAACCGCCGTCACACCTGACTCGCTTTCCTAGAAATTCTCATATTTATTATTGCAAACTCGGCCGTCATATCAAACTGAGATTAGCTACTCACCTTAATTTACTGGCCACGCATTGTTGACTACGATTTTTCTTGAAAATTTATTTCAACATTACTTGCCTTCCACAATCGAAGTTTTAACGAACGAATATACTATTGCGTTTGCGTTAGTCATGATGTTTCAGTGAAAGGTTCCAGTGCGACTTGAAGACCACTGTGCTGTTGAACATGTCAATAAAATGGCTACAGTATCTCTTGTTAGGTGCATGCATTCACATTCCATAGTGCAGGTGAACGTGGCTTTTAACTTTGTTGTTGTTCTCATCACGCTTACTTGGAACCCATCCACTCTATAGCGTTTGTTAAACGGTAAAGTGGACTGTAGGTATTATATCGTGTAGGCAGTTATCGTACTAGCTGGGATTGAGGAAGTGATCTGCAGGATTAATGTTAGATTTGCTCCGTGAAGCTACGCAGAATTTTAATCTCTAAAGAATAGTTAGGTATAGAATCTTTATTTAAACCCCATTTATTTCAAAATCCTAATGAATTTCATAGCTTAGTTGTCATTGAAATCCTTACATTGAATTTTTCAACTCATTCTCTATGACAGTCTGCCCGGATGGAATTGTTCTGAAAATGATATTTCCATTTCCATACAAATGTATGTCATTACTGGAACGCATCATAGAAAAGTTCCCCTTGCTCTTGTGAACAATAGTGTTGTGCCGACGACTATGTGAATTCCCCGTAAGGTTATGATTGCGCGCATTCCGCGTGAGAATTTGCCTTCGCACGATGTTGCCGCTCAAACAACTCAACGTCTATCCGCAGCTGCTTACCAACAATATATATTTTCAAGGTTCAATTGTGAAAGGAAACTACATCAGATAAGAAACCGATTTTACTGGATTTTTGGTTTTTTTAACTGCGTTTATTTCTTTAAGTACCATTGCCATGGTTTACTTTTATTGTTATCGTCGTTGTTTATATACGTATAATTATAGCTTCAATGCATTACCCTCGCAGTACATACTTATAACATAACATAATACACTTGTTTTCTACGGGCAGGTTGAAAGGTTTGAATGCGTCACTTGTTCATTGCATGGACTCATGTACTGTTTTGTGATTCAGCCGTCCGAATGAATGGGTATTGCGTCGATCGATGTAGCCGTAGTGTAGGTACCTTCCTATCCTCATTGAAAAGAGTGTATTATATTAACACTAGTTTCTTTTTTTATTCATGATCACGTTGAAACATAACTATTAAACGCGTATAACCGCTTTGGTCCTAACGTTTTTTTAAATATAGTCATGCGCGCAGTTGGTGCATGACACGCGCTTAAAATGCACCGGTATCGGAAGCCCTTCCCTTTAACAACCCCTATGTTACACAAGACTACAATATTGTAGATAACGTATAACATTTTTATCACTTCGGCTCTTCCGAAGCAGTTCTCCTTTTCGCGAAACATAAGTACTTCATTAGTAATTCCATGTGTTTCATTATGTGCAGCAGATGTTATGTATTAAAATATATTTTACGCTTTTTAAATTGGTTTGTTTACACCGGGATCGTTCAGTAGCGAGGGAACCTGCGTGTTACACATTTAGTTCATATTATTGTGAGCAGCGTCCACCGTTTGGGTTAACGTACTCTTGCTCATCCGATTCCTTGTATATTCTTCCGGGTTGATTTCATTTAGTAGGTGAATTCCTTCCTTTTAACGCACCCTCTATAATATACCGCTAAATTTACACGGAAATATCAGATGTACTTAAGTTTATTCCTAACAGGCGTTTATTTTTATCAACGACTCATTGTTTCGTTCGATCACTGATAATGCGTCTGCCTTAATACATGACACAATCAGCTTAATGTTTTCTCGTGGGAAGTTTTCAGTAGTACTTAAACGTACGCTAGTTCTTGGTTCGAGAAACAATAAATCACTTATTTAAAGCGTCATCAGCTTTGATAGAGGAATTTTAATGAGGCATGTGATGTTTACGAGTGTTGCGTTTAATTTTAGCTTCGATTGTTCATTAATCGCTCTATTCTGGCCACTTGAAATGCCGAACGTTTTTGCCAGTTCAGTCATCATAATAATACGGGCGCCGCTGAAACCAAAATAGCTGCTCCGGCGAGTTTTCGGCAAATACTGACGTCATACGGGCCATTTGGACAATGTAATAGAACTGTTGTCTTATAGGCACATAGTTATAGGACTCGCTCGACACAATCTTAATATTCTTAAAAGATCGAATGGTTTAAGCTTTACGAGGCAAGTGTAGTTACTTAGTAAAATAATGAATCGTTTTAGCCAACTTCCTTAGATGTTGGTTAGTTTTCGTATTATTTTAAACGATAAAGTGATGTCAGTGTGACTGACGATCCCTAGCAACATGGTCAGACGATGCCATTACACCTGCTGCGGTTAGCCGACCCCTCTGACCGGTCCCGCGTCCGCTCTACTGTGAAATTATGCACATCTGCTCTTTACAACTTTTGTGATACCTAATTTTTATTTATATGTGGCGTTTTGTATGCAACCTCATGATTGGATACAAATCTCAAGGTCGTGCACTTATTTGTTCGAATTTCTTAACTTAGAAAGCAATTTTGAATATTTCAAACACTATTGAACATTTTTTTTCATTGACAAATTTAAATTGATCTAGTATTTTTAATCCAGTACTGGAATACAATAACACTGGATCTAAGACTAATGCAACACTTCAATACAGTCCATCATCACTGGATGATGTTTGACCATTTCCATGTAACGCTGGATTTAGTAAATCCAGTAACATAATTATGTAGGTATATCGGTTCGTAATTAGCGGCAGCCCTATTCTTTCCAGCGTTGAATACGGATGCTGGACTGGATTAAAAAAATGTTTACATAGGTGCAATAACGATTTAGTGTCACTGGCTTGAAATACTGCATCAATGTAAATCAGCTTTTATGAAGTATGAAAAGTCAACAGATATATTATATAATTCCTTTATTAGTAAGTCAATTTGACCCATATTTGCGAGGATTATTCACTAGTGTTTTCCCAACTGTCTTTAGTTTTAAGTACCTAAGTGAATTACGTCATTTGGTTGTATTGTAAACATAAAAGTGCGTATTGTTGGGAACTGAGGACGGTTGATCGGCCGGGCGGCGCGGCTGGGTAAATACGTTTTTGTAATTGCACTACTTACATCGAAACGTCAAGAACAGTAGGCTCTTGTGGCCGACGGCTGGCTGGCGCCTATCTGGCGCACACTCGTATACAACCGCGCGACGGCACATATTCCTTGGACAATTTCATCTCCTTCTCCTTGCTGTATCACGTTTTCAAGATCTTCATTATAACAACAGCAAATGAAACGACAAGCATTCCATACCATATGTTAAGTGGAATAAACATATACCTATGTTTATACTTTATGTTCTTGAAATCACCTCGGGTGCTTACGTTTGCTTTCCAACAATGCGCTTGCATTTTTCCACGAGAAAGCGGAAACGCGCGTGTCCCAACAATGGCTCGAGACTCGTGCTGAACCACATTCTACGCCTGTACTGTATATTATTCCAAGTACTACGGATAAGTTATGTTACAAATGACGAAGGGGCTCGTTTCGGGGACGTTGTTATTTACACAACGGAGGATTCAAAACAAACTAACGTAACGGACCAAACTATTACGAATCTTGGTGTTGTTTAGCTAACCATTCAAGTGGTTGGAATTTACCCAAACGATTGAAGGAATCTAAATATAAGAGTGTGTTTGGTAAGACATGGTGTTCTCCAAAATAATCGATAACGTACGCATTTCGATTTCGATCAAGTTCGCATTCTCCCTTAAACGAAGGGGTACGAAATCTTAGGGCCACTAATCCAATAATGCATCCCTCTTGTAGGGGCGATCGTGTTGTCGTTAACATATTTGCGATACTTTCTAGTAGAGCTACCTTGATTCTAAACAATCTTCCCACAGTATTCTGAATGAATGATAGTACCGTTATCATCATCAACCAATTACAATCTTAAAAAAAAAACTCATAAGTTTTCGAAAACGAAACTTGGTTATTAAAATTTTGGCATTTTTTAGTTGAATATTGGAATGATTTATGGCCCCATTAGCACTCCTTCATTTGGAAGCCAATTGACTACCTACGGAACTCATGAGGAATATGGAATTAATTATTTTAGAAAATTGTTCATTCGGGATAATGGACAGTACATACCTGCCGAAAACACCACAATTTTGTTTATCCTAAAATAAAATATCACTGACAGCTACTATAATAATGTTCGTCCTATTGTAATGTGCGGAGAATAAACTTAATAGCAGGAAACAAGCCCTTTGTGTTTTAACAATGTGTAATAGAATGACAAAAACTTTTTTAGTATCCAGGGCTGCACAATGCACCCGCGGGGCTGTCTTCGTCCGCCTTCCCACGTACTTCTCTTCTGTTACTGGAAGGATCGTAGACCGATGCAAACGTGTTATCATCTTCTACAGCACAACCATTATTCCATCGTTTTAGGTAAAGTGAAGCCTTTAAAACGGCCATAATAAGGCAATTTGTGAGAAGACTTATACCATAGTTTCCATTTCTCTTTCTAGTTGATGGGAGGTCTTCTCATGAATTCGTCTTTAGTTTAAGTTACTAACAACAGTGTTTTAAGTGCAAACCTGTTACTAACAATTTATGGATCTCTTGTTGTCCGAATTAAAATGATTTTATTATTATTAAATATGTTCCCCATTTCGAACCTTCGTGCTGGACGATTTTTAGCTTTCTAAACTCATTTAATCGTCTCCTCAAAACTGTAGACGAAATTCTTCGAAGAGATGCAGTTTGACAGATTGCTGGTATTGGATGTCATAGACAGATGCGTATTGCGACTGCGAAAGAGTTCAGCCGAGGAGAAACATTTTCAATCGTTTTTTTTACCTGGTCTGGCTCAAACTACGACTGACTAACTTTTCTCGCCTGTGGTCGGACTATAAAACTGCAGACATAGATTATTTTGATACTGCGAGCTGCGTTTTAATTACACATTTTAGCCTCTGTTATAGACATGAATTCAAAAACCGTCTATGAACTTTCAGACTACATGAACAATGGTGGTACTGTTTTACTATTTCGGCAATTTGTTTACAATACGTGAGGTAAAGTGTAAACTGCGCGTGTTATATTATATATATTCTAAACATGTTGAGTTTTTGTTTATATAATTTTATAATGAATAGCCTTTATTCGTAGCTTTCTGTAGTACTGAATTGGGGTCTCCCTTGTTTTACCGAAAAGAAATTGCCAAATTATCACTTCCCAAACAAATTTTCGCATAATTTCATTTGCCAAATTATTACTTTCCAAAAAATCTCTTTACAAATAATTGTTACGAAAACCTATGTTTGGCAAGTGAACGTTTGAACAATAACTTGTTCACCAACTAGTACTTTTACCATTTTTTATCTAGTCAAATATTTCACTTGGTATACCATATTTTACGCAAAATTAAATAAGCCAAATATTTGGTGTCGTCAATTTTAAACTTTATAAGATCTAACGTTGAAGACGTTTTATTACAAGGGTGCTTTTTCCACTTGGGACAAATTCTAATCAGGTAATAATAATGTTATTATAATTATATTATTTCTCTCGATAGCCTCCTAAAAATAATCTCTTTTTTCCATATTTTTTCTATATAATCTAGTCGTTTCTGGCACTCGCCGGCCGCTGCCGCGGCACTGCACCGCTCGCTGCGCTCGCTCGGCTCGTGCGTAGGTGGTCACAGTTTTAACCTAACCTAACCATTTTTTTTGAATTAATAACCTACTGTAACTAGTTCCATAAATAACCTAATGTCTAGTAACCATAAATTTGACTTGTTTCAGACAAATTCAAACACATAAGCTTACAAAGAAATACGCAAATGACATCAAATTTAACAAACAAGTAAAATGTTTATTTTTGCCTTTATATTTTTTGTCATAACAAATCATTTGACTAAACGTTTATTGCCTAAATATTGTTTGCTGTAATAAATCATTTGATTAAAGACCAAATGCCTTAATGACATTATCCTTGGTAATAATGTGCCAAGTAAACATTTGACCAAATGAAAATGTGCGTACTAAAATTATTCCAAATATTACATTGGTCTAAAAAAAGGTTGCTAAAATTTGCTTGGGTAATGAAAATTTGGTAAAATCTTTTCGGCAAAACGGCAGGATCCCACTGAATTGATTGAAATAGGACCGTCAAACGATTTCGTACACCGTTCGCTTATGAATTTTGAAGGAACTTATTAGTTTCTTCGTTTTTATCAACGTAATTATTGTTTGTAATGGTCTGCCAACCCAACTTGTGGTAAGGTAATAGTTAGGTTTTTGTGGGTATTGATTTTGTAACAAATCGATCGCTCCTTATGTAATGGAGCGGCTGTGTTTGGCACAGTTCTGCCCGAAGTGGTTGCACCTCGCAGATCTCGTGTGCGACTTTCACAACTTAACTGTTTTGTTATGAAGGCCTTGTCCGTGCATGCACCGTGAACGATTTACTAATAAACGTTAATTCTCTTGTTTTCCATATTTATTTCTTATGGCTGATAGCATATTACCACTTATTTAGTTAGTGCACTGCTGTGTGAAAATATGAAATTTTTGTATCACCGTTTTTAATGAGAAACGGTGTCCTCGCGTTACTTTCTACCGAGCCGAGACCTGCTTTCCACCACTACCATCGACGCGGGGTCCCTTACACGCATGGTCAATATACACATTTTCTTGTTTAAAAAGTTCTTCACTCACAGTGTTATTGCTTATCTAACTAAAGCCGATGCTAAAAGTGGCTGAAAGTTTAACTATATTTTCTCATACATTTCAAAATTTAGGCTGATTGAAAAAACCTGGTTAATCGGCAAGTGAAAATATTAAAATACAAGACTTGATTGTCGTTCAGATGAAGATATCAAATAGCTGAAACTTAGCTCTACAACACTGAACCTTAAGTTCATGACTGAAACATTTTTATTAAACACTAGCTTCCACACGCGGCTTCGCCCGCATCATATGTCGACAAATTATACACATAAACTTTCCTCTTGAATCACTCAATCTATTAAAAGCCGCATGAAAATCCGTTGCGTAGTTTTAAATATTTAAGCATACATAGGGATATAGGGACAGAGAAAGCGACTTTGTTTTATACTATGTAGTGAAGAGTACTAAAGTTATTTAATATAAAAGGTAACAACAATCGAACTAATGACCAATAATGTATTCAAATTACATAATACTCAACTTTTACACAAGGCTGTACGGAATTTCGATAGGACATTAATTTTCTTAGTGCATTGCATAAACGTGTAGACAACAAAAACAGAGTGTAGAAAGTACCAAAAGTTACGGCCATAAAAGATGGTACGTGATCGTTGGATTTGAATTAAATAATGAAGGTGCTGGCTGGGCGGTAATGATGGCACGTTTTATTTAGTCTTTTGCAAGCTTTAGCAATAAATGTCGTGGTTTTTATTCGAAACAGGTTCCGATTTGTTTTCATTCTTCTGCTTTATCAAAACCTTTTTAAACACATGCAGTTTTGAAAGCCATTTTAAGTTTGCTCATAAAATGACTATCCTTAACTGGTATGTAATTGTTTGTACATGTTTATAACACTATGCTTACGACTAGTGTTGAAATATCTATGTACTTTCAAATTTAATATAGTGTAATTCATTTACGTAGGTGCGTGCAAACCTTAACCTAATTGAGTGATGAAATGTGTTGAAAATCGGAAATTGGATGGAAAAAGCGATTCGACTTCTATGATTTTACGATCAGAACAACCTCTAAATAAACCTGGATTCTTAATTGAAAGAGAGCAGTTTGTTAGTTGTATACTGACTGACTAGTGAGTATTGTGCAAGTTAATTTATATTTTGTTAGTGAAGATGAAAGTGAAATTGTTACGTACGCATTCAAGTATTTTGGGACGTGGCTTGCATTTATTTATGGAGAATGTAATGTACCTTCATAAAAAGAAAGCTCTGTACATGAGTTTAGTTATGTTTAATGCATAGAACTACAAATACCGTACCAAATATTCAAACGATTCATGCCTTATTATGATTCAGTCTAATTAATTTTAATTTAAAGTGCTTGTTATTAAAATTATACGATGCTTCGTTTTTTTATCATGCTTATCAGAGAGTAAAAAAAATAAATAAATAGAATGAAGATCTTCCGTAACCTAGATTGATAACGCCGGAAATCGGCCGAAAGTTTGAGATAACGTTATTTATTTATTAAAATAAGGCGACGACCGCGGAGAATAACATTTGATAAAGACTTCTTGTAGGTAAAATATAAGTATATCCATACATTTTTACATTGCTTTACCCTATATTATTGGGCAAAGTAAAATGTCACGTACTATTTTGGTATCAATTTATATTTATTTGTGTCTGAGCGGTTGTCTGGCCCAAGGCGAATGGTCGGGGGCGCGACATTGAGTCACGCAGGGTGACGCAGGCGGGGTGCGCGCCCCGACACCCTATGACGTCATCAATCGTGACTCACACCTACCAATATAGGATTCGACCTCGCTTGGTCCGAACCGAGTTTAGACTGCAAATGAAATGTGAAACGCTTTGAAAGGAAGTCGTCAGGTTTTATTGTAATTTCACCCTTCTACGGTTATTCTTGCTGACGATGACGGCTTACAATATTATGAATGAAGCGGCGAAGTTTTCATATCGTATTTATGATTCACTATCTCTTAAAATGTCAGATTATCATATCAATTTGAGATCATGGTCGTAAACTATTCTAAAATGAATTCTCATAGCTTTCTAAAAACCTTCAGCATCAAAGTTTTGCTTTGATGAGAGTTTAAGAGTTTCATTGCGCGTTGGTTTCTTTAATGATCATTATAATATGTACTTAGGTATTAATTATAAACCGCAGTCTTTAGCGTAAGTTAAACAAATGAATGTGTCACTTTTGTTATAGTTAAACAAATTTGAACTGTGTCATCGGCCATTAGGATTCTCAACACATTTACAAATTACTTTTTAAATTTGAACATCATTGCGATAAAGTCACAATCTCTATGGAGGTTGACATTCTAACCTAAAAGTAATTAAAAAAAATTGTTAGAGGTTTATGAACTCTTATTAGATGTAAGCGTTTAATTCGGCTTAGTAAATGTTGTTAGTTAGCAGACCGTGAAGATAAATGACCAGAACGTATTAAATATTTTACATAAACCATCGAAATTAATGTTACAACTTATGACGTATTTGTTTACATTTTCAATCTTGATTTATTATAACCAAAGCCGAACTCAGAACTGGTATTGGAAAGTGTAAGTAGGGCCTAGGGGTCGGTTGGCATTTGTAGTGTTATGGATATATATTATGTCACCTGTAGTGAGTCGTTATGCAAGTCTACTTCAATTACATAAAGTAAGAGCAGAACTTGTAAGTCGTGGGTGTATCAAAGGGCGCGGGTTTCTTGTGTAACTGAGGGGCTCCATTTCTGTGTACAGGCCAAAGCAGTATTTTTTAATTTGACACGTGCCTATCTTGGTACTAATGATTTTAGTGTTGGTAACGATACCGACTGACGTCGTTCGAGAGGATTATCTACGTGTTTAGACTAGATCAGATAAGTAGGTACTTAACTACTTACCCTACCTAATAAAATTAGTAAGTAAGAAATGAATAAATAGGCAGTAATTAGTTACTGTGACCACTGATTGCCTACTATAATGCACCGAACGAACTAAGTTATCAGTAGGAAAATAGATTATAATTGTTTTTTGGCTTAAAATATTTGTGCAGCTAGTTTACATTATCCTAGTTGACAATATGTGTGTTAACTACAGAATAACGGTCAAAATATGTCATTACCTCAGAACCTACTAAATAAATCGTTAGTTTTATCGGTCAGATCACTTGTTCGGTAATTTTAATCCATGATTCCTAATCCATACTAATATTATAAATGCGAAAGTAACTCTGTCTGTCTGTCTGTTACCTTTTCACGCCTAAACCACCCAACCGATTTTGCTGAAATTTGGTATGTAGATAGTTTGCATTCATGAGAAGGACATAGGCATATTATTTTTTGGAAATTCAACCCCTAAAAGGGTTACAAGGGGTGGCAAAGTTTGTATGAGAAAAATATTTTTATTGCACATTTTTGCTAGGGTAGGTAGGGTAGGTAGGGTAGGTAGGGAGGTTAGGTAGGGTAGGTAGGTAGGGTAGGTAAGGTAGGTATCATAGTTAAGACAGGACAACGTCTGTCGGGTCAGCTAGTCTATGATATCATTTGACTTTATATATATATCTATATATAATCTCTTTAAATATTGTGGTGAGAAATAAATGAATTTATTATTATTATTATTATTACTTTTCTATCTTTCACTTAAACAATTTCTTTCAAAAGTACGCAAAGAACAATTTTGTATTCGTCCAATTAATCAATGGAAAGACAGAACAGAAAAGCAACAAACACGGAATCTACATTCCTCATTTCCAATAACGATAAAAACGAAATAATTCAAGAATCATGCGAAATAAATTAAGAATTACCAAGCAAATTCTGCGGCGATCCAACATTCACTAAAGCTAAATTATCTCGAATTATTTAAAAGAATTTATTGATTATGTATAATTTATTAAACGTCTTAACTTATCAACCAATGACTTTCTCGGCGGCTCTGTGCAAAATTTCTCTCTCGCTATTTGGTGTAAAGCACAACAAAGACCCATTTGCTGTGCAGTTGTCCAAGTGTCTTTACACCTTTACTTTTGAGGAACGAATGATAGCCACTGATGCTGCAATTAATATGGCCACGTACTGGGCTCAAGTGATTTAAGAAAGTACCATCGACACGCAAAGGAGAAAAACGACATTTTTAATAAACCTAAACTATTTCAATACACATTTAAAGTTTATTTCTGTAAATTTATGTGCATTTTAATGTCCTTAATATACAGCCTAATTTTTATTAATAAGGCTCCAAAAGTTTGGCTTGGCTGGTCCCATATTTATTTAAATATACTAGTTTTTTTATTGCAGATTGCATATTTCGCATTCGGGTAGTTTAGATGACAGTTGATAGCTGTTTTTAGGAAACATTATTTACTTATTCGGTATAGACTATGGTTCTTTCCTCAAAAGACCATTTCAGACACCATCCTACATGATCTTCATATGAACTGACCAAGATTATTATGATTACTTGTAAAACTGTTTGTAAAAACCTATATTTCCAAAAATAAAATCATTTATCACTTATCTAGGTAACATAAGTTGACCGCGACTTTGCCTGCGATTCGGGATAAAAAGCAGCTTGTGTCCTTCTCCAGGTCAATGTCTACAAAATTCATCTAAATACGTAGTTCACATAGTCATATAATATTAGTAAGATAAGACATGTTATTTGGTGTAAATAGCAATATTAGTAATTCGTTTGCAAGCGTTTTAATGATCGTCCATTTTCTAGACAGGTCGTATATATCTTGTTCTAGCTGATACTTTTTTCATTCAATATATTCTAGCTTTTATTTAGTTATTTAAATGTGTCATATAAAAGCTGTAATTCCGTTGACGTAAACAACTCCATAATATACAATATTGATTTATCATAATAATTGTTATAGAAATCTGTGAATTGAAATAGGTACAGCGAATTTGAGTCATGGCAAAATAATACCAATGTTTGTATTATGTGTGGTGTGTGTTCAGTGCATCACTTTTGGCTATCAAGCATTAGGTATTTATGCGTATAAGTCAATAAAAATAACTATGCCACATGATTGGGAATAACCGGGACATGGAGTTGGCCAAGTTATTCTTAGGAAACCATAAGGAGATGTATTTTTATGTTTGTTTGTAGCGCAAAAAGTTGACTACGGGCTGATAATTCAATAGAAAGAAAGACTTTTTGTCAGTAGTCTTTTGTCTTATTAATAAATGTCGCACTTTGACAGTTTTTGCCGGACTGTGCGACAGAATACACCAGGTTTTGTTTTTGAATAGAAATTAATGTCAAAATGTAAAATTTTTTCTTCAGAGGGCAGACTACCACCTCTCATAATCCTCTCAATAATACTTCCATTTGGAAAGAGATGGAGCTATACCACAAGATAACTAATAGTACCAACGTAGCTATACGTCCTGTTTGGCTCGGTCTCATTCTCACACAGTAAGTAATATTAAAATGATACTACTGCTATAAGACGTGGTGGTTCAAATCAAGATAAGTTGTCTGACAATTCAAATATTGGCCCTAATTATTTGTTTTTCAAACTGGTTTTGAAGAAGAATATGGAAATGTGTACATTTTTTGTGCATTTCATAAACTTCACATAATCTTATCTAATCGTGCAGGTATTATTGTTTGATTAACAAACGATGAGTAATGAGTGCTAATCAGCAAAGGACAGGGACAGGGCATTCCTCCACTCTGACTCATCGGCGGACGAGCATTCGATCAAACAAATCTGTTTTGCCGACCCAGACTGTTCCGGTATGACTCCGCCCCGTCCACACTTCCAATAAATGTTGATGACTTCGAGACATACCGGAAGTGGACATTGTGCAAAATGCATGAGAAAACTCACGAGTAGCGTCTCCCTGCATCAATAACATACGTGCAGCTATACATATGATTGTTTAGCTCTTCACACGTTTGTCCGACTATAAAATATATCAGATATTATAATCTCGTAAACCATTCGTGTTATACGATACACTTGTCGTGGTGTGTGTGACATTGGCATTCAGGTGAGACGTTCAGATACCTAGAACGCAAGGTCATTTGCCATACCCGTTAGCAGTTTAATTGTATTGTTAATATTTTTTCAATAAAGCTACTGACTCTAACCAAATGGCCTGATTCATTTGAAATAATTAATTTTGAGAAATATTTACAGCCGGTTTTCGCAAAGTAGTCCACAGTCAGGCCGACTAGGCTCTTAAAATTCTAGAATGACAAAATCATGTTAGGCAATTAAAATTAATAGATCTGCTAACTGTCCAAGATCGTTAAATTTTACATGGCTAGATAACGAGCTGTGTAGGCAGACGTTGTTGATATTGTGTTGCTCTGACAATATTTGGTTATCGCGTGAAGAGACGTGCCAATTACCGAGTATTGATGGCGCCGACCGTGTCGCGGTTGTGCACGAACGCGGTGACAACTGACAGGTTCACTGACACACCCGCCCTGGCCGCCAAATAATGACATACATTGTATGGGGATTAGACAAAATTACTGTAAAATTATCTAAGTAAACAAGCCAAGACGTTAAGTCCTTCGTCGCGCGGTACGTTCGCCGCATCGAGTGTAATTTTAAATGAAAAGATAATATCAACGTAAAAAGTATGTAAATTACTACGAAGACAGGGTTATAAATAGAAGACCCGTTTCAGGACTCTTCTTATAACATCGATGTACTTGGTAGACCTATAAATTATTCCATAAGGGACGATGAAGCCATTTATGTCGAAATAGCTTCTGCCAGCGGTTTCGCTCGTATGGATGTCGTAACCCCACGGGAACGTACCTACTACCTGGATAAAAATCCTATGTGCTATTCCAGATTATAACCTATTTCTGTGCCAAATTTCATGCAGATCCGTTTAGTAGTATTTAATTTGCGTGAAAGACTAACAATACAAACACACACACACACACACACACACTTAAATTAGACAATACTATCAACACAATAATCCTTGATACTACTAAAGGTTCTTTGTTCTTCTAAGTCCTAAGATCTTGTTTTAAACTAGTAATAAATTTATTATTTATAATGATTATATTATTAACATCGTAAAAATGTTACAATGCATATATTTATGGCAAATTGTCACGTATCAACTGTCAAATATGAATTTGAATCGTAGTAATTAGCCAAGGTAGTCGGTAGAACACGTGTCGGTAACCGCGCTGGGTGTGCTCCGCATACTGATGACTGTGATCATGGTCTGAACATTGCGTGTGCGCATTCCTTGGCCCCGGCGGCGGCGCCGCCCACCAACCGCCTTTTTGAACCACACTCCATCCAACGCTTCTCGATAATTTGACACTTGCTATCTGGTTCACGCATTTCTAAGATTCAAAAGTCTAGGTGACCTTGTATTTAAAGATAAGACCTGATCTTAGGCTAAGTCCATTAAGAGCTCAAATATTTATATATTTTTGGCTAATATTCATTTATGTTCCATTTCTGTACGCAAACTTGTGTCTCGGTCTTCTGAATTAGCATGTAATGAATAAACTTGTGCTCCACCACAGAATACGAGCTTACTCCTCTAATTAAGTAAATTACATCAGTTTAATGTAATTGTACAAGGTGCAGATTAAGTTTCGCACTAAAACGTACGTCAAACGTATCACAGTTGTCACAAATCAGGTTCTCCCACGTCCAGTCGAGCCACTGTCGCACTGCCATGCCGTGCGGACTTGTGCGATGTCTCTTCACCATCAGGGTTAACGAACCGACCGACCACACTAACACATAACCATTGTATTTTTTTTAGCGTGATTATTATAGTACCTACGACAGCGACATACATTCATTTCTTAACTGTAAAGAGGCATTGGTAATTTATTACTGATAAAATACACAATCATTTTCGCTCAATAGCAGTCAAATACCTTATTCTGCAAGTCAAGTTCACTAGTATCCGATAAGATAATATCTTTTTAATTTGCTACGTAACTCGTGGCCAATGATCGGCTAGACGGCTATTCATATTTGACGGTTAATTTAATATTTCGAAGGTAAAACGCTAATGACAGGCTTTTTCAACACAACGGTATATTTCTTGGTCTGTCTGTATAGACCGCATATTAACATAAGAAACACCTTTGTCTACGTTCTCTGCCATGATACTCGATTTCCACTGTCTCAATATATAGTTTGATGCCGTTACTTAGATATGAGACTAGCTATTTTAAATTTGAAAATTGATAAAGAAAGTTGAAGAATAAAAATGTCGATCAATGGTACTAGCGATATGGTCTACAAATAAATATTGTTGTACCTGTGTGTTGGTTTCACAAAAATGATAATTTGCCACAATAGTTTACCGGCCACACGAACTATGTCAGCGAATACTAATAAAATCTCAACTTGTAGAGTCCTAGAGACAGTTGAATTAAAAAATAATGGTCCAAATCAAGAAAATAAAAAACGGCGACAAGATAAACACATTAATGTATGTCAATTTAGTCCAAGCAACGTTCCTACAATAGTTGGTTCCTCGTCTATTATTTCTTTATTGTCCCACTTCTGTTTTATTAATTCATCAAATATACAGACGGTATCCTCTCTTCATACGGGATCGAGATACTTAACTAACCATCTCCATTCCAGAGTTTTAGAACTTTTTTGAATATAAATGTTTGCGAGTCACTGTCATGTCTAAAAATATTCTATTCACATTTCATATTATGCGTGGCCACAAAACGTTCATTGCAGTTGAGTAGTGTCGCTACGCATTCAATTAATGCTATTAGACGCCAAATATTATCACGTCCGTTATTTGTTTGAACGTACAATACTAGAGTAATAATAAATTATGTCGTTACGAGTCATGAATTCATTATAATGCAATATTAATGACATGTGCAGGAATGAGCTTTTAAATTGGAGGTGTTTAAAGTGAGAGCAGTGTCGTTGCACTCGGTATACGTAGCTGAAGAGTCAAGGGCGAATGGGAAGTACAGTCGCGTGCGCATCACGGCACGCGATCGCAATCCCGTCCGTCCGCCTCATCACCCTCGGTGGGAATGGAAAGGTCTTTTGCAGAAATACATCCATTTATGAAACTGGGATTAAGCTGGAAGCACTTCCCACACAACCGTAAATTGTTAAAGGAAAGAACTATAGTATAGCTATACTCTAGCTTAATAAGGTGCATCAATTATTTCAAATTTAATAATGAGAATGAATAACCTAAGGTCGACAACAGCAGTTATCGGTATTACTCGCCAGTTTCCCGCTGGGTTGGCTGGCTATCGCCACCGTTTCCTCTGGCTTTTATAATCATTCGGTATTTCATTGTTTTGTTGTACATATACTTTAAAAATAAAACGTAATTAATTAAAACTATGACTAAACAATAAGCTAACAGCTACCGTCTGTATAATTATTATTTCTCTTTGTTCACAGGATCAGTATGATAACTTAGCCGCCCATACACATAAAGGAATTGATTTTTTAGACAAATATGGAAACTTCGTAAAGGAGCGGTGTGCTATTGAATTAGAATATGCAGGAAAACTCAGGTGAATAAACTTATTGAATACACTTTCAAATTACATAAAGCAAAAATTTTATTTTAAGGTTTAAAAGTTGAGTTAACTTTCTTTATTAACGGCTAAGCCCTCGTTCGCAAGAACGATTTTTTTTTCGAACAATGGATTTTGAACGCTGGGCTTGACAGCGACAGTTGAAAATCCTGTGCGCGATAAACCACCGCGCGATATTTTTACGTTCGTGTGAACTTGGGCAGTAGTAGTAAGACATCTTTTTGTGCGATTTAGATGCAATGCTAGTATTAAATCTGCGATAAGACCATTTTATCTTGTTGGTATTATCTAAATTATCTTTTAAATAACGATTACTGCTGCGTGTGCGATTATTTAACACGATAATTTTACAGCGTGCTTTTGTTTATGAAAACCAGTGTAGGAAAATTATATTTTTTTTTACAGGAGGCTTGTCAAAAACTATCAACCAAAAAGAAAAGAAGAAGATGAATACCAGTAAGTATTTGAATTTTATTGAGCTTCGTGCCCAAAAGGATATGAATCATGCAGTTTTTTCCAAGAACTTCTTATTTACTTACGAACGTCACAAATACCTGAACTTTTCCTTTGCAAGGCCGTTGATTCATCGCTAATCTTAACTTTATAACGCCAGCGATAAAAAGAAAAGTAAAATCAACATGGGACTGTAAAAATTGTAGTGTGCATGATATACGAGTAATGTCATGTTACCCCAAGGCAGTTTATCGGAAAACTGAATTTGGCACGCCAATCGTACAGCCAAGCAGTTTTACGGTTATTTGGTGACGCTTAATTTATGCGACTATAATATAACGTTGGTTGCACAATATTTTGTGCACCACAGAAACGAGTTTCAGTTCTTGCCGAAATCGGATCAAGAATTTTTTGTTTATTATTTGGAACTGATGATACATTGATTTCGATCCATAAAAAAACCCATCTTTTTATGACTTTCAAATAAGCATTTATATTAAGTCTAAAACGTCAGAATTAACTATTTGAAACGGTCAAAAATAAAATATAAAATCACATAGATAAAAGACCGCTCCGTCGAAAAACTTCCATCACCACACAGAAATTAAATGTTGTGGGAAGATATGATTGTAAAATTTCATTTAAATACAACAATCCGTTTGTCCAACCATTATTATATTTCATACAAATCACGTACAAATTCCGCGTTTTGACAATTCATAAAAAGTAACGTTATTGACTACTGTTTCAAATACCCAATTGCTTACTTTTTCATAATCTGATATTGTGATCGAACATTCAACCAAAAATCGTTCGCAGCCCCATAAAACTTAGGTACTGCACGCTTGTTTACTGCTGTAACAATGTGTAACAATCATAAAATTTTCAGGTATACGGCGTGTAAAGCATTTAAACATTTACTTCAAGAGTTAAACGATTTCGCGGGCCAACGGGAAGTGGTCGCGGAAAACCTACAGTCTAATGTAGTACGAGAGTTGCATCTACTCGCCAAAGAGCTGCGAGAAGAAAGGAAGGTGAGGAAATCATTAATTATGAATATCCTTTCGCAAATTGTTCTAATGTTAATCATTCATTCTCGGCTGCCTCAAACGGGTTGTGTAGTTCGAACCGCCTTGGTGAGCCTGGGTTCAATCTTCAGGTTTGGCGAGGTGGTACTGGGTATTTCTATTAGGAATTTCTCAGTAGCAGGTAATAGCTCGGAAGTCTGTCTGTTTGTCCAGTTATTGTCTATTTGGAATAGGCTCGCTGGCGATATGTGGGCTAAACGAATTGACCACTGTGTGCCAACCTCTTCGGTAAACAGATCTGTAGTGCTATTCTGTAAACCGTGAAAATGTAGCTGAAGTCAATAGTGTCAATCCCTAGCATTAGGTGGAACGACAGCTCACTTCACGCCACCTCAGCCAAGTTATCACGGTGAGATTTTTACAGAATCGACAGGCTGATGTTCTTTTCACATTCTCATAATGTTCTACAACAGATATTAGCGCTGCATTACTAATAAAGTATCCTACATAACACAAGTCGTGCAGAAATTGTATGTTAATAATACCTAATGTTTATTAAGGAAAAATATAATTAACACGTATGACTAGTGCTGGCACGATAAAAAACTGCAGCGACTTACGGAAAAAAAACATGTTTGTTTTTATTCAAAATATGTCAACGGAAACAGTCACGTAGACATCTCTGTCTATGCTGTAATTATCACCTGATGCTATCACAGTTCTGAGGTTCCATTTGTTGCAGTAAACTTTAGTTTTTTGATAGTTCTCCGAGCAACGTTTCGTTTCATTTAACATACTTCTGAGTTCTGAGACGCCACAATACTGTATGGCATGCCCGGTACCTTAACGCAGGGCTTCTAAAAATAAACATGACTACATCGAGTCGCTTATAATTCAAAATCGAATCTTGGGACTTAAATAACTCCGATCTTGATTGTCTTCCTTGTAACTTGTTGTTCTTTTGATTATCCAATGTTGTGTTTAATTACAGCAACATTTAAACGAAGGTGCAAAACAAATGGGAGTGTTGAACTCATCGATAGGTTCTTTGGAGCGGGCAAGGAGATCGTACGAGCGAGCGGCCAGGGAATCGGAGCGAGCACTGGAGACCTTCCAAAAGGCAGATGCTGACCTTAATCTGAGGTGATTATCTAATATACTACTTCACTCCACCGATAATACTGTCTTGACCCAGAAATTGTACAGCTGATTAAACAGTGCGTAAAGTGTACAGCGAATTGTAAATGCCGTGGTAATCGAATTTTAATGCTGTGTTATTTCAATGCTAACATTGATTTCGTTGTTAACCGAATTTGATCTGCGGTTCTTTACATTTTTTCTTAAACGAGAGTCTAAATAATAGTCATATTTATCAGTGTGGGCGTAAGTTGGCAGCAAGAAAATATATTCTTGACCTCATAAACAATGACGGGTTGGCATAGGTTCAATACTTAATGCAGCACAATGGCAAGGGTAAACCGTATGGGGTTGAGGATGCCACAGTGTCTGAAGGATTCATGCCAATTTTTCTTTTTGTCTTTTAAATAACATGAAATATTATGTGACTCGAACGAACCTATGTTTATTAGCTCCTCGAACTAGTGATTCGCTTGATAAACAGGGTGGCAGGATCATTGACGCGCAATCTCATACTGTGGTTTCAGTACATGATTCTGGACCATGTATGGAACAGCAATTTTTTTTATAACCCTCGAAAAATTTCAGCGCATTGTTGTAATTTTTTGTCGGTAGTAAAAAAAATAAACAATTGTTTCATACAACCTACACGGTCAAAATGTATAGACCAAGTAATTTTTAAACGCGAAATTTCTACGCGAAGTGATTTAGGATCATGTGCTGATTTCATGGTTACAGTTTCGCGTCGTTGTTCGTCGTTCCCTGTCACCATGTTTGAGCCAAATCAGCTTGAGCCACTGCTGGTAACCGTTGCGGTCAGATGATAACCTGTACAAGATATATTTTACTTTATTTTATCGGCCCATTATACGTCTACTATCTTTAATGGGCCTGTTAATGAACGCAACCATTAAAATACGCGTCGGAGGGACACTCACCGTCTTCTAGGATAATTATTTTAGTCGCCGTTTTACGACACTTGCTGGAACACGGGACGGTTTCCAATAGTTATTCTTACTAATTATTGTAAGAAAGCTTGTTCCGTTTTTTATTACATTAAAATTAATTTAATTCGAATTGCAGTCGAGCGGAGGTGGAAAAACAGAAAGCGAATATGAAGATCCGGAGTCAAGCGTGCGAAGACGCGAAGCAAGAGTATATGGATCAGCTGCGCAAAACAAATGAGGCGCAGCGGCAGCACTATGAGCAGCGACTGCCGCATGTCTTCAAGCAGTTACAAGTGAGTTACGACTTACGACCTTTTACTTTGTCTACATCTTCGTCCAGTTGAAAGTTGTCCACCTCAGGACATAGGTTTCTCTCTCAAGCATGTTAAAATTATAGCTCTTGTGCTTCCAGCTTTCTTCAAAGTCGTCAAAGTCAAAGTCAAAACATTTATTTCAAATAGGCACAAGAATGGCACTTTTGAACGTCAAAATGAACAAGAAATAGAACTGATTCTAGTCGCCCCTTCCAAAAAGTAGTTTCGTGTGGAGAAGAATGGGCAAGAAACTCCACCGTTACTCTTTTAAAATGTTTCACAATGTTTTGTATACATGTATTATAACATTATATGTGAAGACGATGTACCCAGAATAAAAACAATACATCACAAAAGGTGAAAAGAAAAACACATGTAGCAGTGGCAAGTAAACTTAATTATGTCATAAGTGCATCAAAAATCAAAATAACTCATTCATTTTAGTATTCTTGCTCAGGACTTCGCTGTACTCACGAGTAGAACTGTATCGCGATAACGTGATCAGAAAAGTTGGGTCTATTCTTATTTTTCTACTAGCTGCTATACGCGGCTTCGCCCGCGTGGTCCTATTTTTTTAAGTAGCGTAAGTCCCTCCTTAGAACATCAACTATTGGTCAGTGAAACTCCCGTCAAAATTGGTCCAACTGTTTCGGAGTTTAGTCTGAATAAACAGACAGACATAAATTTAAAAAATAGATTTTTGTTTTATGTACCGTATATATATGTACTTTCCTATACATTTAGCAAAAAGCTGTTATTTTGGTCATTAGTCATTACAAACAGACACTTTGCTTTTATTTATTTGCATAGAAAATGACTTTATTTAGTTTTGACAGCGTTTGGATAACCTATGAGTCTAGTCTCATGTCAATTATTCATTAAACCTTATATCTTTATCGTTTTAATTGACACAACATAGTCCGTAGTAGTTTCCGAGAGAGAAAAATAACGAACAATATTAATTTCTTAGTAGACAGGTGACCAACAACAACAGCGCTTTTAGGTTAACTTAACGATCAACCATAAATTCACACTAAAAAGCTCTTTTGAATTTTGGATATCTCACTTTGGTTTCGAGTGACAAATACCGTTAGGACACAATCTGCGACATCTATCGTGTATCTTAAAATAATCTAGTAGAAACGCAACCCGCACGACGACCTAGCGCATAAATTACAACACTAATGGTTACTGTCAAGAACGATAGTGTACCTACCATATTTAAATAATATGCCCAGTTTCTTAACAATATATCACTTTTTTCTTTCTATATAACAAGAACATTATTTTGTTTTATTTAATTGCTATTGTCAAGAATATTGAATTATAATTCATGACACTTGGAACACGTTGATAAATGAAAATCTGTCATGTTGCTTGTAAATTGGTTCGTTTACAAGGTGCTCGCTGTTATTATGAGTTTTTATATGAAGTACTATTTTTTCCAAGAGCCGTAACTTTCTTGTGGACGTAAACATGAGTCATTGTGTGAGTTTGAAGAAATTCAGGAAAATGTTGGGCCCAATAGTGCAACCACTTTGTATGGTGCATTCTGGCGGAACGCCAACTAGGTCAAATGGGAGAGACATGCATAAAACACGTCCACTATTTTCGTATAATTTTATACGGAAACGTATTTATTCTTTTAACAAGTGATCTTCATGTTTGCAGGACTTAGATGAGAAGAGGATAAAAAATATCAAGAACTTCATGTTGAGTTCAGTGGACGTGGAACGGAAGGTGTTTCCGATAATCATGCAGTGCCTCGACGGTATGGAGACTGCAGCAAATAGTATTAATGAAAAAGAGGTACGTAAACTTTGATTTTTTTATTAATTTTTTTAATTTAAGAGCATTTTAGTCTATTAATAACTTCTGCCTGCGACTACATTGGCGTGGAAGTCGTAAGATAACCAATATACGAAAATAACAGCCAAGTTTTAGTAAAAAAATACCACGACTTCCGACACCACATCGCATCGCTCGCGCTGTTTTTTTCGTGTTTTTCTGTTCGAAAGTAACTTGATGGTAAATAAATTAAGCCTATCACTATTCACAAGAACTGGACTGTCAAATGCAAAAATTCGACTGACAGTTCCAGAGATTAGCGTGTTCAAACAAACAAACAAAAAAGTAACAAATTAACTCTTCAGCTTGTGTTATATTTACTCGAGGCAGTATAGATTAACTCTGATTGATTTAAGACTTGTGTAAAATAGTGAAAACAGCACGAAGCTTCACTGAATCACATTCCTAGACACGCATTGTCATGAGTTAGGTACATGAGACAGTGATTCATAGAGATTGTTTAATCTGAAACTCGAGATAATTACATTCTTCTGCATATTGCGACGCATTTTGGTATTGATATTCTAATAGCAATTATCCACTTGTAATAAACACGTGGAATGAATATTGTATATTTCATGTACTGATACTGGTCATCTTTCAAGTTAACATAACATTAGAATTGGTGTCACATATTGTATGGCTTGTTCATTGTTGATCAACCGAACGCTGACTAAAAACAGTTTTAAACTTAGCCGTCGTAATGTTCTCATGATACATAGTTTACTATCTAATGATTCAAAGAAAATAGTTTATTAGCAGCATAATAAACATTTTATAAGGATCGTTAAACTAAGAATTGGGTTATAATAGTAGTCACGGCGAGTTTTATGGCCTCTCGAGATCTAACAACAACTTGCGACCTAAAAACTAGTGCCAATTAATTCTTGGCATCGTTTGAATTTTTCACATAAAAAATCGACATGTAATGACGTCGCACTTTATATGTACGTATACGAGTATTTACTCCATACATGGTCAATAATGTGAAGTTTAGATCCAGATTATACCCTGCTTTAATATTATTTTTGGGATGCTAACAGAGGAGCTCGTGGCTAAGTACTAACAGCCGCATAGGTGACCATCTTTACATACCGAGACACCTCCGTGCCTCGGAAAGCACGATAAACTGTTGGTCCCGGCTGTCATTTGTGGATCTTTGACAGTCGTTACGGGTCGTCAGAAGCTTAAAAATCTGACAGCTGTAAAGTACAGTATTGCCCAGTTACTGGGTTGTAGAGGTCAGATAGGCAGTCGCTCCATGTAAAATACTGGTATTCAGCTGCATCCGGTTAGACTGGAAGCCGACCCCAGCATAGTTGGGAAAAGGCTAAACAGATGATGATGGATGCTAACATTACTTTTCTTTCTTTACTGACTCTCGTGTACGGATTCTCAGCGATCTGAAATCAAGGTTTATTATTATTTTTACAGGACACAAAATTAGTTATAGACAGGTATAAGTCAGGTTTCGTGCCGCCCGAAGATTTTGCTTTCGAGACGGCTTCGGGCGCCGATACCACGGACTCAGCGACAACCCACCATCACCCACATAACCACCTCACCGCGGCGCGCGGCACCGTATCCGGGAATAAGATCAAGAAGAGAGGAGGACTCCTGTCCATCTTCAGCTCCAATAAGGTGAGATGAACATAGTGATGCTCTCCAAGTGTGATAAGGACAGGTGCTTTGGGTCAGGGATGTTATGGATATGAAATTTCGGATAAGGATTGGATACGGATACGGATATGAAATTATTTCGGATTATCCGTTAGTCTAGGATCATTTTGGTTACGGATAGTAAAATACAAATAGCAAATAAACCGCGGAACTTGCCTATTGTTTTTCATATTCTGGTTACGAGAGGTTGTATCGAGTCTACCTCTGATATTCTTAAAATCTTTTGGGTAGTCTTAATTAGGTTCCGCCCCTATCCGATATTATCCGAAACTTTTATTTCGGATTCGGTTACGGTTACGGATTTTTTTTATTATCGGATATCCGAAATATCCGGTTACGGTTACGGAGCTCCCTAACATCCCTGCTTTGGGTTATTCGGTCATGTTATTGTACTACGTAATAACCAGTGGATATATCCAGTAGAGGTAGTAGGAGTCAATGGTTCTATATTATTATAGGCAGGGTTTTATGAAGACAACGTTGAACCAATAACGGTTCGCACATTTTTATATCAAGTTTATTCATCTGCCGTTAATGTATAATAATAATGTGCCGCATGTGTGAGATCTAATGGTGACTTCATAACGTAGTTAGGATTATTATTTTGTTCCAACTGCTATTTTATCTATCGTATTCAAAAATACGTTGGATATATTTTTATTTTGGAAGCAAATTATAAGGTTATGGGGCTGTGTGCTTGAAATTATGTATGGGCTTCATATCAGCTTATTTGACATGTTTTAAAAAAAAAATATTATTATCTACTTGCATGGTATGGTACAGACGCCAGCACATCAAGCTATCCCTAACTGTCAAATTTTCTCAATTAAAAACAAACCTTGTCTTTGCAATAAAATTGAATTACTATCAAAGAAATTTGACAGATTGTGGTAACTTGATGTGCTGGCCTCTGTACTACAAATTTATTTATTCAATTTTTACAACACTATTTGATGTTATATAATTTTTATGTTATTACATTTGTTCATTATTTACACAGCTGGCGTATGGTCATGAAACGTGTACCTATTATAATTCAATCAATTGAACGAGGATTACTGTAAAAACAATGACTAAACGCCAGTGATTCAAATTTTTTTTTGTATGTGTAAGTTGGAGGTACTAATTTATTTTTATCTTTCAATCCCTGTACGATCCCTACCTAACATGGGTACAAATAACAACCAATTGATATTTTGGCTGTCGGCGTTGGTGCCATGTTAAATGGAAAAAGTAAGTCACCCTGCGGTGGTGGGGATGTAAGTCATTGGCATGAGTCACTAGCTTCTGTTATTGATAAACAACAAGCAATTATAAATAACACCGTCTTAAACAATGTTTCATACAATACTTGTACTTTCTTTTTTTTTTTTCAATCTGTCAATGTTATTTATAAACGTTATTTTATGACTCAGAAGTTGCGCGGTCTTTTATTAGGCCTTCATTATTCTGCCCCTTAATGATAATCTGTATCTATATTGAATTGTGGGACTGACTGCCCAAAGACTTGTAATTATTGGGCATGTCATGATAGCAACTTCAGCTAAAATTATTGGATGTATAGGTAACCTCACGTCCTTGGTAACAACTAGACTGACAGTGCGTTAATTTCGTTACACTAAGAACTAACTCGAAGTCCAAGTGTTGATGAATGTCATGCAGGTGAACTTACTAGGGATCTATCCACTGAGATATCTACTAAAGTTCATAAAATAACGTTGGCAACAAAATTTCCGACACACTATCCAGCAAACACTTTTATGTTGCGTGGTCACACCTTTAACTATCGACATAATACCGCTTGTTGCGGCCGGTCGCCGGTCGGTCCGGAGTGTTTCTACCCCATGTTAATGTTGTTTGTTTGCCTCCCCCGTCCCGCGCGCGCCGCTAACGCTTGCCACAGAAGATTGTCGAGGCCTGCAACTCGATTAAGGTCAGTCCCGTGTGACTAGAGGATTCAATCCCAGGATCCCGGCACTATACAAGTCCCGAAAAAATCGGGATAAAAATTTTCTTTTTTTTATTTTCTCCAAAAAAGCGTTTTCAGTCTGAGGATAATAATAATTGTATGATTCCTTGATACTCGATTAGGTAATTTGTCAATAATAAAAAAAAGTTATTTTTTTTGTTTTTTTCCGAAATGCTATCCCCGGGTTTGTCTATTTATAATCCCGAATTTTCGGGCTTGGAAATAAGGGCCGGGATCGAATTCTCTGTGTGACTCGTGTGTGCATTCGGTGGCGTGTGATGAGATTGTTTATTGATCTGCTAGTATAAGTTACGTCGTTTGTTATATCAACGATAGTGTCTGTGTTTTGATTGGATTGTTGTGTGATGAATGTAAACCTATGTGTGTTAGGTGTGAAGCATGCTCGTGTGAGATATTACGTAAGATCTCTGTCACTTTGTCATAGTAGTCGGAGGCTGCTATTGATGGAATCGTGGCTGACGGAGCATCTTACTGAGAATATGAACGCAAACATCTATCTATCTTTGACAAAGAATTTCTGCATATTCTTTGCAGCCAGACTCAAGATTCCTAATAACAATAAAATTAAAATCGTTGTTGTTGAATGATGGCGTGAAATTCCTCGCAAATTGCTCTCAATAGTATGATTTATGTATGAAACAGTAACGTAATGAGTAATGTGATTGTTTCTTGAGATGAACAATAAACTCTCTCTGCGACACACAGTTGGGTGGTGCGCTTGTTCTAACTTACCATGCCTGCACGGCTTCCATTGGTTTCAGCGCACTTGCATTCTGTTTTCATGTTTATATTAATTGTTTATAGATGTCGTGACTAATTTCGTATATGTGTACCGTTTATTATTCAATAAAATATTATGTAATTTATATTTAGATTTGCAGCTATTTGAATTAAACAAGGTTAATATATATTTGTAACAATTTAACCGGATAATGGCCATTTACCGGGAATGTCGGACAGTTAGCTACGACGTCTGATTGAGTTACGTAGTTCAGTACGAAGTTTCAGTGATTTATAAGTGATTGTAGATTAGTTAAGCATGTTTATGAAAAACCTTTTCAAGGCTAAAGTTAATGTAAGGAATATACACAATTTATTTGGATATGATTTTTAAAGTTTTGTTACAGGGTGGTATTTTAGTTGAGTTAGCAAACTTCGTGGTGTATGGTTGCATTTTGCACTGATCAAAGAGTAAATACTGAGTAGTAAAGTGTTTGTTTGGGTTACAGAATAACATGTCTATGGACGGAAAGGAGGATTATTCAGACTTGCCACCGAACCAGAAGAAAAAGAAACTTCAAGCCAAGGTGGCAGAGTTGAGTAAGCAGGTCAGTATGTTCCTTCAATTATTTTGACTTAACTAACTTACCTTTTTTTTGAGGGTGGGAAATCATCAAATGACTCCTCCCGCTCTGGGTGGAGCGAAAAGGACTCATACTGACTAAAACCCATCCATGTCCCTTCCTTAGCCCTTTATGTTCCGAGGTAGCGGTAAGGGTAACCCTTTCGGACAATGCCGCTTTCCCGGGTTTACTTACACTTTTGGTCTCTCGTTCGTACACCAATTTTGGTACGTACAGTCCGCGAGGTATAAGCTGAGCTTTGCATTAGTGTGAGTGATCACCAAAAGTACAGTCAGAATGGCGCCGCGCCTCAGGCCGGTTACCCAAAATCAGTTTAAACCGGTTTTTACCGGGCGAAAATGGCGCCGCGCCTAAGGCCGGTTATCACACCTACACTATCCATGTACACTCACACAAATGCAAAGCTCAGCTTATACCTCGCGGGTTTGAAAATAAACATGTTCTTTTATGACTTTTTCTGGCTGGTAAATGTGTTGGCACATGGTAATACCCAAATCGATTCACTTGTCTCGACATGTTATTCATTTGATAATACAAGGAAAACTTTATTTAACTTGTTACCTATACTTACTTGACTACAGAAGCTGTTGGTAAACCTTTAATAATAAATAAAATAAAATGATGCCGAAACCAGACATTTGTCTGTAATATCTCCGACTTATATAGTCAGTTGTTGGATCAAAAATCGGTCACCGACCAAATAAAAATAAAGATAGATTTTTTGTTATAAGTACTGTATACTTTCCTATGCATTTAGCAAACAACTGCTATTTTGTCGGACGGACATTTGGATTTTATTTATTTTTATAGATGTTCATTTTGGTTCATTTTCGCTGACTTGTGTCGAAGCGATTATTGTCAGTCAAATGAAAACATCAGGGAGACTAGTATCTAAGATAATAGCAATGTTTTGAGTGAGTACCTATATCTAGTGCATAAACACCTATATGATACTACACTATGACATAATTATTTAATAGTGTGGATAGTTTGTCATGCAAACAAAGCATTTAGATACATAAACAAATGCGTTTCAAATTGATTGATGACTCATACGCTATTGTATAGCGTTGACGTAATGTTTTGATTTCTAACGTAGTACTCGTACAATACCTAAACCACGCGATCATGGTAGCAATTGGACTTCCACAGCATCTTTATTACTTAGCCGTAAGGTCGGTTTTCGTAGTACATGTCAACGTCTGGTATCGTACATTTGTTGCACGATCGGCGAGACACTTTTTCAGTTAATATGCATAGGCAGGTAGTTAGGAGAAGCTCGTGGCTAAGTAATAACAGCCGCACGGATCGATTCATCAGGTTAAGCTACACTTGCCGGGGTTGGTCCGTGGATGGGCGACCATCATTACATTCCGAGACTCCTCCGTGCCTCGGACAGCACGCTAAGCCGTTGGTTCTGCCTGTCATTCGTGGGTCTTGACAGTCGTTACGGGTCGTCAGAAGCCCGAAGGTATGACAGACTATTGTGGAGGGCACATAGGCAGTCGCTCCATGTAAAATACTGGTATTCAGTTGCATCCGCTTAGACTAGAAGCCGTCTCTAATTAAATTGGGAAAAGGTTAGACAGTTTGATTGATGCATAGATAGGTACCATACTTACGGATGCAGAGGTACGTACTAGCAACGTAAAGCCCCGTTTCCCTTAGTCGATTGCAATTTATGTTTTCCCTTTATGCATTTAGCAACGGTCAGAGTTATAACAATTTATAAAATACACATTCACATACTTACATAATAATAATTGAGTATTTGAATCGGTCAAAAATAAAATATGAAATTACATGGAAAAAGCCCGCTCGTAATAAAAACTTCCATCACCGTGCAGAAATTGAATATAATGCGACGATATAATTGTTAAATTGCATTTAATGCTAATAAGTATTCCATTTGAGTCTAAAAATCGTCAAAATGTTATATTTCATACAAATCACGTACAAATGCCGCGTTTTGACAGTTCATAAAAAGTTACGTTATTGACTACCCTTTCAAATACCCAATTGTGGTTGGATAAAGCGTCTTTCGCATACAAATGTTTTTGTATAATAGAGTCTATTATTGGTTGAGTAGTTGAGACGACCTTCATAGCTTGTGATCTCATCAAAACCTACCTATTTTATATTTTTAAGGTCTAACAGAGGGCGCTTTTTGTTATTACTTTATTTTTAAATCACTACTAGTACCCAACAGACTTATTGATCACACACAATACTATACACCTACATGTGCATTTATGAGTGACTAGCTTCTGCGGACAACTTCGACCACGTGATAAACAGATGCACAGACGTCAGTACCAACAACCAAGAGTTTTGTAATTCCGAACTAATACAATTAGATTGGGTCTCAATATCGACGCTCATTTGTTTCTGGGTTCATCCCATGTCAACACTGCTGAGACGCAATAAGGCACTAATTTAATGTACAGACGCCAGCAGATCAAGCTATAAGCTAAATATTCCCAATTGAACATGAACCTTAAACTTTAGTGATAACGTTGAAAATCGATCAAAGAAATTTGACAGATTAGGGTAGCTTGATGTGCTGGCCTCTGTACATTAAATATGTCTTTATAGCACTGTTTCGTTACTTCGTTTTTGGTTAGCGTTCATTCTGTTTTTTTTTCGTTTTGATAATAGACTACAACCGTCCTCAAGACTAGGGTTATCAAAAAAAAAAAAAAAAACTAAGGGTGGAGCGGAAGGGAGTGTCAGACTCTTACAGACTAAAACCTTTAGATTCCTTCCTTAGCCCTTTGTGTTCCGGGGCACCGGTAACCCTTTCAGACAATGCCGCTGAATCCAAAAGAACCTTATATTAATGGTTATAATGTTCTTTGCGCACATTTGCTCAAACAGTCGATCTTGTTCCAGGTGGCTCAAGAGCAAGCCGCGATGGAAGGTCTGATGAAAATGAAAGGAGTTTACGAAATGAGCCCCGCACTTGGAGACCCCATGACTGTAGAAGGTAATTTGGTCTAAATAGCACACATTTCAAGGCTTTGCTTGTATCATTTTTATGTTATTTATTCCGTCCATCAGAGGACCGTACCGTATGTTATAACAGGGAGAACACACTGATTGAATACGGGCTCTGTGGAATACCCGATGAGAGATCTCGTACGCCCACGTGTTCCTGGTTATTTATTCGTCTGAATTCCCCTTTTATAAAGTTAATAGCATATTTTGTTTGAAAATAAAATACATAATCCAAAATTATAAACAAATTTGCAAGATAGTACAGACGCCAGCACATCAAGCTATCCCTAACTGTCAAAATTTCTCAATTAAAAATGAACCTTATGTCTTTGCAATAAAGTTGAAATACTATCAAAGAAATTTGACAGATTGTGGTAACTTGACTTTGACCTGGCCTCTGTACATTAGCTATAGAAAATCAGTAGAAGTTTTCAAAACAAAAACAAGAGGTCTTATTATAAGAAATTAGGGTCTTTTTTTTAAATACATTTTTGATCTACAAACACTTATAAAGGAATATTTTTTGTTACCACCAGGTCAATTGAACGAGTGTTGCGACAAGTTAAAGAAACTTCGCGCTCAGTTGAACAAGTTCGAAGAGTTGTTAGCGGAGGCCAACAGCCAGGTTGGGGCGCCTCCTGTACACCCCACTGCCAGGACTAACGGCCAGGCGCCCACGCAGGCCACCAGGTAAATAATCAAAATGTCAAGTGGGTAAACTAGTAAACGAGAAATAAACAACATAAAAAAATGGCTTTACTTATGAGCCTTATCTAAATTACTTTCTTCTTCTCTTCTCTTTGCTGCCCATGGGCCTGTGACTTAGCTTCACATGCTGATGAGAAATATCTCTCAGACATGCTGGTTTCCTCTCGATGTTTTCCTTCACCGATTTTTATGCAATACGGACATGAATCCGTAAAGTCAGAGGTGCGTGTCATGGGTTCGAACTCGAGACCTATGACTTGGCAGTCTGACGATCACACCACTATGCTATCACTGCTATTTTTCTCATTTTCCGAACGTAAAAACGCACTAGTCTGTGTATAGTCGCCTTAAATGTTGATTATGTTTTACTGGAATCATGTTATACATCAAACTGCATGCTGTGCTGCTAGCAACGTGTTGCTAACAACAAACACGCTGCTGCATCAATGTTGAGCAACCATTTATTTATCACGAATACGAGGCTATTAATAACAATCGTCACTTTTTCTACAGAGTAGTTTCTCCACTTCCTTTTGTCGTTTGCTCAAACGATCTTTTGATCTTTAAATGCGTCGGAGATCTGAGGGTAGAGACGTTGCTTCACATGGTCAGAGTATCGTGTAGAGCTAAGTCTCTTTGCTTCCATCTTTTCAGTGACATGTGATAAGGTAGGCAAGGATAGCTTTTCTAACCAGCCTCAATTTTCAGCATCGGCTCGAACAGCGAGTCTCTATCCCGGTCGGCATCCGAGTCATCAGTGAGTACGGGCACCGGCACAGCCGGGCCCGGCGCACGCGCAGCCGGCGGCTCGCCCGAGTCGGGCCTGGGCGGGGAGCTTGCCACCGTGCATCACGACCACGAGCACGCCAACGGCGACCACGACCAAGACGATAACGACCATGATAATGATCACGAGTCGGACTTTGATTATTATTACTGCGAGCCCGATCTGCAGCCTGTGGGGTACTGTAAGGCTCTGTATGCTTTCGAAGGTGAGTTGAATTTATGGACGTTCAATAGCTTCATTGTTTACAGGCAAAGATCAATCCTACTGGATTGGGATTAAGAAATCGAGATGTCGAGGTGTATTAATTAACTGTCAATTATCACTTCTATCAAATAACCATCAAACAACATCGAAAAACGTCATCTTTGTACAGTTATCATAAAAGCACGTCGCACGTCCCTGATAGCAAAAACAATTTTTGGACATTATTTATCTCGTAGCAGTAGGGTTCTCGCAGCTCAACCGAGTGTCACTTATAACTTGCGATTTACTGTAGGTACAAACAATCTGCTACTCGTATTTAATAAAAAAAAGATCAAGAATGTTCAATAAAGCAATCTTTCATTTTCCTCTCCCAGGAATCGGTAGCGGCTCCACAATGAAGATGGAGTGCGGTGAGAGACTGCTGGTGCTGGAGACGGACGCGGGCGACGGCTGGACGCGCGTGCGCCGGCACCACACGCGCGAGGAGGGCTTCGTGCCCACCACTTACATCGCCACCACGCTTTACGCAGACGCCAACGCGCACTAGCTGGTGATTATTTTAAAATATAATCATTGTAGCGGGGTTAAACTATTTTTTGCGGGGAGTTCAGATTTGAAAGAACGTTCCGTCAAACAGGGCACAGGGTGAATAGGGACCCTTAATTATTGTTAATTATAATACAGTAAACACATTACAGGTCCTTTTTGACCACAAACTATTTTAATGTTATTTTAATGTTAAAATCCCTCTTGAAGTTTCGTCCCTAATTACCCCATTTCACTGTAACAAACTCTAGCATGGATATAGGTGATATACGCACGAAGACAGTGAAGGCGCCAATATATTGCGTCCAAATACGTTGCCGTTCTACGCTTGTAAAATACGGCACTAGATGCGAATCCAGTAGGTATGCGGGCGTAATTGTCTAATCTGACATGTACTTATATGATTCGTGGCGTTCTGAGCAACCTTTGTTTACGTTTTATAATGTTGATGGTTGTTTCAGAGGAAACGTCCCACACGCTCGCTTGCGACGGCGCCGGCTCGCAGACGGCCAGAGTGCTCGCTCGCACCGCGCACGCGCATACCTTCAAATGTTTTGTGGCCTATATAGTAACAAGTATTTTTGCTATAATTTATCGTATCGAAAATGTTCGCATTATTTTTTTATCGTGTTCTTTCTATTCCGATTGTTATCCTGGCGTAGGCCACCATTGAACAAAAACGGAAACATTCCATGATCTTATTTATTGTGTATATTGTTGGTTTATGGCATACATATTTTCATGTATGAAGTATACCGTAATAGCGTAATGTTAATTGTAATGTGGTGTAACTCATCTAGATCTTCATTGTGCCAGCTGTTTACGTAATAAGTTTATATTTCGTACTTATGATAGTTGTAATCTTGCTTTTATGTTATTTGCCATTGAGTATTTGAAATTATAGCAAAAATAGATAAAGTGTAGGTGTTATGAAATGTGTAAAATATGTAAACTTAGACTTAACTTCAAATGCTATCGACATATTATAATGATATATGAATAACATGTAATATGGATTCCTGTGTCGACTATCACATGCGATGTATTGTATAATACTTACTTTAATTGATTTTTTATAGGATAATATGTAATAAAGCTAGCTAAAAGTCACGATTAGCCGATGTTATTTTCTGAATATACGCTGTTTGCGGGAACGTATAATTATATAGTTCATGTATTTATATTTAGGTGAGATGATGTATGAGAGTGAAACATACAATTTTTCTACAAATATAAAATTATGCGACAATCACAAAGATCTTTGATTTCTTTCTGCCCTAAGCCCGTACATATCATTTAACACGAAGACACGATTAAATCGAGGTCACTGACCTTGCTTTGACAGATAACCATCCATTGTGTGAAGTTAAGAGGTTTCTTTAAAAGTTTGGACACGAATTTCGACAAAAGAATGAAAAGCGTCTGTGTCCTTGGCCTTGTAATAAGCTGTCTATTGAGTTTTGTGTTGTCTATTGTGAATTGGAAGAGGACTGCTAGAAGAAACAACTGCTTTGATGTTAATTCCGCCAACTATACGTGTATAAATAACATAGGAAAGAGCTGAGAAGTTATCAGAATGTTGTTGATTATGATCAAATGCATAGGGATTGCAACTAAGTATTTTAGTACCTACACATTGATGCTTAGGATTAAAAAAACCAAAGATAACGCACCGAATAGCGTACCGTCAAACGGGATGAATAGCATGCACCGGTGAATCGGGACCAAACTAAGAAGATATTTTTATTTCTCAAAAGATAAGATAAAAGGGATTTTAACTTTTAAAGAATATAGTTTGTTGCTAACAATAGCACTTAATTGTTATTTATAATATAGTAAACACATTACTGATCCTTTTTGGCCACAAACTGTATTATTTCAATGTTAAAATACCTTTTCAAGTTTCGTCCCGATTCACCCCTGCATCCCTGTTCACCTCGTTTGACTGTAGTTCTTTACCATACGACTCAAGGAAGCCAAAAAATAAAGTTACCTAATCTACAAAATTACCAGAGTGGAAGAAACGTATTATTATCGTGCCACAGTGAATCCATACAAACGGTGGGTATGAAGGTTTGTCATCAGGTTGTGCAAGTACAGTGCTAAGTTCCTTTCTAATCGGGGCACCGACCTAGCGTGGCCGGTGGCCTTACACCACCTCAAGACCTTAATGCTTGTGGGTTCAAAGTACTGATGCAACTTGAGCATGACTGTGAAAATATAAACAAATGCATAGACAAGTGTAGATACATAGACAATGACTGCGTTTGTATTGTTTGGACAAAATGGCGGCTTTTGTTACAGAATACAGATCATGATCACCATCACCATATTTCACAGCCCGACTTCACCCACAGCTGAGCGTCTGTTGTGCTTTCTTTTTTAATATTTGAACGCCATTGTCACATATTCGTGGCAAACAAGCGCATGCTCTGTACGCTAACGACACAAATATGTGAGAATGGCAACAACACTACTAACACGAAACAATCAAAATCATTACTTTTGAGTATATAAATATCTTAAAAATTGAAGCTCTCTTACGTATTTTATCACATGAAACAAATTAAAGGGCACTTTGGATACTGGGAAATTCATGATAACAAGAAGAAATTAATTTGTAGCTTAGCGTTTATATTATGCTCTGGCGTTCAAAAGGTTAATGCCTGTCCCGATAGGCAATCCCTACGGCTAAAAATTAAAAATAAGACTGAATTTGTAAAACACTTTCTGCCATAAATCGATTAGCCGATAGTTATCATAAACTTATATCGTTTTCCCATGGGCGTGAGCAGAGGCTACAAAAAGCTGGTGCATTTTGCAAACGTAATTGTAGTAGGAGAGGTGTTATGATTACGTTTGCAGGGACAACACGTTTGGTGTAAATAAAAGGAATATCTCTTACTGTAGGCTTCTAAGTATTGTTTGATAAGTGCTGCATACATTTCTATCAGCAAAACTTGAAGCTTGACTAGTTAACTTCTAACCATGCAAGGTTTCATTCACTTCGACTGTATAGTTCGTGTTTAGTATGATAGATGGCATGCCACAGACAGGGGGAGGCCTGAGCCCCAACCACGTCCCAACAAAGGGAACATGCATTATGTCTGTTTTGTAATAGATGGCGCTAGGTGCTGCCTAATGAGATCTCCCCGCCTAAACCGTTTGAGGCAGAAATCGTAACAAAGTGCAAAATTATGCATCGTCATCCTAGTTGGCTGTCCGCTTTTAAATTTTCACTTCCAGTTACCAAAAGACATATTTATGCAATCGTCCCCAGTCGACTTAATATCCTCACGTTTCCCCACAAATGATTAATAGTTTCACTCGGTCAGGTTTTATGACCATAGCTACCTATTGTTTTATACTTTTGCAAACATAGGGCGTCTGTTGATACGACGGAGCGCATAAATAACGATTGATAAACTGATGTAATAGTTTACGTCAAATTAATTAGCCGATTTATATTAAAAAAATAACTTCCCTCATCGTGTATGTTCACATTAGACGAGGTGCTTACATTGCGTTCGCTGCTCCATTGGCCGAGTGCACCGCCTTCCGTGTCTCGCCACGCAATCATTGCATAATTGGATTCGCTAACCATCAGACATTTACATGCATTAAACAACCATTGCAGACTAGTTAGCGCCTTTCTGAGCAATCATCAATGTCTACTAGCCGATGTACGTCAGTTTCAGCGAGTTTAACTCCGTAACTGGACCACTAGAAGTCCCGAGCTAAACGAGTTTTGCGGGAACTGTGGGTACACCATCCCGAGGTCGGGATTGAGCAAATATTTAAATGGTTTTCCTGCTACGGCTGAAATAGCTGCGGATATTGCATAATGGCCATCCAGGGAGTGAAAAATTGCAGTATCATTGGAATGTGCAATTTTGGTGAACATTATTGATATAGATCGTTACACTCCAATAAAATCATGGGAACCTAAGCTGGATTTTAAAATGTCACGTGATACTAGTAGGCCATGTAAGTTGTTATATAATCTGAACAAGTTCTCATTGAATACGGTACCTACTAAGTCACCTAAGTACGACCTAGATAAGTAATAAAGTTGTATTACCTACCTGAAGAGAAGACGAAACGCTACTAGCCGCAGCCTACCTACCTATTTATATCATAAAAATATTTAAATTGCCAACCGTGTTGTATAATGGCTCAATAAAAACTGTCTCTCAGGTTATGATTTAGTTATAAAAGTAAAATGAAGTACCCATTATGGTGCAAAATTGCAGTTTTTATTATGACTGTTTTTTGAAGAGCACCTGGCAGTGGAAGATGATGAAAAACATCTTGTGCTTTTAAATATTTTATTATGAGGAAAGTTGCAGCATTGTCAGTGATATTTTTTTCTAATACCAGTATTTTCCGTAGGTATCTGTTTTTACTCGCATTAGAATTTAGTAATTTAGATTGAAATAGTATAATTATTATATTTTCTTTTGTATTCTCTCGTAGGTAGCTGATATCATTAAACATAAATATCGTAGCATTATTAGACTGCCTATATTTCTTTTGAAATAAGGTAGGTAACCAATCACGTGTATTCTAATTTCGGGAAAACATTCGGGAGGATCCGAATTTTCGTGTTCCTATGTAAATCATCAGTTAATGTAATTAATATTTGATTGACCGATAGCTGATTAGTTAAAAGCTGACACGGTCTGCGGGCGCGTATTTGTTGAAGTAACGTATTATGTAACCCTTCCATCTGTTAAACTACTCCAACAGGTTTTTATTGCAGTACTACAGCTACGTAGACAAGTGAAATGTTGGTCGTAAACTTGCCACAGCATCCGCGGACCGACTGCGACCAACAACCGATTGTTCAGACAATGAGTCGTTTACTGCGGTTAGCTAGAGTTGTAGAATTGCTCACTGTTAGCAACCCATCGGAGAAGTTCGTGCCACTACGCTTCGTGAACTGTTCGCATCTTCACATTATACGAATAAAAGACGAGATTACGAAGAGGGTTAAAAGCTTTTGGAATAAAATTCTGCGCTGTTTCAACTTTGGATTGCGAGTGGTATGGCGGCGGTTGTATCCAAGTAGATACGAGGATACGCATATACCTGGCTACGTATGTTCCCATCAAGCTGCATTAAAACCGCTCATATGACGGATGTTTAAGTACCTACATTAAGGACTTACAGCTAATAAAAACAAACACAAAAGGACACCATACTCACCAGAAAAACAATTACAAATTATACTTATGTAATGTCAATGTGACTTTAGCTAATAAAAACAAACAAAAAGGAAACCATAGTCACCAGAAAGCCAATTACAAATCATACTTAGGTAATGTCAATGTGACTTGTATGCTCTTGTATGCTACATGCTCTACAAACTATGTGTATCTACTTGGCTCTAGTAGGCCTACCTTAAGTACATTATACGTCTTCTTTCCTCACTAAGTAATCGAGGTTCCCACGTTGATTTGGGAAATTTCTCTAATAGGTAGGTATGTACATTCAGTCAAAAAAGTATCGGGAATGGATGATTTGTTTATGGTTCCAAATTCAAATTTTTGTTTTTTTGTAGTTGTTAGATTGGCACAACTGTTTTCCATTTTAGCGCGGAGTTTGAGTTGCATCTGTTATTTATATTAAATACAGTGCTGGTTTTAGTAATATCATAAATAGTGTGTATTGCGAATTTCATAATGGACAAAAATATCGAACAAAGAGTTTGTCTTAAATTTTGCATCGCCAATGGAATTTCGTGTTCGGAGTCACTGAAAATGTTACAGAAGGCTTACGGTGAATCGACTTTATCAAAAACTCGTGCTTATGAGTGGTTCAAAGCGTTCAAAAGCGGTCGAGATGTGATGGAAGATTTGCCTCGCTCTGGTAGGCCGTCAACGTCTGCAACTGAAGTTAACATCGCAAAAGTGAAGAAAATAGTGACTGAAAATCCCCATTCAACTCTGAGAGAGATAGCCGCCGAACTTTCTGTATCTCACGAGTCGATCCGTACCATTTTAACTAATCATTTGGGTATGAAACATGTTGCTGCTCGGCTAGTCCCAAAAGATCTGAATTTTCTCCAAAAACTCAATCGCATAAAAGTCGCTGAGGACATGCTGGAACGAGTCAGTTCGGACCCAACATTCATGAAACGCATTGTTACTGGTGACGAGACGTGGGTTTACGAGTTTGACATGCAAACTAGTCAACAAGCTTCGGAGTGGCGCCTTCCAACTGAACCGAAACCGAAAAAACCGGCGATTCGCGGCGAGAACTGAACTCAAATCCGGAAGCAGCGTTTAAAAAATGTTTTGATGAATGGATTATTCGTTGGCGCAAGTGTATGGTTTTTAAAGGAGCATACTTTGAAGGTGATAAAATAAATTTGGATGAATAACAGACATTTTGTGTATTATTGATCTTTTCCCGGTACTTTCTTGACAGAGTAGTATAAAACCTAACTACAACATACGATGAAGCAAGATTTAAGAAATGTTGACAAACCCGACTCCGTCTTCAAAATAGTTTTAACTACAGGAATTTCGTTCATTAATGACCCTGGATTTATCTGATATGACTGGCATAACTGCTTTATCATAAGACTGCATGCACCTTTGTCCGTTATGAATTTGCTCATTTAAAACAAATTAACGATATCTACCTATTAATACCATATCGTAGGTGGGTTTACTATAGGTACACCCCTGCATAACCCTTCCAGATTAGAGGCGTGATTTTATTTTTTAACTACTAACGTAGGTAACTCCAAATTAATTCCTCCTAGGCTGGCTCATTACAGATAAGTTACGTGTTTTTAATGACTGAAGCACGCTAAAAATATATTGCACAACTGAAGTCACCGTACAAGGACAGCGGTAAATTATAAATTTACCTCATAGATCACTAAAATCCATTATGTTAATTAATAATAAGTAGGACATGTAAGGAAAACGTATCAAAAAATTACTTCTGTATAAACCCGAAGACAAATCTGCAATCATGGTTGTGTAAAGTTTCAAAATCGCGATGGACTATACTTCAGATGCTTCTAAGGACGTTAAGATCTTCAGAGAGCAGTGGCGGCCCAGTGGTAACAGCCGCGACTTACGAGTTGTAGGTCGTGGGTTCGAATCCAAGAAGGCACTTTACCTCAAGCGTAAATTATTTTATCACCAGTTCTCTCAAAACGGTGAATGAAACATTGTGAGGAAACAGGTATGCCATAGAACCAAAAACTCGAATACTTGTGTCATCCGCCAATCCCCAGTGGACCCGCGTAGTGGTTTATGTCCCACTCGATCTCACAAAGGCCTGCGTCCCAGCTATGGTAACATTAGAAAGAAAGGAATAAAACAATGTTTATTTTGTACAAACAAAACGCAATTATTGGCTGACTAGCTTCTGCCTGCGGCTTCGCCCGCGTGAATGACTGAAATTGCATGTTATTATACATATATAAACCTTCCTCCTGAATCACTCTATTTAAAAAAACTGCATCAAAATCCGTTGTGTAGTTTTAAAGATCTAAGCATGCATACAGACATTAGGACAGACGCGGGAAGCAACTTTGCTTTATACTATGTAGTGATTATGTTGATACTTCAGAATATTAAAAAGTTACACTAATGAAGGTAAATAATTGGCTCAAAACTCTAACAAACTGAAAGTTCACAACATTCCCAGTTTCCTAGTGAATCCTAAATGAGGAGGGATTCCGGGAAAACTGATGGCCTCATCATCCAAAGTCTGGGTATTCGCAGATTATTTATCTTCTTACAAATGAGAACTATGAAACAGGTTAATGAAAAACCTAGCATTTTCGAGTTTAAAAAAGGTCGCAGGAAAGTTGAGGAAAGTCCGAAATGTTATGAAATTCTCAGTAAATAATTAATTAACAAGATTTTTTACCACATCTGACAGCACGTAAATAGGTATTTTGTTATTAATGAGTCTACAAGTTATTTATTCAATAACTGTCATTACTTCATCAGTAAGTAAAATATATTATTTAGTTTCACCTCTTTCGTAGAATAGGTAGCTTCGCAGAAAAATAACTTTAATGATTTCCCATTATGCTGTTCGTGCAAAGTATTTATACGTCTTTGCCCCATAGCTCATAGCTGCTAGTATTCTTTTTGTATCGCACAAATACAAGTAGCCAGAAACGTTATATAGAACTATCTGTAGGTACTTGTAGCTATAATTACACTTTTTTGTTTTTGAGGTTAGGAAATCATCAAATGACCGCACCGCTCTGGGTGGAGCGAAAGGGACTGTCAGGCTCTTACTGACTAAAAACCCATCCATGTTCCTTCCTTAGCCCTTTGTGTTCCGGGGAGCGGTAAACTTTTCGGACAATTCCGCTGACCAGGCAGGCTTCGGCCCTAACGGGCCCCTGCCTATACCTACCTACACTATGTTATACAAATGTAACGTGCGGAATCAAACACGTCTTGACTTGTAGCGAAGAAGCCATCGGTTAGCCGCTGAGCTAACGGTATCATATACAATAGCATCTAATGCATTTTATTATATTTCAATTTTTAATAAATACAAGTGGGCTATTTTAGTATTGCAAACTCTCCAAGTTTGGTTAATGAAGTCTGCTCCGGCCCCGACAAGCTAACACCTACTAGGTTTAATTATTTGGTTGCGGTTCATAGCGATAAAACACGGAATTAATCAGTGTGTACTCCATTTTATCGTTACGAGTGAAAGCTCCATTAAAATCCGGCCATATGAGCGTGCTGCGATAATTTAGAAAATTAGAATTACTTATATATTCTGTTACAATACCAAAACACCAGGTTAGAGTACCTAGTACAAGTACTTACACTTCGTAAGCCGTAATTTCAGAAACAAATAAAAATACATTGTATCTCGTGTGGCCATTCCGGCAGTCGAAGGGTTAAACCTGATGTTAAGTTATTGTAATAGAAAATTGATTTTTCACCTTTCGTGAATATTCTAAATATTTCTTATAAATTCTCTCCCGACTATACGTGATAGATGGCTGTAGGATAGAAATCTATTTGTCTAACGAAAATCCGATACGGTCATAATCAAGTTTACGGTACGGCCACAAACGAAGAATAATTCCTCCCTGGTAAAACATTGGGGTATGAAGCAGAGAGAATGGGTCTAAATATAGATGGCTATAAAAATAATGGAAAACCACAGAGACGATGGATGGATTGTGTGAAAGATAATGTTAAGGCAATATAGGGGGTGAATACTGAGATTACGACTGATGGAGATCTATGGCAGACTAAGACATACCTACATGTATCGATTTCAAAATTGGAGAAAAGACCGGAAGCGAATGGTATTTTTTTATTTTATGAAAACGAAACCTAACCTTAGATGGATGGATTATAATGGATGGATGAGCTGAAACCTTTATATTTTATATAGGTTTTCCAATAACGAACAACAACTTATGTTAATTCACTCAACCGAATACCCACCACCAGTTAATTTCATGAAACCATAATTCAATTTCATGTTTCACACACGATGAAATCCATATTTGTTACTCATCCCTTAATTTTCGATAAGTGTATTTAATTAAAATTATGACCACTAGATAAAATTTTAACAATTGAATCATGTATGATTCATTTGTTAACATTCTATCTTGTACAAATACATTTGTACCTTAAATATGAAATATTATTTACTCAGGTAAGTATAATAAGTCTATGTCTTAGAAAAACACAAGAATGTCAAAGTCAAAATCAAACATTTATCATTTTGTTAATGGGCACAAGAAAGGCACTTTTGAACTTCATAATGAACAAGAAGCAGAAGCATTGATTCTAGTCGCCCCTTCCAAAAGGTAGTTTCGTATGGAGAAGAATGGGTACGAAACTCCATCGTTACACTTTTAAAAGTTTTACAATTTTTTGTATAGGTACATGAATTATAAAATTATGTTTGACAGTAGCAGCCTCAAGTAAAACTACACATTAAATCTAACCACGTTTTGTCGGTAAGCTACCAGGCACTAGGTAGAGGAGTGGATTACCTTCCCTCCTCCGGGAAAAGGTCACACCTGAGGTAACATGCCACGCTCATGGCAGAATGCGTATTATAAAGAGGATTACCTCCGCACCGCATGTAAGTACGAATCGAAAACAATACCTCGCAAACAAGGCACCAACACTAAGCTACAAATCAGCTGGGAATTGGAAAACATAGAGATAATAGAATATTAAAAGAGCATACCGAGTATCCGGAATAAAGCCGAATTAATTGAATATTCTCTTGCTATTCGGCTGCTCGGCAACCGCTTACATTCCGGCAACGGTTAAGGTCTTTCGACACGATATTAATTCAAGACCCAGTAAAAGAATTCAATCCTTTTGATAGAGTAATCCAAACTGTTAGCGGGGTTACCTAGTTGTTTAAATACGATATTTTAAAAAGAAAACTCTCGCTCGCTTCGGGAAAGGAATGGTATCAGCGAACTGCGAAGGGTTGCTATTTATGCGATGGGCGGCTCCGACGACGACGGTGGCATGTTCTTGTAATATATACGAGTAGTAATAAGACTTTCCTCCCGCCGGCGGTGGTGAATACTAAGGGCGCGTAATTTGTAAGGCGCCTAAATATTAGTCGCTCGCGTCATCATCACACATTCGTTATTGCAGGCTCACTCACTTACACTTAATGAAACCGAGAATGTTCAATTAATTTATTTGTAAGTAGAAAATTATTCTCAACAATATTGTTTATTTTAAGATGTTAATAAATTATAAGTAGTTTTTTAATAAGTCCACCAAGAGATGGGCATCCGTTTACGCATAAAATCTCACTTTGACATAATAGGTGGCAAATGTTAAGGCAATCCGTTGTAAGTGATATTAATTTGATGTAACACACTTTCATACCGGTTAGCGGGTGTTGGTTGGCGGCAGCGCAGTGTCCGCACGACCGTCGACTCTTGCGCAGCACGCGCTCGACCTCTCCGCTCACCGCTGAGCAAGCATCGCGGTTCGCTCCGCATCGGCTAACTTCTTCAAACAAAACTCATAAGAAACGCAAAGACAGTGAATTTTAGTGACCATTTAAAAATAATTGATAAATATTTTACGGGATATAAAATCACCAAATTCAAGGTTCGTATAATTTATTTTATTGGGTCATTTGGAGAAAATAATTTTATTCCTTATTAAGTCTTACATAAATAAGATTTTATTTAAATAAATACATTTAAGTGAAAAGTAGGGTAGGTTGTGTAATGCGCTGGTCCCGGACAAGGAGCTTGACACGACAATAGTCACTAGTCAGTAATGTTATACTTACGAGTTTACTTACACCTAGAGCTACGGAGAGAGTATTCACAGTTGTTAGTAAGTACTAGAGAAGAAAGTGTCGTTACAAACTTACACAGACCCCGAGGTCACCGACGAAAGTTCGTAGGTAAATTTGCGTTCACGTACGTACAGACGCCAGCACATCAAGCTATCCCTAACTGTCAAATTTTCTCAATTAAAAATGAACCTTATATCTTTGCAATAAAGTTGAAATACTATCAAAGAAATTTGACAGATTGTGGTAACTTGATGTGCTGGCCTCTGTACAAACTTTTATAGCGAAAAAAACTCAATTATTATAAATAATAAAAAAACAAAAATCTTTATTGATACTAAAACCTTTGCCATTGCTTAAGACAAGAATACATTAGTTGGTTAACTAAAGGTTTATACACATGAACCCTAACTCCTTAACAGGATGTGACTTAGGAGTCCGTCTTCTCCCACTGTGATAAAAAAATCCTTTTAAGTTGTGTCCTACCATTACGAAAATAGTCATTGACATTGCAAGTTACAGAATATGTATTACTAGCTACTCCCGCGCGGTTTTACCCGCTGCTCGGCTCCTATTGGTCGTGGCGTGACATATAGCCAGCCTATAACCTTCCTCGATAAATGGACTATCCAACACAAAAATATTTTTTCAATTCGGACCAGTAGTTCCAGAGATTAGCGCGTTCAAACAAACAAACTCTTCAGCTTTATAATATTAGTAGGTAAAATATGGATTTAGAAATGACTTCTAAAGTGTATTTGTATGTATGTTAGAGTGAGGGTGTGTTAAATATATCAAAGAATCTACTTAATTAAAATTTATAAAGTGTAAAGCAACATAAGCGTCTAGCGGGTACTTATTGCTAAATGGCATCGACGTGTTGTAATCGCGATTGTCACTGAAGTAGTTAAGCTTTAATGCCCAATGGTCGCATGCGCAAGCTGCGACTTACCCGACAAGCTCACTGCGACAGAGCAAGTTAATGTAATGGTCGCAGTTACTGCTCTGTTAACTCCCACAACCACTCTAGGTGTGAAGCTGATACTATTACTTGCCTTTATACAACAAAGTGGCTTTAATACTTTAAACAACAAACACTTTTTCTGCAACCCAAAGAAAACAATCACTTAATTTAACTATCGTCGTCTGGTGATCTTTTGTCATTCAGCTAACGAAGTAGTTAGGTATCAAAATTTCACGAGCAATTTGTCCGTACACTTAGATATAGTATGTAGATTGTTGCTGGGTACGAATCATGGGATGTTAACAGGAATTAAAATCAAAGTAATGATCAATCACATTAAAATACATAAACTTAAAGTAGATTACTTGCGGTGGGCGCGTTAGCCTCTTCAAGGAGTGTGAAAAAGTAATCAGCAAATACGCAAATGCTTGTTAAGTTAAAAACTAAAACAATGCATTTCATGAGGCGAAGCTCGTACAAAAATAAAACACGCTTCTAATTTCTCTAAAACTAATTCACAAATCCAATTAATCAATGTTCATGGAAAGTGATCCATCTTAATTCGGCGGTGAAACCTTACGCCCAAATAAAACCACAGCTAAAAGTTGCGCTAACAATATGTATATTTATATATACCTATATATATCAGTAATAGCAGTAATAGCAAGCATTATATCTAGAGGTTACAGACTACTAACTTTATTATAAGTTTTGATCTTATTATCGTGCGTCTTGGGAATATTGATTCAGGTATGTTGTGCTCCATGTTCCCAGCAAATAACATAAAATAAATAAAGTTTATGGCTCAGAATGCCGGTTATCCCTCCCAGATAAATAAAAAACGTAAGGGTAAATCGTGATAGGAAGTTTGGCAATAGATATAATGACAACCATGATCCTCCCCAGAGCGTCATCCGTAAGTTAAGCGACCCGCCACATTAACTTCGCTGTAAACAAAAAGCTTTCAAAGAGTTTCACAATCAATAAGTGCCTATTCACATTACATTCGAATTATTTCGGCATTCGATTCATTATAATACACACGTTAAAAAGTAGGCAGTGTTTATCATAACTGACTTAATCATCGCCGCGGAATTCAGGCAATATTATTGCATCGACCACTTGCGTAAAGTGGAACAAAAAGAACCAGTCTAAAGTTACCGCTCCATTTCATACGATACGCACTCACGATGAAAGTGGAAAAACATCGAACATTTGCCGCTGTATAGCCTCATACCCTCCGCAATATGGGATGCGCCATGCGCTGCTCGGGCTGTGGCCGACCAAATATCGACGTTTGAGCAACCGATAATATTTCGGAAACAGGAGTCATCTCCATGAGTAAATAAGAGATCGCCGTCGCAGGCTCGCCTCTGAACTTTCACCGTTTGTTAGTTTTGCTCCTCCGACAAAGATGTCAGGTTGCGTCACAACATTTATGTCACTAACAAGGCGCGTGCACGCCTTTATATAAGTGTATAACATATTCCACGGTGAGTCTAGATAGCATGACGAGCGACGTCGGTAAAACCTCCTTACCAGTTAATGGTTTAATTCAAGTTTCTTCTGACCGCGGTCATTTACTATCGAGAGGGAGAGGATCGGTTTTGTGTGAGCGATTGACCCTATTTAGCGGCGATCGTCCCGGGCCGCAGCAATGAATCACGTCCATTATGCTAGTCGCCAACTGATCGCAACTTAACAAACTATTCAGCAACTCCGCCCACAAGGACCACGATGATCCGAGCTAGTTTAAAGTTTCCTACAAGTAGAACATCCAAGTGGGAATAAAAGTAGCTAAAACAGGATTTATCAACTCTTTTTCTCGGAAATTGTTTACAAAACAAGGAGAAGTTAGTAATTTTAACAATAATTAACTTCGGTACTGTATGCAACTTTGGATTTTAATTAGGTACTTAATTACTTACCTATACAATAAGGCGCGGTGCTAGCGTATTTTGCAAAATATTCTTTGTAGGTTATTATGAAAAGCTCTGATTATGAAAATAATTGAGAATACCCCAATTCTATGTGACATTGACCTACGGCTAGTCATCTCAACCTATCACATTAAAAGAGCTCATAATCACAAAGTTGACACGTAGTCAAGGTTGTCGCCCGAAGCATTACAATTTTACGGTTGAATTTCTTCTAACTTTTCATTAGGGGCGATGATAAATTCATACTTACCTGGGGAAATCTGCACAGCCATCGTTTTTTACCCGTGAACAGCCAGAACCCATGCAATATTTAAACAGAGTCGTTTACCCTTTTGCGAGTATATCTTCTTTTTTACAGACTTGTATTTTTCCCTACATTTCCTTTATTTTTCTTCGTTTGATATGGAATTCATGACATGTTCCTCTGAAAATACCAGATACGTTATAGATTTCTCCCGGACTTTTGGAGTTTATGAAAAGGATTGCTCAGACGGATGAGTTATTGTATCCAAGTTCAAGTAAACCTAATTAGTAAAAAAAATGACGAAAACATTCTTCCAGTTGGGTAATAAATCTTACTATTGGCGTAAGCTGTGTCGTGTGCCGTGTCATTTGATTAAAAAAAACAAGCAGTACTGATTTAACTATAAACAACATAGCATGGCTTTAAGATAAGTTTGTTTGCCTTCAAGTTTTATTAATTGGTTTACAAACTTCTCAATTTAATTAAGGACTAATTTTAAAAAGATAACAAGATAAATTAACTTCGCGTCCCGGATTAAGATCTAACCAGTGTCTTGAAATTTTTATGACTGAAACTTTTTAACTTTTCTCAAAAACGCAATAAATCTTAACCAAGTTTATTTTTTACAGATTCTATACGAATAGATTACATAGTTAGTTATATTTATCAAAGAATCAATCAAAATTCAGACGAGGTACTATATTTAACTTGCAATGTATGTATGTTTGTTTGCTCGGGTCAAATCTTGCAACTGAATTTTAGAGCAGTTATCCTCAACGGTTTGAGCTGAAACTTTGAATACACGTTTAGTTTGGATGACAATGCATGGTTAATTAAGTGACGTTATTCTAAATTCAATATATCGAACCACCTAAGATGGGGGACTAGTTATTTTGTATGCACTTCCACTTTAAAGAATAAATTCGAAAAAATAAATTGATACAAAAATATAAATATCTTTAAGTGTCAGAAGGATATTTTCGCCTTAAGTTTTCAACATAATTTTTAAGGTATGTTTAAAGTTTTATTTAGTTCAAAATATTTTTACTATATTATTTTTATCATTCGTATCAAATCGTAACTATAACTCGAGACCGTATAAAATAATGGTTCGTTCAGTCCTTTCTAACAGTGTTTTCTTAGCCAGATTAATAATCCGTGTCGGATGGCCGTGCCGAGGACGGCAAACGGTCCGGAGTAATCGTCTTATTTCCAAAATAGCTCGTTATCACGTTCCGCAACTGCTTGGTAGACTTTCACTGTGCTCTAATGATTAACAAATCCTCAAACGTACCAATTTTCGTCTTTGACTAACAATAGTGGGTATGGTGCGGTGTAATTGTATACTCAGTTTTAACCATGTGATTTTTTGTGACGTAATAATCATAACCGTGCAACTGGGTTAATGATCACCCCTTGTTCACACCATACATACGTATCGTAATAATATAATGTACCGTACACGTGAGACCGCGGCTTCGCTCCACGCGCTCGCCTGGTCTTTATTGCGCGAACTCAATTGTCATGAGTCCACAATTTATACATTTTTGAAAGCCTCCTGAGTTATGGCTTCGTTAATATAACCTGTGAGCTAACCCGCTTTTTAAATGGCTTTACTTGAACACATTTCTACACCGCTTTTTCATTCGGAAACAAAGTGTCGGAACATTTCAGGCATAAAGACTAATGCTATTCTATGTTTTGGTTTACGTTCTATGTTCCTGTTTTGTCTAGCTACGGTGCCTAGTGACGGGTAAAAAGACGAACATACTGACGTAGCAATTAAAGTTGCAATAAAAAACAAAACATTTGGTAAGGCAAGGGAGGTGTTGTTTGAACCGGTAAAATTGATTTTTTTTTAAACTACATATTATTAACGAACTTGATAATAATTCAATATATCAAACGTATTAAAGTTAGCTTGGTTGCTTGCCGATGGTCATAATTGCTTTATTAGAGCGTATTTCAACAATGTAACTGAACGCGATCAGCATATAATCCACGTTTCATTATTTTATTTGGAATATTGACACTGACAGCTCTTGAACGCAGTTTAGATATGCTGATGGTGAAATTCACACTTAGACGCTAGCGCTAATTTCCCAGCCAGCGCTTTGCAGCCGCGCAATCGATAGCACCGCAATTGAATCATATCCGTACAAAGATAGATAGAGATAACTCTTTAAAACTACTTCCACAAAACGGACCCAGTACTGTTCTATGCTCCAACAATTCCCTCCTCTTTTACCACTTATAAAACTTTCAAATCCGATCCCTTTTCGTAGTTCGTCTAAAGAAAAACTAAAGCGTTTTCGTCATACACATAAAAACGTATGTAAGTACGAAAACTAGAACGACGTTACATTAACTGAGTCATTTATGTGTGTCTCCAAATTGTAGTTATATACGGAGGATGAGGAAATAGGTCCTTCCGGAGATAATTCTTTCAAAAATACTCGTAGAACTAGAAGCTGTAGGTATAGCTTGTAACTAACTGTGACGCAATAGGCATTCTCGTTTTGTTGGTCAAAAATATCTAATAGGAATAATGGAAATGGCTGAGCAGTCAGCTTATTTCTCATTTAAAGATATTTTACCTTAGTTGCCTACTTTTCCTCTTCTTTTCGTGTGGTAAAAACTAACTTAGTGTCAGAGTATTCATGCTGCCCATGGGCCTATGACTTAGCTTCACATGCTGTTGTGAAATATTGCTCAGACATGCTGGTTTCCTCACGATGTTTTCCTTCACCGATTTATAAGCAAGTTACAATTATACAATAAGCACATGACTCCGTTAAATCAGAGGTGCGTGCTTTGGGTTCGAACTCGAGACCTATGACTTGGCAGTCCGACGGTTACACCACTAGGCTATCACTGCTTTTAAAAGTAATGCGTATTTTAATTATCTCTGAGTTTTCTCATTATTCTTTCTACCCCGCTTAATAATTTATTAATTCCTGCTTATGAGCTTATAACACCATTAGTACCTCTGTCGACGAAGCTTTGATGTTACTCCGATATGATAGTTTTCAGTTAAAATCTCTTCTAACATATTTGATGTAAACGAACTGGATTATTCATTATGTATGTAATTAATTACTGTGGTAAGTAATATGTATACGTATTGTTTATATAATGTGAGTACACGAACATGTTATGGTACAGTGCAGGTACAAAATATTAAGTAACCAAGTACTCATACATTATCTCATGAGTATTAGAAAAATGAGAGTATGTATGTGTATGTGCGTGTGTGGGTATATTGCATTTTGTAGGAGCAACAATTGTTATCTCTAGGCAATCTCTCGGTGGTTGGTACAATACAACGATTTTCTTTTATGCAAGTTGCAAATGCTGAGTGCCTAGATGAGTACATTAGCTAAGCGTTTAATCCAAGCGGATCTCACTGACCTACCGCTAAATTCAAGGCACACAGTCTGCGGTTGGCATAGCAAACGCCGAGCCGTCTCTAGACAATTTCATATTCTTTTTTCTTTATGTCCGTCTAAAATTCTTGACAGAGATGATAATAAATAGCGTATTTTAAACTTTCTACTTATTGACATATAGCTGTAGAGCTTAGAGGTAATCCTTTCTGTGTTGTGAAGGCAATCGAGTAAGAATATGAATGGTTAGATAAGTTTCACATGACCTTGTGTAACGAAAAAGGTGCCATCGGCGTTGTCATAGAAAGCGGACAAGTATTGCAACACTGACAATGTCGACAGAACTTCTTGCAGCTCTACTAATTCTGCAAGATTACCTAGTGCCGGACTAATTAATTTAATTTATACAGAAAACTATAGGTAGAGATTTTCGAGGAAAAATGTCTTGAAATATTTCAACATTATATTTCGTAAGTCGAGTTGAAGATCACTTTGTGCAAATGTTTCTCCTATTATCTAGTGTCTGCAAATTCCATTTGTCTACCTATGTAACTACCTTCTCCTGAGGGATCAAAATTTATGGAGGCATGTGTTAAGGTGACAGGTGGCTTTAATTAAAAGCTGCCTTCCCTGAATGTGGATGTAAAGCATTTCAACCTGCTTTTAAAGTGAGAATACTTGCTTACTCTAACTGCGTCCCGTCTTTGTCTAAACCAGTAGAAACTATTGTTTACGAGTTGAATGAAATGCAACTGCAATGATTTATAGCAACATCTTATAATCTGTGGAAAAGAGGAATCGCTGTCAGATTATGCTCATCAAGCGGCACTTGAACATTTTGATTCTGATTTTTTGTTTCGAGGAACGGATTGGAAGCATTCAGGAGGGTGTATTTTGTAGACTGTCATGCCGAACTTCGAAGTTTAAAATAGCGATGTACTCACACATAAGTCGATCTACTTATGTATCTACTTACATTAAACATAAACTTTAGAAGTGATTAAAGGAACTATGATGAACGGGAAGTCACCAAGTAGTTAAAACGTCCTTGTAACCCTTGATGAGCAACCAGTTTAAAGTGATATAATTATTAACATATTAAGTACCAACCTATGTTATAATTATTATCTTTGTAAGTAACATCGTTAAAATTCCGAGTAGGAAGGGGTAGTGTTTAGACATTCACAAAGATGAAGCATTCCAGTGAGCCTTATGATATATTATTCACAAAGACGATCATGACACTCGCCTAAAATTGAAGACAGTTTCTGCTTAAATTATTATATCAAAGTATCCGTACGAAATAGTACTCGATTAGAATAAAAGAGACAAAAAATAAGAACTATTTGGACGTCGAACTCATTGGCACCTAATCCTGCGTTTTCGATTATCGAAATTTGAATTTTGACAGTTAATCCTGAATACGATTGAATAGGGATCTCTAAACCAGTACAGTTTAATGAGATATCGGTATTTTAATCAATTGTTAGCCAGCATTGATGAAAACCTCTTTACATACCTATTATTTCTTTTATTTAAAAAGTCCTATTTCGATGTATGTATCAAAAGACACGCACAGATCGCCGAAACAAATCCCTGAACTTGACAAAGCGAAAATGGACCAGGAATTATCCGTAGAACGTTGGGCTAGCTAAGACGGATTAGTAGGGTTCGCCGTGGACAAATGCTTATGCTTATGTACCCGACATGTACATTTCTTTATTCAGTATGGCCGTATTTCAAGCGAGAACAGGATAATAAGGGTAGTTTTGTTTAAAAATGTTCCGCAAATAAAATCCCTGGTGCGTAAGTAAAGCAAAAAGGAAGATAGATGCCTGACATGAAATGTAAAGTTTAGCTTTAAAGTAAATTCTTAAGTTGACGTGTAAGAGATAATGCAAACACAAATAAATAAATACGTGCGAACAATGAAGGTATCTATCTAGTACAAAGTCTACCTATGTGAGTTGTGGCACCATAATAAGGTATTTGACAGGGTAGTCAATAACGTTACTTTTATGAACTGTCAAAACGAGGAATTTGTGTGTACGTGATTTGTACGAAATTTTGAAATGTGACGTCACAGATTTTGGGATCAAATGGAATACTTATAAGCATTAAATGCAATTTTACAATTACATCCTTGCATAATATTTAATTTCTGCACGGTGATGGAAGTTTTTAAGACGAGCGGTCTTTTTTCTATGTGTTTTCATATTTTATTTTTAATAGTCAATTGCGTAACACACTAACAGTAGCAATGACTGTCATTTTGACAGTCCAACAACATTCATTGCGTTATTTACGTTGTTGAGCAGACGAAGTTTTCGGACATATGAAGCAATAGATTAGCAATATCCTTCAAAATTAAATTAAGATCGTGATTGATAGTGTAACGCAATCAGGGTAGCAGTCTCAAATCGTAATAAAGCGGAGCCTCGGAAGGCTTTAGCGGGTACCTACAATATAGTTATTAATAATGTTTAAGTATGATAAACTAGCTTTTGTTCGCGAATTCGTCCGTCATGGAGTTGGGAGATATTTTTCAGGCAAAAAGTAGTCTTTATCCTTCTTCGGGATGCAAGCTATCTCTCTCTGCCAAATTTTATCGCAATCCGGTAAGTGATTTAGGCATGAAAAGGCAACAATATACTGAAAGACAGAGTTACTTTCGAATTTATTATTTTTAGTATGGCACTATGGATACCTGACTGGAATAAATCTTACAAAGATTCATTAAAACATCACACATGATAACGTAATTTTCAACAATTCGCAAGTTAAAAGTAGCAGGCCAGTTAAACGACATTTGAAAAAATGTAAATTCATACATATTGGTAAATAACTTTTAACTTGCTAGATACTGAAATTAATACAAAACAGTAAACAAAAACCGTTATCGTAATTATTAATTAATCAACTTAACTCTCTCATTAATACAAGGTTTATTTTCGAAGCTACGATTATTGAAAAGTTGAAATAGTGACAGCAACCCTACAGTTTCAGGAACCTTCATGTAACATTCATTTATCGGGCTAAGTCGAGTTTAAACCCGGCTGGGTTCCGTAGATTAACACTGGTTTAATATCTATAATTAAGACAAATATATTAATATTTAAGCTCGTGGTTTCGGTTTGTTTTATCACTTTTAATTAAGAAAGTTGGTTTTGAATAAATATTTGATCAGTAAGTATAATATTATACCTATTGTGTCACCCCTCGTAAAATGTTCTTTTATATCCTGTAATTTTTATGGTGTACATAATGAAGAGTATTTTAAAAGATCCTATATTCTGACTCAAACTGAAGACGTGATAATGGATTAAGAATGGCACTTCCAGTTTTTCCGGCAACTATCCTTTCTTTCTTTTCGTAAGAACCTGATTGCACTGTTACAAACATTTACCAAGTCGGTCCAATCATTCTGAAGTTGATGCACTTACTAACGAACAACACTTCATTTTTAAAAAAGGAAGAGAGGCCAGCACATATCAAGCTACCCCAATCTGTCAAATTTCTTTGATAGATTTTCAACTTTATTGCAAAACTATAAGGTTAGGTAGGTAAGTCATTTGGCATGGATAGACACATTAGTCACGCCGACAAAGTTGTAAAATTAAATCTTTTATAGGTTACATTCTCTACATGTATAGTGGGGATGTTTTTTTTACCACACGGTGTCGATGGAAACAATTTTTCGATTAAGTGACCCGTTTGTAAAATATTAAAGTGATCATTATGTACCGACACGTACTTGGTCGATTTTTTCAGTAGGAAGGTCATGGCTGTTGAAGAAATTACGGGCAGACTAGGTTTCATAACGTAATCTGTACCTAATACTGACGAAGTATCCGCAATTCTCTTGACCTATACATGTCGGTAGTCACTCTCCGACAGACAACAGTTTTTGCCAACTTGTAACATGAATTAAATTAAATGTTATCTTCTTAAATCACATTGTATTGCAAAACTGAGTTAGAAATCACATTAGTCATTAAGCTCAGAATACACTACAACGGATTTGGCACAGATTTCACCACAACCCGGTTCTCAATTCTCGCACTCAAAGCTAACCAAACCACAAAGTAAAACAGAAATAAAACAAATGACTCTAAGTAATTCTATGTTTAAAATACTCACTGTTGTTGTTTCAAATTCGTGAGCCAGAATGTTAGAATGCTTGATTAATGTGTTAGAAAAACTTAAAAACACATAACTTGGAATCGCAAGCCACAAACGAACCGGATTTTGTTTCTTAAAACATATATATTTTTAAGCTTTTAGTTTCATTCATTCATTTGAAATTGACTAATTACTAGCTCTTATTTGATACCGATTGTTGCATTTGTAGATGCATTGTAGATATTTTAAAGTCAAATTTACCTGCCTATTCAAAAACAGCTTTGCACACTCTAAATTAACGTCCGTACGTAAAGTCGTACCTAAACTCTGTTCTTGATGTTGAAGTAATATGAACATGAGTTTCAGCTTAGACGCAGCCGTACACCGCAATAACGTGTTGAATTCAAATCGCAATTTGCATAAGTCGCAGTTCCGTAGAACATGGTACGTTGTGATCGCATACAAGTTACGAGAGTGCACCTGAAACATTCAACTTAATGGAGAGCACTAGTTCGTACGATAACTTAGTAATCACAAACTATGTTTATTATTGCTTAGAAATGTGTTTCAAATCAAGCGAATATACTCTTTCAGTACCATCAATGTCTTCCCTATTATTTGGAGTCTAATTCATCTGTTATGATTTCTTCTTTTCGTGTGGTCAGTGACTAACCTGGTGTGTCAGAGCGTTTATGTTGCCCATGGGCCTCTGACTTAGCTTTACATGCTGTTGAGAAATATTCCAGACATGCTGGTTACCTCACGATGTTTTCTTTCACCGATTTTTAAGTAATTGATAATTATACAATACGCACATGAATCCATAAAATCAGAGGTGCGTGTCTTGGGTTCGAACTCGGGACCTATGAATTGGCAGTCCGACGGTCACTCCACTGGGCTATCACTGCTGTGATCTCAGTCTGTTATGATGACTTTGCTCTTACCAAATCAATCAGGAAAAACTTAATATTGACCAACCCACACTGGGTCGTGGATTACGGTCCCTCTAGTAGAGAGGAGGTCTGTATCCCAGGGCTGGGAACATTACAGGCTGATTATGTTATGTAAAAAGTTAATTTACGTTGCGACCTTCTTTCAATTCATATTAAAAATTAAAGACGCTTTTTTTGTCCATCTGGGGGACCACGTCATTCATCTAAACTTTTAAGTCTTTAAAGTCACAGATTTTGATGCGGGTTTTGCCATTGTTTGGAGAATTTATTCCGGGAGATTTATTTGTATGCTAATTATTAAACTTCAATTGGATAAAGAAGTCTCTATGGTCTGTTAAGTCGTATTAAGACCGACCTCGCGAAGCAAGGGCGGGTCAGTACATTGTAAATAATAGATTACTAACATAATCAACCGCAATCGACCTACATTTCCATGCCTGGTCATATATCTGACAGAGGCTTTGTTAAATTTGACAGAACTGGAGGTGTACTCCGCCACAAACGCTTTCAAAGGCCTGAAAGCCTTTGAAATTCAAAAGTTAGGCACCTTTGTATGCGGCGCTGAGATCTATCTACTCGTATAAAACCTTATTGTCAGTTACGTAATGCTATTTTATTCTTGACCAGTTTGGGAGGCGCTGTTTTTAAAGGACACAATTTCAGAGTTAAAAATGCACTACGTGTTTAACTCTGCAATTGTGTGTGGTAAAAGCTAGCAAAGAGCAATAGTGTGTAAATACTGAGAAACATTAATTTTTTTTACAAGCAATCATCTGCGTACTTTAATGCAAAGTTGACAGTTATTATTACAATGCAATCTCGCTATATTAACTCACCCACTGAATCGTCGTGGGAAATCTATAAAGTAGGCTACATTTCATTAAATATTCATATTTTCATCACTTAACTCCTTTGGATTCTAAATTCTGAAAAATATTTTTTACTACATCATGGGTAACATGGTAAAGTATTAAACGTCCAAGTCGTTTGCAATAGCAATTTAATCCATATATGCCCAGAACTACATTCGGATTCCGAATTTGGTTATTTTTGGATATGCTTATATTGATTTATTATGCTTATATGAAAGTAAAGACTATACTAGAATCAATGGGCATAAATGGGTTTAAAGTTTCTACAAATCAGAAAGTCAAAGTCAAAGGTCACAAAAGTTCTTACAACCGTAGCATAATAGTAGCTTAACATATTCAATCATAAGATAATGACATGCAAATTTTTGGTACAATTAGATCATTTAAATTTAAACTGAGGGAATTATTTTATATTATAGAAGGGATTCTCAATTAACCATCTGTGTAAAGCTCTTCTGAAGCGGACCATTGGAAGTTCTTTAATTTGGTTAGGAATCTTGTTGTATATCTGAATACACATAGAATAGCCACTTCGCCTATATAGTCCAGTTTTCGTTCCATGAATAATTAATCTATCAGGATATCTAGTTTTGAATTTGCATTTAGCATGCAAGCAGCAGCATAATCTCTCACCATCACAAGTCAAGTAAATCCCATGATAGTGATGCGAAAAAAATATTGGAGACCCGTTTAATCGGTACCATCTGGAATTCCGTAGTCAACTGTCGATTAAGCTCCTCACTGACTGGTACCACGCGTCAGATACACCTACCGTAATGAGACGAGACCTTTCTCTGTTTGAAAAATCAGTCACGTAGATCCTCGATGTTATACAAGACCTTTTTAGACCTTTTTTGGTATGACAGCATTATTATTGTTGTTCTATCTTTCTGTACCTAGATAATCGCGATTCCCATCTCTTGTAGGAGCATGTATTACGTGGGTAAACTGTTCCAATGTGGATGAAGCTGTCGGATTTGTTTCAATTGAGAAGCAATTGAGTGTACATAGACGATGAAATATTGAATGTAACAAGCAAATATGTAAGACGATTAGAAGTCAATAAAAAATAAGCGTGCAGGATGTATAAATAGTTGCGCTACCAAAAAGTTTCGGAAGCGGAAATTAATAGTAAGACATACTAATACATAGGTATACATTGAATATATTCTAAAAGTAACGAATGAGAGAAACTAGCATTTAAAGCACGCCGTTCGACATACATATACTCTAGCATTAAATACAATGTAAAGTTTTACACGACAAATGCCTAACTGTAAGTATTAGAATACTTAATCACTTTGGTATAAAATTCAGTAGACTTTAAGACCAACAAACCTGTATTAATACTTATTGCAAATAAACGATTATTATTATGACGATAACGTTAATACTCTCTAGTAATATCTGTAGATTATGTCCCATATCCGCGTCCATACAATATTTACTTATTCCTCGATCAATCAGATCAAAATATTGATATTCGGCCGCATCTGTTTACATTGGGAGCCGACCCCAATAAGCTCGGCAAAAAGACTGGTTTGATGGTATTGATTGATCAGTATCGGATAATGGAAAATTGCCGGATAAAGGAGAAAAGGGATACGACAGCGTTTTATTTTCATTAATCAAAAAATCAATTGATTATTTCAAACAATGTAAAGTTATTTGAATATAAACACAAGCATGATAGCGCGGCGCGGCGGTGCTGCGGGCGTATGATTGATGTATTAATGTTCTTCGAAACAACAATGAAAGTCATGCGAAACACGAGCTTCGAATGTGACGTAACGTTCGCGTTCGTTCGATATTTAAAATTATTTTCACTTAACTGACAGTACCAACAATTGATGGCCAATCAATATCGATTTGAACGTATTGATTGTTAATCGATAAGTAGCCAACAAAAAGATTAAATTGGTTGACTATTAAAAGATCTTTTAAATCAATAAAGGAATCAATGTAGGTACATATGTATCTTAGCAAACCCGCTCTAGTATATTTTTTTCTTTTTGGCTATAAACTTACTGTTCTATATACGAATCTGAATATATGTAGTTCCGCTGACAGTGTAAGTGTAAGCTTAATTACAACACTTGGGTTTGCGATAAGAAAGGGAGGCGTGAGCGTATGGGATATGTTATCTGTTAGAGCCGTTTGTTAAATGGCCCTCTGAGTGTAGACCATTTTCACCGGCTTTTTGTAACATTCGGCTCAGCGTGACCACGGCTCTAGGGTACGCTCTTATATATGTCTATTATAACATAACCGAACAATGTTTACACCTCATTAATGGAGAGGCCCTGTTGTGGTAACAAATTGCGTGGGAGGCTTACTTCCTTAAAAACTTCTCACATTAGACGGGACCCAGTATGGGACCAATTGAAACTTTGTCACTTTTTGTCATCCAATTCAGTTTGAACTGTCTCAATTTTGGAGAATTTGCTGGAACTTCCTCCGCTTACTTCCGCGTTGTCATATTCGGAAGAAAAGTCTTTCATTCGATTTTTTATGCAAGCTTATATAAAAAATGCAATATCTATTCGGCAACGATCAAAATGCAAAATCGGTTGGACGATTAGTTCGCATAAATTCCAGACATAACCGAATCGGCGCATTTTCCAACTGTGGAGAATGCGTCGTGGTGACGACCGCTGACAGCGGTACTGCGGACCACAGGCAGCTACTCCTGACGCGGAAAGCTCGCCATCCAGCTATCTAGGTCATCCAAGCATCAGAGACACGCATTGACCACAAAATGATTCTGTTCCCACAGTTTAAACGAATTAGCGATACTACGCACCGCTATTATGTGATTTTATATAACCGAATAGTTACGTATACCTCACTACGGCTGGGTGCTGCTTGTTATTACGAGGGAATGAAAGAACACCTGTCTGAGTAGTAGATGTTGCTGATCTAGGCCATGGTCAGATATACGATCTGTGTAATGGTTGGGTAAAAATAAACGGTCCAAAATGAAATGGTTTATTACAGTCATATTGTAGAGACCTCTCGCTTGGTTCGCATTAATTTCTCCGAATGAGCCGTATAATGTTACATCCGATATTCAGATTGATGTTCAAGAAGGCTGCTTAAAAATTCTTATTTTAAATTTGAATTCGTGTTCAGGTTGGATTTTAGCTTTCTGCTTTTCTTTTTAGGAACAATGTCAATGCGTATGGACATCGTAAGTACCTACCACGGTATCGGTAAACAAACAGTATCATAAAAAAAGGTTTTTATATTAAAATCAGGGAGTAGTGGTGGCCAGTGGTATCGGCCTCGACTTACGAGTCGTCATTTCGAACCCCAGGAGGCACTTTACTTTGTGTATTTAATTTCATCACCATTTCACCACAGCTTTCAAGACGATGAAAGAAAACATCGTGAGGAATTCGGCACGTCTTAGAACCAAAAATTCGAAGACATGTGACATCCGCGAACCTGCACTGGGCCCGCGTGGTGGATTATGGCCCACTCCCTCTCTTAGAGACGAGGCGTGTGTCCCAGCAGTGGGAACATTATAGGCACACCTTTACTCCCCCAAGGTTAGGCAGAGGTGCACTTAAAGTAGGTTGGTATACCTATTAAAAAAAAGACAGTGGTAATATTAAAATCGAAAACTAATAATATAATCGATAATTAGGGGAAATGCAGTCGCTGATCACGTTAGCAGTTTGTGCGCGTTGCATAATTCATTACATAAACTAATCGGTATTAAAACGCGAGCAACAATCGCGAGTGTGTGGCGATGCTCACTGGACTGTTACAGCAACGTTATTCAGAACTGTAACCTCCTTGTGACCTATTGCTTTACTAAGTTTGAATTAAAATAGAAACGAAATCGCTTGGAAAAATAATGTTTGTTTGCACTTGACATTTTGAATAAGTATCGCTAATATTCATGTTAAAAAATACATAATTATTTTATCTGAAATAAAGATCGGCACCTTAATTGCGTGACACACTTTCAATCACAATCTGAGAGTTTTTAAGGATATTGCTAATCCATTGCTTCATAGGTTTGAAGAATTTGTCTGCTCTGCAACGTAAATAACGCAATGTACGTCGGTGAACTGTCAAAATGAAATCCATTGCAATCAATTGTCAATTTATGTGTATTACGCAATTACTCCGCTTCTTGTTCTTCATCGTATCTATGATTCTCTTTTTGAATAAAATTCGACCAGTATTCATATGTATTATTTTAGAAGCTTCATTTGTTTATTTGGTTTCATTTTTTAATTCATTTTCCAAGCATTCATTCATACAGCGCGGCGGTTTAACAATAGTTATTTGTTATGCAAGGCTGGAAAGTTGATTTTTGGCGCGAGTACTTCTATTGAAACCTGAGTAAGCGAAGGATTCTAGGGTTGAACCATGAGCGAAGCGAGTGGTTCAAATATAGAATCCTGAGCGTAACGAAGGTTTCAAAGGTACGAGACGCAGAAAAGCTTTGCTGCCGAGCGCAACACACAATTTTTCACCTCACTACAGCGAGGAAACTGCTAGGTGCAAGAAAACAGGTGTTATATGTTGAGTTTTATTTTGTTCGAGCGTCTCAGATACATTGACTCATGTGAAGAAAATAACAGATACTTGGCAATGTATCTTATGAGTTACATAGAATATCTCCAAAATTAAATACCCTGTATTTTGTTCTATATCCTACTTGTCCTCTAAGGAGAATTAAAGAAAAAAACTAAATTAAAACAAATAACTAACTAATTTAATTTAATACATATTTATTTTTGCCAAGCAAAGGATTAAATAACATATTATATTAGTATTTATTTTATTTAAAAAATTTTACTTCAATTACTACACAATTGGGTATTTGACAGGGTAGTATTTTTATGGCATATTCAAATGTGACGTCACAGATTTTTTTAATCAAATGGAATACTTATTAACATTAATTTCAATTTTACAATTATATCCTCGCAAAATATTTAATTTCTGTACTGTGATGGAAGTTTTTAAGGTGAGCGGTATTATTTAATATTTTATTTTAGACCGTGTCATGCATTTTCAGTGGACTGGCAGTATAGAAAATGATTAAATAGAAAGGTTCGAATTTTAAAAACTCTTTCCACGCTAGAGAGCAAAAATCGATTTTCGGCTCAGATTTCGAATGACAAACAGTCTTTCCGAGCCTGTGAGGTGAAAAATATTTCTCTTGCGTGGTTTTCCGTAGCGAATGCAAACCTACCTATAGTATGTATGTTTACAGTGAAAGCGCACGCGGTAAAAAAATTGGCTTGTTTATTTTTGATACCCGCTCACTGAAAAACTGTTCAAATCGAAATGGTCGCAGTGGGCAATGTTCTAGATGAATGAAATTTATTTTATACAGATACTTTTGACCGCAAACGTAGGTATGAGAGGACCGATTGTTTGCGACCCTAGTATAGTGTGTATGTTTTCACTACCTAAGTATGTAGCGTTTGGCCCGGTCACCTTGTGGCCGCAATTCTCCTAGAATTGTAGCAATTGTATCGTTCTTTTCGTTCACAAACTCTATTTTTGACCTTCTCACCAATTGACTATTTGTTGACACGGTCAAAAATGAAATATGAAATCAGTCAGATTAAAGACCACTCGTCTTAAAAACTTCCATCGCCGTACAGAAATTACATATTATTGTAAAGATATAATTGTAAAATTGCATGTAATGCTAATAAGTATTCCATTTGATTCTTAAAATCTGTGACGTCACATTGTTATATTTCATACAAACCACATACAAATTCCGTGTTTTGACAATTCATAAAAAGTAACGTTATTGACTACCCTTTCAAATACCCAGTTGTAACGTGCTAGCGCAGTGGCAGAAACTCCTTTACTACAAGGTGTTAAAACTAAATATCCGCTAAGCAGTAACAGGTTGATGGTCTCTAAATACTAGAAGTACCTCTCAGGCAACTCTGTGGAGTATCATCTCGTAACTCTTCATTTGTACTTGTAAGTCGCACTGAAGAACACTGCTAGTTCGTAAAGAATATGAGTAGGTAGCAAATACTGAGTAATTTTCCAACAAACGACTGTTTCTAAAATAAAAATTTGCACCTAGCTAGCACAAAGAAAAAAAGTTCTAAAAGGTATATTTTTAATTGACTGTCGTACTGCTGAGCATCTCTATCTACGGTTCGATTCCAGGTCGGGCGAACTGTTATTGAGTTTTCCATTAGGAGTTCTGAGTAGCCGCCTTGAGTCTGGGTTCGTGCCCAGTTGATGGCAATAGGCTCGCCCCCATCAGACGAATCTTAAAACATAACTGGCGAAATATAAGTGTCGCCTCTGCCTAAACCTTCGGGGTAACGAGGCGTGATGATATGGCTATGTTGTGTTATGGCAAGAAAACAACACAAAACAAATACCCACGAAATTCATCGAACAGTTAATTGTAGTAACTATAACAAACCAAATTGTTCGTTTGTCCACTCAAAGTGGACGCACGTAGACCACTCAATTCACAATTATGTATTCACCAGCAGACTCCATGTTTATGCAAAAAAGCATCTTCAATGGACTCTAATTGCCTTCGGTTTGGCTCCCTTTTGTGTTGTTAATCAACGCACTGCGATTGTTCAAACCCTATTGTCCTCTTGTTTGGTCGACCCTTGGCTTTATTACGACATTTTTGTGAAGACAACCCAGTCAGGGAAATTGTAATAACGGATCTTGATAAAATATATGTCACATTGTATATATATCCGAAGCTATGTATTACATGCTTGTTTCAAGATTTTGTGTAGACGGTCGCGTTGACTGCATACAGCGCCTTAATCCCTTGCCTTTAAAGGAGTATGAAGTTACATAATTAGGTACATGTAATTAAAGTAAATGCTGGAGCTTGGAAAGCCATGTCAAGAATGTACTTCAGAACCCTACAGGTTATACTATGTCAGACTTTCCGGAGAATTCTTTTTTACGATACAAGGATCGCGCAAAGCTTAACAAAATTACTAAGATTTCTTTTAAAATCGAAACAATAATATCCATTTAAATAAAAATAAGTAGATCAAGTTTTTTCTTTATCAAAAATGGCATTTGTTATTTCTAAAAACCTAATAACGGATTGGATTTCGTATTTGTATTTATGTGGGTAGGCCGATATGAACGTCACTTTATCCGATCGTAATGATTTTAATAACAGCGGCAGCCGATATTAAATATTCAGAAACTGTCCGGGTAACGCAATTTTCCTATAAAATGTTGTCAAAATTTTAATTTGGCCGGAAAACAAAATTATGGCCGCCCCCGTATTTGTCCAATGAAAATGTCTTGTTTGTTGGTTTGAATTATACTTTGTAGACGGCGTGGAAAAATGATGAAACACATTTGTGAAGTGGCATCAACGTAATGTGCGACAGGAGAGATACATTTTTCTTATCGTCGGCTCGGAAGTTTCTTTGTGCTATTCACAACGTTATTTGAGAGCTTGCTTCTCGGAAACATTTTTTGGTGTTAGATCCATTACTGACATTATTAGCGAACTCTTCAGAGAGAGCCCATCTTGTACAAACATATTTTAAACATTTTTTTTTTTAATAAAAGAGAGAAGTAATAAAAGATAGAATAGGCACATAAAATGCACTTTTGAACGTTAAAATTTTCAAAACTAGAACACCAGCTGTTCTATATATTATTATCACTAGTGTAATAATATCATAGAGCAGTTGTTATGATCACATGTCATGCAGTGCAGAGTTTTCGTTTTATACCGATTTGTATCCATTGGTTACATTGTTGGCGTGGAGGTAACCGGAATGAATAAACGGAAAATTGAAATAACAAAAACCAATTGCGCAATGACCCGGGTTTTTAATTAAACTATGTTAAATGTGCTACGGAGTGCCTCGGGATTAATGCAACGTAAAAAAAATCTTCATTTTCAGACCGTTAAAAAGAAGCGCGAATATTTTACAAAATTAATAAATCCGTTGTTTTAATTGGAATTTCTTTTGGTTTCAGGTATTACTGCACTATGGTGAATGTGTAATTAATTCAAGCACTGTGTTGAAAGGAATGTTTGTGTGATAAGTAAGATGTGTGCGACATTTGATTCAAGAACGATGTTTGTCGCGACGATATTAGTGTTAGTGAGTGTTGTGGGTGCGAATGTGAACACTACGAATGTGTCGGGGGCGTCCCGCATGGCATGGATGAAGTCCCTGCTGGACCACCATAACTGGATGCAGTACATCAACAATGGCAGCCTGGCCTTGCCTCTGAACTGTGACACAGATCTGAGGACGTACCTGACAGCGCTGAACGACGGACAACTATGGGCTTCGAAAAGTGAGTTAATCCTTTAATGAACGCATTTTTTTTCTAGTTTGTTTTCACAAATTTTTTTTCGATCAATTATGATTTTTGTGCGGTTTGTTAAACGATATTTTCACGTAGTGTACCATGTTAATTGTAAGTAGTTATTCTAAAACATACGTTAAAACGATTAAAATTAAGTACACTCTAATAGTATCTACTTACCCGATTTATACAATTATAATAGCTGCGGTATTCTCGGTAGAGCCAGTCGTGGCTGCTCACTTGAGTTGCATAAGCGTCAGATAAGAGTCGTAAAGAAAGCAGCTGGAAGCGCGCAGCACCCGCCGTCCGCGCCTCCATCATGCCACAACTAGGTCGCTGCATACCTTACAAGTTTCATACGAAATGCCAGCGCCAAAATTACACTTTTAAATATTTTCGGCAAGATAAAATATGCATATATGCATTGTTCGCGCAAATGTTCTCTGTAGAGGTTTTCTAGTCCATTTTCTTGGTAATCTATAAAAATATTATAATAGAGTGAGAACCATTTCCATAATTCTTGTAATCCCTTAAATGTCGCCACAATTTGCTAATGGCAGTGCTAAATCCGAAAGTAATAGGGTATAATCTCTTTTACTGAGGCCGGTTTTAACTCCGTGATAAGAACTTCTCCGACAGAACATTTCACGAAACGTTAGGGTACCCTGTAGATACGTCAAAGTAAGTATTACGAATCAGAGCAGCCCCCGCCATCGAGGCGCAGCGGCGCAGGCGCGATGTTTTCATTCGCATCACATCCGATCATTACTGTCCGTTCATCCTCACAGATCATGCATAAATGTATTCTTGAATACATCTAAAATGTATTAATATTAATCAGGCAACGAATGTTTATAAATTAGAATTTTTCGGGAATATTTTTCATCGTCAAGTGTGGTAACTTTTGAAGGGGCCCGCTAGGACCGAGCTTGCCGGGTACGCGGGATTGTCCGAAAGGGTTACCGCTACCCCTGAACATAAAGGGCTAAGAAAGAAACATGTATGGGTTTTAGTCAGTAAAAGTCTGACACTCCCTTTCGCTCCACCCAGAGCGGGAGACGTCAATGGACAATGTCCCGCCCTAAAAAAAAAAAGTGTGCCAACTTGAATGACATGCAACAGCTTGAATAAGTTGAAATTATACTCTCGAGTGCAGAGAACTGTTCAATTCCTCATGTTCAATAGATTATTACCATGAGCTGTGAGATAATTTTCCCGCTCTGCCATTCGCAGCCACCCTTCGTAAGTCGTAAATATCCTCCGACCTCTTGAATCTTCACTGAACGTGACCGAAATGGGAATCATATCTTTTCGTCACGGTCACTGTTTGATTCGAATATCATTTATCACTTCTCTATGGTTTCACATCGGATTCTTAACTGCCTCACTTCTCTTGTATCTTATCTGAAGGTAACGAGCAAACAAAGTTTCACTCTCACCAAATTAATGATCATCTGTTGCGAAATGATATTAATTAATTACAACGGAAACGGTGCTACTCTTTCTATTTGTAATGTAACATTTTAATGCAGCTTTTTACACAGCAGAGATAGCCTAGTGGTGTGACCGTCGGACTGCCAAGTCATAGGCCTCGAGTTCGAACCCAAGGCACGCACCTCTGATTCTACGGGTTCATGCGCGTATTGTATAATTATCACTTGCTTAAAAATCGTGAAGGAACCAACATGTCTGAGAGATATTTCTCAACAGCACGTGAAGCTAAGTCAGTGGTCCATGGGCAGCATAAAAAAAACTCTGACACCAGGTTAGTCACTAACCACACGAAAGAAGAAGAATGCAAATAAGTTCTTAAATTATGCACCTATCTATGTATATTACTGCAATACTCTATATCGTGGCGTTTTTAAAGGACAATGCAGCAATGGTGAAAAATGTTTGGAACTTGGTCCAAGAGCTTCCACTGATGAGACTTTAGTAGCTAGAACTAGAGTCCAACGCGACAGGCAAGTACGGAGAGGATAGTACATCGCATTCCAAAGAGATGCAGAGATCAATTAACCGGGTCAAAATAACTACCACATAAACATGATCATAATGCCATAACAACAGATCCCCCGGACAGTACTTAGTAGACTTTTGCCAATATCATAAGACAAATTAGCACCTGCATTTCCTCCAAGTCTCATTCATTAGTGAAAGCTTTTGGACTCCTTTATAAGTATTAATAATTTTTAAATTTCTTTATAGGTACCTACTTAGTATATCTATGGTCTTACAAAGTTACAAATAAGCTTTCAAGTAATGAGTATGGAAAAACAATTACAGAACGAACAGATGTGTACTTTAATTGTATTGTCAGAGACAAGCGGTGGAATAATTTAATTCCAAAGCTTACCTACTGTTACGGCGTTTTAATTTAAATATTGCCCTGTAGCATTTCCATGTTTTCAGTTAAATTACTTTTTATAACATGTTATGTACAGACGCCAGCACATCAAGCTATCCCTAACTGTCAAATTTTCTCAATTAAAAATGAACCTTATGTCTTTGCAATAAAGTTGAAATACTATCAAAGAAATTTGCCAGATTGTGGTAACTTGATGTGCTGGCCTCTGTACCTATACTGAAATTAGTAGAACGTCAATTAAAGTATGAATTTAAAGAGTGATGGTGTTGAGAATAATGAAGTGAATTCAGAAGACAAGACAAGACATAATATGACTCAAGCATCAAATGACTCCTCCCGCTCTGGGTGGAGCGGAAGGGAGTGTCAGACTTCAGAGTTGTCAGACTGACTAAAACTGTCTGACAAACTAGTGGGAGTTTGAGTATTGTGAAGCACAGTCCCAGATAAAAATCGGTAATATTATTTAGTAAGTTGCCTCTAGATATAAAAAGCGCTATCTACTCAAGCTCTTTTAAAAAGCAACTGGGTTGAGTAAGTGTCTTTAAGCTGTTGAAGATCTGTAACGAAATTCATTTATGATATTGTATTATGCATTGATGTAAAATTCTGCGTGTTCTTTTTCTCTTCTTCTGTAATTTGTTTACTTATTTTTCTTCTCATTACCATGTTTTTTTAGATACCATTTATAAATGACTTATGACTATGCGCCAACCTCAAACCATTTGTCGGTCAGTCAGAAAGATGAAGTCACCATTCCAAAGTGTAGTAGTTTTATAGGGAGAAAAATGGGCAAGAAACTTTACGGACACTCATATAAATCGAAATATCGTTACAGAATATTAGTGACATCATTCATGTTGAAATTATATATAGTTATTATGTTATTATGATGCAGAACGTTAAAAGCGTTCGTAATACAAAAGAAAAAAAAACAATTGAATGACTATTTAGACCAACCCCTACTGATGGCGCCCTTTCACGAACATGACGCATTGATTAGCACAATTTCTGCCCAACGATTTTGAAGGGAGCTAAATGATTCAACCAATGGATCCAACACACGCGCCACCATCAGCGAGCCATGCGAACTTGACATTCTCTCAGTCATACAAGTCAATGAAAGACGTACCCAGTAAACGGTAAGAAAGTAAAACGATTAACGTTTATTTCGACACTCAGTTCATAATCATAACACAATATTCAAATAACCAAATAAAAAAGTGAAAATAATGTTTTATCGGGTCGATCCATCAGGTTAAGCTATGCTAGCTTGCTTGACAGTTTTGGTCCGTGGATAGGTGACTAACATTACATACCGAGACCCCTCCGTGCCTCAGAAAGCACGTTAAGCCGTTTGTCCCGGGTGTAATTTGTACATCTTTGATAGACGTTATTGGTCGGCAGAAGCCCGAAAATCTGACAGCGAGTTTCACCGGGGTATTGTTTACCCAATAACTGGGTTTTGGAGGTCAGATAGGCAGTCGCTCCATGTAAATATTGGTATTCAGCTGCATCTGGTTAGACTGGAAGCCGACCCTCATATAGTTGGGAAAAAGCTAGGTAGATTGATTGAGTGTGTGCCTCACAGCTGAGCCAAAAAAAATCATTTCAGAATGAATGCCAGACAGATGCTGTCTGACGCTGGTTCTCTAATGAACCTTAAGAGACAGGGTATACAAACAGTTTCATATTTCGTACATAGTACTCGCACATGTCTATGAATACCTACATGTGCTTCTTACTTCTTTAAACTTCATATTTCAGAATCATAACGTAATATTCTCCATAGAAACATACAACAAAGTAAATAAACACAAATCTATTGCGAAAACCGTCTCTCAGTCTATTTGCCAATATTCTGTCGTGTTATTTTGGGATCAAGGGATATTCACTATGGAAGCGAAACGATTGCATTATTGCTATTGGTTGCCATCTGTTCAAATTCACGTAGATTTAATTTACCATTCAGTATTACTAAAATTGTAACCGCAGAATTTGTAACCGTGAATAAACGGGCTGTTGAGGTTTTTCACGCTAACTTCAGCCGTTCATCCATCACTAGTATGTTTGTTATTCGTTTATAAAATTGCAGCTGGTTTTATTTGTACAATATATTATAAAAGCCTTAAAATATTAGTAATAATATGTACAAGTTTATAAAAAGGGACACGAAAAAATTATAAGGCATCAAAAAACTCGTCCGCGTCGCTGTCAACAGGAAAACCTGTCAAAAAGCTGGCAGCATTGCCACATTGCATTATTGTGAGTATCCCTTAAAGTCAATAGCTTTAAAATTAACTAAATATTATCCGGAAATATAACAGTATAGGTACAGCGGCCAGTACATCAAGTTACCCCAATTTGTCTTTCTTTGATAGTTTTTCAACTTTATTACAAAAGCATACGTTTCATTTTCAATTGGGACAATGTGGCAGGTGGGGATAGCTTGATGTGCTGGCGTCTGTACCTACCTACCGAGTTGAAAGGCTAGCCAAGAAGATAATATATGTATAAATAAGTAATTAAGATTAATGCATATAAGTAAAATCTTTGAAAACTCGATTAGATTGATGTAACTTTGATTGTAACGGATCATTAGGTGCGGTAGTAGGTAAATCAGTGAAGCGTCGAAGTACGGAACTCGCCTGAGGGGTAACAGATGCGTCAGCGTTAATCGACTGCCAATCAATCGCAGGGAATCTTTGGATTCCAGTCATCCGGTCAATTCGTGACGTTGCTAGTTCCTTGCGGTAACTAATTCTAATAGATTCTTTACTACCGTTGTACTTTCGTAAGACAGCCAATGTCTAGAGAGTTGAGATTTCCATCTATCGCTACCATACTATAGTTAAGAGGGTTGTAAATAACGTGTAAATTTTGGTTATCTCTGCTTTCCACAACCATGCCTCAACTGACATTATTTCTGACAGCAAATTACTTACAAGGACGTACGTAAAATAATACGGTTCGCGATAAATATTACGGTTCTAATAAATGTATTATATTAAAGTGCAACATTGAGTGTACAATATAAATTAACGTAGAACGAATGGTACATATATAGTAAGATATTATTAATATAGTACTATTATAAATGCGAAAGTTTAGGTGGATGGATGTTTGTTACCTAATCACGCCAAAACGGCTGAACGGATCTGGATGCAATTTGTCACAGACATAAATTATAACTTGGAATACTTTTTATCCTCGCAATACGTTCCCGTGGGACAATTTACGCCAAGCACGCGGGCGAAGCAGCTAGCAGAAGCTAGTTTATTTTTATAAAGAAAATATATTATATCCCCACGAATTTAAATTTGCTCTCTTAAGCGAGTTTACCCGGCTTTACAATGTACAACAAAAGCGGGAAATGGGGGAATCTATTACGTCACATTACATACAGGGGGAAAGATTTCAAGGAAGTGGTCCGCGGCAAATGAAGCTGAGTGTGCTCAGACAAATGAATAGGCGAGGTGATGCTGCGCGCCCATCCGCACAAATGTACAACTATCTGGAAATAATGCTCATTTTGTGGTTTCGCTGCGAACAACTCATTTATTTAACACGGTTGTTTGTTTGCTGTTGAACAATGCGCAATTGTATCTGGGTAAATTAACATGTCCCTATAAATTACCCTATTTCACAATCGGTAGGGCGGCAAATCGGGAAACACAGGGCAATTAAGTTCTTGGCATCACGGCTTTGAACTGTCTTACCTACAAATTACGTGATTTGCATCTTACAGATTGCTTTACTTTAGTCAGCAACAAAAGTACTTAGTATTTCTGAATCATTATATTTCTGAATCTTAATGATTCAGAAATGCAATCTTGCTTATTACTTACTAGCCTTGGCCAGCGGGTTCGCCTGCGCTGTAGTCGGAAATTATCTCACGGGAACGGTACATTTTCCGGGATCAAAACTAGCCTACGTAGTATTTCAGACTATAATCTATGTCTGCGCCAAATTTCATCCAGTTCCGTTTAGCCGATCTATCGTGGTTGAGCAACAAACATCTATCCATCCATACTTTTGCATTTATAATTAATAGATAAGTAAGATTCGAAGTAAGAGGAGCTCGTGGCTAAGTTCTAACAGCCGCACAGGTCGATCCATCAAGTTAAGCCACGCTTGACGGGGCTGGCCGTGGATAAGTGACAATCTTTACATACCGAGACTCCTCCGTGCCTCGGAAAGCTCGTTAAGCCGTTGGTCCTGGCTGTCATTTGTGCATCTTTGACAGTCGTTACGGGTCGTCAAAAGCCCGAAAATCTGACAGCCAGTCTCATCAAGGGGTATCGTATTGCCCAGTTACTGGGTTGTGGAGGTCTGATAGGCAGTCGCTCCATGTAAAATACTGGTATTCAGCTGCATCCGGTTAGACTGGAAGCCGACCCCAACATAGTTGGGAAAAGGCTAGGCAGATGATGAGATAAGTAAGATTAACTTAATGAGTTACACCTTAATCTGATGTGATTAAGTTGTAAATCATTTAGTTAATCAGCTCGCAATCATTTTATTGATGTTCACATTCATTTCTATCACGATAAGAAGTCACCAAAGTGCCGTTTCTTGTGGAGACAGACCCCGATACCATGAGATCTATAATATTAATGCAAAGGCCCCATTAGATTGTTATATTACCCAAACAAATACTTTACAATTAGATAGAAAAGAGAGAAAGGGAAACATAAACGTGCATTTGAAAGATTTATGAAGCCTTTTCGAGTTTTGTTTACACGCAAGACACGAATATGATTATTTTCGCTGAAAACAAACCGGTTTTCCGAACATTCGGCTCGAATAAATCAGTAAAGTTGACTTGTGAAGTTAACTCGCGCCCACCTGAAACTTTGCTCGTTGAAGACAGCTTGTATTGACAAGGAAACGAAGCCCTACTGAAACTGAGGGAATGTAGGTACTCCTGAATTTGTTGGTAAACCTTTCAAATCCCGTGTGAAAGTTAATATAGACGTCGAAGTAATGTGTACCACCACTCTTCACCGATTTGCTCATCTTTGCTGTTATAATACGGCTTTAACATCGCAGCTTAATTATGGAAAAAGATAACTTGTTGTTATTTTATGATCCTTATCATATTGAACTAGCTTCTGCCCGCGGCTTCGCCCGCGTGGATGACGGAAATTGCATGTTATTATACATATAAACATTCCTCTTGAACCACTCTATCTATTAAAACAAACTGCATCAAAATCCGTTGTGCAGTTTTAAAGATACATACAGATATTAGGACAGACGCGGGAAGCGACTTTGCTTTATACTATGTAGTGATGCAGTGAAGACCGCGTATAAATCCAAGTTTGCAAGACCTGCACGTTTCGATTAGGAGCCATTGCCTTCGGGTTTACGAGCAGAAACCTGTATTAACACAAAGGATATAGTTTTTATACCAGTAGTACTGTAGAGCCTAGGTTAAAACCTTCTGTTGAACGTAGCTGGTCGGTTACAACACAACACACTACACGAGCTCTACCTCTGAGAGCTCCCTAAGTGAAGGCCCATCTGGTCTTCACCATACCTACGTCCCCATGGGATAATTACCGATATCCACGCAAGCGAAGCCGGGTAGAAGCATAGCTGGCAATTCATTTAGGTATGTATCATCCCAGGCTACTCTGGGACAAGGTCGGTAGACGTAAAACATTGCACTACAGGGATCACAGACGAGAAAAGTGTATTGAAAAGGTGTCGCTCTTATTTTATTTAGTTTTGACTGTTTGTGTAAATAAGATACCCTTTGGCAGTTTCATTGGATCTTCGTTATTCCAAGAAGGTTTTACGTACATTTCGTGGATGAAGCAATAATAGTTGTTGATGTTTTTCTTGAGAACATACAATCCGATTTATTAAATAGATCATGAAAACCAGTAGGAAATGTTTCGTACGAAACAAATGATTTTATTTTTCTAAGTAGGGTTGTACAGACGCCAGCACATCAAGTTACCCCAATCTGTCAAATTTATTTTATAGTATTTCAACTCTTTGTCAAAGATATAAGGTTCATTTTAAATTGGGAAAATTTTACAGTTAGGGATAGCTTGATTTGCTGGCGTCTGTAAAAACAGTTTTATACGTCAATCATATTTTAAAAACGCGTTTCTCTGAGAAGAAAGACCGGAGCAAACTCAGAGGTATCTTTCAAAGTCCAGACATAATCTTGGTCAGATTACGTGAAGACCATATGATGAAAAGGTCTTTTGAGGAAAGAACTACACAGATTAAATGGGCCTGTCCATTCAGTACATCCATTTGTCACCTCAGAACTTGAGGAGGTCTACGATTCAACGAACAATACCAAACGAAGGACCAATACCAATACCAAAGGGTAGGCCGTATAAATTATTGATACTGCCAGACCATGATTAGAACTTCTGTTTTATATCTACCCAAGTTCAAGCCTGGTAAGTACGTAGGTACTTCCACAGTAATCGTTACAAACAGAACTAACCTCACATAAAACCGAACATAAATGTTTTGCTTGTGTTAACGTAAGAAACACATACTGCGGGAATCTATCAATCGCTTTAGCGCATAGTAAACAAGCTTTGATTCTCGAAGCAAAGTTAAATTATTTTGTAAAGCACCTAGGTACGAGTAACATAAGTTTTCATGGATTCGTTTCAGTGTTTGTATAATGTGCCAACATTGTTTGTGGACATTCAACTTTACAATTTGTAGGATGACAAAGTTTATCATACAGAAGTTCTACTTTGATACAAATTTGAGAATAATAAGACTGCCTATGACGTTAAAACCCAGTTACTGGGTCATACGATGCCCTTTGGTAAGACAAGTTGGTCAGACTTTAGGGCGTTTAGCGACTATCCGTAGCGAGTTTGCAAATGACAACTGGGACCGCGGTTTAAAGAGCTTTTCGAGACACGGATCTCTGTATGTTCTGGATGGTCACCCATGCACGGACCGACCTCGTCAAGCGTTGCTGAACCTTGAAGATCAACTAGTGCAGCTTTTATTTTTTGACCATTACATCAAACAACATTATAAAGTAAATTGACTAAATATTAGCTTAGTTAAATCCTGTGGGCTGACTTTGAAGTATCTAATACATATTACGGTCAGTTGATTTTCTCTTCTCCGTACAATTAATGATTCCGAAGCACGTAAGTACATGTTTACCAACCATGTTCTACGTAGCTTTGTGTTTGGAGTAAGGATGTTGCGAATATCATAATTGTAAATGCGAATTTTCGGAATTTGAATGTCTGAATGCGAATGTTTGGGAAAACATTTATTTTCTTCGGAATGATCGATTTCACCGTCAAATGTGTTCGCAACGTCAAGGGAAGGTAATAATAAGCGGGATTGTCCGAAAGGGTTACCGCTACCCCGGAAAATAAAGGGCTACGGAAGGAACATGGATGGGTTTTAGTCAGTAAGAGTCTGACACTCCCTTCCGCTCCACCCAGAGCGGGAGCAGTCATTGGATGATTTCCCAGCCTTAAAAAAAAAAAAAAAAAAGGGAAGGTAATAATGGAAAAACTTTTTCCAGAATCATTGTATTTCACGTGTTCTCGATCTAAAGAATCGCCATATTTCGTTTTTTTTCTCGGTGCCATGGCAACAACTGTCAAAAAATCTCACCAGAATTCTAAACTAATAAACTAGGTACTTGTTTATTTACAAAATGATTAGGTACCTACAACTGACTGCTATCTAAAATAAAACAGGCCAAACTAACCAAGAGATAACGGGAATTTGCGAGAAAGAAACGCTTTCTAGTGGTCGGATGCATAGAAACTTTTTTTATAAATCTATGGTTGAATGAAACAAACGTGATGCCTGTTTGTGCACTTTGTGCGAGCCTAGATCGCCGTACTGCGCGAGATACGTCATGACCTGCATTCATTTTCGCATTTGACAAACATCATGCGAATCATCAACAGCTGCCTACCCTATTCCCAAATATATTGGGGTCGGCTTCCAGTCTAACTGGATGCATATGAATACCAGTAATTTACACGGTGCGACTGCCTATCTGACCTTCACCTCCAGCCGGTACCAACGGCTTAACATGCTTTCCGAGGCACGGAGGAGTTTCGGTGTGTAAAGATGGTCACCCATCCACGGCCAATCCCGGCAAGCGTAGGTTAACCTGATGAATCGACCTAGGCTGCCCACGACCTCCTCCAAATATCGAATGCGAATGACGATATATAAAATGACAAATCATTCGCATAAGCGAATGCTAATGTAAATATTCGTAGCAACCCTAGTTTGAAGTTGTGCGGTTTGAGACGGCAACGTCCCGATGTGTAATTTATTTACCGCCAACCTTTGTCGTTGCTATCGTACTAGGTACTAATGTACTTGTGACGCAACCCTTCTCGCCGGTTCACGGCCTATACTCACCTTTATTTCGCAATTATTTACCTACGAACTCCACCAGAGGACACGGTTTAAAAGAAGATTAGTTTTTTAATTTACGTCCCTTTGTGCAATATACGAGAAAACTTTGAACGTAAACAACATAATACTTAAACAATTTATTTAATTATTCATTAATTAATTTATTTGTTTTGTTTGTTTTTTTTGTGTTGTGTTGTTTTGTTATTTGTTTTTTTTTTGCAACCTTTGTTTCCAGAAGTTATGTTCCTACCTGTATTGTATGCGCTTTGTGTTAATAAACTTATTTTTATTTTTTTTTATTTCAACGGGTTAACATTTGCATTGTTTTAAAGTTATTTTGAACGCCATTTTTGTATTTTTTTTTTCTGACTTTGGTTTGCACTTCGCAAACAGTAGATAATTATTGTTTTTGATTTGTATAGAGGCTATAATGCTTAGTAAGGATTCACGAATTAGAATTACAACAAATAAAAGCAAGGTAACTATGCAATATATCGTAACCACAACCCATAACGAATAAATAAATAATAATTATAGTGATAACATTTAAATTGGTTTGGCGAATGACGTTATATACAGCTTGGTTTAAGCAGCATGGTTTTTCTTTCATATAATTTACCAGATTTGTTACAGAGATCGATTGATGTCTTATAAGTACAGGTTGTTATTTTTTTCGGATTTCGCCGGCTCCATTCCCGAGTGTGTGGCGAGCGAATTTTCGAAATCTTTGAATGCAGATTTGTTTCCTTTTTTTAAATAAAGGAATATTTCCTTTGAATAAAATCAGCTACTTCCAGGATTAAGAAATACAAGTGGGTTTTCTATCTTGTTTTTTTTCACTAGCAGCCTGGAGTCTGGATTCATGTCCGGTTTATGGAAATAGGCTCAACTTAACTAGCGAATTCCAGTGATAGCCTAGTGGTGTAACCTGTGACCTCGAGTTCGAACACAAGGCACGCACCTCTGATTTTTCGGATTCATGTGCGTATTGTATAGTTATCACTTGCTTGAAATCGGTGAAGGAAAACATTGTGAGGAAACCGGCATGTCTGAGAGATATTTCTCAACAGCATGTGATGCTAAGTCAGAGGCCCTTGGGCAGCATTAAAACTCTGACACCAGGTTAGTCACTAACCACACGAAAAGAAGAACGTACCATAGTTACACTTCTGCCTCACCCGTCGCGAAACACCAGCATGAGATTATGTTTTTTACTTGAAAACAATTTTCAATTTGTTGAAATTATACTTAAGATGGGTAGGTACAAAAAGTGGTAGAACTTTGAAAATTAACCGGAAAATGTAAATCATTTTCACCTGAGCTCGGACTGTGGAAGTTATTTGTTCAGAGCGAGCTTCACATTCCTTCACTGATTGTCCTGAAGCCAAGAAATTAGGACTACAGTAATATGTGACGCCATAGTGCTTGAGTTTGTTCAAACATTCGCAGTTGTCTGAGTATGTAGGTCGGTAACGTGGTTGCTCTTCGATTTGATATAATCATGTAATCCTGCAACACTTTAAAAAAAAAATCAATACCTAAGGTAAGCCAGAAAACTTGCCAGAAAACTTGCCAGAATAATTATGATTCGTACTTTTTCTTTCGCGTGGTCAGTGACTAACCTGGTGTCAGAGTTTTTATGCTGCCCATGGGCCTCTGACTTAGCTTCATATGCTTTTGAGAAATATTTCTCAGACATGCTAGTTTCCTCTCCATGTTTTCCTTCATCGATTTTTAAGCAAGTGATAATTATACAATACGCACAGTAGTACTATTAAAATGTAAAGAATTCGCGTAGGTCTTTTCAGTCATGTCTCAAGATGTTTATTAAAACACCGGAAGTTTGAGTAAATACCTATAGGTATCCATAACAGCTCAAAATTTCGACAACCGGTCTTACCAAGGGGTATTGTATTACCCAATTCCTGGGTTTTGGTGGTCAGATAGGCACTATCGGTCCATGGAAAATATTTGTTTACAGCTGCATCTGGTTAGACTGGAACTGGAAACCGATCACTGCGTAGTAGTTGAGGTTCTCCGATCTATTAGGTACACTAATACTATAAAGGCGAAAGTTTGTAAGTGTGTGTACCAACACACACTCTCAGCAACTCTCAATTCATCCCGTTTATTTGTTTTCGTTATGTTTGTACTTCACGGTAAAATGGCTGAATGGACCTGGATGAAATTCGATACAAGAATGGTTTATAACCTGAATTAACACATAGGATACTTTTATTCGGGAAAAATCTACGGTTCCCGTTATCCGACATCAACGCGGGCAAAGCCGCGGACAGAAGCTAGTATCAGATAAAAACAGAAAAGTAGGTACAGGAAATCTAAAGCTATTTTCAGATAAAAATTTCAATACGACTGCGAGGCTGAGGTTAGTTACGTTTTCCTAGGCGTTTCTTGTATTTCACAATACTCAGTTTCGCCATTCTTTTATAGAAATTGATTCAATACGTCCGAATACACAGATCGGTTATGCCCTTTCTAATTTCACGGCGGAGTACTCGGCAAAGTCTTCAGATCTACTACACAATATCCGTCAATATCTGTACCTCTACCATGAGTTTACACAGCCAAGACTCGCTAGCGTCTCCGTAAATTATTTGTATGAAATATAGTACAGCGCCCCTAGCGGTCACAGAAATAATTAAAATACGTACCATGAGCACTATAGATTACGATAGGTTAAAAACCTAACGTAATCTATACGATAGTCACTAACGTTTTTTAGCTGTCACCATACAAAACGGTACCATGAGTCACTAATTCGACAGGCGCTAGCGAACGATACGCTTACGGCAGTAGTTACGTTGCTCACTAGCATTTTGGCGTGTGAAACAAGTGTTTACAGTAACATTGAATACGTTTTGAGTGTAGTCATAATAATGTCTGAGTATATTTAGCATGGAATATGTTAACTTATAATACCTATAGGGGCAACTATTTGGGAATTTTGTAACTTTTCGTTTTAAATAATAGTTTTTTTTTATAGTAGTTAATAGTAATAGGTATTTTATAAGCTTTGTTTTTTTTATATAAAGGAATCATTATACGTCAATTAATTGTAGCATATTATGCTATATAACCAATAATATAACACCTATTGTACCATATTCTTACAAATAAATATTTTTGATCTAATTTGATATTAGTACCTACTTAGTAGAAAGTTGAGACTGATCTTTCCACGAACTCCACTATCAATTGAAACTGAGACACTGGTCCTCATTGTATTAAATAATCCAAATAATCAACTGTTGTAAACATCCAACATTTCACACAAGCACCTCTGAGACACAACATCAACAAACGAAAATACGACTGTGAGTACTGTGACGTTACAAGAACCACTCGAAATTCAAAAGCCACTTAATACCGTATGTAGTCCACTAATCGTAACCTTTTTTATTTAGTTGGTTTATTTTGTGATATTGACTGTCTTAACATTTTTAGCATAGCGATAACACTACAGTTTGAGCTTAAGAGCCGTTCTCTCTTCTTATTAGCGGGAAAGAAAGAAACAAAACATAAGTAGTGACCCATAGACGAAAGTATTCTACGAGTGGAGTGAAGTTAGTTAGACGACATGATCTATCGAGCTCACGTTAGCGCCTCCGTAAATCTCATGGTGCAAGCATTATCGAAATCTATGCGATCCACGTTTGTACGCTAGCGAGTTCAGCGCTAGCGAGTAAGTTGTCGATAACAACTCATGGTAGAGGTACAGATTGCAATAACACGCGACTCACAATTAGTTTTATGTTTACGGAACAAACATTACACATTTGTATGTTTGGATTTCAATTAACATAACATTTCCTTCCATTTTTTAAATAATTGTAATGTTACGTCCGCGTTGAACATCTACATAATGTATGTTGTGAAACCGAAAATCCATTGATATGCAACTTCCTGTATTAAGTCAATATCCGTTTACACCACGTTCACCTACCTTTATGTACTACTTATATCCGCAAAAACTTACCAAACTACGGTGAACTTACAGTGAGCATAAGTTTCTTAACTCCCCACAGAACGCGGACCTACGGGTTACCTTACTTACATAATACACGAACTAGTTTCCGTAGGTATCCAGTTTATGAATGAAATTATAAGAGCGACCTACTTGCCGCATATTTCGTCGAGATGATCATGTTTGCGAGATGTAGCGCGGCGTGCCCCTGCATCTCTCCAGCGCTTCAACTTGATGCGCCGCCGGATTTCTTCCACTTGGAACCGGCGTGTAGACAGTGTATTCAGAATTTAATCTACTTAAAATAATTTATGAAACGGTTGTGATCAAAGATCTAAGCCTAGCAGCACGTACTTTGCACGTGATTAGCATGTATTACTTAATATGCTAAGCGTTATTCTTGCCACGTCGCACAACTGTTAAACTATAAGTGCAAGATAGAGTCGGTAACATAACTAAGCCAAAGCCCGTGCTAAATAACGTTTATGGATCCCGGCCTAAGATTCTGCATTTCGAAGTCCTGCTATATTTTTGAAACCGTGTAAAAATAGGTAAAGCTAAATGTACGGTTATGTAATTAGCTTCTCCTAAGTTATCTTATTACTAGTTGACCCGACAGACGTTGTCCTGTCTTAACTGTACCTACCCTACCTACCTACCTGCCTACCTACCCTACCTACCTAGCTACCTACCCTACCTACCCTACCTACCCTACCTACCCTACGTACCCTACCTACCCTACCTACCCTACCTACCCTACCCACCCTACCTACCCTACCTACCCTACCTACCCTACCTACCCTACCTACCCTACCTACCCTAGCTACCCTACCTACCCTACCTACCCACCCTACCTACCCTACCTACCTACCCTACCTACCTACCTACCCTACCTACCTACCCTACCTACCTACCCTACCTACCCTACCTACCCTACCTACCCTACCTACCCTACCTACCTACCTACCCTACCTACCTACCTACCTACCCTACCTACCTACCCTACCTACCCACCCTACTTACCCTACCTACCTACCTACCCGACCTACCTACCTACCTACCTACCTACCTACCCTACCTACCTACCCTACCGACCTACCTACCCTACCCTACCTACCTACCTACCTACCTACCTACCTACTTACCTACCCTACCTAAAAACAAAAAAAAAAAAAAAAAAAATTAAAATGTATTCTGCTATTCAGGGCGGAGACAAATCCAACGAAACAAAAACCATGAAAATTGGTCCAGCAGATCTCGAGTTATAATGGAGGGAACAAACCCGACTTTCTTTTATATATACGTATATAGATTATTTTTATATTAATAGCTGTAAGCCACAAAATCATAATAAAATAAATTAACTGGCTAAACTTCACAGAAATCGATACCCAACACGATTCTGAAGTTTCCCCAATAATTTAATTTGATTGCAGGCTGTTTCTGAGAGACTTAAAATTACTTATTGAAGTTTAAGTAACTTAGCAAAGGTACAGGAAATGTTAGTAGGTAAGGTAGCAAACATTGTTCAACCAACTCCTGTATAACGCAACCACAACCCACTCGTGTTTAATTAGAGGTATTATTGGAACGCCGACATTTCTCTCGCGTGCAGTCATACGCCAGACACAAAGGGATACAGCCTGTTAATGCCTGAATAATGCAAACTGTTCCATCACGTGCCTCACCTCTTTGTTTACCGCATAGTTCGTTAATACCTTCATTCGCTCTTTATTCCGCTTTATCTTTTATTTTCAGCAACATTTTTTAAATTATAAATGCAATGCAATGTTTTATATTGCCTTTATTCGTGGGACTGTCTATGGGCAATGTTGTAGCGGCATCGACATCACCAAGTGCGAGCTACAACACACACTGACCTCACGCAAAATCTTGCAACGCGCAAGCAGAGTGTACATCGCGAATATAATACAACATCCCAACATCTTTCATAAGGCAGTAGGCCACCAGAAAATCGCCTGGTCAGAGAATCTTCTTTTATCCTAGGAGGATGAGCGAATTCTACACCCTGTTCATCATTCCACTAAAGGTTCTGGTGATCCCGGACATGGACATTGGCGCAGTCTTCTAGCAGCTACTTCAGTTCTGTCTCTGGATTAAGTACCTTTGAGCTTTTAATTTACTACTCCCTTACTAAAGCTTATTAATTATCCAATTGAACGCAGTTGTTACTAGGCTGTAGGTACATGTACAGTCACGAGCACCAATATGTTTACACTGAGCAACTTTAAAAAGTAATTTTCTCCTTCTTCATTTGCTGTATTTTTATGTTGTTACGGACATAGTATTTGGGAACCCATACTAATATGAAATAGGTTCTATTATCACAAAGTTATCGTTATTCCACGAGAAAATCGCTTTTGAATGTTTGTAAGTGTATACATATTGGTGCTCTCGTGACTGTACATACACAGGCACATCTGGTTTAACATTCAGTGGTAAGTTGGCGAATGTTTTGGTGCAAGCAGTCGCGTGTTTTAATGAAACCGGTTCTGTTCACGAACAATCGATGGAATTGTAACACGAAAAGATTAACAAATATTGCACATAAATAGAGGCTTAGCAATATACATTATAATTATATAAATATGGTAGTTTGTAACCGATGGTGGCCTAGTGGCCCCGACATACAACTTACGTTTTAGGTCGTGAGTTCGAACCATAACCCGTGTGCTGAAAATTTTGAAGGTCAAAGTTACATAAGACAGTCCCCCAAAAACGCCCACCCTTCACCACTTCTTAGTGCTTTAGCTAGGAAGAAGAAGTGGCGCAAACTCCCCAGCAGCACAGTTGTCTGTTAAGTTGGAAGAACTGCTCTCAAAACTGTGAAGGAAAACACCGTGAGGAATCGGGTATGTCCTAGAACCAAAAATTCGCAAACTTGTGACATAATTATATCAACTCGCAACGCGCCCGCGTGGTACCCATTTCCTCTCGTAGAGAGAAGGCCCGTGTCTCAGCAGTGGGAACATTATAGGCTGAATAAGATGAAAGCTTGTAACTTAAAACCCAGGCCAAAGAGATAGGCCAAAGATAATTTACAGATTCTGATCAAGTCATTATGAGGTCAGGCGGCCATTGTATAATATTAATACCGAACTAATAGCATGGATATGAATACGCAACTAGAGCGTAGGAAATTACTCTCATAACTCAAAGATGTGCAATATTCTGTGTACTAGGCATAGTAATATGAGGTAATAATTTAATTAAAATACAAACAATTATTCTTTATTATAGAGACGAGCCTTAGCAAGTGATGCTATTGAGAAACGTGTGCACGCTGACTTGTGACGTAACGCGCAGCCGACAGCGCTGCGGCTGCGCGAAGCCAAACTCTTGCGCAAAATACGCCTCATAACGTGTAAATCGCAAATTTCATAAGTAACCCGTGAAAGTAAGCGATTCATTTCACTCACACGCACCTCTGCGGCGTATCAACGGTTCTTGTTAAACAAGCCACACTTGTGGTGACATAATCTACGTCGCTAGATCTCATTCCATCAGCTGACTAACGGTTATATCTGTTTATTATGTTAATGTTACGATTATTGTATTTGCTTTTCGCTTTTCAAATGAGGCGCCAGTGAATTTCTCTTTGATAACTATAGTTGGTTTTCATGTTAGTCTTTCTCTACGAAAAACTAGTTTGGCGTCGATTTTTCGATTCAAACCGGGATGTGATTGGTTTTTCGTCTACAGAAATCGTAGTTCAGGATTGGAACTGAACAATAAATGCTATAAAGTAACCATGTACTTAGAATACATACCTACTGTGGCGGATTCCGTAGCACCGACCGCCGCTCTTCGGTAAACTGTGACTAAACAATTATGCTCTGCTTACTACTCCGAGCGGTGTGGGCGTGACGGTTATGTTATGAAATTAATTGCTTGTTGCATGAGGAAAATTGACACTGTTTCTTTCTGACGAATATCACCAAGGCCCGGTTAAGAAATTTATTCTTCGTGGAATTTAAATGTTAATACCAACCTAAAATGTAAGTATAACATGATGTGTACAGCGCCTATAAAGTTAATGATGATGAGGTAACCTGGCTGACAGGCAATTTCGACTTTTCCACTCTAATCGAAGTACGAAACTTTTAGTCGATATTCTTTATTTAGTTACTTTTTGTTGGGGCTTTTCTCGCACGGCTCTATCCTAAGTGCCATTTAAAAATTAATCAAAGCGTAATCTAATAAGGTCGAGAGTAATGCTAATGCCATTGAGTGCTACCTCATTGATTCGGTTTAAGGTACCTATAAATAGATAGCAATCAATGGAAGCGCTAGCAACCACGATGTATAATCTGTATCAGTGGCTGAATCCATTTAGCTCTATAGCGTAGGTTATAGTGTAATAGCATTACATGACAACCATAATTTGATAATATTGCCTAACATCATTATATGTAATTCTTCACAGGCGAAGCTAAGTGATTTTGTATAGGTTTGTGGAAAAAGCTTTGGTTATGACTACCGCAGACGCGACGCGATGGTGTGACGCGATTCTGTTAGAACAATTTTCATGAAGTTTCATAGAAATTGTTCCACTAGTGTCACCTCACACCTGTCTGCGGGGAGCCTTTGAACGAGAAGCATATTTTGTAAATAATAGCGTGCTCCAGAAACTTGGTATTAAAGTTACAACTAATTTATAAAGTCAAACAAGCAAAACGAACGGATTCTTAAGTATTTACATAAACTTTCAGGCACTAAAATGTAATAGTGCTGCTTTGGGAAAATGAGGTGAAACTGCTTCAACTCTCGATTTTTTAATGAAAGAACTTCCTATTACGCTTGTCAATTTACCCAAAATACGTAGGACAACGTCTTTCACATCGAATTTACATCAGCTGCCGCCCATTTTGAAGCTATTGATAGACTAAACACAGGGAACCACAAAATATGTTTATATAAGAAGAAACTATGACAAGTTAATCTTTGACAGTCGTTGCGGGTCGTCAAAAGGCCGAAAATCTGACAGCCAGTCTTCCTAGGAGGTATCGTATTGCCCAGTTACCTACTGGGTTGTGGAGGTCAGACAGTCAGGCAGTCGCTCCATGTAAAATACTGGTATTCAGCGGCATCCGGTTAGACTGGAAGCCGACCCCAACATAGTTGGGAAAAGGCTAGGCAGATGATGATAAAAAGAAACTATGACTAACTGACTAATCTATCAACACAGTTCAAACCACAAAACAGATTGGACTGAAATTAGGTATCCTACAAACAACAAACAGTTATTATGGAATAGGCATCCGCTAGGTCACACAAACGAAGTCCTGGGCAGAAGCTAGTCTTAAATAAATGCAGTAGTAAGATGTTGACACGAAATGAATGCGTGCATCGGCCACCACGCGTTGCAGTCTGTAGTGGCGCGGTTGCTTCACCACAACCACACAGCGACCGAATGGTGTAAGCCAATCGGTCAATTAACAGGATTTTGCCCAATATTTCACAACAAGTTAACGTCAATCCTTTGTAATGAAATATTTAATGGCGGCATGCCGGCAAGTGGAACGGATGTATGGACACAGTGATGTTTGTAGGTCCCTGGAAAGAATGAGCGAGTTATTTGCCAACTTTATTTTCGTTGCGGTTACATTTATTGGACTCCAGCGAATATTCGTGTTTTTGTGATGTGAGTGGCTGCTGGTTTCGTCATGAATATTAATTTGGTTCAATTTCAACAATTGAAAGTTGTCTGTATCTGCGAAGATACTTTTTTTTAAGGATTGGAAATCATCAAATGACTCTTCGCCCGCTCTGGGTGTAGCGGAAGGTAGAGTCAGACTCTTACTGACTAAAACCCATCCATGTTCCTCCTTAACCCATTGTGTTTCAGAGCAGCGGTAACCCTTTCAGACAATCCGTTAAAAACAAAAGCCCAGTCCACATAATAATCACCTCTGTGATATTGTGAGATTTAAATAATTACCTCTCACTCACTTTCTCCTCGTTGGAAATACCTTGGTAATTAGAATAACTTGATCGTTATAATATTTGCTTAGGAGCAAATTGTTTCTGCACCGATTTGTCAACCCTCGGATATTTATAGAGGGAAACGCTACCAATTAATAAATAACAACATAATCAAAATATCAAATTGAAGCGTCATTCACGTCGCCGCAAATTATCCGTTGTTCGCGAAGCGTAATTTTTGAATTGTTCCCGCAACAGCAGTGTTTTCAGATATATTATTTGTATTTAGACATAACGTAACAAAACCTTTTCGCAATGAACGATCATATTTTCGTGTTGATCTGAAAACAGGGTAGCACTAAAAATAGAGGATATTTAGCGTTGAACCAGAGTTTTTGTGGCTTTAAAACCACTTTCTGGTTTATTCCGTGTATGCTACTATTGGAATCATTTTTTCGTATTTTTGTTTGATTGCCTGTGGAAAACCGAAAAGCTTTTAGAAAGCTCCACTATGTTTTAATATTGTCATGTCCGCTGGCGTCATTTATATTGAAATGAAGTGACATGGATCTTATATTTCAATATATATCTCTCTAAATCTAGTGTCATTATAATAGTAGATATCTGTTTATGAAGTCAACGCCGAAATGTTTTATTAAAGCATCATAATGCGCTGTCGTCGCCTCGCACGGAACACGAATTTACGAAGATATCAACAGACGCGCGAGATGTTTCATCACTTACGTAATAAGCATGAGAAAAATATTCAAGCAAGTGCAGAATTGACCGCAAAGTGGGACGTTGTCCGACCATGACTGCAAGTGCATACGACGCGCAAACGCGGCGCCCGCGTCGACCGCGGCCCGCTGACGGTGACGGTCGACGACGCGTTCACACACGACTTTAATTACAGGCTTGGGAAACAAATGTACACAAGGAAGCCTTCAAATCAAATACCCCGTTTTCCTTGCATCCCTACTGAATGTGAATGTACCCGACATTGACAAGGGTTCCTTAAATATGTAACATGCGACCTTTTTATGAGACAAATGTATGCACGTTTTTAAGGCCTGCCCCTGCGTGCCAGGTGGACCTTACAGCAGTCGACCGCAAAAAGGACCTGCGGCTTTTTAAGAATTCACGCAAAAACAAATTCCATTGCTAACATAAAATACATGCCATTTGAAGTGTTGTACTCCAAAAGGTTCTAGCGGATCCCCGCCACGATGGCTCGCTGCCATCTTTTTTCTATCATTCGACTATTCCAAAAAGTCCAAAACACTTTACCTAGATATTCGTTTCAGTTTCCATTTATTTTGTCTCTGGTATAGAAATGTAATGATTTCTGCGCGAATTCGATTGAAAATAAACGAGATAACGTGCCTGAAGTAACTAATTCAAGTTATTTGAATTATTCAGGGGCCTTTTTACTCTTTTTAAATATTAGCGAGCAAGAGATAGGCTTTGATTTAATGTAAATTGGGTCCTATTATAGAATGTATATCGTACATAACTATGTTAGATTCTGAATTAACTCCAACGACAAAGCAAATTGATTGCTGCATGCAGGTTGGCGTAGATATTAAATTACTCTATTCATAACATGTAATATTGTTATAGCCTGTGGGTCTAATTCCGGATATAGTGAACGACTGGCGACTACGACTCCTGTGGTTATCTGTGTCAACCCGCAGATATCTTAATATAAACTTTGATATCAATTTACAAAGTAATCAATATTGGGATACATAATTGAATATGCATTTTGTAATATTTTCTTCTGTTTTCTAGATGGCTACGTCTGTAACAAAATAAACAAAGTTTATAAGATCTTCTATCTCACAAAACACTGTGTGAGAGAAAACTGAATAGATCTTTTGACTCTGGACTTAAACATAACCGAAAATCGAATCTTTCTCTCCTAAAATGGTCACCGGATTCCGCCTATGTTAACCTCTACCACACATACTACTATAGGATTCAACAAACAATTTAACACGCATCAACTTTTCCATCACTCACACTCACACACACACACAAGTTCACACGCACACTCCTTCCTCTAATAAAATGAGTGCGTTTATGGGTACGGTTTACTTTTGTATGCCGTAATTACAGACACAATTAAAAAGCCATCGTGTCTCGCATAGATCTGCGTTTCGGCAGTCAATGGGTTAATGTAATTGGGGTGGCGACCTGGTGGCCTAAAATACAGGCTACAGGCAGTGTCTGGTTAGCTTAGGCATCGCTCTCTGAAAATACGATTCTTTAAGAAATGGTACATTTTTATAATTACGTACTTGTTACGGCCAAGATTAAGATTTTGATCAACATAACACTTAATACTGACGTAGAAATAACATGAAACGTAAGATAATTTTAATTTCGTATACCCTGGCGCTTTCACCTCAACATATATTGATTGGATTTAATGGTTGATCCTTTTCCTGTTGAAAGTGTTGTGGACGAATTTTTTGATGCCCTTTGATTTTTTTTTCCCTCCTGTTTTATATGTACTTGTACATAGTTTTATGGTTGATTGTGAGGATGTATTGTATGAGTGAGCTGATGTGGGGTTACGCTGGTATGTTGAGGTTTGTGTATGTGTATGTGTGAGTCTAGTGTCAACTGAAGTGGATATGTGACCGTGATTATCACTCAATCGGACAAAACCCTTGACTACACCGATAGGACACATGAAAGCTGTTTTCCGAGAATCGACTTTGGTCTTGTATGATATCGAATCTTCACGGAATTTTATCCGCCCTTAGTTGTCAATAAAAAGTAAGTTTGATGAGTTTTATTTCGTTACTAGCGTGACTTTGAGAAATCGGACGCCACACTCACGGAAGAGGCCCAAAAATGTTTCGAATAATTGGTGAAATGTTACATGAAATATTTCGTTCTCGTGGCGTCCAAAAATAATCTAATGGACAGTTGGATAATTTGGTTAGTTATCTTTCTTTAATAATAATATTTTCTATTTATTCTTGTCTCTTCGCTATTTTGATGTCGTAGACTTTTGTAGTAAGAGTAACTATAAAATTATTAATATAGTTTACTTAATTATTTACATTTACCTTAGGTAGGTAGAGTTCCCATAAAAGTAAGTTGAAATTTCTTAAGAAAGAATGCTTACGTTTTGCCACAATATTGAGTGTACCACCTAACAAGATTTTGATAACAAAAACAATATTACAATATATTACAATTTGATGAATTTGAAGAATAATCAACCTTTTTGTTGCTAAGCACTGTGTCATAGATAGCACCGAAAACAAGGGTTGTGTTATAATAGAGTCACTCCGACTTTTGCTCTACATTATAACAATGACTCTCCAGGCTAATTTATTACAGAGAGGGTTACGTTCATTCAAATATCTCACCCAGAAGTGTGATATCCCGCCGTGTTCACAGATAAAAATGTTCTTCGGAATAGGCTTTGTATTCTGCATGATTTAATATCTCCAGCCTTGTTTTATAGTCGTCGTAGAATTTTATTTAACGTTCTCTACTGCACCTGCGATACATTTGTAGTTTCCGAAGCCGTAAAAGAGTCCGTGATAGAATCGAAATTTTAGACCGTCGTCGTCGCGCCAGCTCCCCCGAAGAATTACAGAATAATGCAGAAAGAGTTTAATAAAATAACACATAATAATGCCTGTGTAGCCTGGCTTGGACGGAACCTGTAACAGTTTTCATGAACGAAAATTTTCAGAACGCTTTCTAAAGTTTGCTGATAACACAAAATATTGCTCGGAAAATGTGTGGATATCACGTAAGTTGTTTAACAAAAGGCGGTTCACCACGGAAGCTTATAATACACTTAAGGCGCAGATAATAGAACCTCCTGCTGGCCTCATCTAGAGGGCAATATTTCACTGATTTCATAACAGTGAAGGATATAAATCAGAGGAATTTGCAGCGTATTTTGTGGCAGGGATCTAACTCAGGATCAGAGGCTGCAGAGCACCGGATATCCGGGTATCCGGCTGCCCAGAGCACTACTGCATCGAATACTGGGACTAATATAGTCAAGGATAACACAATTAGCCAACGGAAATGATCGTATTTATCTTGGCTCGTCTCTAGTTTTCTATAACGTTCTTTGTAAACGGGGTGGCTATACACCGCGCCGTAGAAAAAAACGTATCAATCAATCAACAAGCTTCTATAGTACTGACGACCGTGCCGGCGAATAAACCATAGTTCTTTACGGCAAGAAAAACTTGTGTGTACAAAGGGGTCCCTCATTATTCTATTTATGGATCAGTATTTGTTTTATTCCTTTCATATCGTATATATAGACTACGGGATTAGAATGTATACCATTTGCTAGCATAGAAAATAAAGCCTTATTTTTAGCTCCATTATTCTTAATGCTATATAATGCTATATTTCACCGGTAGCATGAATTATTCTACATTCCTGTCGGACACAAATAAAACGGAAAGACAGAAAAAGCTACTATTGAGGTCACCCGCGCATACTGGCTGAATTAAGAATTTATAAAATGATCTTCTTCCCCTAATTCCTGAGATTAAGCGAATTACGTCGTTTTAAATTTAAAAAAGCGGGAGCGGTCGGGGGTCAGGAACAAAGTTCCGAAAATCCGAAAATTTTCGCATCTTGGATTTTCATTTTAACCGTATAAACTCAGACGTTTAAAGAAAGTCGCATAGAGATAACGCTTTTTTCTTACGTGACGATTTCTACCAATCATCTCCTACCGCAAGCTATCGTTATAAAACTTCGTTGTTATCGCTTCCTGTTGAAATGTAATATTTTTCCCGATTTTCCTCCTTTGTTTAGGCAAGTTCTATTAATATAAAAAGAACAAAAACCACAAAGTTGAAATGAAAACATAAGCGTGGAGTGTTGATCTTAATTTATTGCAAATTGAATTTGATTTGTTAATATTTTGCCCGCTTTCAGGCCGTTCTTCTTGTCCGGATTTATAAGAATTTACAGTGATGGGCCATTTTCTAGGATGAGTTTCAGAAACCTAGTTTTATATCCGAGATATAAATCTTATTTTTTATGCTTACCAAGGCCTTCACAGCAGATGGTGATAAATTAAATAAATACGTCGTTTGACGATTAGGTACTTACCTACTTTTTTTTATTGTGGGAAATCATCAAATGATCCCTCCCGTTCTGGGTGGAGTGGAAGGGAGTGTCAGACTCTTACTGACTAAAACCCATACATGTTCCTTCCTTAGCCCTTTATGTTTATTTTTCGATGTTCCGAGATAGCGGTAATCATTTCGAACAATCCCGGTTAACCGGCAAGCTTCGGCCCTAACGGGCCCCTTCTTTCATGCTGAGATCTCTTTACATACATTATAGTGATTTTGTAATACTCCCGTCCAGAAACAAAAAGCTTAAGAAAATAAAAGCGTTCTCTAAAGAATTAATTTATATTCCCCTGTTTGTTAATATGTAAATGAAGATAATTTTCATTCAGAGACAATTCCTATTATTATGACAATGTAATTGCCGTCGACGCTCGTGGCTGTTTCAAATTATCAAATTACAATTAACTCTCTTTACTTTGGCTTAATTTGAACCCTGTCTTTGGTATAAGCTCATGCTATAAACGATTCAGGAGTCTGTAGAAGAGAGAAAGGAACGAATTTCGTGTTTGAGATGGATATTTTAAATAATTTACAAGGTCGTGTCTCTGGATACCTACTCTTTAATTAGATATTAAATTACTCTATCTGTCTTTGATTAATTGTTTTTTTTAATGAAATTACTAGCTGATCCAACAGACGTTGTCCTGTCTTAACTATGATACCTACCTTACCTACCCTACCTACCTACCTATCTACCTATCCTATCTACCCTACCTACATACCCTGCCTACCTATCTTACCTACCTACTCTACCACAGGAATGCGGTCGAACGGGGTAAAAAGTATCCTATGTCCGTCTCCTGATTCTAAGCTACCTCCCCACCAATTTTTAGCTAAATCGGTTCTGCCGTTCTTTAATTTATAAATAGTGAAACTAACACGACTTTCTTTTAAATATATGTAATATCTCTATTTGTGACGGGTGATTTATCATCATCGTCATCGTTTCAAGTAAAAGACGGCCACTACTAGAAATAGGCCTTCCCCAAGCACTGACACTTTGAGCGGTTCTGTGCTTCTGGCTGTTAGACCTTTAAATTATTACCGATTATTATATTAGACCATACTGTCCTACTGCTGGAGATAAAGTTTCCCCTTCTATTTCTCCGTATTCCGTAATCCTATCCTTCAAGGATAACTAAGAAATATGATTTTATGTTAAATCGATTTCTCTGAAGTTAGTATTGAAATGGGCATTTCCAAAATACTATAAGTGATAATACGGGGAGAAACCACTTATTATTTATATTCTAACTCACATGGATCGAAACAGTTGAAAAATTAACAAAGTTTATTCAAAACTGTCTGGAAATCCTAAAAGTAGCCGGATCGATTTTTGTAGAACGGATTTTGTAGTTATTTTGGTACCAATATCTCTATCAATTGTCCATCAATCAACAAAACAAGACAAAATTGAAGTATTTTATGTATGATTATTACTTATATCCTTATGGGCGGTGTGTAGCTCAAAGATATTATTATTAAATCCCTTGCTAGTTTCATAGGCACAGTTCCTCGGCGAGAGAGAAAAATAATGTCAATAACCTTAAACCTGTCGCTTACAAACGTCATAATGATTTTTCAGAAGAAAATTAACCCTTTGACTAACGTTCAGTTGATCCTTCTTGTTACACCACATCAAACAATGTTGTTGAAGCAATTTGCAACCGTAGGAAATAACTATAGAACACTTTGTAGCGAAACATATTCTGGAATACGCCAACACTGGCGCTTAAGAGGGTCATGTACATGTACATATTGTACATTAAACTGCATTAAAACGCACCGCAGGAAATAGTTTGACGACATTATGCTGCACACAGTGTGCAATAATGTCAGTATTTAAGATGTGTACAAAGCGAAACAACTTAACAGACAACTATACATTTACAGAATAACTTCTCATCTTAGTGAGTAGTAGAGTAGTAGTGTAGTTTTTTTTGAGAGTATAGAAGCGACGCGATACATAGAGGACAGTAGTAAAAATGCGTATTGGATAGACCTTGGATCTTAAAGAAAATTAAAGACCTTTTTTAGTTTAAATAGCGATCAAAACGGATCTTCAAATGTGTTTAACCTTTTCTGCGTTTCATTAATAAAGACTTCCCAACTATTTTGGGTGGGGAGTTTAAGAGGCATATGATCCCGGTTCAGTAGCGTAACATTATAATATGTATATATTGCGAATAAGCTACTTGTACAGCAGTTCGGACGACGTTCCACAAAGAGACTTTGTGCCAGCAGCCTTTGTATTCCCATTTGTTGCTCTTGTGTGTTTATACTTGCCTCGTCCATGCTACTTCCCTTTTTTTCCGGTATGTTTACTATAATCAAGATTAAAATAACTTTTTAACAAGTTTCTCTCTGTTTTCAGTATTCGACGCATCTGGTCACTACTCACCTAACGTTTTGTTCGGCAACGAGTACTGGCTGGGCTCTCAGAACGCCTGCCATGACCTGCAGCTTACCGAGTACTATGCGCACACGCCGCCTTTCCCCACCACCTTCTATGTTGCCAAGATCAACCTGACGCTGGACAATGATCATCTGCCACAGGTAATATTTTTTGGCTAAATTTTAATTTTTTACGGATTTTGGCTGAAAAAAAAAACTATGTTATGACCAATTATATTTTGAAACATATTTTTCTTGTATTATCCTTTTGTTTTTGATTTCTGCTATGGATATAAGTTGATATGAATTAATTATTGACCTTTTTCAAGAAGTTCCGGGAGAACATTTGAATCTTTAAAGAAATTCGATAAATTGAGGATATAAAAAAAAAACATATTTCCTGATAAGTAAACGACAAAGCGTTAATTCATTCTTCACAAGTTTTCGAAAATTGAATGCTCGTCTTTTATCACTTTTGTTAGGTTGAATGAAACATTTAAAAATAAAAGAGAGAGTTTGGTAGAGGTTTTTATAATGCTATTTATGTAAACTTATCTAAACTGTCACGCAGTTGCGGCATTTCGAATATTTCATCAGCTATCACTATTTGCTTTCTATTTGATGGAAGTTGTGAACGTTGCGTGAACTTCAAACTTTCCTTCCATGACTCAGCACTTAAATGACAATTCAATCCGAGTTACGTGTTGTCTATGACCTCTAGAGGTTAATCATGCAGACGGATGCACAGAGCAAATATTTATTTTTTCACAATAGAGGCCAGTACATCACGTTACCCCAATCTGCCACATTATTCCAATAGTTTTTCAAATTTATTACAAAAGCATAAGGTTCATATTCAATTGGGTAATTTGGCTGTCTGGGATAGTTTGATGAGCTGGCGTATGTACCTACTTTGTCATGGTTTTATAATTAGCTTTTGTAGGTTATGTTGTAGGTACTTATTACTTAAATACAGTTCATTTGTTTTTGAAATACGGTAGGTTTATATTAACCGCAGTCATATAACTTGAGGTCATAAAAATTATTGACAAAAACACAATAACAACCCAGCCGAACAAACAACAATAATATAATAAACTTCAAGTATTTAGCGATGTCATTCGATCCTGTTATTATGGTTTGGGCACAAAAGATAAACACAACAACTCACCCTCGTGGTAGTGCGGGCCCAATTCACCCTTACGTCAGGCAAGTTTAATATAAAAGTTTTACTACACCGTGGCGCAAGTTCCAACCTTCTGCGTTTATAAAGTCAACTTAATTTCCTACGTTCCTATTCCCTGCAGTGTTGTGTGGAAACACCAGCTTCTCTGAAAAGGTAAATAAATTAAATCATAGTTCTTGTATTAATTTGAAAGCCACGCAAATTGCTGGTTTTAATTCAGTTAATGTTCGCCAAATATTTAATTTATTATGATTATAAAAATCACAAGAATAAGTGAAATATTTTTTTTTAATGAAAAATTGTTATTACGTGACCTTAACCAATGTTAAGGTCATGTTAACCCATTTTTCATTAGATGAGAATCCACCTTTTTCTACTCTAGCGATAGCTGCAAGGCATTTTAGGAGGCATTCCCGAAAGAAGTAAATTCGGGCCAATTCGCCTTCGGTAAATAAAGGCAATGAACCTTAAAGCCATGATATGAATTTATATGACCATTGTAAAAGTTACCTTGAACTACTTTCGATGGATAACGGACTATGTACTTGTGGAAGGCGAGGATGCTCGGTCTCCATTCAAAAATACGTCTACCCCAACGGTTATCGGCTCTGAGGGCCGCAGACTGCGGCTAATGTGGCCGGCCCATTGCCATTTCAGCTTCGTTATTCTGTGAGCTATGTCGACAACTTTGGTTCTCTGACGGATCACCTCGTTCCTGAATCGATCCTTCAGAGAATCTTTAAGTATACCCGCACTATTAATCGCTGAGCGACCTTACATTTACGAATCAGCCGTACTGAGAGTGTCTATGTTTCGACTCCGTAAGTCATAACAGACAAGACACACTGATTGTAGTATTTAGGCTCTATGGAATACGCGACAAGTTCCCTTTAGTGAGTGCCTATTTTTGAATTTACCTGAAGAGGCTTAGTTTATAATTTTGTCAGATACTTTTTGGAACAAATTATATGTGTTTATTTTTTTTTGTCCGTTTTAGATTCTATCAATCAACTCAATCTCACTTCTATTACGTATACAATAAATTCTCTTTTTAGATTCTCGTCATTCGGAGAATGAATCGATCATTTGGAGAAGAGTAACCTACATATGTAGCTATATTCATAATTTCTCAGATTACGTAACTCGTACATAAGAAAGTAATATTACTCTATGTAGATTAATGATGGTCAGAAAGTTTTCATCCCTCTGGAGGCGCGAGGCGTGGATGAATCAACATTTACTAAGGGGATATGGAACTTGGACACGTAACGTATCCTCGCTAATATTATGTGGGTATTGAAGCTTGTAGTACTTTTTATTACTTTTCTATCTTAGTTAAATTACTTTTTACACTAAGTAGGCACTAAATTATATATCGCTCATTTGGTGCAATAATGACGTAATTACACTTTTAGTAATTTTACAGGAGATCCAATCAAAGATTTCTATTAAAGGTATGGCATTTTGAAGGGACTTATTACAGTCGTAATGATTTTAAAAGTAATTTCAATAAATCACTTTACTTTCAATTGTGTCGATGTTTCTCCCGATGTAAATAGTCTTTCCGCACATTTTGACATATTAAGTTTAAAAAAGTGTAATTACTAATTACGTCATTGCTGCACCAGATGAGCGAATATACTTAATAATTTAATAAATATATAATTTAGTTTACTTCATCATCATCTGCCTAGCCTTATCCCAACTATGTTGGGGTCGGCTTCCAGTCTAACCGGATTCAGCGGAATTCTAGTATTTTTCATAGAGCGACTGCCTATCTGACTGTCAAAGATGCACAAATGACAGCCGGGACCAACGGCTTAACGTGCTTTCCGAGGCACGGAGGAGTCTCGTTATGTAAAGATGGTCACCCATCCACGGCCGACCCCGACAAGCGTAGCTTAACCTGATGGTTCGACCTGTGCGGCTGTTAGGGTTGTAAAGGTTAGATAGGCAGTCGTTTCATGTAAAATCCTAATATTCAGTTGCACCCGGTTAGACGGGAATCCGACCCCTACATAGTTGGAAAAAGGCATGAAAAGGCATGGTAGATGATGACTATGAATAAAAATCAGCATTCAGTCATTATGTCAATTTACACTATTATTTTTACACAATCACTAGGTATATTATTCAGAATCAGAATCAGAATCAGAATTATTTTATTTGTGATACATAGGTACAGTGGTTGGTCATATTTAGGATTAGAGTGCGCTATGATCTGCCCACTATAGGCATACAAAAAGAATGAATTACAATTTTTACACTCAACAAATAATGAAAAAATACAAAACAAAAAATACAAAACAACTTACTCGTACTTAACTACAAATTGATTACCTAAATGATTACATTCTTCCATTACTATAAGTATATTTAAGTCAAGATGCCAAATTAAGTTAATGTCAAAATAATTCACATTTAAACAATTAATTAGGATTTTTAATTATAGTGTCAAAGAAGTAAATTAAGTCAAAAAATTATTTGTTGAGTAAATGTCAAAATAGTTCGAATTAAAATAATTAATTATGATTTGTAATTATAACATTGTCAAAGAAGCAAATTATACAACGTTAATGTCAGAATAGTTCAGATTTCAATAATTAAGTATGATCTGCAACTACAATATTGTCAAAAAAGAAAAGCAAATTAGTTACATAATATTCCAAAAATTGCAATTACACAATGTCAAAATTTATCCGATAAAAAATCTGATACAGTATAATAACACTTTTGACACAGCATACTTCTCAGTTTTTGTTTGAATAAATTAATATTAAGCTTTTTAAGCTCTTTTGGCAATTTATTAAATATAACTGGTGCCATGTGGAAGACACTTTTATACATTAATGCAGTATTCGTTTTTGGTACACATAGACGACTTTCGTCCCTTTGGGTTCGATTGAAAGCTATAGATGCTAAGGTAAATAAATGAGGATTTTGTTTAACGAAAGCAGCTATTTCAAAAATGTACAGTGACGGTAGTGGTAGAATATTGTGCTTTTTAAAGAAAGGCACACAGCTCTCTGTTGATTTTAAACCAAACATAGCCCGAATGCAACGTTTCTGTGCTTTAAAGGCAAGATCTTTGTCGGTGGAATTCCCCCAAAAAATTATACCATATCTGAGAACAGATGCCACTAGCCCATGATACGCAATTAAAAGGGCACTAGAGTCTATTTTATATGCAAGTGTATGTAGGGCATAAGCAGATTTACTCACTCGCTTGCATAGTTGTTGAATATGCGGTTTCCAGGTCATTTTGTCGTCAATATATAAGCCTAAAAATTTACAATTGTCTACTTCCTCTATTGTTTGCATGTTAAAATTTACATTTAGGTTATTTGGGGCCGGTAAACGCTGTCTAAAGTTAATTAATTTAGTTTTGCTTAAGTTGGCTTTAAGATTATTAGCACTAAGCCAATTCATGACTGAGCTCAATGTGTTGTTTATGTCATCTTCATAAGTATTTTCGTCTTTACATTTTATCGTTACTGTACTGTCGTCCGCAAAAAGAGCTATAGGATTTTCTGTGGCATCGGGTAAGTCATTGATGTACAATATAAAAAGTAGTGGTCATATAACGGTTCCTTGAGGAACACCGTAGTTTAGTTGACGTTCATATGATCTAAAGGTTTCTTCTTTTTTTGTTAGGATATTCACTCTAGTCAATTCAGTGTATTGACGACGGCCTTTGAGGTATGATTCAAATAATTTCAGAACATTACCTCTTATTCCATAATCATTAAGTTTACTCAACAATATATCATGCTCAACGTAATCGAAAGCCTGTGTCATATCCATGAATATAGAGCAGACTGGTATTCTTTTGTCAACATTTAACATAACAAAATCCAGAAAGTCATATATGGCCATATTTATGGACTTATTGTGTCTAAAACCTTTTTGTTCTTTTGCCAGGATATTGTTAATTTCTAAATAGTTATTAAGTTCCCTGTAAATATATTTCTCGAATATTTTAGAAATAACTGGAACTAAGGCAATAGGTCTATAGTTTACAAGGCATTCCCTATTATCTTTTTTGAAAATTGGTTTTATGATAGAAGTTTTTAATTTGTCAGGGTAAATTCCAGCTTCAATAGATAGATTTATCAGATAGGATAGATGAGCAGAAATATTCGTAGCTATATATTTCAAGACCTTAGTTGATATGCCATCATAACCTACACTGTTCGTATTTTTTAAACTCCTAATAATCTGTAATACATCGTGTGGCAAGCATGGTTTCAAAAACATAGACTTTTGCTTAGTACACATATAAGATTTATACTGCATGTTGAGTGAATCATAGGTAGGTAGGGTAGGGCTAGGTACTATTTTATCGATGAAATAATTATTAAAAGCATTAGATATTTCGCAAGGGTCAGTTATAATTATTTTGTCATTTAATTTAATGCTAGTTATAGTCTCATTTGGTAGATTTTGTTTAGATTCGTTTATAATTTTCCATGCCGATCTACTTTTATTATCCGACGCGTTAATTAAATAATTATTGTGTGCAAGCTGTGTTAATTTGATTACTTTTTTATATCTTTTTGAAAATTCTGTCAGTTTAGTTTTATTTATCTGGCTAGGTTTCTTTCTGTATTGCCATAAAAGATCACGTTTTTTGATGCTACAAGCCTTGATCCCTCGCGTTATCCACTTAGCTTTACGATGTGTATTTATGGTGATATATTTAAATGGAAAGCAAAGATCATAAAATAGCTTGAATAAATCATTGAAAGCATTATAGGCCATATCTGGATCAAAGACTGAGTACATTTCCGAAAAAGACAATTTCTCTATACAATTTCTAAACTTCTTAAGATTTTCCTCACAGTAATTTCTACGCTTAACTTTCCAGCTTTTTATGAGGCACACCTTTTTGACCTGACACCTCAATATCTGAGCCGTGTGGTCAGATAATGCAAAGTCAATCACTTCTGCTTTACACTTATTGTGGTAGTTGTGAGCAAAGTTATCTATACATGTTTTGCTGATTTTTCTGGTAGGTTCGGTTATCTTAAGTCTTAGGTTATAGTTAAGAAGTAAACATTCAAATTCAGATGTGATATTATTTTGTTTTAACATGTTAATATTGAAATCCCCAGCTATTACAATATTGTGCTTATTATAGTTTCTATTTACATATTTGAGCATCTTATCTAATCTTTCAAAGAAATTACTCAGGTTGCTAGCAACCGGTACCCTATATAAACATATAATAATAACTTTGTAGTTTATTAGTTCTATTGCAGAGCATTCAAAAGTTGAGGACTCAGTGAATAATACCGATTTTGGAATCTCTTTCCAATGATGACCTTTCTTCACGTAGATACACGACCCTCCTCTGTTAGAATTGCTTCTGCTAAAATAGGCAGCTATGCAAAAATTGGGTATCGTACATGTATCTTCATGACCCGACATTTATTTATTATTAGTCAACACCAGTGAAAATCGACAGTAAATTGGATGTTGTTGCCACATCAGGCAACAATTCTAATAATCACATGATGTTAGAGCTTGTCAAAACATTACGGCTAACGAGTGCTTTGCCTAATATCCAGGTATTGAAGTCCACTTTGAGTCATTTCGACACTGGCTAGTTATTAAAATGGCGCTCAGGTAAATATATTGCTAGTTCATAGCTATTCATTTTCCTTACCACTTAAAATCCCAAACTTATCGCTGGACGCAATCGAACCATAACATGCTTTTTTCCTATCCATACAGTACGACAAGCTTTATAACGGACTTGTCAGAGTTAGGCGATTTACACACGGCACCGCGCTCCGCCGCGGTAGGCGGTGAAACGGATCTCATGTCGCATTGGTCTCTAAGAAATCCGTTGATGCCTAACACACGTACACCGCCCGACCGCACGGTCGAGCGGTGCTCGTTTTTACCGCAAACTGCTCCTACCGCGCAGTCGATTGTGGGTGTGTTAATCGCCTCAAAGTCAATATGTTTTCAAAAACTGAAAAACAAACGTATTCCGTATTACCGTACCAGCTTAAAAGGCACCTGAGTATTCCACATACGGCACCTATCGAAATTTTCCGCAGGTGCCATTAGTGGAGTAATTTATTATGAACCTGCCAACTTATTACCTACTTAAAAACAACTTAAGCTTTACGATCAGCTTAGAGTATGAACATAGGTGTAAAGTAACAAAGTTGGAGACAGCCTTTTACACCATTTGGATTGTCTCGGATCCTTAAACAAAACATCGCCGGAAAACTCGTAGTCTAGAAAAGAAAAATCCGGAGCATTTGTATACTTAATGCCCTAAGGCCCGATTACACGAGCCGCAACCACACCACATCGCAGCGACAAAATGTGGGCAAGCAGTGGTGAATAGCGTCATTGCAGCTCCGTTGTGGTAACTACAAAATTTCAATGTGCGTGTGTTGTCGCTAGTAGTTGCGATGTTGTGGCGAGTGTTTGTAGACAGACATATCGTTGTGTTTGCAATGGCTGATAGTGCGTCTCCCTGATGTTTGTGTTGTGACTGCGACGTGGCCATGATGTGGTTGGTACCTCCTACACGATTGATATTGACGGCCAAATGTGGTGTGCATAAACTATTCATTTCGTACGAATTAACGGCCGTCCACGTATTGTCGTTGTGGTGTGGTTGTGGTCCGTGTGATCGGACCCTTGAAGTCGAAGAAAAGCGCTGGGAACCGCCAGCTGACGGCTGTTCCCGTACTGCCGACAGTTGTACACCGACACATCGTGTGAGAGTATTCGTCACGTTGACTGACATTCAATTACTTGCCTTGAGCTTAGACAAAGGTCATTCGGAGAAATCTGCTCGACTAATTAAATTAATGCATAGAGCAACCCTGGCTGTAAATTGGTACCAACTATTTGTATACATATTTGAATACTTGGTGAAAGGATCAAATTTTTCTGTAGTTTTCGTATTTTTTACACAAACTCTATAGGAAAATTAAAAGTTTTCCCATTAGTAACATCTTTTAAATCGATATCAATTAACGTCTTCAATCCGATAAGTTACGTCTTGAATACAAATTAATCAAAAACTACTTCTTTAAATCTCTTTTCAAATGGCTAAATCTCGGCATAGTGCCATTTTTGTTTGCCAAATAAGACCATTAATTAAAAAAAAAAACTTTATTGGGCCAACACTGGCTCTATTTGCTAGAGCAATTGATTGGTCTCCAGCCTATAATGGATAACCTTTCAAAACTCATTCTGTTTTTAATTGTTTCCCCGGGCAATTGTTTAATTACCTGGTTTTAATGTTTTTTAAAGGTTTCATGCCACATGGTGGAAGAAAAACAAAATCGTTTCGTTATTTCTTCTATTGCTTAACTTTTTAACTTACCCAACTGATGTTGAGGCTTTAGTGTTTTTAGCGTAATTAATCTCAGCATCTGTTAGTTTAATTAAGAAAACGCTTCAAGAGTTTTCGCTCTCAAACCGTAAATACAACCGTCATTATTAAGATTACCGTTTACTTTTGCCAGCTGTTCTTCTAATCTCATTCTATTCGAAATGCAGAGCAGACTGATGTTGGTTGGCGAGTGCGTGCCCGCATCCTGCGATAAAAGCGCCATCACCTCGCTGCTAGGCGCCGCGGAAGGCGCCGCCAATGCGCAGGCGTCGACTGCCGGCCTGCTGGGATCCTTCGCCACCCTCAGCGTGCGACCCGTACCTGGAGACTACGACCTCTTCGCTGACCCTAAGCTGCAAATATTGGCGTAAGTTGTTGTTGATGGTTTAATCAAACTGGACTAGGGTAAGGGTAAGGTTAAGCTGACTTATCACTGTAAATGTGCCAGGAAGTGATGAGTTCGGTTAGTATTTAATAGTGGTCCCTATAGTCGTGCAAGGACCTTCGTGCGTTAGATAATGAATGATGACTGAACAAAAGGTGGATACCTAAAGCATAGAAAACATGCTGGCCTCGTGGTATTATTTAGCTGTTTAGTGAGCTGTGTTCTAATTGAGCCTGATGTACTTGACATGAAATTTCAATAATTATTACCGTGTTTGTTGACATGAATGTAAATTAGTTTTATTGTAATAGTTGGATTCCACTTAGATATCACTAATTTTCAATTAGAAATGCAGAATTTTGCAAGACCAATTTTTATTCTGCATTCATTTTAGGTCAAATACATTCATGTTTAAAAGTAATGCTTACTTTGAAGGAGCCATTTTTTATTTATCAACGGAATAGTAGCTGGTTACATTTCTAATTAACTAGGTTCAATATCAAATAATGAGGCGGGTGGATTTATTATGTAGAACTAATTAATTAATTCATCTCACTGCGCATTACCTACGTATTATGTAAACCACTGATGAAAGCCGGGATTACATTATCTCATCACGATTTAAGGTTGATTTACAGCTACGAGAACATTTCCCTAATTAATTACAAGGAATAATAAATTGGTAATTTGAAATTCAAATAAAACTGAAAATCGCGCCATAAATAACGACAGACAGATAGAACAGATTGTTTATTTTTATGAATTAATTCAAATCAAAGAGTTCGCATTTAAATCTTTTTATTACTTCGCTTCTTTATTCAAAGGTAAGACGAATTAAGTTTTATTTTTTTTAAAGGTTGCACCATAACTTAACCTTAACAAATACAATTAGCTAACATTTAAATATATTACAAAAAAGAATAGGCGCTGTTACATAATAATATATTTCTAAGCATAAGTTAAACGCACGTAATAAAAATACAATAATTATGTCATGGCCGTATTCAAATAATTCTGAATGCATAAATTATATAATTAGCAAATTGAATACCACTGTTACTGAGCACAGACATGTGAATACAAAATATTAATTTAACTTAAATAGTTATATAGAACGCAATTCGCGACTTTTGTATAATCACGTTTTAAATAAAATATATACTCTAAGAGGCACTCCGCGTGGACACTTTTATCTTGCTGTTTGTTATTAATTTCCTAAAAAATGTTTATGGTTTTCTTTTAACTTTAACTATAGTAAATCAAACTAGATTAGTGGCTCTCTTCAAAATGATGAATTTAAATTTTGAAATCACCTAGTGTGTAGTGTCATGCTTCCGCTATTGTTAAAAAGTGCAATTTTTAAGATTGTGTACACTTAACCTTTCATGATCTTTTATTTTTTTTTGCACCGCAGGCTTAGATGTAAATGTATTTCGACTTCTTTATTTAATTGTATTTTGTAATATTAGGATTGGGCAATATGAGTCAGATATAACATAACGACTTGAAGATTAGGTACTCTAATGAAACCAGCTTTTAGTTTTGACCTAGAATCACAGACCTCACGTAAATATACATAGTAAGTTTAGAATCTACTGAATGTCACACATTCACTTCACACAAAGACTATTACTAAACACAAAAGTCTCTGTTAAGGTCAAAATTACACTTAACTTTAACACATTAACGTATTGCTCGTTTTGTCTGACAACCCCTTTACAAAGACTGATGCTGAAACGTCTTAGACGAAGATGTATTATCCACATGAGCCGTTTAGCAATGCGACCCCAGCTAACAGCTATTACGATCACGTATGTTCGGTCACGCACATATTCCACAAGGAGAAACAAAGGCACTAAACTTTAATTCTCTTCCATGATAACACGTAGACCATTAGCGTTCTGGATTTAAAAAGAATTTCATCAGATTGAAATGGCAACACTGCGAGCAATTACAGTTTTTAAGCAGTGAACACACTGCTCTCGTATTTTTTATGCCTTATTCAAATGTGAGGTTGCTGGCTGTTTGCGCTAAAGTATGAATTTGCCAAAATACCAGTTGTTGTACAAGGTTCTGAGCGAGTGCCAAGAATCTCGTTAAAGCCTCTCCTGCCGCCGCCGCCATGCCTGCATGATAACTAGTGTTTGGAAGCTGTTCAATTTTAAATCATGTTAAGAGTTCCACCGCTAACAATGTAATTAAAGATTTTGGAATTTCAGTTAGCTTCAACTACGTGGAAAATTGTTAGGAACAGAATGTTCTTCGAAGAAATGGCAAAATTTGCTTGTAGTTTTTAGTTTACCAATCAAGATGCGACTAGAATTAATTATATTTCTTGTTCATTATGACGTTTAAATTGTCTTTCTTGTGCCTATTTTAAATAAATGATTTGACTTTGACTTTGAACATCTTTACAGGTCACTATATAATGATTGTGTCAAAAATTTAAAATTATCTTTCTTATTACGATGTCCTATTACAGAACGGTGGTGACCCTGGTGTTGATCCTGATGTTCTTCGCGTCTCTGTACGAGGGCTACCTGGAGCGCAAGTACCGGCTGATGAAGGGCGACGACCTCGAAGTGGCAACAGACATCAACCATAAGCAACCTGTTGGTACTTTCGTTTATGATATACTTCTTTTTCATAGCAAGGAGTTCTACACTACTCGACCATAAATATCAGATATCTAGCTCTATTTAGGTGGGTCATTTGACCCAGTTGGTCTCTTGCTGTCCGCGACACCCTAACCCGAGATCCATTTCCCACAGGGGGTGCCCTTAGCGTGTAGTCGCTTTGTTTGTAAGTTTTTTAAGTCCTGGCTGGAGGCCTTAATTTTATTGAGGCATGCACAGGCAAGCTCGGTTAAGCTAGACAACAACAAACCATACAAAATAAAAAAAGGTATATATACAGGGTGGAATTTTGTAATGCCCCCTGAAGGGAAAGTACTCTTAATACTATAGATAGAAAATTTTACTCAAAGGAAACATTCCTTTATTTTTGAATAGAAAGAAAACTGCATTCAAAGATTTCCAAAAAATCGCTTGCCACACCCGGGAATCGAACTGACTAAAATCTGCAAAAAGTATACACTGTACTTTTATTGCCGCGATCGTTAGTATCAATTATAAGGATAAAATCTCTCGAGCAAACTTGATAAATTAAATGATAGGAAAACCATGAAATCTTTAATTATTTACAAAAAATTGTAAACTAATTAATTAGTTGCTCGAAATGGGGTCCATTTTCTTGGATACACAAATGTATTCTTCTAAATAAATACCTGGATTGGTACAAACGGCACAATCAGATGGCCTGCGAGATCAGCAGATCTCACCCCTTTAGATTTTTTTTATGGGGATATGTTAAAAACCAAATTTACATTAAATCTTATGCGAATGTAAACGAGTTGAGAGTTGAAGTTCAGAATACGATTTATAATATTCACCACAACACGTTATTAAAGGTTACAAGAAATGAATTTGTTAGAAGAATACATTTGGGTATCCAAGAAAATGGAGCCCATTTCGAGCAACTAATTAATTAGTTTACAATTTTTTGTAAATAATCAAAGATTTCATGGTTTTCCTATCATTTAATTTATCAAGTTTGTACGAGAGATTTCATCCTTCTAATTGATATTAACGATCGCGGCAATAAAAGTACAGTGTGTACCTTTTGCAGATTTTAGTCAGTTCGATTCCCGGGTGTGGCAAGCGATTTTTTGGAAATCTTTGAATGCAGTTTTCTTTCATTATTTTTAAACTCCGTTGTGCTATATTTTCTGATGCGTACTGTGCGTCATGTTGTGCCGATGGCAATAAATTAGAATGACCTGCAAACAACGTGGTAGCGACAACAAAGAAAAAACAATTTCCCGGATTCACAGAGGTGTTTCATTAAACATGCCTACTGTGTGATTGAGCATGGCGTGTAGCAACCAGTCACGCCCGTCACAGGTCGAAAGGTTACCGTATTTTTCAGCAGAGCTTCCATACAAATTAATTTGAAATAAGCCCAAAAATAAACGTGACCGAACGGCATTGTGTGGTCGCCGAAACAGCAAAGAGACATTTATTATTAAACCGAAAAGTTCCGTACCCACTCAAATATTAAAATCGCCCAACTTTTTAACAGGAATTATTGAAATTTTTATTAAGTCTTTTTAAATCCTCGTTTTTTGGGGTGACTTTTACGTTTAATCGAAACGGAAGGTTGGTTTTTATATTCTTCTAAGCTTTTTACAGCTAGAGAAGCTGTGCCTGTCTTCTTTGTTTGATTTACGAAAACCCTGACGTAATAATAATAGTTAGATCACATTTATTAAATCACCACATAATAGGATACGTAATATCAATATAAAAAGTATGGATGCTAGCAGTGTCGAAAATAATCAATCCGTTGAACCAGGGCATCGCGTCAACTGACTGGGTGAGCGGATCTTTTGTGCCATTCAATGTATTGTCCACATTTTTCCTACATTCACACCAGCCGCCTTTAATATTCCAATTAATAAGCGAATTTTAACATCTCCATTACTGAGGTTGGAGCAGAAATTAATTACGAACGACCAATTATGTTTAAACCTACTCATAGTCTCATACTGAAGTAGATCAAACAAAGGTTAGCTCAATATTATAATTGCTTTTATATTAATTGTTATGAAGCCGAAAATATTCATTATCAGTATTAATGGGTCCATTATCATTACCAAGGTATCACATCGCTGGAGGATACGGATGTGGCGCAGAGGGCACAACATGGACACGCGATTAACGACGTTGATAAAAACGGGCGAGGCGTTAATTGAATGTCACAGTTATATTTTGTTTACATTTAGCAAAGATTTAAGATCTTTCAGTATTTTCAATTTAATGGACTGTCGGCTTTATTGAATATACCATGTATTTTAAATCTCTTTAATTTTTTATTGATCTTTACTCATATTTCAACTTAGCAGCAAATACAATAGTTTCTCAGACTGTAAGCATCCAACTGTCGCTATAATTGGTTATCAATTTTTTCCCAAATGAATAATTATGTGAAAAGGGTTGGATGCTTCACCATTGTTCGTACCCAATGAACACTTCTGACGTCACGATATTTGCAGGCTAACAACAATGTGCCGGCGACCGATGGGAAGCCAGTGAGCGCAGACAATGGCGATAGGGACCTTCGACGGGAAACTTGTGGTGAGTACCTAATGCGCGTTATGAGCCACTACACGCACAAATACTATGCAGTACATGTATACGAAGCTGATAAATTGTTTTTGAAGAGCCCTCGAAGTCAAAGAGGTCGCGATGTAATTTCTGATAATAATTAAGAAGATAATGAAAAATATACGGACCTTTTTAATGGTCCTGAACAAAGAAAACACAAACAATGAGCCCAAGATGATGTAGGGACTTCGCATTTTTTCTCTTTCAACTAAACGAGAATAATATTAATGATAATGAACCCAAAGTTTAATAAGAAAATTCTCGAAAGACAATTATCAAATTACAAAACTACTTACTCAAGGAATTATGCAAGGAAAATATTTTAAAAGCTGACGAAACTTTCCACATCGTTCGGGTATAAAAAAACCTGCCAATACTTCATAGCTCTGAAAATAAAGTTTGTTCATAAGCCGACAATTAAGAAGTTCTAATTAGTTGAAAGTCATAAGGTCAAGGAATACAATCGCTGAGAGGCATAATTTTACGACCAGCTCGCAAATTACGACGGTGGCTTTTGTATTTAGCATGCATATTAGTCGTACGAGAGTTAGTGAGAATTTAATTTCCTTATTATTGCTTTCGTGAGTTTATTCCGTTATTACGTAGCTTGATAAATTAAACACTATCTTATAATTTCCGCAGATTGGGAATAAGGGAATTTGCAATCAGTGATTCAACCAGCGTTATCTAGAAACATAAACGTAGTGTGACATATGATAGTGTTTCTAACATGGGAGAGCATAATAAACGGGCGACGCTATGAAACATAACTAATTGTCATTTGTGGTGCTAATAGCATGTTAAGTAACCCTAATGTGGTGGTTATATGTCTGCGCTAAGTAAGTTATCCAAGACAGGCGGACATTAAGCTGACGGTGATGGTATGTCCCTTGAGACAACCTGCGGAAGGTTGATTCATGAGAATTGGACTAAATTTTAGCTAATGTGACGCGTTGGTAGCTAGGTATACATTACACGGCCTTTTCAGCCAGTATTACCTGCTGTAGTAAAACTCCAAAGTAATTACTCTTGGACTTACGGCCTCTTTTTATGATTTCTCGAAGACCGCAAATCCTTTTCCAGATTTATGTTATAAAATTACGTCCCAGGATATTACATTGCGAAACAATGTTATCCAATTGAGTTGCGACCTATTGTTTGTATGGCAACTCTTAAAACAAATAGCAAAGTGAAATAGTCGACTCAATACATCGGAAACAAGAATCAAAGCAATTTCTTTGTTCTAGGAAACCGTTCAAAGAACTTTGAAGTTGTGATCCTTTTGTGGAATTTATCTTTATTTCAATTCAAGTCGTTATTTTCTGTGTTCAGGGGTATGGTCGGAGGTGCTGTTATCGTTCTCCATCTTGTCAAACGGGCGGACGATCCTCAGCACGGACCCGCCCAACGACGGGGCCCTCACATGTCTTCACGGAATGAGGTACGTTTCTTTTATTACCGAACTTTTTTCGTCCCGTATCAGCTTATGTGAGTATATGAATGTAAATTTACGGTCCCAATCATTTTGTTTTACGTCAGTGTGTCCGCCTCCTATCTCGATCGGTTCTGAATCAACTCTTGTACAAAGTGTTCGTTGATCTAAAGTATTTGTAGTAAAACCTGATTGGAGCGTGTTCTGGTTTCACGTGCTTATGATTGAGTTTTCCAACGTAAATCTTTACTAAATGGATACTTGTTGTATCCGTAGTAAATAGCTATAGAAGTACAATAGAAGCATTGTTGTTATCGATAGATTTAATATACGTAGTTAATTTGCAGCGTTATTCCGTCGTGGGTAACTAAAGTTAATCAAACTTTATAAATGGTTCCGGCTTAATAGTCAGTAGTTTAGTAAAGTAAGGGTTGCTATTTTTAGTATGTACTTAAGTATTGCACCTACGTGATCGTTTTCTTTAATTATTGACCTCTACTGGTGCCAACCACGCTTGAGAAAATTATTCATTTGAACCTACTAAGCTTATTAAGCCCACATATCAGACGCTATCCTTTTGTTCCTTTTGCCTCTTATTTGGCATATTTTATTTTAAGTGTGCTTTTCAATACAAAAAAGAAACAAAAGTGTAAATTGACGTAATTAGTGAACCTATCGTACATAATTATGTTGGATTTCGGCATTCGGTATCTTATACTTCCCTACCGAATCCTCGAAAAATTAAATGAAAGGAGCAGATACACGTTCACTCCTACGTAACTTCGTATGTTGTGTGAATGTAGAATGAAAAAAAAAAAAAAAAAAATAATAATAAATTTATTTATTCAAGAATTAAGTCAAGTCTAAATTAAGGTTTACATAATTACAAGTGAGGTAAAATTTTTCTTTGTCTAAACAAAGAAAATTTTGTTACACTAATGTAGTGTTCTGCCTGATCTAGGTGAATGAAAAAAAAATGAACATTCACTGAAGCGTCTGCGTCTGATATCTACTTAAGCAACCTATAGTGTCCTGCCGGGTAAGCGGGATTGTCCGAAAGGGTGACCGCTACCCCGGAACATAAAGGGCTAAGGAAGGAACATGGATGTTTTAGTCAGTAAGAGTCTGACACTCCCTTCCACTCCACCCAGAGCGGGAGGAGTCATTTGATGATTCACCCTCAAAAAACAAAAAAAAGGCAGGCGTTTTACTTGGTGTAAATAATTTCTAGCACTGCAACCAAACAAAGCAAACACTAAAGTGTTTATACATTTCCAGGTTCATGTCGGTGATCTGGGTGATAATGGTGCACACGTACCTGACCATCTTCTACGTGGCTGATAACAAGACCATGAGGGTCATCACCGAGAGGAACTTCTGGTACCAGTCCGTCGGGAACGCGTCCTATTGTGTCGATACCTTCTTTGTTATCAGGTCAGTTATTAGATTTATTTTCCTCTGATCCTGTGTTTTTTTCCTTATATTATTTGAGGCCAGGAAGTCGAGGATTCACTGCCATTTCTGAAATTGAAGAGCGGGATATTACTTAATCTGTTTAAGAAGCCTGCTGTAGTTAATTACCCTATATTATAGTAACTTACTAGTACTGATTTATTTTAAATAATGCGAATGTAAGGACTATGTGGGTCATTTTCTTTTCTTTTCTTATCTGGCAGTTGGAGTACTTTATGCGGCCTACTCAAATGTTCTTTCTCTGGTATTGTTCCTCGAATCCTTGAGCTCCTTAAGTTCTGAGTTGAACTGCATGATTAATATGAAAAATGCGTGCACTGACTGGACAGGTCTACTCAATATGTATGGTTCTTTTCCCAGTAGACTGTTTCAGACATCATCTACATCGTCGTCACATGATCCGACCAAGATTTAAATAGATTTTAAAAGAGACTGTGAGCACTGGGTTCGTTACGGCTTTTCTTCTTTTAGAATATTTTAAAAACAAGATGAGGTCAGCGTTTCGTATCTGTTAATAGGCGTCTATTGACGTGTAAAAGACTTCGTAAAAACCTATTTACAGATATTAAATCATTATTATGTAGATAAAGCGTCCCCGCTATGTATGATGATAGACGAACAATGCTACCTGCAAACACAAGAGAATTAATAAATGTTAAGATGTTCCACCCGTGTGTCACATACCTAATGTTGATGTAAAAAAAAATCCGTTTAAAACGTGTTATCTTCTGTAATTAAATAATACACTGCTTTCATAATGTTTCTTGCGCTACGCTACTTATAAATAATCATCATTATTATAATTTATATGCATGCGAAAGGCGTTCTTACAAATTTTTCATGGTTACGTGATTCTAACACACTTAATATTTATATAACAATGTAAACTAGGTTTATTTAACCCATTAACTTACTAAAGATTGGCCTTGAGCAGAAATAGAAAGTAAACAATCTTAGTATTCATATTTCGTATCCTCGTAAAGTCCATACAATCTTATTTAAATTACTAATCCTTACTATACAGTTTGGAAGGGGACATCGACGCGAAGCCAGAAATTGTCGGTGTTGAAAGTATTCGTAGATTATTAAAAAAAATAGAATTGTCAGAGAAAAGCGCAGTGAAATGTATAGAAAAACTATTATTCTTTTATAACCGCCGATGAATTTCAACGCGCCCTGTATAATTATAACATAATCCTACTTACTATTATAAATGTGAAAGTTTTTGTGTTTGGATGTTTGTTGGTAAATCACGCAAAAACGACAACACGGACGAAATTTGCCACACAGATAGTTTATAACCTGGATTAACACATAAGATACTTGTTATCCTGGCATTAAGTTCCCGTGGGATTTTCAAGCCGGGCAAAGTCACTGGCAGAAGCTAGTATAACATAACATGCTTACAGGAGTTTGCTCCGGAGGTATTTTTATTACCTATACAATTCAAAATGTTAACCCGCTGCTCCTCACGCATAAAAGGTTTTTGATTTTCCGGTATAAAAACGTACTTACCTCATCTTGTACCTTTTCGGCCCCCGAAATACCAATCTAACATTCCATTAAAGTCAGTTAAAACGTTTAGCTGCCAATTTGTAAGAAAAGCTTTTGTAAACTTTCTTTTAAGTGGGAAGAATGCTGACTTGACCTAAATTATTAGTTAAAAGGCGTGTCCGTGTTGTCTGTGTGTCTATTTAAACATACGAAAGTTTATCTGACAGTCGTAGTATAAAACGAATCTTCCTATCACATGAATCAAACATATTAAAGGTTTATTTATTACGCTGAATGTGTACCTAATTATATTCTATTACGGTCTTACGATTAGCCCATGGGACTGTGCACACATTCTTGCGTCACAAACATTTAATTACGATTAATTACAAATGAATATTTGATCAACGATTAGCTGAGCGACAATGGAACCCTTATCTGCTTTGATATCCATCAGATTGTTTGACCGTCAGATCCAATTATGTCCGGCAGGACTGCAAACGCCCGCCGTTGTCAATTTAGAATAGTCACCGATATAGATTTTCTAAAGCGGTGAAAAACCATCAATTTTGATTCTCATAAAACTGTTTCATACACTAATCTCGCTGTTTGAAACGCTCTACTAGGGTTGTCATTCAATTTCTTTTCTGCAAACATGGTTGACCTTTTTATGCCATGTCCGGTACAAATTGCCATGTGCCGTGGACATGACAATTTTCATTACCGTTTTTCACGTAAAAGAACAAAGGGAACAACAAAACTGCGTCGTGTATACAACATGTCCCAAAATTCAACGATAAGCCGGCACCAGAGGATGGACCTACTAATGACTACTCGAGAAATTAAAAGAAAAAAAAAATACCTCTACTTTTTTTTAAATTACTTAAAAAAAATGGAAATTCTTCGAAAATGTATACCCCTTATGACACTTTTAACTACCATGACCACAATTTTTCAAATTTTTCAGTTTTTTTGTTTGTATCGGCAACCTAAGTAGTACTACTATTCACCATAATCTTTGAAAATTACAGAATTTTCGTAGTTTTATACAAAAAAACAACCAAAAAAAATTATTTCCCTAAAATTTTGAAAGATTTTAACGTTCAGTACACTTTAAGTCATCGTAGTGTAAAAAAAAAATATGGGCACTACTATGGCAAGTTTTTTTAAAAATTAGCGCAACTAACCTAGATTTTAAAATGGTATAATACTTTAGGAAAACTAGCCACAAAAAAAAAATAATGACACTTTTTCTAATCAAGAACCAAATTTCATAAGTTGTTGTTAATAGTAATCACTTCTACTATGTGCCCAAAATAGATTTTTGTTGTTGGAAAATGTTGAATGAATGAAACAAATGGTGTCAATAAATGTAAATTTATTGCATTATTAATAATATTATAATAAATGTTCGAACTGTTTACCACCGGCATTAATACAAGCATGACATCGCCTTAAAAAAGATCGTTTTATTCGTCGTGCATATCTTCTACTATTGATATGATCCGCAGCCTGAGTGATTTTTTGGCGAAGGTCGTTCAGTGTTGCAATGGGTTTCGAGTAGACTCTGTCTTTGAGACAACCCCAATAGAAGAAGTCCAGGGGGTTTAGATCGGGTGAACGGGGTGGCCATAAAATAGGACCAAGTCGCCCTATCCAACGCCCTGGATACTCTTGGTTTAAGTATTCTCGCACAGGACGGGCATAGTGAGCTGGGCAGCCATCATTTTGGAACCATATGTTTTGTGGATCACTAATGGGCATGTCTTCTAATAATACTGGCAAGTCATTTTGTAAAAAGTTCAAGTAACTATTGCCATCCAAGTTTCCTTGTAATTCAAAAGGCCCAATCACTTTTCCGTTTAATATGCCCGTCCATAGGTTAACCTTGAATTGATATTGGGATTTGTCTTGTCTCATCAGGTGCGGATTTTCATTGCTCCAGCTATGTAGGTTGTGAAGATTTAAATAGCCATCTCTCTTGCAGGTTGATTCATCCGACCATAGAATATTATCCAAGAATTGGGGATCTTCTCTGTGCTTTTGCAGCATCACACGGCAAAATGCGACTCGTAGTGGATAGTCCCGCGGTAATAACGTCTGCACACGCCTGTAGTGATATGGGTGAAGTCTGTGACGTTTTAGGATTCGATGTGCAGTACTTTTTGGGATTCCCGTAGCTATTTCTATGGCACGTACCGAGGTAGTTGAATCATTTTCAATTTCATTGAGAACGTCTTCGTCGCGTTCCGATCTAGGTCTTCCAGCATTTCTCCTGTCAGATGGTAAACGGCCCTCCGAAAACGCTTGATGCACGTTAATAAATACTCGATAATTCGGGTATCTTTGAGCATTTGGGTACCTTTCTCGATATAATCTGCTAGCAGCACTACCATTGCATCGGCACTCTCCATAAATGAGGTGCATATTAGCGTATTCCAACGGTGTGTATGGTAGCGGCATGATAAACGCTAAACAGTCCAAAATACGCCAAAAGTCCAATTCACAAAACACAGTCCAGTTCAAAATAATGCCAGGTTAGTACAGTTTGCAGATCACTTAATCCAGTCCAAAAAGCCAAGCCAAAAGTCGTTAGTACGAGAGTCACATCTATTGAATACGAAACGGTGCACAGTAAACAAAGAAGCAGAGCGTACTGACTTTGTACTTTGTAGAGAACAGCAACATTCCTACCTGCCCTATTATTATTTAACAACAAACATCTATCTATCTCTCTCTAACGTATAATCGCTCTCTATCTATCTCTCTCTAACGTATACTATCTATCTCTTTCTGACTTCTGAACTTCACTGACTACGCACATGTCCCTTCCAAATTCTAAGAATTTGCGAAAGAAATCTATTTTGGGCACATAGTAGAAGTAATTACTATTAACAACAACTTATAAAATTTGGTTCTTGATTAGAAAAAGTATCATTATTTATTTTTTGTGGCTAGTTTTAATAAAGTATTATACCATTTTAAAATCTAGGTTAGTTGCGCTAATTTTAAAAAAAACTTGCCATAGTAGTGCCCATATTTTTTTTTTACACTACGATGACTTAAAGTGTACTGAACGTTAAAATCTTTCAAAATTTTAGGGAAATAATTTTTTTTGGTTGTTTTTTTTGTATAAAACTACGAAAATTCTGTAATTTTCAAAGATTATGGTGAATAGTAGTACTACTTAGGTTGCCGATACAAACAAAAAAACTGAAATATTTGAAAAATTGTGGTCATGGTAGTTAAAAGTGTCATAAGGGGTATACATTTTCGAAGAATTTCCATTTTTTTTAAGTAATTTAAAAAAAAGTAGAGGTATTTTTTTTTTCTTTTTTTTTCTCGAGTAGTCATTAGTAGGTCCATCCTCTGGTGCCGGCTTATCGTTGAATTTTGGGACATGTTGTATATCGTTACCCGACTCTATATGTTGTAGACAAAGCTTATCAAAATACATGTAACCATAATACAATTGTTAAAACAATGTCCAATTTATTTGGGCAGTTCGAGTAGTTTGTTTTTCCTTCTTTTGTGTCTGACAGCCCTGGCTAACCGGGTGCACAAGGATAACTTCGTGCGTGTTACAAGACGGGTGTAAATCAAATTAATGCGGTTCACTTGGGCGATGTAATCAAGTAGATACGTTATTTTTATTAGCTATTAAAGTGGATCCGATTAAAGAGAATAAAGGGATGATAGATGTTTAGCGGCGAGTACCTACCGGCTGGAATTATTATAATCTCGAGTAAAATGTATCATATATACTCGTAGGTTCGATGTCAAAGCTTTTTTGTGCTAGTATTTCCTAACACAAGGGAGCTCTAATAAGCATGAAAGGGATTTAAAATATGAACACTTCTTGAATCGACTGTTTTAATTTACTGGCATTTATGTATGGCATACATGTATGCACGTGAGTAACTGTTATATTTTCAAGTTTAGTGCGTGTTTGGTTGCGCGACACGGTGTCTATAACGATTTATTTCATTATAACATCATTTGCTTCTTTGGGGCAATATTTTATAAATAATCCCTTCCACAATAGCTGTCAGCGAATTTCCTTTAAAAGGCCTCTTTCAATATCCTTTTTGACAACAACTGACAAAAACTAGAACGATCCTCCAATTAACTGGACCTCGTAACGTAAGTCTTCAATAACCTATTCTCATTTGTTACAGCGGAATACTCGTCACGATTCTATTTTTGCGAACAGAAGATAAAAAGGCCGCGAAAGCTGAGCAGCAAGACAAACAGGACATCAACAAGAACCTTAACGGCTTCAGTAATTCCGCACTCTCCATCTCTGTGATAAGCCAACAATCTTTTAAGGAGGATTTATTGGACAAGCCGAAGAGCAGCGCTTACTCCATAGCGGAATTCGTAGCTATGATCAAGTCTTTCTTCATTTTGTTCTCTTATCGATTAGTCAGACTTACCCCAGCTTACGGTTTTGTGATTGGTCTAAACGAGATTGCTCTTAGGTATACACATGATAGATCAGTGTTCGAGCCAGCGATTTTCGACCATATTACGTGTGATAAGTACTGGTGGCGTAACCTGCTGTACATCAACAACCTGTACCCCCAAAGGGAGATGTGCATGGTGTGGTCGTGGTACATGGCCAACGACACACAGTTCTACGTCGTTGGAATTATACTGCTACTCATTTCTGTGAAGTAAGTGCGAATTTAAAATGTGAAAATCCGAAAATAAAAAGCGGTGTAAAAATTATGTGACATAATGTTGCGTACATTTCCACTGGTTTCCGTAGTTCCTAGTGTAAATGTAGTACAAATGTTCTCTGCCTTTTTCCCGTAGACACTTTTTTCCTAAAGTAGAAAAGTTTGTTTACTGAATTCTTACAAGTTGTCTGAGGAACTATTAAGCCGATTTATGTTATGAATCCGTTTGTAGAATCTTGAAACGGTATTCAGCCAGCGCGGTCCTAATGTAATACACTTTATTCAACGCTACCTACTTTTCTTGGCTAACTTTGCGTACAGTACTTCCATAACTGTGTTTTATTTGTTAGTCTTATTTCTTGTGGGTGTTAGTACCTATATAATATTTTTATTTTCAGACATCCAAAGTCCGCGATGGTATCGCTAGGGTTGCTACTGGTGAGCTCATGGGCAACCACCATCTACATATCAGTGTGGCATCAGTACAAGGCGCGGATTCAGGAGCCCTTCGAGATGTTCGACCCCCTCTACGACAAGCCTTGGTCGAGGATCGGGCCCTATCTAGTCGGTAAGAGGATCCAATAACTTAATATCACTAAGATATACCCTAATCCAATTATAGCAAGGAAACTAGGAAAAAATTAGTAGGTGCTCGTCGATCTTAGTCAAACTTGTACCAAATTATGAATAGACTGTGATGGATGAAAGTTGTAGCAAGAAGTAATTACCAATTGACTAAGTATTCCGAACCCCGGCTAAGTTACGCATGTTCTCTACTCTCCCAAGTTAGCTGAGGTTTTTTATTATATCTGTATCGGCGAAGCTCTCAGCTTCCTAAATCGAATCACCCTCTGAAGCAATTTCAACTTTGATAAATTATGAAGAGCGGGCGAAATTGGATGACTGGTTTTTTAATGTATTCGCACGTCATCTTTCTTAGTGTTTTAAACCACTGCTAGATTCGCCAATGGGGAATATTCTCAAAGAACATTAATCTTTTCTAGGATAACTTTATCTTTATAATATACCTAAGTAACCAAATTCTGTATGTCTTAGTTAATCATAAACCTGTTTCGTGTTATATACAGTTATGTATTATTACGAAAGTAGGTGTCTCTCGCGAAAAACATCCGTGGTCGCATTGCGTAAAGTAAATAATATTATATTTAAACTGTCAATAAATATCCTTGTCATACTTAACATAATATCAACAACATATTAAAAAAAACAACTTTCATTTCCCTGTTGTTAGCATTATTCTAAATTCTAAAATATGGAGTTATTCAGTCGTTTGCGAAGGCTACATTGTTGGACTTCATTTGTTCAACTTCAGTAGCCTGCATTGTGTTGTGGATGCAGTTTCAGTTCACGAAACAATTTCGAGGAATTGAAAAGCGCATATTAAAATAGGTCGAAATGGCTGGCTCAGCTAGTATGCAATAAGACAAAAGCTTTGTTAAAAATTACTTGGGTCGATACAAGCCGGCCGCGCCGAGCCCGTTCCGAGATCGCGCGGAATGCTCGACGCGCCACTGATTGTGTAGCCTTTCCGAACTCGCTTCCTCGCGTAATCCCCGAAAATGGGCCTTTTACTGAGATTTTATCGATCCTACCAGAAAGCTATACGCTCACTACATTTCGGCTTCCTTTCGCTGGTCAGTGAGGGAATCATAAACGCGTTCGACAAAGCGTAAATGGTAGACTGAACAACCCGATAACTTCGCTCACTGCTCAGTCCGTTTTACAATATACGAGTTCGTACCCGACATGAACATTCACTATTATCAATAGAACCCTTTTTCTTGCGCAATTTGCATGAGAACAAACTTCCTTTCTATCGGCATTTTCTATTCTCTAGAATAGTGTGTATTTTGTCGTTTGGACATCCAATTATGTATATTGTGTTTTATTCTACAATTTTATGTTCAAAATAACTACTGTTTGAATATTCAATTTGAGCACGCTATTCGAATCCGACTAAAACTACCTTGAATAGCACTGTCTGGCAGGTAGTCTGAAAGTAGAACGTGGGTGTAAAAATAACAAGCATAGCTCAAGTCAGCCGGACGAGAGCGGCGCCGCGGGGAGCCGAGGTCGTTGAGAAATTTATTAGAGTTTTATTATCGGAAGTGCGGCTGGCTGTCACCCTCAACCGTCTCATCAGTGGGATTTATATTCCGTTCGTATAATATAAAACACACGCGCGAATGCCTGTACAAACCAACTCTGTACGGCATCCGATTGTAATCTCCTTGTTTCGCCAATTTACAAATATTTACATATTTATACTGTACCAGCTTTGATGTGCTTTATTTGGTATTCCAACGAATAAAACCACATATTCCAATGTTCAAAACGAATGACTAAATTATTTCAATCAACATAATTGCTTACAGAACGAAGACTTACATATTAGCTCGAAAACATTTAATAAAAAGAAGATGTACATACGAGAAACCCTTTCAGGAAAATAAAGAGCCTTGTATTTGTTCCAGGTATGGTGGTGGGGTGGTACTTGCACAAGACAAAGTGCCAGTTGAGGCTGCCCTACTGGGTCGTGGCGCTGGGCTGGCCTGTGGCGCTGGCCATCATCGGCAGTCTCATCTTCAGCATGGTGGATGGCTACTTCGAAGTGTGGCCCACTGCCTTCTACATTAGCATCGGGCATACAGGTAATTACATCCACATTATTCTGTCTCAGCTCATTTTGAAGTTTCAGCAAATTATATCCAACACCATCCATTTCAGTAGCAGTTGAATTAAAAGAACCTAATCATTCGCCGCTGCTACCAGCAAAATTAACTTACTTCCACATTTTCCACTCTGCTCAAATACCCTCTTGATTTTCCCATTCGTGTGCAAAGTATCTGAATCCGATTAGTTGGACAATGGAGTGCTGAATTGCTAACGTTACCACCCCACTAAGAACTACCACGGTATCTTTTGCCCTATCTCAATGACCAATTTATAAGATTTTTGGCATACATATATATTCGAATTTATTATTACGACCGATAAGAATCGTAGTGAGAACTGAGAAATTGAGGCTCTTTTTTTTTAAACCTTAAATCAATGATAAGGTTTTCGAAGACCACACTACGCCATAAAGATTACTTAGATTCTTTGCTTATTTGCTGAGTTATTGAGTACCTACACACTTACACAGCCACGTTGTAAAGAATACAAAGATAAAAATACTGGGGTTCAATAGGCATAACAGTGTTGTTATAAAAAAATATTTTATCCAAAACGAAATAATGGACCGAAACACCAAGGACGTTTCTGAAATAAATAAACGATCGTAGTACAGTGCTACGGCGTAGGTCTGTGCGTAGCGAAGCGTAGCAGGATGCTAGTGCGTAGATAACGCATTTACGAAAACATTTTTTTTTGTTCTTCATTGATTTAAGTTTCTTAGCACTAGTTAATTCCTTGATTTAGTTCTTTATTCATTTACTAGTGAATTATCTTTATACAAAATCATCATCTGCCTAGCCTTTTCCCAACTATGTTGGGGTCGGCTTCCAGTCTAACCGGATGCAGCTGGATACCAGTATTTTACATGGAGCGACTGCCTATCTGACCTTCACAACCCAGTAACTGGGCAAAATGTTAAAGTTAAATAAAGTGTTAAAACTTCGCTAATAGCTTTGCTCTTTTACTGTTGTCACAGAGCATTTAACACTTTTATTATTAAAGGCTTGGAAACGTGTTTAACATAATCTTTTAATGATCGCTCTGTTATTTCAATTAAACTTTATGTTTACCGGGGGGTGTCGTAAAAGACTAAGAGGCCCGCAAGGGGGTGGGCAGGAGAGTTTTTAATGTCTGTTCTTGAGTGATAATACGTAGAACTTGATTCGCATAATGGTGGAATAACTTACTTCATAGGCTATTCTTATTTGGTGTCGGTGCAACATGTGTTTTTCTTCCATAGTTCTTTCTTTATTAGCTGTCATCTCTATAGTCACTTCATATACTATACATGCAGTAACAATTCCTGCAGCGCTTCAAATAAACAATGGATGAATAATACAGCTGTTGTTTTATCGAGTATGTTTTTTTAGTAATGAAAAATACTAACAGTGTTATAAAGTTTTTATAGTGTGATGTTCTTTACCAATTCGTATTGATAAAGAGATTGCATTCATTATTGCCACCGATCTTTCTTCCTTAATTTCTTCCTTTTTTTCTTTTGTTTTGCTTGCATTTACTTTTTAATTAATTAGAAACGGCCATGCAAATTTACGTTTAGATAAATACATTTAAATCAATGTCGACGCTCACATAGGCACTGCACGAGATCGGTGGTCGGCCGCTGAATGCTATTTACAGGCTGATCCCTGAGTAGATGCAGTTTCAAAGCTTATAAGAGTTGGTAATCGTAAAGACTTTCATTGACAAAATCCACAGCTCGAGTTGAGGAGATGCTTATTCCATGAAGTGTTAATTGAATTATTATGTATCCACCAGCCTGGGGCGTAGCAGTAGCATGGGTGGCGATATCCTGCTGCAGCGGGTACGGCGGGCTGGTGAACTCGGCGCTGTCGTACCGGGGCCTGTTGCCTCTCAGCCGCCTGACCTACTGCGCCTATCTCGTGCACCCCACCATCATGATGTACACCTCTTTCCTGCTTGACGGGCCCTACCACATGCAGAACTCTACAGTGGTGAGTACAAAGATTTATACACGGGTGCAATGGATCTCTTGGCATCCGTATGACGTCAACAGGGGGAAAACATATATGTAATATAAACATAACATGACGCCTGCACTCCCCGAATGGTTAGGCAGAGGTGCATCTACAATGTGTCTGAGAAATGTGTTGCGAAAGTTAAGCATGTGGTACAGACCATCAAACGGAACAACTTTTTCGCGGGAACCAACATCGTAATTGGAAAAAAAAAATAAGTCGTCCCATACAGTTGTCATGTAGCTATTAAAGTTTTGTATAGGACGACTTTTTTTTTATTCGATTTGATGGTCTGTACCACATGCTTAATTTTCGCTACACTTTTCTCAGACACCCTGTATAATGCACCAACATATCGCCTGTTATGTTGAAGTCCCACATAATAGGGGGCCAGTCTATTGCCATCGGGCACAAATCCAGACTCCACTACTGCTATCCAGGCTGCTACTAAGTGTTATATTGTTTTTTGTAAGTGGCATTGTCCGAAAGGGTTACCGCTATCCCGGAACATAAAGGGCTTTTTTTTTAAGGCTGGGAAATCATCCAATGACTGAACATAAAGGGCTAAGGAAGGAATATAGATGGGTTTTAGTCAGTAAAAGTCTGACACTCCCTTCCGCTCCACCCAGAGCGGGAGGAGTCATTTGATGATTTCCCACCCTCAAAAAAAAGGCTGCTATTCAGTGCAATGTTGTTCTGTGAAATGCTTATAAAAAAACAAGATGGCAGCGTTAGTTCCAATCCTAGTACTGTTTATTCTACAGTAGTTAATTGGGTTTCACACCTATATCTGCCACCACACAATGTTGCCGTGTGCGGTATAAACACTGACAAGTTTCCATGGAATGGCAACGAATCTGCGATTTCTCTGGTATTGCAGATTCTCATACTGCTGACCGAGATTTCATTTTCATGCAACCTCATCTATTTAAAAACACCCACCCACGCATTTACCACACGTTATACCGGTTAGATATGTGCCATTGAACTGAGTTGTTGTTTTATATGATACAAAATCATATCAAAGGGGAACATTCCTAAGTGCCAGCAACATGAGCACTTGTCACTAACTCGCCTGCACAGCGTGATAAGAACATAAACTCCCCTATATTCTCGTAGAAACAGTCTATATTTAGCAGTAGATAAAAACGTAGTAAAGTTTGATACCTGCCCATTATCCAGGGAAGCGGGTGACTCATTAGCCACTCCCTGGCTTCACCCTTTTCAACAAATATAGGCGTTAATTTATTGTCCTCCACAGTATCATAAATATTCGAGGGAGGTACAGAAACGTACGAAAATATTTACACCATTGGAGGAAATCAAAGGCGATTTTCTGGGAGAGGTGGTTTTGATTCCAATTTTACAAACCATAATAGTTGGTGTTGGTGTGTAAAGATTCTGTCAGCACAAGACAGAAAAGGTTACCGCTACTCCGGAACATAAAGGGCTAAGGAAGGATGACATGGATGGTTTTAGTCAGTAAGAGTCTGACACTTCTTTCCGCTCCACCCAGAGCGGGAGGAGTCATTTGATGATTACCCACACTCAAAAAAAAGCACACGACCTTATATTTTCAATCAATAGATACCTAAAGAGAAAATGTTTGTTTAATTTTACTCAGAATCTACATATTTTCAATCAATAATTACCTAAAGAGAAAATGTTTGTTTAATTTTACTCAGAATGTACATATTTTCAATCAATAATTACCTAAAGAGAAAATGTTTGTTTAATTTTACTCAGAATGTACATATTTTTGCTTGTGTCTGTACTTATTGGTCTACTTTATGACAATAGCCTCAATAAGTTTATTTCATTTTTGCTGTTAACTTGCGCACATTCAGTTTGTTGTCACACAATACTGTAACTTTCCAGCTGGTTGGCTCCAACGATACACAATTGGCTAGGAATTCGGTATTGAATTTTATTGGACACTAACTGTTTATTGGAAATGTTGTTTTTTCAGTAAAATAGTTTAATAGAGCACATTATTTTATCTCCTATTTTGTTTAAGTTATTTTCGAAATGATGATGTAATAAAAACTAAATCAGCAGAGTGTATAAAATAATTTTATAGCTGAACTAAAATCCTGAAAGAATATTCGTTCTGAAAAGAGTCCTTTGAGCAAGTTCATTCATAAAGCGTAGTTTTGTTACCGTCTCATAAAGATAGGAAACTGTTGTGTTCCCCGAGCCATCTTCCAAATAGATTGACATTTCCTAGGGACGGCGCTTACCTAGGAAAACAGGCAAATGCTGCAGGGTAATCTTAGGAGTAAAAAAAAAATCCGTCAATATTTTGTTTTGCTATCTGGGATGTTGCAAAACCTGTACAGCATCCACATTTAACCATCGACTGTATACAGGTAAACAATGTCGATTATGTCTTGTCAAGTACAAGTCATCATGTCGTGAAGGGGCCTGTTAGGGCCGAAGCAAGCTAAGCGGGATTGTCCGAAAGGGTTGCCGCTACCCCGGCACATAAAGGGCTAAGGAAGGAACATGGATGGGTTTTAGTCAGTAAGAGTCTGACTCCCTTTCGCTCCACCCAGAGCGGTAGGAGTCATTTGATGATTTCTTACCCTCAAATTAAAAAGTACAAGCCCGAATTCAAATCCGTTCGAATGCAAATTCGAATCCGTTCCGATGTTCGTAGTGCCGAACTTCCTTACATTTATTTAATGCCCTCAACGCGAGACGACGGGTTAGATAAATACAGGGTTCCAGGAAGGAAATTGGGACAGTGAGATTTAACTGCACCCGTATCTTATTGCAGACATAAATCTCTCATTTGGGAGACAAACGGTAGCACTAAAATATACACGAAAACTATAAGTAAATGAGAGATATTTCATTACTGTCGCCTCCTTCCGTAGAATGTGTCGTAAAGTATGGTCTGAAAGCAACAATACACTTGTGTTGGGCACTTGACGGGCACGGATTTATGCCACGCTCTCAACTTCCATTCAAACGTTGGCGCGTGAAAGGCCCTTGAATTGTGTGAAAAACTTCTGATTCACTGTAAAGTACAACATTTTTTCACGATACAGGACTGGCAGGCAGTCACTGCTCATTCTTTTGTCAGTATGCTGTCAAAGTTACTCTACCTTTTATGCCAGCACTCATTAGTTGATGTCAACGTAACTACCGTACTTACTGAGTTGTTAACTAGTTACTGGTCGGTCGACATTCTTAATTGACACTCGAGATCGATTATGTATCGAATATCTTGGAAACCTTTCAAGATAACTACATTACGCACTTCGTGTCGTGTACAATAAAATGTTACATTGAATATAGACTTACATAACCAAAAGAAATATCGGAAAACAAAACAACGATGTCAAAAGAAAATTATGCGTAGAGTTGTTTGCCATTAAGTGCTGCTTTACAACAAAGTAGGTGTTTTATCCTTCTTAATATTTAATGGGTTCGTATACAAAATGTACAATACACGTCTTTTCACCCTTGTCTGAAATTCTTCCGTAGGGGTTGTAGCTGTTGAGTGTTGATATGTACAGGCATAGGTATGTTGAATAGGGTCGGTGTACCTCTTTTTATCGATATATGACAGTATCTATTATTACACGTAAGGACGGGTCTATTGATTGAGGATAGAAGCCTCCCGTTACCACCAGAATGTCCTTATAAAGGAAACACATACCAATGTAGGTTTATAAATAATAATTCGCTAAGTTCTCTTCTTTTATTTCTGTGCGTCCTTCATAAGCCTTTTCGGCTTTATTAACAGACATATAAAAGCAATAACGAAGTGTCATTTCATTTAACACGATATTCAGGAAACCCATTTCATTTCCCTGTTTTATCGCCGCAGAAATGTAAACACGTAGGTATATGTAGTCACGTAAGTAAGCGTCTCTGGCGTGACAATTATTATATCGATAAAATGTTTCCAAAAATTATGATCATGTTCGGATCATAATGTGGCTGTTAAATTTTATGACGTCTAATGTCATAAAGATTTCCATTAAGCACTAATTAGTATGAAACGCCCTTCATGAGAGTTTACCCACTCGGGTAAGAGCATTTTCAGTTCACTTCAAATGTAACTTCGCATCTTCAAGTTGGATAGTAATGCACTGCGAAGTACAGCTGTGCCATAACACAAAACTTAAGAACAACTACACATTACATAGTGCACTGGAATGGTTTCAGAATAACTTCTTAGTACGGAAAGTAATGGTACAGTCCTGTCACCCTAAAATCTAAAATGGAACCAACTGTATGCTGGTTATGTCAACACAAACCGTGCTGTTAAACTTTGTTAATGGAAGTCTCACTCTTAAACATGTACAGTCACGAGCAAATCTATGTATAGACTTAGCTAATTTCATAAGCGGTTTTTTGCCTGATTATTGAATGAATTAGTATGTTGTCACACACATTGCATTTTTGAATCTATACGTTTATCGTACATGTCGTATCTCAAAGTTGAAATAGTTATTTTACGAGAAAATCGCTTCTGAAAATTACTAGTTGTATAGATATTGGTGCTCGGGACTGTACACAGCAAGAAAATTTTTAGCTGCCACCGTTAATCAAACACAAAGGGTGAAATGTCGCCTAATTATGCCAAAACCAAAAGTCGAGGTGATAACTTATCCCGTCAACTTTATCCCGCGCTCCTCCGGGGAACCGACAGTTTGCGGCCAAAGATTTATATCATGTCGTCACCTCAGGAAGGAGTTAGTTGTCTCACGTATACTTTACTGTGTTGGTAGAAGGACAAGGGAGAACCTCCTTCCTTATTCAAATCCCCCAAACCCCCTCAAGACGGAACGTAAAATTCGTACGGACTCATATAAATGTTGAGTTGGGAAATTGCACTCATACCATAACCTGAATTTAACTTTTACTACGTTCACAATCAGCTAAAATGTTTTCCTCAAATAGCATTTCGGTGATTGAACTTGGTCCGGGTATTCAAAGTAGGTATTACTCAAACGGTCAAACCTGTGTATACTGTGCACTACTGCTCTGTGCAGATAAACTCATATATTACTGAGGACCCGGGCCATGCAAACGCTTTTTAACGAACATTTCAAATCACATTAGTACGTTACGTTTACATTAAGCATAAAATGAAGTAATTATTATACTAGCTGTGGCCCGCGTCTTTGTCTATGATCAAGTAAAAAACATGTACATATGGATCCTTGTAGAATCAAAGGTTGTAGAAACGGACTACCCTGTTAACATTAACACTAATTTGGTAATAATTAAGAGGGTAATTAATGTTGGTTCTCTTTAATTAATGAGCACTTATTAAAGTGGCTTTGAGCGGAACTACGAGTCGCCCGGGAGCCTCTTCCTCACGCACATAAACCCTCTACTCCCATTAATATACATGATAACATTCTTTGCACATAACTTTTATTCAAGATGGAGTTTATAACTTTTTTCGTATCTTTAGAGCAAGCAATAACTTTTTTTTTTAAAGAAGATTCGTAGGATTCCGAATGTTTATCCAATTGTACTTTTTACGGAAGCTCGCTTTATCATCACCTACCGAGGTTCGATGGCCAATTGGGATCGACTTCGCATTCAATGACTTTTGATTTGATAAGACGTAAAATATCACCATGACTACAACATGAAGGTTGTCCGTACAATAAGGCTGATATCTCGTTAAATTTTCTGACAAAGAAAGCACACGGTATCTTTGAAGAGAATGTTTTATTTTATATTTTTACTTCCAGCTCGCAATATACTCCGGGTATGCAGTGATGGCATTCCTGGCTTCGTTTGCCATTTCACTGGCGTTCGAAGCGCCCGCCGTCCGACTCCTCAAGATCATCAGCGGCGACCCTAGAAGCAAGAAGAGGTCCTGAACCACACAAGAGATACCAAGATACACAGGAGATACGCGGAAAATAAACGTGTTGATTACATGCGGTATTTGTTCAAAGCGCACTCATTGATTTACATCAGTTGTAAATAAAATATTTTTCAATCCCTTTTTAGATATTCCTTCCATAAATGTGATTTCAGAAATCCCGTTGGTACCCGGTATATTTGGAGACTTAATTTCTTGTGTCCACTTTAATTAAACCTTCCCCAATGAAGTGCGCTCCATCGAAGCTTTATTTAGGTTATAATTTTAATTACCACGTTAAGGACCCAAAACGTTAAGGACTTAATAGTTACCAATAAAGACTTTATACATGTTACCAATGTGAGTTCATATCTTTTTATCTATCAGTTTCTAACATAAAGTTGGCTAAATGGTTGGTCCATTGGTCGTATCCCGAATTTTGTGACGTCGATTCAAAGGGGTAATGTTTTACTGCTATATCTATCGATGAGAATAGCGCATTGTCACAAGAGCGAGGCATCACTAGCTTGCTGACCCAGATGCGAAGTTAAACACATGTTTGTTCAAGTACTTACTTAGATTTAGGCAACTGATTGAGACTCAATTGGAGCTGTGTTGAACGTGCAGTAGGTATGCCTAGCTAGCATCAAGACGCAGTACTTACACCAAGCATTGCATTCATGATTATGTGATCGAGTCTGGATCAGATTGTATATTGTGGTCGCAAATTTCATACAAACAAGCGACAAAAATTCAGTGACGGTAAGAATGAATTGAAAATTATAGAACATTGCTTCTAGTCGATAATATAAAGTGGCATCTTATAGCCCTTTACACAGCACGTCATCCTGGCAATGACGTCGACGTAAATCAATAAAATGATTTCTCCAACTGTCAAATATGCCGCCGATAATTTATTATGATTACACTCCATAGCGGCGCTTCACACAATGAATCAATCACGCTGGCTCACCGCACGTTATCTCTCCGCCACATACATAAATCCTCTTTGTATAATAACTGGGTTCTCGTTAGAACCCCAAGCCGCACGTACTTCGTCTCCAACGATAATGTTTTTGGCTATCAACCAGATAGACGCTAGTCTAATATACAGGTGAAATTGAATTCATGGGCATTATTTTAAGGGGTGATTGTACTTATCATTATGAACAATTTTCACTACGGGAACAAATCTCTCTGTCTTAATAAAAATTCAGCTGTTCCATAAATTATGCTCGCATAATTCGTCAAAATGTAGGGAACACCTGATTTTTTTTTTCGCGATTTCAGATTTGACTCCTTAAAATAATGCCCATGAATTCAATTTCACCCTGTATACCAGCATTGTTTTTTTACTTTTTTAACACTGGACCGCTTGCCATCACTACACCATTAATCTACTGGTCGCAAGCGATACTGCTGAGCATGGCAACTGGATTCAATTACCAGATCAGGCCAAGTGTTATTAGGAATTTCTCAATAGCAGCCCGGTGTCTGGATTTATGCCCAGTTGGTGGTATTAGACTCACCCCTAATCACGGGCTTAAATATAACTGGAGATATGTGGTGTACTTACTATGGGTGTACCTCTGCCTAACCCTATGTAAATACTTGAACTTGCACTGGAACATAAAATGAATGCCGCATGCCTGCATCGCCAGCGGGATTGTCCGAAAGGGTTACCGCCACCCTGGAACATAAAGGGCTAAGGAAGGAACATGGACGGGTTTTAGTCAGTAAGTCTGACACTCTCCGCTCCACCCAGAGCGGGATGATGCCTTCCCACCCTCAAAAAAAAATGCCTGCATCGCTTGCTCCTCAAATGTTTGCGTAAAACTAACATTACCCCTTAAATTACAATGAATTAGAGTCAGAGAATATACACACGTGTTACTATATAATATTGTGTTTTATACAATTTCGAGGACCTATTAAATATTTTCTACCTCTAATAAGTACCTAGTGATGTATGCTCAGTTAGTCCTTATTTGACGGTAGTGTAGGAGTAGTTCCAAAAGAAACTTTGCTTTCATTGGTAAGCTAGTACAATGATTTTTTTATGTATTTCTTATCAATAGTTAGCAAGGAGAGTTTAGTTTAGGTTATTTTATGGTAAAATATTTTTAACATGTGATATTTCTTTGAATATTTAGAGGTCCTTGATAACTCGATCAAACATTTCGACATATTTTATATAACATTTCGGTTAATCATAGCAATTTAACGCATGTCAGATTATTACATATCATTTAGTTTTGTGTAAAACCAATTCATAATGTTATCATATTCATCGACCTCAATTAAAATATAAATTGTAAATATTTTATTCAAAAAGTTCTGAACGCGTTACATGATATTGTAAATAGCAGATTTTATATTAAAGCATTATTTAATTACTCTCTTGTGTATTATTAATTCCAGCTCTGTGTGAATGTGATATAAGTAACTAGCTTCTGCCCGTGGCTATGCCCGCGTGGATGTCCGAAATTGTCCTAAGGGAACGTACAACCGGGATCAAAGTATCCTATGTGCTATTCCAGACTATAAACTATCTCCGTGCCAAATATCATCCAGATCCATCCAAACTGTCACATTGTCACATGTTACATAATATACAATATGTGGAGAAAACAATACGACCATTAATTAAAATACTGACAAAACTAATGAATAGGACTATTTTGGCACTATCAAATAAATCCCAACACCAAAATTTAACATTTTTTAGGGTTCCGTACCACAAAAGGAAAAAACGGAACCCTTATAGGATCACTTTGTTGTCCGTCCGTCCGTCTGTCAAGACCGTTTTTCTCAGGCACGCGTGGAGGTATCAAACTGAAATTTATATCTAATACTCAGGTCTACTGTCCCTTGGAGCTGTGAAAAAATCAAACTTCTAAGCCAAAGCAATCAAAAGATACAGCTGTTTATGCCGCAAATTTTCGAAACTCGCACGGGAATCAAAACCTACAGGGTACTTCCCGTGAACTTAGAATCTTGAAATTTGGTACAAAGTAACGTCTTACAGAGCAGATAAATGAAAAATTGCGAAAACCGTAAATATTTAGTTACATCATATAATAAAAAAAAAGTATTTTTTTTTCAAAATATACCATAACTATGACTCGATTCTCGTGATGGGTGAACTTTTACTTATATACCTACAGGTTTGTACGGAACCCTCGGTGTGCGAGTCCGACTCGCACTTGGCCGGTTTGTTTCAAACAAACTATATAATAGTGGTGGACCGACTATGAGTTTTGCCAATCTTTGACTAACTATAGTGACTAAACTATTGGATATATTTGATTGAATTTTCGTATGCAGGCTGGAGACAGCATTAGATATACGCAGTTTAATTTATGAACGTATTGTAGTCTCCACTTTGTACATAAGAAGTAAGAAGTATATATATGTAAGAAGTAGGATTAATTGCTAAACAATGTGCTGCAGATATACCTACCTACTAAGTAACAAACTTTTGTGAACGTGATCCCATGTCTCTAATCCCTGTGTGTCTATTATCCATCTCCAGGAAAAGTCAATTTATAAAAAGATGATCTTCCATATTTCTTTCTTAATACGTCTCGATCGATAATACGTCTTCTACATTTAGTCCACAGGAAAACTTATTCTCTAAGTATAGTAGGTATTATTTATATATTGTATTGTAAACAACATAAGTTAAAGTAAGTCTTTTTGATTGATGTCAAAGCACTAAGGCTTATTAACGTCTAGGCTATCTAATGCTCTTCTGTAAAAATGTCACCGTGAAGTCGAAGCTCCGCTACCCCGGAACATAAAGGGCTACGGAAGGAACATGGATGGGTTTTAGTCAGTAAGAGTCTGACACTCCCTTCCGCTCCACCCAGAGCGGGAGCAGTCATTGGATGATTTCCCAGCCTTAAAAAAAAAAAAAAAAAAAAAAAAAGGTAAGTGAGTTTAACCTTTTGAACTCCAGAGTATAAACGCACACGCGTACCCTCCACGCCAAGCATTTGTTTTCTTCTTGATATCATGAATTTTCCAATATCCATAGTGTCTTTCAATTTGTTTCATGTCATTTAATACGTACGAGAGCTTCAATTTTTAAGATATCTATATAAACACTCACAAAAGTAATGATTTAATTGTTTATTTCGTGTGCATAGTGTTGTTGCCACTGTCACATATTTGTGGCGCTGGCGTTCAGGGTATGACCTGGTTTGTCACGTATATATGACCATGGCGTTCAAAAGGTTAATCAACCTTTCATTCGATGAAACGACCGCTCACTTCACGCTCACTTCACGCTCACTTCATCCAATCGAGCGGCTGTTCACTTTGAGCAACCAAACGGAATGCTACAGCCATAGCTTACATATTACAAGTTTATAACAGTTAGGTCCGGACAGTGGCGGTTTAAAATACTTTCAAAGAGTTTTGCTGACGAAGATCTAGGGCATGTGAAGCCAGACCACGAGCAAAATATAGAAGGGTAAGTAAATAGTTTATGCTTAGTTATTTTATTTATTCCCTTGCATCGTAACGAGCTATCAAAGTTATAATTAACTGATGGGCTATCAGGTCGAGGGAGCGCCGGACGGTATTTTTATAGGTAAGTATATCAGTCTAGTGGAAGTTCCATTTAAAGCATCTATAGCGTAAATGATTTACCGTATTCACTGCACTTATTCAATCCCGTATAAAGAGTTTTATTCGCGCAGTATAATAACTCCCTAAACTTTATTTCAACAGAGAAATAAAATAAAACCCTATCGGTTCTAAACTCCGCATTTATATCAAAAGCATTTCTACACAGCGAAACGAATTAAACTAATGGGCTGTAAGAGCAAATCGCATCAAAATAAACGGAAAAATAATACTGAGCTCTTGAAATGAAATCAGTTGAATAGGGTGGTTCATGGTGAGATTAGATACGTGAGCTTTTGTGCGACACCGGGGCCCGCTGTGTGCGACCGAATAGTCGCGCGATCGATCCGCGGTGCCTGCTGCCTGCCTTACGCCCCGTAGCGATTACCATCGGTTATAAAATACGGGTGAGCTTCTCTAAATTGATAACCCCATGAAGAATGTTGATATCCTCCAAATAAACGTTGATCATGTGAAGACGTGAGGGGAACACGAATGTGGGTGTAATTTCGGTGGATTTGCTCAAGGTATATGTACAGATGCTAGCACATCAAGCTATCCCTAACTGTCAAATCTTCTCAATTAAAAATGAACCTTATGTCTTTGCAATAAAGTTGAAATACTATCAAAGAAATATGACAGATAGTGGTAACTTGATGAGCTGGCCTCTGTACCTATATAACGTATGTGTAGTGCCCACGTATCCTCATCCCGATGCGGAGGCAATAAGAAAGAATATTTTAATTCTTGAAGCCTTCAGGCCCGGGCTCGGGGATGCGGCGCGAAAATGTTTTTCCTTTACCAAGAAAATTTAGGTATCCACTCAAACATTTTGGGCTGACGGTAAAAAGCGATCTTAGGCATGTACACTTGCATAGTGCTTACAACGATAAGTGTCGGTTAGGGTATCTGCAAAGTACTTATGTATTAAATTCTAATAGGCCAGTATCAATCATTATGATGAAGATCCACCCAAAGACTAAAAGACGACCTTATAAAAATTGCAATGCAAATGAAAGCACGCGATTGCCCGTTTTATGTCCCATAACGCAAAATCTACCTATTTTCCACACAAACAACATCGAAATAAAAACAGAACTTTTATAACAAAAATATCATAAAAAGAACATCATAATAAAGCTAAATAAATTAAAATATTTTTCATCAAGTACGATTTGTTCTTCACATAATCTCAATTGATTTCAGAGTGCGTTGAAATTAACTTAAAAGTCCCCGCGGGTATTTACGAGATTGAATTTTCCCCTGATCTGGGTAAAGTTGCCCACTCGTAATAATGAAGTGGCATGCAGTTAAGGGGCAACTTAACCAGGGAACGTATTTGGTATTTATATTAGCTTAACCAGGGAACGTATTTGGTATTTATATTAGCTTTTTCCCGCGGTTTCGCCCGTGGCTGTCGGAAAATACGGCACGTACTGCAGGGATTAAAAGTACCCTATGTGTCATTCAGGGTAAACAATGTATTATTTAATTAAAATGTTCAATAATCATCGTCATATTTCCACCAATTTAAACAAAACCTTAATGAATTATTAACTCCTTCCATTGGTCAAAGAAAACCGTTTAAAATCCGCTCGGTAGTTTTTTAGTATATCGCGTGCGGCCAAATAACAGCGGCTAGGTAACTTTGATTTAAAATACGGAATAATTTTCTCTTTTGTAGCAACGAGGTGAAAATAACGCTGTTTAAAGCTTATTGTCAAACGTTCTACACGGGCAGTTTGTGGGTTAACTGTACGCGGAGGGTTCTAGATGCACTGCGTGTGCAATAATAATAATAATAATAATAATATCCTTGGACATTTCACACAGCGCCATATCGTCCCAAGCTAAGCAACCTAATGCTTGTGTTATGGTAACGAGATGGCTGATATACTACTTATATACATTTTTTTTTGTAAATACACACAAATTATAGATAGAAAAACACCCAGACTCGTAACAAATACTTGCAGGTCGTACAAATATTTGTTCCGTGCGGGAATCGAACCCGCGACATAGTGCGCACCAGTCAATCGCTCAACCACTGCGCCAACCGTGTCGTCAAAATGTCGGCAATATAATAATGGTTTCAGGGTGCTGTTGAGATTGCCTCGGTTCTGCAGCGCGTCTAGTATGTTTGCCGTAGCGCGAACTGACGACTTTTACGCCATTATAAGGAAAAAAGCCGCATCCTTAATGAGCAGAATGAGGGCTAGCAGCAACAGTATCCTGAAAACCCTAGCCGAAAAGCACGACGCACCGTTTGTGAGACACGCTGTCCAGTTGCTCGTGCGGCAGGGTTGAGTGATAGTTTGTTGTGTATCTTAATGTTAAATACTAACCCTTAGTTGATAAGTAATATACTAACCAGTGGGCCTATGTTGTCAACAAAAATAATATATTATTATTATTAAATTGTATTGGAAAAGATTGTTAACCTCATTGTAATGACAAATCATTTATTGCGTATATTGTGAAAATAAAAACACGGTTCACAGCACGCCCAAGCACCGCGAAAGTGCATGTCGAGCTAAAACGAAAGAGCCCTCGCAAGTAGGTACTTCGAATTTAATCAACTTAAAAGATTGGAATATTCTCAGTTATTAATAGTGGCCGATTTGCTCGTTATACCGTAATTCATTACACGAGTACATACATAATGCCGACAAGGGAATACAGTATCTGATTAACTTTGCGAACGCACAACTTAGATGTGCCTACATTAAACATTACCTTTAACATCGTACAACTTGTTAACATGAAACTTGGTTGCGTAACGTACCTAAGTATACTTATTCAGTTAATAACCTTCTTGTACCTATTCCGCATTTACCTTTGTGTATGATTTAAATAAACAGCTTCATTAAAACAACGAATGTCTTCTCGCATCGGTACTTTAAGTGAATCTGTCAAGTAGCCACATTGTTATGAAAACCTTATTGTCTTTTTAGAGAATTATTGTAACAATAAGTTCAAAAGGACAAAGACGTCGCCGTGAAAGGGTTAAAAATGTATTTTTGTGAAATAGATATTCCACAGAGCCCTGGTTCTATGGTTCACTTCAAGATTCTACTAATTGCTTTGTCGCTTACGCTGTAAAAAAACTGCGCTAGATGACTGTTAATTAAAGAAATTTTTGCCCTCTTAATGGGGTCGCAAGTCGTTTCATTACGGACGAGCTGCATCCAGCATGCCGTAGAACTACCTCGACAACTTTTTAAATTCATAAATTAATTTTTGTAATTAACACTGAGGGGACTAGAAAATATTGGATCTGCGATAAAACTTCTTGTGATTATTATTCCTGGCTGGCCATTTAGCTCTTTCATCGCCTACTGAAGGGCGAAATCTTGTTTATCCACGACAATTTTTCTCCGTCGCGTCTTTGGGAAATATAAGCGTAGGTAAGCATAATTTAAGGCAGGCGGAAATTTTAATTATGGGCGCTGAGAGTGGGAACCTTGTCCCCCACTGAGTGACCTCTAGGAAGACGACGCACAGTAGTCACGTGCTGCCTTGCACACATTCACAGTTAGGTTTCGGGGAGATCCCTTTACAGTAACAATTTCTAAAGAGATGTACCGTAACAGACGATGCATAGGGTGGGTTTTGGATTGGTCTTTTGAGAGGTAGCGATGCCCCTTTCTTGCGCAGATGGTGACCACCAGGTTGGTATTAGTGAGTTAAAACGCCACACTACCCGTTCTTTTCCCCAAAATCCGAGCGCCCTTTTGAAAATTACTCCCGAAAACCTAAGCAAGTTGTACGATTATTTATTTATTGACTTACCTATAATTTAGCAGGTTGAAGTGTATAATATTTCGAACAACGAAATTATCTGAACTATTTATCAACTATTCAGATTCGGGTCGCAGTTCAGAGGATGTTATGTGAGCTATTTAGCTATTGCAACATTTTAGCTAAACTTTTCGCTTTAACGGAAAATACAAAATGAATTTACCCCTAATATCAACAACAGAGGAAGCGTATATTATTTCCATTGAAAATTAAATTTTCACTTTGAATATGAAATACCTAGCGAAGGTATCAGCATAGTTTAACCGTGGATACCGTGTATACATGGATTATTAATCAATCGAATAAATTTTATTAAGGGTTAACAAAAGCGATTAAGTAATAAATTCTTTGTTGAATATTTTGTTAACAAGTGAAATCCATTAGAGATGAATTACAAAGTGACAAAATATAACGAATAACTATACATATATTACAGCCACTGCCCACAGAGAAAGACTTCCACATCGCTATTCATCTTTGAGCACTGGCGTAATATTCGGACCACCAGTTTTCACCCTCGCCTCGGGCAAAAGAATCGCTCCCACTTTTACGTGGGCCATACTGACTGAATTAAAAAAAATAGGTTATCAAGTTCAAAATTCTTAATACCGAACAATAATGGAGCTTCATAAGGGATTGTAATTAATTGCGATTACCATTAATAAGCACAGAAACTAACTTAGTGTGAACGTGTCAAACTAGGGCAATTAACAAGACGAGAAGTCACGTACCCTCACGGGTCTGCGAGGTCCCAACGCGGCGCGGCGGCGCTACCAAAACATTTCAAGTGCCTAAAGTTCCCAAAACCGTCAATCGACGAACGTTCTTGATTCAAAACCGACAGATTTCTTCCCACTTTCCGAATTTCCTGAACCGTAAGCTAAACATACCGGACAAATTCAAAGTAGAAATAAGATAAAAGTTGTTGTATAACCGAATAAATCGGAGATGGCGAAACGATACAAAATGTAATGAGTTTCAGAGTTTCAGGCGGAGAATTTTATACCCCGAAGTCCGTTATACGAGTAGATACCGACAGTAGAACCTTTGGCTGGAATTCATATACGAAGTTAGCTTTCAGTGAGCTTTCACTACATTATAACATTTTAGCCATGATGTGTGTTTTCTGACAGTTTGTACGGCGTACCTTAAACTTTTCAACTTCACCTCGCGTGGTACTGAAATTAAAATAATGAGCAAAAGTTTTAAAATTGGTAAATCTCATCCAGCCCGTGACGTATTTTTAGATTTTTACAGAGGAGGGAAAGTGCCTGCGAGGAAAAAAGAAATTCCTAAGTAAGTATCTTTTTTCGTTTAAACGATCATCTTTCAATAATAAAGATTTTTTCATCGCGACGCGGCGACGGGAGGTTATTGGATTTTAAAGATTGATGACTATCATTATTGTTGTTTTACTTCATGTAGGTACGTAGTTAATGTACCTATTATTACCTATGATTTACTTACTACCAGAAATTAAAGAAAGGAATAAAAGATGATTTATAAAAAATATACTTGATGCTGATATTGCTCTTAAAGGAAGATTCGACCTTCGCGCACTTTACGACCGGGACATTTCGGGACATTGCTATAAAAAAAAACTTTTTATATTCCAACTAAGTTCATGTCTTTAATATGAATCTCTCACCACTATCCAGTAGCTTCTTTAAATGAACTGTTTACATCTCCTAAAAGTAATTCTTATTATAGTACGTACGTGGTATTAGAGAATATATACTTCAGGGAAGGTGTGTCCCTCCCTTTTATGGTTCTCATAGATCTAGAGAGATCAGAGATATCTTTTTTTTATTTTATGGTTGTTCAAGAGCCCTATATTCCGCAGGGCGGGGGGAGGGAAAGGTGGGTAGCATCGCGTGAAATTATTAGAACAATAAAATCAGATTTCGTCTCCGAGATATTTTTTATGAAGTAAGTTTAAGGGTTCAACCTAAAATATTTAAATTTTGTGACGAATTGGCAATACTTTATAAAAAAAACAGGTTATTTTAATAACATTGGTAGTTCACACTGCGACAAGTCCCGTGCTGTGAGCTATAGTGGAACATATTCTCAAAGTCATGTATTTAATTTACATTAATCATCTCAACGACTTAATTGTTCTGGAGCTTAATACATTTTCTGACGGAAATTGGATTTTATCTCATTTTCCGCTACGGCTTAGTCTTATTACAGACAAACAATGTTAGCTACATTATTTTCTCTCGTTTGTAATAGAAGGGGGATAATGAACGTCTATGTTTAGCTTACACTAACGACAATGCGGTACACGCCCCCTGTGCAAACACTATGCGAAACAGGCAGTAAGGCGCCTCACGACGGGACCTGGCCATCGAGGCGTTTATCTGATGGTCCCTCATCACGTCGTCCTCCTCCCACCGCACCCTTCGTCTATACTCACCCCCCGCTAAAATAGGTTGACGACTTGACGCGTTTCACGTCAAACAACGTCGGTTCGTTTGATCGCACACCTTTGAAAAACATTCTTAACGAAGGACATCTTTCAAAGGGCCATTTATTGTCACTCGTCAGTATTTCTGTCCGCTAGCTACGAGCTGCCAGTATCGCCTAAAACAAAAAGAAATAGACTGGAAAGTGAACGACGGGAATTCTTTTTCAGAGAGATTCAAAGGGATTTAACGTAACTTAAAGTATATTACATTTATTTTTAGATTATAAGTATTTTCCGGCGCCCTATTGATCGTATTGTGTGGAAAGCTTACACGAGTCCATGAAGAAAATCTTTATTTTCAGTATAAACATGGAGTAGTTAAGTATCGAAGTGATATTTTGACATAAACATGTTTGTACGATAAAGAAGTATCTAACTAGTGCGCTTAACTTTAATTTTAAACCACCCATGCATCAGAAGATTTTAGAAGTCGAAACGCGGGTCACTGACTTCAGGTATTCCCTGTCTACCCAAACGCCATGTCTACAGCTATAGTCTACAAAGAATCATTAGGATCATTTAATATTTATATTGAACCTTTATACTGAAAACTTCCGTACCTATCCTAAACAGACAAGTCTCTGTGCATAACTAAAATAATTCACAAACAGATTATTAATCCAATGTGTACAGTAAGCCGCCGTGTGTCCATTGAAAATTCTTGTATTACGTAAGAGCTGAGGCATCTGAAGTCAATAATTAATGTATAATTTTGCACAGAGCCGTCCCCACTGGATCTGTTCTCCAATCCCACTCGAGCCGAATAGTAGATTCGATAAGCCATAGCTCGGGCAAGCGGCAAATGGGTTTTGGTAGAATTGATATTAAAATTAATTTTGCAGTCGAAATATAGAAAAATATCATTTACATAACAATATTTATCTTTTTCAGAAATAAAATCAACAAAGGGAACCTAAAAAACTATTTAGTAGAACAAACAAAAACAAAAAATTCGATCTTAATTTAAAAGGGTTCCACTAAAAAGTTTGTATAAGTACATAATATTTAAAATAAAACATTTTGAATTAATTTAATTGTAAAGTAATGGCCATTATGTCCAAAGCAAATTGATGGGAAGCCATTAAAGTTTCGTTTTTATTTTATATTTTTAATTAAACGTCTGATATTACGTAATTTTTCATTAAAACTAGTCAGTGTTATAATTTACGTTACCAAGGAACCTTTTTGGTTATATTCAATTTACTGCAGGCTCTATTGGTATGTTTTTTGATATCAGTGATAATTTGTAGTAGTGTAGTGTGTAGTTTTTTGCATATTCTATAAATAAACAAAGCTGGCTTTATTCAAAATTAGATCGATAGAGGCTGTAAACAGTCTCTATCTATACAACACACAAATTACAGAATTAAAATGTTGAAATTTTACAACGGGTGACCCAATGGGTGGTTTCATCGCTAAAAGCGATGTTTTACAGACAACCGGATGCGCGGATGGATTAAAGGGACAACAGAAGGCGAGACAGTACTGCAGGTAGTCCACCATACCGGTGTACCATCTAAAAATACAAGAAACACATACATACTATACAATAATAAACAAGAGTAAGTAACTTTTAGTAATGATGATGGAAGTTTTTTTTTACCAGAATTCTAAAAGTGGAGAAAGATTAAGGTCGCCTTATCGACACACGCAAGGCATTCCATAACCGTACTTATTGAACTGAACAAGTCTTGTCATAAAAGCTGGTCGAATACAATCGCAATCTCTAGTCTCCATTTATCTCTTAGCTCTCACCTTACACCATTTCTACCTAATCTTTAAACACTACTTTTATAATCAATTATGCCTCCCCTATTAAGTTTTCCATTTATCTCTTAGCTCTCACCTTACACCATTTCTACCTAATCTTTAAACACTACTTTTATAATCAATTATGCCTCAAAGAAAACTTCTTAGGTACACCAAACTGTCAAATTTTCCCAATTGAAAATGATCCTTATGCTTCAGTAATAAAGTTGTAAAACTGTCAAAGAAATTTGACAGATTGGGGTAATTTGATATGCTGACCTCTGTACACAGTATCAATTTCAGTAACTCATATTTCCATACTTATCCACCAAAACGCAACAAGACACTATACAGCTCACAAACAATATACTACTGAAAACTGATTTCCTTAATAAATTCGGTGTCGTAATTTTAGAAACAATAATAAATTAAACGCGACGGTTCGTCGCAACACGAACAGAGACGAAATAGTAATCCTGTTGTTGTTCGGGGCTCCGTAGCTGATGCCGCGATAACTCCCCCTTAATTGGACCACCAGTACTTTAATAAAATGAAAAATGGACCAGAGGGGTGGTGGGGGATAGGAAGGATCCAAAAGCGGATGCTCGCTTCTCACGACCGATATTATAGAGCAATTAGCAAGAGTAATCGCTTGCCTACACTTGGAATTACGTCATTTAATATTTCTCACTTATTTTCGAGTGAACCTCACAGATGTTACAAACATAACGAACGTTTATTTTTTGAGATTTATATGAAAGTGTAAGTACAAACGTAGGTACATATTTTATTCATGCAGTGTCTGATCGCTTTCAACCTGCTTTAGCTCCTGTACATAAATAAGTATTTTCCAATACTTTGGAAGTTGAGGTTGTTTTCATAACAGTTATATTTTATTTTCAAACGTTTTTGGTCGTAGGAAGTTTATTAGGCATTATAGAATGGAAACACGAGAAAATATGGACATTATATCTGTATAGTTGCTTGATGTCTCTGTTAACCACTGAAATGTCGTATGAAATCCCATAGGTTCATAAGGAAAATTCTAAAAGGCGAACATCTAATGGGTTAAATACAACAGACACGTTAAAACTTTGTGCGCACAAACAATGTACGATCTTTACCGGCCGAGCCGCAACGCGTCGTAAAGTATGTATACGTGGACACTCTACGGCAGCCTGCTAAACTCCTATGTAACTGGGCCACCATGCTCTGCTCCAAATTTCCACGTTGTAAAATCCGCTCCGATACGGCCCGACGCGCCGGCCGGTGTAGAAGGTAGTGTAGGTACCTACTTCAAGTAATATTACGTACTTAGACTTGCTTGATTGCTTGCTTGATTCAGCTGCATCCGGTTAGACTGGAAGCCGACCCCAGCATAGTTGGGAAAAAGCTAGGCAGATGATGATGACTTGCGTCATGTTCATGAACGGGCGCCGTCAGTAGGAAATGGCCACATCTCAGCTGCCACGGCTCTTTTCAAATTTAAATTAATTTTGAATTGTTTTATAAAATCTTGTAATTATGGACGCTTTTTTAAGTTCAGCATCGTTCTCACGTGTATATTTCAACATGAATGGTGTAACCCAGTTTTTGTAAACATATTTTGATTTAAAAGAGTGTCCATGGAGTTTCTTGCCCGTTCTTCTCCATAGGGACCTACTGCTTTGGAATGGGCAACTAGCTTCATCTCTCTGAATGACCGACCCCTTGACAATTCAAAAGTGCCTGTAATTGTTTTTTTCGAAATAAATGCTTCGAGTTTGAGTTTGATGTTTTCAAGTTACTGTAGGACAACAACATGCCAGATGCCCGCAAGATTACAGAATCATTTATCATAATATATGTAAAACAATGGTCAAAGTTACCAGAATTACCTACTAATAGAGTCTTTTCTTTTTCAGTCGTTAGACATTACTTACATCTTACAAAGAGCTTAATTTATATCATAGAACACTTTCATTGTCTACGAATCGTAGCATCATTTTGGTTCTCTGAATAATAACTAATTAAGGCCCTTTTGAAATGGTACATAATTTATTATAAGGTTTAAATAACGACGGGAATAAAAAACTGGTCAAGTGCGAGTCGGACTCGCGCACGAAGGTTTCCGTACCATTATCTATAAAAACGAGCAAAAAAAAAACATTTTTGTTGTATGGGAGCCCTTATATATTTATTTGTTGTTAAAGCGGCAACAGAAATACATCATTTGTGAAAATATCAACTATCTAACAATCACGGTTCATGAGATACAGCCTGGTGACAGACGGATAGATTTACGGACGGGCGGACGGACTGATAGACAGACAGCGGAGGCTTAGTAATAGGATCCCGTTTTACCCTTTGGGTACGAAGCCCTAAGAGGGAAGACGTGGTGACACGAACTAGACGCGAATGCAAAGTCTTGAAGGTTGTGGAAGAGGCCGTTGCTCAGCAGTGGGACAGACGGTTAAACGGCCACGGAATCTAATCTCATTTTTGTTTTCCTAGGCGAGGAAAACCAAAAATGTGATTAAATTCCTTAATTTACTTCCTTACCTAAAATAATCAAGTTCACAAATTGCCTGTATTTTAGATTTTTATGAACCTGAACTGGAATATGTTGAGGAAAAGAAAACACGGAACCTCCGACATTATTCGCTTATAGTATTATCGTAACGAAGGCAGCAAAGTTTGACAAAGTGAACGCTGTTCTAAGTAATATATAAGCCCCACAAAGTGAGGTTATTTCAGTACTTTGTATTAATATCTATGCTTTATTAAATCTTTTGTTAAATATGTTAAAAGGAAATGTGTTCATAAATAATGCCGTACCTACAATTGTAAACAATAATAAATAAAAAATATTGTACTCATTTATAATAATGAGTGGTATTTATATACCTATGTATGTATGTTTATTTTGTTAGTTTTAAATGTTCCTTTGATGATGACTTGCGTCATGTTCATGAACGGGCGCCGTCAGTAGCGAATGGCCACCTCTTAGCTGCCACGACTCTTTTAAAATGTAACTGAATTTTGAATTGTTTTATGCAATCATGTATTATTATATTGTCTATTAACCATATTATACATATATGTATTATTATCACTGTATTTTCTATGAGAGTCCCAAAACAAAATTCATTGTAGTGTGATAAAAATAGGTTTTCGAGCTTTCCGCTAATGTGAGCACAGCATTGCGATGGCCGTATCGCAATGCTGTGCTCACATTGAATACCAGAGCGCTGGTATTCTGCTTAGGCCACAAGGCTCGCTACAATGCCAGGGACACACCTACGGACAAACATCATGACCCAGCATCACTCTAATAGAAAAAGAAACGGTAAAATCTTTATAAACTAAAAGTTTCGGAAGAGTAGGTACTTTGACGCCTAAGTGTCCTATTTGTTTTTGTATTTATTTGTATATAGTTAGTTAAATAGTCATTTAATAAAAGTTCTTAAATAACTACTAACATTATACACGTTAGTTTACAAACCTAACAATCTATTTATAAATGTTGCCTAAAATTAAGTATTGATTAACGCGTTTATAACCACACATTTTTGACGTTTCAAAGTCTTCAGTTTAACTTAGACTTTAGGCAACATTAATACATAAGTGGGATAGTGTCAACGAACACAAAAACAATGAACGATGTTGATAAAGTAATAAGTACCCAATAACAAAGAGTTTTAATATGGATCTATAGATTCTGGTATTACCAGAGACAAACTGTCTCTCTTCGAATATGTAACACAATAAATACGCCTTTCCCGACCATTTGGTACGCCGTCGAGGACCGCAGCATCTCATATGAGCTAGTTATCAGATTTATGCTTCAATAACTAGACTTTTCCGTGGTACCTACCTATATTTTTTTCTCAATTGTGCGTAGATACTTAATTACAGCTGTGCCTTTATCAGAGTGGATAAATTCAAGGAAATCAATGGTTATACTAATTCACTACTACATTAAATTAGTACGTATATAGAAATAATAATATATAATAATAATAATATCCTTGGACATTTCACACAACGCCATATAGTCCCAAGCTAAGCAACCTAATGCTTGTGTTATGGTAACGAGATGGCTGATAAACTACTTATATACATTTTTTTTTGTAAAATCATAGATAGAAAATGACAACTATATGGACAATTGTATGAAATAGCTATAACGTGTCAATTTGCTTACCAATTAATTTCCCTGACTGTACATACTTAGTTCTAGAAGTGAAGTGAATGGCGGGCGTTTAGGGGGACTATCTTATGAAATTTTGACCTTGAAAAAGTGCTGCTTTACAGCCTAGTTTTAATAAAGGACTGTTGATTGATTGATTTTAATTTAACGCGCCCAGGGTGAGTACCTGTTAAGCGGGATTGTCCGAAAGGGTTACCGCTACCCTGGAACATAAAGAGTTAAGGAAGGAACATGGATGGGTTTTAGTCAGTATGAGTCTGACACTCCCTTCAGCTCTACCCAGAGCAGGAGAAGTCATTGGATGATTTCTCACACTAACAAGGGTAAGTACTAGTACCCTCGTTTACTTTATAGTTCATTAGGTGCTGATTATCAAGATACTAGAAAACCTAGCAATCAATCGTCTGCTTTTACTTTAAAATAACACATCCTTTACATTCGAGAGCTGCCGTCAAAGCCGAGCTTCATAGTGTAGGATGACAATCGAAACTCTCCCTTGCCTTGCAGTGAAGCAGCTATGAAAAATAAAGTATGCTTTATGGCTGCTAGATATTGGATACAAATTATTTTTTTCTCTCTTTTGATGCTCCCCAGCAGGGTGGGAATAAAAGCGAACTCTAAAGAACAGTGATCTCTACTAATTTGCAAAAGAAAATCATATTTCTCGACAATGCGACGAAGAGCCTAACACGCAATAAATCACTGTAATACTGCTTTAAACAATATATAATATGGCGGGAGAAACATAATATCTGAGTCTCTGTGATAATATATTGAGCATCAAGCCATAATTTTCAAAGCTCCGACTTAAATATTTATGTTTGTACCTACAGATTTAGTTTCAACAAAAGCACTAGAAGATAATAATTTATATGAAATATTCATGAGATAAGAAACTATTGTCTAAGTAGTCATAAAATAAACATGATAATTTACTAGATCTCAGTGACTTTGGTCCATTTTCTGTGAAATTTACATAAGCACCTGAGTGCCGTACCATTGAGCTAGTTATGACTTCATTTCATTCCACTTTAGAACATTAAAGTCACGTAAAAACAAGACATTGTCAGCTCCCTTCTCATAATTATTGTACATTACATAAAAATGAATTACCTATCATATTTATAATAATGGCTCGCAGCGTCACAAGTAAGTACAACACTTACTTGTGACGCCACGACACAACTATATACCTACGCGTGACGTCATGCCACACTTTAACTCAAAGTTTCGTCCATTATTTTTAAATAATCTAGCTGTCGACCAAAAATGTTTAGTCATCACGCCTAAATCCCTATTTTTTATGAAACCAACACACGCTGAAATGAATCGCAGACAAATATCACCACAATGAACCAATTATACTGAAAAAATAAGATGACGTAGCGTAAAACGCTTGTTAAATCAACGCAAATCCTTTGGCAAAAACCGTCACCCTTCGCTCGCCCAAGATCATTTTATTCAGCACACGTTTAAACAGTCGTTTTATAGTTTTATTGCGTATTTTGGCTTATAAAACTACTCGGTAGTCAGTTGAATAATAAAAGGACGCTCTCTAGATTTGAAACAAAAATATTTTTCATATTTTTTTACTTTTTCTCTACATTTAAAGAGCTATCAAAGCCGCAACGTTACATATAGTGCTTCATTTAAAATTTAAGCAATTCCTAGTTCATGTTTACTACATAATGGCATCTTAACAGTGTTGTCGAAGCTGTATCGAATATTGGAGCAGAATGCGAGCACGCTGTTAATTTGATTAACAAACTTGCTTTTAATGTAACAAACTCAAAACCGAACACCAATATTCTTAAACAACTTTTAATTAACTTGACATAAATGTGACCAGTTTAAACAAAATTGTCGTCATTAGGTGTGATTGAATCTTTGCATGACTTAACTAAAAAAAAGCATTTTGAAAATCGAAAATTGGAAAATGTCTAGATTAAAGCATTTTGTTTTTACGATGCAGTAATTACTCAAGCCGAAGGGCGCTGACAGTCGCTTTGACGATATACATAGATAAATTAAGAGAGCTAGGTAGGTATATAAATCACGGTTGAGACAACCCAGTATCGTTGCAATCGGCGGACGTATCAAACTTTCCAGAATTTCTTGACAGGATTTTTCATTTCTATAAGGAAATAAATTATGCGTATCGGATTTATTCCGATTATATTCTCACATTACAATTCCACGTGTTAATATTATACACAGGTAACACGACCGTCCGTAAAACGAATCGAGGGAAGCCGTGATTAAATTTACGAAATAATTTGGGATAGCTGTAGTAGCGGGAAAGTCGAGATAAAATCGCTTTAACGTACCGAATTTTTGCCGTTTTTATTTCAGTTACGCATTTTTATATGAATTTACCGTGGCTGAATATAAAAATATAATTCTTTTTACCGTGTTCTAGAAACCTTTACGTACATAATTTAGCTTCTTTTACTCGCCGCTCCAAAAACATAATGTCTGGGTCTTCTGGGATTCTTAGAACAAGACACACAAATAGGTATGTAATTAAATAAAATTGATATCACTTTAGATAAGTGGCCTACCTAAGTGAAAATTCTATAGCCAGGTGAGTACTCAGGTGTCATAATAATTTCAATAAGTATTCAAACATTCATGAGTTGAAATGTTTTCTTCTTTAGGTACAATATTCTGCTTATTTTGCTTATTCATTACTTAAATGTATCTATAAGCATCTTATTTAAAAGCTCTAACATAACATTATGCCTTGCTGTAATCAAGGCGTTGCTGATCTTCCTTGAAGAGCTTGTTCTTCTTCTTTTCGTGTCGTTAGTGACTAACCTGGTGTCAGAGTTTTTATGCTGCTTATGGGCCTCTGACTTAGCTTCACATGCTGTTGAGAAATATCTCTCAGACATGCTGGTTTCCTCACGATGTTTACCTTCACCGATTTTTAAGCAAGTGATAATTATTCAATACGCACATGAATCCGTAAAATCAGAGGTGCGTGGCTTTGGTTCGAACTCGAGACCTATGACTTAGCAGTCCGACGGTCACACCAGTAGGCAACCACTTGAAGAGCTGAGATGGATCGAATGATCATTTTTTCCCACGCTTACACAAAATACGTGCATTGGCGTGGATTTCCGGACACCAGCTCGTATAACCTCAAGCCTTGTTTCCCGTAAGAATTTGGTTTTGTCTAAGCCCCATGTGACATGTCCCATCAAACAGGTTGCTACTGAAAAAACCCAATAACACGTGGCTTGACTCGGAAATCGAGCCCAGGACCCATGTTCAGCATTAGCACTTGCGACCTTTAGAGCAATGGGGCAGTCATTATCCAGTCCAATAAAGGATTAAAGTTTAGTGCTAAGAAGGGAAAAAGCTGAATTTACACAGACAAACTTAAATCTTATATACTTTAAAAGCAAAGGAAAGTCTGAACAATCAACTCGGAATTACAGTAACTTCTACTGGGTAATCTTCAATATGTTACGGCTAGTTACAGACAGTTTCTTACTTTTCAATCGCCTTCTGTGAACTCTTAATGAAGTTCATTGTTGACTCTTTAGTAAAGACTTCTTTGAAGACTATAGATGTCGATGTATTGTGTTGAAATCTCATACTTTTAACATATTTTAATTTTTGCATGTCATGAGGCAGAATGTAAACAAATTCAAAAATATTGTCACACTTAAAGTCAAAGTCAAATCATTTATTTCAAATAGGCACAAGTAAGGCACTTTTGAACGTCAAAATGAACAAGAAATAGAATTGATTCTAGTCGCCCCTTCCAAAAGGTAGTTTCGTGTGGAGAAGAATGGGCAAGAAACTCCACCGTTACTCTTTTAAAATGTTTTACAATGTTTTGTATACATGAATTATAACATTATATGTGAAGACGATGCACCCAGAACTCTGACACCAGGTTAGTCACTAACCACAAGAAAAGAAGAAGATCTAACACATGTGAATTGAGCCGTCATTCCACCTGATGAAATATAGGTCAAGAGAGCTGTCAATAGTGACACTGTTGACAGCTCTCTTCACCTCTATTTTGCACGGTGAGATTTTGACAGAACAGAGCGGCTGTACCTGTAGATATTGGTACACGTGTATGTATTGTATGCCCTGGAGTGTGTAAGTTAGTACAATTAACTGTTCCCCAAGGGCACTGAATATTGGACGAAACTTAGTTAATGGAGGGCTCTCTGCAGGTGTTTGATAATTGTTCGGGAACCGATCGAATGTTAGCTTAGGACCTGGACGACACGTGCTCTATTGCTCATGTATGGCGACCCTTGCAGCCCTGGCCTCGACACGCGCAAAGGTTGACTTATTGCCTTACTTAAAGACCCTTAAACAACTTCTTATATACACACCCTTAGATACCTATTGTTTTCGTCAGTTCGGAGTGAGTGAAAATTAAATCGCCTTTATTAAAAAGATTAGCCTTTATTTTATTTTTCATTGCGTAATATTTTATTCCTTGGGTACCGTCTCAAGCCTAACACTGTATGTACTAGGTATGACGTAAGGATGCTACAAACCGCTTCTAGCTCAGGTTTTTTTATAAAACTTACTTTACGTGTTCTACACAGGTAAATGTCAAAGCAATGTGATTGCGAAGCTCTTTGACCCACCTCGTCTTTGAGCCTCGTTTGCCGTTTAACAAAAAGCGCTCAAGTTTTTAAGATAACGCCCTCATGGACGTTTGAAATTCAACTGACTGTGATGTTTGTCGTATTACAGAAAACATGGTCAAAAAATCGTGGGAGAGTTAGTGAAAATAGGCTATTTTTCTCTAAACCAAATCGATCTTTAAAAAAAAACTTTAAAAATAGTTTTTTTTTAAATCATCAGATACAATGAAATTTGTTTATCAAATTGAAAGCCCCACGTCAATTTGCTGTGTTTGTAACCATTTAATACAACTGTCAAATAATGATAGTTGTCTTTGGAATACGCGGACAATTCAAGTTTTAGTTAATTTGATAAACAATTATTTTCCCTGACGCTACTTGTAGTGTTCGTCCAATACGCAACACGTTTCTTTGTAATAATTCTTAAGGAAAATGAAGCGGGTCGTCGGAGCCCGGAGCCGCCTCGGGGGCTATTTGAGCGTACGCCCCCCTATCCATCGCTGGGATCGTTCCCAGGCCAATACCGTATATATTTAGCGCTCCATTGGACCCTATAAATCAAATTTCCCATCGTCGGGCCTTATCTAAATCACTTTCGCATACTACAAACGATTCATATTGTTTCGCCAAGAAGTGTACTTAGATTTTATGCCGTCAGTAGAGCTGCAAATATTGCTGAAGCTTAAAACAACCATGTTAATTTAAAAAAATGGTGGAAGAAAACTAACTAATTTGAGAGCTTTTCATGCAAAGCGGATTCTGACTGAAAAATTGTAACATTTGTAAGTAAAGTAAGTCATTTAAAATGGGACAATACCCGTGTGTCTCGAAACTAGTACTTCGTGAAAAAGTGGTTGCCAAGCTTTAAAATAATCATCTGTACTTGAACCATCACCTCTTATAGCAGTATTATATCAATACTCAGTGTGAGAATGAGACGGAGCTACCTATACAAGACGTTTAGCTCCATCTCTTTCTCAAGTAATTTAATCCTTTACCTTATAAGCCATTTTCCCCGGCTATGGGTCAGAGTGCACCTGTGTCTGCGCATACACTTGTTCATTATAATATCTCCCGCGCCAAAAGCCAGTCTCCATTGAGTTAGGCGGCCATGACCGAAATAAATTCTGGAAGATTATTATTGTATGTATGATGTGATAATGTTGCAGTGTTAGTTGTTAAAGAACGCTCACTAAAACAGTTTCAATCAAGCTTTACGACAGCTTATTTAATACACATTTCGCCACTTTAACAAATGCAATTTTTTTTGAATAATTTGAAATCTATGAATATTTTACATTCTACCTTCCCAACGTGCACTGGAAAAGTAAAAACTTGATGTTCCTATTATAAATTCAGCTCGATACGTAGGAAAGCAACAGAGATCGGAAACACGAAGTAGCCCGAAGTAACGAAAACTCGGTCAGCAATAGCCGAAACACAATAGTACGGTCTGACTCCAGCGAAGCTCTTCAACATGACGGTTGAAATTGAAACAGACAATAGAAGTATGAGGTGCTATCTCGCAAACATGCACTATAGCATTTAGAACGGATTATCAGTAGCACTTAAGCCTCACGATTTGAATACGACACGCTGCGCTGTATAGCTTTAAGGATATAGTGAACGTACCATCGCCCTAATGATAACGATCACTTGACTTGCTGGGACCTGTGTACTTACCTATCTATGCCTTGGGGGTACAGACACCAGCACAGCAAGCTATACTAAACTGTCAGACATTCGCAATTGAACATGAACCTTATTATTTTGTGATAAAGTTAAAAAACGATCAAAAACATTTGAAAACACCGTATGCGTATATTTAAATTCTATTCTGTCACCAAAGGATAAAGCACTTATGCAGTAAGCATAAAGACAATGAAAGAAAATGTTCAAAAAAATTTCCAATTCCCTCTTTTATTTTCTTCTTTTACAGAGTAGTACTCTGTCAAGAAAGTACCGGGAAAAGATCAATAATACACAAAATGTCTGTTATTCATCCAAATTTATTTTATCACCTTCAAAGTATGCTCCTTTACAAACGATACACTTGCGCCAACGAATAATCCATTCATCAAAACATTTTTTAAACGCTGCTTCCGGAATTGAGTTCAGTTCTCGCCGCGAATTCTCCTTTATGTCTTCTATCGATTGAAAACGGGTGCCACGAAGTGGTAATTTGAGTTTAGGAAAAAGAAAAAAGTCAGCAGGAGCCATATCTGGTGAATATGGTGGTTGCTGGATGGTATTGGTTGAGTGTTTTGTCAAAAATTCGTTCACAATGATAGCCTTGTGCGAAGGCGCATTGTTGTGGTGCAAAATCCAAGAATTTTCTTTCCACAAATCTGGCCTTTTTCGTCGAATTTGCTCTCTTAAACGCCGCATAACGCTCAAATAATATTCTTTATTTACCGTTAGACCTTCCGGTAAGAATTCAGAGTGCACAACACCGCGATAGTCAAAGAAAACAGTCAACATGACTTTGACTTTTGATCGACTTTGGCGTGGTTTTTTCGGTTTCGGTTCAGTTGGAAGGCGCCACTCCGAAGCTTGTTGACTAGTTTGCATGTCAAACTCGTAAACCCACGTCTCGTCACCAGTAACAATGCGTTTCATGAATGTTGGGTCCGAACTGACTCGTTCTAGCATGTCCTCAGCGACTTTCATGCGATTGAGTTTTTGGAGAAAATTCAGATCTTTTGGGACTAGCCGAGCAGCAACATGTTTCATACCCAAATGATTAGTTAAAATGGTACGGATCGACTCTTGAGATACAGAAAGTTCGGCGGCTATCTCTCTCAGAGTTGAATGGGGATTTTCAGTCACTGTTTTCTTCACTTTTGCGATGTTAACTTCAGTTGCAGACGTTGACGGCCTACCAGAGCGAGGCAAATCTTCCATCACATCTCGACCGCTTTTGAACGCTTTGAACCACTCATAAGCACGAGTTTTTGATAAAGTCGATTCACCGTAAGCCTTCTGTAACATTTTCAGTGACTCCGAACACGAAATTCCATTGGCGATGCAAAATTTAAGACAAACTCTTTGTTCGATATTTTTGTCCATTATGAAATTCGCAATACACACTATATACGATATTACTAAAACCAGCACTGTATTTAATATAAATAACAGATGCAACTCAAACTCCGCGCCAAAATGGAAAACAGTTGTGCCAATCTAACAACTACAAAAAAACATAAATTTGAATTTGGAACCATAAACAAATCATCCATTCCCGATACTTTTTTGACTGAATGTAAACTGAACGAACAGTAAGTTACAAATGCCTGGATAACTTATTAAATATCTGTGGACTTGTACCTTGAAACAAAGTTGTTTAAATAGCCAAAGTTGTAGTGTCCGCGCGAGATTTCCCTCGGGGAAAATAATCAGCAGGCTAAGCTTTAGTGTGTAATATAAGTACAGTCGCCAGCACATAAAGTAATCAAGTTACCACAAACTGTCAAATTTTCTTAATCGATTTTGAACTTAACCGTCAACGTCTTAAGGTTTAAAATCATTTGGAGAAATTTGGCAGGGTGATATAACTTGATGCCCTGGCACCGTACATTATAACAACAAACACTCGAGCTAAGTGTGTTGCCGTGTCGATGAGCGACAAATGGAGCTCTTTATCACAAGTCTGCAGCCCCTGTAGACTTGTGATTCAGTGTTCAGTTCACTGAGAAATTGCCACTGTACACTCTAGTCGCGGTCAGATACACATCACACTCGAACGTGACCTATTTCGCTAAACCATTCGGCGATTCTTTCATCTCGTGACGTTGATATATGCAGTTTTAACTGAACTGCTCGCCTTTCTGAAATGTTTCTAGCGTGTTTTTTTGTTTGTTTTTTGTGCAGCGCTACTCGCTACTAGGTGATAAATGTTACAACACCTACGGTTGTAGTTTACGCTGTTTACCTATACTTATATTATGAAGCTGAAGAGTTTGCTTGTTTGAACGCGTTAATCTCTGGAATTCAGACCAGTAAATTGAATTTTTTGTTGTGTTGGATAATCCATTTATCGAGGAAGGCTATATGTAACATCACGTTACGACCAATAGGAGCCGAGAAGCGGGTGAAACCACGCGGAAGCAGCTAGTTTACTATAATTATGTTTTACTTTTTTTTTCATAAAAACAATACTGCTGAACATGAGGTCTCAGGATTCCTAGGTCGAGCAATGTGTTATGGTTCTATTTGGAATTTCTCAGTAGCAGCGCGGAGTCTTTGCTCATCAATAGGAACAGGCTAGCCCCCTATTACATGGACTTAAATAATTGGCGGGATGGGGTGTTCCTATGCCTAACCCTTTGAGAAAACAAATCGTGGTGCTATGTTATGTAAAAAGCTCTGAATTTTATCATCAACCTTAAATAAATAATGCAAAATCCGTTATAGGCCACACGCAGGCAGAATTTCCAAACAAAACATATTTAAAAAAAAAACAATTTAGATACCTACTTTACAAAATCTGACAGTCATATCTTCGATAAAATTGTGTAACATCTATTTAATGAAGATATAAGTAACATACTCTTCAAAAAAGCCGTCCGGTCAATTACATCTGTAAGAGTGCAAATGTGTGTGTGGAAAGCGGGTGTGTGTGTGTGGAACAGCTGTGAAGGGATTGGATAGCATTAAAGTTCAGATAAAGTGGTAGATCTTGCTCCCTCAACCGTAAGGCCTTATTTATATCAATTTTCTTGATCGAGGTTGCTTAATCATTGTTTTGAACTTCGGCTTCAATGGATTATCGACCAGATTAACACTAAGACCAGTGCTGTTTAGACGAAATGTCGATATTCAGTTCATTCATTCAAATATTAATATTGTAGAATAAGAATACTCTTTATTCTTATTCTAAAAAAAGAACTCTTAAGAAAAAAAGACTCTTAAGAAAGACTTCTTACTAAAAAAATAATAATTTATTTGCAGGAAATACAGGTTATACCAGTTGTTAAGATTGGTGGTTTATGCACAATCCATATTTTGCCCGTTTAGGGCATGCAAATTAGATTTAAGTACATTGATACTAGGTAGGTACTACGAAACTATAAAATATGTTTTAAGTATTATAATATTACAAAACAACTAAAACAAACATAATTTTTTTTACTATCTATTTATATAATACCTATTTATTAATATCTACCTATTTTAAAATAACAATGTTTCTTTATGCTGTTTGAATTCTTGCATAGTGTAGAAACATTTTTCTGATAGCTATCTTCGCAGTTTAACTTTAAAATATTTAAATGGGAGTTCTCTTATATTCTTTGGTAGTCTATTAAAGATAGTTATGCACATGCGGTAAACATTTTTTTTTAATTAATCTAGTATTGTAAAACGGAATCAATATGTTTTTGTTGCATCTCTCTCTCTCTCTGTAGTGTCTCTGTTTAGTGTAATTGTCACCTTTGAATCTAAAGAATTCATTATGCTTCCTTACAAAAACCGTGTGATCCTCCACGGTTAATTTGCAGATATACGCATGTTTTGACAAAAAAAAATATTTTTATCTTCACAATAAGTGATAACTAATTAAAGGAATTAACATCATGTTTCTGGGGCTCAGAATACGCGCCAACTTTTAATTCGCCTGTACTGAAAAGTTTTACAGTAAAATGTAGCCTTCGTTCTGAAAATATCTCTAGTAGATACTCAAATGAAGTCGGTACCGTTATGAAATGAGATCATTAGTCTATTAACCCTTTAAAGGGCAAGATGAACATTATTCCCACAGCCATTTTTGGTTGTAAACTTTTTGCCCCTATACAGGATGTGTATGAAATATATTTCCCATATGTAGGGAATTAACTTCCCACATATGATGATGTACATGGGCAAGAGGAATTATATACCCACAAGTTTTCCTGAAAAAACTGAAAACACTTGGGAATTAACTAATTTATAATCCTACAACACTATATACGCATAATGCCAAATTGACTGCGTTTTTGTTTCAAACACCCACAGTTTGCCCATGCCCTATTAAGGGTTAAAACGCTGGATGTAAAAGTAAACCTACCAAAATAGCTGATGTAGCCGGATAATCTGATGACGTAATTTATTATTTAAATAAACAAATCTTCTGTGCAATAATATACAACCTGAAACAAAAATATATAAGGTGTTAAAAAATTAACTCTAAGAATATCGTGGGAGCATTGTACTCATCGCGAAAAATATATGAGCTGTTCCATACATTTATGCTCACGTAAATCAATAAAATGTATGGAACAGCTCATATTTTTTTCGCAATTTCAAGGTTCATCCCATAGTAAAAATTGTTCGTAACGATGAGTAAACTGCTCCCACGAAATTTTTAGAGTTAATTTTTTTACACCTTATATATAATATGTAAATTAAGTACAAATCATACAAAAGTAGAAAAAAGGGAAAGGTTTATTAGGCACTAAAAAATTCGTCCTCATCACCGCCAGTGGGAAATTGCACAAAATGCTGGCAGCGTATGCCACATTGGATGGCAATTCTGATTCTTTGACCTAAAAATTGACCAGCCCTCTGGTCGCTACTCGAAGCCCACGGCCCTAGTGTTTCATCCCCGTACGGCTCAAACATATGGCTCCTAATAAGGTTTATTTACGTTTTAAGGTTTTCTGCACCCGCAGCAGCCCCACCACCACGGGCCGCCGTCCTAGGAAGATGGGATGGCGAGAGGATGTCACACAGGTTGCATCCCACACCAACGGCCTACCCAACATCTAAGGCATTATCATCATGGTCATGGTTATTTTAGTCATTCATGTATAAAAATAACTTTAAGGGAGATGCGCCAGGGTTGAGAGAGACTTGTGTTGATTATAATTCTGCAATACATACTTGATACGACAGTGCATCATATTTTGATCAACAAAAATCATATCCTGATACTGACCTGTATATTGCAAAAACCAATGAAAATTCAAATCTTAGGTTTCACTTTATAAGTATTATACCTACTTAAATACTATTTAACAGCTACGACATCCAAATTAGCACATTTTAGCAGCTGTTCAAAATTCTAGAGGATAATCTCCTCTCTAGCTTTGCTAACACGAAGCGAGAAAAACTTTAAAATACATCGTATTTAGCGAGCATGACGCAGTTACAGCACAGCGGTCGCAAATTGCTCATCTCATAGTTTGCGACCACTTAAATACTCGACGAATAACCGGGGCTAGGACAGCTGCAGATCAGAATAATAACTTAGTTCTGCAAATTAAACGTAAATTAACTAAACTGTAAATAAAAGTATCTTCATTTCTGTTTAAACTTAATTAAATATTGTTTGCAATCTTAATCAGTAGCTTTAAAACTGAATTAAGCTCGCTTCGTACGACCTCGCAGAGTCTTTTCCGTTTGATCCCCAGTTCGAGCGGAGTGATTGAGGCTTTTCTTTATATCCTAGCTGCCATTGCTATTTATATTTATTTTCGCGAGATATTCGCTATACAACATAGTACGTGACGAAAAGCACTCTTAAGGTATCAGGCTATCAGAAAACTAAACACAATTAATTATTAGCGAAAGCTCCACCAAAATCACCGCAGCTTGTTAGTCGGTAATTACTGTAATTACACGGCAGCTTAGATCAATAAGTAAGTAGAGAGGAGTAGGTTGAGAGTTCTATATATTTTATTTACCTTCTTTACCGAACGCTACTTTACTTTTTTTCTGGCCGCGACTTCGTTCGCGTAAAAGACATAAGTTATACTAAACTAACAGCCGTTTATCTTATACTAGCTTTAAGATTTAAGCATACATACGGATATAGGGACAGAGAAAGCGACTTTGTTTACTATGTAGTGATAATTTCTCAATACAAATCTTTTACCCTCGTTACATTCTTTTTTTTTTAAATCTGTTCTTAGCTTACGTCATAAAACCTATCTGTGTGCCAAATTTCAGCCCAATCCTTTAGTGTTTTGAGCTGCTTCGATAGATCAGTCATTCACGGTTTTCTTTATATATACCAAGACACACACATTATCCTGCCAAGTGACTTGTAAAAACCCAACCTACTGACCCATTCTCACACTCACAGAGCACTTACCACGCTAATACATATTCAGAGTCTATAAACGAGGATGAAATGACCCTTGACTAGAAAAGTTTAGCGAGCAAAACTATCGGCAACTCTTGCTATGGAAGTGAGCCTCACGTTTGAGTTCCAACTGTATTTACATAACGTTTGGTTTGTAAATAGCTTAGTGTTTGAGGACAGACAGTTGAGCTGTGAGCATCGTATCTTATCTCTTGTTGCTCGATCGGTTCGGGGAATCTCCTTGTGGTAACGAGCTTTAGCTGATGCTCAGTGGCTTTAATATTCCGTGCTGTACGCGTAGGTATTGTACAGTAGGTCACAGTTGATAACAAAACCTGATCTCGCGTTCTGTAGAAACTCCGTACGGTAGGCTAGCTCACCTGATATCTGTTCTGTGAGCTCTACTTTTTTTTTTAGGGTGGGAAATCATCCAATGACTTCTACCGCTCTGGGTGGAGCGGAAGGAAGTGTCCGACTCTTACTGACTAAAACCCATCCATGTTCCTTCCGTAGCCCTTTATGTTCCGGGGTAGTGGTAACCCTTTCGGACAATCCCGCTTACCCGGCAGGCTTGGCCCTAACAGGCCCCTTCATATGCTGACATATCTTTGAGGCGCGAGTGGATCATGTACGCCCCGTCCGGCACGGGCCTGGTCCTGATCGGACGGTGAGCTACCCATTACTCACTGCCCGGAGGCCCGCGCCTACGGTGGCCGGGAGTCGTCGCGTGGCTCGAGCTCTAGATTAGGCCTAGAGCTCGACGACGTGCGGTCTACTGTACTTGCATGGAAAGAGCATTTGTCTAACAACATTCAAGATGCAGCTTGAAACGTTTAATTATAATTCAGGAATAAACGTTGCACGTGGAGCGACTTTGACCTTTAATTTTGCACTCACCTGGTATTATTATCCTTTCATCAAACTGAGAAATTGAATAATGCTCAGAACTACATAGCATTTGTTTCATTCTGTTTTCTCCTGTATTGTGTTAGTTAATAATTTTCTTTCATTTTTAAGTTAATTTTAGGGCAATGAAAAATAAAGTAATTGACATGATAAAATCTAAAAAACAATTTAAAGTAAAGAATATGTTTAATTTCGGAAGTCGGTGCCGTTCGTTTTGTATTTTCGTTATTTGTAAAAATGATTTTATTTTTTCCTCTTTATAGCTGTGGTACAGCTTGAATTTTAGAATAAAACCATCGCGACTTTATTATAATTAAATATATGGCAGATTGGAGACGGATATTCATTTATATCAGTATGAGCTTGAAATAATATAATAATCATCGTAAATCAAACGATTTTTGATTTACGATGATTATTCCGGTTTACACCACCCACATATAGCAGGTAGTTATTTATATAGCAGGTAGTGGTATTTTACCACTACCTGCTATATAAATAACAGTGACTGGAAGTTATTATAACACAATCCACATAGACTCAAAAACTGCGCTAAGCAACGTTAATAAAATGGTCCTACAGGGTGTAACCGAAAGGCGAAAGCATATGAAACTGAACAACTTTTACGTCGGGATGAACTCCGAAAACTCAAACAAAATCAGCTGTTCTTTACTTTTTGGTCACGAGTGATTTCGGAGTTGGTCCCATAGTAAAAGTTGTTCAGTTTGGTGGTCTGTAGCATATCCTTTTGTATGTATAAGTATACCCCAAGCAAAGTATCGGTGAACATACTTTAAAAAAATACATACAGACGAACATAGAACGGAGGTTCTATGTTCGTCTGTATGTATTTTTCACCGAACCGACTTCGGTCAGAAGTGCTCAGTTGATAAGACAATACCGACTACGTCACCACATTTGCGGTCCCTCCTTCATCGACTTACATTTTCATCTCTGATTTCTCGGAGAACAAAGACACCGCCAACAATTTGATTGGCTTCCGTAATTGGTTTGGCTTCACGTCTGTCACTAGAAGTCATTCCAAAAGGATAGCACTCTTCATTTTCACAGTGGATACGAATATTATGATAAGTGCGATATTGAGAGCTGCATACAAATGTGAATAGAGCGCGTTCTGTAAATAAATTGAGCGAGAAAATATGAAATGGAAGATTGCTGTAATATCGTTGCAAAATACAAGTAAAATGAAACTATAACAGTTCAGTTGTTAAAATGTCAATCTAAAAATAGACAGAAATAAAACTTGATGAAGTTTGTTCGACCATAAACACGTAGCGACGTCGGCGGAGGCCGTCATGCCCGAGGCTCCTCAGCCGTAAAATGGGTTACTACCACCGCGCCACCGAAACAGCGCCGATATTTCTTTGTCTAGCTAAACTGAATCCACAACTGTAAAGGATTGACTTACGTAACTGTTCTCCGGTTGCCCCGTCTGTTTTTAATTTGCCACTTCAGGACATAACAGCCTCTGTGAGATTCACCCAGTGAGTAATTGCGGTTTCATTGAGGCCAATGTGAAATGGAGCACGAGTGGCTGAGTTAAATCCATTTCTAAGTCTTTTATCTACTTCACCCATTTATTAGCGTGAATAAAACGTTTTATTTGAACATAACTCAAACAATTGCTTTGAATAAAGCTGCAGATTGCTCTTTCATTTGAATTTGTTAGGATTCAATATTTTCTGCAGTGTTCCTAGTTGTAAAACTATTCGGTGTCATCTTTCTACGAACAAAAGTAAATGTCATGTTGAATTAGAGGAGCAATTTCATTTCTCCTGTGACTTGAAATTCATCGCATAAAATATCTCGACTGTCCCGTGTTTATTCATGCAGGATGGAACATGTGAATTTCGGGCGGCGCACACTCTCGAAACCGGAGCATCCAGCGCGTGCGCCACCGACAGCCGCCGCAGCCACTTGTAATTCAATCAGACGACTACGCCGCTGTTGTTGTCAGATTCGGAATTTTAATTTCCTGCCTTGTCGATCCAATTCACTCATTTATGAATTCTGTTCAGTGTATACTTCAACTACTTACGTTAAATTGTATTCATAAAGGTAACGCTGTTTCAGGTATAACATTTCGTGTAGAGCTTAAATATTTCAACACTGACAATTCATTGCATATTCAAATTAGGTTGGTACGTAAACGGAAATTAAGTGGAGATGTTTTATAATACAGCTTTAACTATTTTCTTTTCTTTTCTTTTGTTTCTTTTTCTTTCATTGTGTTTAAAAATAGACGCTGAAAATAAATCAGATGATTGAATGCTTTGAAGATTTTCTAAGACCACCAGTGTACCATATGTACAGATATAGTACAATGTTAATTAAATGAAGACAAGACCCTCCAAGCGCGTCGACACGCTTTGTACGTGACGTAGTCATTCCATACGGGTGCTTCATTTTACGACAAAACGACAGGAAATGTGACTTAAGAAATCTGTTTTTTTTTTCTTTTGAAATGAAGTTTGTTATCTCCACTAAGGATGTTGACGAGGTGATTTTATTGAAACCGAATTCGAAATTGGAATTTTTAAAGACTTCTCGGAACCGGAATCAGAATCGGAGGCAAAAGAGAGATGTGTTCAGGGAAATGGTAATAAAATAAAATTACTAGAGCCTAGTGATTCTATGATTACAAGATTCCAAATTTAAAAAAAAAGCATTGAAAAAGTCATCGACAGAAAGCGCGGGGGAGGGGTTTCCTGCGCGACAAGTATAAACTTGTTATAACAATACCAATACAAATTTAAAGGAGCCGAAATCAATGGACTGAGATGAGTCGAAGTTGCTTAACATCCCTGATCTGCACAGTTGGAGAAAGAGAGCTAGACCGAAAAAAGTGGAACATTTTGACCACCACGCCACTATTGTTACGTACCTAACAAAAGTTTTCTGACACAATAGGTTACACTTTTTTGTGTATCAGAACAGTTGCAGTCCTGCATCGCGCAAGTAGAGTTTACGGCGCGCATACTATACACTTATACTTTTCTATTAGTCGAGACATCTCGGTATTCACTCCCTTTCTGGCCAGATCATCTTTCACACAGTCTATTTATCGTTTCTTTGATATTCTTCAACTCGTATAGTCATCCATATTCATACTCAAAACTTTCCTGACGACATTTTCCTCACATACCATGACAAACGATTTATTCACAACTTATTATTCACCGATGTCACTTTCAGACTTCTTCTTATATACTCATTTCTTATTCTATCCATTCTAGTAACACCACACATCCCTCTTAGCATTTTCATCTCACCTGCATTCATTCATTGGTAGGTGCACTGTACGTATGATGTATGTACCTACAATTCCTTGTTACTGATACAAGTATTCTGTACTTACTTGGAAGATGCAGCATAACTGACCATTAGGTGCAGCACTACGGCTGGAGACGTTCCTAAGCGGTCATTCCAAGCACACTTTTTATTTTTCTTGAAATATTCTTCGCTGTAAGAAATAATTATACAATAATAAAATCGCGAAAAAAAATCAGATGTTTCACATAAATTATGCTCGCTTAACTCGTCAAAATGTTGGGAACAGGTGATTTTTTTTTCGCGATTTTATGATGTGTTCCCATAGTGAAACTTGTTCATAATGATGAGTACAATGGCTCCTTAAAATAATGCCAATAAATTCAATTTCACCCTGTAAAAAAATTATATAAGTATAATTGTTAATTGGCTGCTTATCTGTGACGGCAGAGGACTGGCAAAAAGTATGTGCATATGCAGTCTAGTACTCACTGTTTATTTTGAAGTTGTCCACTAATGTTGTGCAGTGAACGTTTGTTTTGAGTAGTGTTGTATCCTGATAAGTTTTCCGATTGAAACTTTTATATCCTAAGGCTATCTATTTAGAAGTACTGCAACAGATTTCTCAAAATGCTTCTTTAAACGTGTTTCATATGTATATTTATTCTCTCCATCTCTTTTTTGACTCCATGAATTAATACGACCAAATATAATATATATCACTCTGACCTCATATTATATCAAAATTCATCAATATTCGAGCAAAAGACTAAGCGACCAAATTTTCAACGTCATTTTAGAGTTTAGGGTTTAGATTTCGGAGCATATTAAAGAAATTAACATACAAATATATATTATATACACATTTTTCATGCTCATAGCGTATATTCTCGATTTAGATCATTATATTAAGAAAATGGCGGACGCACAGCCTTCTACGTCACAATGTACACGTGAGGGTACATCTAGAAAAGGTGGTCGCCTTTTACTTAGAGGTGGTTATGAATATAACTGGAAAAGGCAGAACAAAGACAGCACAGAACTTTGGCGTTTAGCTACCTGAAGTTGTGCCAACCGGTTATGAAGATGTATTCTGTTTATTTAGGTGATTTCAAATAATTAAATATTTAAATAGTTAAAATTCATAAACTTAGCGACTATTATAATGTATGCGACTGTACCTTTAAATGAATTTTGAAATCATTTTATCACCGGTCCTTAGAAACGTAGACGATTTTTGGTTACGGTCGAATTGCCTGAGGTCCATTCGGTTTGGGCCGTTCAAACTAAATACCCAACTACCCTACCTACCTAGGGGTATGAAAAATAGATAGTAGCCGATTCTCAGACCTACTGAATATGCATATAAAATTTCATAAAAATCGGTCAAGCCGTTTCGGAGGAGTACGGTAACTAACATTGTGACATGGAAATTTTATATATAAGATAAATAGGTTTAAGTTCAAAAATAATCAACATTCATTAAAATGAAAAATTATTGTTTTCATAACAATAATAATTCGCTATAATTAAACAACAATAACTTGAGAACAAATAAGTAGTATATTAATATTGGTCATTAAAATAAACGATTATTATCAAACACGACTCAGTACTATATGGGCGAACTGTAGGCGAGCGCGATAAGGAAGTAATAATTAATTTGCTCGACTTGGTGCTGACAGATGCGCACGCGTTTCATACGACGTTTTTCAACACACTTTTTTTTTTTTGAGGTTGGGAAATCATCTAATGACCCCTCCCGCTCTGGGTGGAGCGGAAGGGAGTGTCAAACTCTTACTGACTAAAACCCCTCCAAGTTCCTTCCTTAACCCTTTATGTTCCGGGGTAGCGGTAACCCTTTTGGATAATCCCGCTTACTCAGCAGGCTTTAAACTGTTGGCATCTCTTTAAGGCGCGCGTAGAACAAGTATATTTTCGGCATAAAAATCGTTCTCAGATCTTGTAGCGATTGCTTTACCTTCTAGCATACTCAATGTACTGTTTCGTCCTCGCAACGATTTTATTAACATGTATTAGACACGTTCAATTCAAACGTAAAAAATGTATGTCTAATCAGACGTTGGTCATTACCTAACCTACATAACTTTATGCAACGTTTATAAAAAAAACCCTAGATGTATGAAAGATTGTAAGTAGTTCCTATATTTCATCATGTCATGTAATCATGCGTTTGTCCTACAGTTCTTGAAGTGCGAAATGTATGCGACTAGCTTCTGTCCGCGACTTCATACGCATGGAAGTCATGAGATACAGAACATACTAAACGAGCAGCCGCATTTGTATAAAACTCTCTCAGCCTCGGAACCACTGCGTCGCGTTGCATTGCCCGCCTAGGCTATTACTTCGTTTTGCGTTCGTTATGTTTGTTTTTTTCTCTGCGCCAAAGGTGTAACGTGTTAAAAAGCCTTCTTCAAGAAATGGGCTATTCATTGCAAAATAATGTTTCAATTCCGACTGCCACTTACAGAGATTAACGCGTTCAAATAATCTCTTCCGCTTTATTATTAGTTCATAGATTTGCGTTCAAGAACAAATACAGCTACGATTATACGTTGAATTATCTCTTACCACACTACCATATGAATTCAGTTAGGTACTTTGCGTACCTAGAGCTACGGTTCCCTAGAAGAGCGCTGACCACAACATTATATTATTCACAATGTGCCGGCGAATTTTTGTCACCGTAACGTTACCACCATTTTCATGACAGCCATGACAGCGGCAGCTGTGTGGCGGCCATTGCTTTCCAAGGGAACCGCAGCTTTATTAAACGTTTGTTATGTTACTGGGATACAATTATCAAAGTGCCTAACCTTTTCCCAACTATGTTGGGGTCGGCTTCCAGTCTAACCAGATGCATCCGAAAACCAGTATTTTACATGGAGCGACTGCCTATCTGATCTCCACAACCCAGTGAGTAACTGGGTAATACGATACTCCTTGGTAAGACTATAACCGACTTATGACTTAGACTGGGATATACTATGTGGCAATTTCTCCAGTGAAGCTAAACACACATCTAAACTGCGTTCAAAAGTTAAAATTACACTACACTGACAGCATTTGAACAGCTGATCGCGTTCAGTTTCATACGTTAAACCGGTCCATTTTAACGTTGGATCATCAATTAATTGACCTTGATAAAGAACAATACATATGAGTCAAAGGAGATAAGAAATATTACACCTCGCTGCACAAGCATCGAGTAGAAATGACCTCGACCGAACTCGGGCAAAAATCGTCGACAACGAACTTAGCACTACAGACCATAATGCGATTATAAAATCACAATCGATATAATCACTATCAAATTAAGACAATGAATCTATAAAAAAATATTAGTATGTATCTATGATAAAGTCTTGTTACTGACTCGTAGAATGTCTAATCAGGACGCGATATTATCATAAACTTATCCGTGAAGCCGGTATCAGATGGTTATCACCAGTTTTTATTGTTGATGGAATGCAAATTGCACACTGCCAATTTAAGTGGAAAAGTGCTTTTTTTTCAGCTGTCGATCAACCGGTGTTCCAGAGATAGAATTAGGTATTGGAAACATTATCCCGTATCATTATTCTATACATAGGGTATAATATATATTTAGCAATATACATTACCTGTACAAACATGAATAATTACAGATTTGCTGTGTATTTAACAGACTGGGATTACCAATCCATTGGTTGGCTATTCATTTAGATAATGAGTTCCATACATAAAGCCGTTTTCGGTTTCATTGATGCATTTAAATTACTGTTGCTATGCAGACATCGTTTAACCCACTAGGTATATAAATAGACAGGTGCTACTTCAGTCTATTTGATGCTAATTTGCCGGACAAAGATTTGTTGAAACTCAAATTCATCTGAGTAATCAGATGCTGTTTCTATGCGAGATGATAAGCGACGATGATCACGCAAAATATCGCTTGCAAATGTTGATGCAATATTTGGTTTTTTGTTATTTTTTCACAAACTAGGTTAAAAATTTGCACTTTCTGAACGTCGAAATTACGTAAGAGCCAGGCAGAGCACTGTGTTCATGAGTTTGATAGCCAGCCATTCCAACGAGCAATATTGCCCGGAGACCAAGAATATCGTTTCCCCAGGGAGTCGTCACCGCGTCCGGTATTGGTAATCTCTGGTTCATTTGCCTGCCGTTCAGACTGGGAGGGCGCTACTGCATCAGTACGTTCTGCACTAAAATATTGATAACGTAATACCGAAATTATTTAACCTTTCCCACCCCCGCTTAGCTCTTTAACCTTTTGAACGCCATTGTCATATATACGTGACAAGCAAGCGCATACCCAACGACACAAATATGTGACAATGGCAACAATATTAGAACACGAAATAAACAATTAAATCATTACTTGTGTGTGTGTTTAAACAGATATCTTAAAAATAGAAGCTCTCGTACGTAATTTAATTACATGAAACAAATTAAAAGACATCATGGATATTGGGAAATTCATGACAACAAGAAGAAATAAATTTGTAGCTTGGTGCTGAGGGCACGCGCATGCATTTATGCTCTGGCGTTCAAAAGGTTAATAAACCTTGCTAAAAAAAATAAACACTGGTGTTTTTTACCGATGAATGATGAGGATGATGAACTGATGAATGTGGATTTAAGTCAAGATAAGTATCTAACAAATCTGAATGTTCTAAGAACTTGACAATCAAAACCCGCTTGCAATAGTATTCAGATAACCCACTCAATTATATCTGTACAAAAACTTTCGCGCCCCAATCAAGAAAATGGTGGGAAAGTATAATTTCTAGCTATTAAAAAAGCTCATATCATATGTTTGGCAAGGAGGCTGAACCAAACTGCGCTATACCGAGTGATGAGAATCATATGATCATAAACAGCCTAAAAAACCTCCCGGACCTGCCTTGAATCAGTCTGTCTAACCTTTTCCTAACTATGTTGAGGTCGTCTAACCGGATGCTGCAGAATTGTACAAGGAACGACTGCTATTGTAACTCCATGACTTGAATCTAGAATTATTTTACAATTTATTATGCAATTTAATAATAATAATATCCTTGGACATTTCACACAACGCCATATCGTCCCAAGCTATAAGCAACCTAATGCTTGTGTTATGGTAACGAGATGGCTAATGATGGCGAAACTACTTATATACATTTTTTTTTTGTAAATACATACATATTATAGATAGAAAAACACCCAGACTCGTAATAAATACTTGCTGGTCGTACATATATTTGTTCCGTGCGGGAATCTAACCCGCGAAATAGTGCGCAGCAGTCAATCGCTCAACCACTGCGCCAACCGTGTCGTCATAATTTATGTGTAAGAAGCTTAAAATGCGTAACCAGTACATAGTCCAGACATCATTATTTATTCTGACACATCTATGATGTAACACAACTTCATTGTTCAATACACTTTAATCAACTCTAGTGATTTTGCGCTTTTTTCCGTACATCCAATTGTAAAAAACGAAACCCTTATTGAATCAATCGTTTCCATGCGCGAAAAAACAATTCCGAAGATGGATTTTGCACAAGTGGATGCGTGATAGTGTCCTTCTGCGTAAAAGTCCGTTCACGCAAAAATCCGAAATGCCTTTTCGCGCAAATGTCCTGGCTACCGGTTGGTAGATATACATCGTGTCTTTGAATTTTTAGTTCAAGACATGTCTTGTCGTTACCTCGCATTTTTTTCACCGTTTTGAGAGTAGTGGAGAGTAGTGGTAATGAAATCATTTACACAAAGTAAAGTGCCCGCCAGGGTCTGAACCATCTGGGTTTTAGTCAGTAAGAGTCTGACACTCCCTTCCGCTCCACCCAGAGCGGGAGCAGTCATTGGATGATTTCCCAGCCTGAAAAAAAAAAAAGGGTCTGAACCATGCAACGGGATTGTCCGAAAGGGTTCCCACTACCCTGGAACATAAAGAGCTTAGGAAGGAACATGGATGGATTTTAGTCAGTAAGAGTCTTACTCGCCCTTCCACTCCACCCAGAGCGGGAGGGGGTCACTTGATGATTTCCCACCATCAAAAAAAAAAAACTGTCTGAACCTACGGCCTACAACTTGTAAGTCGCGATCGTTATCACTTGGCCACCAAACTCTCCAACAGTAAAATTATGATATAAACTCACTACCCCTAGACTGGGAATAAAAAGTAAACATTTGATGTTTACGTTACTTACACTACTTTACAACTTTTTTTTTTAAATCAACAGTAACCAATGTCATACAATGCATTATCTGTACCACGCACATTTTCTGTAGACCGCAGACATATTGATATATTTTTACTTATCACCTTTTGATTATTTTAGGGCTTTGCCACACTATGTTGATGTCGACCGAAAATTATGTATAAAGTACCTTTTTTTTGTGGGTGGAAATCATCCAATGACTCCCGCTCTGGGTGGAATGGAAGGGAGTGTCAGACTTATACTGACTAAATCCCATCCATTTTCCTTCTTTAGCCCTTTATGTTCCGGGGTAACGGTAACCCTTTCGGACAATCCCGCTTACCCGGCCCTAACGGGCCCCTAAAGTGCCTACCTAAAGACGCCCTTTGTAACGACGTCGTCATCCAAAATCACACTAAAGATTTAAGAAGATTTAAGATTAATTTAAGAAGAGTTGCGATATGGATTTAAAAGAAAAACCTAAATTAATTCGCTATTTAATAAGGCTCTCGGTAACTGAGTAATCGGCGTTTCCGAAACGAATGGAATCGAATGGAGGACCATTGCACACGAAGCGTCGAATACACACCGATAAGTAAAGACACAGTAATTGGTTGATATTTTTTATCTACATAATACCGCGTGTTAAATACCCAAATACACTGGCTCAAAATCATTCAGTATCTAGCTACATTCAAGTAGACACCTAATAATATTCTAACTCGAACACGCGAACGGACCGGTCGGCGCCATGCTCGGTCTTATCATTGAATTGATTCTTGTTTTTGTGATAAGTTCTTTAACGATATTCTATCTTTTTTCCCGAAGTAACTATGGGTATTGGAAGAAGCGAGGCGTTCCTTACGAGAAACCAACACTGTTCTTCGGGAACCTCTCTTTCCTGATGAGGAGAAGTTTCTGGGACGTCTTCTATGAGTTAAGCAAGAAGTACAAGACGAATGATTATTTCGGGATGTTCTTTTCATGGAAACCGATTCTTATATTGAATTCGAAGGAGCTTGCGAAGAAAGTCCTAGTGAAAGACAGTGACAGTTTCCAAGATAGATACAGTTATTCAGGAGCCGACGACGACCCGTTGGGCGCATTGAATTTATTTACAATAAAGGTATGTACGAGGTGGTTTTGGATTGAGATAATAAGTTTACGATAAGCTTCGTTTATCAAATCTTGTATTTAAAAAATCAAGTCAAGTGTAACGTAAGGATTTTGAATTTCACGGAACATTGGAGTTACGATAGCAGTATTATCACAAGAACCAAGAAGTCTTTTTAAAGAAAAGCATATTTTCTTTTGCATCTTTCAATTAACCAACAATGACCAAACCAAACCAACCAAATGTACCTACCACCTAAGTTCACATTGTGGAATGCAAATAAACGTATTGAGTATTAGTTGCTGTTTTTAGTTGTGATCGTGGTGGCATTTCCCAAATTGAGTACCTATTTACTCTATTGCATGCAATATTTACAAAACACAGACTCCATCTTTTTAGATATGCTGGAAGTTTTGCTGTCATTTATTAAAGAGTTCCGATCTCTCTTTCTAGTCTTTCAATAGATTATGGTTATCATTAATTACTTTTTTGTTTTATTTATTTAAGCAAAACAAACAATTGTACGGTATGTTTTACAAACAAAAAAAAATGTGGTAAGACATTATATGTAATGTACAATCAACAACATGTCCACAAATTACTTATGTACATTATTAATTAGGTGGTTAAGTACAAATGACACTTAAAACTTAGTGTGTATCTTAAACTTTTAGCTTAGTTACTAATCACGCTTAATTTGTTTTTGTTTTTGACTGAACGAACTGACATTAAACCTCTAAACAAAAACAAATGATAACATCAGTCTGTTAAATATGTGATTGAACCCTTTGCAAAGATATGTTGAATTCAGTGGTGTCACTAAAGGGTGGCAAGACTGGTAAAATGCCACGGGTCCCCGGCCTGACGGACCCCCGGCCCGACCTAGCATTTTTAAGAAAATTTAGTAAAAAAATAAAATTTGGGGCTCCATGCAATGGATTAGCCAAGCGCCTCAGATAGTTACGCCACTAGTTGAATTGAAATCCTTCTTTGTTTATGAAGTTGCATCGAATTCATATGAGATGATGATAGCTTTATTAATTACAGAACCGAGGCTTACATTATTCAATCTGCTTAGTATTTTCCCAACTATTTGGGAGTTGGGTTCCAGTGTAAGCTGATACAGCTGGACACCTGTAGGTCTTTTACCTGGAGTGACTGTCTATCTGACCTCCACCAACCAGTTACCGGGTAATACGATACCCTAAAGACTGGTGGTCAGATTATCAGGTTTCTGACGACCCATCACAACCAGGACCAAAGGGTCTTTGCAAGGCACCACTTTAAAACTATGATATAATATGTTTCGCAAGCAGCGGCGCCAAATTCTAGCAAATTTTTATTCGAGAAAATATCAAACAAACCGGTAATTAATTCATAAAAAATATGAGAAAAAACCTTACTTATCTACCTTTTATCTTTGTCATTGACCTTGGCTTGAATGCACACTATTTTTACGTTAAAAGTGTTATGTTTAGGAAGTACCCATGTATGCATTATTTAGTATCGGCGCGTGCTTAGCTGCCTGTCGATCTAGCGTCTGTATTTACATATTATGTCATTATTGACATATATTTTATAGAATAGGTAAGTATTGCTTACTAAACTGTGAGTGGAGCGAATTTGCTTATTATGTCATTATGTCGTAATTTATTTATCAAAGTTTAGATAAGTGTCCTGGGAGCCTAAACAAGTGTCAATCGCTCCGTGTCGATTCGTCTGTCGACGACGGAAATTATTGATCGAACATTTCGTTATCTCAGCGAATTGGATTGTCAAGACCGCCAGTTGTCAACGCATTTGTATGGAAATATTGAACGAATTTCGTTACACAATTTGACATTGTCTAGCACTTAGCGATCGAAAACGATTGATTACGTAGCATTTCGAAAGCTTATGCCGATTCCATACATTTTGGATTTATCTAATGTCTAGGCCTCTAGTTAGGTGGGCGCCCTAGGGTAGGCCCAGGTCTATAGAGATCACAAAAGTCGTATTACTTGTGCTGCTAAAGTCCCAACATTCCCGACCAACCTAAAAGAACCTATTTGTACGAAAAAATATATGTTTTTAGAGCCCCATGTGGATGCAGATGAGGAACGAGATCTCTCCCATGTTCACCAGCTTGCGGCTGAAAGGCGTCACCGAACTGATGAACATCAACTCCACGGAACTCGTGCGCAGGATACAGAAGGACTACGTTGAGAACAAAGAGGCTGTTGATCTTAAGGTAATTCCTCTGATAAGTTGTTACATTTACAAGGCGTTAATAAGGCACGCCGAACTTGACGTGTTTATATTTAACCCATTGAAGGACACTGGACGAGACACAATAGAAGTTTTATTGTAATTGCGTCTATAGGTGTCCAGTGTCCCTCAAATTGTTAAACGAATTTTAATCATGAAGGGGGATGGGTATATAAGTAGGGGAAGACCAAATAAACAATGCATGGATTGTGGAAGATGACGTTGCTAGAAAAAGAGTGACTACCGAGATGTCGACTAATAAAAGTGTAGAAGAAAGAAGCATGTTACGCCAGCCCCAAATTAAATGGGATAAGGGCAGGAGTATGACTTGTTAGACATGTAAGTACCCACAGGACCTTGTACAGTCACGAGCACCAAGATGTATACACTGAGCAACTTTAAAAAGTGATTTTCTCCTTCTGCATTTGTTATAATTTTATGTTGTTACATAGTGGTAATTTTATGTGGACATAGTATTTTGGAACCCATACTAATATGAAGAAGGTTCTATTATCACAAAGTTATCGTTATTCCACGAGAAAATCGCTTTTGAACGTTTCTAAGTGTATATACATATATTGGTGCTCGTGACTACATCAGGCTCTCGACTTCGTTAAGGATCTTTTTACACCCGTTACCTATATTTAAAGATACCTTAATTAGATAGAGCCTTATAAAATAGCACTAGAGTCTTTTGATACAGCCTGAAAAAAATTATAATGTCATCATTAACATGCATTTTCCTTAATTACCACAGACTTTTTTTTCCGGTGACCTCCATCTCTAAACTCATAAAACCGTTGGTCTAAATGGAATAAAAAGTTTAAGCACTTCCCGAGGTGCCTTGAGTGGAATAATATTGATGCTTATAAAATGGATTCTATTTGTATGAGAATTGTAAAATACTTCGTATAGTAGTTACCGTACTACATGTAAAATAATGGCACTCCTATCTGTTTTTGAAATGAAAACACGAAAACATCGTGAGGAAACCGGCATGCCTTTTTTTATTTTGAGGGTGGGATATCATCAAATCCCCTCTCGCTCTGGGTGGAGCGAAAGGGAGTGTCAGACTCTTACTGACTAAAACCCATCCATGTTCCTTCCTTAGCCCTTTATGTTCTGGGGTAGCGGTAACTCTTTCAGATAATCCCGCTGAAAGCCAGGGAGGCCCATAGGCAGCATAGAAACTCTGACGCTATGTTAGTCACTAACCACACGAAAAAGAAAAAGAACAGGGTATTGTAAAATTTTGATCAAAATATGATAACCGACCTTAACAAATGCGTATTTATCGAATGAAATTCATTAAACTTATCGATACTACTCCCTTAGTAAGAATTGGAATAAAATGTCACTATTTAATGAAATAGTCGTTAAAGCGAGTAATCTGTAATTGATGTTATTGGTTATAAATTCTTTAAATACAGTTTGTTACGGTCGTGAAACTCACTTTAATCAACATACAACCTAATAGGTTTTACTGCAAATTACAAAAAGGAATTTCGAGGGCTACCCTGCAGCTTTCACCTGATGCATCTAGTTCAGCCTTCCCAAAATGGGCGATAACGCCCCCTTGTAAGCGCTGCAGGCCTAAAAAGGGGCAGTAAGAGACCTAAAAAAAAATCGGGGGTGTTGTATAGAAGCTTAGGAGGCAATTTCATTTTGATAGTGGTTTTTAATTAGGTGAAAGCATGGGGGCGCTAAAAAATAATTTATTCTCAAAGTAGGCAGTAGACAAAATAAGTTTGGGAATCCCTTAGATGGTAATGAGTTACATAATGAATGCCGATAATAATAAGCAAGGGTCTATACTGGCTGATAAAAACAAATAAAATCTTAATTTCTTCATTATTTCATTGGTATTGTTGTAGCGAATATAAAATAACTTTTAATCTAAGTGTAGGTATGTTCCCGTATCAAAAAAGTCAGATCAGTCCGTGTCTTTTCGACGTCGACGATATACACAGCTGATTATGTTTATACGGATAGGTCATTCACCTTAAAACGATAAAACTTAGTAGAACCTACGATGTGTTGTTATAAGGTCAGTTTACAAAGGGTGGTGGTGTTTTATTGTGATTTGTAAGCTATTTAGTTTGTTTGAAAAAAAAACTCATTTTTAGTGCTTTTTATTTTTATACCGTATCTAATTAATGCTAAACACGTATACGTTGTGTAACTTATACTTCTCTGTCATATCAACTCTGTATATCAGAAATATTAAATACAGAACTGAATCCTTCACAGTAAAAAAGAAATTTCACGAGCATCCGATAAAAAAAGAAGTTTCACGAGTTATTGAAGACGTAGCTGGAACAGCCAGTTAAAAAGGAAATGATATTAGATACCGATAACATCGCTCGCTCATTTTCTGTTTTCTTACACACTATTTCTGTTCCATTTGGTTATTATTTTACCAGGAAATCTTTCGTTTCAAACGACATTATTTGAAAATGAAATAAGACATAGTTTTATAATTTCTCATCCATTTAGGACTGTTTTATTTTAACTATAAAGTTAGGTATATAGGAAAGAGGCCCACGTAATTAACATCGCTCAAAATGAGTCGTCTTTCCGTTACGATTTGGAAACAGTTGCTATCCACAAAGTCAAGCAACAGATTATAAGCAACGCAAATTACGCCTAACTTCACTTTGCGTTTTCAGAATCTATTCTCAATGTACACCTCTGACACGGTAGCGTACACTGTGTTCGGCATCCGAGTGAGTGCCCTGAAGGAGCTGACCTCACCCCTCTGGTTCATCACCCGCCACATGGTCAAGTGGACCTTTAGGCGCGGGTTCGAGTTCACCATGATCTTCTTCCTCCCCGCTATCGCTGAAATTCTCAGGTATTTTATTATTTTGTAAAGTATTTTTTTTGAAATTTTGCTAACAAAACTATGAGTGGAGGGAAGAAACACGTCCGCCTAATGAAGGATGAGATATTGTTATAAACATATCTGGTGGTGTGAATCTAAAACTAAATAACATTAAATGCAAAATGATTGCTTCAAATTAAGTTTTCTATAAATATATAGACGTAGGAAGGATTAGCATTAAAAGCAGGCGAATACTTACAGATTGAAGTTCTTCTCGGAACCTGCCACAAATTACATTAAAAAAATGTTCAGAGAAGTTGTCGCGGAACGAGAAAAATCTGGCCAGAGTAACGACAAGGATCTCGTTAATCATTTGTTAAAGTTAAAGGCGAACTTGAAACTACCTGCTGGAGCTGACTCACGTAAGTTCACCTTTGGGAAGCTCTACATGGTATAAAACAAAGGCGCTACCCGCCGTCTGTCTCTCTGTACAGTCACGAGCACCAACATGTATACACTGAGCAACTTTAAAAAGTGAGTTTCTCCTTCTGCATTTGCTGTAATTGTATGTTGTTACGGACATAGTAATTGGGAACCCATACTAATATGAAACAGGTTCTATTATCGCAAAGTTATCGTAATTCCACGAGAAATCGCTTTTGAGTGTTTGTAAGTGTATACATATTGGTGCTCGTGACTGTACACTTAGTACTTTTAAACTCCGCAACGGATTTTAATGCGGTTTTCATCAATAGATAGATAGATACAAGAGGACGTACGTAGATACTCACATATAATTTAACTAGCTTTCGCCCGTGGCTTCGTCCTCGTGGTAGTATCCACATTGATCGCGTGCGAAGCCAAGGCAAACCGCTAGTCTACTATAAAAATAATTAAAAAGTAAAAAAATGGTCAATTGCGAGTCGGACTCGCGCCCGAAGGCAGCGTTTTTACGGTACGAATACGATTATCTATAAAAACGGCAAAAAAATCACGTTTGTTGTATGAGGGCCCCCTTAAATATTTATTTTATTCTGTTTTTTATTTTATTTTGTTGTTATAGTGGCAACAGAAATACATCATCTTTGATAATTGAAATTTCAACTGTCTAACTATCACGGTTCATGAGATATAGCCGGTGACAGACGGACGGACGGACAGCGGAGTCTTAGTAATCAAAATAAAAATAAAAGGGTCCGGTTTTACTCACGAAGACACAACCCTAAAAATTGAGAATTCCAACGTATTTTTAATTACAGTAAGCGAAACAGAATGTTATCACGATACCGTCTTATCTTTCAGAATTAGCTGATAATCTTATGATGGCCCAGGTGGCTGTATTCATATTGGGATCTATCGAAACATCATCTACTACATTAACCTATTTGCTCCACGAGTTGGCATACCACCCTGAGGAACAGGTATCATAACATTGTTAGCTAAATTATAGTTTCAATAAATTAACTGGTCAACAATACGTGTTACTAACTTTCATTATGGAGGATTAATTTTGGACTATCGAGGATTATATATCATTAAGAGATATAACTGATTATCACTGTATATACAGGGTGAATTTGAATTCATGGGTAATATTGTAAGGGGTCGTTGTACTCATCATTATGAGCAACTTTTGCTATGGGAACACACCTGAATTTAAAAAAATCTGCTGTTCCCTACATTTTGACGAGTTATGCAAGCATAATTCAGATGAATTCAATTTCACCGTGTAAATAGCTGGCAGTCATCCCCAAGCTCCTATAGTGCTTTTTATTATATTATACACGAATCTATTACTTTCCCTGTCCTCCAAAAGTTGTTCAAACACAAAATGTCACGTCTCCTTATCTTCACAAACCGTTGCAACAGTTTCTTACTAATATTTACTGTGTAATACAAAGGACCCATTTCTTCCAGGAAAAACTTTATAAGGAAGTCAGCGAAGCGTTAAAAGAAAGCGAAAAAGACGTTCTGGAGTACGATGATTTGTTGAAAGTTAAATATATTACTGCGTGCATACATGGTGCGTACCTACAGTTTTTTTTTTGTTTTAGTTTTTTTTTTGTTAAATGTTTTGTAACTAAATCTTTCAGAGACATTAAGGAAGTACCCTCCAGTGCCGCACTTGGACAGGATGTGCAACAAAACATACCAGCTGACCGATGATCTGACGGTGGAAGCCGGCACGCCGGTGTTCGTGAATGTGGTAGCCATCCACCACAACGAGGAGTCGTACCCTGAGCCTGAACAGTGGCGTCCGGAGAGGTTCATCGACTCCACCGACAGCGATAACCATGACTTCAAGTTCTTACCGTTTGGTGAAGGGCCGAGGTTCTGTATCGGTATGTATAATATGTATATAAGCAATTTTAAATCTATACTTAATATTATAAGGGAACTATATTTTCTATCACCAAAATTTATATTTGTCATCAAGTTGTATCACCTAATAAATAGATCTATCGCCACGAAATATTTTCGTTCTCAGATAAACAAAAATTGTTCCCAGGTATGAATTATCAAATTAATGTTAATATATGTGTAAAATAAGAGATCGATAACCAATAAAATTATATTGCATTACATGAATATAAACTTCGTTCTTATAATAACAATTTTGTTACTTAAATAATAGCTCTGTGCTCAGAATGGTAGATCTGTCACCAAATATGGCGTCTCCGAAGCCCCATGCTTCTGTGTCTGAAGAGTGTAGTGAAGTGCAAGTGTTGTGAATATCCGAAAAATATCCAAAACCGCCTTGCCCTACCCCGACTCGGACAGGTTAGGTTAGAAGGGGATGGCGGGGTCTGAAAGACCCCGCCATCCCCTTCGTGGTTTTTTTTTTTTTAAACCAGACTACGCTTTTTGAGCAACTTTTGAGTGTTTTGAGGTTAAGTTAGGAAAAGTCATTTTTCTCGGAAATGGTGAGATTTATTGGTGATCTCTTTAAATTAGTTTGCTTAAATACTTATTAGGACACACCTATTATAATACATACAAAAGCATTTATTTGGTACTAGACCTTATATCTCAGGATTTTAGGTGATTTATTGTGGAACTGATTTTGCATTGTTTGGTGACTACATTTTGGTGACAGATCTACTATTTTGAGGACAAACCCTATTATTTAAGAATTACAAAACTAATTAAATTGGTGATAGCTTAAATGATACCCATATTATAAAGCTGAGGAGCTCGTTTGTTTGAACGCGCTAATCTCTGGAACTACTGGTCCAAATTGAAAAATTCTTTTGTGTTGGATAATGCATTTATCGGGGAAGGCTATAGGCTATGTCACGCTACGGCCAATAGGAGCCGAGCAGCGAGTGAAACCGTGCGGGAGCAGCTAGTACAATAAATAATGTATCGGACAACGTCCTTCAGAAAAAGTTATTTTGCACTGTCAAGTCAATTGACTTTAACCTAATTATTTTAGAAATGAAGTAAATCGGCATGCAATGATTTTTTTTGTTTGTTTTAATCTTCAGGTAAACGCTACGGGATGATGCAAATACGTACAGCAATCGCTCAGATGATCATGAAGTACAGATTCGCGCCTGATGGACCAAAGCATCTGGAAACTGACTCCTACAGCGTTCTTTTGGGGCCCACGAATGGTGGCAAAGTCAAGTTCATTCCACGAACATAAAATGAGAGAACATACCAGCAATAACTTAGCCCATACACTGCCATGAACACGTATGTGTGTTGAAGGCACAAAAAATTGTGTTAGTGTTTGTGTTAAAAACTAAAATGTACTAATATATAACGTTAACAAGACAACTTGATAAGTTCTTGTTTGTACAATCGTCATAGATAAACGTAGTCCTTTTTAAGAAACAAAAATCTTTAATTTACTTATCCGATACTTACTGCGCTTTTTTGCGAGATAATAATTGAACATTGTTTTTGTCTCTACTTCTCTGGAGCCACTCTAATCAATGCGTTAGTGCCTTCATCCAATTCTGCGATATACTCGATTGGATATCAAAAAATACTTCTCAATTGCTATGCATAGAAATATATCCATACATTTTCCTCTCAGCCTGCAGTGTAATAACAATGCCTTCAATTTTTTTTAGCAGGAAATGATAAATTGACTTACACTGGGGCCTAGAACCTGAGAGAATTGCAAAAAACATTTACGGAATCAATACAGTATAAAGTTATCTTTGAACATTGACTAAATATATTATGAGCCAGGTCGTTTTGTGAGAGCGGTTTTATTACCTAATCCATTATAAGAACAACTGCCAAATACCATAAAACATCTACTTACAAGTCTAGTGTTACTAAGAGGTATTGGTGAGTTTTTTCGGATGGCACGCTACTAATTCTGGCACTGGTAATATTTATAAGTTAGAAAATGAGATGCTGAGAACAGTTGCACTTGACGAATAAACACTGGTATACAACATTAATGGTTGGGGTACTGTCCTCTTAAATAGGCTACATAATAGCCTGTAGTAAAGAGAAACAGTGCCGTATCCCTCAAGAATGGAGAATCAATTGCTTAGTGTTTAAATTTAAAAGAATAATGATATTAGTTTTTATAACATAAAGCAAATAATTATGGAAAATGCCTGAAAGTATTTAAGTCTATATCAGATAAGAGTAAGTGTGCTGTATATGTGTGTGTCTGTGTGTGTGTGTTTGTGTTTTGAGAGTATGAGTGAAGCGTGTATACTTATGATAGTGTAAAAAAGATTCAATGTGGAAGAAAAGATTCAGTTTCATCATACGTTTTGTCTATTTACAAAAAGAAACTATATAAGTAGTTTATCAGCCATCTCGTTACCATAACACAAGCATTAGGTTGCTTAGCTTGAGACTATATGGCGTTGTGTGAAACGTCCAAGGATTTTTTTTTCTTTCTTCTTCATTAATAAAAGTAGACCCAATAGTAGAACTATAAACCTAAGTTCTCACTGAGAAGCTACGAGCTTTGTCGGAGTATAAATTTCGAACAAGGAAATGTGTTTCGAAAATTGCTCGTTAACTACAAACAACCAAACATGACAGTTATAGACGATCAACACGTACTTCGTTAGCATAGTTCCCATCTAACGAACACCGTTTATTGGTAACACGGAGTTAGACATTCTAGGAATCAACTGTTTTGATCGCGTTGATAATTTGAAACTTAGCTACTAAATAAACCTTTCACAAAAAGGAGAAAAGTAAAACCAAAGAATCGGTTACATTTTACCTCAAAGGCATTTTTATGTAGCTAGAATGTTTCATTCCAACAAACATCCAATAAATAGTGTTTGAATATACACGAAATTCGTTTCAAGTCGAACACGAGAGGAAAAGGGAAAATAAAATTGGACATCGATAAGTGTCAACTCCACCGCCGAGAGTGTATATTTTTGTATTGATGTTTTGATCCCCTTTAGAGGATATTTTTGACAACAAATGGGTATATGAAAGGGACGTTATTGTGGTATTTTTTATTTTCAGAGTAATATATGATGTTATCAGAATATCATGCTGACGTTGAAGTAGTGAGAGAGAGACAGATAAGTACCAATATTCCAGGACATTGATTAACTGTCAAACGATTCGCAGGCCCCAGGTGAAGGTTTCTAATACATCAAACAATTGTTAGCTGTACACCTGAGCACCAATCATACGTCCTACGTAGGTATCTACTTATTACAAAGCTTTTGTATAGAAAAAGGACTGGGCGTACAACTCAATTTTAATACCATACATTCGTGTAGGTCACAGAAAAATCGCTTTAGAACTTTTAAAAGGCCTTTTCATTGAAACTGTCGATAGAAAACTCACGGTACAACTTTAAACGAGCTTGATGATATTTTTACCAAAAAATGCGGTGACTTTGCTTTTTATTTTAAGATAAAAACCTTTTTCATGTATTTGGTTAGGCCAGAGGCCAGTACATACATCAAGCTACCCCAATGTGGCAAGTTTTTTTTGATAGATTTTGTAATTTTTTACAAAAAAAAAATTGGTTCATGTTTAATTGGGAATATTAGACAATGTGTCGCCTAACTGTGCATTCAATAATGACCCCGTTCCTTTCAATCAACTTTTAATTTATGTCTTGCACCGTACGACGCAAAGAAAGCAAATTCTTTTGTTTTCAATGGCGCCCGGTATTACACAGACGTCCACGGTCTCTATATTTTTTATATTTTTCCCGAGAATAGCTCAAAGAACAACCATCTTCCGAGTCCCATTTCTTCTTTACACAAAGACAAATAGATTTTAATAATGCCATTAAAGCGGTGCACTATAACTTTACTATTCTTTTTGTGGGAGCCGCCTAACCGCGTCCGTAGCTAGCGTGTTATTTGAGTGGCGACTTCATTTAGGATATGCAAACATTGATTGATTGCAGTGGATTGACGAAGCTCGTCACTCGCTGTGAAATTCTCATGAAAACGAATCACTGTAATCCGAAAATCGTCTTGCTTCGGATGCATCACAGTTGCTTGCAGCTTCATTTTATCATTTCAGATCCCTTATTTATGGTATTTTTAATAATATAGCGACAAAACTAATATCTAAAAATATAAAGAGCTTGGTATCTACCAACCTAATTTATAAACAGACTGGAAGCACCGAGTACGTATTTTTTTCATGAATTAATCTTTTCCTTTCATCTGCATACGATAGAATAAAGCTCAAAGCACTTTTATCAAGGAATTTAGCTTTTAGCTCTGAATAAAGCTTCTCCATTATTCGTGTAGCAGAGCCTATGATATAGGTACTTACGTTTTGTCGTTTAGTTATGTCAATGCGTACTACACACGAGGCATTTGTAGGTATGTATGTATGGCTGCATATTTAACAGATATCACCATCAAACTCAAACTCAAACTCAAAGTATTTATTTCAAATAAACCAATTACAGGCACTTTTGAATTGTCAAGGTGTCGGTCAGTCAGAAAGATGAAGCTAGTTGTCCATTCCAAAGCAGTAGGTACCTATGGAGAAGAACGGGCAAGAAACTCCATGGACACTCTTTTAAACAAAATATGGTTACAAAATATTGGTTACAAAGATCATATTATTATTATTATACATGTGAGAACGATGCAGAACGGTGAAAGCATCTGATATAAAATAATGTAAAAAAAAAAAGTTCAAAAGTTAAATTAAAACAAGCCATGGCCGCTAAGAGATGACCAGTCTCTACCGACAGCGCCCGTTCACGAACATGACGCATGGATTAGCACCATTCAGCTCAACCATTTTGAAGGGAGCTAAATGATCCAACACACACGCCACCATCAGCGAGACATTAAAGTGAGCATGACATACTCTCAGCCGCCAAAGCACATTCAAGTCAATGAAAGACGTACCCAGTAAATGGTCACTTTATATTAGGTACATAGTACTCACATATGTGCTAAGCAATTATACAATATTAAGAAATTGAATTTATACAATGCAAATATAGTTTTTATTGTTGTTGATCTTCCGCAGCTCCAACAGATTTTTAAGAAGTCTAATGAATTAGGTGATACGCCCTTGTGGAGCAGGAATAGCATTGACCCAAGCGTTTTTATCAGCGATGTAATCTCCCAATGTATAATATGCTTGGCTGCATAGTGTGCGTTTTATACAGGATTTAAATTTTGTTTCATTAAGTTCAAGAATGTTGGGAGGTATTTTATTGTAACATTTTAAACAGTACCCCATGAAAGATGAATCTACTTTAGCCAGCCTGAAACCTGGTTGAACTAATTGGTCCCTATTTCTAGTGAAATAATTGTGTCTTTCACCTCTTTTACTAAAAAGATGTAGATTTTTCCTTGCATACATGATGTTTTCATAGATATATTGACAAGGTACAGTCATGATGTTAATAAGCTTAAACCGTTCCCTTAGAGAATCGCGCCTACGAAGATTATAAATGGCTCTGATAGCTCTTTTCTGCAGAATAAAAATAGACTCGATGTCTGCAGCACGTCCCCAAAGTAAAATACCGTAAGACATAATACTATGAAAATAGCTAAAATAGACCAGTCTCGCGGTATCTACATCAGTATATTGACGGATCTTTCTGACAGCATATGCTGCAGAACTTAGCCGTCCTGCAAGAGATGTTAAATGAGGACCCCATTGTAGCCTTGAGTCGAGCGTGATCCCTAGGAAAACAGTTTTATCAACAAATTCTAGTTTCTCTTGATTCAATACTATCTCACAATCACTACTTTTTACATTTGGTAAAGAAAATCTAATGCACTTAGTTTTTTTTCCATTTAATACTAAATTATTTACAGTGAACCAATTCTGGACCTGCAGTAGGGCGTTATTTACGTCGTCAAAATTTTTAGCACGTCTATCTATCTTAAAAATTAAAGAAGTGTCGTCAGCAAATAACACCATTTGCGGTTGTTTTTTTAATAAATGGAGAAGATCATTAATATATACTAAAAAGAGGAAAGGACCCAATATTGAACCTTGTGGCACACCCATTTTTACTTTTAAACCGAGTGAATTGACACCTTTTATTTGAACTTGCTGTTGTCTGTCATTTAAATAAGATTTTACTAAACTAAGCGCAAGTTTTCCAAGTCCGTAATGCTCTAGCTTCAACAGCAAGGTTTCGTGATCAACGCAATCAAATGCCTTGGAGAGGTCACAAAAGATTCCTATGGCATCTTGAGCCTCTTCCCACGCATTGAAAATGTGTTTTAATAAGGTCACACCGGCGTCAGTTGTACAACGTCCTTTGGTGAAACCATACTGTTGATCGTTAAGGATTTTATTAGTGTATGATTAAGCATTTGGTTAAGCATTATCTTTTCAAAGATCTTGCTGAAAACCGGCAGCACGGATACGGGTCTATAATTATTGGTATCTTTATTGTCCCCGGATTTGAAAAGTGGTATTACCTTGCTGTATTTCATTAAATCCGGGAAGATGCCTTGATCCACACATAAATTAAATATTAAGGCTAAGTAAGGTGCTATTGTCTCAATGATCGAGGTGCAGACTTTAGTAGACATTCCCCAAAGATCTTCGGTTAATTCTATTTTGATTTGTTTAAAAGTTTTAATTACTGTTATGGGGTTAATATGCTTAAAGTTGAATTCAATTAAGCAGGCTGAAACGTTCGCCTTTAGTAAATCAAAAGAGAGGGAAGGCGATGAATTTAAGGTTTCAGTAGTTTTTAGTGGAATACTGGTAAAGAAATTTACAAATTCTTGAGCAACTTCTTTGCTATCACAAATGGGACCACATGACGTCTCCAGAATGTAATCAGAGCTATGCCTTTTGTTTCTGTTCGTTTCATTATTGATAATTTTCCAAACCGTCTTTATTTTATTTTCAGCTGATTTTACCTTGTTGCTAATGTATTTGGCTTTAGCTGCTTTACAAGTGTTCTTAAAAATTTTTGAGTAGGTAGCAACATACTTATTAAAACATTCTGTGTTAATAAAAGGCTTAAGGCCATAAAGCTCGAAAAGTCTTTCCCTACTTTTCCTGAGTCCTTTAGTGGCCCAGTCACTAAATAAAAATTTAGGATTTATAGTTTTAGTGGTCTTCTTAAAACAATTATTAAACTCGTTTTGCACTACCGTAAAGAATTCCTTATACAAAATATTTATATTTTTTAAAGAAAGTGCTTGAGCACTTAACTTACAATTTAAGGCGATATTAAATTTATTTAAATTAACAGTTGTTATGGGTCTGGATTGTATTTGGATTTTTTGTATTGGTGTGTTGGACTCAAAAGTTACAGTTTGACCACTGTGATCGGAAGGGAGATAATTAACGATAGCTTTATCTAAATAGTCGCAGCAACAAAAAACATTATCAATGCAAGTAGCAGTAGACATAGTTATTCGCGTGGGTTCTACAAACACATTTGACAAATTGAATGATTTAAACAAATTTATGAATGATTTAAACATCCTCTCAAACAGATATCCATCGCACACTAATGGACAATTTTGTATCACAAGGCCTCGCCCTTTGTCTTCAAACGGACTTATCTCCTGAATAACAGGAACCATTTTCACGGCCTTCTTTTATAGAACGAGGCAGCACAATTTCTTTATTGAACAAAAGTTTACAAGGAAATAAATGACGCCTTAAGAAAGCTGGAAAAATAGAACCAATCAATTATTTTTTAAATGTTGAGATTTAAGGCATTCAACGTCGAGTTGAAAGTTTAAACTTGGAAGAAGATTTATGTTCAACTAAGAAAGCTTATGTTCTTTTATATCCCTTTAGATTTTTATTTAAGACATATCCCCTTTAGATATAGGGGATAAGCGGCCCATCATATATCCTTCGTTTAATCCAGAACCAACGTCCTCCGAAGAAAACCGGCAATCATATCCTACAAGAAGCAGCTAATCTTTTGCCACTTAAAGTTCTTTATTCCACGCATTTGCGTACATAATATTATAAGTAGGTAGTAACTAAATTGTCATCACAGTAGACATAGTTTTAGACAATATCCATCTTAACCTTGGAACAATAATTTTTATTAACAAAGGTCTTGATTCTAGTAATAAAACCATATTGCGGAATTGAAAGGTATCTTGACCTTTGACCTGAACATGACTTGCCAAAATGTTACGAAGAACCTTTCACACACTATTGAATGCCACACGTCAGCGAATAAGCATGTCAATAGAAGGCCTATGTTGTTTCGAATTGCCGCTTCCTGCCAGCCAGCTTTTTGAATCATAGAGAATCAATTGAATTGTCACTGAAGACCAAATTTATGTACATGAATATGTTTAGCAAATAAACATTTATTTACCCCTTCATTCGTACATTCATGCAATTTTATCAGACTGCTTGAAATAGCTGGTTTGAAAATAGTTGCAGTCGGGTTTAATTTTTAGTGGAGGTCAGATAGGCAGTCCCTCCATATAAAATCGCTCCATATACTGGTATTCCGCTGTATCCGGTCAGACTGGAAGCCGAACCCAACACAGTTGGGAAAAGGCTAGGCAGATACGTTATTTAGCGTCATACAAGTATGGGATTCGAACCAGCTAAACCTAATCTCATATCACGCCTGTCATTAGACCGTTTCTCTTTACAAAACACTTTAAATTAACAACACTGGAACTAATAAAACTCAATAAGGTCTGTAGACCGTGAACACCGCAATACCGGACACCCATCAATAAGGTTGCCACACCGCGAGATACTATCCCGAAGAAAACCTTATAATTGAACCTTCTTAATTGAAATAGAGCTTAAAGCGGCAATGTGGCGCTGTCTCTGCTTAAGCACCCATAAAGTAGACAGATGACTTTTTTAAATTAAATTATTTAAGCATTGCGAGACGGCATTTTGCAGAGTTTATGAGACAAACCATTCCATATATTACCACTGTCCTTACTATGCACTAGAGTTTACCTGGAATCACATAATATAATGAGTAAGATCTACGATAAATAAGTAGATAAGGTGCAGACGCGATGACGATGAAAATTAACTGATAAGAGCCCAAAATCATTTTTAATATCCCTTGCTATTTAATGCCACGGGCCAGTGATTTTAATCTACACGATTACGTTGATTAACTAATCTCGTAAATCGCTTACCTTACAAAGAATAGGATTGGCGAAGAAATTAATTGAAAAGAGGAACACCCTCTCCGTGTAGAGGCGGGGGTGAATCAGCGCCATTAAAAGCATTTTTCACGCGCCATCTTGCCACTTACCAGGTATGTATATTGCACAGTTTGTTTGGACTGTAACGAATAAATGCGCCAGTAATGAGAGTCACGTAATGCTCAAAGTTTTTGGTGAGTTGAGGAAATGTGGCTCTTACTATGTAAATAAGACATGGAAGTATAATCTAGTGATGACCGTGTAGGTTTAGTAAACATGATTGAATAGACATAGGTTTATTGGGCAGATGCAATGTAACATCATCGAGGAGCTCGTGGCTTCGTAATAACAGCCGCACAGGTCGATCCATCTGGTTAAGCTACGCTTGCCGGGGTTGGCCGTGGATGGGTGATCATCTTAACATACCGAGACTCGTCCGTGCCTCGTAAAGCACGTTAAGCCGTTGGTCCCGGCTGTCATTTGGGCTTCTTTGACAGTTGTTACGGGTCGTCAGAACCCGAAAATCTGACAGTCAGTCTTACCAAAGGGTATTACCTAGTTACTGGGTTGTGGAGGTCAGATAGGCAGTCGCTCCATGCAAAGTACTGGTATTCATGTGCATTCGGTTAGACTGGAAGCCGACTCCAACATAGTTGGAAAAGCCTAGGCAGATGAGATCCGATGTAACATCCATCCGACTAGATTTTAAATTACGAAAAGCCTGATTTCCCTGAGGTTGGCGGTGATCAACTGGCAATTGCAAACCTGCTGTGTAGTAGGTAGAGGAATGAACTGGTTGATTACTTCGGCGGCAACTGATACTTCACGCTCAATGCTCTCATGTAAGGAACAGGCACAATCCTGGTAAACAATGGATATTATTACTATTGAACAACGACGAATTTGTCTCTCCATGAGAGCACTTAAACAATGCGTGTCGAAGTGCGAGCATTTGGAAATTGTACTGTTCCGCTCGTGTGCCGCCCGTGGAATAACGAGCTGAAACCGCGTATGTTTAAATACGTCGCATGTCGGAGGTATTGGGAACAGACGCCTAATAGTCACGTGATCACGTCGAGATAAACCCGGGGACGTGAAACAGATACAATGGGAGATGGAGGGAAAGAAAGGCCGAGGGATAACAAGACTACTTTAACTCAATGAAAAGGATACGGACTCTTAGAATGTGTTTTATTTTTAGGGAATGCTTGAAAGTGAAAATGGGACGGAATATGTATACCTACTATGTATCTACGAATCAGTTTCAGGAATATTCTCTTATATGAGATTAAAAATACCGATTAATAAAATAAGGTCAGCCCACACCAATCTAGGACTTTTCAATCAAGCCGACGAAAAATATTTCAAGGAAAGAATTTTTATACATAACAGAAATAAAAGTATGTTACCCTTTATGAAAGTAAAAATAATTTCTTTATAAATTAAAAGTGAATATTAAAAAGACTAAAAAAATAATATAAATGTCTGATAATATTTGTAAAACAAAAGTATTAGGAATGTTGGAGAGTTAATACTTCATAAAGTTCTTGAAGCATTGTTTTGCAGAAATTCCTTGTAATTGTTTCTTTGAAGATTTTCTGATTTTTCTTTAGTAAAAAACTCCTTTGAATCTACTTTTTCCTAGACTGCAAAACATAATATTTTTGAGCTCTTTCAACCTTTTGAACGCCATTGTCACATATACATGACAAGCATGCGCATGCCCTGTATGCCAACGACACAAATATGTGACCATGCGGTACACTATCAACACGAAATAAACAATAAAACTATTACTAATTTTGTGTGTACGTATTTAATAACATGAAATAAATTAAAAGAAACCATGGATATTGGGAAATTCATGATAACAAGAAGAAATAAATTTGTAGCTTGGCATGGAGAGCAGGCGCGTGCGTTTATGCTCTGGCGTTCAAAAGGTAACGTAGATTTTAAAAACAAATATTTAGCTAGTAAACACACAATCTTAATCCTGTCCATTATCTTTCTAAAGAAGTCAATCGTTACAAATGGATGATAATAGGAAATAATTTCAGATAATCAGAATGACGGCTATCCGTCAAGATTTCCCGCTTGAGTGAATAAATAAAACCGCACCTTGCAGGAACACGTGACTTTGAGACTTGAACAATACCTACTTGCTCTATGCAATTAATTAATATTTAAGCGCATAGAATCTAATATGCACGCAACTTATGTAGTTAAACTGAAGCTTTATTACCAAGTCACCGGGTAATTTTACAGTTGTGAAATTACGGAAACTCATTAACTGACTCACCACGGTTATTGTAGGCAATAACTGGAAATGCTATTATTCTTAACATAAAATCAGTTTATCTAAATTATTTTGCCCAAAAGTGTAGTTTTATAATTTATTTGTAAAATTATAAAACTTTTTTTAGACACATTATTTATTTCAATTGTAAGCAAATCTAAATACAATATTAACAACCTAAAACTAAAAAAAATATGTATTAATAATAAACAACACAGTATTTTACATTTCTATATTCGTAACTCTCGGTATTGCAACTAAATCCTTGAAGTCTAGATTATTTAAGATAAATTAAAGTCGCTTTTCAAGTCTTGTCTATGTGATGCGGTCACATAGGCAAGACTTGAAAAGTGTCTTTATTATTGTTCTTCTTAACATCGCAGCGGATTTTGATGTTGTTTTGGCCATAATGCAGAGAATTTATAATTAATTAATATTAAACTTCGATAAAATAAAGAAATCTCGGTGTTTGGTATTGATGTCAGTCGAGTCCTTTTTTTTGAGGTTAGGAAATCATCAAATGACTCCTCCCGCTCTGGGTGGAGCGGAAGGGAATGTCAGACTTTTACTGACTAAAAGCCCTTTATGTTCCGAGGTAGCGGTAACCCTTCCAGACAATGCCGCATACCGTCAGTCGAGTCCTGGAGTGGAGACCGCGTATCAGCAAGCGTAGTGTGGGACGCCCGCCAGATACATGTAGGTACCCGGCTGCGGAAGGGACAAACTGTATTCGGAAAGCCGAGGACAGGGTGTTATGGCGCCGCCTGGGAGAGGCCTATGTCCAGCAGTGGACTACGATAGGCTGATGTTTTGGCAAGTCGGGTGCCTCGCTAATAATTTTAGAAAACTCAACTCAGTTAAGAAAGCACTGTTTCCTGAAAGCAATTCACTTTTAACTCGCAATGTTTTATCCTGAAACAAAAATTCTGAAACGGTGACTTTTAACCAGCACTCTGTCTTATAAACTTTTTATCTTTCTTTACACTTAAGATTTATAAACTTGGTTCATAATATAGAATTAAATTTGCTTGCTTTTCTTAAAAATGATAGTCTAAAAGTTTTAAAACATCTCAAATATTTAAAAAAACCGTGAAAGAAAATTAGAAAAGACATTTATGTTTTCTTCATAATGGTTTTTTTTTACGAAATTTAAGAGCTTCTAACTTTTTTTTTGGTATATTGGCCTGTACTTACAAAATTAGAGAATAAAATATTTTCAGAAAATTTCATTTTTTTTTATAGGTCTAGGTAGATTCTGTGAATTTTTGTAATTATGAATTCATTCTTATATCGTCGTATCTGCTTATGTAAATTATTATAATATGCACACTACCTATTTAAGTAATGATATTAAAGTTGATCATTCAAGTTGGTCATTTAATTTTAAATAATATGACTGGCAGTAAGCAGAGAAAAATAAGAAAAGCCATTTAGGTCTTATTCTTAATGCTTTTTTTTTAAATAATTTAATGACTTCTTTAATATGTTTGTGGGTAAATTGGCCTGTACCTGCCTAATAACTAATCATAACTTTTTCACAAATACTTTTTAATATTATTTTATATTTTCTATGAATCAATTTATTCCATTGTCGTTAGTACTTTGACGTAATTTATTTATTTTTAATAGTTGGCTGGGTTAGACAGATTTGATATATAGTGAAACAATACATACCTATTGATAACTCTTTTAATCAAAAATATATAATTAATAAAGCTATTTTTAGTACATTAATCTCAAATTTAGATATGTTATCAATCATTGATAATTAGTGTTAAAGCATAAAAAAAATAACCAGAATTTTGCAGAATCAAAATTTTTGAACATATGCACGTTTATGTTAACAAATATATTTGATGTATTGGTATATTTCGATAAATAAGATAGACAGGCATTTTAGTCCTGCAAATACTTATCGTTAACAATTTATAAAGTAAAAACATCAGACAAAGAACCCCCCAATTGGACAACCGTAGGGCGTCAATCATTGGTGTGGTGAGAGACCCGAACTAATGCAATAAATCCCTTTGTCCCCGCGTGTCAGGGGTCCCAAACATTTCCACGGGAATTTTCGTCTTTCAGTCGCATGTTACACCACCAACAATAAATATCATTCTGGTTACAAAAGAATTTATTGCTATCCGTAGAATTCTGTTGATTCCTTATTTAGGTTGATTATTAAAATATCAACCAAGCTTCTCATGCATGACAACCTCCCTTGCAACCTTTTCCCGCCATTCGTGGTGACTGACAGATGACATTAGTGACAGCATCTACTTCACTTCTTATGCTATTATGACAGTATTTCTTATAGAAACATTTCACTATCCAAACAAGTCAGCACTGCTTTAATATCATTTATTCTTTTTTTAAATCATTATATAGGAAATCCAGTGTACTTTCCCCAGCTCAAATGGCCGGAGGGCTGCTACGCTACTAGACATCTTATAACGAGTACACGTACCTACTATCATAAACGATAATAGGCTTCCTTATTAAGTTTATAGGTATTTTGATGTTATTAATTCCCTATCATTATTGAATAATTTTCCCACTGAATTACAAAACACTACTGAACAGAAAAAAATACTTCGAATAAATACTTTGTCTTTGGAGTTGCCAGAATATTATATCAACAACAGGACACAATAACTGGAAACAATGTTGAAGTATTAACTAAAGTAGGTACTGAAATCGTTTCCAGCATAATATACGGTTGGGGTTCAAGTCTCCTGGCTTTTAGTTTGCTGGGATTGTGACCTACAGCCTACAGCTGGTGAAGTCGGTCACGTGAGAGGGTCGATTCACACGTCAACGGTTCTTTGACAACTTTGACTTTTATAACCCTGCCACCACTTCAGTCGCTCACGGAATTTCATAAAAATATTTAGGTACTCGCTCTCCAAGCAGATTAATTATTCAGATTGATCTTTTGGTACTGTAATCATAAAAATCCAATTAAAACTCATAAACGCCACGACAGGTTCAAAAAGTAAAAACATGCGTTAGGTTTTTCATAGTGTAAATATGTTTTCATGCAAAACAAGCTTCACCTCTCAACGAGTTTTTGTTGGAACATGTAACATGAATAAAATTGACTATTTGAAACGGTCAAAAATAAAATATGAAATCACATAGGAAAACAGACCGCTCGTCTTAAAAACTTCAATCACCGTACAGAAATTAAATATTGTGCGAAGATATAATTGTATAATTGCATTCAATGCTAATAAGTATTCTATTTGATTCTAAAAATCTGTGACGTAACAAATATTTCATACAAACCACGTACCTACAAAAGCCGCGTTTTGACAATTATTCATAAAAAGTAACTTTATTGACTACGCTTTCAAATAACCAATTACATTCCATAGTTTAATGAAATACTGGATGGAAGGCGATGAATTTAAGGTTTCAGTAGTTTTTAGTGGAATACTGGTAAAGAAATTTACAAATTCTTGAGCAACTTCTTTGCTATCACAAATGGTCTCCAGAATGTAATCAGAGCTATGCCTTTTGTTTCTGTTCGTTTCATTATTGATAATTTTCCAAACCGTCTTTATTTTATTTTCAGCTGATTTTACCTTGTTGCTAATGTATTTGGCTTTAGCTGCTTTACAAGTGTTCTTAAAAATTTTTGAGTAGGTAGCAACATACTTATTAAAACATTCTGTGTTAATAAAAGGCTTAAGGCCATAAAGCTCGAAAAGTCTTTCCCTACTTTTCCTGAGTCCTTTAGTGGCCCAGTCACTAAATAAAAATTTAGGATTTATAGTTTTAGTGGTCTTCTTAAAACAATTATTAAACTCGTTTTGCACTACCGTAAAGAATTCCTTATACAAAATATTTATATTTTTTAAAGAAAGTGCTTGAGCACTTAACTTACAATTTAAGGCGATATTAAATTTATTTAAATTAACAGTTGTTATGGGTCTGGATTGTATTTGGATTTTTTGTATTGGTGTGTTGGACTCAAAAGTTACAGTTTGACCACTGTGATCGGAAGGGAGATAATTAACGATAGCTTTATCTAAATAGTCGCAGCAACAAAAAACATTATCAATGCAAGTAGCAGTAGACATAGTTATTCGGGTGGGTTCTACAAACACATTTGACAAATTGAATGATTTAAACAAATTTATGAATGATTTAAACATCCTCTCAAACAGATATCCATCGCACACTAATGGACAATTTTGTATCACAAGGCCTCGCCCTTTGTCTTCAAACGGACTTATCTCCTGAATAACAGGAACCATTTTCACGGCCTTCTTTTAGAGAACGAGGCAGCACAATTTCTTTATTGAACAAAAGTTTACAAGGAAATAAATGACGCCTTAAGAAAGCTGGAAAAATAGAACCAATCAATTATTTTTTAAATGTTGAGATTTAAGGCATTCAACGTCGAGTTGAAAGTTTAAACTTGGAAGAAGATTTATGTTCAACTAAGAAAGCTTATGTTCTTTTATATCCCTTTAGATTTTTATTTAAGACATATCCCCTTTAGATATAGGGGATAAGCGGCACATCATATATCCTTCGTTTATTCCAGAACCAACGTCCTCCGAAGAAAACCGGCAATCATATCCTACAAGAAGCAGCTAATCTTTTGCCACTTAAAGTTCTTTATTCCACGCATTTGCGTACATAATATTATAAGTAGGTAGTAACTAAATTGTCATCACAGTAGACATAGTTTTAGACAATATCCATCTTAACCTTGGAACAATAATTTTTATTAACAAAGGTCTTGTTTCTAGTAATAAAACCATATTGCGGAATTGAAAGGTATCTTGACCTTTGACCTGAACATGACTTGCCAAAATGTTACGAAGAACCTTTCACACACTATTGAATGCCACACGTCAGCGAATAAGCATGTCAATAGAAGGCCTATGTTGTTTCGAATTGCCGCTTCCTGCCAGCCAGCTTTTTGAATCATAGAGAATCAATTGAATTGTCACTGAAAACCAAATTTATGTACATGAATATGTTTAGCAAATAAACATTTATTTACCCCTTCATTCGTACATTCATGCAATTTTATCAGACTGCTTGAAATAGCTGGTTTGAAAATAGTTGCAGTCGGGTTTAATTTTTAGTGGAGGTCAGATAGGCAGTCCCTCCATATAAAATCGCTCCATATACTGGTATTCCGCTGTATCCGGTCAGACTGGAAGCCGAACCCAACACAGTTGGGAAAAGGCTAGGCAGATACGTTATTTAGCGTCATACAAGTATGGGATTCGAACCAGCTAAACCTAATCTCATATCACGCCTGTCATTAGACCGTTTCTCTTTACAAAACACTTTAAATTAACAACACTGGAACTAATAAAACTCAATAAGGTCTGTAGACCGTGAACACCGCAATACCGGACACCCATCAATAAGGTTGCCACACCGCGAGATACTATCCCGAAGAAAACCTTATAATTGAACCTTCTTAATTGAAATAGAGCTTAAAGCGGCAATGTGGCGCTGTCTCTGCTTAAGCACCCATAAAGTAGACAGATGACTTTTTTAAATTAAATTATTTAAGCATTGCGAGACGGCATTTTGCAGAGTTTATGAGACAAACCATTCTATATATTACCACTGTCCTTACTATGCACTAGAGTTTACCTGGAATCACATAATATAATGAGTAAGATCTACGATAAATAAGTAGATAAGGTGCAGACGCGATGACGATGAAAATTAACTGATAAGAGCCCAAAATCATTTTTAATATCCCTTGCTATTTAATGCCACGGGCCAGTGATTTTAATCTACACGATTACGTTGATTAACTAATCTCGTAAATCGCTTACCTTACAAAGAATAGGATTGGCGAAGAAATTAATTGAAAAGAGGAACACCCTCTCCGTGTAGAGGCGGGGGTGAATCAGCGCCATTAAAAGCATTTTTCACGCGCCATCTTGCCACTTACCAGGTATGTATATTGCACAGTTTGTTTGGACTGTAACGAATAAATACGCCAGTAATGGGAGGTCACGTAATGCTCAAAGTTTTTGGTGAGTTGAGGAAATGTGGCTCTTACTATGTAAATAAGACATGGAAGTATAATCTAGTGATGACCGTGTAGGTTTAGTAAACATGATTGAATAGACATAGGTTTATTGGGCAGATGCAATGTAACATCATCGAGGAGCTCGTGGCTTCGTAATAACAGCCGCACAGGTCGATCCATCTGGTTAAGCTACGCTTGCCGGGGTTGGCCGTGGATGGGTGGTCATCTTAACATACCGAGACTCGTCCGTGCCTCGTAAAGCACGTTAAGCCGTTGGTCTCGGCTGTCATTTGGGCTTCTTTGACAGTTGTTACGGGTCGTCAGAACCCGAAAATCTGACAGTCAGTCTTACCAAAGGGTATTACCTAGTTACTGGGTTGTGGAGGTCAGATAGGCAGTCGCTCCATGCAAAGTACTGGTATTCATGTGCATTCGGTTAGACTGGAAGCCGACTCCAACATAGTTGGAAAAGCCTAGGCAGATGAGATCCGATGTAACATCCATCCGACTAGATTTTAAATTACGAAAAGCCTGAATTCCCTGAGGTTGGCGGTGATCAACTGGCAATTGCAAACCTGCTGTGTAGTAGGTAGAGGAATGAACTGGTTGATTACTTCGGCGGCAACTGATACTTCACGCTCAATGCTCTCATGTAAGGAACAGGCACAATCCTGGTAAACAATGGATATTATTACTATTGAACAACGACGAATTTGTCTCTCCATGAGAGCACTTAAACAATGCGTGTCGAAGTGCGAGCATTTGGAAATTGTACTGTTCCGCTCGTGTGCCGCCCGTGGAATAACGAGCTGAAACCGCGTATGTTTAAATACGTCGCATGTCGGAGGTATTGGGAACAGACGCCTAATAGTCACGTGATCACGTCGAGATAAACCCGGGGACGTGAAACAGATACAATGGGAGATGGAGGGAAAGAAAGGCCGAGGGATAACAAGACTACTTTAACTCAATGAAAAGGATACGGACTCTTAGAATGTGTTTTATTTTTAGGGAATGCTTGAAAGTGAAAATGGGACGGAATATGTATACCTACTATGTATCTACGAATCAGTTTCAGGAATATTCTCTTATATGAGATTAAAAATACCGATTAATAAAATAAGGTCAGCCCACACCAATCTAGGACTTTTCAATCAAGCCGACGAAAAATATTTCAAGGAAAGAATTTTTATACATAACAGAAATAAAAGTATGTTACCCTTTATGAAAGTAAAAATAATTTCTTTATAAATTAAAAGTGAATATTAAAAAGACTAAAAAAATAATATAAATGTCTGGTAATATTTGTAAAACAAAAGTATTAGGAATGTTGGAGAGTTAATACTTCATAAAGTTCTTGAAGCATTGTTTTGCAGAAATTCCTTGTAATTGTTTCTTTGAAGATTTTCTGATTTTTCTTTAGTAAAAAACTCCTTTGAATCTACTTTTTCCTAGACTGCAAAACATAATATTTTTGAGCTCTTTCAACCTTTTGAACGCCATTGTCACATATACATGACAAGCATGCGCATGCCCTGTATGCCAACGACACAAATATGTGACAATGCGGTACACCATCAACACGAAATAAACAATTAAACTATTACTAATTTTGTGTGTACATATTTAATGACATGAAATAAATTAAAAGACACCATGGATATTGGGAAATTCATAATAACAAGAAGAAATAAATTTGTAGCTTGGCATGGAGAGCACGCGCGTGCGTTTATGCTCTGGCGTTCAAAAGATTACGTAGATTTTAAAAACAAATATTTAGCTCGTAAAAACACAATCTTTAATCCTGTCCATTATCTTTCTAAAGAAGTCAACCGTTACAATGGATGATAATAGGAAATAATTTCAGATAATCAGAATGACGGCTATCCGTCAAGATTTCCCGCTTGAGTGAATAAATAAAACCGCACCTTGCAGGAACACGTGACTTTGAGACTTGAACAATACCTACTTGCTCTATGCAATTAATTAATATTTAAGCGCCTAGAATCTAATATGCACGCAACTTATGTAGTTAAACTGAAGCTTTATTACCAAGTCACCGGGTAATTTTACAGTTGTGAAATTACGGAAACTCATTAACTGACTCACCACGGTTATTGTAGGCAATAACTGGAAATGCTATTATTCTTAACATAAAATCAGTTTATCTAAATTATTTTGCCCAAAAGTGTAGTTTTATAATTTATTTGTAAAATTATAAAACTTTTTTTAGACACATTATTTATTTCAATTGTAAGCAAATCTAAATACAAAATTAACAACCTAAAACCAAAAAAAAATGTTTTCATAATAAACAACACAGTATTTTACATTTCTATATTCGTAACTCTCGGTATTGCAACTAAATCCTTGAAGTCTAGATTATTTAAGATAAATTAAAGTCGCTTTTCAAGTCTTGTCTATGTGATGCGGTCACATAGACAAGACTTAAAAAGCGACTTTATTATTGTTCTTCCTAACATCGCAACGGGTTTTGATGCTGTTTTGGCCATAATTTAGAGAATTTATAATCAATTAATATTATTAAACTTCGATAAAATAAAGAAATCTCGGTGTTTGGTATTGATGTCAGTCGAGTCCTTTTTTTTGAGGTTAATGCCGCATACCGTCAGTCGAGTCCTGGAGTGGAGACCGCGTATCAGCAAGCGTAGTGTGGGACGCCCGCCAGATACATGTAAGTACCCGGCTGCGGAAGGGACAAACTGTATTCGGAAGGCCGAGGACAGGGTGTTATGGCGCCGCCTGGGACAGGCCTATGTCCAGCAGTGGACTACGATAGGCTGATGTTTTGGCAAGTCCTCGCTAATAATTTTAGAAAACTCAACTCAGTTAAGAAAGCACTGTTTCCTGAAAGCAATTCACTTTTAACTCGCAATGTTTTATCCTGTAACAAAAATTCTGAAACGGTGACTTTTAACCAGCACTCTGTCATATAAACTTTTTATCTTTCTTTACACTTAAGATTTATAAACTTGGTTCATAATATAGAATTAAATTTGCTTGCTTTTCTTAAAAATAATAGTCTAAAAGTTTTAAAACATCTCAAATATTTAAAAAAAACCGTGAAAAAAAATTAGAAAAGACATTTATGTTTTCTTCATAATGGTTTTTTTTACGAAATTTGAGGGCTTCTAACTTTTTTTTTGGTATATTGGCCTGTACTTACAAAATTAGAGAATAAAATATTTTCAGAAAATTTCATTTTTTTTTTATAGGTCTAGGTAGATTCTGTGAATTTTTGTAATTATGAATTCATTCTTATATCGTCGTATCTGCTTATGTAAATTATTATAATATGCACACTACCTATTTAAGTAATGATATTAAAGTTGATCATTCAAGTTGGTCATTTAATTTTAAATAATATGACTGGCAGTAAGCAGAGAAAAATAAGAAAAGCCATTTAGGTCTTATTCTTAATGCTTTTTTTTTAAATAATTTAATGACTTCTTTAATATGTTTGTGGGTAAATTGGCCTGTACCTGCCTAATAACTAATCATAACTTTTTCACAAATACTTTTTAATATTATTTTATATTTTCTATGAATCAATTTATTCCATTGTCGTTAGTACTTTGACGTAATTTATTTATTTTTAATAGTTGGCTGGGTTAGACAGATTTGATATATAGTGAAACAATACATACCTATTGATAACTCTTTTAATCAAAAATATATAATTAATAAAGCTATTTTTAGTACATTAATCTCAAATTTAGATATGTTATCAATCATTGATAATTAGTGTTAAAGCATAAAAAAAATAACCAGAATTTTGCAGAATCAAAATTTTTGAACATATGCACGTTTATGTTAACAAATATATTTGATGTATTGGTATATTTCGATAAATAAGATAGACAGGCATTTTAGTCCTGCAAATACTTATCGTTAACAATTTATAAAGTAAAAACATCAGACAAAGAACCCCCCAATTGGACAACCGTAGGGCGTCAATCATTGGTGTGGTGAGAGACCCGAACTAATGCAATAAATCCCTTTGTCCCCGCGTGTCAGGGGTCCCAAACATTTCCACGGGAATTTTCGTCTTTCAGTCGCATGTTACACCACCAACAATAAATATCATTCTGGTTACAAAAGAATTTATTGCTATCCGTAGAATTCTGTTGATTCCTTATTTAGGTTGATTATTAAAATATCAACCAAGCTTCTCATGCATGACAACCTCCCTTGCAACCTTTTCCCGCCATTCGTGGTGACTGACAGATGACATTAGTGACAGCATCTACTTCACTTCTTATGCTATTATGACAGTATTTCTTATAGAAACATTTCACTATCCAAACAAGTCAGCACTGCTTTAATATCATTTATTCTTTTTTTAAATCATTATATAGGAAATCCAGTGTACTTTCCCCAGCTCAAATGGCCGGAGGGCTGCTACGCTACTAGACATCTTATAACGAGTACACGTACCTACTATCATAAACGATAATAGGCTTCCTTATTAAGTTTATAGGTATTTTGATGTTATTCATTCCCTATCATTATTGAATAATTTTCCCACTGAATTACAAAACACTACTGAACAGAAAAAAATACTTCGAATAAATACTTTGTCTTTGGAGTTGCCAGAATATTATATCAACAACAGGACACAATAACTGGAAACAATGTTGAAGTATTAACTAAAGTAGGTACTGAAATCGTTTCCAGCATAATATACGGTTGGGGTTCAAGTCTCCTGGCTTTTAGTTTGCTGGGATTGTGACCTACAGCCTACAGCTGGTGAAGTCGGTCACGTGAGAGGGTCGATTCACACGTCAACGGTTCTTTGACAACTTTGACTTTTATAACCCTGCCACCACTTCAGTCGCTCACGGAATTTCATAAAAATATTTAGGTACTCGCTCTCCAAGCAGATTAATTATTCAGATTGATCTTTTGGTACTGTAATCATAAAAATCCAATTAAAACTCATAAACGCCACGACAGGTTCAAAAAGTAAAAACATGCGTTAGGTTTTTCATAGTGTAAATATGTTTTCATGCAAAACAAGCTTCACCTCTCAACGAGTTTTTGTTGGAACATGTAACATGAATAAAATTGACTATTGAAACGGTCAAAAATAAAATATGAAATCACATAGGAAAACAGACCGCTCGTCTTAAAAACTTCAATCACCGTACAGAAATTAAATATTGTGCGAAGATATAATTGTATAATTGCATTCAATGCTAATAAGTATTCTATTTGATTCTAAAAATCTGTGACGTAACAAATATTTCATACAAACCACGTACCTACAAAAGCCGCGTTTTGACAATTATTAATAAAAAGTAACTTTATTTATTTATTTATTATTATTTATTTAATACTTTAAGCACAGAAATGTACAGAGGCGGACTTAATGCCATAACTTTATTGACTACGCTTTCAAATAACCAATTACATTCCATAGTTTAATGAAATACTGGATGGAAACAAAACAAAAAGATTTTGTTCTATCTTTGAATTTGTAAGGTGGGCCGCCCGGATTGGTTTCGAGTATAAAAGTATCACCACACTAGTTCGCGAACGTGGAATCTCGTCATCGAACATGTATTAAACGTACCGTGTGCAAAATTCTTCCGTACACATGCAATAAACATGCCACCATGAAATATTTACTTAAGGAATTCTGACTAATATTTTTGGCAGTTAATCGTAGGAGCAGACTACTTATAAATAACACTAATATTTACGGCCGTTGAAAACGATTTCCTAATAAATACACCATTGACTTGTGTGTTTCCATTTTGTTTGTAGCTGCGGTATTTTCAGATTCAAAACTTTAAGGTAATTAAACCTTTGGAACGCCAATGTCACAAGAAGATATAAATTTGTAGCTTGGCGTAGAGGGCACGCGCGTACGTTATGCTATGGCGTTCAAAAAGTTAAAGACGTAAGAACTACAATGAAATCGTAACAATAACAACACAACTGTGGATGCTGTCTTAAAAATAAGAAGTCGAAAAATGTAAGAATATTTTTGGGCTTTCCCCAAAAATATAAAAAGTACCGTTTCTTTTAACAACATAGAAAAAGGAAAACAGTATTTATATCGTAACGTTCTCTAAGCCCTGAAGCGGGATTATCCGAAAGGGTTACCGCTACCCCGGAACGTAAAGGGCTAAGGAAGGAATAAGGATGGGTTTTAGTCAGTAAAAGTCTGACACTCCCTTCCACTCCACCTAGAGCGGGAGAAGTCAATGGATGATTTCCCACCCTGAAAAACAAAAAGCCCTTAGGTCCGTTAATACGAGTAAATCAAACACTATTAATACGTTCTACCTATATTCATAGGTACCTACCCAAACGCCCATCCGTAATCAAGCGCATGATTAAATAGGTACTGGTGCCCATGGGTATATGTTTGTGGCGCTATCAAATATGATTTATGCTGCAATCGATCGGTTCGACTCGAACGCTTATGAGTTACGACACAAATCGTAATGAGGTAACCTATTCTTAGATAGTAAGCCACACGTGAACGTAAACTACGTATCCGTATCCAATTCCTTCATTTGCATGCCGGAACTTAGGTATAGATAGGTAGGTATAACGACTCGTCTAATCCCACACGTTAATACTGGGAGCATAGATATTATAATAATTGTGATCATCTATTGATACCGTAACATTCTCAGCGACAGTGTATGATTTTTGGACACGCATGTGTATATCAACTACTGTTGTACCTACTTTTATTTTAAAAGGAAAGATTTTAAAAAAAAATAAAATTTGATTTTTGCGGGACACTGCCGCTCAGTGTGTCCCGCAAAATTAAAATTTTCTTACGTTTTTTGTGGGCTACCCAATAGCTGCCCCTTTAAAAATGATGATACACTGACGCTGAACGTGTTAAGTTCTCTTTTAACGTGATCTTACGGTCTGAGCGCTGGCTGAGCAAATATCCCAAACCCACGTCGTTCATGGGAACGTAACACACGCTTCCTCCTTTAAAAACCAGAAAACTGTTTTGAGTGAGTTGAGGAGCGGCGCTATCGCTCAGCCATCGCTGACACAGTTACTTAAAAATAACAATCTACAAAAACGGACAAAGCCGAACAATTCCTGAAAGTGCAAGTGTCGAAATGGCCCGACCATTTCGACACGTGCACTTTTACTGCATGGAATTAGTATGTACTATTTAGGGTGTGCCTGTAACAGCAGGTTAGAAACTTTCAACGTTGTACTTTCAGTCAAAATCGATATAATGAAAATTCAGAAGTAACAGATACAGTTTGTCATTCTATCTGAATAACATTTTACTTTATCGTATCACAAATACGGTTTGTTCGTATCATACACAGTAAAAAGGTTTCTTATACTTTCATCCCCAGAGGGCGTCGGATCGTATTTCGAAAATGTGCTGCTCTCACGGCAAAGCAGATGACAGGCTCTACCCGGATTATTTGTGTGATGTATGGTGATAACACAATCATGTCGGTATTCTTTTAAGAATTGGTTCTTTTGTATTGCAATAAATTATTGATGCCGTAGTAGCGTAGCTAGTCCTGAAGCTCCCAAACATATATGTGTATTGATCTATGTTGGGGCCTTTTTTTACCCAACTGCGGTGAAGTGTTCAATTTTAATTAAAGAGCGAGATCAGTGAGCTCGAAATTTGGAGCATTCTGGACAGGGATGAAAATTGGAGCCTAAGTCGGATTTTTCGAGGTTGATTTTGGTGTGATTTTACAAAATCAATGAATGTGCAGGAGCAGAGCATACTGTGATTGACAATTGGACCGCGCTTGTAGCTTAAATCATTTGTAAGCTATAAACAAATTGCATTAATTTTCATAGCTGCATTAATGTTATCGAAGAGTTTGAGGTTTTGTATATTTTCCGAACTTATACGAGTACATGTCATATCGGGGGGGAGCCTATAGCTTGAGGGACTCGATATTTATGATCATCTACCAAGAATACACCTAACTCCGGGCTGCACACTGCCCTTGGCAAAAATTAAACCCAAGACAAAAAGGTCTACGCGGCAGGTCTACGAGACGGCCTACGCCGCTACGAAAGCAATGAGCAGATGTTAACTTCTTATTCTATTAACCTGTAAACGTTCTTGTACAAACCTACTTACAGAAATAAAATCATTTATTAACTAACATGGAAGTAAAGCACTTGGCAAACAGACGTTACTTTCAAAATTAAGTAATAGAAATTAGTAACTTTTACTTACTTAATTTTTCTTTGAAAGTAAATGAAAATTAAACTCGTTAGCGACATTTTTCAGCAAAACATAAAATTAACATTAAAAAATAACGATATTACCTACGCTGATTAAGTAAAAGCCTTTGAGCCACGTGCTGCTGAACTGTGCCGTTAAAAAGTGAGGGTGAAAGTAGCCATAATTGGTTATATTAAACGAATTATTTTACTAAAGTTAAATTAGGAGCCATTTATACGAATTAGTTGAACTAAGGATTTTATTTTTAGACTTAGTGAGCCTATCATTAGCGACAGCGAAGAGAAAAATAAAACAAAGTTAGAATTGTGGTAAAAATCCATTATGTTCGGCGACTGTTCGGAATTGTTTGTTGTGCTCATCTTGTCTCGAGACAAGGAAGAAAAACGGCCGTAATGACCGTTAAAAATGAAACTCAGCTGAATTATTAAAGCAAATTATTATCCACTTTTGTACCGTGAACAATGATTAAATGCTCAACTTTGACAATTAAACAGAATGATGTCTGAAAGTGGACTGATAAATTATGCGCTACATTCATTTTATAACCGACACTCAAAAGTAATGAATTACTATTTGAACCTGAAGCACGTAATAAATTACTGGAAGCCCATTTTTTAGCTCCAGAAAATGTACAGCTGTTACTCAAGGACATCGAGCGTATTAATGATCAATGCTTTTATACATAATGAACGTCCAACCCTTCCGGACAAAGCTTTTACGTATTCAGGCGATGAGTTTCCGTTAGGTAAGTTTTGTTTGATTCAAAAGGGATTGTCTAGAAACGGCGGCGTTAGTGAAGTGCTGCGAACCGGGTCGTCGGACGAAATGCACCGTCTCCCTAATATTTCGGTTTCAGTCGGGCTCGGGTTTCCAGTGTAACGGCGGGAGAGCTCCGAGCCGGCCGCTTGTCGCACGCTCCTGAACCACTCCGCGAAAACCGTACCAACACGAAACATATACGAACACGGAAATTCAAAAGAATTCTAGAACATTATTTGAAAAGTTTTCTTAAACAAGTTTTGAAGTGTCAGCGATGCATGTAGCGAGGATGTCTTCGACAAGTGCATAAAAAGGCACTGCATTGGTGAGTGCAGGACGACATGTGTAGCATCTATCAGCTCGGAACACTAAATCATTCCAATTACGTACCAGGCGCTGTTTTGATAACATTATGTGACGAGAATTTTGAGGAAAGCAAAACTAATTAAGAGTTCCATCTGAAGTATAACTTTGGAAATCACTTGCCTAAAAGCTTTCGTTCGTATTGATTAGAATTTGATTGTTCTAAATAATGAGATTAAAAATAAATTATTCGGGACAATTTGTTTAAGAAATTAGCCATAAAGCACGATCAATAAACGTATTGATCGTGCTTTATGGCTAATTTCTTCCGAAGAAATAGTAGTAGGAGTAGTAATAATCGAAGAGTATCTACTAACGAGTAGAGTCATTTAATCAAATATACTCTTCAATTTTATGGTTAACCTCCTTCGGATTCCCGAAATAGTAAGAGTCCATTACTTCTCATCAAGAAAGTAGAACGATAAAAGGTACGGAATTGTTGCCAGGCTGGGCTATAATGGACCAGCTGAAATTAAGAGAACTTGATTTACATTTACGCTGCTGCTAATTTCCACTTATGACACAATTGACCTTGCTTCGGTCGGCCGACGGTAAATACCATTTCACTACCAAATATGTTTTAATTAGTCAAATTAATTAATTAGATTGTAGGTACTTATCTACATTTCTGACTACAATCACGTAGAATTAAAAATTCCGGTTGCTGCCGTAAATTATTCTAGGTTTTCCTTTGGTTTATAGAAAGATTTTCAAACCCTGAAATTATAATTCGTTTTTATATTTTTATTTAACTAAGTCGATACTTTGTGCACGTGTAACTCGTAAAAGCTAAGGACAGTCTCCTAAGATTGTTTTCCTTTAGAGCAATGATTAAAGTTCATACCTGCTCTTATTGCCCATCTGTAAAACCCATTCCATGTATGTCATATTGACTCCTTAGCTCCCTAAAATAATAGTATAATCATTTAAAAGGATAAATCTGTAACTATCTACAACATACAACCTTATGGCTCGTCTTTTTACAATTTGTGGTAAACTATAGAAGAATAAGAACACTAAGGAATATTATTCAACCTGGGCTCCATGTAAGTCGATGCCGGTAATAGGTACTTGCAAATCCAACCCCTCATTAATTATTTTGGTATAAAAATCCACCATCTACAAAGCCTCAAGTTCCAACATATAAGACAAGACTACGTACCTATACCTACTTATTCCAAATTCTAAATAACTTTTAGCTGATTATTAACAAAATTTCGAGCTGAAATTCAGGCAAGACGTTCAGTACAAAAGCATGTGTCTCAAATAAGTTAATCGCAACGCTGGCAGACTGTTTGTTTATGGGCTTCTGTCATGAAATGATAAGCAACGGATTTTCTTTCAGTGCGTTCCATTTGAATACGCCTACGTTCCATGTTCAAATGTAAAGGTGTAAACAAACGACTACACGTGTACACGTCACAGCGGTACGAAAACGATACATAACTATGTAGATAGGTAGATAGAATACAAAAATTACAGACGCGTAAATCAATTTTAAAACATTACTTCAGCGTTCATGTCACCTTACACACTGGTCAAGTAAAAATATGTAACTACCTATATCAATGCATTAGGTTATTGGATGATCACCAAACTTCTTTGAGATGCCTGCTGGATGAAGCCAAATTATAGGCCATGCAAGTCTAACCTAAAGCAAGTCATGACAGCCCTAAGCTCTAACCAATCAATAATCTTGTACTGAATTTCATTACAACAAGCTGGTCAATAACGTAATTTGAATTTGGAATTTCATTTTACCAAAGACGTTTAGAGTCTCTACAATCCTTCACTTAGAATTCTAGTCCTTAAATAGCACTAATGCTATACTACGAATAATATACTACGTCCCGAAATTAATCGTCGGATAGTTGCCCATCAGAGAGAAGAGTCACCTGGTCGCGGGCTCCTCCCTTTACTATGGAGGAAAGCGAATGTTTAGCCCTCAGTTTTATAAAATGAAGAACCTTCACTTGATCAATAAACTGTTTATGAAAATTATATAAAAGAGTTCTAATTAAAATAAACCCAATAAAGAGAACACATAACATTTTCCTAAAAACATGTAATACAGCGTATTCTATTCTATTTAATGGGTAGAACGATAAAGTGAGATTAAAGCATCTATCAGCAATCAATACCAATGCTATAAATAACATTCCATCGGAACCATCAAATTTTTACATTTGAAACTAAATTAATCTTGTGAGGCAACTGACGAACTTTTACAATAGCCGTCTAGTGACTACGTTTTGCGAGTCTACTCTCGCGTGGCATTCGTAGAAAATAATCCGATTTTCATTTGTTGTTTTACATTTGAGCGCAGTTTCCACTGGTTTAAATAATTTTGGTGTAGAAGGTCGAATTAGGAATAGTGTGAAAAACAGCGGTTAGTTTTAAGAAAACATATCAAAGCTTTCCCAAAAGATATTGGGTTTTCTCTTTATTGTGTACATAATAAAGAGTATTCTATTTATTGGGTTCGTCTATTGTAAATATATGATCAGAAATATCCGCCTGATCTTCCTCAATCTATATCAAGGCATTTATCGATAAATTTCCAGCAATTTCCACCAAACATTGCGACGACCAGCCATTGAAATTTGACTCCGAATACATAAATAAATCAAGAATCATTATTATTCCCAAACGTCGAGTAACAAGTAGGTACATCTCCAAACAACTCATCGGATTCGGCCGACCAACAATAATAACGAAATCAAATTGACGATTCTGATTCAATATTTGTTATTATAATAGAATTGATTGACGCTCGTCAAGTCGATGGTAAACTAGGGGCTGCAAAGATTTGAAATTACAACATTGGTTCTATAGGGCTTATATTATGGACTTAAATTAAACATTTCTAAAATCTAAAACTAATAAAACGGTAATGAGAAAAATTTAGTTATCTCGACTTTTAATGACAAATAAGAGTTATCCTACACTTTCTTTCCTTATTCATGTGGTTAGTGACTAATCCGGTGTCAGAGTTTTTATGCTGGGCCTCTGACTTAGCTTCTTCTCTCAGGCATGCCGGTTTCCTCACGATGTTTTACTTCACCGTTTTTAAGCAACTGATAATTATATAATCAGCACATGAATCCGAAAAGTCCGAGGTGGGTGGGTGTCTTGGGTTCGAACTCGAGTCTTAAGATTGGCTGTCCGTCGGTTACACCACCAGCCTACACTGTAAATCTATGAGCAGTAACCTCACCGAGTCACAGTAAGCCCTTCGCGTTATGAAAAACCGTACAATACAAACGAAAATACTTAGAGGATTGTATTTCCTTTGTAACATACAATATAATACAATTATGTACGTGTTACAATAAAGAACAAATTGGCAACACGAGAATCCAACGAATACTGAAGTAGCTACGAGCACGAGCTACGAATTGCTACGAACACCTCAAGTGTTCAGCGATACTCAACCTTTTGTGTTACGTTTCATTCCATCCTCTTTTATCAGTGAAGCGGTTTTATCGACAAAATGGAGAAACTGACTAGGTATTATGACTACTCTACATCCAAATATGAGTACTCTACTAGAGCACTACAAGTTTTATTTGGCGCGTAGCCAATATCGGGACCAACGACGCCAACTTGTTTTTAGAATACATTTCAAAAGTGACATTTCACAAAACAATTGCAAAAATGTTTACTAACAACCCGTCAACGTCATTCGAGTGCCAAAACACCGGTGTAGCTGAGTACGTGGTGCCTCGTGATGAATTAAGTTAAAGTACTGGTATTAATTACTTTATGTTTAGAGCGTACATAAAACTCGGCGGGGTTAACGCGACCCCAGGTTAACGACACCTGATTCGTCTCCATCAAATGGCTCTTACAGCCTGCGCCTCGTTACAGCTGGTACACCGTAAATTATGCATAAACATGGAAACGAAATATAGACTTGTTTATTAATGTTAACGGTTTTGCTTACGTGTCTTTTGGGATGACTCAACGAGATTCGGATTCTAACGGTTTCCTTAATTAGTTCATATTGATGATAGGTTGAGACTTACCTGTAGTGCTATTTTGTAAAAATCCACCGTGATCGACCGACTGCTATTATTTTGTTTGTGAAAATTCACGGATTCTGAACCATAATTTGTAAAAACTATTACACATACTAAATATGTATATGATCATCATTTTTTTTCCGTAATTTTTTCTTATTTTGTGTGTTTTTAATTTGTAATTTTCCTTTTCGGGTCGCAAAAATATTTTTTGTATATTTCACCACTTCTGAATAAGTGTTTTATAACTTATCAGTAGGAATCCAGTTATTTATTTGGAAGAAACTTCCTCTCCAGAAACTTATACTTGAATCAAGCCCTAAAACTTATTATCCTTTCCTAATTTAGGTGTGAGGATGACGCGAGCATCGACGTCGCCGCCCCAGCGCATGCTGGAGCGCTTCGCCAACAGCACGCCAGCGCCGGCCACCACCACCACTCCCAACAATGTTGGGCCACCAGTGCCCAAGCCCAGCGCCAACAACAAGAGGCCTACGCCCATCATTATATACCCCACGGGTAAGATACCGCAAAGTCAGCCTAATTATGATCCTCGCAACGAGCGGAGAACTGTTTTTCTAAACTGTTTTTTATTACCCGACAGCCCCAGACGGATGGTTATATTTTTGTAAACGGGAAATGGAGAGAATAAAAAGTTAAAGGTACCATATAAATAACAAGGATTCCTAAAATCACAGTGCGATCCTGTTTCCTAAACACGCAAATTATGTGACCCGACAATTCCTGATTATTAGCGAAAGGGATTATGTTGCTACTCATCCTTGTGTCCTTTTGATTATAAACTATGAAGGTCAATACGGAATTTTATACTCTTTTCCGAACACAACACTTCATGCCATTGATACTTGAACTAATTAAATAACCTATTGAGCTTCCCCGACCCAAAAGCTTTTTATTAAGCACATTATGTTTATAAACGCGAGGGCAATTTTTCCGGACTGAATGTAGGTGAGTGGGACAGATATTTACCTTCCTGTGGGGGTTATCTGAAACGACAAATACATGATAATGGAGGGCCGATGCCTGGTTTTCGCACAATAGAAGATATGGCTCAGTGTGAATTGCCTCATTATACTTTCGCGACCTTTCAACTTTCTGGAGCACCTTCTCACGTATGCCAAATTTGACAGCTCTACATATTTAGTTAGTTCAGTTGGAGAAGGAGTGAAATGTCAAGCAAACAGTCCCATCCGTCCCTTTCAAAAGTTATTTTGGAATACACGTAGTTTTCAAACATACCATAATGACTGTAATTTCCGTTGATATAGGCCGGGTATATAAGGGAGAGTGGGCCTGAATCTGAAATAGTGAAATACATTCTTACCCTACCTGATGCTATCAGAAACGTAAATCTTAAATATTTACTACTACAAACGGAAAAAGTATTTATACACATTCTCGTAAAAACAGATTAGCCACCGATTGATTATCGTTGTCTACTTAAATAGAGTCTTTAATATCCAACCTATTCTATAAAAATCTCACCGCGAAAACTTAGGTGAAATGAGCTTGAAGTGAGCTCATTCCACTGGTAGTACAATTCTGTAAAAAAAACCGGCCAAGTGGGAGTCGGACTCGCACACCGAGGGTTCCGTACAAACCTGTAGGTATATAAGTAAAAGTTCACCCATCACGAGAATCGAGTCATAGTAATGGTATTTTTATATTTTGAAAAAAAAAACATTTTTTTTTTATATGATGTAACTAAAAATTTACGGTTTTCGCAATTTTTCCTTTATCTGCACTGTAAGACGTTAGTTTGTACCAAATTTCAAGATTCTAAGTCCACGGGAAGTACCCTGGTTTTGATTCCCGTGCGAGTTTCGAAAATTTGCGGCATAAACAGCTGTATCTTTTGATTGCTTTGGCTTAGAAGTTTGATTTTTTCACAGCTCCAAGGGACAGTAGACCTGAATATTAGATATAAATTTCAGTTTGATACCTCCACGCGTGCCTGAGAAAAAGGTCTTGGCAGACGGACGGACGGACAAGAAAGTGATCCTATAAGGGTTCCGTTTTTTTCACTTCACCTGAGTTTACACGGTAAGATTTTTATAGAATCGACCGTCTGAAGCTGGAGATTGACACTACTGACACACCAAGTTCACTTCGCCTAAATTTTCAAGTTGTTCCTAAGTTTTATACAGAATAGATCTGCTCTAGTTAGTAGCGTGTCTAATGACTAACTACAAGAGTGATTAAATGGGTAATTTACTGCAGCTTAATCGCGCAAGTTCAATAGTAATTGGAATCTGTTTCTGCTTGACGTTCCAAGATCCAATGTGATAAACCAAGTTAACGGCTCTTACATGCCACTGATTAGACTGGGTGGGCCGATCAATACATTACGGGCATTGTGAACCAATTCAGTTATTAATGGTATTGCTTTTAATGATAACAACTTAATTACATGAAACAAAGGCCCCTTCATAATAAACAATACCATGGAACTTCTTTGTTTTCGTGTGGTTAGTGACTAAACTGGTGTCAGAGTTTCTATGCTGCCCATGGGCCTATGACTTAGCTTCACATGCTGTTGAGAAATATCTCTCAGACTTGCTGGTTTCCTCACGGTGTTTTCCATCACCGATTTTTAAGCAAGTGATAATTATACAATACGCACATTAATCCGTAAAATCAGAGGTGCCTTGCGTGCCTTGGGTTTGAACTCGAGATCTATGACTTGGCAGTCCGACGGTCACACCACTAGGCTATCACTGCTGCTACCATGCTACCTACCATAGAATTCTCTACAGTGGAGTCAGATTCATAACCAGCCACCCGTCTGTGAGAGGTTGTGGGCCCAGTGTGGGTTGATGGATGTCACAAGTCTTCGAATTTTTGGTTCTAGGACATACCGGTTTCCTCACAATGTTTTCCTTCACCGTTTTGAGAGCAGTGGTGTTGACATTTTTAACATAAAGTAAAGCGCCTGCCCGGGCTAGAATCCACATCCTACAACTCATAAGTCGTGGCCGATACCATAGAGCCACCACTGCTCGGAGTCAGATTAGAAAAGCCAAAAATGAATGTTGTGATTTGTTTTTCATTGAGCTTGACGCTGTTATCGTGATATTTTGAATAGCACCATTATAGCAACATAATGTCCTGGAGGCTTAAAATTAACCTGATTATTATCACGAACCGGGGCGACAGTTTGGGTTGCCGACGTCATTATGCCGACCGGCTCGTTTTAGGTGGAAAGTGAAAAAAATGAAAAAGTAATTAGGATGGAACGGGAAGCGGTGTTACATTCTCACGAAATATTCTGCATTTTTAGGCTGGAAAAGGTTGATTTAATTACCGAGACCAGTGTCAGATTTATAAATGAAATGAAACGAAAGATGTTTTTCGGGTTAGTCTCAAATTAGACACCTCGCTTTTTATTTTTGATCCCTTGAGGCAGTTTTTTCTATGTTTTTCTATTGCCTGTAGCAACAAAATTCCCTCCGCATAAAGTTCCCATAAAAGCATTATGTCGTAGCATCTCGTATAGCCTGTAGGTACTGCTAGTACAAACAGCCGGTGTCTTGTTTAATATTAGTCTCATTTATCGTAGACAAGGCTGAGCACTTAGCTGCCTCTGCCTCGAGCTCCCAACATCATAAGTACTGCACACGTTGTAAAGCCGGCCATGTTGGCTTTAGATAATAAAGGAGTATTTTTAGCTCTGCGAGGAAAGAAGAAGATTAAAAAAAATCGCTCTTTTTCTTTGAAATTCTAGTTATGAAGTTCGTTGAAATAGGTAAAAATCTGGTAGGTATATGTCGTGGTCCGATCGCAGAAATGGACATATCGTAATCTACCTGGCCATTTTATGATTTGGCCGGTTATATCACGATGCGTCTAATAAAAAGTCGGGCAGATCGACGACAAAGTAAACTCTTTTTCGATATTCCCAGCTGACCACTAGGCATATCGCAAAATAGTTGCAATTCACGCCGCTAGTAGCACCCAGACTAAATGAGTTAAGTTACCACTCGCGAGCCGAGCGAGCGAAACGAAGCGAGAGGTACCGCGGCAGCGACTGGCGAGCGCTCCATCCAAGTTGGTCGCAGTTACTTGGCTATTAAGTATTTTAGGACTCTAAAATAAGAATTATTCGAGTAGAAATAGGTCGAATAGGCGCGGCAGCAAAGACAGGGTAATGGTTTTAACGCGCATCAGAGTCGATATGCCCAAGCATCGTTGGGCAAATCGTCGAACGCTGAGGGTTGAACGCTAAGCATTGAACGCTATGGCAGATATTAGACGGAGATATCGTTAAATCGCCAGGCAGATCACGATATGGCCATTTCACCGATCGGACCACGACACAAACAAGATATGAACAAGTCATTGACCCCGTAATACTTTGTTACAATTTCAATATTAAATTGTTCAAGTAAATAATAAGCAAGAGACGTTTAATAGCAGCAATTATCCTAACGTGTTTCAGAATTTTAAAGAAATGGGTACCTAGCTAACATTGCAATAAGTTCTGACATATTCAACTAAATATCTTTGAATTAAGAATAAATTAATGTAGTCCAGCTAAGTACCTAACTAATACTTAGCGGTCTATCGATCAGCTGTTTTTGACATATTAGGGAGGTAGGGGTAGGGAGGATTAGAACTGTCTGTTTTCAATTAAATGTATAAGCAATTCCTAATTAATTTATGAAAGTTTAACTTGCAGAGGTAGACAAGTTATTGAATTGTTTATTAAAAGTAATCAATATCTCTCAACTTAGGTAGTTCGGTTTGTATTAAAGTTCAGCGATTTGAAATTCAGAGCAAACGTTTTCAAAGAAATTATAGCTACGAAATGTTTTAATTTCAAATCGGAAGTTATCTGACGATCCAAAAGTCAGTCTAAAAATAATGATTAAAACCGTAAAAACTTTTTGCTGTATAAAAAGTTTTAATTTAGGTGTAACACATTTTTGAAGCCGATTTTTACAGAATCCTATATTTTAGCGTAGCTTGTCTCATCAGATAATAAATAAATTTATTCAATCAAGAATTCAGTCAGTTAAGGTTAACATAATATCAAGCGAGGTACAAATTTACTATGTGTAATAAAGTGTTTTGCCTGATCTAGGTTTAATTAAAACCTGTGTTTCAGGTTATCATTTAACAATATTCTAAAAGAAGACAATAATATATTCATTACAAGATAATAATTATAACTTTTAATGACTAAAATAAGTAATCGTTTGAGATAGATAGATTTGGCTTTCCTACAATGTCACATATTTGTGCTGCCACTTACATTTGCCGTCATCATGACGACAGATATTAATGGATGAATCATGAACTCAGATATTTTTGTCGAACAGTCCATAGTAATATATTTATGGTCGTGACTGTACTTTCCAAATCTCATGAGCCTATTAAGTTAAAAATAGAACGAGCAGTTTTAAAAAAGTTTAAAATACGTAAAAATATTAACTAGTTGGCAGTGGCTCAGTATCGCATCGTCAGCGCGTTTGCTCACTTATTTAGCTGCCATATAGTGTTCAGAATATGCTTATCTCAAAGCTCCAATTCACTCTTTTTCACGAACTTTTAGCTATATTTAAAATAGTGGGTAACGTATCCGAATAGCATATGAAACACGACTAAATATTTATGCTTTTACACAACTAGTTTTTGCCCGCGTTTTCGTCCGAATGGAGTTCTGTTATATCGCAATATAGGAATAAAAATAAGTGTTTTAGGTAGACACGCAGTAAAATCCCCATTAAAACTGGCTACCCCTTTTCACCCCCTAAGGGGTTACCGCTACCCCGGAACATAAAGGGCTAAGGGCGGAACATGGATGGGTTAGTCAGTAAGAGCCGTACACTCCCTTCCGCTCCATCCAGAGCGGGAGGGATCTTTTGATGATTTTCCACCCTCACAAAAAAACAGAGGGTGGATTTTCAATAAATCTTGATACACGTTATTCTTAACTAACGTGTGGTTTGTGCCGTCAAAACATCATTTTTCATACCCAAATGTGCAATTAAACAAAACAGTTTTTTTTTCCAAGGCATATTCATACAAACCTGCGGATGAAACACAAATATGTAGATGAAACATAAATACAAATAGCCAAACGAAAACGACACGCCTTGTTTTAATGGTCCTCAACTCCGAATATTGTTGGAACTCATTAGTCTATTGGTTCCTACCTTACTTGGTACATGTATGTATGTATATGTACTACGTTTCATCGCTTTCACGGGAAATTGCCGAAGGAATTAGACTATAAACGTACCTTTCATTGTTTCAGTGACGCCGGAATCGATTGTAGTGCCGATTGTATCGTGTATATTCGGCTTCCCATTGTTGGCGCTCACCGTTATCTGCTGTTTGAGGAGGAGAGCGAAAATGGCGAGGTAAGTTACGAGCATATTGGTAATGACAAGGACGTAATGAAATCACAGGCCATTTGCTGAACCACTTCGGTCGTACGGTGGACCCGATAGCGTAATGTTCTCTACGATAAACCCTTCAGGGATTGCTCGTTCGCTTTTAGGTCAAATTTAGGACATCGCTAGACCTTTTCACGTGCTACTTGATTCAGGGGCTCTTCTGCGAACTACTTGTTCGATCCGAGCAAAGATAAGTTGGGCAAATAGTTTTACTAAGCGAGTAAAACTTGGCCGTATTTGTCCAACTTATTTGCTTTATAGGAAGCTATGACGCGCATGATTTTGGTAAATGATTTTGCCTTTCACCGTAGAGTTAGGCTAATATCCCTTAAATGCGTTCCGCGAGGGAAACAGTTACACGTAGTGTGCGTGATAATGATGATAGATTCCTCTGAGATCGTCTACGGCTGTAGTTAAATTCGCCTTCAATGCTCCTACGGGTTGTGTGAAGCAATTTTACACACTACAGACAAATGTAGTGAATATTTTATCGCACAGTACTGAAAAGAGGGAGTTCTTCTGTCTAATCGGCATGTAGGTAGACAAAGAATACCTATGAACGCATTATTGCATCCACGAAACCAATTAGGTACCTAAATTATAAAAACAAGAACATGTTACAGCAATTCAGAAGTGAGGAGGAAGTTGAGAGCATCCTAAGTACTTTAGAAGAGCAAAAAATCCTTTAGTCTAGCTAGACACAACACGATATAAAGCACCTCTTCAAAAGTACTAACAACTCACTTGATAAAATGTCGCCATTCCAGGTATCCCATCCAGTAAATAGTGTCGATACAAAACCAAGCCACTTTAAATCCACTCTCCTCCAATTGCTTTCCTTCAAGTGTTCAGTATACAAGATATTTTCAGAGAACGTGCGAGGCGGAGGAATTGCGAGTTGGATCGTGGGGAGCTGTCAGTAGTGAAGATGTCTCCAGTACGATCGAAGCCTCGAGCCGTCAGTCTGATCAGGTCGCCGCGCCCACCACCCACGCTGGAACTGGACACCGTGCTCGAAGAACGATCCGACCCTGAACAGACCACACTTTCACAAGTATGGTCTACTGCACCTATAGTGTATTTCTTTTACAGTGTCCAATTTAGTAAACAAAAAAATTCTGACTTTTCGTATCAATCATACACTTTAAGTTAAGCATAAACGTCTTGATGATTGTATAGTATACATAAGGCATGAATTGTAAAAAGAAAATTTTTCAGAGACGCATACATTATCTAGAAATCTGAATAGTCGCGACATTTGTTTACCAAATTAGACAACTAAAGGAAAATACACTATTGTTACACCTTTACTACGGAAAAGTCATTATTTCTGTAGTGCTATTCTGTAAAAATCTCACCTTGAAAATTGAGGTGAAGTGAGTTGAAAGTGAGATGTCAATAGTGTCAGTCCCTAGCATTAGGTGAACGACACCTAAGCTCTCACGGTGAGATTTCTACAGAATCGACCGGCTGCAAAATAAAAGCGCTGTCAAAGTCAAATTATTACCTACCCAAAGTAGCAGGTACATTCAACCAACCGTACATCTACACGGTTGCAGGTTGACAGTACCCACTACTTTAAACCCACGTTTCAGGGTAAGTGGGATTGTCCGAAAGGGTTACCGCTACCCTGGAACATAAAGGGCTAAGGAAGGAACATGGATGGGTTTTAGTCAGTAAGAGTCTGACACTCCCTTCCGCTCCACCCAGAGCGAGAGAAGTCATTGGAAGATTCATATTCCAGCCTCAAAAAAAGAAAAAAATACATACATATATTTACATTTAGTTATGTTGTAACTATACATACTTTTTGCAAATTTAATTTGGAAACAAAGAGATTACTAAAGCTCTGGGAAATAAAATATATATCACCGCTGCGGTTTATCGTGATCTATACATATAATAAAACAGTAAAAAAACTGTGTCTGTACATTGAATATATTAAAAAAATAATAATTGAGGGGGGTTTAGAAACAGTAATAGAGCACGAATCCAAAAAAAAATTTTTGTCTGTTTGTCTGTATGTCTGTTTGTCTGTTTGTCTGTTTGTCTGTTTGTCTGTTTGTCTGTTTGTTTGTACACGCTAATCTTCGGAACTACTGGACGGATTGGAATGATTTTTTTTTTGTTGTATAGGTATAAGGTCTGGGCAACATATAGGCTATAATTTATCTTGGAAACTTGAACACCTGATGCAGAACCACAACAGACCAGCTAAACTATAAGAGATACAAAATGATACTTTAGCAAAAATTGTTCCACGTGATTAGCATTTTCTGCTGAGAGAATAAATTTGAAGATCTGGAACACCTGATGTGGAACTCCAAGAGCCCAGCTACACTGTAACATATATAGGAATGACGTCTTAGCAAAAGTTGTTCAGCCTGATGAGCACTCTCTGTTGACGTATAAAAATTGAAGATCTGGAACACCTGTTGTGGAACTCCAAGAGCCTAGCTACACCATAACACATATAGGAATAACATCTTAGTACAAGTTGTTCAATCTGATGAGCACTCTCTGTTGACTTATAAAAATCGAAGATCTGGAACTCCAAGAGCCTAGCTACAACATAACACATATAGGAATGACGTCTAAGCAAAAGTTGTTCAATCTGATGGGCATTTCCTGTTGACTTATAAAAATCGAAGATCAGAAACATCTGATGTGGAAATCAAAGCTATCACTAATTTTACTGTGTAATTATAAAATAACATAAACTGGGAGTACCTGCACGCGGTGAAGGCGGTAACAGTTTAGGACTGATTTTTGATGACGATGGTATAACATTGAAAATTTGACTCTACTGGCCAAAACTCCTATTTATTTTTTTATTTTATCGTATAAATATGCCTTCGGGCTTATGTTGTTTTTCCTTTTCCATTTATCTTCGTGTCACGGTAGCCTATCTGGTAACGCAGGGGAGCAGTCATTTTAATTTAGATTTTTATTGATCAGGTATCTTCACAATAAAACTATGACCATGCCTAGAAAGTGGTCAAATCTTTCCCAATGTTTCAAGAGAGCTAAAAGATTGAGGATCATAAGATCCCAAGAATCTACCGACGAGTGTCAGGAGAGACTTGATGCTGTTCGAGAACATTAGGCTGCAACTCGCTCCGTGGAAACCTCTTCGGGTCGCGAAGCACGCCTGCGTTCTCAGCGTATTCATTAGGTCTCTAGATACCAGTGAAGAATATGATGCGCGACTGACCGCTGATCGTGAACGTCATGTATTGTCTCGCGAGTCAGAGACGTTCACGGAAAGAGAATTACGCTTGAGTTCCAAGCGTATCTACGCATCGACTTCTAGGTCTCTAGAGACAAGTGGGGCACGTGATGTGCGACTGACCGCTGATCGTGAACGTTATGTATTGTCTCGCGAGTCGGAGACGTTCACGGATAGAGAATTGTGCTTGAGTTCTAACCGTATCTACGCATTGACTTCTAGGTCTCTAGAGACAAGTGGGGAATATAATAATGCGGTTACCAAAATGAAAACGATGACAAATGGACTGTATGTTTTGGTGGTTGTTGGAATGAAACAAAACTAAAGCTCAGTGCGATAAAAGATTTAAATGGGAAAAATGATAAAAAATAACATAAATGGCGACCCCGTTGTTGCTGGCATAAGCAACAGGGTCCGCGTACGAAGTCGCGGGCAGAAGCTAGTCTGAAATAAAACAATGGAACGTGACTTTTATGAGATGCTTGTTATTATTTACTAGCTTTTGCCAGCGGCTTCGCCCGCATGTTTGTAGGAAATTATCCCACGAGAACCGTATATTTTTCCGGGATAAAAAGTATCCTATGTGCTATTCTAGACTATAATCTATCTCTGTGCCAAATTTTAGCCAGATCCATTCTGTAGTTTTTGCGTGAAAGAGGAACAAACATCCATCCATCCATCCTCACACACTTTCGCATTTATAATATTAGTAGGATTTAACGCTTTGTATTGTTCTCCCGGATTGACTTAATTATGAGCATAGCTGTTGTTCTAAACGAGACGTTAACAAATACAGCTTTTAGTAATTTATTAGATTCTGTTTTCTCAATATTATATTCGATAAACATAAACGATTTTATATAAACGATATAATTATAAGTTACGAATGGATATAAAGAACGTGCTACAATATTCTTTCGTTACTAGAAATCTTCATTTGTTTTATCATTGAAATGAATGTGTGATAAATTCTCAAATAATGTTTAGGCTCCATTGTAATTTTGACAAAGGTCGTGGGTCCATTCAACAACCTTCCTTCCTTTCGGTTCTCATTGACGATAGACCACTGAATCTAATAAGTAGATAATTTATCTGTCGTAATGAGTAATTCATTTTAATTGAATATGAAACCCAATAGGGTAAAAATCTATCATCGTAATCCAGATCCACTAAAGTATTCGAGCTTGGTGCCAAGAGATCTAAATGATTTTACGTATGTCTGCTTCTTTTATTTAAGTTAATCAAAGTCAAAGTCAAAAAATTTATTTCAAATAAGCGCAAGAAAGGCACTTTTTAACGTCAAAATGAACAAGAAATAGAATTGATTCTAGTCGCCCCTTCCAAAAGATAGTTTCGTATGGAGAAGAAAGGGCAAGAAACTCCACTCTTTTAAAATGTTTTACTATGTTTCGTATACATGAATTAAAAATCATTACAAAGATTTATATTTGAAGGTGGAGATCACACCAGACCGTGAAGTGGGCACGATACTGTTCGGGGCCGTGGGCGCGATGGGCACGGCAGCGGCCGCAGCGGTGTGCAACCGGGACAGCTAGCGGCGCGGCTCGGTGCTGCCCGGCGCGCGCTCGCCGCTATGGGCCGCACTCACGAGCCAGCCGCTTGACGAAGACGACCCCGATGACGACGAAACTACTGGCGAAGACAGCTAGCAATTGGACGAGCGCTCTATCGTCGACATCGGCGAGCGCATGAAACTTTTTCTGGACATTCCACTCAGATTCTGAATCAGTGAATTGTGAACAGTGTCCATCATGACTTCAAACACTTGAACAATTAATCGACTGCTGTCAGATTTCTAAACGATGTAAATAGATTCACTAAGGAAATCCGAGTTTAATCGATTCCGTCTGGATCAATTATCTACATGTTTCCAAATATTGAAAATGCAGTGTTTCGTGAATCGATTTCTCTTACAACGTGTGCACTCTATTGCGTATGTGTCGCGAGCTAAATTGGCAATGTGCTGGTCACATCTGCCCTAGAAAATAACTGAACATTGATCGAGTTTCAATAAAGCTCTCGTACAATGAAGCCTGGCGGTCTCGTTGCGGACTTCTCTATGGACGAATTTCACCATAGTCAATTTTTATGCAAAACAGCCAGAGCTGTCATTGTGAAATACTACAGATCAATGATGACATTGACAGCTCTTGAATGTACTCAGTTTCTGGTGAAGTTCGCCCAAGAATGGCGACCAAGTAGGTACTTATTACCAAAAGTAAGGCACAATCGAAATCTTAGACTTAAAAAGGCCTACTTACGTAGATTATGTACATCAATTAATAAACTCAAACTAATGACGAGGCTGAATAATAATTTTATCCGAGAAAGCTCTTTTGAGCTGAAATTCATCTATTGCGCAGAATCTCTATTCTGTAAGTCACGCGAAAGATTTATTAATATCGAGTCAATTTTGAAATGTTTCATTATAAATTCTCTTTCCTCGTTTCATTCAAAATATACATTTAAGTATTTGGTACTAGCTAATATTACGCCCTGTTAATGATATCAATTGAAAGTGTATTAACTACACGACGAAACAGCTGTAGAAACATTTCGAGTCATTTTTAATTACGGTAATTCTTAAACGTTTTTTATAGAAGAGATCTAGTGGAATATTGTACAATTGTACATACTATACCGACTAAGGAGATCAGTAATGTAAATATTATCGTGCACTAGCTTTAACATTGCACGGAGCCATTAGGTTTGACCCTTGTGCATAGCACAATATCACATAAAACTATGTAGCTTGGTTATTAAAGCCCTTGCATATATTATGTACAGGTGATGAATTTAAAAACTAAAACTTAAGATACCCTATACTATAAGGTGGATTGACGTGAATTATTCGAAGAATTAAAGTTAGACAAAATCAAAGAAGATGATTGGACCCATTAGAAACATGAACAAAATTAAGAATATTATCAGGAGACAGTAGACATTTAAGAACGATGAAACGAGACCAATTGTGAATTCAGCCAACATTAGTTAAATATAAACGTTACATATTAAATAATAGGTACTAACACTTAGTATGCGATTTACATTTAAAATAATGAAAAACCGAATTTTGTATTCGTAGTTTTTCAGCTTTGTAGCAAATGTAAATAAACTCAATAAAAAATACTATAAATTAACGAAACACGTACTCGTACTGTAGCCGTCGCGATCCAACGGACTTTCTGTTATAATATATTTACTCTTTACACAGCCTTGTATAAAAAATAAAACGGACGACTTGGGTGAATTTCACCAATAAACTGAACGCGATCAGCACATAAACCCCGTTTAGGGGCCCGTTAGGGCCGAAGCCTGCCGGGTAAGCGGGATTGTCCGAAAGGGTTACCGATGCCCCGGAACATAAAGGGCTAAGGAAGGAACGTGGATGGATTTTAATTAGTAAAAGTCTGACACTTCCTGCTTTTCCACCCAGAGCGGGAAGAATCATTTGATGATTGCCCATCAACAAAAAAAAAGGCCTGTAGGTGTCATTATTTTCTTGGACTGTATCTTGGATGTCGCCATTTGTATGTGTACTGATCGCGTTCAGTTTCCTTGGTGGAATTGGCACTTACCATCTTACTAAAATACCTACTATGGCTCCTCTGAAAAAAGACATGGAAAAACAACCCCAACCATGGCTGATTAAACAATATCACTGTCTAATCAGGCTGATAAAGGTGTGTAATTTTGGCATAATAAATTTGTTCCACAAGATAAATTAACCCTTTGCTCGCCGCTGTGATGAACATTAGGGCCTTGCCTGATGGAAGTATCGTAAGAACCACATAATTAAGAGCTCGTTTATTAGCCTGTACAATGTGCATCGGAAGTTAAGGCCAGTTTCTCCAACGAAAATTATTACAAAATTAATGTGACGTATTGTAAAGAACGCGTAAACTGTTGCGATTGGCTGGTAAATAAATCATTCAATCAGTTTCATTTTTGCCAGCCTTTTGGGTACATTTCCCACTGACAGCGATGGGGACGAATTTTCTGACGCCCTATAAGCTTTTCCCTTTTCTTTAATACTCTTACATAATTATTTTTTTAGTTTAAGGTTGTATTTAAGATTTGTGTTTAGTCCCTGAAAATAAATAAAACTAATCAGTTTCATTAATTTTACGATAATTTTTGTATGAGAAAATCGACTAAGTAGTTTATTGTCCGGACACAAGCCAACCAAAGGCATGTTACTTGAAATTTAGCTTTCAGCTCTCTACTACTAGATGATTGCTCTTCCATTGTAAACGTAAAATGTAGCTGAAACAAGGTATGCATGTACAATGTCTACAGCAATTCTGTCGTTGATCCATCAACCCAGGCAAAAATTACATCCGGAAAAGTTGTTGTTTATAAAGTATCGCCCTGTGTATCAATAATTAACTAATATAAATGTACGAGTACGAATGGAACAATTGAAACGAATGTATATCAATAGATGAATAAAATTATGTTTGTGTTCTTCTATTCTTTTTTGTTTTATTTTAAGTACAACAAGCTACTCGCCCCTGCTTCACAAAGTTATTCCGTAGCATCTGTCTTATTAGCAACTAGCTTCAGCTAGCTAGCTAGTGTCCAGCGTCAAACTCGTAGCTTTGTGCTATTATGTCTGGAATTGAACGGAACGGAACGGAACTGCAAACGGATTTGCATAAAATTTGGCACAATTATAATCTTCTAATCGAGCCAAATTTTCTCAATCTAATCCGTTCAGCCGTTGTGGTGTGATTGAGTAACAAACACACATCCACCGAAACTTTCACATACACTACAATAATCTTTCACATGTACCAAGTGGAGACTACAATACGATCATAAATTAAACTGCGTATATCTAATGCCTCCCCAGCCTGCATACGAAAATTCAATCAAATATATCTAATATTTTAGTCACTTTAGCTAGTTAAAAATTGGCAAAACCCATAGTCGGTCTACCACTATTATTTAGTTTGTTTGAAAAAATTCAATTTTTAAACATCGGTGTTAGTATTTATTGGATAGTTCCAAAATACTCCTATTCATTAGTATTGTCAGTGTTTTCATTTATGGTCGTATTGTTTTCTCCACATTGTGTATATAAGGGTATACTTAGTAATAAGATAGACGATGTCTGTAAGATGTGAGCAGTAGGGAGTTAACGGAACACTGACTAAACAGACTAATTCTCAGCTCAAAATGTTCTGTCTTATTAGCAATTAATGAATCCTTCAACCTAGTCCCTGGACACAGGCTTTGATTTCAGGTTCTATGAAAATTCGACTATAATAGGGATGATGCCTGGTTAAATAGAAAGAAATTATATTTAGTCCGTCAATCAGATAATAAAACAATATTAGACAGGTTTTTTTTGCTTTATCATATTAATAAAAAATCACTGAGATAAAACGCATTAAAGGTTGGGAGTGGGGGCTCGCTACGTCACAAGTAAGTACATATATTAACTACACACTCGTGACGTCACCTCACATTTCAACGGAATGGATCGGCGTAATCTTTCGATTACGTAAAAAAATAAAAAATACGTGTCCAACATTTTTTATTAATCGAGCTTAGGTACGTACTAAAAAAAATTTTAGTCATCATCCCTATTATGCGCAATTAGCAATATGATACAACGTAACAATGACCCAAATAAAACCACAAACCTGTTCCGTTCATTGGCCTCTAGTATTCGGTCGTTTATCAAAACTAGTCTTTAAAATGCAACTGTAAAGATTTACAATAGCTAGAATATTTTATGTAACACATGCTGCCTTCACTGCATATCTAACATTTAGATGATCTGCTATCAAGGTGAGGGCCGGGTTATGAAATCGTTTCGGACGGTCAGGTCAGTACCGTCGTAAATATGCAGCTTAATTAGATGCCGTAACAGTTTCAATGTTAAGTTCAAATTATTAATCCAAAAGTATCTCAATCAATCTGCTTAGCCTTTTCTCAACTATGTTGGGGTCGGCTTCCAGTCTAACCGGATGCAGCTGAATACCAGTATTTTGCATCGAGCGACTGCCTACCAACAACCCAGTTACTGGGTGATGCGATACCCCTTGGTAAGACTGGCTGTCATATTTTCGGGCTTCTGATGAACCGTAACGCCTGTCAAATATGCACAAATGCAAGTCGCGACCAACGGCTTAACATGCTTTCCGAGGCACGCAGGAGTCTCGGTATGTAAAGATGGTCACACATCCACGGCAAGCGTAGCTTAACCTGATGGAGCGACCTGTGCGGCTGTCAAAAACTATCTATCATGAACAAACGTCTCGTTTTCACACATTCCACATACAGAAGGTAAATAGGTATATTTATTACAGTCAAACAATGCCACTGCTATGTCATTAAAAGCTCAGATATAAAAGGTATATAAACTACAGACTTGTGCCATGTAGCTACTAGCTAGCCATTTTTGGCACTCTTCGAAATAACAAAAGCAAGGCCGTGCCTGTTAATGGCAATATTTCTCAAAGTAACAACGACCTAGTTAGATAAATAATATTAATCACAGAACCTATTGATCAGGTGCTTTGCACGTGTGGGTTCGAATCCCATCCTCGTCGCCAATGATAGATATGCGGATAATGCGGAAGGCGAAAGCCTAGGACTTAGGAAGGAGTAATCAAGTACGGCAAGCTGATAGCACACTGACGTTTATTTGTCAAGTCAAGATGACAGATTAGTAAGCGGGATTGTCCGAAAGGGTTACCGCTACTCCAGAACATAAAGAGCTAAGGAAGGAACATGGATGGGTTTTAGTCAGCTAGAGTCTGACACTCCCTTCCGCTCCACCCAGAGCGGGAGAAGTCATTGGATGATATCCCAGCCTTAAAAAAAAAAAGATGACATAATCTGTCATCTTTTTTTTTTTACAGGACCATAAATTAAACATAAACAATCACTACATTATACTCGTATATACATAGTATTAAGCAAACTCACTTCCCGCGTCTGTCCTAATGTCTGTATGTAGGTATGCTTAGATTTTTAAAACTACACAACGGATTTTGAGGCAGTTTTTTTTTAATAAATAGAGTGATTCAAGCGGACGATTTATGTGTATAATTTGTCAACATATTATGCGGGCGAAGCCGCGGGCGGAAGCTAGTATAACATATAATATTATTAACTAACGTCAAACGAAAGGTACCTACCAAATTGTATCCGAATCTCATTGTGTCAAGAACAATGCGAAATTGACCACACCCAAAACATTCGACCAAATAATTAACTTCTCATAACCAATTAAACTGAATTGGGCAAAATATTAAAAAGCTCGATTAACGAACGGTATTGTGACGAATTAGTTAACAAATTACGGCACAGCCCATCCATGAACTCTATCCATAAATTAACCGTAATAAACTATAATAATAGTGACTAAAATTACCTTGATCAGTTCAGTTCTTAGTTCTAGAGAATAACCGAAGGTCTGTATCTATTACTCAAGTTATTAGTGTGTTTATTATAATTTAATGTTCCCCTTATCAACATGACTATGCATTATTTTCACGCGTCATATTGTTTAGCACTCTCTGCGTAAAACCGGTAGGTTAACCGGAGGTCAGATAGCCTATAGCCAAAGTTATTTCAGCTCAAATTAAGTAGGTCAACACCATTTGATCGGTGCTAATCAGCTTTTAATTTACGCCCATCGATATTTTAAAAGGCTCTTAGTAAACAGTTTTGTTTACTAATTAAACGTTAATAACTTTGTTCCTAGTATTTTTTGTAATTATGTATTTTCTATCTCGTTCTTCTTCTTTTAAACCGATTAAATTAAGGCAAACCTTGAAAGTAGTCTAAACATTTTGCAAAAACATAAATACATATGTAGAAAAAAGACCCGAGTTTGACTGTTAAATTATGTATTGCAAGGTTCAATTCATTAATTGAGACACGTAGGCACACAGAAAATAAATAATATGGACATGAATGTAGATAGTTACCAGTAAGTACAAAAGGCACTACGTTAGTGAGCAATTTATTCTAAATTGGGTCAGTAATTTTCTATTCTCTGATATTGACCATATCGCTCAGGTGGCTATTCAACGAAAAATCGTTCATCACAAATGCGTAAAGAATTTATATCCAAACCCATGTAAGTAAACGCATGATCTGCAGTGAGTAATAGAGTAACATCGTTAGAAGTCGCAAGTGAGGCGATATGTTTGTGGCGAGGCGACCCTAACTATACACTGATAAACGACATCAAATTTGTTAGAACTCTGGAGAGGAAGTGGAAACCACAACAGTTGATCCGTCAACCCATGCCGGTACGGATTAACCCACAGGTCGATATTGTAGTCACAAATGTGCAATAAATTATGAGCGTTGAAATGGAAATTTACCTCCTTGTTTTATTTCCAGCCAGTAATTCCAGCGACAAAAGACATTTTATTTTTTAAATATTAACTGTATATATGGGACCAGTCTTTAGACGTGAAAGGTTTTATATGTCACTCGACCGTAGCCCTCAGGGCGACTGAAAGATTTGGCACCTTCCATATTCTGTGATCTGTCTACCATTTCTAACCGGTGAATTATTTGTGATCTTGAAGGTTTTGTGACGGTTATATTTTGTTCGAAAAGAGCCGACAATATTATCAGATTGAAAATAGAGGATTTTTATTTTATTTCTAGCTAAATATTCATAATAATATGTACATAAACAATATGTTTAATAATCAAAGAACATCTAAAAAATTCGTTCATATCGCTGTCAACAGGAAAAGTCCCCAAAAGGCTGTCAGCATTGCCGCGTTGTATGGCAATACAGATTCTTTGAACAAAAAATAGGCCAGTAGAGGGCTGGCCTATTTTTTGTCATGAGAAGAGTCGATCAACCGTTTGGCGATGTCTTGTAAAACAAAGTGTGTACTCGAACCCCATGGCCCTAGTGTTTCAACCCCAAACGGCTCGAACATAAGTCCCAATAAGGTAGAGTGGAGTATTTGCGCCGTTTGAGGTTTTCTGTGCCTGCAGCGGCTGCTCCAGCACAGACCGCCGTACTAGGAAGATCGGATGGCGCAAGGGTGTCGGATGTTTCATTACTCGATTACGACGAATTCGTTTTTTATTTTTGTAGATCTTAGTTACAAACCTTCCGCTGAATATCCCAAAAGTAAAATATTTGTAGCACCTATTTATCAATAAGTGGCCATAACTGTAGTTAACGACTCGAGAATTATTTAAACTACAATTAGTTCAATAAGTTCTGCACAAGATTTATTTTATGGGAGCACGGGCGAACTTTGAAATCAATGATAGGTCGAACTTCAAACTTAGCGGAGCGTTACTTGACCGACTTTCGTTCAGCTGTTCAAGTGATAATTAAATTACCTAATTAAGTATTATTTAACTTTTTTCAATGACGAATCTTCTTCTTTAAAAGCTGAGACTAACCTCAGCGTTTAATGTTGCTGCTATGTTTAAAATAAAAGCGTTCGAGGAGGTGAGGAAAGCCCAGAATTTCCTCCTAGACCAGTGGTTCCAAACCTGGGGGTAATTACCCCAGCGGGGGTAAATCGGCTTTATTGTGGGGGTAACGAGGCACCTTTTAATGAAGACCTAATATCTAATAAAATTATATCGCCGCGCAGTAAGCGCGCCGCGCGCTCGTAGCATTTCTTTCTAGCTGCCGTCGCGTCATCGTCATGTAAGATTGATGTCCAATTTGTTATTAATAAAGGTATTTGTATTTGCTTGTATTGGTAACATTTTAAGGTCAGGGTAAAGTCGGTTTTCCTTATAAGTCATAGGGGTTACAGTATTTAAAAGGTTAGGAACCACTGTCCTAGACGCATTGCAGAAGTATATTACTTTTACAGACGATTTTATTTTGTTTTCACAAATCCGTTGCACATTAGTGGTAAGCAGAACTTCAAACAAAGCTATATTTTCAAGGCAATTAAATTCAGTCAGACGCAGAAATACATATTTGTCTTTCTTTTGTGGTCTGCATGTCAAGTTTCACCGCGTCAGTAGTGTAGCTGTAACAAATACTGGCTGTTACTACCTTATTATAAAAAGATAACGTTTATTGTACGCCAAGTCAAAAATAATGGTAACAGAACGAAACGATAAAGAAAATGAAAATGGTGGTCTTGTCGCAGCATTCTCTATTAGACACTACTGTCTAGTCGAGGTGTGATGATGATTTATTAGATCAAGTTTGATGTTAGTTGAATGCAGTAAGATGTTGCTACTTTGCTTGACCCTTGGTAACGCCTCCACCCATGCTTACCACATACCTTACCTATCTTCTCAAAAACACAGTTTTAGTCAAGTTTGTTGAAATATAGTTATTTGATAACCGGTCGACTATTTAAATGCAAAATCTGAAGGCTACAATTCGCACAGAATCCCACGGTTGAATTCTTAGAGATGTCGCAAGTCGAACTTGGACTCCAATGGCAGCATTTCTATGGCAAAATATATATCGATTGTTGTTAGAGAGATACGTTTACTGGTCCAGTGGCAAGGCCGAGTGTCTACGGGCAGTAGTTTAAATTGCGTGTCGTTGCGGACGCGCCTGGCCAATCCTCGCTTCGTATTCGTTGTAGGCCGGTGCGTGCATGCGCTGCATCCGAAAACATTCATCTATGAACATGTGAATCTACAATTACACACAGTTAATAGATGTGCTCGGTAAGTTACATAATGTGTGTGTAGAACGGTGTCAGTAGACTCAGAACAGTGATTTTTCATTCAGCTTTTCATGAATGAAGTGTTGTGGTTGGACTTTTTGAATGTGGTGAGTTTATTTAGGTTTTTTTTGTATTGTTAGTTTTTTAGATTAGATGAATATTTTTTTCCGGTACTTTAGAAAAATAAATATTTTAATTAATTTAATATTTTTAATTATTTATAAGTAGGTAGTATACATTTTAGAAACCTAGAATACGTGTCTACATAAAATTGCTAAGCAGCTTTTATTTTAAATTCTAAAGATAAAAGCATTAAAAACTGCTTAACAATATAAATAATTACAGACAAGATGTGGTAATTAAACAACAACCAGTACTACAATAAATTAAATGAACTATCTAGGTGGAGCTTGATTAAATAATTTATTGACGTAATTAGAAACTCTTATCCTATTTTTTTTTGGCATTTGGCGAACTGTGTGCAAATAATCGTTATTATTTTTTTATTTGATTAACACGCCTTAACATGTACTGGCTGGCTGTAATAAGGTAGGTATTAGAAAGAAAGAAACATGGCTTACAAACAAGATAAAAAACTAGAGTAGGTAAAAAAATACATAAAACTAAATATATCAACATTAATCACGAGCACAAGACAGGAAAAGTCTTGTGATTAACTTATATTACTTAACTTTCCTTTGAATATCGACTAAGTATCGGAAATCTTACGACATTCGATACAAACTAGAGTGGCGCCTTACGCGTCTTGCAGTTTTCGCGCCACAAATAGTGTAAAAACGTGAACACCTTAAGAAATGTTGTTGTTGCATAAAGATAACGAAAGCATGAATCAGATTTGTAATAGGTAACTGGTTAAAATTGTAATTAAGTACATGATACACGTCATTATCATAATTATTTCAATCGCTGCCTACCGCACCTTAGTTTGCTAATATCAATATATAAGTACCTACCTACGTAGCATTGGTATCTTTTCTTACACAATTGACTATTTGAATCAGTCAAAAATAAAATATGAAATCACATAGGTAGATAAAAGACGGCTCGTCTTAAAAACTTCCATCACCGTACAGAAATTAAATATCATGCGAATATATAATTTTAAAATGGCATTAAATGCTAATAAGTATTTCATTTGATTCTAAAAATCAGTGACGTCACATTGTTATATTTCATACAAATCACGTACAAATGCCGCGTTTTGACAGTTCATAAAAAGTAACGCTATTGACTACCTTTTCATATACACATAGGTTTTTACTCTTCTCCTGTAGGTACTGCACTGAATGAAAAACCTTTTTATATATAATTTCTCAGTCGTAGACAAAGATAGTCCTGCCGGGTCATTCCGATGTACGTACATTGAAATTCAGGCGGATTAAAGGCGTGATGTTATGTATGTTCACGCCTTTAATCCGCCTGTAATGGTTAGGCAGAGGTGTACCTGTATACCCATATTTCGCCAGTTATGTCTGAGTCCCATGGGAAATGGGGCGAGCCTATAGCCTTCATCCGGGCACAAATCCTGAATACTACTACTACTGAGAAATACCAGATAGAAAACCCAATAACACGTTGACCGACCAGGGAATCGAACCCAAGACCTGTAACGATGTAATTTGTAACCTGTGGATGTTATATTTATGAGGAACCTTTGTTCAATTTCAATTTTTGAAAACCTTAACTATAAGTCCAAGACAACGATGTCAGACTAAGACATAATGATTCAATTTACTATTGTTTTTTTTTTCTAATTTTTTATTCGATTTTTTTTTTTTTGGCTCAATCCCCAGAAAAACACTCTCGAAACGACAATCGATATAATAATCTTGAAAACCTTTGAGCAAACGGCTTATAATAAGCAAACATTTGACATCAATTGTCAACTACAAAATTTAGGTTAGGTTAAAGGGGAGCTCGTCGATAGATTATGGTCTCCTTTTTACCTTTTCTGTAAGAGCACCCGAGCAAAGCTATATTCATACTATAAAGAACTAGAGCGTAGATAGAGATACAAGTCCATGAGGGAAAAGAAATGTGAACTCTTGCGCAAGTAGTTATTTAATACATTCATCGAGTACTTAAAACAGGTTCATTTTTTTTAAATTCCTTTTTTCTTCATTCATTCGTATCTAGGAATGTTGAGACTTCTTTTAAAACATATGACTAACACTGTGTAACATCAAAAACGCAACATCATGCCTATATGAACATACCTCTTTCATTAAATCTGTCAATAACTTAGAAGCTAAAGATTTACCTCATCTCATGAAGTCATGAATCATGATACATTAATAGCATAGAACGACAAAGTCATAATTCCCTCGAAAACCGTAAATAAACAGTCATTTAACGATCTACGTAGACACAATATACGGTAAAATCGTATTGAAGTAAATAAGGTTCATGTTAATAAATTGCACAATGTAGTAACAACCAGCTAATTGATTAGTGACGCGTTTCCCGCCCGATTCCAACCACTTGCATAACACTTAGTTAATACGAGTTGTGTCCTTATTACACGGCTTGATCTATCCTTAGGATTTTCTAACCTCATTTTACATATTTTTCTTTTTAAATTTCATTATATTTTAAAAAGTTAAATTAAAAATTCTAAAGTAACAGTTATTTAATTTAGATATCTTTCGTTATAGGTGCTCTGTCCAAAATGTGAGCGCCTATCTCATTTCAACGCGACCTTATTAGACCAGTCGAATAAAAATTATGATTATGAACATAGATTTTTGTGTTCAAGTTTTTTACGATTTTGCTGTTGGCACGATGCCATCCGAGCAGTGAAGCTGCTCGTTAACGATAGCAGCTTAACGATGGCAGCCTAAATTTCTACCAAATAAAAAGCAAACACCAGATTATGTTATGTAGAATAACAGCTGTGAGCAAAAATTCTGTTGTAGCATTGTTTTTCTAGCTTGTTGATAACAAGGTTGCATTCCAAAGGTCTTTTAAAATCTCCATGGTCGATTAACGAACAACAAATACAAACAATTAATAATATCTAATAAACATGTTTATAATGCATCGCAATATAAAACGATTAAAAACAAACTAAATATGTAAACTACGTGAATATTGATGAGGTGACCTCTGAAGTATCAGATTCCATGCTGACCGCTGTTACGCACATTCTTTCCATATTTTGATTTCGTGTTGGGCGTACTTCGCCCGGCTACAAGGTTAACCTGTGTTAACAACGCTACAATAATTAAGTGCAGTGTTGTGTTTTCTCCTTAACTAGACTTTTGCAAAACAGTTGGGCATTTGAATTCCAGTTTCTAAACTACTGGCCTGAGTTTTGCAACCAATAAACCCGTTTGACGAACATACATGCTTAATGTTCACTTTATTTTGTAACTCCATAAGTACAGTATCTGTGTACGTGCGAAATGAACGATTACGATAGGAAGTTCTGCCCCACCTTTGATTTCGAAAATATTTCGTTTTTGATGGTGGAAAACAAAAGTAAACATTTTAATTACTGCTCCCAACGTCGTGAAAGTTAGGAATCTGTTTGTGGAGTGACGCGGCTTACAACCCCATCCCGTTGGGTTCCCGCCGATATTTCCTTTCAGAACTCTCGAACTCGCCGAGTAAAACATTTGACTGACTTCTCAGACAATGATGTTGGACAAGCCGAAGAGCTTCGTCTCGAAACATCCTTTTATTTTACTTATCAAAAAGGTTATGAAGAACGAAGTGGAATGAGTTGTGTCGTACTACACACCACGTACAACTTCTTTTATAAACATCGACTTTCTTCAGCTTCCATCAGCAAAATTCGTCAAACACGACGATTTTAGTGTAAATTGAGGTCACACGAATTCAGGCAGATAGGTATCGACAGGATGAAAATTATTGATATCTACTGTTTGTATAGCAGAAAAGTGGTTCCTTTTCACCTAGATCGTTAAATCGACAAGGTATTAGACATATACCTAAGTAGGTCTCTGATTCCTTTTATTACGAACAAGCCAAAAATAAATCAGCAATTGAGTTCAAAAACAACTCAAAAATAACCAGTTTTCAGAAGTCTATTTTATGGTCAAAGTTGTTTAATAGACAAAGTTATTTGAACGTTGTTATGTCCGTTACTGCGATCTTATGATGTAACTGCAGTGTCTAAAGTCTAGACTAGTCTAGATCTAGTGACAGAAAGCCTGCATGGCCTAGGCACTGGTGATTTTTTTCATTGGGACTTCAGCCGTTCGATTCTGGAAAATTCACCGTGAAAATATAGGTGACATAACCATAAGCGTGATGTGATTTTTTTTTCGACGTAATTCCAGAGATTAGCACTTAAGCGGGATTGTCCGAAAGGGTTACCGCTACCCCGTAACATAAAGAGGGCTAAGGAAGGAACAGGGATGGGTTTTAATCGGTAAAAGTCTGACACTCCCTTCCGCTCCATCCAGGGCGGGAGGAGTCATTTGATGATTTCCCACACACATTGATGATTTGACAGATCACTTTAAACACACTTCCCCTACGTTTTCACGGTGAGGTTTTTACAGAATAGCACGACACCTGTCGTGAAAACGTAACTTTCAGTGGTATTTAATCTTGGTACGTATTTTTGTATACCTATACAAAAATACGTACCAAGATTAAATACCACTGAAAGTTATCTTTGCCTTACCTACCAACAAACAATATCAAATAGCAAACTTTCCTGACCTAGCAACAAATTATATATCACACAAAAGATGTAAGATTAAAAATTTACAATTAGCTGTTTTGAAACACGCGAACAAAAGACTATCAACTTTAGACTTGTCTTGACTTTTTACTTTTAAAAGTGGTGCAGCGTCCTGGTGCAGGCCAACTTCATGAGTTGTCCGCAACTCCTGAAGTTTAAAATTAAGATTTGTCGGGTACGTTAGTGTGTACCAAACCGGTATTGATGCGAAATGTCCAACACTCAAAAATCCTTTTGTTGGTTGTTGCATTTAATTTCTATGATGTTTTAAAGTAAATTCCATGAGTTTCAGAAAGCACTTATTACAAAATAATCGTAGAGATATTCGTAGTAGTTAGATACTGTCGAAATCTTCGAACGACTTCGATTTTCAGTGTAAATGATATGGCTTCAGGCTTGTATTATTCACAAAAGGAATGCCGCTATTTACTTCATTGCAAATATCTGTGAAAGCTCGTGAGAAATATATAACGTCGCGCCGCCTCTTTACAAACCTAAGACCCGATAATATCGCTTAAAGTCTTGAGCATCCCTATCGACTAGTCTTAAAGATAACTTATAAATAAGCACCTAAATTATGATGTTGTAGCACTCATAGCTAGTAATCAGTTCGTTGTAATAGGAAAACGCATTCTTTCAGAAATAATATAGGTTTTATAAACATAAACATTGAATAATATTTACCACGTGAGGGAAAAAAACCAGTACGTACATATTACGAATTATTCCACTTCGCCCCACCGAGCAACCCCACTGTTGGGGAAAAGCGGAATTCCTAAAATTAGGGAAAAGTGGAATCTGTCACCTATTTTCCGCATTACCCGTCTCACAGGAGAGGAGACATGGCAAAATACGTAGATAACTAGCCACACAACTACCCACAGCTTAACTCGCGTTTATTTAGAATTTGACAATTTCGGGTTGAAGGTACTCTGCTTGTAATAATATAATTCAATCATCATAAGAACTTTATTGTTGTTTATCTCGGGAACCGAACTTTTTTCGGGATGAACCGATGACAAAGTATATCCTCGTCCTGCCCATTGTGATTTCAAAATCACAAAACATACTTCACGGTTCCTGCAAATTTCAGGATGATCGGTTCGGTGGTTTAGGCGTGAAAAGGTTACAAACAAACTTAGGCACTTTCGCATTTATAATATTAGTTAGGTAGGATTAGGGTAATAAAATGCAAACCAAACCACAATCCGAATGCGTTATGACGTGTCATAAATTTATGATCCACACAGCAATGACATCCTTATCTTAAAGTTAATTGCTGCATTTTAATTGAGCTGCAAAATTATGCAAATACTAACGACCTACGTTATCGGGCAAACGCCATCTTTCGAAGTTCAAATAAAAATTAACTAAACCATAACTTCTTCTTCTTCGTGTGGTTAGTGACTAACCTGGTGTCAGAGTTTTAATGCTGCCCATGGGCCTCTGACTTAGCATCACATGCTGTTGAGAAATATCTCTCAAGCATGCCGGTTTCCTCACGATGTTTTCCTTCACCGATTATAAGCAAGTGATAATTATACAATACGCACATGAATCCGAAAAATCAGAGGTGCGTGCCTTGGGTTCGAACTCGAGACCAACCAACCAACCATAACTAAGCAGACGTTAGTTAAGTAAATGGGAAATATTCCGGGAATTAAACAATGATAATCACTATACGATACGCACCTACAGGTCATAAGTCATAGTGTGGATAACATCGGCCATTGCTCACGAGAACCATTACGTAGAGCTATGTTTAAATAAATAAGCCTTTATGGGTACATTTAGGTGCGGTGCAATTAGTTTCTGCCGTACCGGCTGCGTTCTTACGAATACCAAAGATTCTTGAACAAAGCTTTGTGTTTGTAAATCTGCGCATGTCTTAAAGGTTACCAATAGGAATTGTACCTCAGTGCCCAACTATCTAACCCCAATACTAAGAAATCTAACCTTTATTTCAAGGATTGGAAATCATCAAATGACTTCTATTCCACCCGCTGTGGGTGGAGTGGAAGGGAGTGTCAGACTGTTACCGACTAAAACCCATCCATGTGTTCTAGCGCTATGTGTTCCGGGGCAGCGGCAACCCTTTTAAACAACCCCGCTGACCCGGCAAGAATATCAGCGCTAACTCGCTGACCGGCACAATACTAAGACACCTAATTAATGGTTCATATTCCGCGGGCAATCATCGTTTTTCGTAATAAACAAGTGCATATCCTTAAACTGCGTATAAGCTGTTAGATGTCAAATTGCCGATTTACACTAATACAGCGCGTAACATAGACAAAAGGGCATATACATAGACCACCAAACTGAACAACTTCTACTACGGGACCAACTCCGAAATCGCAAAAAAAAATCAGCTGTTCTATACATTTTTGGTCACGTGACTCGTGGAAATGTAGGGAGCAGCTGATTTTTTTGTCACGATTTCAGAGTTGGTTCCATAGTAAAAGTCGTTCAGTTTGGTGGTCTGTAGCATATGCTTTTGTATGTATATACCCTTTCGATTACACCCTGTATAATTCATAGTTACCTACAATTGTTTTTAGGTGACACGGTCACTAACACAAAGATACTTTAGATTTCTTACTATAGTAAGTAAAATAAAGGAAGAAGATAATATTGTAAAACGTACATATGTATATGATAGGATCGGTCGCGGCCAGCCTACAAATAGTTTCATCACCCGTGCGCCTGCGCCTATCAAGGACGATTCGGCATTAAAGTCTTAAGTGTGCGACATTACGTGAGTGATTTTACAATGACGTCGTTTTAAATGATAATCTTATTCCATTTAACTATTTATGGATATTCGACTTCCTTCGGTTTTGCAGAGAGGTCACTCGCCGAATAAACGTGATGGTGACATTTTTACTATGTGATTTTAATTAGCGTTATTTTTAAGGAGCTCGTGGCTAAGTGCTAACAGCCGCACAGGTCGAGCCGTCAGGTTACGCTACGCTTGCCGGGGTTGGCCGTGGATGGGTGACCATCTTTACATACCGAGACTCCTCCGTGGCTCGGAAAGCACGTTAAGCCGTTGGTCCCGGCTGTCATTTGTGCATCTTTGACAGTCGTTACAGTCGTCAAAAGCCCGAAAATCTGACAGCCCGTCTTACCAAGAGTATCGTATTGCCCAGTTACTGGGTTGTGGAGGTCAGATAGGCAGTCGCTCCATGTAAAATACTGGTATTCAGCTGCATCCGATTAAACTGGAAGCCGACCCCAACATAGTTGGGAAAAGGCTAGGCAGATGATGATAATAGTTTCAAACTGCTAAGTTAAGTATTTACTTCGTTATGTTCCTACTCTAAAATATACACACCGTTTTCCAGGGAAAAGGAGCGGTCCAATAAAAATATTAAAATAGGTAGGTTATTAAGGAATTATGTTCCTCCAAAGAGAGCTTTTGACATTCATAAATCACTTAGCACCAAGAGATAAGGAATATGGATTGTCGTTAACACCAAAATATACATTTTCTCTCAGGAGGAAAGTTACTTTATTTTTGCGTTAAAAACTGAAAGAAAATGGTAAGTACTTAGGTACCTTTTTTTTTTTTTTTTTTTTAAGGCTGGGAAATCATCCAATGACTGCTCCCGCTCTGGGTGGAGCGGAAGGGAGTGTCAGACTCTTACTGACTAAAACCCATCCATGTTCCTTCCGTAGCCCTTTATGTTCCGGGGTAGCGGTAACCCTTTCGGACAATCCCGCTTACCAAGTACTTAGGTACCTAAGCTTTTTTTCATTCTAAAGCATAATTTTATCTGTATTACATTTATCTACTCCATTAAACACGTCTACTTCTATTTCAAACTCACTGAACCGAAAACTATTTCTTTCCAAGACATAACTTTTACTATTATTTCTTTCTAAACGATCTAAATTCTTGCCTAAATAAATATAAAATAGTCTGTAAAAGTAACGAAAATGCGTCAGAATAATCTTGTTTCGCAATAGATCTCAAATATTATGCGAAGTACTTTGGCAAAGTATTTGCAGAGGCACAGTGGCACGCAATGCATAGTGCTAACTGCAGGGACGAATGTCGACCTGCCCACAATACAACACATACGTATTCGTATCTATCTGCATCGTTTATGTGCACACACTATTAACATCACCTCGCTAATAGGTTTCGATGTATGAATAAAACTCCCGTGTGTAGGAAAACATTGAACTATTTGCAGACTTACAATAACAAAAGATGATCGCCGAACTGTGAAATAAAAAAGTGAAATATTTCTTAGAAGATATGAAGATCATCAATTTATTAGATAATTATTATTAAATAATTATATCTTCTTCGTCATAAAGGGGCCCCGAGAAGGTCAAACGGTTTGATTCAAAACTTACGTGTTTGATGAAACCGTTTGATGTCGGTTTGAACGGTTGTCAAACGGCATTGCGCAGTTTGGTTCGGTACGCCGCCATAATTAAACTTGTGTGTGATGCAGACAAGATGCGTTTTACCCACGAACATCTACTGAAAGTGCTAGAAACTATCGCTCCAGATGATTATAAGAATTTTCTGAGAATGGATTTTGTTCGACACACAAGTTCACGCTTCAAAATCCAGCTCTAAACTAAGCAGAGTTTGTTCAAACGCATCGGAACACGATCAAACGGCGCGTCAAACACAACAAAAATATGAAATTTCATCAAACAAGCTTCAAACTCGTAAATGTTTGACAAACCGTTCAAACTAGCTATGTAAACGATCAAAATGGTTTGAGTCAAACCAAAATTTACGTGTTTGAATCAAACCGTTTGACCGTCTCGGGGCCCCTTTATAGATCATCTTGTATCAGAAAGGTGTGGTCATATCTAAGGGCCCACTGTGCCCATTGGACCAACATTCGTAATCGCGAAAAAAATATGTGCTGCTTTGTTACGGATAGTTGATAATTATTTCGCGATACATTTTAAGCACACCCCTAAATTACACCACACTGATATATGGTGTATAATAGTTCAACGCCGAGTAAATACATAGATTCAACTTCTAAAGGGTCTCTAGCCCGAAAATAACCTTCTATTGTTTTTACATTTTCCTGCAGTGATTGTTTTCTATGCATTCCATTCCCTTTACTCTTTTTCGCAATTTATAAAGAGCTTTAAACACTATCACTCAGAATAAAATTCTGGTCTCGCACAGTCGAGTATTTTTCATTAATTATGAACAGAGCACTTAGGACACTTTAATCATTTAGAAGATACTTATTCGTTAAATGTTGGGAAAGCCGAATTTTGTTTGATAATAATACTGCAATAACTGTCTATACAACATTACGCCTGTCCCCACCAAAGAGTTAGTGAGAGGTGTACAAAAAGTTCACCCACATTTCGCCAGTTTTGATTCAACTCCCATTTAACAGGAGCCACATTAGTCTATGGCCATCAACCAGGCACAAATAGGCTGCTACTGAGAACTTCTAACCTAGGACCAACGAGGCAAATAACGTTAATTAAAAGTATTTTAGAGTAGAAACCGTTTCATTCGTTAACATAGATATTTTCTGGTTCGACGCACTGTGATGCTGTCCGACCTACAGAACCCTATTGGCAAGCAATAGTACCTAAATAGCCGTGATTACAAGTGTGATTGATCCTGATTCTGTTCACGTAGGTAATCGCGGTTTATACGTGACTCGCTGAGCTAAATAGTATCGCACCGGGCATTCCTTGGCTTGACTGTGTTACTGGTAATTTAAACCAACCCAATACCTACGTCTTTGGTTAGTTATGCGTATGCGGAACTCGAACTCTGAAACAATAAGATTTTTTTCTGCTATTGGGTCATAAGTATGCTTATCCTTCTCGTTGTGAGGGAGCAGTCCCTTCATCTCACAGTACCAGTTATGATAAACTTTCGTTTCAGACATCAAAAAGTACAAAAAGTGTTATACTGTGTCTTAAAGCAAACCGTCAGATACAACACGGATCGTAGTACCTCTGTAACACGGTTTCCTCGACTTCCTAATGGCGTTCCACCTGGTGGCGAATGTGGATTCGCGGCATGGTGATACTATTCAGCTTATTCCAAAGGTGGTTTTGGAAAAAGCTGAATAGTATTACCATGCCGCGTAAACTTGTGACTATCTCCATGTATTGGTACGCACGCATCGGGTCAACTGCGTCAGATGGGCGGGGGAAATTTCAGAGTCTTATCAGCTGCAGGGTGAAGTAGGGCGGATTGACCCCGCCAACCCTTTTCAACCTCAACATGGACGCGCTGACTTTCGCGCTCAGGAGTCGGCGTCAACAACTTTAGTTATGACGACATGTGCTGCTGAGCGCGTCAGTTTGTGGTTTGTGGAACCTAAAACACAACCTGTGAGGAGTATCCAGGGAGGCATAGGCTAAAATGTAATGTTAGCAAGAGTCAATGCATCTGTGGAGCCAGCCTGGAAATGGTATCACCAGTTATTCTCAACGGTGTTTCCCTAGGTCAAGTATACCATTTTAAATATTAAGGGCATATTGTCACTTCTGGCCTCACGGATCATGCTGACATCGAACGGGAAGGAAGGTTTTGTCGAAAGCAGCAAATATGCTAGCCCGCAGGTTTGCAAGTTGTTTAAGCCTAGTTAAGATCTTTGTAAACCATATTGCACCTCACTAAACACGAGAAGCCTCTCGTCTCTTTACCCCCACACTGGAGTTTCAGCGCCCTCCGCGTCTAGTAAAACAATGTGTTCATGTCAGTGCTATTCCTGCACCGCTTCTCCAGCGCCTCGGGCATGTTTGCGGAAGCGCGCACCGACTGTTCTCACGCTGCCTTGCGCAAGCGGTGGGTACGCTTCCTTAGAGCGCAGGGTGGCGCAGGGCCAGCTCCAATCCTGTCCTTGTGATCATCACTGAGCAATTTGAACGCCCTTACATTAGACATTTAATAGAGCACTTAATTATGATTGACCTTGACATATATTTCTGATAACTTGTTTGCATTATATTATGTATAAATTAAATTTTAAATCAAATTTTGAATTCTGACCCTGACAATTTTTAACATTCGTTTATTTTAACTGCATTATTTTTTTTTTATCCTGTGATCTTTTTGATTCGTACCAAATTATTCATTTATTTAAATTGGATTGATCTTACTCTGTTGTGGTCGCAGTATTGTGAAATTTTATATTATTTATTTTAATTATAAACCTTTTCGCCTACCCTTTCGAGGCATACAGTGTGACGTTATGGTATTTTATTTTTATTACAGCAAGTTTTGACGTGAATGAATAACTATTCAGCTATTTCATGAAGTAGGTGCCTTACATCCATTCAAGTAACATAACAAACAGTTAATTACATAAATAAACATTTCATTGAGAAACCAATTCGCACAAATGATTTGTTTTCAAAGCAGTTCAGAGGTATTTATCAGAATCAGGCTACGACAACAAAGACACTCTAACTAGTGAACCAAACCATTAGGTACATGCACTTAGGGTTGCCAGGTGTGTGACTTTAGCCGCCCATGTCCAGTTTTTCACAGCCGTGTCCGGCCAAGTATATACAAGTCCAGCTTGTAGCGGCCTAACGATCTCGAGCGGGTCTTAATTGATTAATAGATATTCTCTCATACTCTCTCTAATTTTTTTTTTTGCCTTAATGAGCAGTGTGTCAGACTTTCACGGCAAAACATGAATCTGCGTCCGACTTTTCTATGTTTGAGCTTGGCAACCCTAAGCGCAGTAGTAACCTCCGTATATTACAAAATAAGTTACCAAAAGAATTGTCACAAAATAAATATTTAACCATGAAATAAAATAACAACTAACAAGGCATGATTCTGTTGCTCTACGCGTCACGCATATTTAACAGAATTACAATGATTGGTGAATAAACAATTCACACACAATTTTGATCAATAATTCAGAGAGTTGTATGCCTTCGGATGTCGCCCATTATGCTGGCCTGCTGAGCTAGCGTGACTGACAATGACTGAATCCGTCGAGTATTAGGTGATGGTCAAACATCCTCATTTGTAATTTAGGTTAGGTATCTCTACAAATAAATAAAATTGAACTGTCTGTTTCAAGTAACAGCTTTTTCTATATACATATGAATGTAGGTAGGTAGTATACATATTTATACTTAGGTACTTATTACAAAATAAAACAATTTAAAAAAACATTTGTCTGTCTTTCAGTTTATTCCAGCTAGTCTTCGAAACGGCTGGAATGATTTTGACGGGACTTTCACTGGCAGAGAACTGTTGTTAAACGAAGTTAGTTAGGCTACTTTAAATTTTAGAAAAATTATTAGCGCGTTTCACGCTTGTGAAGCCGTGGGCTGCAGTAAACATGCATCAGCAACATACATAACAATATGTCAAAATAATGACCACATTTAATGGTACTTAATAATTGCCTGGGGAGCTTTCCTAATGAACTAACCACCAAGGTCATTGTTGTTAATGAGTTTGAAATCCGAAATCAATTTATATTCTAATAGGCACCAAGGATTGTAGTGTAGCAAATACTCATCATAACCAGCCAATAATATTCCCACCGCTGGGCCATGACAGGCCTCCTCTCTGTGGGCCAAAACCAACACGCGAGCAAATATTGCCTAATATTTATTACCTACTAGCTGACCCGATAGACGTTGTCCTGTCTTAACTATGATAGCTACCTTACCTCCCCAACCTACCTACCCTACCTACCTACGTACCCTACCACGGGAACGCGGGATAATCCTATGTAGCTAATGTATTCTATTTCCGTCTCCTGGTTCTAAGCTACCTCCCCACCAATTTTCAGCCAAATCAGTTCAGCCGTTCTTGAGTTGTAAATAGTGTAACTAACACGACTTTCTTTTATATATGTAGATGTAGCTATATTATTTCAAAGTTTAAGTTCGTATCAAGTAACAATACGTTCTAAGACCGCTTTACAAACTTAGGTTAGGTATTCAATACTTTACATAAAAAAGAGAGTAAAATACTTCTTTTAGCACTTGTATATATGGAAATTAAGGATCACGAAAAGTAATTGGATTTCGGAAGAATGTTCTGGCGACGGCACTGAAGAAAAAACTAATTTCAGAAGGCAGGCGTAGGTAATTTGCACAATATAAAACAGATTTCAGCAGCATTTGCAAAATTTACAAGCAATTTTACGTTCATTTGAAAGTTAAAAGAAACAGGGTGTAGGATGACCTACCTACTTGCTCACCATCCTATATCCAAAACAATGTTAGGTATAGTTTTTGCGATCTATTACCTGATTAAGTTAAAATGATTAATGAAAATCGGTGATGTAAGTCCCTAGGTGGTCATTTGTATTCTACAAAATTACTCTAGACCTTCTCAACGATCATCGTTAACCTTCATATACCTGGACGTGGGTCGTTAAGTACCACCTGACTGTCAAGAGAATTTAGATTGTTAAATTAAACATTGACAGCGTGAAGATCATCCTCTAGTGTTCCTCAGATATTTATTACGAGCCTAAGATCAACAACCAAGTTTATATAGCTAGCAATGGTGTGAGGCCTTCGAAATATAAGGAAAAGTTGCGTTACTGATTAGTTTTCTTTTTTTCAGGAGCGAAGAATACATAATAAAAACACATCATGCGATGGTTCTTCTACTTACTCTGCCTCTCAGCGGTCAAAGCTTTTGACAGTCGGAGATTTATGGACTACTGGACCGACTTATTTAGACCTCTTCCTCGGAACCCAAGAGAAGGTTTCATTCCTGACTATACACCAAAAGACCAGGAAGAATTTGATTTCATTGTCATAGGAGCTGGATCAGCGGGTTCTGTGCTTGCCAACCGCTTAACTGAAGTTCCACAATGGAAAGTGTTACTCATAGAATCCGGAGGAAACGAAAACTTCTTTTCCGATGTTCCCATATTCGCTGCATTTCTTTCCCTCACACCTATGAACTGGGGATACAATTCAATGCCAGAGCCGAGGGCATGCAGGGGCCTAAGAGGGAAAGTGTGTTTCCTGCCCCGAGGCAGAGTGCTCGGCGGTAGTAGCGTGCTCAACTTTTTAATATATCAACGAGGACATCCGGAAGATTACAATGACTGGGCTAGAGCGGGTAGTGAGGGCTGGAGCTACGATGAAATATTACCGTATTTCAAGAAGTCAGAAAACATAGGTATCAAAGATTTACGAAACTCTTCATATCACGGTGTTGGCGGATATTTAGATATCCAATATGCGCCGTATCACTCACCCCTCGAGAAACCATTTAAGCAGGCTGGTGAAGAACTTGGATATAAATGGAGAGACCCAAATGGAGAAAAAGTGCTCGGATTTTCTAAACCACAAGCAACCATGAGGAACGGAAGAAGATGCAGTTCCTCGAAAGCGTTTTTGGAACCAATACGCTTCAGGCCTAACTTAAAAGTAACGAAGTTCTCAACCGTCTCAAAAATTTTAATAGACCCGTACACCAAAACAGCTTCCGGCGTCGAATTTAGGAAGTGGAACATGAGGTAACTGACAGAATTCGTAATATTTTCTTGATAATGGACTTATGGTACACACATAAGTGTATGGTAGGTACACACACATTCTTGGCTATAGTACCTATTCTACCCTCCTAATCAATTTTACAGTATGCAAGTACGAGCTCGTCGAGAAGTCATCTCATCTGCAGGCACTATAGGCTCCGCTCAATTGCTGATGGTGTCAGGAGTGGGACCAAAAGAGCATCTGTCCGAGGTCGGGATCCCTGCGATCGCTGACCTTCCCGTCGGATACAATCTTCAAGACCACGTCACGTTTTCTGGAAATGCCTTCCTTATTAATCAAACTGGAATGACTATGAATGACGTAAGTTTTTAAGGTAAAAAAAAAATAGAACAAAACCCGATGAGTGCGAACCCAGACCCCTTTCCAAAAGTATCCTTGTACTTGACCTACGAAGTACACTCAACGGGCCGCATTCGAATGTGCAGAGTATGTTTAAGTAGGTTACAGGGGGGAAAACCGCTTCCTTTCCTCCATAAATGAAAAGGTTAGTGGTACCTACTCGTGGGTATTAGTGGCTACACTGGATGGTATTTTTTTTTTATACAACGTGGCGTATTGTAGCACCGTAGGTGACTTAAATTTAACACATAGGTAGGGCTAGTTCTCATTAATTATATAAATGTTGATAGGTTAGAATACATCGGAAAATGAAAAAAAAAAGTTTTCAAAAAAACTAGATAATAAAATTAATTCGCCTACTTTTTGCAATTATTTCATCCTAATGGTAATGCTTATTGGTTTTAATTTCATTGATGCGAATGTTACGATCCGTGACCCCGTAAAATGACCGCTGCGCGACAGTTCTTTAAGTACAGGTTTCTCTAAGATGCTATTTTGTAACAACAACCCCAACATAGAACCCCAACTATGTTGGAAAAAAAAAAACCAAACCATATAATGCCTAGGCATTATATGGTTTGGTTTTTTTTTTGTTCTGTCTTACGGCGTTGGTCGACTCGTCATAACGGATAATTTAGCTCCTCATTTTACTCTCAAAATGATAATAGCCAGACTTGCAAGGTCTCTCAAAATCACGTGAAAATTAATTAATTACATGCAAAAATTCGCACGTCAGCAAAATTTGTAACCAGCAAACTTTAAATATATGCTAATATTATTTGGATCACGTTTTTAAACTAAAATTAAAAACCATTCCAAAATTGAAGTTATAATTGCAAGACCAGTGCTCATCAGCATAAATGAATTACCATATTCGGCGAATTCAGAGTAAGTAACAAAAACACGTTAGATTTAATAGGTGGACTACAATTTACATTTTCTGCGGACTTGAATATTTTTCAGCTCAGCTGCGCATAGGATTATTAATACAGGTTGATTTTAAAAACATATGTACTTGAGATGCTGTTTATCCGCTCGATGGAGTAAGATCGGGGCCGCTCCTTAGTCACCGTGTATCTGGCAAGGGGAAAATTTACGAAAATAATTTGATGACCCATTTGTATTTTGGTGTCTATGTTCCTACTACCTACTTACTAAAGATTTTTTCATGGTAGAGTCTAGGATCTAGAGTATATGCATATACATTTTCCCATGTCATGCTAGTGGATACCTCTTTAGGTCACACAGGCCACGTAGAACCTACCTATAGGTGCCTACCTACTACTATTATGGCTAAGATTATCTTATTAACATAGAGTATGATTATAGAAAATGAAGTTAGTTTACCTACATAACTCTAACGTGCATACTTGACGCTAGCTATTATGGTTAATGAAGTAATTAACACGTGTAAAGTAGTAAGTAAATTACTTCTGCGTGAATCCATAACTAAACAGTAGAAGTTAAACGCCTGACCCGATTTGTGCGCTGCTGACTATTGTTTTCCAACCTTTGCACCAGTTTTTCTGCATAATACCAAGCTAGTGTAGTTGCAGAACTCTAGCAACACCAACTTTTGTGCTACAGTACAATACCTACAATACAACTTACGGTTACAGGGGCTGCCTATTACGTTCTCATTTTAAATTATTTTTGAATAGGTATCTACTATTGTCTGATTAGAAGAGGTAGGTAAATATTAACGATAGAAAAATCGCAAAGGCATAGATATTATAGACAACCAGATTGGACTAAAGAGAGAATGGAATATTCTTCTTCACATTACAAATTAGTGGTTACTTCTGACTGAGTTCTCATTTGATCATCATTTAATTTGATCTGCGCCTGCCTACAAGGTACACATTTTAAGCAAAATCTCTGTAGGTAAGTAATTCGTCGATAAATCATTATTATACTTATATTTGTTTATGTTTTGTGCAGTTATCTGCTGCATCCCCGTTCGTAGCAGCAGCATACATGTCAGGACGAGGTCCGCTGACTCTGCCGGGTGGAGCTGCTGGACTTGCCTTCGTACACACTAAGTACTCCCACGACCTAGACAAGACCAGACCAGACATCGAGCTCGTCATGGGAGCCGGCTCCTTGGCTGGTGATGCTATTGGAATATTACGATCTTTACTTGGTAAGATTAGGTTGAACAAAACACCTGATGACTACAATATTTTTCAATATTTTACCGCACCATATTTTTCAAAGCAAAAAAGTTTTATTCTAAACGGCTGTAATTGTTTATTCCATTAAAACTTTAATGAAAAGACATGAAAGTTGTCGACTATCAGTGATCCGGAAAATAACCCCTGCCGGGAACATGACAACCACTTCAACTTTTAATGAATAACTTGAGTTTGTTGTTATTGCAGGAGTAACAGATGACTGGTACTGGAAGGTATACAGCTCCCTCCCATACACTGTGAGACAGAGCAGTTTTTCTTTAAACCCAGTGCTAATTCGACCGAACAGCGTTGGCCGACTACTGCTCCGAAGCCCAAACTTTGTCGACCATCCCAAAATCCATTTAAACTATTTCGCTGATCTAAACGATTTGCGAACTATGGTCGAAGGAGTTCGTATGGTAAGTAGAGATAGTACCTAGGTACTTAGATATTCTATGTAATTAGGAGGCGTCCATTAATTAAGTGAGGTGTTCAGGTGGGAGAGGGTCGGACCGAATCTTAGCCAATATCACGTGGGGATGGGGGGGGGATCACTTTTTTTCCGCAAGAAACAGTGTAAAATTGCGCGAAAACTGGGTTAAATTAAATAAGAAATGTTTATCCATTAAAATATAATCTCTTAAAATGATTCATGCGCATGAGGGTGTACACTGATTGAATTTTGAAAACAAAACTCTCACGTGAGAGTAATGGGGTCGACCAAAATCTCACGATATCTCACCAATGGGAGCGGGGAGGTCGAAAAATCGCCAAAGCCACCTCACGCAGTTAATGAATACCCCCTTAACAATTTCCTCTACAATGTGCTACAACCAGTTAAAAATAATGCATTTTTTTTACTTCCAGGTAGAGAAAGTAATTGGTACGAAAGCATTCCAGCGTTATAATGCTAAATTACACACAACGCCGTTCCCCGGCTGCGAGGCTTTGTTGTTCGACTCGGACGAATACTGGGAGTGCGCTATTATGCAGACTGCCATCACATTAGACCATCAAGTAAGTTAAATACCTACTGTCTAGAAAATATTATGATTAACTTGTTCCGGAACGCTAGAATCAGTCCAGGCTTTAAAAGTTATGGTGGAATCAAGGAAAACACAGACCTAGTTGAATAAGCGCGATGGTCCGAAAGGGTTACCGCTACTCCGGAACATAAAGGGCTAAGGAAGGAACATAGATAGGTTTTAGTCAGTAAAAGTCTGACACTCCCTTCCGCGCCAACCAGAGCGGGAGTATTCATTGGATGATTTCCCACCCTCAAAAAAAAAAGACCTAGTTGAAGCCCTAAAACCAAATAACGTAACTCTCCTTTTTTGGGCACTTGTGTTAAAGTTAACGACATAATGTTCCGTTACAACAACCCGCACCCCCATTCCTGCTTACCTAGATCTAGAAGATAAATATTCCTTGACCATCAGACCAATGAGTATATCTGTGATTGCAGGTTGGAACATGCAAAATGGCACCAGCCGGTGACCCTACAGGCGTGGTTTCACCGAGACTTCAGGTGCACGGCATCCGAGGACTGCGAATCGCTGACGCCTCCATCATGCCACGGATTCCCGCTGCCCACACGCACGCTGCCGTCCTCATGATCGCAGAAAAGGCAGCAGACCTCATCAAAGAAGATTGGGGAATACCTATTTAATTACAAATACTACCTTAGAAACGAATCGGCATCTTATTGTAGACAGAACCGCATAGCAATAAGTGGCATATTTAGAATTAAATAGGTACCTCCTAGTACCTATACAAAATTAGTCTTTGTGAATATGGTCAGTCTAGTCAAGTGAATGTACCAAAAATGAAACACATTTCTAGTTATTAATTTTATTAAGAATGGAGAAGTTGTAATTTGTAGGACTTTATTGGTTAAGTTTTTGCAATAGGTTGCTATATGTTAGGAGTTTAGGACATGCAGTGAAATCATAGACTTTTTTGAAAGCCAATAAATTACGTAGCAATTCGAAAAACAACAAACAAAAATGTTTGTTCGCAAAATGTTCTAAAACATACTGAATTCGTATAGACCGATTTCACTAAAATTGAACAGCACATCTAACCGGAAACGGCGTTCAAGATCTGTTAGTGTCAGTTTATTCCACAGAAAATAATGACACTGACAACCCTTAAGCTGCGTTTATTTACTGATCGCGTTCAGTTTCATTGGTGAAATTCGCTCCTAGTCTTTTCACAGTTTTACACTGGGCCACAAAATAACGACGTATCACAGCTTTACGTGAACCGTTATCTTTGCAGCCCAGTGTACGTACAGACGCCAGCAGATCAAGCTATCCCTAACTGTCAAATTTTCTCAATTAAAAATGAACCTTATATCTTTGCAATAAAGTTGAAATACTATCAAAGAAATTTTACAGATTGTAGTAACTTGATGTGCTGGCCTCTGTACCTACCTACCTATAATTTTACATCACTGTCAATTTCGTTGGCTACCTTAGCGCATCACCCTTATACCTGAGCATGTATCCAACAGATAGGTACCAATCATACCTAATTATATTTTCATGTGCAATAAATACTTAGTAGATACGGTACCTAGTTATATAACAAACCGACAGCGTCTATTGACTGCGTCTTAATTATAAGATCTATTACACGGTAATGTTATTTACCGTGCCTATTGTAACAAAATAGTATATAAACAGGCTGAGTTTTTTAGACGGGAATTCAAGGCAATATCCAAAAATTATCTAAATAAGAAGTTAAGCAATGTGGGAAAGAAATCAAGAGCTTAGAATTTTTTTTACGATTTGGCACAAAAACACCTGTATTCGATGGTGATCACCAATTTGATAGTGTATCACAAAATAATTTCGTTTTCTTGTCGACTTAAGACTACTGTGGAGTGTTGGGCACGTTTTCATTTGTCGGCAATATCCGACCGTAGCGCTCAAAAGGTCACCTTAGAGTGCGTCCACATCTGGCGAATGTGCAGCTCGCGAGCCGTTTGCGAGATGCGCGCGTGCAGTCACGGCAATGGTTATGTGCGCCTCTTTAGCGCAACTCATGCAAAACTCGTATAAAGGCGTGCACGCGGCGCGCGATCTGCGCGCACTTAATTCTCACACTTACATTTCCGTTTACTGCCTATCCCAAGCTGCGCCACAACCCACGTCCTCTGCCTTCCGCGTCCATAAGGAAGGAATTAAATTAATTATGCATAAAAAATCCAGAGTAACCAACATAGCTTGCAGAGTAAGCTCATGTTTTCTTTGTGGAGGATTGTAAGATAATAAAAAAATAAAGTTTTTAAAGACTTTATTCCTAAAATTATTACAATACTACAACAATATACCTATCAAATTAAAGCAAACAATTTAATCAGGAGATGGTCCTGTCTTCGTTTTCCTGTTGAGCTTTCTGTATAAAAAGGATATTCTCTTTTCCAAGTCCTTCCATTTACTTGGTCTGGTTTGACGAGAACCAGTATGTACCCACATTTTTCTTTTTCTCAGCAACATCTGTAACATTAACATGATATATTAGATATAGTGATAATATTTAAATACTTTATACATAATTAATGTGAGTGCAATAAAATTATTGACTGTTTTAAGATTGTTTCATTTAACAAGTGTATTTTTTTGGGTTAGTTGGTTTTAAGGTGTTGTTTTGTGTGGTTCTGGTCTCCGTGCCTCAGAAAGTGTGTTACTAGTTGGCTCTGTGCCTAATCCCTCTTTGGTCTCTTCAATTGTCATCCTATCAGACGTATAAGAGTAGGTACATTTGTGTGAAATAATATCATTCCTTCCTCATCAAAGGCAAATTTTTGCTGAGATGGTCTCCACAATCTAAACTCAGTCTTGAAGACTATTACAATTTAATAGGTATAATATTTGACTACTATGTACTTACTTGATATTCATTGCCATTAACTCCTCTTACCCATGATGGCACAGAGTATAAAGTCTTTACTGGGTGCAAATCTCCAGATCCAAGTATATCAATATAATCATTTTGACCAAATAGAGCTTTACGCTCCGTCCAAGGATTTGCTGGCCTGTAACAATACTTTTTAATTAGTGCTAGAAAAGGGTCTTTTTACGTCTATTAACAGTCAAGAAAAAAAAAATGTAGTGCATTGAATGATAAAAATGTATTGTTGATAATGCATAAAAGATTGCTATGCAAAAACTACACAAATATTATTACCACCAGGAATAGCTATGAAATAGGTATCAGTTACACATTGAAATGTTTATGTAACTGATTAATTTTAATAAACTGTGTTAAACATTTAAAATTAATAGGTTACCTGTACTCAGGTATTGGTAAGGGTTTCCCTAATGTCCGAGGAAGTAAACCACCCATCCAAAGCTTTTCTTCATATCCGTATCTTTTAATTAGGCGCGTCTTATCAGCATGGTACCGTGTTCTAAAATAAATAAAAATATAAATTTACATAAACATAGTAAGTAAATACTTGTTAAGGTATTGGAAACGTAATTCTCAGTTATTCCTAACCTCACGATGTTTACAGTGGGTTTCCAAAAAATATTCAAGACAGTAGATCCCAACCACGCCATTTTATTAAAATTGTAGCATCAGTTGTTTTTTTAATTAGTCAAATTTACTAATAAGTGTACAGAGCACGAATACAAATGTATAAAATTAAATGCTTGATTAAATTCTTGACTACAGCTGACTTGAGCTGACTTCGTTGACAGCGACAGTGACAGACATACGGAAGACGGAAGATGATACAGATTACAGACTGAATGTTAAATACATTATACAGCTATGTAGATACCCTACGACAACAGCTTAGTAAGGGTATAAATATAATATACTAGCTTTTGCCAGCGGCTTCGCCCGCGTGTTTGTAGGAAATTATCCCACGAGAACCGTATATTTTGCCGGGATAAAAAGTAGCTTATGTGCTATTCTAGACTATAATCTATCTCTGTGCCAAATTTTATCCAGATCCATTCAATAGTTTTTGAGTGAAAGAGGAACAAACATCCATCCATCCTCACAAACTTTCGCATTTATAATATTAGTAGGATTCTGTAATAAGAGATCTAATTATGTAGGATTTGGCAGTTAAATCCTTGAAACTAAACAAAGGCGATAGTGCCAGGTAGTTGTAATTCTAGTACACATGCAGCGACTCACAGGAATTTTCAAAAAGATTTCGTTATCGCTAGCACAAAGAACTACATCTGTGTTTGGCCCTGATATTTTGCAATCACAAATGAGTCGTAGGACTTGTAGGCAACTAATGCCGTTGCCTGTGGTATGTACCTATGATATACAAATTTCATATGTCTAAATAATCACAAGTTATACTTAACAAATAGTTAATAAGAGTTAATACAATAAAACTGTCCACCACCACTCCCAGAACGGCGTATTAGTCTGTCTTCACAGCATAATCTGGGCAGATAAAACCACTTGCTTAAAAGCCTATGTTTCCAAGATTTGAAACAAATGCATTAAAAAAAACAAAAAACTAATCAAACAAAATGGCCGATGTTCTGTAAAAATAGTTTTATGAGAATATTGAGAATTTTATGGAAAGGCTTATTATAGTACGTATTATATTTGTCAAGTTATTGCTTATTAATTTCATTCAATACAACGGTGTAAAATATGCCCTTATTCTGTTTGAAAAAACCGTTCACGCAAATCATTTACTCAAATAACAAGGGAAGCAGTGTTACTTGTTTATTTATTCTTTGATAAATACAGATTAATAAAGTCCTAATTGACTAAGATCCATTGGCTATTTGAAGTTAATTTCGTTTTGATCACAAGCGTTATTTAAAATCATGCAGTGTTTATATTATTAAAGTTGTGCTTGTGTTTACTTGGGCGCGTAATTGCGTTGTTTGTTTACGTTTCATGATATTGCAGTTTAACAATAAATCTCCTAAAATCAATTTGTAATGTAAATACAAATTTCGTTTCCAGATATTGTTCTAAAATAATGTCTAAAAGAGATCAAGGCGACCGGAATGAAAGAAAGTTGGATTCGAGTGACTACGAAAACTTGATATCCCAACACAATTTATTTGAATCGTCTCGATCAAAACATCAAGAATTACCCAGTTTCCCCGGATTTTCGAATGCAGAAACACAAACTAAAACTAGCGACATCAAAGAACAGCCGGTACACTCTGGTCTAGGTGCTTGGCATTACAACCCGTGGTGGATGCTGGCTAGCACGTCGCGGAACCTGCCATCTCAGGATGACTACTCGGAACACAGTGATCAAACTAAAGTGAAACAGGAGCCCCCTGGCGCTGGCACTCCAGACAGGGACCCATTACATACTGACTTGGAACAGTTTCAAGCAGAAACAGTAACACCTCCAGTTGGGTTAGATTCGTTTTGTGATGACTGCTCTGACCCTTTTTGTGACTCAAGTGGAGCAATCTGTCGCAAACTTTTTCACTGCCCTCATTGCAGAAAAAGCTATCCCACAATATTAGAATTTAACACACACTTGACAGGAGTACATCCAGCACAAAAGCCTTTCAGATGTCAGATATGTTTGGAACCATTTCACAAGAAATCACATTTACGAAGACATTTAGATGCCAATCATACACGGAAAGATGTCAACAAGTGTTCTGTGTGCTCCAAATATATAAAAGATAAGAGCAACTTACGCAAACACATGCAAGTACATACTGGTCGTGTACCTCAGAAACAATTCAAGTGTGATCTGTGCAACAACAAACGTTACATGTCATTAGACAGACTGAACAATCACAAGGTGGTGTGCACAGGTGAAAAAGTATTGAAATACTGTGACATGTGCACTAAAGTTTTTGATAATTCAAGATCGCTTAACAGCCACAAAAAAGTGCATGCAAGGGAATTGAAGTGTGACAACTGTGGGGAACAGTTACGTTCATTAGAGCAGTTTACAAATCATAGAATGATTTGTCAGGGAACAACGTCGGAGGCAAGTGGCAGTCATAGCCTTGCTGGCCCAGGGCATGCTGGTGGCCCCTCAATGGGCCGCTGCTGCACTCAGCCAGGGATTTGTGAACATGACAAACCGGCCTATCTAAACATACCTGGATATGCGGCTGGCAGAGTGCTTGATGCCACTCTTTCCACTTTGAAATCAGAGCTGAACTGATGACACATGCCACAATGGCTTACAAAGTAACTAATTAATACATATAAATTAAACAGTTTCTTTTTTTTACAAGATTACCAAATAGATAAATAAATGACAGTAATAATTTTCACAATTGAGAATTTCACAAGACTGATGCAAATATCCCGCCTCACGACTTGCTTTATTATTACCATTTAAATTTAGGCTTTAGTTAGTAGGTTAATACTGTTAGAGTAAGTAACATAGCCGTTTGAACATGTTCTTATATATTTACAGAGAAGAGGTTGAATATATTTGAATATGCTGAAATTGTTATAACCACCTTTAATTTTTAACTAAAAATAAATTCATAGCTGTTCAGTGGACAGTGATATAGAACCAGATCATACATGCAACAATATTTCAGATATATTTTTTTTATTTGATATCTTTTCTATAACAATGCTTTTGACTGATTTAGAGTAAATGTGAATGTGCAGTATTACAAACATTAAAACAATTTTTATTTTTCTATTTTGGAGAAGTTATAAGAGTATGTTATTTTTATAATTTTTAGAACATAATATTTTAATTTTACGTTCTGTACCTAAGTTGTATGTTGTAAACAGTCAGTGGAGACGTATGAGGAGCATGATATATTTTCCAGTGCTCTGATGTACTTTTTTCTCCAAAGACAGATAGATGTTATTATGTAGATGTGTGTAATTTCGTATACATTATGTAAACATGTATTTCGAATATTTTCTAAAGACAACTTTTATACACATAGCTATGAAACATTAAACATGTTTCATAATGTTACACCTCTAGGGTAAGTTAAACTTGGTCAAGTGCAATGTACCGTTGGCGAAGCCTTGTGCATGTTATGGTTATTGGAAGTATTTGTTGTGTTCTCCCTACCCATAATATTTATTCTTGAAGTGTTATACACTGAAAAAATTATTGCTGCAATTTATAAAAATTATATAAATGTAATGTTTTATTAAATATTTAAACACAATATGTGTACACACACCTTAGTTATAAGATTCGAGGCTATAATATCTAAAGCTAATAAGCCTTTATTATGCTAATATGTCATAGGAGTTTATTACTATACTCTCAAATTTTATCTTGTATACTTATATTTTTTTAAACCTTATTATTTCTAATTTTATTTATTTTGTTCATGTTATGTGGAAGGAAGAGTTCTTCTATTTGGAGGCTTTTTATTCATAATCAGTTGTTGCTATTTACAATTGTTTTTAATACTAATAGCTTAGTTTATTTTTAATATCTTTATCGCTTAGTTACGTAGTTTATATTTTGAAGAATTTTAATATGTAAGTTCCATACTGGAATCTTGCTTTTACAAGCCACCGAAAAATTTATTGGGTTTATTATACCAAATTCGTTTTATAAAGATAATACATAATATTATATTGTAGTTACTTAACTGGTGACTTTATAACGCGGCGTCTTGGTTGATTATGATCTAGTTTTAACATTTGTATGTAATTTTTTCTTTTATATCACGCTTCGAGGAGCAAGGCAACACTTACTTTAGAAAAGCAAATAATACAGCTTAAAGAGCCTAAACACACGACATACCTCTTCGGGATTCTTGCTATGTAACGTAACGCCATCTTTGCAGTCGGTTAACAGACAAAACTTTTATATTGTCGGCCTTCTTCAAATATTTTGTGCTTTCTTGTAGAGTAAGTCAGTTGCTCTGCTTGTCGGAATGTGCCACTGATTGATTGTAAGTGTATAAGATGGTCACTTTGATGGTAGAAGTCGGTGAACACCGAAAATGTGTTCTTTAGTTCAGTAAACTAATATTAAAGAAGCTATTTCTAGCTATACTGATTTAAATAAAAAGTGAGAGTTGGACGCCTGGGTTTCATACCTATCCTTTTATGAACATGAGCGTGACGAACACTTGCAGTATAGCTCGAGTCAAACTTAATGGCCGCTCGGAACATGAGTCGAGTCGTTGCGCAGCAACGAATTCACGTGTCAGCGGGAGGGAGGGGTTCGGTACTGCGCAGCGAGCAGCGCACTTCAGAGCGGCCATAAAGTTTGACGCGTACTATACCTTCGGTCATTTTGATACGACTTCCATAAAAACACAACTCTAGATATAAACCGATGTAACGTGTGCACTGAACATTAATCTTTAATTATTGTTAATGTTTAACAGACTTGTTCAGAAATAATTTTACAGCACAGCTCCAAATAACTGTCGAGAACACCACAAAGTTGTCAGTCTTGATATTGGCACTAACCTGTAAGAAAATGTAATGTAAAAATATATTTTATTATGAAATATTCATAAGTTTAGTGTAGAAACCACTTAACATCGGGAACTGAATTTAAATCTGAGGGCGGCGGGAAATGACAATAATATTGTTGTAATCTATTACAGAAACAGTCATATTCACTTTTGTATCGCCGCCACGTCCTCGTATGTCCGAGAAATCATAATTACTTACACATTATTTCTAAAATATACGACTGTAAAATAATGTACTTACTATTCGTGATGATCATGATGAATAATACTTTTTATTTGTAACCCTTTTCTCTTTTGTCTGTTGAAGTTAACTCAAAAAATTGTAGGATTGTATGCAGAATTTTTAAACTGCACTTTAAATTCAGTTAAATAAGGTGTATAATTGTACGACCATCAAGGCGATTGCCTTGACGGATCCCTTTTTTGCACCTTATATCAATAAAGCTAATTGTTTATTTAAGTCTTTAAGAATCTGCTCTACAAGTCTGGTCTGCGCCATACAAGGTTCAAGTTTAGAATGTTGAGTATAACTTTCCTTATCAAGTAATTATTGTTGTCAACGCTGATTTTCAGGATTTATACTACCTGCTTTTGAATGTAGGTATATTTAGTTGATGAAAGAACAATATTTTATTAAGCTGAGCTTGAACTAGACACCATTATTGAAAATGTATGTACCTACCAGTAATTTACTTTCGGCTTAATGTACTCTAATTTTAAACATCATTTTGTTTTGGCATTGGTAACAGTTGCGTTCGGTGTTCATAAATAAAAGTTTAAGAATCATGTCAAGTACGGGTAGGGAATGCAATTCCATTCTGTTTTCAAAACCGGATTTTTCAGAACGGATTTTTGGTCACATCCGGATTATCCTAATTATACCTACAGACTTTATGAAAATAAACAACTCTACCCATATTAGTTTGTTAGTATGAGAGTTACATATATTTGTGTAAAGAAAGTTAAAAACTTAATAATGTCCGTGTATTCGGATTTTGGATAATCCGGATTGCATTTCCTACGTGCGGCAAAGCCGCTAGCATTACAAGATATGTTAATCACTGAAGAAAAACCTTTGATTTGATTTACGAAGAACCTAAATCAGTTAATTTCATACATTTTATTGATAGGCACACTACGTTGTGTCGATGTAACCGCTGTAGCTGTTTCCAAAATAAAATTATCATTTATACCGCCGACTTTGTGACTGATTCTGCCATTTGTTCAGATTGATATTATACAGAAAATATATACCATTAGGTACCTAAATATTTTGTCTTTGTAGTTTTTTAGCATGGTGTGTAACTTTTAATGCACCTAGGATTAAGAAAAATGTGTTCATATGAATATAGTTAGGTACATAGAATATAGTTCATCTATTTGATTAGTGACGTAGACTGTAAAACAGTGTAATGTGAATTACTGTACGAACGCATTATTTTCCGACTAAGCCTTCCATTGCGTATTACCTAAAATAAGCCAAATTCGTTTTTTACAGTTAGGTCATGTTATTATACGGCTGTTGTGAAAACAATGCTACCTTCGTTCACATTTTCCCCTTTAATTATTATGTAACTACCCTACCCGTATGTAGAACTTAGTTTATTGAAAGCGAGTTAAAAAAATAGCGTATCTACAGTTACTAAATATCACGAATAAATGACATTTCCTTTCTGTTAAAATGTTTTATTATTTTTCCCGTTTGCATAGTCATGTATAAAATAATTGGCTCGGCAGATGCGGTTACAAAGTGCATTTCGGCTTCGGCCGCTCCGGGTCAAAGGTTAATTAGTCAAGCCATTCCAGAACCCACCAAGTATTTATTTATAGTCCAGCAGAAACTGAGGACGAACGCACAGTGAAATGCAACAATTATATTGTTGCATTTCACTGTGCGCTTGAAAAACCTTATGGTCAATGCTCATTAGGTAAGTCTTAGCGCGCTAATAATATCTATACAGTATTGTAACTCGACCGTATCTTTGAAATAAATGCCTACAGCCGCGCGGTACTTAACCCTTAAATGCATGATTTTTTTTATAAAAATGAAAAAAATACATTACATTTGAGATAATGTGTAGATTCATGGAAAAATAGTAAAAAAAATCCGTATAAATATTTTAATATATTTTTTATTAAAAAAAGGTATGTTTCAAAAATGAAACACTATGCATTAGGGATCTAAAATATAGTAAGTTTCAAAGTATAATATTTTCGGTGTGTTTATGTCGTATATACACATCAATTATTGTGAAATAAGGAAAAACAGTTAGAATTTTTTTTTGAGCATAGGTACACATTGCATTTGGTGCATTTTATAAAGCTCAAAAGTTTACATCCAGGAAATTGACAACGTCTTCTTGAATCTGTTCTTACAAGCTCGTGGCCAACTCTATCAAGTCGAACGTCTTTGGTAGGCATAGAAGGTAAGTTAGCTGTCCTTTTCTTTTTACAAATAGCTTCTTCCAGACTTGAGCTTGGTCTTCCTCTCTTACTCTCTCTCTGTGTTCCATATTTTGTCAACGTTTCAGCCAAGTCACTGCGAAACTCTCCCAAATCCATAAGGCTTTTAGGGTTCACTCCTTTTTGTTTGTTTACTTTTAGATATAGTACCCAGGCGTTTATAATAGTTATATCCAAGAGATGATAAAAAATTCTGAGGTACCACTTTCTTGTCTTCATATGGATGCGGTAACGACCTAAAAAACTGTCCATAAGATCGACCCCACCCATATGAGCGTTATATTCTAGTATTACCTTAGGACAGGAAATAGGCAGCCTTCTTTTTTCTTTTTTGTCATACCTCTCTATAGTCTCCGACGGTTCAGCTCCAACATACGTGGACAGAAGAATAACTGGTTTGTTGTCTTTCCAGCTAACCGCAGCTACTTCTGTCCCTTCGTAATTGGACACATTTTCCTCGTACTGACCTCTAGGTACGGATTGTTTCATTACCTCAGATTTTGTTGGTAATTTGCAATTCTTGCCTAACCTATTTCTTTGCACTGTTCCTAGGCAGTAAATTCCTTGCTGTGCAAAATAGTGCATCAGGGGCAAGTTTGTGTAATAATTATCGAAATAGATTATGTGGTTCCGATTTCTCGGCACCCCACGTGTAAGTCTAATAACTGTATCTGAAACAACACCAAGCTCTGGTTCTGCTGGGAGACGCTCGTGTGTCATTTTACCAGAGTAAATTTCAAACTGGTAAGCAAAGCCTTGCAAGCAGCACATAACGAATAACTTGAAGCCCCATTTATGTGGCTTATTTGGTAAATATTGTTTTAAAAAATGCCCTATTTTCGTGGCACACATTTGCTCGTCCACTGATAACCTCTGCTCATATGGAAACGAACCAAATCTGTTATTTAGATGATCGATTATTGGTCTTAGTTTATGGAGCCTATCATGGTTGATATGGCTTGTAGGCAAATGTTTGTCATTGTCATTGAAATGAATGAAACTTCTTATCTTTTCAAATCTGTTAAGTGACATGGTTTCAGAAATAGGGGCAAATCCAAATTTTGTTGACCAATATGATCGTATATTGGGATATCGAAAAACGGACATAAATGTGAGTATTCCTAAATACTGACGCAATTCTGTGGTCGTAATTGATTCCGGTCGAGCTGGATTTTTTTGTACGCTGTACCTATTGCTTTCTTGCACTATGTGTTCAAAAATTTGATCGGTAAAAAAGTAGGAAAAAAATTGATACGGTGTCTCTAGGCTTGTTACGTCGGAAAGATAAGCAGTATTGCCGTCAAACAATATTTTATTCTCGTCAAACTGAAAGCTTTGCTTTTTCCAAATAAGTTGTCGGTTGCTGATAGGTGTACTCGCCGGAATGTGCTGGTTTGATCCAGAAACAGTTGATTGATTGTCATTACTGGTACTATTGTTATTCAAATTAGGAGAATCTGAGTTATTTACGTCATCCGTCGGCTCATCTTCTAGCACCTGCAGCAGATCTGCTCTCGACGGATAGAAGTCTAAGTCGTCTCCATCGGACTCGCATTCATCCTCCGATAATTCACCAGCTTCCAATCTTCGAAGTATATCCTCTATATCATCGTCCTTGCAATTTCTAGCAGCCATCTCTGTAAAAAACATATAAAGCCATGCACAAATACCCATCCGCCACCAAATTACCGCTAAGACTATAACGCAATTTATTTTGTCGTTACTGCATACCGTGTCATTTTTGAAACACATGAATTTTGAGACGAAAACTATCGAATTCATGCAAAATGAGAAAATAAACCAGAAAAAGCAAAAAATAGAACTACTTACCAATACACTACACTTTTTCTTATAGAGTAAACTTCACTCTAACTAATTTTTATTGTTTTTCAAAAGTTGTAAGTATGTACCAGTCGCGCCAAAGTCGTACGTTGGTTATAAAATGACAGTTTTGTTCGCGCGTATTTTGAATACCGTTATTTTTTTTTTAATTCGTCGTGTGCACTAGTAAAGGAAACTATACATTCAGCCAAGTTTGACGTCGGGTAAAATTTGTAGCTGACAGTTGGCTATGAAGTTGGTGTTTCAGTTTTGATACGCCATGCATTTAAGGGTTAAACATGCGATAGGGCTGCCCGGCTCCAGCATTTTAACCCTTAATAGGGTATGGGCAAACGGTGGGTGTTTGAAACAAAAGTTATCTCTGGAGGCGTTATTGACGAAATAGCAACCAAAAACAGCACAATATATCATACTCGTCATATTAAATAATGTACTTGAACGTATTTTTGGTGAAACAATCGTGCGGTTATTGTTAAAGGGGCCCCGAGACGGTCAAACGGTTTGATTCAAACCTTACGTGTTTGATGAAACCGTTTGATGTCGGTTTGAACGGTTGTCAAACGGCATTGCGCAGTTTGGTTCGGTACGCCGCCATAATTAGACTTGTGTGTGATGCAGACAAGATGCTTTATAACGTTAATGTTTTGCGTCAGAAGAGAAAAAAAAAGAAAAAGACTTTGGTCCAAAGAATGGTACAAACTAAGATATCGTTTTACCCACGAACATCTACAGAAAATGCTAGAAATCTAGCACTAAACTAAGCCGAGTTTGTTCAAACGCGCCGGAACACGATCAAACGGCGCGTCAAACAACAAAAATAAATGTTTCATCAAACAAGCTTCAAACCCGTAAATGTTTGACAAACCGTTCAAACTAGCTATGTAAACGATCAAAATGGTTTGAGTCAAACCAAAATTTACGTGTTTGAATCAAACCGTTTGACCGTCTCGGGGGCCCTTAAAAAACAACACACCGTCCGCCGGTCTTCACCGCGTCACGTCAGTCGCGGCTATAGAGGAGAATAGTCGCGGCTGTCGGCATGCCGCGATCGAGGCGCGTAGGTATAGCTCGCGTTTCGTCCGTTTGTATGAAGTTGGAATACTGTATAGATAATATTACCGTGGTCTTAGGCACCTGTCCCACCGCGCCGACGAAGTGACTAGATTTCTTGCTCAAGAAAAGTATAAATATTGTAGATCCAGTTTATTTAAAAGAGAAACGTAATACTGACTTCATACTACTACTATTCGATTATCGCAGCTATGAAAGAGGGTACTTGCTCAGTGACGCTCGCTTATAGCGGGCAGAACACTCGCTCACGCTTAATATATACTTACGCATACCAGCAAAGAAGTCACCGTCGCGCGAAATCCACAAATGATGGATATGGAACCAACGGCTTAATGCGTTTTCCAAATCCCGGAAGGATCTTTGTATCAATCTAGACCTAGATTAAACTGAGTGGGGAATAAAAAATATATAACTAGTGTATTTCTTTTACAGTGTCCAATTTGGTAAACAAACACGGGACGAAAATTCTGATTTTTCGTATCAATCAAACACTTTGAGTTAAGCATAAACGTCTTGAACTTTGAATTATTTTTAAAAAATGCTTCAGAGACACATACCTACATTACCTAGAAATCTTAATATTAGTCGCGACATTTGTTTACCAAATGAGACAACTAAAGAAAAATACACTATAGATATCTTTCCGAATACGTACCTATTCAACAAAGTAACACATTTACATTGCCACCCTTCCTGTAAATTGGATACGGCCAAAGTACCTACTGCTCCATCTAATTTAAAAAGTGGCTGAGCCCCAAGCAACCTACGAGTAGAAAAAAAAACAAACATATTTAAAAATTATGTATTCCATAAACAAAGAAGTTTATATCACGACACGCCCTCTTTTGACAGATGTCTTGATAATTTTAGATTTCTTCTCTTTCTTTTTCTTGGCAATATTTTCTGTCCTCTTCTTTTGTCTCTCGTCTTTCTTCTGCGCCACATTCTGTACTCTGGTGTCCCACTGTTTCTTACTTTGCTTCTTCTTTTGATCCTATAAAACAAAAAAAGAAATCAATTATACATTACATACCAGTACTTTTTGTTATGAGTAATTGCATTTTGCTAAATCAAATATTTTAAATACATGAAAATAAGTTAAGATAACAAAAGAATGAATATGTACCATTTTCTTTATTGACTTCTTCAATAATATGGGGTCATCTTTAATTTTCTGTCCTTCAGCTTTGTGCAGCACATTTTTCCATGCTAGTTTTTCTTTAATTTCTTTTACTTTGCCTGTTTCTTCTTTTTCTTCTAACTGTTTGAACCTGTCTTCTTGTTGTTTAAGATTTTCCAAAATCTTTTTAGGGTCTCTCTCTGCTTTATTGACTCTTTCTATAAAAAAAAATAAAAACTTGTTTTAGTAATATTCAATATTTACTAAAACATTCACATATGTTTTATGCAGGGACCGACCGAGTCCGACTTGCCGAGCGACTTGTAAACATGGAATAATAACTATTATCTATATGATCTTATAGTTCAATTTTGTCGTCACACATGCTAAACATTGTAATAATATTATTTATTTTTTCGTGTCTATACTGGTTTATTTTCATCATTCGTCATTTGATTCGGAACTCGGACGGAACTACGGAAGTAAAAGCAATTTAGCAGTGTTTATGTTGTTGTAGCTTACCTATTATACCTATTACGTATTCGTAAATCATAATAACTAAATAAAAATAGTAAGGCAATATAGGCGGCGCGCCGCACGGGTGCAAGTATCCCCCCACCTACATGCAGCTCATGTTTAGGCATTAGGTAATCCAGGGTAACACGAAAAAAAGCTTTTCGAGAAGGTAACCTCTTCAAAGCCTTAAGTCATTAAAGGGGTTAACCCCTTCACGTGGTTACCTTAATAAAGGTGTTAACCATTTCGCTGGGTTTCGAGGATGTAACTCGAACAAAAGGTAACACTGCGATATGAGTTACCCCACGTACGGGTTACCCTGTCCAAAGGCTTAACTCTTAAGCGGGGTTGTCCGGTCCCTGGTTTTATGACATAATTCTATATACTCGTAATACTAGCTTTCTCCTGACCACACTTTGCACCATTAGTGTACAAGCTTTGGGATAATTATGTAGTTTGGCTAAACATTCTTAGGTAAAATGCAAACACTTGTCATAATTTCAAGGCAATCCACTAGGTAGTTTTCGAGTTTTATAATCACAAACATATGAATGCTATATGTTTATATGCAGGTGTCCCAGTAGTCAACATCAAGAAGGAATTGGGTGACCGGTGAAGTCATGCTACACCGTGACTGTCATTTCTCTGATTCTTTATATTTTATATTAGTACTTCGCCTATACTGGAAGAAAAATGCACTACCACTTGATTTTTTAAAAATACTTTTCTGATAATTATTATGACTTGGGCTTTTAGATTAATCCGTCTGCCATTGATTTCTGGAACATTCTGTAAATAAATTGTCCCAAACATTATAATTATAAACGAAATGTTTTGTATCTTACCTTTCTTGCCGACATTGGCAAAATCAAACTTTGAGAACACTAGTTTGCCTTCATTGTTGAACACTGGTTTGGCAATATTGACTTTTGGTTTCTCCTCTACGCTGGACTTCAACATTTCTGCAAAAGGTGCATCAACTACAGGTTTAACTTTCGTTTTATTTACTCTCTCCGTTTTCTTTATTTTCTTTTTCATTTTACTACTCAAGCTTTTCTTTTGTAGTTTATTTTTGAAGCTGAACTTGTTCTGTGATTTGATCTTCTCTAATTTTTCTTCAAGTTCTGCTATACTGCGGGCTCGCTTTGGCATTTCAACATCTTCATTACTCTTTTGATTCTCATTTACTATTTCAATATCCATATTATCATCATTTTCACCTGCAAATAATAAGTTAATTGTGGTAAATTCTAAAACATTATACTATATTAAAATGTTCTTTCTTCAAAGCCTTAAAATATGGCTCTGAAGATACAACAAAAAGATACAAAAATATCACTGAAGTTGTTTGAACTGTAGTTGTTTTATTTACATGGCATCTCACAGGTGAGCCTAGGACATTGTCAGTTGCTTAACAGGGCTCGCCTGCGGATGCCTCAATAAATTAAGGTCTCCAGTCAGGGCTTAAAAACTAAGTGACTACTTGCTATGGGCCTGTGGGGGTAGATTTTGGCTTAAGGCGTTGCTGTAGGAGAGCACCAAAAGACAGGCTGGATCAGATTAAATTGTAGTTGATGAAAATTTCGTTCTATACATACAAAAAGTTATTTACCTTTCATCTGCAGGGGTAAAGACATAACTGAAAATACATTTTTCAGAAAGTTGAATTCTTTGCTGAGATCAGCTTTGATTTTTTTAATCATTATTTTCTTCTGTTGCGTCATTGTAGTTATTAAACTGAAACTGAAATATTATTTATGTTACCAACAGTCAGTATGGTGAGCGGTATTTCACATAAATGCTAGTCGCTTTCTACTTCGTTATCCTCCAATATAAAAGTTTCGGTCAGTGGGTCGTCTCAGAACTCGAAAAGCACAAAATAACTACTTAAACGAATAGTTATCTTACCTTAGAGATTATGAATATTTTATTTTTATCTCAAGAAAATATAGCAAAGAACACACGAGTAAACATAACCTCTTTCCAGTATCCAGTCTTGAGATACGAACTTACGAATAATACGAATTACGATTGACATACATAAGGCTTGTTATAGAAAAAATATCGATATATCGATAACTCCACATTATCCGATTTATAAATGTTTTGGCGATTACTATACATTGATATATCGATTTTAAATAACAAGTATTGGAACTGGATCACATAATATACCACTGCATTGAATAAACCGCAGGAAATGAGAGTCCTAAAAAGTAGACAATCAATGTTTTATTCATTGATCAGATTCCTAGTTTGGTATATAAATGGATAAACGGATACAATTATATAAAGTTTGAATATTTTTTAGAAAATCTCACCGCCGCCGTCGCATCGATATTTATTCAATATATCGAAATCGATATTCATATTTTTCCTAAATATCGATACAATTTGTCAATTCTTGGATCTCTACCTCACGAATTACTTCTTTGTGACCTGTCAGAGTCAAAAATAGAGAACACGGTCTATGGTCAGTTGCCAAAAAAAAGGTACGAGTAAAACGGGGTGCATGATGATGATGATTCGGAACGAAACTAATTATAAATGGGTTTACACATTGAAATAATAATATAGTTTGTTGCCAACCAGAACAATTGATCATTATTATCTTCGATCAATTGATCGAAGATTATTATACACTAAACACATTTCGAGTTCTTTTTGGTCACAAACTATATTATTTTATGCTTAATCGCTTCTAAAGTTTCGTTGCGATTCACCCCTGCATCCCTATTCACCCTGTTTTATGGTTCTAGAGAATGGATTGAACGTTACGTATTCAGATTCAGATAGATTAGGCAGTAATTTTTTGTTTCTTTCTTTCTTCTCTTGAATGCGGCCCTTGGAGTAAGTAAAGTGTCTATGGTGTGGCCAGTAATTAATGTATCTTTCAGAATAAAATTAATTCTGATTGGTCCAATGATGTTTTGATTATTACAATAAATACATCAATGCAATCAAAGGATAATGCTCCAAAAACCCAGTTCCGGTGCAATCGAAACATAATATACCCACTATTGTATTAGGGTGACCTGTAAGGATAGTGGATGTAAGTTTAAATAAATAAATATCTTGTTTTTGATTAAAAATAGTAATTTTATACTTATAAATAAAAATATAGTCTGGATTCTTTTCTAAACGTAAGATTTTGCTATTTCTCTTTTAGTAGAGTTTCCCGGCAAGAGGAAAGGAAGGAAGATTCATTTTTGTATGTCTTCAGCATAGAGGAAAGTAATATATCGGGTAGTCTTCAGTATAGCTCTTTACTAACAACAAGCAATTTATGACATTTAGAAAAATATTTTGATAACGCCATTTTGTTTTTCTTTTGTCACCTAAAAATGCTAAAATCTAAGATACATTTAAATCATTTGCATAGGGCCTGGGTTTTTTTTACATATTTCACGAGCATTGCCCTTTCTAGTAATTTATAAAATCAATCAAATAAACCTAAAACAATTCATTCACCTTCTAAGGGAAAATATGCATTATATTTAACTTTTTGAACGCCATTGTCACATATATGTGACAAACATGCGCATGCCCTGTACGCCAACGACACAAATATGTGACAAAGGCAACAACAATATAACACAAATTATACAATTAAATAATTACTTTTGTGAGTGTTTATTTAGATTATCTTAAAAATCCACCCAGTGAACTATATCAACTAGACTTTTTAAACTACGGCAAAAAAGGTTAGGCAATCAGCAGATATTTTGACACTTACATTTCTGACAGTAGCTTACTCACAAATTTAGTATTTGTCAACAAGGAGTGTGACAGTGTGTGGATTCTGGAAAACTTGTCGATTAAATAGTTTTCTTGTATATTTTTCAAAGATGCGACTTCCTTTCGTATTAATAAGAAAACTTTGCTCTTCTGCGCCTAAATGTAATCATTTTCAGGAAGAAATGAAGAAAAACTTCATTGCTACAAATTCTTTCCAAAAAACGTTATTATCATGTGGTTCAGCAGCTATCGCTCTTCTAAATCCTCATCGTGGTGATATGATCGCTTGTTTAGGCGAAGTTACTGGAGAGGGTGCTTTAAAGCACATGCGACAAAAGATGATTGAAACTGAGGAGGGTGCGGATATACTGAAAGAGAAGCCGCGCATTAATTCTGTGACAGTTTCTTTTGAAAAACTCGCCCAAATGCCGGAAAACACCCTTGGAAGAGTGTACGCAGATTTTATGACCGATAATAATATTACTGCTGATTCACGTCTGCCAGTTCAATTTATTGAAGATCCAGAATTGGCTTATGTAATGCAACGTTACAGAGAAGTACACGATTTAGTGCACGCCACTCTATTCATGAAAACAACCATGTTAGGAGAGGTGAATATTTTACCAGCCACACATTATAGTCCCTTACATTTTTTTTAACTAATTATATAAATCTCTTTTTAAAGGTGGCAGTAAAATGGGTAGAAGGTATTCAAACAAGACTGCCTATGTGCATCAGTGGTGGAATCTGGGGAGCAGGTAGGCTGAAGCCAAAGCATCGCCAGATGTATTTAAAGTATTATTTACCCTGGGCAATCAGAACTGGAAATGATGCTAATTTTTTACAAGGTAATTCAAATAATGTATTCAATTGTCAGTCAGTTATGAAAGTGATTGATTGACCTCACTTTTGAGATTTAAATATTACTGTTTCTAATTAAAATAAATTGTGAATTTTTATGATGAACCTATTACAGGAATTTACTTTGAAAAAAGATGGGATCAAGATATTGATGACTTCCACAAGGAAATGAATATAGTGAGGTTGATGAAGAAGTAGTACTTGCTTGCATGTTTTGTGTAGTTGGCATTTAAGACAAACAAAAGTTATTCTATTGCGTCTGTTGCATGGCAGTCAATGACTTGAAAGTAGATATTAAATTAGTATTAAAACTCAAATGTAGTAGATAGTATGTTGTGAATGCTCTCAATATGCTGTACATATTATTATCTTTGTTATTGTTGATGTTTGGAAATAAAAAAACGAAATAACTCTGTCAGCAATTTTATTGCCAAATAGAAAATTTCCTATCAATATTATGTAAAAAGAAAAAAATCATAACAACATTTCTGAACTTCGTCCATTAGCGTTATGCAGGGTTGTAGTGCGATTACCCACTTCCACTATCCATTCATACCACACTCTGCGTGAATCTATGCAACGCCAAAATCTTGCTGTAATTATTTCACCTTTGTGCACTCGAAGAGGTGTCTGCAAATCAGAAATAGCCATTAGTATAACTGTATCTTACCAACATGTTGGCCTCTTGAAAGTCCCAGTCGGATTAATACTACTGAGAGACTATGTGTAGTTTTCGTTTTTTATGATTACTTATTTTCTTTTAGATTAGGAGCTGGGCGCTGGGCAATTGATAAAAAAAACAGGCAGTCAATAGGTTAAAATGTCTTTGGTTTATACTTTAAGGTCTATAATTTTAAATCTTATTATTTGTGTGTGTTTAAAATACCTTTATTGGAATGAAAACTGGGAACCATGATATCATTCCTGGGCTGTGTGTGGAAGGCACTATGCTGATCATTTCTTTTCCATACAATGTACAATCAAAATATCCTCCAAATCCATGCATGACATTATCTTGCTGAACCTCCCAAGTTATTATTTCTGATCTTCTATTGTCTGTCAAGGGCAATCGTCTGTAATCTGTCATCTCTTGACCCTCATGATCCTTTGAGCCTTTTGCTGGATGTTCAAATGTGAAAACAAGCTGAAAAATACAATCAACAATTAATTTACTTTAACCAGGACTTTCTTGAAATTGTTATTGTTATAATAGGATTATCTTTTTACCTTTGTTTCTGCAATGTCATGTTTATTTTGCATGTAAACAACCCACAATGTCTCAAGGTTTTTATCCTTTTGGTTTGATGGAGTAATAGAGGAGGCTGCTTTTGCTGCCGCCCACAACCGGGGCGAAGAAATTGGTGCCACATAAGATTTGTATTCACATGGTATTGATATACCACCTGGCTTCAAGAGGCCAGCAGCCCCATCTAAACATTCTGGGGACAATTCGTTGTCACCCCATGACCCTGAAAACAACAATCAGTAATTCATACAGTCACTTGTATTCCAATGAGCTTGCAATATTTAGGGATCAGAAATACCAAGGTTTAGGACTTCTGATGGCAGATAGCTTAAAAGTATACATAACAATACTAAATATTTAGCTTTACCTAGTAACTCAGACACAATGATATCTGCCTTGGGAGATAGATTGATGTGACGCATGTCGCCGGGTATGACAACCACGTCGCGGTCACGCCATACTTCACGAACTTGAGCTGCCAGTACAACTACAGCACAAGGATTCTTTTCTACTGCCACCACCTGTTGCAACATAACTTTATATTATCAAATAGTTGATACACCCTGCTCTATACAGTTAGATGAGCGAATTAATACACATAGAGAGACTAAAACTTATTTTCACCTTGACTTTACTGTTTGTTATATCAGCAGCATTTAGTGTAGCCCTGACCAGTGGTCCTCTACCAGCTCCCAACACCATTACTGTAATAGTCTTCTTTTTTTTGTCTGCACTGTCTCCCTGTCCTAGCTCTTGTGAATTAGCTGTAGAAATATCAGTATTAATCTGAAAAAATATAATGTAGCTATTTAGAAATAACTAAATAATAGTCTGGCATGTTAAAATAAGACAGCTTTTAATGTTTGCTTGATAATAATACTGTTGTTTCAACAAGAAATTAAAGCTATGAGTAGTGTAAACTTTTTGGAGTGTTGATACTCTAGATAAATTTAGGAAATTTAAAGGAAATAGTTGGATAAAAAAAGTTACCACTTGAGACGGTCCTTTCTGCAGGTCAGTTAAGGCTTGAGCAATGGCTTTTTGGTACTGGTCATATTTAATTGGGTCTTTTTCAAACACATTGTAAGTATGTGTGTCCAAGTTATCTGCCAAAGGTTGCAGGGGAGTCTGTAAGTAATCTTCCCACCTAAAAACAGTCCAGCATATCTTTAGCAGTCACTACCATGCAACTATGTATTTCATAATGCACAGTAAAAGTTTTTGACTACAGTCTCAAACCCTGTCAGTTATCATGAAATATGAGTCATTACATTCATCTTATAATTATTTTAATGTAAAAAAAAGATAAACATACCCTCTTGCGTAACTCAGCATTGGATCATCACCTAGATATGGTCGTCTTTTCCAAATCCTGTACAGGTACTGCAGATAGAACTCCACATTGGACCTCCTAGCTCCACTCACAATGACCTGGGCTTCATGCTCTACCAAGCTAACCACTAAATGCTGATGAGCACGAGATAGCACTGGGAATCTACAATAATTACAACAAGTTAGTGACAACATAAAGGTTGCATCTTAGCATGCACAGTGATTATATTATGATACAAACAATTCTCTTAGAATTTAAATGGCTAAAACAGAAATTACATAAAGTATGGATGAAAACCAATACTTTGAAAAACAAGAAAACATACCCTTTTTTATTGTTGTGGAAAATAGATGTAGGCACAATGATAGCTTTCACAGGCTCTCCCAACCATCTTTGAATTACTTCTTCGGTAGGCAAATCTGCAGACAGTTCCAGAACCACACCAACCCGCTTATCCCACTCCAGGCGCTCATGGAACTTGGACCACCATAACCAAGTCTCATTCCAAGCAGCATCTTCTTCTGTTTCATTATCACAGTTTTTCATTGTTTTGGTGCATGTCATAGGCACATGAACCCATATCAGAGATGGATGGTGGCTAAAATATAGAAATCAGAATATTATAGCAGTAAAGTAATACCATCACATCCATATTCTAATGGAATTTTATTATAAATTTACTAACCTGGTTTCATAATATGAATTAAGAATTCTTGCCAAATTATTTGATTCTCTACCATGGACAGATAACATGATAGCAGGAAGTCCAAGCCCTCGGCAGTAATTTAGTTCTTCGTTCAAGCAATCCTCATGACGCTGCCGGACGCCGAGAGACGGAGAATCAACGTTAAGATAAGGAGACAACCTTCCTACCATCCTATTCGTCCAGTCTTGGGGTGATAATATCATATCAGATCTTGTAAATCCTCCAACTCTGCCGGCACTTGAGCATGGTCTTCGAAAACGTGGGTGAATTATTGGTGAAACTATGAAAGAGTAATTGCAACGCAAAGCCTCTGTTAAACATGCTTGTAAATCAGGAATAGATGTATATTCCAAGCCGCAAGAAATTTCTTGCTGCGACATAGCGGAATTCTTCTCCCACACTGGAATACCACAAAATCAAAGAAATTAAATCAAACAAATTGTTGAGCACTGCCGCACTGGTTGAATAAAACTTCAAAATCTCTGTAATCTGTTGCCAACTTCAAAGTGATGTCAATTGTCAAAAGTTGGCAACACCCTAAATCAGTTATCATCGCTATCGGTATGTTTTTTACTTCAACGGAGGAATTATACGATCATCATTCTCCTGCCCTTATCCCAATTTATTTGGGGTCGGCGCAACATGTCTCTTGCTTCCATACTTCTCTATTAGTCGTCATCTCGGTAGTTACTCCCTTCCTAGCCATATCATCTTTCACACAATCCATCCATCGTTTCTTTGGTCTCCCTCTACTTGTATAGCCATCCACATTCATGCTCACAACTTTCCTGACAACATTTTCCTCATTCCTCCGCATAACATGCCCATACCATGACAACCGATTTCCACACAACTTTTCAGTCACCGGTGTCACTTTCAGACTTCCTCTTATATACTCATTCCGTATTCTATCCATTCGGGTAACACCACACATCCCTCTTAGCATTCTCATCTCAGCTGCATGCAATTGTCTTTCATTCATTCCTTTTGTGGCCCAACACTCTGATCCATACAAGACGGCTGGTCTAACCATGCTTTTATAAATCTTCCCCTTGAGTTTAAGGGGAATGCGGGAGTCACAAATTGCTCCCGTGACCTGCCGCCATTTCATCCACCCAGTGTTAATTCTATGCTTAACAGTCCGATCTATTTCGCCATCGCTTTGCACAAGTGAACCGAGATACCGAAAGTCGGAGCAAACTGGGAGAAGCGCGCCATCAAGCGCTATGACCCCAGAACTGGAGAGACCGCCGAAATCGCAGAACATGTACTCCGTTTTGGTTCTACTGATTTTCAGGCCAACAATCTCCAGTTTCCGTTGCCATTTCTCCAGTCTGCTCTGGATCTCAGGTCCATCTTCACCGACAAGAACGATGTCGTCGGCAAATAGCATGCACCATGGTGCCTCTTCCTGTATGTCCGCCGTTAGAGCATCCATAATCAAAAGGAAGAGGTAAGGGCTTAAAGCCGACCCCTGGTGCAAGCCTACCGCCACATTGAACTTGTCGGTGTTGCCAGCAGCCGACCGAACGTATGTACGAGATTGGCTGTACATAGCACGAATTAACTCTACATACTTCCCGGGCACACCTTTCTCTTTCAAGGCCCACCACACGACATCCCGAGGTACCCTATAAGAGGAATTATACGATGATAAATGATAAACCACGGAGAGCAGTGTTTATTGACGAGTTTTATTTAATTGTGCATTATATGTATTCGAAAACACAGCAATGATTATGAAGATGCAGTCCTTATGATTCTGTGCAAATATGAGAATATCCCCCTAAATCAGTAGGAATATCGAGAATACCTTCTTATTTCTGGCACCAGAGGGCGCTGTAATTACTTTACCGCCAATTTAGCTGTCAAGCGTCATTGCGTTCTTGTGATTCTTTCGAATTTCTAACAAGAATTTTATCTATTTTTAAAAGTATTCTTAAATTGCCTTTTAATCACTGTAACCGAGTTACATGAGTGTTAAAAGTGTTAGTGAGTTTGTTTTTAGTGATTTTAGGAGACACAGCATTGTATTTTACCAATAAAATATGGAGCCGGTAAGTAATGGTATTGAGGACCATGAGCGAGCCGATAATGTTGCTTCGGATGGAGAACAATTATCGGCAACAAGCTCTAGGGCATCGGAAAGCAGCTCCTCCTCATCCTTGGAGTTTGAGGTGGGCACGGCATCACCCCTGCCCAATAAGCGTTCTCGTACCACGCGGCGAAACCGTAAGTACAAGTCAAAACCGATTCGCACCGATCCTCGTATTGACGCTTTAATGTCACAAATGTCGTATATTTCGAATTATTTAGGCCAGTATCCCGTTTTTTATGGTGCAGATGCACGTAATAATAGTAATGTAATACCTAGTACTAGTACAGGTACTTATTCGCAACGTAATAACAACCATGAAAGTAATTCGGAACCATTCATTACATTGCCTACTCAGCCTGAGTCACTGTCTCTCAATTGGGGTTTTTTAAACACTGAGATTGACGATAAGAAGATTATTCCAGCTAGTGATAGGGATAGATTTTTAGAGTTAAATAAGTTACAACAGTTTGACTCCCAGGCGTGGAAGGGCATTCGGTACAAGCAAGTTTTGCAGGGCTGCTTGGCAACACCAGGATTTACAGGACTTCATATTAATGATGAATTATGTCATTTTAATAAAAACAAAGATTTTTTGGCTTCAACGGAGATGCTTTTAGCTGGCTTATCCAACAAGGTTCTGGAACAAAGACAGATGTTAAAAACAGGATTACAGTCTGTTGTAGACTGGGCTAGTGCTAATCCGCAGGGCTTAAATCCAAATACTTTGTTTGAAAAAATTTCTGTTATTTTTGGTCCGGGATCATTATGTCATAAGAACTCAGAAACTACCATGCAAATTATATGCGGGAAGCGTTCCGAGTGTATTGAAGTTAGGCGTGAGCGTATTCTAAAAGAAATTTCTAATGAAAATCTTAGAAACACGCTTAGAAATGTCCCACCTAGCTCTGAATACTTATTTAGTAGAGAGGCTCTACAGCCTATAATACATTCCCTCGGAGGGTCTCAGGTATGGTTGAATACTCCTACCTATTTAAAAGAGAAGAAGGTTTCAGAGCATGGGGATCATACTTTCCGTAATAGAAAAGGCTATAAAAATAAGGTTAGGAAGTCTGATAAAAAATTTAAATATATTCAAAAGACTCGGCCCTTTCGTCAGCGACGTTCCAATGGTGAAGGGTCAAACTCTAAGCCTAAAGAAAAATGAACCTCAACAGGATTTCAGAGGGGGATGCCTGAAATTTGCCACAAAAGAATGGGCTCAATTAGGGGCAAGCCGGTTCATTATAAAGTTAATAGAAGGTTACCGCTTGCCTTTCAGGAAAAAACCTCCTCTGAAATACCCAACCAAAGCATTTTTAGAATGCTTAGCCACCAAAGTTTCCCCAGAAATGACACAAATGGTCAAGGAGTTGAAAAACAATGGTATTTTAGAAAGGCCATCGACTCAGGACCCGGGCTTCTTCTCGAAAATGTTTCTAATAAAGAAATCAGATGGGGGACTGCGCCCAATTTTCGACCTCAGAGCTCTAAATATGTATGTAGCAACAAAGCATTTTCATCTTATATCACAGATAGATGTAGTAGACTTTCTTCAAGCAAACGACTGGTTAGTGAAGATCGATCTTCACCAGGCTTATTTCCATCTGAGTGTCGCGGAGACTCACAGAAGGTTTTTACGGGTTGTTTACGATGGAGAAATCCTTCAGTTAACAGCGCTACCGTTCGGCCTGTCTTCGGCACCTCGTGCATTTGCAGCAGTTTCAAACTGGGTGGCCGAGATCCTCCGGGATCGTGGTGTACGCCTCTTAGTATACCTAGACGACTATATCCTGGCTTGTCAGGACAAATCCAAGCTTACGGCACAGGTTGCGGAAACGCTGGCCATCTTGGAATTTTTAGGTTGGCATGTAAATTACCAGAAGTCCGTAACCGAGCCCACACACAAGTTGGAATACTTAGGGCTGGTCTGGGACACTCAGACCGGGACGGTAGCCTTGCCCACCCGGAAAGTTCTAGATATAAAAAGAACTCTAACAAACATGTTGAAACGAGACAGCTGCTCATTAAGAGAGCTTCAAAGTTTGTTGGGCAAGCTGAATTTCGCCAATCAGGCGGTCCCTCGGGGCCGACTTTATTGTCGCAGAGCACAGCTCTCTCTAAGAAAATTTGTTCTGAGAGGCCAGAAGAGAGCACAAGAGAGAAATAACACATTTCCTAACTACAGACGCAGCGGATGCGGGCTGGGGAGCGAACTTAAACAGTCAATACCTCTCAGGCAGATGGGCTACAAACCAAGAAACCTGGCACTCCAACATGAAGGAAATGTATGCCGTTTTTGCCGTCATCAGGTCCCAGGGTGCACTGTTACAAAATGCCCACATTCTAGTACAGACAGACAACAGGACTCTGGTAGCATACATTCGGAATCAGGGCGGAACTCGTTCGCTCAACTTACTCGGGCTAACGACCAGGTTATTGGAATTGACCTTTCGATTCAACATAACGATGACAGCATTCCACTTGCCAGGGAACCTGAACGGCATTGCAGACAGCCTATCAAGGGGACGATCAGTACCCGAGTGGCATCTGCTCCCACCAGCCACGGAGGCAATATTCAAACAGTGGGGCGTACCCGAAGTCGATCTGTTCGCGACAAGAGAAACCGCCGTCGTCCCAAGGTATGTGACTCTAAACTCAAGAGATGGCTCGGCGCTTTTCTGCGACGCTTTCACTCAGAAATGGGAGTTTCAAACAGCGTGGGTATTCCCGCCCCCGAGCATGATATCCAGGGTCCTGGCACACCTAAACAAGGCGGTAGGGATTTACTTTGTGATAGCGCCGCGGTGGACCCAGTGCTTCTGGTTCCCGGATCTCCAGGCACGTGCGTTGGCCCCACCGTTGCCGATAGAGAACCTGAGGGAGGTTCTGTTAGACTGGACGACGGGCTTGAGCCCTCCTCAAGTAGACAAGCTAAGGCTTCAGGCTTGGAAAGTTGGGGGTGGGAGGATCAAGTAGCTGATTGGAGTCGGGACGAGCAGCAGTTATTAAAAAGAAGCTGGCGTCCTTCGACCTTGAGCACCTATAGTGCCCCATTAAAAAGATGGTTGCACTGGAGTGGTTCACATGGTGTGAACAGTAGATGTCCAGAGGGCAAAGACGTAGCTAGGTTTTTGGCCAACCTTTATTTGCAGAATAAGTTTGCATATAGTACCATTCTGTTACACAAATCAGCTATCTCTACATACTGTGCAGCGACGACAGAGAACCTATCTAAGAACTTTTTTATTTAGCAAGTTTTAAAAGCTGTCTCCCTTTCTAAACCACACCCAGCTAGACTCCCTATATGGGATGTAAATATTTTGTTTGACTGGCTAAAGTCATTCACTTGTTCAGGTTCTCTTTTTGACCAAAGCAGGCGGACTGCATTAATTTTGTTACTAGCTTCTGGTCGAAGGTTACATGACCTTACCCTCCTAGAACTCTGTGAGCAGAGTTTTACAGAGTCTGAGGACTCTTTGACATTTTGGCCTAAATTCGGCTCTAAGACTGACACAGGTTCGCACAGGCAATCAGGCTGGCTGCTAACACGGCATCAAGATCCTAGAATTTGCCCAGTAGCTCACGTTAAGGAGTTGATTAAGATATCAGAAACCAGACGCTGTCAGCTTAGTCGAATAAACTCTCTTTTTATCTCCATCACAGGAGTGGTCAGGCCTGCATCCGAAACAATGATTGCAGGTTGGATAAGGTCAGCATTTAAACTTGCTAAGATTGATGCCTCCCCAGGTAGTATAAGATCAGCTGTAGCTTCTCGGGGATGGCTAGACAACAGACCAGTACAGGAGATATTAGAGAGGGGAAATTGGAAGTGTGTAGAAACATTTTCAAGATTTTACTGCAAAGAAGTAAATAGATCTGTCAGTGATGCTGCTGCAGTGGGTTTACTTTATGATAATTTTAATGCTATTTAAATAAGCATAATTTTATACCTAAAAATTCCTAATATGATCTCAATTTTAAAAATAAGAGTGACTATTTATTATTTCTCTTGTTTGTTCTGTTGTTGTTTTTTGTTAATCCCTTTAATCAACTTAGGAATTTTATCCTTAGTTGTTATTTAATACATAAATATTTTAGCAGTAGGTACTGCATAATTTCTTGAGTTTATAGAAAAGAATAAGTTTTGTTTACTTACAAAGTCAGCTAAATCTAGTGACTTTAGATGACTGAATAATTGTTAAATTTGATTTAATAAGTTTTCCCAATATTAAAACTTAGAGATTAATAAATGAAAGTTAATAAAAAAGGGTTTTAATTTTTGGATTAATTTAACAATTTACTTCACATTGCATTCTTGTGTTTTACTTTTTCTGTCACCAGCAGATATCAAACAGGTCTTCATAATCATTGCTGTGTTTTCGAATACATATAATATGACTGTTTTGCATTAAGACAAAACAGGTATTATATGTTGGAGAAAACACAGCAATGAAACAAGGAGCTTGCTGATGATGAAGACTGCAATGACGCTTGACAGCTAAATTGGCGGTAAAGTAATTACAGCGCCCTCTGGTGCCAGAAATAAGAAGGTATTCTCGATATTCCTACTGATTTAGGGGGATATTCTCATATTTGCACAGAATCATAAGGACTGCATCTTCATAATCATTGCTGTGTTTTCTCCAACATATAATACCTGTTTTGTCTTAATGCAAAACAGTCATATTACATTGTAAATAGGTTAAATGCTCTAAGCATTGTAAAACAATACAATAACAATTGTTCTTCTGGTTTAGTAGTATAAGTAGCGATTTGTAAAATTCTTATAATTTTATACAAACATTTTTTTTCTTTTGAGAGAAATCGTTACCCTTCATATAGGCCCTCAAACAAATTTTTATACGAGGCCCCGCCAAAGAACGCTACGCCACTGATTAACAGCTGTCAAAATCTATGTGTGGACGTGATATTTTTAAATCGCCAGCGCATCACTGGCGAATATCGTCGCGGCGGCGGCGTCTGAACCTAGTCTAAGGTCTTGGTATAGCTTATTTCCTAAAAGGTTGCTTGCAATAATTTGAATTTAGGGTCTCCAGCCTAAATCTACGTCTTTGAACTGAAAAGTCTGTTCATCTCGAGAGCACTTTATGATTTCTGTACCAGATTATAAAATTATATACTTTGATCCTATTTTATAATCGCACAATGCAGTGAAAATTGAAAAATTATGGTTTAATAGTATGATGTATTACTTTACTGAGTATGGGTACAGCTGTGTAATTAGTAATGTAATTACACAGCTGTATCAGCCATGCTCAAGGTATTGAACAGTACCTATTTTCATTTCTCTGATGGCATGCTTTGAGATCGTATCGCGCTCTGAACGAACGTTATACGACTCTTCAAACCGGTTGACCAACTATTTCGAGGGCCCCGGCCCTATAGCTGACAACAGATTGGCGGATTGAACTTGACCCGACATTGATCATAATTATAACGGGGGGGGGCGTTAAACGAGCAATATATTGCTCGTTTAACGCCGTTAAAAGCCTTGTATGGTCACGATCCTCACCATTGAGGGAATGAAGAAAAAATTCTACTGGTCTATGTCGAAAATGACACTGACTGACCATAGATAGTGTGTAGATGTCAAATAAAATGTCATTTGTCAATAATAAATAGATAGATGTTTGTTGTTTTTATGATTGTTAGGGTTAAGAATGCTAAGATTAAATAAACGTTAAATGTTTTTTATATAAACATTACAGATTTACAGCGAAATACCTAAAGCCATTGAGGCAGTAAATAAGACCGAGCGAGATACATTCTATGAATGCATAGTAAACATCAAAACAGTTTTATCTCGTTTTAATCCTGTATCATAATGGACGAGATAAACCCGCTAGAAATTTGGACGCCCCCGTCGTCAGTAAGCAATGGTGAGGATTTGAACAAAGCAGGAAGACCTGCTATGAAAAGTATTACAAAATTTGGCCCTCAACCACGATCGATAATAGCTCAGATGCTGTCAGAAATGAAATCCAAAACGATTGATACTGAAGATGAATTATCAAGCCAAAATGAGCAATCCCAAGAGTTTATTGAAACAAATATATCTGAAGAGCATGTCTGTCAAACTTGCTCACATAGGTAACTTGTGTATTCCTTCATTTTATCTAAGGTAAGATTGTTTGTTGCAATATTAACCTACTTACATTTTCTAGGAGCTGCAGTGTTGCAGAACACAAAAAGCATCAATCTTCACATCAGCAACAAATATGTGACTTCCCTAATTGTACTTATTCTTGTAAATTGTCATCAAACCTCATAAAACACAAAAGGGTGCACACAAATGAAAAGCCCTATCTTTGTGAAAAATGCTCCTTTAGGACAAATTTTGTGAATTCTTTGAAAGCTCACAAAAGAATACATACAGCTGAAAAACCATATCACTGTGAGCATTGCAGCTATAGATGTAACAGTAGTTCAAATCTTAAAAAGCACTGTCACTTGAGGCATTCTGATGGAAATAAATGCATGTGATCACTAAACTGACCATACATTGTGCAAGTCAGTTCAATAAAGACTGCATTTTATTCAAATTTTGGAGAAGCATTTTAAAAATAGTGGTCTTATAAATAATGATCTGTACTGCTACCATAATGTTGTTCATGTTAAATGAGTAAGAAATAAACAAAGTCATGTCCAAAGCATTATATTTTTTACATTTACCTAAGTATATAGATATATGATCCTAAAAAGTATATAATTACTGGTATAAATGTTGCCCAAAGTACTTATATCAAGGCTTTCCTCTTAACACATGATAAAATATTGCATGATACTTGAAAAATATTTTGAGCTCAAATAGCGAGGTTACATGAATAATAAAAATAAAATTAAGAAAATAATACTAGTCTGGTTCACAAATCATAGGTAATTCAGTGAGTATCAGTGGCAATGTTCTGTAAAGTCCACTACAACAGATTCACGCCATCCAAAGAGGAAGTAACCAGTTGCCGACCCCAGGACCACGGCAGCACATAACCATGTATTGTATGTCATGAACACCAGCATCAACATATAACTCACTAAAACTTGCATCCCATGAAGCACTGTCTGCCACGCATGCGCTGTACTCAACATAGTAGGACTGAAAATACATTTAAAAACATGGTTACACATAATGGCCATTGGAAATAAAAGCTACAGTACTCCCAAATTAATAATGCACATGCAGATCTTCGCTAATATTCCCGGAAACACCCGAATCATTGAATCGTTCGAGTCCCTTGCATTTTGCACCTTGTTCGAAAGAAATAGGAGTCAATATCATGTGTACACAATCGAAAACAATTCGGGCGGTCGGCGGTTAGTTAAAGGTCCGTCAGTCGTCTTGTTATATTGGTGGTGACTGCACGTGTTCTCTTTGTTTGGAATTATATAGAGCTGCTATTACACACCCTTCTTGGTTTTGTTTTCAAAGGTGAATTTAATTTCAACTTTAATTATCTTATTCAAATTTAAATAGTTAATTTTGTAAAATATATAAATATACCTACTAACATTTTTCACGTTTTTTCAATATTAAAAAAAATAAAAATACCTACGTAAAATACATATTAAGTACTAGAAAAAACATATTAAAAATCAGATTTAGGCTTATATGAATTATAGCTCACTATTTACTTACATGGAATTATTGAATCAAATTTCGTTACTGATAAATCAATATTTATCTCTTTTAGGACAAAACACATAATCTTACTAAATTATGCATGAAGAAAATGCACTTAACCACTCTATATACATATCGTCTTCCGACGTTCGGGAAATACGACCGTTGCCGAACAGTGGCGAAGATTTCTATGCGCATTATCACTTTTGGAGACCTGTACATACCTAATTATTATTGTTTTGAGTGTTTTAAGTAAGTACTTACACATTTCTTTCAAGAACATGGGGCACCGGCCTTAAAAAGAACACACATTTGTTAGTAAAATAGATCACAAGTTAACCAAAACCCAAAAAAGAATTAATTTGAGAACAATAGGTATTTTACGGAAAATATGGTTTCAGTCATAAGTTGGTATTAGTCTACTAGGTACGTGCAGGTTTCGAATGGAACTGCAGGAAAGCCGAAAGCATTGCAGTACTAGTTATCTAAGTATTAGTAGTGGTAAAGGCGGACATTCAAGCTCCATACATTGAGGCCCTTTTCTGAAAGTTTTTCGGCCAACGAAAAGAAATGGTAAGTGTATGGTTAGTACTAGTCATTTGGAGCAATAGTTAAATGGCACAAGAGTTTTAGAATTGCTCTTAGCCAAGTTATAATAACTTTGATAGTTTGCCATTTTCATACATTATTTTCTGAACTTGAAAACGCACAAAAAATGTTCTCCTTTTTGAGATGAAGCTACGATCTAGGTGACTACTGAGAAATTACGATCATCAAATCAATGATTTTCCTGGGACAAAAACTAGGTACAGCACATCGAGTTACCACAAACCGTCACTTTTCTTAATCGATTTTGAACTTAACCACAATAATTTTAAGGTTGAAAATAATTTGGAGAATTAGAACTTTGACGCTTGACTTTTGATTTTTGAAATATTGACCGTAAGGTATAACTTGATGCACTATTCCGAAAAACTCTGGCTTGAAAAACGCTTGCTCAATTTATTAATGTCCAAATGTCACATCTTAAAAATTCTTCTATAACATCATTCCTGTAGGTACACCAAAAATAATGCTCTAGCTAGACTTTGCCCCAGTCAATCAATTAGGATTAATCTAATTTGACATAGTGTTTGGTCATATGGATATTTTTCTTGTGGGGGTCAAAAGGTCAAACTTGCTGCCCTTAGTACAGTCAGTGTGGCAAGTGCGCTAGGAATATAAAAAATACTTTGGAATATTATGTTTTTTTTTGTCATTAATTGGGGTTACATTCTGAACTAGGTCCTATGAGATAAACTCTGAAAAAAAAACGATCATATTTAACTCGAGCTCGCACACACTTGTGCGAGCTCATGATTCATTTCAGCGTTTTTCTATATGAGGTGGGTAACTGTAGTTTAGAAATTGCCAATACAAATAGGAGTCAATGTTTTATTAGAAAATTTTAAAACATGTAACAAACCATGTTAATCTAATTTCTACGCATTTTAACGATAATTTGCTTGGCTTTGGCATGGTCTTTAAATCATTCGTTAAATATGTTTATGAAAGCATTAGCGGTAATAGGCGTATCTAATTACGGTTTTCTTAGACTTTTTTGAACATGGTGATTCATACAGCAATTAAATATCAAACAGCTTAGAGATAGGAGTGTTTTAGTGTTATGCGGATTTGTATTTTAGAATGCGGGCCAATTTGCGAGCATAGGCATAGCACTAAAAACGCCCGAAGAAGTAATTAAAAGAAATTAAACCCCATTAAGTATTGTGGCTAAGTACAGTCAGAGAAATTAATTTTAAGCAAATTGACACCCTATGTGAATGTTATTTATAATATACGGACAATTTAAGTTGGTAGGTAACCAATTCGCTTAACAATACATTTCCCAGAATACATGATTTTACTCACTGTATAACTTGCGGCTCATCTGGAGTACATAGATTTGAGACTCCTTTATCTGGAGGTGCTACTGCACAATACTGGAGTCCCGTATAAGTTTTCCACAATAGATGTTTTCTATAGTATTTAAGGCTGAAACAAGGAGTAGTTAAGTTATATTTTTGACAGGATAATATTGTTTATTACTCATGGCTCTCAGCCACAGATGTTTATTTTACATAATCATTTAAAATTATTTTTTTACTACAGAAAAGACTGGCCCGCACTAGCAAAATACAGAATTATTGTGTGGAAAAAAGAGAGGCAGTCTTTTGTGCTGCAGTGGGACACTACGGGCTAGTAAGATTACAGTTAAAATTACTAATTAATAATACAAAAAAAAATCCTTTATAAGAAAATATGAGCGTACGATACGCCGCGAAGCTTTAGGAATTTAGACGCTCTACGTTTTTTTTTTCTAGGGCCTTATGTGACACCTTTGTTTCCACTATGGATAGGTGCTACCACAGAACAGATAAAGAGGTTAGAATGGAAGTAGTTCCTGATTTGTATTAGAACGCGTGTCGCCGCATGTCTCCCACTCTTGTCTCTCCACTACAAGCAAGAGATAATACGTACGCGCATTACGCACACAAATAAACCACACGCACTTACATCGCGTGTTTACTATTGGTTGTCACACTAACGCAAATACTGCTCTGGACGTACACTCACACACGTGTAAAAGCAATTTATTTCTCATATATGTTACGGCCACCAAAAGGTCGATTAATAATATCGATAAAATTACTGTAGTTTAGTTAATTAAAGTTTTGCATTTTTTCAAGTTGCGGATACGGTACGAATAACTTCCTAATTACATATAAATAAACTTAAATCAAAGACAAATTAAGGGGGAACATCCGATACTGCCGGGAAATTTAAATTTTCTTTAGTTTTATGCTAGTTGCAGCTCTGTTTTACGGCATAATAATAGAAAGAAAGAAAAATAGCATTTTTAATAACATAAAAAGTAAAACAACGCTACAATATGCAAAAAAACTATAAAGAAATTTTCAAATTTCACGTCCATATCGAATGCTAAGTCGAATTGACATAATATAATCTAATTAATTTATTGTGAACTACTCCGTGAAAAAGTATTTATTAATTTTATCATGTTAATTTATGAATAATATCTGTGCCCGCCGGTTTCACCCGCGTTACATAATCATTTTCTGCAAAATGTTGCGATCATAAATTGTGCTACATTTAGTACCTATCCATTCAATTCTACCAGTTGCTTCAAACCACAGTTTTCTTGTAACAGGATCTTATGGACAATTAAAAAAAAAGTGTAAATTAGATTTTAGACGAAAAACCAACTAAGAAACTAAATTAATAATCCACATTATACAATAATTGGTGTTAATATAAACAAAGTTATTTTCATTGTTATATTACTGACAATAATCATTCGTATACACATCTTAATATCGACATAGTTTACAATTTGGTACAACACTATCGACGCGCATAGATTTCCCAGAATTGAAGCTTTGGGTCGACGCACGCGGCGTTCGCAGGGAACGTAATACATTGCGCGACCGCTCACGTCGTGCAAGATCGTACCAATGTAATGCAAGCAATGTATAATTTTGCATCTGAATGCGATTTTATCGTTTTTGTCTACAAACTACATAATACTTTTGTAATAATTACAAATATCACTCGTATTTTAAGGTTTTTGGAGTTACCGGTGAAAAGAAATCCCTCCTCGGGCCACATTACACTCCTGACTTCTTTTCCGACACGTTATAATTGGGCAAGACGGCATAATTCTTTTTTTCCGCGGAGAATTGAACGCTTTCACAATAAGAGCGTGACTGTTGACCGGTGATTCTAATTTCGGTTGGGTTTGGAGCGCCCGCGCAAATGTGTGGCGCGCCTGTCCCGCCCACAAGGCCCTTCTAACCTCTTTAACTGTTCTGTGGGTGCTACTATGGTGACATTTTGACAAAGTATTTAGAATTGTTAACGAAATTCGATCATAATGAGCGTGATTAATAAAGCATAGATAGGTAAACATAGGGCTGGCAAAGGGAACTGTATCAAATTATTACTAAAGGAGATTATCAATATTAGTTGAACATCACTTAATATGAGATTGAGATAGAGGTCAAATGCAAGCCCTGAACCATAGAACAAGTCAGGAGCCGAAAACCGATTAGAACAAGATTCCAAGCCATAACATTACCTATTGTATGTATGTGTATAATTCTTTCATAGCAAAATATTTCCACAATCACTCTTGGCTTGACTACGGAAGGCTTATTTTTGGCTGGGAACCCACGGAATGACGGCCAAATGTACGTACACACTTCGCTTATCTTTAAGAACGCCGAAGATAATTTATCCATATAAACAAGAATGATTAAACATTTATCTTACCCTTCATAAAGTAAAGCCATTAAGAATACTGCAAGGAAAGATCCAATAAATTCTCCTATGTCTGTTACTTTCCACCAAGAAAAGAGAATGACTTCATCGAAACCTCCGTGAAACTAAAAACAAAATAATACACATTTTATGTGAAATATTTTGTGTATCAATTTTTAATTCAGATTTCATGCAGCAAAATGACAAGCCTTGGACACGTATTAATCAATAAACTGCTCATTAAATCTTACACCTCCTAATTTTAAACCAGCTATAAGTAGGTGCATACAAATCTTATGACTGACGCACGTTAAAAACTTGGCCAGCACCTCCAGAGAAAAGTGAAAGTCGTTATGTGGATATTAATTAATTAATACATGCGTAAACTAGTAAAGCAAGATCAGGTGGTTGAAGAAACGAAGTCATGTGATTATTACAGTCATAGCCATGTCGTGACCTCCAGCATGCTCCCCGTGAGCTACGTGTCCGCCATGTAAGGCATGGCCGTCATGTCCTTGGTGTGCATGTGCCCTTAAGTCCGATCTGTAATCTATACTGTCTTCACTGGCATTAAAGGTGTTCTGAAAAGAAAGTTATATCATTAGGACTTATTTATCAGCAATAATACTTGCTAAGTTGTATCTGCGGGCATGAACGGCCCTGCCGGGTAAGCGGAATTGTCCGAAAGGGTTACCGCTACCCCGGAACATAAAGGGCTAAGGAAGGAACATGGATGGGTTTTAGTCAGTAAGAGACTGACACTCCCTTCCGCTCCACCCAGAGTGGGAGAAGTCATTGGATGATTTCCCAGCCTTAAAAAAAAGGCATGAAGTGCGGCTCGTATGCACACACGTATGCTAAGCTTAGTATCATGCTACATGCTTGAGTAACTCGATAAATTCAGTTTTATTGTATTCTGTTATTTTCCAGACAAAAGTTATCCACTTGTCAATCTGTCCTCTGTCTTAAAGTAAACAGTTATTGTTCATAGCCGATAAATATTATTCACTGAGAAACAAAAAAAACTAAGTAAAAAATACTTATAATACAGCAAGTTGTTCCATATATTCGGCGACTCCTAAATCTATCTTAAATTGTTTATGCCTTAATTAGCCTGTTCGGACTCCTTGCGTATTACAGTAGCTATGCAGCATACCTACTTAGTTAACAATAAAACATCAACACTCCCGAGTTGACGCCTCAATTTCTCAACGACTGCACGTATGCAGAAAGTCAAATATCATTTATTGATAAACAACCGTACGTACCTAGGTTCTACGCCGTGCGCACGATTCACGATCGTATTAAAATTGTAATTAAGCTATCTGGGCTTAACTATAATTTTACGCGGGTGATTTTTTCGCGTATCGGATTTTCAACGCTCTGCTAATCACAGAGGGTTGAAAATCCAACAGTGTTTTTTCAATGCACTGGGATACACTCTGTTGGATTCCCAATGGTCGGCTTAACACAAAGTTGAAAATTCAATGCCCGATAAAATCCCGCCTCGATATTATTATGTCCGTGCGAACGTGGGCTTAGTAAGGGCTAATGGCGGCCACTTCCTCCACCACCAAGCTGGAAAACGACGCTTGGTTCCACGGTTTTCGCCACCGAGATTCAAATTGATATTTAGCAAATATCAATTTTAAGTCTCTTAGCAAATAGTCGAAAATAAATAATCATGTCACATCTGCCTAGCCTTTTCCAACTATGTTGGGGTCGGCCTCCAGTCTAACCGGATGCAGCTGAATACCAGTATTTACATGGAGCGACTGCCTATCTGACCTCCACAACCCAGTAACTGAGCAATACGATACCCCTTGGTAAGACTGGCTGTCAGATTTTCGGGCTTCTGAATATTTAAGTGAATTACTTTTCACGACATAGTATAAATCAAAGTCGTTTTCTCTGTCCCTATAGAATAGAATATTTTTATTTCCTATATCCCTATGTATGCTTAAATCTTTAAAACTACGCAACGGATTTTGATGCGGTTTTTTTTTAATAGATAGAGTGATTGAAGAGAAAGGTTTTGTGTATAATTTGTCGACATATTATGCGGGCGAAGCCACGGGCGGAAGCTAGTTTGAACAAAACAAAAGTTGATAAGATTTTATTTCCTAGTGGAAAACCGCCTTGCGCTTCGCTTCGCCAGGTCTGTGTCGCGTCTGCCATAATAGGTTAAGAACTCGGTTTTCATATGTTTACCAACCACAGATACCTATAAAATAGGTACATACTGAGCACCAACTTTGCATTGTGCGACTTGCATTCTATCGAATTCTTAGAATTATGCGCAAGGATTTGGAATGGCCAGTATTGAAGGTCGGTGAACATTCTATGTATGTAAGAACGGCACACTGATAAAAACCCATGAAGTAGTTATTTATATTACATAATTATAGCGTCATCCCTGTCACACTGAGTCACACATAACTGTATGATAGACCCTTTTTCAAACTCGGTGTGTCATATAAACGCCAGGAAACTGGGTCCTTTTTATTACCTCTATCTAATAGTGTTGAAAATCCTAGTGTTTTTTTTTAAGCGCTGTATTGGATTATAGAAATCGTAGCGTTAAAATCGTCCGTGCATACTTGGGTTTATGGCATTGAAGAAAAGCCGGATTCAGTGGATGTGCCAATGCATAATTTTAATAATAATAATAATAAAAATCTTTATTGATCATATTTAGGTATTGCAGTACATAGGTATGTTATTTATACATGGTAAAATTACAGTTTGTTACAATAGCTGTGGGTGCAGTTCTGATCTCCTAACTAGGTTACTGTATAACCTGTATGAAGGAGTGTCAGTTCCAATCCCCCTTGGATTACAAGGATTTGTATTTTTACTTTTTTCATATATTTATGTTGATGACTGAATACAATATGGTGTAATTAAAGTCAATAACCTGTTTGATGTGTGTGTGTTGGATGAGATGTGTGTGTGTGTGAGTGAGTGTGTGTGTGTGTGTAACTGTGAGTGTGTGGTGGTGTGTTTGCTTGTGTGTATAAGTTTATGTGTTTTTGTTGTTTTACAGTGTATGTCTAATGGTCCATTTTAATCTTTAATTAAGAATTTTTTCTGTTTCATCGTATGTGTAGTCTAGAAGAAACGAGTAGACCATTTTCTTACAGTTATAGTGTGTTAAGCCGTATACTGGACATTTTTTATTTATTTTATTATACAAAGAAGGGCCAAGAAAATAGAAGAATCTTTTCTACGTTTATAAATTGTCCTATATGGCGTCTTTTGGTGTTGTAGGAGAACTGCTTGCATGATAAACTGCTGTCTTACGTTTAGAATATTCCATTTACGGTATAGTTCGTTAGTAGGGAATATGATGGGGCGGAAGGTAGCAACTTTTAGTACTGCTCTATGTGCTATCTCCAATGGTTTTAAGATCGTTTAGCCGCACCACCCCAACATGAAATGCAGTATGTTATAATGGATTGGCACAAGGCAAAATAAACTTTGCGTATAACAGCTTGATTTGCAATATTCCGAAGGGTTTTAAATATAAAAATAAGTTTCCGGACCCTGCCTGTGAGAATGTTTATATGGGACTTAAAGCTTAGAGTTTTGTCTAGTGTCACACCTAGATATTTTATTCGTTCTACAGAGGTTAGTAGTGTCCGACCGAAGGTGCAATTCTGGCCGAAGCCGAAGCCGATTAATCGGCATTCACCAAAACCTTCGGCCGAAGCCGAAGCCGAAGGTGTCATTGACCTTGAGAAATACGATAGTTACTTTGATCTCAGAATATACTAGATACATATTGTGAGAGCTTTAGAGATTTAGCCCAATAACGAGCCGAGTGACCAACATACAAGTAGGTAATAAAATATTGTCTAAAATAAAAGTTTCAAATATACAATGTTAATTAAATATTTATTTACTTAAAGTAATTTTAACAAAAATAATCAAATAATCAGTCACATTTTTTTATTTATCAGACGACCACAAAATATTTCTATAAAATAATTGAGCAAAGTTTAACGCTTTTTCAATATCTATTTTTTACATATAATTTTTTGGAATATTTAAAAACAAAACACTTAAGTATTAGAATTTTAAGACGCGCTCTCAAACTTGTTTTGACTCGTTTAGTTTACTAACTGCGATTCGTTTGGTCCGGTGCGGCGGCGCGGCGAAACTCTGCTGCTCTGCACACTCTCCGTCTCGCTCTAGCATCGTTCAGTAAATTTCAAATTTTGACAACTAGCAAACCTTCGGCTTCGGCCAAAAATTCGGCAAATTTTTGGCCGAAGCCGAAGATTTGGCCGAAGGTGCTTTTTTGGCCGAAGGTGGCCGAAGCCGAAGCCGAAGCCGAAGCTTCGGTCGGACACTAGAGGTTAGTGATGGACAGTTGCAAGGAGATTGCGATTGATTATTGCAAGAGTGAGCTATTAAGGTTATTGGGATGCATGGTTGAGAGGCTGCGCTGATTGAATATGTAAGGAAGTTGGTTTTGGAAATGTTAAGTGTAAGGGTGTGATCGTTTAGCCATTTTAGTGCTGTGTTGAAAGCGAGTTGGGCTCTAGTTTCTAGTTGAGACCAGTTTTCAGCTACAACAGTTATCGCAGTATCATCTGCGAATGACATTATGTTACCATACTGGAGATTGAGGTCGCATAGCTCGTTGATGAAGATAAGAAAAAGGGCCCAAGTATGCTTCCCTGGGGCACCCCGTAAAAAATAGGAAGTTCATTACTATTGCTTCCTATTTTTTACGGGTATTTTGAAAGGTAATATGAAAATTCAGCATTGAAACAGTGATCATGAATCTGACACGAAAATCGACCCGGAAAGTGATGATCACGAAGACATTCATTATTAGACAGTCATTTGAGTGCTAGTGATAAAGACGATATTTGATAGCTCAGAGAGATAATATTTTTGCTAGAAATATAGGTTCATTTTAATTTTCCCATTGTCTTATGGGTTTTTTTTTGTGATTTATTAGTAGTATATACTTACCTAAATTAAACCAAAATAGATATAATTTATTATGTAGGTACTTTTTTTCCATACTCAAATTATTTTAACTAACATAAATTTCGTTTCCTTTAATTGTTTGAGGTGCATTTCTACCCTTTAGTTGTGGAAAAAATAACAATGCTAGTTCAGGGTTAATTTTTTTTTTTTAAATAAGTACTCTTTTGTCTCTAAGTACACTTAAGTACCTACTGATGCTCTGCTTTCCAACATCACAAATTGTAATTATAGGCCACATTAACCAAATCTTTGTTATATTGAAGCAAAAAAAAAGCTAGGAACAATATCAATAATAACTTACTTGAATAATATCATCCTGAAATGTACCATTCATCGGCATATCATGGTCAAGTGCTGGCATCATATGGTCCATGTTCATATGATTACCATGCTCATGATTAGCATGACCCATACTCATATGATCCATTTCTGTAAATTAAATATTAACACTTAATAACAATCTCAAAGTATTTAACCCTTCCATTGCCGGAACATAAATTCACATGAGTCACAGTGTCTGTGTAGCTGATAGGTTGATTGGTGGAGAGAAATTTAAGAAAACACGAACTTTTTTTAATAGCCTGCAAGAACGGAATGCGTTGGCGCGTGGAGTGTCCGCGGGGTTTTTAGGCACACTGGTCCTTACAAGCAATGGCGGCCGCAGCAGTAGGCGGGCGAGGACCTCGCGCATTAGCCATAAAGAACGCCCGTGTGCAGTCCGTTCTCATTGACTTTATTTAATAAAATAGAAAATATATATTATTATGTTGTAGAAACATATTTTTAGTCACCATCATCAACAGGCTTTTAATTGTTTTTGTAGTTACCACATACAAGGTGTTAATCATGTTTTAGCAGTATGGAAGATGTTATACTCCTATAAGACTAACCCTTACTAATAAACGGTCTTCGTTCAAAAGTCAAATTTCTGACGGCTGAAAGTGAAAAATCTTAATTTAACTATTCACCTGATATAATATGTTTATTAATAAGAGGTATGAATAATTGAATATAGAGCAAATATACACTGAAAAACACACTTGTCAACTGTTTTAGATGGATCATTGGTGCATTGGTTGTACTTATGAGATTTTTCCAGATCACATTGTTGTACAAGACTATAGTATTGGTGTTTAAATTTTAAGTGTAATTCAAAATAGATCAAACAGATTGTTGAATAAACTATCAGATGTTTTAAAATAGTGCCATCGAACTACTGAAGCATTGCTAAGTTTATAAAACAGCAAAGAGAATAAACTGAAAACAAACCTTGTTATGTGATAGGTAATAGCTGAGCTGTGGCTCAAAACAGATGTAAGAATAAATTTATTGAGTTTATTACCAGCGCAAATATCAATGTGTGCATTCAATGTTTACATAGAGCACACAACTTTAATTTAATACTTCATGATAGGAACCTTACTCATTATCTATCACTTTATGATAACAACCAATACAAATAAATGATCGAGTTACAGCCGTGAATCACTTCAATTTTTTTTTTTTTAATAGATCACCTGTTGTTATTAAACTATTTAGATTAAATAAACAAGTTTTAACAAGGTGAGGCCTTTCTCTAGAAGATAAATTGCATATTTGTAAAATTAATAAACCTATTTGTAAGTCTAGGCAAAATTATATCTGTAACAATTGTGAAAGTTTAAGTTGACATTAAATTAGAAAGTATATTTTACCATTCACTGTAACTGGTGCACTGAACAGATAGGTATCTAATGAACAGTGAACATAGAAACTGGGGCAACTCTAAACTTGATGGACACCTACATGATGTACATAGTGTTAAGTAACACTCTTACAGGCTATTACTATTCTACTCAGAGTGCGAGACCTTGTAATCAGGTAGAAGATATCAAAAAACAAAATATGCAATAGAATTCTTGAAAACAAAAATATACAGCAACCAGCATTGACCCAACAGTTATGTTTATACCTATAGGAATATCTCTTACAGAAGAGGTTGAGTTTCTATTATAAGTCAGCTTAAGAAACATTGAAATAGTAACATTTACATAATTATTATCACAGGCACTTACTCGATTTAAAACTTTAACGTGGCACTTATTAGTATACAATTTTAAAAATAAAACAACTGAATTAGATAAAATGTTATAGTTTTACGTTTTACAGATAGCAATTTTAAGTCATTGTATGGTGTTCGTTCGTGCTCACCGAAAATCTCAAACCATTGGCCAAGCAAACTGCTGTCGTCTGACCACTGACCTGTGCTGTCATTGTCAATCAGACTTCTGACATGTCGTGATTATGTCACATAAAACTGTCAACAGTGTCTTGAATTGTCAATCATGGAATTAGTATTTACTGAAGAATTGGTAATAATACCAGCCTAGCTTCCTCTCATAATTAGAGAACGCACTACTATTAGCACACTAGCATTGAGGAAAGATGTAATGAGTCCAAAAAATCTCATGTTCACAGAATTTGACATTAGAGATGTAAAATCGGGGATAGATTTTGAAATGAACTTGTAAAAAACTTGACTATTGGTAATATGAGCATAGCACCATTATATTTATCACATATTTTTTTCTTAGAGCATTTAAGATTTTTTTACGCTGGTAGCAAAAAAAGAACAAAATATTGAAGATCTCGTTTACACCATAGACGAAAGTAATATTCTTTCGGGCTTACACAAACCATAAAACCAAGTTAATCGATCTACAGAAGCGTGTCAATTTTCTAACGTTCTTTTCTTGCTCAGTATGAGGTTGTATGATCAAACACATATTTTGAAAAAAAGAGGCTATGTTACGGTTTTTCGGTGTGGTAGCCGCAGAATCACGAAAATGCACGCAGTATAATATATGAAAATCACAATAAAATATAAATGTCTAAGATCATGGATTTCATTCAATTACTTGGACTTTTTCCCTTGCAATATAAAAAAGATGCGCGATTCAACCCCGTATTGAACGAACAAGCACAATAAGGCCATCAATAACTTAGTAAGATTATGTTCAAAACCCCGCAACTGTAACTGGAAGCTTGCAGCCGTTACAATTTTTGGTCTTGCAACTTTGAATTGATTGAATCAGAAACAATTATTTCTATATTTTTGCTCTATACATCCGTACAAAATCCAAAGAATCTCAAGCACAGAGCTATCGTAATCAATCCTATGATTGTTATGGAATCCTGATAAATATTCTTATGAGAAATTAAAATACACACGTTTTCTACATTTTCTTATGCTGATTTTATAGAATTTTCCTTTCCAGTGCAAAATGAAAATTTTTACTATGCCTAGAGACGCTCGTCATTCTTAGGTCTTGTTTGGCCGCCATGTCTGAAGTTCGTTGTGTCTTCGGAGGTCGTGTTGTGCTACTCTTTAATGTTTATAGATTTCAGTGAATTTAGTTACTATAAGACGATGAATTTATAGAAATAATAAAGAACTATGATTTAGTTTCTTGTGTGGAGTGACTGTTAGACTGGAGCAAATCGATACATTTTGCGTTTGGAGAAGTTACTCTAACATCGTATTTTTAGTTCATCCGCCATATTGGCGTTAATATCTCTTCGTAAGTCTTTTTTCATAATTTTTAGCTTTACTGGTATTATTTTGATGTATATTTCGTACTATTTTGTTGCTGTTTTCATAGGGCTGCATAATTCGTTCAAGTAGAGTGTGCATGTTGCTTGTATTGAGCAATATTTTAAACTTTTTGTTCATGGCCTCTTTCAAGCAGTTTTCTCCCATTTCTAGTTACTGAAATTGAGGTAATTTTAGTGGTATCTAACATAGAAGAACTCTTTATATTTTGACAAAAGTATTGGCCACAGTTTGTATTAGAATAAAAAATTGTTTTGTAGATAGTTCTTTTAATGTACCTGATCATATTCTTATGAAATAGATGTTAAGAAACAAAGCTGTACGTATAATTTGTCTCTCTAACTATATTTTCAAATATATATTCGTGCCAAATCTGTTATTTTTTATTGAGGTTTCTGCCTCTGACCTGATACCTGCAAATCATTTGAGTGCAAAGCTGAGCCTAAAGAATGTTCTAGAACGTTTGAACGCTCTCTAAAGCGTCATTCTGCTATGTATGTTGCTGATGACTCATTTGACCAGTTGAAATTTTCCATATTCACCTTAAAAAAGCTTGATTTAGTGTATGGTGGTAGTGGAACATCCAATAGTAAAAAGATGCATGGTAAAGTTACTCACATGCATGATGCATGACAACAATTTGCAAAAGGCTACCTTATAAAAAAGTAGGTTATGTGATTCCTATAGTAAACACTCAAAAACATTTAGCTTTTGGGCAGATGATCCCAATACAATTTTTATTTTATAAACACTACACATTCATTTGAAACTATGTATCCTAACCAATTTAAATAGAAGGTTCTGTTGCATTGGTCTCTATCAATTAACCTTGGACATAGGTGTTACATTCTATGTTGACAGTGAATGCTGTTTATTGTAAAGCAAGTAGGTATGTGTTTATTCCTTCTTTGTTTATTTAGACAACTGATTGAAGTGAATTTAAACAATGAATAATGCTCATTGCTTAAACCTTTCTCTCCAACCTATTGATACTAAGCACAAGCTTTAAAAAAAAAAATTAAGTCCTACATGGATATGGTGAAATTAAAAAGCTATCATCTTATATATCATCGATGATAAGATTTATAATAATGTCCATTAAAATTTGAAAGGCAAGAATATAAAACCTATGCAATGTTACTAGACATTTTCATGACTAGTTATAGTTGAAACAAATACCAAGGTGTGCCTTGTCTATACTTGTAAATATTTACAGACACTGGTTAACTTCTTAATGAAATAAAATGAAAGTTATTGTTCAAATTAAATGAATTATGCTTTCAAAGTTTACCATAGATCACTCTTTTATTATTTCCTTGCATATTATTACATTTTTGACTGCATGCATGACTTACTGATCTATGATCTTGGGTAGGAAAACTTACTACTAACGTCTTGCAACATTGAAGGGAAAGAAATTACTCCTACCTATTTGAATTATGTATTACATTTATTTATTTCATAGCATTTAATGGAATGTAGAAATGGTATTACTACCTATATTCGTAAATTTGAAATTCTCTGACCAGTGTGTGCTCGGAAACTTTTTTTATCAACAATCATGCAAGCAACACGGCTATTATCATTTAAATGTTAGACAAATTATAATACTGAATTTGAAACATACGTAAATGTAGTGCCACACAAGTAACACAAGTATATGGATAAACTTATTAGGTAAAAGTGATCATCACAAATACAACTGTCAGTTAGGCTAAGAGCAGACTAGGGAGGAGCAAAGAACTTTGTGATCAGTGAATAATTACACACTTTATCATCAGAGACATCAAATTCAATGCTGTATAAACATTGTCCTAGACATCATTTAATGTTGTTCTCGGGTAGTCTTGCACTGTCTCCTTTAGTTTAAGGATTATCAAAACATCGTCTTTTATTTGCACTCAGCTTAAGGAGCAATAGTAATAGTATATTATAAACTTTCCTAAGGGGACAGTAACCACAAAACGCAGTGGAAATGCTACCCAATCGCAATGACAGGCAGCAGCAACATGACTGACTTATTTATCTATGAAAACGTAAAATCCGATCATATCGCCTTTGGCGATTGGGTGGCGCTGCGGTTTGCGCTTGTGGTTGCCTCCGGAAGATCACCATCATCATGCTTATGTTAGAATTTTTTTACTTGTGTGGCATTTTAAATCAAAATAATGTGTATTTTGTTACAGATCCGAAGACACTGCTGTGAATAAGCTGAGAGCCTTTGGTGCTTCAATTTCTCCTATTTCCCTACCCTGCATTCAGATGCAAGGTGAGAATTTTAATCCAAAACTTCCATTGAATAGGTATATAACAAAGTTTTCTAAGCCGCAATAAGGTTTAACAAAATGTACCTACTATTTAAAAAGCAAGACATGTGAAATTTTTTAACATCTTTGCAGATCTAAAGAAATATTATGCTAGAAGGGAGTTTTATAACTTTCACTATATTTCTTTCAGGTAGGATTTTTATTTGTCTATGAATGGGATGACCTGCTTCTAGGTGCAAAAGCACCAACATATTTTATTATGATAGAATGGTTTAGTGTTATAAGAGGATATAGCTGATGCCTCTTAGTCAGAAATTGGATGAGCCTCTTGTTACAATTGAGGTGAGAGTTCTTCTTTGTTGAATACTCCTTACTATTTTCAAATTAGGTTGTAATGTCTACTACAGTTGTGGTGTCACTTTGGCAGGTAGATTGCTGACTCCAGCACAATGCAGCAGGCAGTCGATCCTCTCGCCACCACCAGCACGGTATGTCTCATTTTTGTTTAATCGAGTTCATTTGACAGTTGTTACAATAGCTAAAAGAGTAGGCATTGTACCTATGATTTTTTTTTTTTCGTAAAATATTATTATTGTTAGACAAAACATCACCATAAATTATTGGAATTGCTATTATGGTTGATGTTCCAGGGTAGCCCGCGAAATTCAAATTTTCTTAAGTTTTTTGCAATTTGCAGGCCAGTGATAGGTTGTATGTTGATGAACATTTGATTCGCGGCTGTAAGACGTATGTAGTTACAGAATTATAATCATCAAAATCATTAATACAACCCTCCGAGCTCATAAAGGTTCCGGAATGACTTTGACCTTGTAAAAAGTCATTTTTACAGCCGCGAATCAAATGTTCATCAACATACAACCTATCACTGGCCTGCAAATTGCAAAAAACTTAAGAAAATTTGAATTTCGCGGGCTGGTTGGAGGATTCACCTTAAAGAACCATTCTTAAAACCAAGATGTTAGTTTGGTCAGTACAGTGGCCGAAGTAATTAATCCGAATGTATGTATCATACAGCCAACAGCGGAGCCAGTCAATGGCGCGCCCCCTGACGAACCGGCGCGGAGGCAGGGTCGGATGACAAATCAGCTACAATTTCTTCAAAAGAATGTAATGAAGGCAGTATGGAAGCATCAGTTTGCTTGGCCATTTCACCAACCAGTAGATGCAAAAAAATTAAACCTCCCTGTAAGTACTTTTGTATTATTTACTAACATTAAAAGTAAAATGACAAAATTATTAAACTATTAAGGTATTGCATATTCGTCATGAAATATATTATGCATTTTTGGTGTTTGTAATATATTATAGTTTTAATTTATTTTCACTATTTGTATTTTAGGACTACCATAAGATAATTAAGAAACCCATGGATTTAGGAACTATAAAGAAGCGGCTTGAGTCCAACTATTACTATTCAGCTCAGGAGTGTATTCAAGATTTTAACACCATGTTCACCAACTGTTATGTCTACAATAAACCGGGCGAGGATGTGGTGGTCATGGCACAAACTTTGGAGAAATTATTCCTGAATCGGGTAAGTTACCAATGAAAGTCAATTATAGAATTTTGTATACTAGTACTTCTGGCTCATAATTCTTTCATCCTAAATAAAATTAAATACAATCAAGAAATTAGCTCTAGTATTTTCGTCTGATTTCTATGGGACATTGATTAACTTTTTTCGTAGGTAACGACCACTAAATTTCGAACCTGACTGCAGATATATAGATTTCAACGAAAAATTCCGTCGTCCGCAGATAGCACAGATGGACAAGGAGGAAAAGGAGATCGAGGCACCGTCCAAGGGTGGCAAGGGCGGCGTGAAGAAGCGCGGCACGTCGACGCCGGGCGCGGCGGCCCCGCTGGGCCCCCCGGGCCTGCCGCCCGCGCCGCCCGCCACGCCCGCGGCCCCGCGCGCCGCCAAGCCCGCGCCGGCCACGCCGCTGCCCGCGCTCGTGGGCTCCACCAACACCACCACCACGCCCGCCATCCCCGTGCCGCCCGCCACGCCGCCCGCCACGCACACGGGCCTGCCGCAGCAGGTCAGGCTGCTTTTTATCTCGATCATTATTACGATACTGCTTTACGATTACGATTAATATTAATGTCGATACTTCTCAGGTGGCGACACAGCCTTCGAGTTTCCATGTGGCCCAGCCGGCGGCCCCGCCTGTCTCCACGATACCGGCGGTAGCATTATCCCAAACGCAGCCGGCTAAGGTTACTATTATACTGTATTAACTGTGTTGTGGCTAGGACACTTGTTTTTACGTTACTTATCGAATTTTTATTAAAATAGGTTAAAAAGGGTGTGAAGAGAAAAGCCGATACTACAACACCTATGGGGAGCTCTTTTGAAGGAGGATATACTACACCTACCATTGATCAACAGAGTGGTCCTAAACCTGCAAAAATTTCCACTAGGAGAGAAAGTGGTCGACAGAAAAAGGTGTGTTGGAGTATTACAATAAAATTAAATAATTTGGTAACATTTTAAACTTGTATTTACAAATAATATCACTTCCAACAGGCGAGCAGAACAGTAGACGATGGCTTCAAAATGGGCGGATTATCTCCGAGCGGGGCGGGCGCTTCTCACCACTCAGCTTTGACTCCTCAGCTTGCGAAGGGCAAAGAGAAACTTTCTGATGCCCTCAAAAGTTGTAATGAAATTTTAAAAGAACTGTTCTCTAAAAAACACTCAGTAAGTTACTTTTAATAACTCAATTTTACTCTTTTTCTGATTCTCAATGAATCCTCTGCTACACTTATTTTTTTCGACAGGGTTATGCCTGGCCGTTTTATAAACCTGTAGATGCTGAATTGCTTGGACTTCATGATTATTTTGATATTATTAAGAAACCCATGGACCTTGGCACCGTGAAGCAAAAGATGGACAATAGAGCATATAAAACAGCAGCTGAATTTGCCGCCGACGTACGTCTAATATTCACAAATTGCTATAAATATAATCCGCCGGACCATGATGTCGTTGCAATGGCTCGAAAACTACAAGACGTCTTTGAAATGAGGTAAAAGAAAATTAATTGTGAATGTGAAGTTTAATTTAAAACACGAAAACGAAACCATTATATTGTATATCGTTTTACAGATACGCCAAGATCCCTGATGAACCCGTCCATGTAGGCGTGCCTCACATGGATAAGGGGAGCTCAGCGTCAAGTTCGGAATCGGGCTCTGAATCAGACTCTGAATCCGACGATTCAGAAGAAGAGAGAAATAACAAAGTTAAGCTACTAGAAAAAGAATTACTTGCGTTGCAAGAAAAAATGAGGAAATTAGTAGAAGAATCTAATAACAAAAAGAAAGCCAAGAAAAAAGTTAAGGATAAGACGAAAAAACCATTACCGAACAATGCTGTGCCTAAAACTAATGCAGCAGCCGCATATGCGGCGAAGGCGAATAATATTGGTGAGAACTTAGGTGAGTTATATTCATTTTAGAATAAGTAGACAAAATCTTCTTTTGTACAGTTGTTGTTGAAAGTGCTGGTCTGGGGAAACTACCAGCAGCAGCTGATATTATTGCAGGCACAAGACATTTACGTTTTGTCTATGGAATGGTATTCCTTGTGGGCAGCTGGACCCATTATTACTTTTAAGCTGCTGTTAAGAGCTTTCTTATTGAAAAGATAAACTACACTGACTGAAAGTTTTCTGTTTCGGCATTTACAGTAGTATCTCTTATTTGAAGTTGTGCCTGGTAAAAAAAGTTCAACTACGAATGAAATGATGTATATTTGAAGACTATTGGACATCGGCCACAAAAATAAAAAGCAAACCTTGCCCTTGCAGCCAGCAGCGCGCGCGGCAAGCCGGGCAGCAAGCGCGGCGGCGGCGGCGGCGCGGGCGGCAAGGCGGGCGCGCGCGCGGCGCCCCCCAAGAAGAAGAGCGCCGCGCCCGTGGCCGCGCCGCCGCCGCACGTGCCGCCGCACCCCGACACGGACGACGAGGACCAGGCCAAGCCCATGTCCTACGACGAAAAGCGACAGCTCTCGCTCGACATCAATAAGCTGCCCGGTATGGATCTTTTACACTCATTTATTTTTATATGCCCACAACAGGCTAACTGTTTCGATATTTGTTCTTTTTGACTAATACTGATTGAGCATTTCATTACTTTTTTCAACAGGTGACAAGCTTGGCAAAGTAGTCCACATTATACAAAGTAGAGAACCCTCCTTACGAGACTCTAATCCGGACGAAATTGAAATAGATTTTGAAACTCTAAAACCGTCTACTCTTCGGGAACTGGAAAATTACGTCGCATCATGTCTTCGAAAAAAGACACGTAAGCCTTATTGTGAGTTGATCCGACATTATTTACCTTTACCTTTTCCTATGTTTTCCTTTACCCTTTACCATCTTCTCATTGTGTCTAAAATATTTAACCTGTGCAGAAACTTACCTTTACGGATATTTGCATCCGCACCCATTTGCGGAATAATAGCATTAATTCAGATATCTGCGTCCCCATCCGCATCTGCATCAATGAATGCGGAGCTTTTACGGTTGCGGATTTATGTATGCAGCAAGTAACGAGTTTAAAAAAAGTGGGCGGGGCGAAATTGAAAAAATTATCTGACCAATATCGCGCGTGCTCACATTCACACATTGGCGGCAAGATCCCGCAGGTTTTGTTTTTGTTATCGAGATCTTTAAAAAAAACCGGAAATCCGTATCCGCGTGAGCGGATGGATGTGAACTTATAATAATCCGTAACAACCCTGATACAAACCATTCGTTTTCATATCTGTAGATTTGTTGTCATTATAAACTGTATATTAAAACGCATGTAGAACTTGATCTCCTATTTCCAGCTTCCTGACTTCAATGATAAAATCCCTTTCCTTTAACCCTTTGGCGAATAATGTTGGTGATACCAAAATTGTCCAATAAATGTTTTCTATTAATATAAAAGTCAATCGCAAATATATTAATTACACTTGCAGATCGAAAAGTGTCTGGTAAATCAAAGGATGAACAAATAGCAGAAAAGAAACAGGAATTAGAAAAAAGGCTGCAAGATGTATCTGGACAACTAGGAACAAATAAAAAGCAGCAACAGAAAAAAGGTCAGTAATTAGCTCTGTTTAAAATTAAAACACTGGTCTTTGTTAGCGGTGGGTTCCGCCGCTGGTCACACGATAACGGCTGTCCAAAATTAGTTTTTTAACACCTTAATGTCAAATACTGATGCAATTAATACTTATAAATAATATAATAATTGAGATTGCTGTTTAACCGCTTATAAAGACTAAAACCAGCCCCACTACACTAGGGAAGTTAAAAAAAATAGGATCTAATTGAGTACAACTAAGCGGGATTACAATGTAAAACCTCTGAGTTAAACTCCCTCTGAGTTAAACCTCTTCATACTAAAAAGTTAATTTGCATAATTAACTTTTTAGTATCAAGAGGTTTAACTCAGAGGGAGTTAAATCGCGGACAGTCAGACAAGCTTGACAAAACCATAAGGGTTCTTTTGCTATGTAACTCAAAGGATAAAGCTGGAAAATTAATTAGACCAATTTCATTTGCGTTCTCGACGTATTAAGATATTGAGTGAGTGTAACCGTACGTTGATTGTCGGCAGAGGGTTGTAAGGAGGCGCTGGGCGGCGGCATATCGTCGTCGTCGAGCTCGTCCGACTCGTCCAACTCATCGTCGAGCACGGACACCAGTTCGTCGGACAGCAGTGATAGTGAAGCAGGTTAGCCCACATTGCCGACGACTTACGTAATCAATACTATCATTTCGTTTACAGACAGACACAAAGTATAGCACTGAGTGGTACCCTATTTGTACCATATGATGTAAATTACAGTTATTAGTAATAGATTTTAATGATACTTGCATTTAAATTAAGATGGATATTTCACTTTGTATGAATATGTTCAAATGCTTGAGATATAAATAGATTTAGGTTACTAGCAATTTTTCTTAAAGACTTCAAAGACGGAAATATAAGTTTTTTACCTTTGCCAGTATTTTTTAAAGATATGACCGAACACAATGTTTTTTATTTAAAATGTGAAATGCAATTTTAACTGTTAAATGTGTTTCTAGTCTGAAATTGATGTCAGTGGCAGAATGAATGATAATGGAATGACCATGGGAAAGTTGCTTGAGTGAGTTAACATCTGGGAGAAATTATGTGTAGGTGTATTATAAGCATGAAGTTAATTTTCTAAAACGACATCTTGGGGCCAAGGGTGACCCACAATATATTTATAATATAGTATTTATTTATTTAAATCTCTTTGTTGAGGATTTAACACATTTTTTATTTTATTGGCAGTTTTTTTTATTTTTTTCTCATTTGTTTATAAATGAGAGTGGAGTTTGCCTCCATCAAGTACTTTATTAGATTACGTACGACACGAAAATGATAGCAAGTCGGCTGAACGCCTGCCGCGCCCTCGAGTGTGTTCATGGCGATTGTGAATGTTTGAATAAGGCAACAACATTCACATTCCTCTAAATTACAATGCCCATGAGCATACTCGACGGCGCAAGGCTTAACGGAAGTTCTCGCGCCAAATAAACGCGCCCATAGGCAATATTGGAAGGATGATGTGAATATTATGTTCTGTTTTGTTTCATTTAAATTAGCCAATATGCATGAAGAAAAGAAATGTTAGCCATAGTGTGATTGTGTTAGCTAATTGAATTGTTGAATGGGGATATCAGGTGCTAAAAGAAAACCACAAGATGACAGCTAAGATTGGGTTTATTTGGCACCACCATGGAAACAAAATAAAATAATGAATATCCCCAGTACTGTGTAACATATTGTTTGTGTTGAAAGTATGAGTGTGATTACTGTGGTAGTAATTTTGAGTAAACATTATTTTCATAACTGTGATATTGGAGAGGGATACCACCTGAAGTTTGATTCAAATAATATATAATTCGAGTCTATGCTGTGAAATATAAGAAATGTTGGTAAAGGCACAAAAACAGTTGTTAGTGAGGGAGGAGAAGCCAGCTTTGGTGTTCACTGATACTATGATATTGGTGCCGGTAAGAGAAATGTTAATTGGTTTGTTTTCATGAACCAATAGGAAATACCTTTTCACATTAATATTTTTTTAACTATATCATGTCCTCAAACGCGATGTTATTTCATTTGCATCCTTGAAGTTTCGATCTCTTTTTATGGATTATTATTGGAAAGTTCAGATCTCACGGTTACTAATTGCTTTTGAGTGTGAAATTTAAACCCACTTAATATTGATTGAGGCTTGAAAAGTATAATAAGAACAAGGATAGATAGTAGTGTCGGTACGTCCAGTGTTGCGAAGCGAAGAGGATCTCCGAAAGCAGCTGGCGAGTCGAGCGCAGCAGTAGGGACTATTGCAAACAATTGTGTAAGGACGGATACCAACTTAGCAAGCAAAATTAGCCCCAAGATGGACTCAGTTCTCATTTTGTTACAATGGAGGATGTATTTTTGTGACATGTGTAGTTAAAAATTTATTTGATTGAAAAGGTATGTTTTATTGGTTTAATGCTTGATACACTTGGATGCTTGCTCTCAAAAATTTCATGTGACGTGTGAATCAAAATTGTCTATATAAACATAAAAAATACCTAAAGCTGGCCTCCTTCCTTCACAAATTGTTTGCAAACTTTGTTATTGATTCTCGTGGATTTACATACTTTTATAATAGTAAGCAAAATGTTATGGGCACCAGGATTGTTCCTTGTATCTATCAGTGCAATATCAGCACATAAGCTTGACAAGCATATAATTTTATTTTTTCGATATATCTCAGTTCGTTTATAATTTGTTACCATAAACTGACTATTAAGTATCTATACCTATTTGGCATTCACTCTTTGAAATTTTATAATTTATTTGTCACCTAAAATCATTGTTTAAACAAAGTATTTTGGAGTTTTGGTTACATGAGCCAGTTCTAGTGTATCAAACATAAGAGAATGAGTGAATATGTAAATGAATGTAGTACCTTTTTGGTTGCCTGATAGATATCAAAACAAAATTTTGGTTCTAATGTAGGTACTACGATGAAAAAAAAAACTGAGCATTGTAAAGAATAAGTGATGTAAAGATGCGGATATTTTATCCGAGTTGTAGTCTCATGTTTGGTTGTAAAAACTCGAGCCATTAAGTCTTCAACTAAATCTGAACAAAATAATGTTTCTACTCATTTGTATATAATTATTTTCTGTAACGCAATACGCACTGTAAACCAGTGTCTTGAATATTGGATTACATTACGTTTGTAATTTTAGTTATTTTTTTATGACAAGATTTAGGTCACTAATCAAGGTTTAATGAAAATATTTCTCTTTGTTCGCATTCTGGAGCAAATCAATTTTAGTGGTTCTTTTTCGTCCCATTTGTTTGTATAATCGAAAATTTTACAAATTTAAAGAAGCATAGACTAGTATTTCTCAAATCTTGTAATTTATTAGGTTGAAAGAGGCCTAAAATAAATTTTATACTGAATACATTACACTTTTTACTGGGCATGTTAAACCGATTTTGAAATGTTGTAAATAAATTATTATTTGTCAAAACATCACATTTATTGATTAACCTGCTTGGTAAAATGTTGATCATTTTGCTTGTTTACTTATGTTTTATTGTCCTCTTATTTAGAAAGTTTTACACTACGCATATGTACCTATGTTTTATTTTAGATAATATATTCACATTGAGTAGCTCAATTGAATCAGACTAGAACAATTAGTATTTTAAATTTTGTTGGATAATGCGAGAGTATAAGTGGAGTAACTTCCCAATGAAATCACTATAAACAATAGTCCAATACTTACATAGTATATATTTTTATCAAGTACAATTTGCAGGTTGCTTCAAATCTATAGTATAAGTTAGTATGTAGTAAACATAATATTTTATCTAGAAGTCCCTTATTTTGTCCACAACGAGACATGGGAAAAGAACAAAAAGTTTACGATATACATAATGATTTTTTATTTTGTCAAAATAGAGATCAACTGAAAAGACTTGCTCATTTTGGGGCCCGTTAGATAAAAATGGACAAATCTCATTAGTTAAAGTTCGTTTAATATTTATCAATATTATAGACAAAATATTTTATAGTTAGAATTAAAAATAAAACAAAACTTACCAATTAAAATTCAATACAGAAATGTTTTGACTAATCTAACAGGTTCTAAAGTGCAGCAAACCAATTCAACTTATTTCATTTTAAGCGAATAGTATGTATGCTTGGTGCAATTAGTTATTTGAAGACAACATTTTGTTGTCATGTTAATGTAGAGAGTTGACATGTAAACAAAAACACCATGTGTGGAAAATTTTATGTAAGATTGATTTAATCAACTCATGACTTAAAATTAATAGATGTAAGAGTGAGTGGAAATAAACTTTGTATATATTTCAATATATAACGATTTAAGTAAATCTCTTAAGTAATTTATATTGAATTTCATTTGGCTGCCCTGAGATCTGAACAGTAAACTAGTAATTCATGTTATATTTGATAGAAGCATTTATTACAAATAGTGTTTACATACTATTTTAATACAACAGTGTGGTATCAGTGAACATAACTAACTACTAACTTTGGCTTCTCCTCGCATTATTTTCTTTTACCTTGAAGAATGAGTGGTTACTGGATCGTGATGCTGTATCTCAAGTTAAGTATACATTCGTGCAGTAGTAGGTTAATTTCGTGGTTCGCAATCCATTTTGTGCATCGTTATTTCGTTACAGGTACGGGCCCCAGTAGAACGCCAAAAAAGAAAGCGAAGAAGCAGCATCAACACCCACCGCAAACTGTAAATATTAGTTTTATTATGAAATATGGATATGAATACAATAATTTTACTACATAATTATTTGTTTATGATATTGGACGTTTATCGTTTGTAGCAGAAACCCGTGCCTTCGGTGACAGTAGCGACGCCCGTGCCCGCGCCCGTGGCCGCGCCGGCCGTGGAGCTGGCGGCGCCCGCGCCGGCCGACGTGAAGCCCGCGCCGCCCGCCCCGGAGCCGGCGCCGGCGCTGGAGCCCAAGGAGCCGGTCGCGCCGCCGCCCGTCCCGCTCGCTGTGCCCGCGCCAGCGCCGACAATACCTGTTAACATTATCCCCGACTCTTCCATCGCGCCCATTGTCCGCGACACGGAGGACCAGAAGCTTATTCCTAAAATTGAACCTCGAAATGGTCTGGATAAGGTTGATCCGTCTCAATACATTGATCCCATTGAACGGTCATTGGCTAGTCTCGAACGAAGCCTTAAGGCAGATGTGCCTATGGATGTTAGTGTTGGAGTATCAGAATCGTCAATGCGTCTCGAGGAAGAGTTTTCACTACCTAAACCTCAAATGATGCCAGATGCTGCCCATCAGAACTTGATGGCTCAACTAGGTGGTTTGACGGAGGTGGCCCGTGTGCCTGAACAGATTAAAACTGAAATGTACCTTCCACCTCACAACGGGTTTGTAGACAAAATACCTCATGAACGCGAGATGTTGCGACCCGAAATAAATCCTATTATTCCAGGCATGACCGGTGTTCCACCCATGCCGTCTATATTTGACCCCATACCTTCACCACAGAGCGTAATTTCTCAGTCCCATCACAACATGCAGAATCCACCATGTCTAATCACACCTGCTTCGAAAAAAGAAGATGTGAAGCCTTTGCTCACACCAAAACCAATCGAAGACCTTATGGGAGTTCCAAATATGGTTTCCAATAATATGTCCGACCGAGCTAAATATGAAATGGAGAAAAAAATGGAAGACGCGAAAAATACAAACTTTGCTCAAGCTTTCAAACTCAAACAAGAACAAAACTTAAAAAATGCGAGTTCGTGGTCGTCTCTGGCGCAGGCTGGAAGTCCACAGAGTATACCAAACATGGGTACTAACCATCAAATAAAACAGAAACCTGTCATGGATAGTTTTCAAGTAAGTGTTATTGTATTGTTTTATTGTTACTAAAAATAGCACAGGATGTTGCTCAGTAAAATGCAAATTGTTGTAATTTTTTGCAGGCGTTTAAAAAACAAGCTAAAGAGAAAATTGACCGCCAAAGAGCTCTTATAGAACAGCAGGAGTTACGAAAAAAAGAACAAGCTGAGAGAGAAAGACAGCGGCAGGAAACAGAAAGGCGACAACCAGATGAAGAAAAAATGAGGTAAATTAAGTATTTGTTAAAATGCTACTAATGCCAAAATTAATAATTTTTAAATTTTGAAATAACCTGTAAAAATGTATACAGCGTATTTTTAACTGGGAAAAAGAAAAAATGTGTGAAACCACGCACAGTTCCGTAGTTGGAATGAATATTTAGGTACGCGTGCACAGTATTGAGTTTATCGACTGCAAAAATAAGTTTGTCTTCTAAGTAGTTTCTAAAATACTGTCGAAAACGAATACTGTTGTAAACGAAAATATCTCAAAAAGTTACTAATAATAATGCACACCGTGTCGATTCACAGAGTGGGAGCAGGCGTGCGCAAGGTGGAGAGCGCAGAGGTGGCGTCGCCGCGCGTGTCGCCCGTGGCGCGCGCCTCGCCGCCCGCGGCCGCCGCCGCCGCCGCCGCGCCCGACAAGCCGGCCGCGTCCGAGCGCGAGCGGCTGCGCCAGCGCGAGCAGGAGCGTCGGCGGCGCGAGGCCGTGAGTACACCTGGCTACTACTACCGGCCGCACGCTTATTCTGCCAGCCAGTGTTGGCTCAATCAAGTCACAAATTATATCTAGTTATTTTTGTCATGACTAAATCATCGGATGTGTATGAACATGTTCATATAAACAAAAGTGAAGTGTAAAAGGTGTGTTAGTGTTAGTAATGACAAAATAACAGCTTTTCACTAAATGCGTAGGAAATTTGTCATTCTGTCTGTTTGTTCCGGCTAATCTCCCAAACGGCTAGACCGATTTTGACAGGACTCACTAACCGATAGCTGATGTTTTAAGGGGATTATCGGATTTTTGAAAAATCAATATTTCCAGCCGGATCTGACCCATATATAAAAAGAAAACACCATTCGATAGTGTCATTAATAAGGATCGAATTCTGGTAAATGACATACGGAAAACTCAGGAAAATGTTTTATTTTAATAAACTGCTTCTTATTTCAAAATCAACATGTCCATTGCTGGCTAGAAATGTTGATTTTTCGAAAAAACAATGATGCAGTTTTTGTTTTCATCAAAATCCAGCCAGCAGACTCCTTTTCGCTATTCCTCAGAGATTCAGTTTTAGTCATCCACGCCCACTTGAAAAATTCACCCTGTATACACCGATAATATAGAGAACGGCCCGTCCGCGTCCCGGGCCAGATATGTGGGTCAGATCTAAAATAAAAAACAAAATTGAAGTAGAATACACGGATTTTTCGGATTTTTGGATAAGCCGGATTACATTCCCTAGATATTCCCGCCCCTGCACCGCACGGTCGAGGCCTTGGTAAAACATCTTACACAAAACCTTGAATATACTTCAAACCTTTCTCATGAATAACGCCGTCCATTGGTGAAAACAGTATGAAAATACGTTGCACGGAGTTCAGACGGACAGAAAGCGGGGGGACTGTGTTTTATAATATAGTGATGTAGTTTTACATCATTGCTCTGTGTAAACCGGCCGTGAGAGCCAGAATGATCTAAGTTAACTGGCGTTGGGAACTCCAGCTGACTGGCAAAAGGCACAATATCCCATCTCGAAACTGTATTATTGTTCATGAAATAAAATTTGTCGTAATTGTTTCAGATGGCGGGTCAGATAGACATGAACATGCAAAGTGATTTGATGGCCGCGTTTGAAGAATCACTGTAATGTGCTTTAAAGAGGACACTAATAAATTGTACATATGAGTATATAAATATTAATTTTACGTCAATGCAATCGATAATTATGGTGATAGTATGACACCGAAGTGAGTTTGTGATCGTTTAGTGCGTGAAACAGTTGACTAACATGTGGTTAAGTGCTGTGAATAGGTATACTTAAACTGTTGTAACGTCATTATTGATTTCGTGGTCACATATTATGGGCCTTTACTAGAGGGTTGCATTTTAATTAAAATTAACTTGTATTATAAGTTTGTATGTAAGGTCTTAAAGGTAAACAACTCTCTTTACATTCGTAAGTCTATATTTATATTTCGTTTTAGATTCGTCTTCTTCCTTCCATAATTGTTTTATAGTGTCTACTAATGACGATAGAATGGTAGATTGAAATTGGAAAATCAACATGTTTTATGTAATTGGTAAATAAACAATCAAATAAACGATGAAATCTGTTACGCGACTTCACACCATTTCTCATTGCATCGCTGTATTATTTGAATGTTTCGAAAACAACAGTAAATGTTGATGCTTAGAAATTAAATAAAAATAATTAAAGTATATAATGCCATAATATTACAATGTCGCTTTTAATTCAACGTGCAATGGGTGACGGCGTGGGTTTATATTTATTAGTAAATGGAATTTCTGTTACGTATTCGATTTTCGATAAATATTGCTTAATGTTAGTAGATTTTTTATCAGTCTGTCATGGAAAACAGATCAAATGTCATACATTTGATTTGAAATATATTTATTTTACATTGGAATATGTCTTTTTGTGTTTGTAGATAGAATAACTCCAGTGCAAATGTAGTAAATTTTAAACAAATTAATTCTGCATACGAACTCATAATAATGAGAATATAAATAATAATACAAATCTCCACAAAAACATTGTATATTGTTAAGCAACTTTTTAATTTCAGCCATTTACTTCTCGAATTCGAAATCAAATGTAGATATGAAGTAAAATATATTGACATTCCATATTGTATATATGTTGTTTAAATTGTTATTTATATTTTATTTTCGCCAATTTGTGCAGCTTTGGGCATTTTTGACAAGGCATAGTAAACATAACTGTGTCACTGAATGTTATGAGAGGTTCACTATAGTAAATTATGCTTATATAAAATATAAGCACAACGAAGTGTTTCTTATAAACGTACCAAATTAAACTGTTTAACGTATGTGCACATTATTTTCTTGAAGTCGGTATAGTCTTGTATTAATTTATTTTGGATCTCATTCTATTGAACCCTATTTTGCAGGCCTATTTTTCTATTGGCAAATACACAGGGCCCCTTAGTTCCTGCCTGATCATCAATCATTATCCGATATTACCGATAAATATATTTATTTTCCAAAAATCCAACGACGATAATTACTGGCTACAAATATGTAATACTAATAACTTACATTTATCAGCTTTTTATAAGGGGCCTAACATACACTGGCAAGTTTGTCTTGCTGCCTCTAGGTGATTCTCCTTAATTATTTCAGTTTCATATCTTAGCTTTCAATTATCCTAAAGTGCCCAGGGCCTCCAATAGGTTAAAGACAACGATGTCGAGGTACGTGTCAGAAAAGCGCCCGGCACATTATTGTCATGACGCTAACGAATCTGCTTAGAACCACGTCATATCACAAGTTTTGATTGCCTAACACAATGAATGAAAGCAGGCGTCATGACACGACACAGCACAGTACTTGAAAATCCCTCAGGAGCTGAATGTCTGTTGGCTCGATTTTTGCGATTAAAATCTGTCGGCATCGGTCGGTCTGCTTATTTCAAACATGAAAAAAAAATCTACTGCAATTGTTAGTTGTAATTTCTTTTTTCGTTTAGGCGATTTTCACCAAGGAAACTGACCGCTTGTTTAATATCCCCAGTTTTGTGATTTCATAAAATCAAAACCTAGGTTATAATCATCGCACGACCAATACAAGCCAATAGACACCTCATTTATTCAAATCTGTTTAGCCGAATGCGTCGAGCTGCTGTCTGCTATCGGGCGTCTGCTGCTGTCTGCTATCTTGTAAAAACATGAGAAACTTGCTGATTTACTTTATAATAGACTACACTAATACGTAAATAGTCAAGAATACTTTAAACTTTTCTAGAAAATCTTAAGTCGGCCTGTTAACAATTTTACATAGTCAAATCGCTGGCATATCCGTGGAGCATCATTTTTTTGTGATAAAACCAAACCAGCATTGATGTGTGTGCTTGTCCTGAGGGGCCCCTTCATATGCTGACATCTCTTAGAGGCGCGCGTGGAACATATACGCGCCGTACGGCACGAGTCTGGTGCTGATCGGACGGTGAGTCACCCATTACTCACCGTCCGCAGACCCGCGCCTACGGTGGCCGGGAGTCGTCACGTGGCTCCCGACGCCCGGGGCGTCTCCTGAGTCCTGGGACGGGAGGACCTTTCTCTCTCCCATCCCGCCACCTCCTTCGCGAGCATGACTTTTTCGCAGAAGGAGGTGACTGCCTCCCACTGCCTCTCGCCCCGGACCATGGCTTGCACCAGGGCCGGGCGCAATAGGAGCCATGATATGATAATGTATATCATAATTATTATGACTCCTATTATACACGTGGACGGGGAACGAATGCTGCTCATGCCGATCCAGAACAGTGTGTTGCTTTGCTTTCGTCGATTCGATGCGGCGATGGGAAGAAGCTATCCTTCACACGGCGTATGAGGGTGAGAGAGTTTTAATGATTCTAATGATTATAATTCTGTAAATACTTGCTACGCCCGGGAATCATATTTTGATTCACAATGTGAATCGATGTTTGTCATGCATCCTAACACTGACCTGCAAATTACAAAAAAACTTATGAAAATTTGAATTTCGCGGTCTAACCTGGGGGCCTTTTTTTAAGGCTGGGAAATCATCCAATGACTTCTCCCGCTCTGGGTGGAGCGGAAGGTAGTGTCACACTCTTACTGACTATAACCCATCCATGTTCCTTCCTTAGCCCTTTATGTTCCGGGGTAGCGGTAACCCTTTTGGATAATCCCGCTTACAACCTGGGGGCCTACCATAAACTTAAAATATTTGGCAAATGCAGAATATTTTAAAAGTTGACCGCTGACCTGCATCATGTCATTGAGCTGGATTAAAAACAGACTTTCTAAAATACTTTACCGGTTTTAATAGAAATGAAATAAGTTTTTATCAGCATTTTATTTTAATTAATTAAAAACTTACAGCTATCCAAGTTTTTCAATCCTTTGCAGCACACTCATCACAGAATTTAGATTTTCAGACACTTCAGTCCACATTTTTAAGTCATTTTCAGAGCTTTTATTGCAGTCTAAAGCAGTATCTATGATATTATACAAAAAATCTCACAGTTTTCAATAGTTCGTAAGAAACTCGTCTTGAAGCCATAGTCTCAAAAGACGCTCTTTGCCTACCACTCACAGACACGGCCACAAAACTAATATCTGTATTGCTTTGAGTTAAAACTTTAACTTTACCTATCTTTAAAGTTAGCATAAAATAATCCACTTGAATTTCAAAATCGCCCCGTAAATTGTACATTGCCCTTTGACATGTAGGCACTTAATTCGTTCGAAAATAAAAGTGAAGTGTTAACTTTTAATTTTTTGTGGCTAACGTTGGCTCTCATTAATGTTAAATTCCTTTTTTGCCACGGAATAATGTTTCTATGACCACTCTTCTTATTTTAAACTGTTATGATAAAAAAGAAACTGTTACGGTAAAGAATTTTAGAACGTCTGTTTTTAATCTAGCTTGCTTACTAGAGACTATGTAGCAGGTCATCGGGAAATATTCATGGTACAAACACAAAACCCTTCAGGTTAACTTTCTGAGTTGAACTGCCTTGCACTTGGCAAATATTTTATCGTAGGTTCCTAAGAATCAAAATAAATAAAATACTTACTTGAAATAAGTTACTGACTTCAAAATTTATTTGCAAAGCTAGCTCGTTAAATTGCAGGCTGACTGGAGGTGACAGCTACAGTTTAGCCCGCGAAATTCAAATGTTCATGCGTTTTTTTGGCAATTTGTTGGTCAGTATCAAATTTCAAAATGTCTGATGGCTTCTCATGTGCTGAGACGTGGACGTTCACGCAGTAGGCTGTGTGCAGGGTGAGAGTTGCACACAGCCGTGGAGCGTTCCATGCTTGGAATAACGCGTAAAGACCAAGTCTCAAACGTTGAGAGCCGCATACGCACGAATGTTTGCGATATTGAAAAACGAGTCATGGAACTCAAATGGAGTAGGGCAGGACGCTTGGCAAGGCTCAGTAACACAAGTACAAGGAAGGAGTAAGGCAGTGACCCGAGTGGCGTCCAATGACGGGAAGTCGAAGCGACGCTTCGACTTCCCGTCATTGGACGGCGAGATGGGCTGACAACATTGTAACTGTTGCGGGTAGAACTTGGATGAAGCTGGCTCAGAAATGTAAAAGAGCTGGTAAAGGAAGGAAGGTAGGTATTTTGTGTTTAGAGTACTGATTATTTTTACCAAATATGGGAGCGATTAGAGATGGTTAACCAACCCGGCCCGACCAGTGCCAAATAAAGTACCTAATGGCGATTTGAATAATTAGTTGAGCATAATCAAAATTGGAAGGGGTCTAGCCATAAACCGCAGCAGAAGGAGGATAGCTCTGTTTAGACTGTTGCAGGGTTGGGGATTTATACAGCACTGTTCGTGTGGATCAGAATGACGGGTGTATTTCGTTCATTCCCATTAGTTCGATTCATTAGTTCGATCGTCGAACTAGTGAGAATTTTTTTTCTCATCTGTTCGACCGTCGAACTAGTGAGAACTTTTTTTCTCATTTGTTCGACCGTCGAATTGATTAGATTTAAAGATAGTTCTACTACATTTAAATGTTTTACTAATTTCGTAATAAAATAATAAACGCTTGGTTCGTAAAAAAATATATATTCGTGTACTATTTGTACATCTATAGCATATCTTTGATCAATTATACAGTTGAAAAACTTATAAATTATAAGCTCGCTTCCTCACCTATCAAAAAATAATGTAATAATGAAATATTAAACGTAATCTAATATTTTTCTGTCTTGCTTATCTCAACAAGCTTAACCAGAAAGAACAAAAATTAGTTTATATGTATAATAAATAATCAAAAATCAAATGAGCGTTTTTTATTTTATTACGAAATTAGTAAAACATTTAAATGTAGTAGAACTATTTTTAAATCTAATTAATTCGACGGTCGAACAAATGAGAAAAAAAATTCTCACAAGTTCGACGGTCGAACAGATGAGAAAAAAAATTCTCACTAGTTCGACGATCGAACTAATGAATCGAACTAATGGGAATGAACGGTGTATTTACGGGGTCCTCACTATCACTCTTCTATTAGCAGGAAGTATCTATTTTTATACGTGAGAAAGATCGCAGCAATGTAGGTGGCATTCTGTAGTTAGTGCCTACTCTCACGAGAAAAAGGCGTGGGTCGTATGTATCCGTCCGCCGTTACGCCACTCTTGCGCTACTCCGCAGAGCTGTTACGGTGCGCCCGGCCAAAATTGTGCCATTTCTCTGCGTTGACTAAAACTACGATATCTCTGAAATCCTTATTTCAAGACAGGGTTTGTCGAGCTGCGAGAAAGTTCTCGCAGCTTGACAAAACCCTGTCTTTATAATTGTTATGAAATAACCTATCTGATTATTTATAGTTTAGTACAGTTTTATCTTTAAATCTATTGTTGATTTGAAGTTGAAAGTAGGGTGAGCTACTTGACGGTGAGTAATGGGTAGCTCACCGTCCGATCAGGACAAGGCCCGTGCCGGACGGCACGTAGGTGTTCCACGCGCGCCTCAGGGATGTCAACATTAGCGAAAGGGCCCCATTAGGGTCGAAACCTGCCGGATAAGCGGGATTGTCCGAAAGGGTTACCGCTACCCCAGAACATAAGGAGCTAAGAATGGAACATGGATAGCTTTAGTCAGTAGAGTCTGACACTCCCTTTCACTTCACCCAGAGCGGGAGCGGTTGAGCTACTTTTCCTACATTTTCGTACAAGTCCGTCATATTAATAAAATAAAAGCACGTTTTTCCAAAAAATTTTAATTTACATAATTATAAACACATAGTTTTACAAGAATCAACACAAAGAACAGACATAATACATATTTTACATACTGCAAGCTAAACAAAAACTCTGCTCAGGTAGTCGACCCGTACGCCGAACAAAAAAAGGGTAAGTATGTTTACATATTCATTCCGGGAACTCTGTAAGCCAAGTGGCTAATCATAGTATCTTATTACATAGTTTGGTACACAATCTTATCACAGACAATGTTTTAGCTGTTGCAATTGTTTAACTTAGGAACTATGAGTCACAATGGAAATACAGTAGAACCCGTTTAATACGATACGCCATTTTGCATCAGTCCCTGCAACTTGAGACATGTTTTCATACATTCTTTAACGCTTAATACGATTCGTCATCCCGTTTAATACGCCTAACGCCAACACATATTACCTCTGCGGCAGCCGGCAGCGGCCAGCGGACTGACTGAACTGCGGCGACCGCACTACAAAAGTTAAATTACGTTGAAAATCTTGTAATTTCTAATGCCTCAAAATCTTTTTGTCAAACTAAAATAAGTGATTATTTTAAATAACGTGATAGATACACGGCACTTTATATAACGTACATAATTTTTAAATTTACAATTCAATACCTAATATTAAGTCATTGACTGCCACGCAGCAGACACAAAAGAAAAACTATTGTTTGTCGGACACACGGTGACCGCGTTGGCGTTCAACGTGTTAATACATACGTACCTATGTAGTAGGTCCGTTTTTTATTTTCCTATATCCCGCATAATACGCTTTCCCGCTTAAGACGCGTTTTTGGTTGAGTCCCTGTGTAATCGCCTTAAACGGGTTTTACTGTACTTCAAAAACAGCTCTAAAAAAGTCGCTCTTATAGTTTTTATCACAGAGCAAGTACTATTGCATTTATTGGAAATCTTATTTTATAATCCACATGACGATGATATTTACTAATGGAAAAATAGAACACAATGTTGCTTGGCAAAAACATTTACAAAATCAACAAATAAAAAACAGAAAACAAGCCATTTCAGTACAAGAATTCCAAGTTCACAATATAAGTACGATAGCAACTAGTAGGGTGTGAGTCTCTCTAGCAGGCCCCAACGAGATTTATCAACAGGTGATAGCTTTTCATAAATACATTATTTTGTACATAAAGAAAATAAATAAGATGTATTTATTTTTATTGTTATTATACTTTCAGATCGCCCAATAGTGCTCGGTATACCTAAGTTAGAAACTAAATATTATGTACCTTTCAAATCCAAAATTTCGACTTTCTGTGAGCTATACTTCAGAAGATATTCGTTATTTAAACAAACTTCCAGTCAGCCTTTTTTAAATACTAGGTACTCATTTATATCACACAATAGTGTTAGGAGCTTGATTCTATATATTTTGTACCTTACAAATCCAAAATGTCGACTTTCTGTAAGCTAGACTTCAGAAGATATCCGTTATTTAAACAAACATCCGGTCAGCGGGCCCTACTCTTTTAAATCATACAATAGTGTTAGGTGCTTGAAACTATTATGCATCTTACAAATCCAAAATGTCGACTTCCAATGGGCTGCATAAGATATTCGTTAATTATAAAATTAAAAAAAAATATCAACGCACATCACGCTAATAGATAAACATGATCATACTACACGGGTAGGATTACTTTTTTAAATATGAAAATCGAATCAATTTTTTGACAAAAAAAAAAAAAATTATGACTTGTTCAACGCACATCACGCTAATACATAATTGTAATTTCTATTTCATATTTGTCCGCCGTTAACGGCAAAACATAGAGATCGCTGTACCTATTTATTTATAACACCCATTTTTATACCTATGTTTTACAAATAAAACTTTGACTTTGATCCTACAATTCGCCCATGAAACGAGTTGGTAGGGTAGGGTAGGTAGTTAGGGTAGGTATCATAGTTAGGACAGAACAACGTCTGTCGGGTCAGCTAGTATACAATATATAGAAACAATAATACAAAGAAATAAATATATTTATCATAGCTTATTGATGAAGGGACAGAATGGGAACACAGGAAGACCTAGGGGGAAGACATAGCTTTGTTGCAACCAACACAGTATGTATGGACCTGTTTGTGCCAAGACACGTTAGCGCACTTCCGCCGTTGGAGTTTGTTGCAACTGAAGTCCAAATGGATACCCAGCCAAGTGGTGGAAGAGCACGTCGTAGTGCGTATTCTGGTGCATATTCGATGTGGTTGCATGCTGGAAGATAGGGGGAGAGGAGCGATGTTTGGAAAGAAGAGCTTTTACGAGATAGATACGGAAGTTGCGATGGCTTAAAGAAGAAAATTAATGGCGATGAATGATGATAAGAATTGAGAACGGAGACGTTCAAGAGTCTCCGGAATAGTTTGTTGTACCAGACCTTTGTTCGTTTCCGCTCGATAGGCAACATGGCCAACAACTGATCTTTTTTGTCAGGTATACAGAATACGTCAGGCGTTACCACAGATATAGATAGACATAGATAACGCAAGAGCAACTACTTCGCGTGCCTAGCTTACGTACAAAAATCGTAAGTGGTCACTTTCGCGCTCAGTCTACAGTCTCTATAGACTTTCAGCGTACTGCTGGCTGGGTGCAAGGCGGGGGTAGAGCGAGGGGGGCGCCGTACGCGGCGGCGTCTTTGAATCGATTTGATTTTCCCATCACTAAATAGTGCTTGTGACGTCATAATAGGTAGTCAAAAAATGGCACGCTTGGTTTTCATACAGATCGTGATACTTGCGTTATCTATATCTGTGGGCGTTACATTCCAGTATTCCTAGATGCGCGACTGGACCACAACCCCCATCGCAATAACTACACCGAAGTAAACGTACAACTCGTCAGCAGTTGTCATGCCACTTGCGCATGCGGCTATTGCGATAGAGGGTGTTGGCATCGAGCAAACAGGATTTCAGCTGCTGAGCGTATCTATTTGTCTCCGAGGCAATGTACTCCATAAATTGACAATTCCATAATATTATGCCAATGAAAATCTTATATGGGTCGACATAGCTGTCGGACCTAAATTGTCGTGAAAACATTACCCGTCTCGATTCAGGTGGAATCGGAAAATTCGAAAACGGTTTCCAATCAAATTCATAGAGATCCCAAGACTGGTCCATCGTGCTTGGGGTAACATACGGGATGCTGCTGGTGTTGGCGTCCATAGGTGCAGGGCAGGAGCGTCGGTTGCAAGCGGGCCGTCGGCATCATTAATGTCCAGTGGCGTCTCCCTGCTAAGCTCCTCTGCGCTCTTGGAATGAGGTTGCCAGACTTGACCACAAATTCGTCCCTAGCTAAAATAAGCAGTACTTACACAATTAACTACATTTACATTACAATTTACACACCAAAAACCTGAAATAAATTTTGAATGTGAGACGTCATGACGTTTAAAGTAAATACAAATAAAAAAAAAGTCAGTAAAATACAACGCCTGCGAGGTCACACAGGGCGAAGGTGGTGGGGATGAGCTCCGTGGAGGTTGCTCCAGCTTGCTTGCAGGAGCAGATCTGAAAACAAGAATAATTTAAAATTATTCTTGCTAGTGGTAAATGCAACTAGATAAAATTTAGAACTACATACAGTAGCCACCGGCGCTTCCGCTTAGGGTATAGAGCGATCTCCTGGGCCTGACCCACCGGCAGTTGATCAATGTCATAAATTGTCAATCTGAAATACGAAATTCAATTTTTTTTGCGTTTTATTGAGAAAATAATTTGAGTTCTAAGAATAAATATAATTAGGTTGCTTGAAATAAATAAATTTTATTGCAACTAATTTAATATAATGTTAATCTAATCATATTTACATTTAAAAGCTAAATTCATAATGTATAAAAATATACGTAATATGTATAATAATCAAAGAGCATCAAAAAATTCGTCTACATCGCTGTCAACAGGAAACGTACCTAAAAGGCTGGCAGCATTGCCGCGTTGTACGTTGTCAAAGAATCAGCATTGTCATACTGATTGCTGATTCTTTGACAAAAAATAGGCCAGCCCTCTGGTCACATAAGAGTCGATCAACCGCTTGGCGATGTCTCGAAAAACATAGTCGGCACTCGGACCCCAGGGCCCTAGTGTTTCAACCCCAAACTGCTCGAACATATAGTAACAATAAGGTTGGAGTATTAAAAAAAGGTGGGTGGTGGGTGGAAGGTGGGTGGTTTGTTATTTGCGCCGTCTGAGGTTTTCTGCACCTGCAGCGACTGCTCCAGCACAGCCCGCCGTACTATGAATATGGGATGGCGCAAGATTGTGGTCACTCGTTGCATCCCACACCAAAGGCCTACCTACCTTCCAAGGCATTAGCAAGCAAGCCCTTGCGTTCTAAAACAGCTAGCACCTCGGCGGTAAGAACTGTAAGAAGAGCACGACGGATGATGTCATTGATGCTGGCGTGCCGTGCTAACCGGCTTAAATACTCAAAAATAATAACAAATGTTAATTAATAAAAAAAAGCGTTATAAAAGCGTGAGTCCAGCCACAAAGCCATATCACTCAAGCTTGAACAATAAAATAATAATACATGCTCAAGCGTAGAAAAGTTGTAAGAAAAGTAACGATTAAATGCAAAACCAACTCACCAAACAAATAAAAAAAAAACTTTTTTTATGTCGATCAAAACTTAATGGTTTACTGACTGCGTTCTATTACTGTGTACGAAACACAAACAAACATGGCGGCTTGGATGTCACCATTAGCGATGGGTCGTTGACGGTTTTTCCGTTAACGAAACGTTAACGTTGAATTACGTTTCTCAACTAGATAAATTCCTCAACGAGTTAACGTACTACTAATGTCAACATTGTCAACTTGCAACGTAAACTGTTCATTCGTTGCATTAAACGGTTTTTTGATCAAAGCCGTGACGTTCAATTTTAGAAACAATTTGATTCAATGTATCATGTATTGTAAAACGTTTGATTGATGGTTCTACTAAGATGACCTTCCCTTCATACTTTTTCTTCAGGCTTTGGACTGACTGAATAGAGTACAATTAGCTTTAAACCATATTCTACTCAGGCGTATTTAAAAGATCATCTTATTTTATGTACACAAATCAACTATATTTTACAATGTTTTGTTATATATTTTACAATTTTTATTTATTTTACGGTACCCCTTGAACCGGTCCTGAGGTGAATTTACGTTAAGAAACATTATTTTCTCAACTTTTTTGGTGGTCAGTGTCAATCAAAAATATAAGAAAGTGAACTTCATTTCGTTCGTAAAAGTAAACGAACAAACTAGTACTAATTAACCTGTTTCCCTCAAGCGGTACGAGCGGGGCGCGCCGTTCCAGGAATATCGTCATAAGTACGATTCTTAAAATAAATATTTTGAAACACATTGATACATTACATAGTATTCAAATTGTATGACATGACCGTCGCTTGCAATCTATGACGTTATTTTCAAAGTAAGTTTTTTAATTTGATCTGTCAACGCAATGGTCCTTTACGAGACGCAAGTCAAATTCATAAACGTCGTTGAAGAATTCAACTATTCTCCGTTTATTATAACATTAGAAAAATAACGGCTAAATAACGACAGTTATTGTGTAATATTGTTAAATAACTGCACTTTACATTTGTTTTTTAACATGTAAATGGTTAAAAGGTAACATTGTTTCGTATGTAACGTGAAATAACGGAGTTTAATATACGTCTATAAAGACATAACGAAAGGGTGATAACCGTTATTTGTCTAATGTCATAACGAATAGAGTATAGTTGATTCATAAACAGTTAACGTTAATACGTTGAAAGGAGGATAACGGTTGATTGACAACGCCTATCGCTAGATGTCATACATAAACGTCAAATGCTGTCTGTTACAATATCTCCTGGAGATGCGATTTTCGATTACATTTTTACATTTCAATATTTACATTATTTTTTATCGAATTTTACTAATAAAGTGCCTACATACGTAGTAAAGTATCTATATCTTGTTACTAACAACATTTTGCCGCCACTATTAGTATTTTCTCCTCACAACAAGTAGAAATGTATTGCGCGCGAATTTCATAACTATATTTGGTGAAATAAAAAAACATCGGTCCAAAATCTTTATCCAATACACAATGCAGCAATTAAAACCTGTTTCGTACTTACTTTTCACGGTTTTTTAATTATCTCGACACTTTACACATCATATCGGCTTTACTAACACGTCGTGACCGTTTACAAATACGTTATATAGGCGTCTCCACAGACAAAATTGTGTGTATTCCGTAACGAATAATAAATTGTTGTTAGATGTTTCGCATGTGTATGCCTCTCCTAGTCTGTGTAAGTAGTAGGAAAGGTATACATACTCTAGACAGAAAGACGATGTGGTAGCCACTGCCGAAAAGCAATAACATTGAATTTGCCGGGGAATTAAAAGCGATATATGCGGTTCACTAATTAGATACGCACATAATAGGGTACACATATTATCACAATCACTTTTTAATTCTGTGGAACACAATAAAACTTCTAAATATATAATATATTCAGCAATAATAGCGAAAATGTAGGACGAGCTATAATACATACAAAACGTTAAACGACTGACATGCTTTTTTACCAAAGCTAGTAAGTATTAACCTGACTTTACTCGACGAAATTTATTTTTGACATTAAACTAGGTACATAATTAAATGATGTGACATGATAATTATCGATAATATGAACAAAGAGTATTTAATACACATTAAATAATTATGGACATTATGGCTGTAGATGTATACCTAACGGATGACTATTATTAGCTTCTAAAAAAATAGGGTATAATAGAAGGGCGGGAAAGAAGACGCGTGGCGTAGATTTTTTCAACACATTAAATGATCTATCAATAAAACTTTCTAATTAGGACTAAACTTTTCATAATCAGCTAAACCGAAATTACCAAAATTCAAATAATTTAAAGTAAGATAATATTATAACATTGATTGCCTTCCCCTAACTTAAATTCATACAACCACATCACTAAACCAAATAAAAAACAACTCAAATTCGAGCTGCCATTGTTGTTTACATCTTTGGCAAATTTAGAAACACCACAGGTAATAGGTACCTAGGCAATATTTTGCATTAAGACCTGAGCCGAGCATTCTCCAGGAGAGTTCTAACCGACACGCGCTTTTTGACGTACACATCTCAGAGATTTAGTAACGGCTAAGAGGATAAGTAATAAAGGACAATGTAAGTTGTTGTTGTTTAACCTTTTGAACGCTTTTGTCACATATACGTGACAAGCAAGCGCATGCCCTGTACGCCAATGACGCAAATATGTGACAATAGCAACAACACTAAAACACGAAATAAACAATTAAATAATTACTTTAGTGATTATTTAGGTATCTAAAAAGTGTAAGCTCTTGTACGTATTTAATGATATGAAACAAATTAAAACACTATGAACATTGGGAAATAAATTTGTAGCTTGGCGTGAAGGGCACGCACGTGCGTTTATGCTCTGGCGTTCAAATCGTTAATCTAAAAGTATTTAAAATAAAACATCGAAATCCAATTGGAATAATAATATATCACATTCCTTGATCTTACTGTACAACTAGACTACAGACAAGCACTTATATATTATTACATATAACATGTATAGATAGATATTTAAATAAATTCATGTTTGCAAAACGTCTAGCTCAGTCAAATAAGGGTTAAACCTTGGAATGAAAGTCAGAAAGCTGTTTTTTTCACACACACCTTCGTAACGAGATCCTAAAAACGATTGATTGACCTTTAATTTTTGACTCGCTGCCACGAGACCCAATGGTTGATCTTTAAGCAAGTTCTTAGAACACAAGAACGAAGGTCTATGCAAAAACTTGCACGTCAAACGTCTTTCAGACTTTCACTCCGAGGTTTACTCGTCATTTACCCTATTTGACTGTTCTCGTTAAGAGGCGTTAGTGTCCCACTCGATGAGGTATGCGGGCGGCGCGCCGGGCTCTAGGCGCCGCGCGTGCACGTGGCACGTCTGGCCGGCGCGGAAGAACGATTGCACGCTCGACTTCAGCGCAGACAGCTGTTCCGCGTGCATCTCAGCGGCGGTACTGTTAGCTTTGTGAGGGCTCAGCTGTAAACTCTTCACACTGTTATTATTACTAGTATTATTATTCGTATTTCTTCTTGCATTCTCATAATAATTTTTTTCTTGTCTCTGTCTCAGTCTTCTACCGTGAAATTTCACGTTATTGGTGTGTACCTCTCCTTGTGGAGCGACTTCACCGTTTTCGTTTGGGTTTTGAGCAGGCTTGTTGTTGTCATCAGGCAGAGGACATGACTTGTTCAGCTGTAAAAAGGAATGCTATTAAGAATCGGGGAACACAACTTACCAAATTTTTATTGTATGGTTATCAAATGACAGCTAAATATATGTTTTGAAGAATGTACCTGCGGCTGTAGATATTTCCGCGGCCTCCTAAATTTCCTTCTTTTTACCTCTCCGTTAGGCCCGATCACGATGTCCTTTTCGCTAAGCTTTCTTTTCAATGGCCTCACTAGAGGGCCCATCGCTGGATTTAAGTTCACCGGTAACGAGAATCGTGAGTGGTGATGGTTATGCTTTCCATTTTGTTTATTGAATATGTTTGCTGTTGATGAGAATGGTTTCTTAGACGGGTAAGACATCAAAAATGGATTATTCTTCCCCTGGAAATCTTTTAGCGGTGGTATGATAAAGTCTAGGGTGCCCTTGCTGGCATTCTCGTCGCCCGACGACTCCATGTCATGGCTGAAGTTGCTAGTGTACGGAGGTATGCTATTCATGTACTGCAGAGACATTATTTTGGAATGTTCGATGATGTTTTTAGTAGACATCTTAGATAACTCTAAGTTCATTGTGGCTATTCTTGTCGTGTGCGTGTTAATGCTGACGTTGGTGACGTCACTCTTGCTCACGTTTATATCAACTATATTCTCTTTGGATATTTTATTTAATTTTACAGAACATGGAACTAAAGAGGTGTTGAGAGATGGCACGGGAGGACTTTCATCGCAGATCGACTTTGCTTCGTTCGTAGTGTTTTCGATTAGCTCTGATATTTTCTCTATTTTATCGGCTTTGGCATCAGAATTTCTAGCAGTAGAGGTGCAAATGGGGGGTAAAGATTGTTCTTCGATTTCAGATGGTTTAACAGACTCGTATGAACTAGTAGAATCGTTTTCTGAATTTGAGTTGGAGTTGAGATTTTCATGGAACCGCTTGCCCATCATTAAGTTTAACCAATGACCATCTACTGGCACAATCATACGTTGATTGTGATTTTTATAGGAACTTTTATCATTGTTACTACTAGAAGGTTGAGAACTGAAACAAACAAATGAATGATTTGAAATTATGCTTCATAGCATTATCTTTCATTATGTATAAAACTGAAATAATACCTGTCATCAACAGCTGCAACTGTCTGTGGCGATGGCGCTCGCGGTAGAAACCTAAGTCGCGGTGCATATTCCCTCACTAATTCATCGGACAATGGCTCCCCTTTCCTGATCTGTTAATAAAAAAATATAAATATAATATTCATATAATACAGAGGCTAGAAACGTCAATTAAATACAAGTATACGAACCTGTTCTAAAGCAGAAAGCTGCAGTGGCGGCGGTGGCGGTCGTCGCAAGCGCAGTCCCCAGATGGTCGCCCGTTTCTTCATTTCACGACCACATTTGAAACGCTTACGAGATGACGTCAACGCAGTTAAGATTTTTTCTCGCCGCTCTTTTACTGGGGTTCGCCACATCTAGGAAGAGAGAAAAAAATGAGGACCGATATTTCTAGAAATAAAAACTCATATTATTTTACTTTTTTCAATAAACGAACCTTTTCAGGTAATTGCAGTGCATGCCAATTGTCCATGATGTATGGCATAATAACACTATCTAGGTCAAAATAATTCGGCGCATTGTAGGCAGTGAGATTATACAGAGCGAGATGCGCGAGGTCCAGCCAACAAAGCTCCAGTCGCCGCAGATATTCCGCACCTCCGTTGCAGTGAGCACACGCAAATATATACAACCTAAAATAAAAATGCATTTAACAAAATAAATGTTTGTAATTATATATATCGAGAAATAGTAGGCATTTATTGCAGTGGATAGGCGTACCAATTATGCTTGAGTTACTGTGCCTAGGCGGGTTCGACTATCGTTGAGAGTTGTAACATTTAGTGAGAACACACCAAAAAATGTTGATAGTTCAAAAAATATGGGCCACGATAATTTTGGATACGATCTCAGACACGCCTCTGTGATCGATGAATGAACACAGAACAAGTGATGTTTGCGTTATATTCGATTTGAATCTTGATATTTATTGATCGTTTAAATCGAGGAAATATATAAGGAAACAGATGTTATTGATTGTCAAGATATAGCACATCGAGCATATTTGTCGGCACCTCACGATCACGCTGCTCCAATTATCGAAATATTCGTAATCCAATACGCATCGCGTACCACGCAGCCGTCAGTCGTAGTCACAGCCGTATTGTGCGCGAGGTTCTTAAGCCGGTGAAATGTATTTAACACTCAATACTTACTTATCGCCAGCATACAACGGATATTGTAAACTTGATACGCATCTTTGGTGAAACCAACGAGAACACCGGCAGCATAATAACATCTGTGAATAAAAGAAATAAAGACATTAGAATAAGGTTAGCTATTAACCCTTTAACCGCCCCAGTCGGATTAATACGACAAATGTTGTCGTGCCCGTGCCGCCTGAGTCGTGTTTATACGACTGAGAATCTATGTTCGGATTTCGTTGTTTATGTAATTGCAAGACCATATTCGTCTGAAATATGAGTTGGGCGCTGGGGGCACGACAACTGATACCTACTTAGTCGGGCGGTTAAAAGGTTAACCCATTAGATGTTCGCCTATTAGAAACCGTTTGCTTATAAGAGCTCAACGATTTATACAGTTATATTTATCGTCGTTTCGAGAGAATTTTTCTTATGAACCTATGGGGTTCATACGACATTTGAGGGGTTAACATCCCGATCACTTACGGAGGATCAAAAGCATATCTGCAAGTTAGTGCAGATTTGGCGCATGTTTCCGACTTTATTATCGGTAAAGTTGATAAGGGGTCCAATTTGCAAGTAACCTCTCGGGATTTTGCGGAGTATGATTATTTTGCGACTAATATCCAGCGTTACTAATTTAGCATTTATTATATAGGATTTCTTTCTGTTTAGTACACTTTTCATATTCACCATTGACCACTTAAGTATTTAATATAATTGAACATCGGGTGCCTGTAGTTTGCGAATAGCTGCCAATTTTTCGCAACACGAAACACGAACCAAATTGATACAATTATTAAAATTCAAACTAATTAAATTAAACACACCTGAGCAAGCCAATCGCTTTTTTCGCCGCAGTAACAATGTGTTTCATTCTGATCTTTACCAGCATCGGATACTGAAGCTGATGATGTTGTAGAAGCAGTCTGAAAACATACGTTATTTAATAATATCTGTTAATTGAACACCATTAGGTAAGTTCGTAGATTGGAATGGTAATAAACCTACATCGCAGGGTGGGGTGAGTTCCTGTTGTTGCCGCCGTTGCTGTCCGCCCTTAAATCTAAACATGTCTGATCGCTTGAGCGCTCTGTTCTCCGCCGCGGCCACTCTATACCTTTGGTCGACGCATCTTTTGCAGTGCCATGATGCACCTGTTACAAATTTTTAAATTTAGAAACGAATGATAAGCGGTCGAAAAGTTGTCGAGTCAAAAATGCATTTGCAGGGGAGATGTTGTATGTTAAAAATCTTTGTCAGGAAAATGAAGTCTTTCTTAACCTTTTCAACGCCATTGTCACATATCCGTGACAAGCAAGCGCATACCCTGTACGCCAACGACACAAATATGTAACAAGGGCAACAACACTATAACACGAAATAAAATCATTACTTTTGCGAGTGTTTATATTGATATCTTAAAAATTGAAGCTCTCGTACGTATTTAACCCTTTAACCGCCCCAGTCGGATTAATACGACAGAATGTTGTCGTGCCCGTGCTGCCTGAGTCGTGTTTATACGACTGAGAATCTATGTTCGGATTTCGTTGTTTATGTAATTGCAAGACCATATTCGTCTGAAATAAAAGTTTTTTTTTTATGAGTTGGGCGCTGGGGGCACGACAACTGTTACTTAGTCGGGCGGTTAAAGGGTTAATGACATGTAACAAATTAAAAGACACCATGAATATTGGGAAATTCATGATAACAAGAAGAAATAAATCTGTAGCTTGGCGTGGAGGGCACGCGCGTACCTTTATGCTCTGGCGTTCAAAAGGTTAAATACAGGTGGAAATAATTTCAGGAATAATAAACAAAGTTAAGATTAAGTGGCGCACTTTTTGACTGATGGTAATTCGAATCAGGTGTTATATTAGTTGGATGTCAATGTTCTAAATACAATGCGTTTAACAATATACCAAGATTTGCAATATAAGAACCCACATAAAATAAAACATATTTGCGCGGATTTATAATGTTACCGTTACAGTGAGGAAGCAGATCGGGTGCACATCTATGAATCAATCTGCAGATAACTGATGCTATGTTCAAGTAAGAAATATTAGTAAGTCAATTTAATAGTACTACCTTGAAAATTTCCGGATTAAAATACTTTTGGAGCTAATGGACAAAAAGATAGAGATCGAGGCATGGATCAGAAGGTTCCTCCATGACACTCAGTGCCCCTTGTTTGATAATTACTTATATATTTCTTATAAGAATTCGGCTACAATTGGATTAGTTGAACGCATTGAGGTAGATATTCATTAGAATCTAGCCTTACATTCCAGTTACGTTATGTAGCACGGCTGTTCGCGAGATCCTCAACTCGCTGATGCGTGGGTTGCACGCGCAACCACGCTATGTAATGTTCCTTGCAAGCTTGGTGTATGAATTCTAATAATTATCTAGTATTACGGTCCAGTTGGCACCGGGTGTGTACTGCAGAGTCACCAATCCAATGGAGTTCAGTGAAAAAGATCTTACATGACACCTAGTATTAAGGAGATTAAAGTTTTATTATCATCCATCAAAGGGTCATCATCATATAAAACACTAGCTTCTGCCCGCGACTTCGTCCGCGGAAAATTGCGATATACTGTAACTGTTTAGGCAGCGAAATAATTCTGTTTTCGGAGGTATTTCTTTCCGACTTGCTAGACGAAAATTGCGATAGCTCGGCTAATAATTATGTATGATATAAATATAATTTATAGCCTATAGCACTCAGGAATAATGTAGCTTTCTATCAGTGAAAAAAATTTTGAAATTGGATCATTAGTTCCGGAGATTATCCCCTACATACAAACTTACAAATTTTACCTCTTTATAATATTAGTATAGATTATGGTCATCAAATGGTGTTATTGTGCAAACAATAGTTACTTTTCTGCAGAATCATGGGATTAGTTAACATGAGAATGTGACTACGATCATCAGTGACCAAATTCGTGTACGTTCCCTGGTTATGTGCACCCAACTCGCTTTATACACTCTAACCAGAACGCACTTCACCAACGAACCAGTATCATGTACCTAAGCGATAATTACGTTTCACGCTACCAAGGTTTGGGTGTGCAGCAGTCCTTGTTTTAGGATTTTTATTCTCATTAAAATTGTCTACGTCACATACACGAGAACGCAATTATATTATTACGCGAATTATATTATCCCAGTGAAAAATAAAATGATTGTGCAAAATAAACCAGTGAATTTGTTGCCAACTGATTGACCAGTTGGAAACAAATTCACTGGTTTCTTGCGATAAGAAAATAGACTCGCCCGGCGCCACTGATGTTTATGAAACACATACCGCTTATCCAAGCGTCGACGGGCGGTGAGTGACACTTGGCGTGGTAGCCTCTGCCGCACATGTCACAGGCGATGATCGCGTTGGTGGCGGGGCCAGCGGTCGGGCCTTCGCGCCGCTTGCACACCACGCACATAATGCGCCCGTCGTCTGCGGGCGGGGCGCTCAGCAGCTTCAGCGATGCCACCGCCGCCCACGCCTGTGTGCCATCGCCGAACTTCACGAGGCACCGCGCCGTCCCCGATCCCACCTCGCACGAGTCGTTATCATTGCTGGTACTCAACTCTACTATTGTTCCTAGTTTGAAGGAAACGCTGCATGAATATTCTGTTCTAACCTATCACTTTGCATTAGCTCTATCATTGTTAAAATACTAGAAGATACATCGAGTGCAGATTAGGAAATGCGGAGATTCTCCAAGGTTGTAAATAGGTATTTTGACTCATGTGTAGTGTTCAATGAAATATACTAAGAATTTATATAAATACACACCTAAATAATACCGTCCATCTTTGTTTGGTACAAGAACATCATCCCCACAGTGGAATGGATTGTAATTAGTTTTTTCCGTGTTGGTTGTAGAGTCTGGCATGGCATCCTGTGTTTCTTCTTCTTTTTTTTCATTCTTTTTGCTAGCACATGGTGTGATCGTTTTGTCAAGGTCGCTCAGGAGGGCATCGATCAGAGACAATTGCGTTGAGACCTCTTTGAAACAAAACAACAAAGTAAATCAATGACATTTGGAATCTTACTGCTATTTAGTGACATAAGTATGCTGAAAATAAATATTATTTCTGCTAATCGTCATTTCTTGGTGTTGATTTTACAACATAATGGTCACCAATCAATCAGACAGTCAAAATAGGAGGATACACAAAACTATTTAAGTTGGTTTTGTGTATCCTCCTATTTTGATAAGGGCCAGTCCACACGGTGCGTTGCGTTGCGTCGTCGCAACGGAATTATTTTGACGCATAGCCGGCCACACAGGCGCTGCGACATCGCAGTGTTACTACGACGCAGTTGTAACGTGCTGTCGTAACAGCGCCGAGCATTTTGGAAACACGAGATGAGCTTGCGCGTGTACTCCCTCATCAACGCACAAACAACTGAGCACTGCCGTTCTGACGTCGCGTAGGTATGAGTACCTACACCCCGCCCGCTTCGTCTCGGGACCTGCAGTTCAGTCGGGTGTGCGTTGAGTTGACGCTTCGCACCGTGTGTACACTATGATTATTAGTGTGTAAAATGACACAGCGACTGCGCTACGTCGACGCAACGCTGATGCACCGCGCCGTGTGGACCGGCTCTAAGCAACATATACAGTCTCATGGAACCAATCCACTTTAAAGAAAATATTTTTTTTTTAAAGATAAGAACCAAAGCTTTAACACCAAATTAATTATAATTTAGCTTATTAAAAAATGTTAAGGACGAAATAATTTATTTGAAGGAATAAGGAAACAAACATTAATCATATGAGTACAATTTGTTTAAATTGTAAATAATGTTATTTACGATTTTTTTACGTATTTACATAGAAATGTATTTAACAAAGATAGCATTCTTACTTCAAAAATAATCTGATTTGAAATATTAACTTTATAAATGAATAAAATCTAAAGAAACATTAGAATGATGCCTGTTCTATCCCTGACCATCTTGATATTTTGATAAAATCTCAATTTTATAGTTCCTCAAACACCCCAAAGTTAGTTTGTTTTTTCATACATTAGAATAGATGACAGTAAATGTGTTTCAAAATAACAACCATTACAGTAAACACCTTCTTATTACTGTCCCAAAGGCTTTAGAAGAGTCCTGTGATTTAGTTTACAAATCCACACCAAATTTATCTTATTCATGAGTGGAGTTGTTTATATGGTGAAAGAGAAGGCAAGTTCATCGGGATGTTGTGTGAAACAGGCTACCATCATTTTGTTTGCTACCAATGACACGTTGGGGACGGATCACAGCCCCAGCACACATTTTACAGTCCTCTAATTAGCAAAGTCTGAATTATTTTACAGATTCAGCAATGGATTCTGTCTTATTGTAACTTTTGCTTGAAATCTTTGGCAACCCCTAATTTAAATGGTAACTTTTATAGTGATATAAAATGGAGGTGGTTCTATAGTGCAAAAAAAAAGAAAAACACAGCAACTAAGGGAATATAAAGTTATTTGTAAGCAAACATAGGTAGTTGAAGGGTTGAAAATCTGTATGTAATGCTTAATGGGTCAAAATACTTTCTCTTATTGCCCATCAGGGAAGGGTTGTGTTTCAAGAGATTTTGATGTATTTCATTGCTTTAAATCTGCAAACAATGAATTGGGAACATGCACCACTTTGATTTTAAACCCTACAGTTATAGGTTAGCAAAGAATTTAGTGTCGATGTGAAAATAAACCGTGGACACATATTTATTTATAGAACTAAATGATTGTCTTAATTTAGGCAAGAAAGAAATAGGGGAATACTTACACTTTAGTGAGAATAAGAGTCCACATGGTAAGCAAAAATAAAAGAATCAGTGAATGTTTGCATGACAAAATACAATAAATGTTTCCAATAATTGCAAGGAAATTTTTTATGTGAACCAAGTAAGATTAGACCTATGCCTTGTACTGAAAGCCCATATAAACTGTGCAAGCAGCAAAAGCTATTAACGCATCCTCACAGAAATTGTGTTGATATTACAATGTAATGACAAGACATGTCATATTGTCATGTTTTGATTAAGTATAAACTCTCATGTTCAACTCAATGCTTGCTTTGCAGCTTTGGTTGCTGAAAAGGTTGCTTTACACTATGGAAAAAACTCACTATGTGTTAAAAAAAACAATTAAAGAGAGCACAAATTGTATCACAATTGTAATTCTGTCCTTTAGCAAATGGAGGTGGCAAGGCAACAGATTTATTTGGGTCATTTTATGTTACATCAACATGTTTTCCCTATACCATTTACAAGGAAAAAATATTTTAGAGGCATGTTGAAGCTTACAAGAATGGAAAAGGGTACAACAGTTTAATTACAGTGTGATAAGAATACACATTATAAAACTAACACAATCAGTTTGAATTAATCTAAAAGGTAGCACTTTAGACAGTAACTTAGTTAGTTCAGATTAGAATTTACTTTCTAAAACCTTAGATTTACAATTTTTGCATTGTTCTGAAACTCAGAACTTTGTCCATAGTGAATGCCTACTATGCACAGTGCAAGTTATAAACTTTTCTTTCTGTGATAAAGTACCAACAAGTATACAATTAAAAACTTCTTGCTTTGTTTATATTTATGGGCGTAAGTCATTCAAAATGACAACAAATGTAAATGGGACCGCAAGTTATAATTTTACAAGAATCCAGAATCACAGAATATGGTAAGTTGAGGTTTCTGTGTTACTTACAATTAGATTTATCGTTTGTCTCAGATAATACTCGTCGTGCGTGCCTACGTTTATTTTACCAGATACTTTTTCTTAGGGCAGTGTACATAGTGTTCGGACACTGATTTTAGTGGAATTGTGTTCTATAAACAATTAAATAGGACTGTTAATGAAGGCGCACGCTGAGAAAAGTTACGAGTAAAGCTATCATCACAATTTATCAAAGCATTTGAAAAAATAAGCTTAAATCTTCTTGTAACAATTCATTGCTACTTACCAGCGTTGATGTCCATCTCAATTATGATTTTTTTAACTCATATAAAGCTTTGGAGAAGCATAATTTGGACTCAAATTTCATACTTTGTGAGCAAACACGTAAAGCATTGGCGCTTTTGCGGCCATTATACTAGTCAAACGTTTCACAGTTTTCCCGCGGTAACAAAATCTAACATAAAAATCATGGGTAAACTTGATTGATAACGATTTTGTTAATTGACTACACTTTCATTTCTTTTAAATAAACACTTTTATTGCTAAATTCATATTAATATCCATTAAAAATTAAACAAAATAACCTTTCGAATTTCTTCTATCGGATATCAATCCCTCTATGCACGTCACTATTGTTGAATGTTGGAAGTACGGTTTTGAATGAATTTATCGGTCCGTGATCACCTAGCATATTTTGTTCTTATTCATCAATTTTTGTTAAGTATTTTATAATATTAGTGTAAATCTTAGAAATTTGTAAATGCGCTTCATAAAATTATTTTACGTATCACAGATTAATTTTAAACCTTTCAATTTAGTTAAAGCTAGTGAAGCTAGCTTAAATGAACCTCAATATTTTCTATTTTCTCTATGGTTTAGTGCTATGCCACACTACAAACTGTCTGACCATAATAAGCATAAAAACCGCATATTATGCGGTTTTTAGCCGCATAACTTGGAGCAGTTATAAGAAAGAGTAACATTTATTTAAAAACAGATTGGACATGAAGAAATTAATGCAAGCGCGCGCACTGGCGGTTTTTTGCTGCGACCGATTCTAAAACCGTAGCTTAAGCGCACAGTTCGACTCAGACTGCGAAATCAAAATTACTGCATGAGTAATTAATGCACGATCAGTGTAGCTCTTATTCATAGTTAATAGACCAGAATGGACTTATCGTTCTGTATTCAGTTGTACCGTGAATACAGACCAAAAAGTACGAGGGAGACAAAGCGAACGTGCGGCCAGTAGTTGTCGCTGTCTAAGATTCTGATGGGTCCAATAATGTTTATATTGTTAATTTCACTTTCATGCGTGCAAAATAGCATTAAAATTTTGGAAACTTAATCGATATATTTATGAATAATAATCAAATAGACGCTTTGAACGAAATTGTTATTATTATTCTTAAGAATAAGAATTTGTAAGCCGTCCAAAGCGGCTAACGGGCCTCTGTGGTGAAGGCATGTGCTTCTGGCGCGCTACTGTCGCGCTGCTAACGCCCTAATGTGAAAGCAGCCTAACTCGTAGCTCGTCTCGGCTCGTACGTGTGGCACTGCGAGCCGGGAGCCGCCAAATTTTTTTTCGTAAGTTCATGCAGATGCCCGAGGAGGGATAAAGATATAATTCTTAAATAACACAAAGCTTCTTCCGTCGATGACATGGTAAAACAGTGTGAGCCAGCTTCTCGTGTGTCACCGACGTCGAGCCGAGTAAGTTCGCGATCTTAAAAACCGCGTACTTAAAGTTCACACGTCTATCACCCACTTTAGGCTTTTTGTAAAAAGAAGAAATCGAATATCATTGACGTCTCTGATCTATTGTCAATGTCATAGTCAAAATTAAATGTACATCGAAACTTCAATAGTGGAGTTGAAGTTGAGTGAAAAAGAGATTAAAAACAATACAAAAACACCTAAAAATTAATTCAGGTTACTACATCCTTTTAAAATTTTCATGAAACTGTTATTCTTCAGCTGTTATATTCAAATAAAATAGGTAACAAATTATAAGTGATAGCAATATTAAGATGGGTAATTCTGCTATTAAACAACATTATGAAACTGCATCGAAAACAGGTGTTCTACAATTATCTGATTGCAAACTGAAAGAAATACCAATTGAAGCTCTTAATCTAAGTGATATACTGAGAAACTTAGACCTATCCAAGAACAGGTTGCCAATATTGCCAGATGATATTTGTAAATTTAAGCTTATGAAACAGCTCAACCTGGACACAAATAAAATAGATACCATTCCAGAATCTATAGGTAATATGAAGAAACTTGAGATGTTTAATATATCTAATAATTTAGTTACATTCCTGCCAGAATCTTTTGCTAAACTGAGTAACTTGAAACAAGTTTATCTGAATAATAATAAACTAAAAGAATTTCCAAAACAACTGCTGGGACTACATAGCTTGGAGGTGGTGGAGCTGTCACACAATAAGATAACAGAGGTGCCTAACGGAATGTCAGAGCTATATGCAGCTGAACTAAATTTAAGTCAAAATGAAATATCAGTAATCAGTGAAGACATGCATCAAGCTCCGAGACTTAGAATTTTGAGACTAGAAGAAAATTGTTTAAGTTTGGATTCTATCAGACCAAGTTTACTTAGAGACTCTAAAATGCACACCATTAACTTGGATGGTAACTTGTTTGAACCAAAACAACTGGTGTCTGTTGAAGGATATAATGAGTATACCGAAAGATACACTGCTATGAAGAAGAAAATGTTTTGACTGAATTTCTTATTGTTATTGGAACACATCAATCAAATACAAATACACACATCAAAAGTGTCTAGGGATCAACATATATTTTTGCAATAACTTTTCTCTTGATTGATATTAATTTAAATTTTCTTTAAGGATTCATCAAATAAAGTGTTTTCGTTTGTCACAGTAACGATAAACCAAGTCACCTTTGCATTAATAAAGAAATTTGCCATTTTCCTAATTAAGGGATTTTTGATATTTGAACCACTAACATTAAAGTTCGAAAAAAAGACTGAAATAACAGTTTTCTTTAAAATTTTATTGGGTAACTTAAACAATTAATAATCCGTGTTTCTACCGCGAACACTAACAACACAAGAACATCGGTTTGGCATACTCAAAATGAGTTCATCCAAATCACGCTGTGGAATGGCCGCCCATGTTCGTTGCAACAACAAAAAAAGGTCTTCTTGCAACTGGATACCCTCCATATTCGGCAGAGCTCTTCTCTGTAGCATATCCCATGCATGCTCAATCGGGTTCAAGTCTGGCGACTGAGCAGGCCAGGGCAGGACATTGATGTTAGCTGCGGCGAGAGTCTGTCTTACAACTCTTGCGGTGTGCGGTCGTGCATTATCATGCATTAACTGAAATAAGGGACCGATTTGCACTTGTAGAGGAACGATGACGTCAGATACAATCGTCTCAGCATAAATTTGAGCGTTGAGGTTGCCTCTGATCCAAATCAACTCAGTTCTTCCGCCGATCCAAATACCCGCCCATACCATGATGGTTCCACCACTATAAGGATGGACTTCCTGGCAGGATTTTAATCGCTGTTGGCGTCCAGGGGTTCTCCAGTGTCGTATACGTCTTGTATCCGGTCTCATACCAAAACGAGACTCATCAGAAAAGCACACGAAACGCCATTGTTCTTCTGCCCAATTTCTGTGTTCAAGAGCCCATTGATATCGAATCCTACGATTGTGCATTGCTATAGGTGGTACCCGTAGCGGTCTTCGGGAATGAAGGTTCACTTCATGCAAGCGGTTTCTGACTGTTTGGTCGCTAATTAAGTTCCCTGAAGAGTGATGAAGCCTCACGGCTAACATCATGGCGGTTATTGTTGGAGCTCTTCGAGTTAAGATTTGAATGTATCGGTCTTGTCTCCGTGTGGTGCAGCGATACCGTCCTTCATGGCGCTCAGCCACGGTACCAGTGCTTCGGTAACGTGTCCAAAGTCGACTGATAACACTCTGACTTGTATTCAGAGCTAAAGCCACAGTACGTTGCCGGGAACCAGCTTCTATCATTCCCACGGCTCTGAGCATTTCTTCCCTGCTTAAATGACGTCGCCGCTCCATAATAACGTTGGTTTTAATCAGTAGTAGGGAAACAGTAGCACTAATAATGTCTTCAATGCGTTGTATGTTTTTATAGGGAAAATATTGACAGCTGATTTTCATCTTTTACTCGAATTTGATTGACAGTTCCTGTTTCAAATTATGAAATGCACCAAAAAGGATCCATATAAATTTATAAAATCATAAATTTATTACAAAGCCACATCTCAATCTCAAGAAATCCGCATAAAAACAACTTGATCCCTAGACACTTTTGATGTGTGTATATAAAAATGTCTTGCAAACCTCAAGTTTTATTTTAATATGCTTATAAGGACACAGTATTCTTGTAATAAATTCTTTATCTACACCAAATGTAGTTTACTTACTTTTAGTATTTATTATTACCTACTTATACAACTTGTTATGTGATTATAGATTATGATAATTATAATATAACATATTAGTCTAAAACTTATCTGTTTTTTTTTTACCTTTTGTCAACTTGTTTTTTTTATGAACATTGTGCAGTAGTTTGCAGTAATAAATTGCTATAATATAGAAAAACCCACACACATACAACTCAGTGTGTTCCAAAATCCAAACTTAAAGGAGCTGACGGAAAACTCCACTTTGTAACCTTCATGTATATTGCAATTGCATAATATTTAAATAATTCAAATCTACACTATTATCATACTATATTAATGTACTATATGCATAAAAAAGGTCCCACAAAACCACATCACTGTTGAGTTGTCACTGGGAAAAGGGCTCATAAGTTTGGCAGCATTGCAACATGGTATACCAACGACCAGGGTTGTATGGTCGTTGTGGTATACCTAACAATGCTGATTCTATAGTCCTTAAATAGCCAACCCACAGGTCACGATGCTAGTGTGACCACCCAAAAGGGCTCGACGATGTAACTCCTTATAGGGTTACATTTCTGCCGCCCCAGCACCACCAGTGGATATTGTGGACAGACGTCGCATCGCACTCCATAAGTCTATCCAACTTCCAAGCCAGTACCTAAGGACATTCCGTATGGTCTCCCATCGTCGCGTGCGCTTAGATGTGTAATGTAGCTGGCTAGATGACGGATGATTATTAGTGTCGTGCTATCCGACGTGCACTCAGGACAAGTCACAGTGTCTGAAGTAGCCGATAGCTTCACCGAATTGACAGCGATGTGGAGCCCATCACGAAACAACTAGACGCAATAAGGCAAAGTCTGACATAGTCCACACTAGTAAGACCTTTGACCGCTGATCTCAACAGTCAAAGGTAGTCTGTGTGTCATTGCATCGGTACCTAGCAGCAAACTCCAAGTGCTAGTAATTCGATAAAGCGTTACTTACATCTTGCGATTAAGAGCTCAGCCGAAACATACCTACTATTGCTCGCGTCCGCGTGTAGGTACGTGTTATCATACGACGCTGACGCGACTAGTGCATTAATTCAGCAGGAGGCCGAATGTTAGTTGAAGTTCAGTAACACAAGTCAGTGTTGTCGTAGTAGAGCCGCGGGAAGGTCGCGTGACTAATGCAGCGGCTCCAAACACATCGCGAACTCTAACATTCTTACACAAAAAATATTATATCTTGTGAATATCGTGAATACCTATTGTTTTTACATAATAAAACTTGTTATTGTCGTACAGAGTTACCTATTGTGAATTTCATCAACGAGTCCGGTCATAAAGTAAGTAAAATAGTATCAAAGTTATGAATTATAATTTGTTTTTATTTGTTAGAACGCGATTGTAGGTAGGTTTAACGTTCTACAAAATAAGCTTTATTTATTTATTCAAAGGCCGTCGCGTTCTTTGATTTAGGTGGGTGCTGCATGCCCACAAAATAATTATAAAGTGAATTCTATAATAACTAAGCAGCAGATAAAAATAATCCGTTGGTCGCGTCAATCGAAGCCTGTGCATATTTCACTATCGTTTGTTGAATTTAGATACAAGAGAATGTAATGAGTGTCTTGTTGTATATATATAACTCACTAAAATGCTTATTTTCGTAAGGTATTTTGAAAATTTCCAAGAGTTGGCATAATAATATTCTTGATTACCTACCTATAATAACTATTATTTACCTGTTATTGACCTACGTCTCTGTACGCATACGATTTGATAAGGTACAGAGGCCAGCACATCAAGTTACCACAATCTGTCAGATTTCTTTGATAGTATTTCAACTTTATTGCAAAGACATAAGGTTCATTTTTAATTGAGAAAATTTGACAGTTAGGGATAGCTTGATGTGCTGGCGTCTGTACCTACAGTGACACGATGGTACCTACATAATATCGCGCTTGTAATTCCTGAAGGGTTAGGCAGAGGTGTGCCTACTACGTATAGGTAGTTAGTACACCCACATTTCGCCTGTTATGTTTGAGTCCCATCATCCCACATAATAATAGCGAGCCTATTGCCATCAACCATGCACAAATCTTGCGGGCTGCTACTGAGAAATTCCAGTCTCTGATGTGTTACTAGCAAACTCATTAGGTATTTAGTTTAGTACCTATGCGTGTACGGCATGGGGTGTCTTACCGCCAAGTCCTCGGATAATTAGTTAAAATACTGTTAAAAACAAATGCCAAACGTACAGTCGGTATTACATACCTATGTTGTAGGATTTTCATGTAGGTGCCTATCTATATAGCTATTGTCCTTCACTTGCGATGAATGTATAAAATATCTAATTATATTTAATTTTCCTTAACCGTTTCTGATGAAATAGTCATATCTATCTCTTCAATATTTTCTAGGTAGGTACATACACAGAACAGTTAGAACAGTTAAAGAGGTTAGAAGGGCCTTGTGGGCGGGACAGGCGCGCCACACATTTGCGCGGGCGCTCCAAACCCAACCGAAATTAGAATCACCGGTCAACTTACAGTCACGCTCTTATTGTGAAAGCGTTTAATTCTCCGCGGAAAAAAAGAATTATGCCGTCTTGCCCAATTATAACGTGTCGGAAAAGAAGTCAGGAGTGTAATGTGGCCCGAGGAGGGATTTCTTTTCACCGGTAACTCCAAAAACCTTAAAATACGAGTGATATTTGTAATTATTACAAAAGTATTATGTAGTCTATAGACAAAAACGATAAAATCGCATTCAGATGCAAAATTATACATTGCTTGCATTACATTGGTACGATCTTGCACGACGTGAGCGGTCGCGCAATGTATTGCGTTCCCTGCGAACGTCGCGTGCGTCGATCCAAAGCTTCAATTCTGGGAAATCTATGCGCGTCGATAGTGTTGTACCAAATTGTAAACAATGTCGATATTAAGATGTGTATACGAATGATTATTGTCAGTAATATAACAATGAAAATAACTTTGTTTATATTAACACCAATTATTGTATAATGTGGATTATTAATTTAGTTTCTTAGTTGGTTTTTTGTCTAAAATCTAATTTACGATGCAAACACTTTTTTTTTTAATTTTACAAAAGATCCAGCTGCAAGAAAACTGTGGTTTGAAGCAACTGGTAGAAATACTGGTAGCAATGGATACGTACTAAATGTAGCACAATTTATGTTTGCAACATTTTGCAGAAAATGATTATGTAACGCGGGTGAAACCGGCGGGCACAGCTATTATTAATAAATTAACATGCTACAATTAATAAATACTTTTTCACGGAGTAGTTCACAATAAATTAATTAGATTATATTATGTTAATTCGACTTAGCATTCGATATGGGCGTGAAATTTAAAATTTCTTGATAGTTGTTTGCATATTGTAGCGTTGTTTTACGTTTTATGTTATTCAAAATGCTATTTTTCTTTCTTTCATTACTATGACGTAAAACAGAGCTGCAACTAGCATAAAACTAAAGAAAATTTAAATTTCGCGGCAGTATCGGATGCTCCCCCTTAATTTGACTTTGATTTAAGTTTATTTATATGTAATTAGGAAGTTATTCGTACCGTATCTGCAACTTGAAAAAATGCAATACTTTAATTAACTAAACTACAGTAATTTTATCGATATGATTAATCGACCTTTTGGTAGCCGTAACATATATGAGAAATAAATTGCTTTTACACGTGTGTGAGTGTACGTCCAGAGCAGAATTTGCGTTAGTGTGACAACCAATAGTAAACACGCGATCTAAGTGCGTGTGGTTTATTTGTGTGTGTAATGCGCGTATGTATTATCTCTTGCTTGTAGTTGAGAGACTAGAGTGGGAGACATGCGGCGACACGCGTTCTAATACAAATCAGGAACTATTTCCATTGAAATTTGATAAAATGGTTTAGTGTGGACTATCTCTATGTTTTTATGAGTAATACACCATGGCGGTGCTACCTACTCTCATCAAGCGAGAAGCGACTGCCTGAGCAAACTAATCAATGAACAAACAAAATACTGCTATCGCATAGATAAGTTCCAACGTCGATTTATGAAGGGACTTTGAACATAGCAATACTATACTGATCTCTTCTATTCTTTTGTCAATAATAGATACTTACGATACAACAATCGATTTTATTCCAATTCTTCAGCTATTATCTAGGTATAGGTACTAGAGAGGATTAATTGGAAAGATAACAGTAATCCTTGTCTTTGGAAAAAGTGGGCAGCTAATCAGTGTTGCTGTATGATCGCTGCGTGATTAGTGGTCAGCAGGTTATCGGATCTCACGTGCAACGATAAAGAAACTGTAAATAATTATTTCCAATCGACTCCATGTATTAAATCGTTATCTAACTACATATCTTACTAGAAAGTATTAGTTAGGTAGGTAGGTACTCATTATACTTAATCTGAATTTAAGATTGGAATGTTATATTTTAAATTATTTTATACGAAAAGGGGTTTTTCTTTTTATTTTGAACTAGCTGACCCGACAGTCGTTGTCCTGTCTTAACTGTGATACCTACCCTACCTACCTACCTACCTGCCTACCTACCCTACCTACCTACCTACCTGCCTACCTACCCTACCTACCTAGCTACTTACCCTACCTACCCTACCTACCCTAGCTACCCTACCCTACCTACCCTACCTACCCACCCTACCTACCCTACCTACCTACCCTACCTACCTACCCTACCTACCCACCCTACCTACCCTTCCTACCTACCTAACCTACCTACCTACCCTACCTACCTACCTACCCTACCTACCTACCCTACCTACCTACCCTACCTACCTACCCTACCTACCTACCTACCCTACCTACCTACCTACCCTACCCTACCTACCTACCTATCCTACTTACCTACCCTACCTAAAAATAAATTAAAAAAAAAAAAAATGTATTCTGCTATTCAGGGCGGAGACAAATCCAACGAAACAAAAACCATGAAAATTGGTCCAGCAGATCTCGAGTTATAACGAAGGGAACAAACCCGTCTTTCTTTTATATATATAGATAATGCCAACCCTATATGTGATGATTGGTACGATCGTATCGAACTGTAAGGTCTGATTCATAGAAATGTCTGACTATACCAGTATACTGTCAAAACGATTCTGAAATTAATTTTAATTTTATCATCTCCTGCAGTATTTAGGAAGAACTTGTTTGCTTAAACGTTTAACTAAAACGTTGATTATGTACATATACGGAACTGCAAACGTCAACACGTGAGATGGTAATGTGTTTATTTAGAAATATCAGTACCAACCTATTAGTTAATTATGTAAACATGATTAAGTTAATTACTGTTGGTCATTTATCTCCTAAGGAAGGGATGCTAACTAAGGGCCAATTTCACCAATGAAACTGAACGCGATCAGCCAATCTAAACCGTATTCAACAGCTGTCATTGTCAGTATTCCCTAAGAATTATGACAGCTCTTGAACGCGTTTTAGATGCGTTGATCGCGTTCAGTTTCATTGGTGAAATCAGACCTCAGTCTGTACCTCGACCGAGTTATCCGAACGACTGGTTAAAGTTTTGGCAGTTTTGACACTTGACAGGCTTGAAACACGAAGCGATTAGTTAATTACCTAACATAAGTTTAACTTTAGTAACATATTACTACTACGCTGACCGGGTAGATACAGTCAACAAAAATAATCGATTAACACTGAAGTGTTAATCGATTATTTTTCTAAATCTTAATTGTTGAGCAAAGTTTTTAAAATCTAAACAGAAGTACAATTTATAGAATATCAACTGAATTATAAAGAATGCTGAAAAGCAGTAGACGAAGTGCTGTAAAAGTAGGTTTAGTTGCTGACCGTTTTATTACACTACACTTGAACTTATTATGCCATACAAAAAGAATAGGTACATAAGCAGTCGCTCACCTATAAGCTTGCTTAGAGCAGCGTATGTCAAGATTGTATTCAGAACCATCATACCTATTGGTTCAAAAGTATCATACTCCTGGATCTTTGTACTTAACTAAGTATATTCGGAAAAAATCTCACTGTTAAAACTTTCAATTGAGCTGGTCAATAGTGTGCAATTTAGTCAGTAGCTAAAGCAAAGGTGAAGTGATCGTGTGATTTTTACAGAATTGACTGACTGGTTCAATGACAGCTCACTTTACGTACGTTTTCAGTGTGATCTTTTGCAGAATAGACCGGCTGGAACTATAGGTCAGTGACGCCACCTGTGTCAACTACTTCTGTGGCAGTGCATGATGCCGTTTACTACTAACCGCAGCACCTTCTAGCCCATACACTGCCATGAACACGTATGCGTGTTGCAGGCACTTAATAATAATAATAATAATAATAATTTATTTGCATCAAGTTTTACATTTTACAATAAATTTGGTACATGGTAGATACAATACAAGTAAAATAATTATACAATTGTGAGGTGACACCAGCACCCTTACTAAGTTGCCAAGGCAACTTAGTAAGGGTGCACTGAGCTTAGAATAGCACAAAAATAGTGGCAGTTGTTCTAAACCCGAAAAGACAAGGTGACTATTTTGAAACAACTACAGTACGACTCTCAATGTGAATCAAACGTGACCCCTATGGTAGACAGCTGCGCTTGCGACTGCTGAACCTATAAGGAGATTGCGAGGCTGCTCCTTTACAGGCGAAGGTCGGCGGCGCGGCGTTTGCGGAACTAACTGTACGTTTCGGAATGGCAAATTTGTTTCATCTTTCTAACTGACCGACATGGCACCTTGACTATTTAAAAGTGAATAAGAAATAATCGCTATGTGTTTGAGTTTTTAACACTTGCGATTTAAAAATGAATAAAACGATTTAAAAAATTCTTCTTTCATTTGGTAAAAGAGGGTTGGACGGTGGCGGTGGTCCCATCTTTGACAGTCGTTACGGTTACGGGTATTCAGAACACCGAAAATCTGACAGACAGTCTAGCAAGGAGTATCGTAATACCTACTCAGTTACGGACTGGGTTGGCGAGGTCAGATAGGCAGTTGCTCCATGTAAAATACTGGTATTCAGCTGCATCTGGTTACACTGGAAGCCGACCTTATCATAGTTGGGAAAAGGCTAGGCAGATTTTTAGATTAGTCATAATTTGTCAGTAGAAATTTATTTAGGGAGAGTACCCAATATAATTCGATAGGACACCACCTTTACAGAATTTCATTTTACAGTAAAAAAATGTGTTATCTGAATTAAACATCGTTCCAATTAAAAAACAAGTTACGCTCAAAAATAAAAGTGCTAATCGACTTTTGTTGCTGACCTTTGCTTTCAAGTTTTCTGCAACCTAAGTGTACAATACAGAATTTATTTGTCAGCTTAACCGAATAATTAATCATTTTCCGATAGTGGTCTAGTATTTTGGGCACCTTTATGTAGGTATGTATCTACTTGTTGACCCAAAAAGGATCGCGAATCGATGTCCTATATCTATACGTATCACTTCTCGTATTTGTCTCTGTATATTATGCAAAATAAGGACAATTTTTGCGTCATTACGAAGTGGGCAATGACCATATCGCCGTTTGTTATCAATTAAGTGCTCAGTTGTCCCAGAGTCTTTTATCGCAGCGGGACCCGGCACTGCGCTGCTGATATAATCCGCATAATATTTTGCTGTGTTTAATCAGTGGCGGGCAAAAATATCTACAATATTATAGCTAGTGTGTGTTTTTTTCAGGAACACACAGAGGTCCCAGCTCCAACAATGACGGCCAACGTAGTGTTGGGGTGTGTGATGGCGCTGCTTGTCGTACTCTTCACAATCAGTTCCATTGCAAGATATTACATTAAGGTAACTGTTGGTTCTTATACTTTTGTCTGAAACCTACTTAAGTACATACGTACCCGAAATTGTACCTAAGAGCGTTATCACTCTTGTGGTTATGTAGTGAAGGTGCTCTCAAATTGCCCGTGTGTAAGACCCAACGTACAATTCTTACTGATAAATGGATATTAGATCGGTACTAATATTAATTTATTGAAATAGGTAATTAAAAGAAGGATTATGAAAAGTTTATCTACATTCACATGATTAAATGAAATCAGCTATATTATCTGATAAAATGTTATTTATGTCTGTGGACTTTGAAGTATGGACCACGAACTTTGCACATAGGTTCTTGTTGGATTTCTGAGTAAATTAAACCGCAGTGCGTCTTCTGATTTACATTCTTTCTATATTATATTTAAAAAGAGAAGACCCAGTGACAATTTGAATCTGATGTAGTTAGTGATGATACAGCTCATCTCCAAGGTGTCGATGTATACGACTATTGAAGCTGACAAGCCCATCGAGAAAGTGGTATCCGATACCTACATATAAAATAACAGTTCCGATAGAAAACCAATCTAAGACCATTATATTATATAGGTACTTTCTATAGCTATTAAAATACTGTCGATAATTGGTTTAAATTGTAATTTTCTTTCCAGTTCACATTGTTCGTGGTTATGTCGTTAATATTCGCCACAGCTCCAGTACCACTTATGTTGATCAAACCATTTGACCCAAGAAATGCGTTGTAAGTATAACTATTTCTATATTTACTACTAGCTTTCGCCCGCGGCTTCGCCCGCATAATATGTCGACAAATTGTACACATAAACCTTCCTCTTGAATCACTCTATCTGTTAAAAAAACTGCATTAAAATCCATTATGTAGTTTTAAAAATCTAAGCATACATACAGACATTAGGACAAACGCGAGAAGCGACTTTGCTTTATACTATGTAGTGATTTTTTCAATCAGGTCCTGCATCTATGATTATGAACCAAATAATTGATTCTTGGTTCTTGAATCTATTATTATCTCGAAATTCTAGGAAATTTAATAATGTATGTTAAGACTTTCACTGGTCGCAAAGCGGACACAATAGTTAACGTGTAAAATAATAGTGTACGTAATTACCTAACTGGTCAGTGAAAGTGTTAGTAAAATAATAATTAGTAGGTATGTACAGCCACGTGTATGAACCTAAGCGATTGTCTCGTTGAATAACGATTGCAATTTTAGTTTAGACAAATTTTATTTAGAACTAGCTGCTGCCCGCAGCTTCGCCCGCGTGTTTTTCATAAATTACTCCCTATAACATCGGCTATCGGTCAATGACCATTAAAATCGGCTCAACCATTTCGGAGATTACCCGAAACAAACAGACAAAAAATTGGATAATTGTTTTTCTTTTGTTAAAAGTACCGCATAAGTACTTATGCATTTTATAAAAACCTTTTACCTTGTCATTACAAACAGACACTTTGTAATGACAAGATAAAAGGTTTTTGATTTCATTTTATTTAATTGAATTGTATGAATAGTATTTAAAACAAATCAATAAAATAATAATCAATACAGTAGGAGAAAATCTCAATCAATAGTTTTCAAGGTCGAATTTCCCCAATGAAATTGAACGCGATCAGCACATAAACTCCGTTCAAGGGCTGTCAGTGACATTGTTATTTGTGGAATATTGACATATTGAATATTGTCTGGAACGCTAATCGCGTTCAGTTTCATTGGTGAAATTGGCGCTAAGTGTACATATAAGTACAATCACTGACTTGCATATGCATAACCCGATCCCTTTTCCAAGGTGTTTTTTGCAAGAGTGGTCAAATATGTAGATTATTTTCTTATATATTCTTTCCTTTTGTAAAGAAAAACATTATTGGCTGTACTCGAGACGAACTCACGTAGTACAAAAAATATCCAGTCATTGTCTAAGTATAAAACATGAAAGGCCTTCAAAATGTGTGTCATTCATATTTTACGCAATACATATACACACTCGTAGTACAACAATATATATACCTATACATACAGTCTTATGTAAATGGATCTTGATAAGATAATATTTTTTTTATTGTATATATTTCGTAGCTGTGTGACGTTTTAGACAGGCTTGCTTTATTAATCGGCAAGTCACACTGTTTCAAAATTCTTTCAGTACCTACCTAACATTAATTTACTTATTTGTATTTGTTTGTTATACGATTTGACAATCGGGGTCTTCAAGGTTCAAGACATATTTTCATTTTAAAAGAATTTATTAACGTGTAAGTAGTAACTATTTGTTTTGAATGGTTCCCTTTACGTAGTTACGACATAGTCTTAAACGCAAGCAAGGATACTGATGTTTACGCTTCTATTCGCCATACATCGAGTTATGAAAGTGAAAACAAAAAAAAAAACGCACACATTTTACTAAAAACTTTTTCAATTGGCTTGTTTCGTTGTTCATTTTATAGAACCGGTTTGATTATGGTCAAACTGGCATACCGCCTACTACATAGTATCTAATAGCTGTGGTACTAGTAATATTTCATTTTAATTCTTTCATAGAGGTACTAAAAAAAAATTGCGTTAAGTAGGTACTTAACGCAGTTTTTTTTTATTGACAGTAGGTAGGTTAGGTACCTACCTACTGTCAATAAAAAAAAAACTGTCAATAAATCACTATCTTTATTTCACTTTCATTTCCGACTGTACTTGCGGCACTCGACGTAAAGGGGCCAAAGGCGAGATGGCTCTCATCACCCGACGTAAAGGGATCAATTCTTTGTGTTTATTAGGCTGCGATCTTAAACCCACAAAACTGCACAAAATTCCTATGAGAATGGTAATTGTCTTTAACATAAATACGTCATCTTCCGAGTTACGGAGTGCTAACGTAACGTAAGATACAGTGACAATTCAAATCATCACCTACCATCGTTAAATTTTCCTTTTGATTAATACGATACTTGAGTAGGTAGAAGGTAATTTAAAAACACTGCGCTTGTGTGTGCTGTTCTGTCAAGCTTAGTAAGATTCTATCGATATATTATGTTACATCGATTTTTAGGGTTCTCTACCCGAAGGGTGCCAAACGGAACCCTATTACTAAACCTCCGCTCTGTATCTCATGTACCGTAATAGGTGGATAGTTGATATTGTATGTATTTCTATTGTCGCTGTAACAACAAATTATAAAAAAAAAAGTTTAAATTAAAAGGGGCGTTAACACAGAACAGTTAAAGAGGTTAGAAGGGCCTTGTGGGCGGAACAGGCGCGCCACACATTTGCGCGGGCGCTCCAAACCCAACCGAAATTAGAATCACCGGTCAACAGTCACGCTCTTATTGTGAAAGCGTTCAATTCTCCGCGAAAAAAAAGAATTATGCTGTCTTGCCCAATTATAACGTGTCGGAAAAGAAGTCAGGAGTGTAATGTGGCCCGAGGAGGGATTTCTTTTCACCGGTAACTCCAAAAACCTTAAAATACGAGTGATATTTGTAATTATTACAAAAGTATTATGTAGTTTGTAGACAAAAACGATAAAATCGCATTCAGATGCAAAATTATACATTGCTTGCATTACATTCGTACGATCTTGCACGACGTGAGCGGTCGCGCAATGTATTGCGTTCACTGCGAACGTCGCGTGCGTCGATCCAAAGCTTCAATTCTGGGAAATCTATGCGCGTCGATAGTGTTGTACCAAATTGTAAACAATGTCGATATTAAGATGTGTATACGAATGATTATTGTCAGTAATATAACAATGAAAATAACGTTGTATAAATTAACAACAATTATTGTATAATGTGGATTATTAATTTAGTTTCTTAGTTGGTTTTTCGTCTAAAATCTAATTTACGATGCAAACACTTTTTTTTTATTTTACAAAAGATCCAGCTACAAGAAAACTGTGGTTTGAAGCAACTGGTAGAATTGAATGGATACGTACTAAATGTAGCACAATTTATGTTTGCAACATTTTGCAGAAAATGATTACGTAACGCGGGTGAAACCGGCGGGCACAGCTATTATTAATAAATTAACATGCTACAATTAATACCTAAATACTTTTTCACGGAGTAGTTCACAATAAATTAATTAGATTATATTATGTTAATTCGACTTAGCATTCGATATGGACGTGAAATTTAAAATTTATTTATAGTTTTTTTGTATATTGTAGCGTTGTTTTACGTTTTATGTTATTCAAAATGCTATTTTTCTTTCTTTCATTACTATGACGTAAAACAGAGCTGCAACTAGCATGAAACTAAAGAAAATTTAAATTTCGCGGCAGTATCGGATGTTCCCCCTTAATTTGACTTTGATTTAAGTTTATTTATATGTAATTAGGAAGTTATTCGTACCGTATCTGCAACTTGAAAAAATGCAAAACTTTAATTAACTAAACTACAGTAATTTTATCGATATGATTAATCGACCTTTTGGTGGCCGTAACATATATGAGAAATAAATTGCTTTTACACGTGTGTGAGTGTACGTCCAGAGCAGTATTTGAGTTAGTGTGACAACCAATAGTAAACACGCGATCTAAGTGCGTGTGGTTTATTTGTGTGTGTAATGCGCGTACGTATTATCTCTTGCTTGTAGTTGAGAGACAAGAGTGGGAGACATGCGGCGACACGCGTTCTAATACAAATCAGGAACTATTTCCATTCTAACCTCTTAAACTGTTCTGTGGGCGTTAAGTACACACAAGCACACACAAACACAAGAATAACTTACGAAGATCTTAGTGATTTTCTCCTAAAGTATTAATTCTTAAATATTTTATGGTGTTTCGAACATAATTATGTAGTATCTAGTATGGAAATAATTTCAGTTTTTATTTTACGAGAAATGCGCTTTTCGAAGCTTGCTATAATCTTGTGACAGTTAAACGTAATTATGATAGTTTGTATTAAAATGTATTATTTAAAATACTTAATTAAAACAAGTTCAGTGTCAGTGTCTATAATGACGGAGATGGAGATTAAAACGAGGATGTTTTCTCCTATGCTAACCTATAGACCCTATTACAAGTTATGAACAGATCTATTAGGTTAAAGTTTAATTACGTCTGAAAACAAATAACAACTCGCATATTTATTGATAAGCACATAGCCAATATTATTGGCTTAGTATTGCGTGTGATTATTTCCCCATTTCCAGCCAGAACAACTATCTGATCAAATCCACAATGTTCTTATAAAAATGATGATGATGTCTTTTGTTCTACGTAGGCATTGCTTGTGGCGTAGCAGTTTCGTAGGCGCTTCGTAGGTTTCCGTAGACGCAGCGTCTACGCGACGTAGGCGCTACGCCCTGCGGATAAGTTATTTCAATGCTTACTAAGAATATACGCCCGATGAAAACATACTAGCACTGCTTGCTCTCATATCCTTGGAATACATGTAGGTCTGAGGCGGTGAAATAATAGCAGATTTACTATTTTAGACCTTTATTAATTTAAAATTACACAGAGTACACGTTACCGGTTCTACGGTTATCGCCATCTTAACTTTTCCCCTTCCATCCTTCCTCTCTCTCACTCAGATATGTCGTCTCGCTTACACTCACTCATGCTTATTATTCTAACTACTAAGTACACATTTTAAAATCCCACATACATATCCTTATGAATGTGGTAGTCATCACTACATAGTATAAAACAAAGTCGCTTTCTCTGTCCTTATATACCTATGTATGCTTAAATCTTTAAAACTACGCAACGGATTTAGATGCGGTTTTTATTAATAGATAGAGCGATTCAAGAGGAAGGTTTATGTGCATATTATGCGGGCGAAGCCGCGGGCGGAAGCTAGTACTCGATAATAATAATATGATGATGAATAGCGGTATCTCAAACACTTCGCCAGGAAATTGAACAGACGACTATGACCCTTAATAACTACTGATATTCAGACCTTTTCCCTAAATTGGGATGGTGTAATAAGGGAAAGGTAGTAGGGTTCCCTATTAAAAAAACACATCACCTAAATATCAGGTCGTAAATATCATGTAGTGTAGGGCTGCGTTGACTAAATGGCTTTCTCGTGTGTCATTGTATGTGTGTAAGAAATTAGTAACTAATTCATCTGTATTTTGAAGATTTCATCTTTAAATCCCACCATTATGTTTTTCTCACTGATTAAATAACATTATTCAATTGTAATTGAAACAATCTCGACAATAATTGAGCTTTAAAACAGCTTTATTTTAATAATTAAACTATTCAAATTAAATCTGGTATCCACAATAGAATAAATATGCATATTTCGTACAGGTAAAATTAATAATTCAGGTTCAAATAATGATTCTAATTCTAGCTCTTCTCATTTGTATGTCCTTGCTAAATACCTAGTAGGTATCTATGTATGTGTGATTCATGATTTATCACTATGTAATAAGGAGGTTTCTTCTTCTAATATATAAGATAAACATCTTTTTGATAAGATAACGCAATAAGATAAAGGAAGTTGTCAAACTGATCTAATTAACTTCAAAAAGATAGTAAGTAGACAAATAATATATAGTTAGGTAGATACAGTTGCCCATCGAGTAACCACAAACTTGTAAAATTTTCTCAATCGATTTTGTACTGAACAATCAAAGTTTTTAGGTTTAAAATCGTTTGGAGAAATTTGACATTTTGGTATAATCTAATGCACTGGCGACCGTTCATTATATTTTTGACTGATGTCAAAACTAAGTTTAATAGTACTTAACCTGTTCAACTTTATTGTGTCTGTAAACGAGACACAATAGAAGTTTTAGTGTTGCGACACCTACGGGCGTTTAGTGCCACGCAGTGTTAAAGTACATTCAGCCAAAAAAGTATCGGGAATGGATGATTTGTTTAAGGTTCCAAATTCAAATTTTTGTTTTTTTTGTAGTTGTTAGATTGGCACAACTGTTTTCGATTTTGGCGCGGAGTTTGAGTTGCATCTGTTATTTATATTAAATACAGTGCTGGTTTTAGTAATATTATATATAGTGTGTATTGCGAATTTCATAATGGACAAAAATATCGAACAAAGAGTTTGTCTTAAATTTTGCATCGCCAATGGAATTTCGTGTTCGGAGTCACTGAAAATGTTACAGAAGGCTTACGGTGAATCGACTTTATCAAAAACTCGTGCTTATGAGTGGTTCAAAGCGTTCAAAAGCGGTCGAGATGTGATGGAAGATTTGCCTCGCTCTGGTAGGCCGTCAACGTCTGCAACTGAAGTTAACATCGCAAAAGTGAAGAAAATAGTGACTGAAAATCCCCATTCAACTCTGAGAGAGATAGCCGCCGAACTTTCTGTATCTCACGAGTCGATCCGTACCATTTTAACTAATCATTTGGGTATGAAACATGTTGCTGCTCGGCTAGTCCCAAAAGATCTGAATTTTCTCCAAAAACTCAATCGCATGAAAGTCGCTGAGGACATGCTAGAACGAGTCAGTTCGGACCCAACATTCATGAAACGCATTGTTACTGGTGACGAGACGTGGGTTTACGAGTTTGACATGCAAACTAGTCAACAAGCTTCGGAGTGGCGCCTTCAAACTGAACCGAAACCGAAAAAACCACGCCAAAGTCGATCAAAAGTCAAAGTCATGTTGACTGTTTTCTTTGACTATCGCGGTGTTGTGCACTCTGAATTCTTATCGGAAGGTCTAACGGTAAATAAAGAATATTATTTGAGCGTTATGCGGCGTTTAAGAGAGCAAATTCGGCGAAAAAGGCCAGATTTGTGGAAAGAAAATTCTTGGATTTTGCACCACGACAATGCGCCTTCGCACAAGGCTATCATTGTGAACGAATTTTTGACCAAACACTCGACAAATACCATCCAGCAACCACCATATTCACCAGATATGGCTCCTGCTGACTTTTTTCTTTTTCCTAAACTCAAATTACCACTTCGTGGCACCCGTTTTCAATCGATAGAAGACATAAAGGAGAATTCGCGGCGAGAACTGAACTCAATTCCGGAAGCAGCGTTTAAAAAATATTTTGATGAATGGATTATTCGTTGGCGCAAGTGTATCGTTTCTAAAGGAGCATACTTTGAAGGTGATAAAATAAATTTGGATGAATAACAGACATTTTGTGTATTATTGATCTTTTCCCGGTACTTTCTTGACAGAGTAGTATATACTTAAATATAGATTTATGGATAATAATAAATATGTATTTACAGACATTTATGGATTCTAAAATTCTGGTGCTAGATTTTAAACTAACTATAAACTTAAATATTTTATTAAAAAAGTTTACTTGAAATTTAATTGAAAAAAAAATCAGCTGTTCCCTCCATTTTGACGAATTATGCGAGCATAATGTATGGAACAGCAGATTTTTGTGTCGCGATTTCAGATTTGTTTCCATAGTAAAAGTTGTTCATAATGATGAGTACAATGGCCCCTTAAAATAATGCCCATGAATTCTATTTCACCCTGTATAGATATTTTAAGAAGGCTAGCAAAAAAGGCATTGAATAATAAATGTTATACGTGCCTATTTTCTATGTACTATATTGTAATATATTTTTTCCGATTGCGTTAGTGTCCGATATATCCGGGTAAGATTTTGAAGCAATGCACACCCACTTAATCGTGACATGAAAGTACAAAATGAATTTAAACCTATTTGGATTACGATTGGGTAATTAGGTTCCACTAGCATATTATGCAGTTCAAGGCTTTCTTTCTTTTTCCTTGTTCGAATTTTAATTCGGGACTGAATCATTCTGTTGCACAACTGAGATAGTTGTCTTTACAAAAAAAAAATAGATAAGAAGTTAGGTTATTAGTTCGTGCTACATAAAAGACAGTTAAAAAAAAGGAAAAGATTATATAAGGTGTTAAGGTGTAACATCAAGTTACCAGAATTTGTCAAATTTCTTTGATAGTATTTCAACTTGATTGCAAAGGTATAAGGTTCATTTTTAACTGAGAAAATTTGACAGTCAGGGATAGCTTGATGTGCTGGCGTCTGTACTTATCGTTACAAACAACTTTTCTATGGGATAAACCCTGTAATTGCGAAAAAAATATGAGCTGTTCCAAAAATTTTATTGACTTACGTGTGCATAAGTATGGAATTAATTTTTTAACACCTTATATAAATTTTGATAATATGTAATTTTATAATGATGATGTTGTGACGGTCATATTTTAGAGGAATTTAGAGTGGATTGAATTCCAATTTTTTATACTTACTATTAAGTAAGAAAGTCAAGATACCGACTTGTTACGTCGAGATACCGACCTATACGGTATAGTATAACTATTTACCTACTTGTCGTAAATTAGATATGAACTACCCATGACACTAACTATACTTGTAAAGAAACGTAGGTATTATCGTAAACCGGAACTGATATGCAAATTGTAGGAGACGTTCTCTGGTGTTATGAGTGAAATTAAAACAAACACGAAGACAGCGTCAGCAAATGCTAATAAGAAAAGAGTCATCATCTGCCTAGCCTTTTCCCATCTATGGGTCGGCTTCCAGTCTATCCGGATGCAGCTGAATACCACCTAGCTTATCATAAGATGCTGACGTTTTAAACTGTTTATTGAAAAGCAACCTTCAAATTCAATGTTGGGCAGAATAATGTAGGTATATATTTTCCTTCGAGTGCCAAACTATTCAATATTACGTAGGTATTTATGTTCTTCTCACAATTGACTATTTGAAACGGTTAAAAATAAAACATGAAATAACATAGAAAAAAGACCGCTCGTCTTAAAAACTTTCATCACCGTACAAAAATGAAAAATACGAGTAATATATGAAGATAATTATAAAATTGCATATATTGCTAATAAGTATCCCATTTGATTCTAAAAATCTGTGAAATTTTTTTATATTTCGTACAAATCACGCACAATTTTCCGCGTTTAGACAGTTCATAAATAGTTAATAAGGAATGTTATTTATGTTATTGACTACCCTTTCAAATACCCAATTTATTGTTCTAGAAAACAAAAGATCAGTAAAAAAGAAAATGTTTATTTGTTTTCCAGAATACCAGCATTTTTCTTGAGGTGTTTCGCGAGGATACTCGGTCTTCGGTGGAAAGTAAGAGGACTGGAGAATGTGGACAATAGCCGAGGGGCGGTAGTACTACTGAACCACCAGAGTTGTCTGGATCTATACGGTATGTACTATATATTGTGCTTTTCTTGAAAGAGATTTTTTTCACAATTTAATTTATTTTCAGCCAGTATCATGGCTAGTGTTTTATTATTGGAACAATCATTTACTAAAGTGATCTTGTAAGCCGATCGAGGTCGTGGGGTGGGGGCATATTTTTCCAAGTACGTTGTCAATGGGTCCAGAACATAACATTATACCAGTCCAAAAATCATTGGCTTTTAGAAGGTTCCTGGGACTTAAAAATCTTTAATTTAACACCGATTTTACCCGTTTGATGTAGATGGTATGGGAAACCGGTACATTTTGAGGAAAAATTGTGTTTAGCTTTTTTTCTTTGGCTAGGGATATTCATTCTTAGCTAAAACTCGATATTTATGATCCTGTTGTTTTATTTACAACTAGCTTCTGCCCGCGACTTCGTACGCGGACCCTGTCGCTTATAATGCCAGCGACAACAGGGTCGCCATTAATGTTATTTTTTATCATTTTTCCCATTTAAATCTTTTATCACACTGAGCTTTAGTTTTATTTCATTCCAACAGTACAGTCCAATTGTCATCGTTTTCATTTTGGTAACCGCATTTTTATATTCCCCACTTGTCTCTAGAGACCTAGAAGTCAATGCGTAGATACGGTTGGAACTCAAGCACAATTCTCTATCCGTGAACGTCTCCGACTCGCGAGACAATACATGACGTTCACGATCAGCGGTCAGTCGCACATCACGTGCCCCACTTGTCTCTAGAGACCTAGAAGTCGATGCGTAGATACGCTTGGAACTCAAGCGTAATTCTCTTTCCGTGAACGTCTCTGACTCGCGAGACAATACATGACGTTCACGATCAGCGGTCAGTCGCGCATCATATTCTTCACTGGTCTTTAGAGACCTAATGAATACGCTGAGAACGCAGGCGTGCTTCGCGACCCGAAGAGGTTTCCACGGAGCGAGTTGCAGCCTAATCTTCTCGAACAGCATCAAGTCTCTCCTGACGCTCTTCGGTAGATTCTTGGGATCTTATGATCCTCAATCTTTTAGCTCTCTTGGAACATTGGGAAAGATTTGACCTCTTTGTAGGCATGGTCATAGTTTTATAGTGAAGATACCTGATCAATAAAAATCTAAATTAAAATGACTGCTCCCCTGCGTTACCGGGTAGGCTACCGTGTCACGAAGATAAATGGAAAAGGAAATTAAACACTCAAACAACATAAGCCCGAAGGTAAATTCATACGATAAAATAAAAAAATAAATAGGAGTTTTGGCCAGTAGAGTCAAATTTTCAATGATATACCATCGTCATCAAAAATCAGTCCTAAACTGTTACCGCCTTCAACGCGTGCAGGTACTCCCAGTTTATGTTATTCTATAATTACACAGTAAAATTAGTGATAGCTTTGATTTCCACATCAGATGTTTCTGATCTTCGATTTTTATAAGTCAACAGGAAATGCCCATCAGATTGAACAACAAAGACGTCAAAGACGTCATTCCTATGTGTTATGTTGTAGCTAGGCTCTTGGAGTTCCACAACAGGTGTTCCAGATCTTCGATTTTTATAAGTCAACAGAGAGTGCTCATCAGGCTGAACAACTTTCGCTAAGACGTCATTCTTATATGTGTTATGGTGTAGCTAGGCTCTTGGAGTTCCACAAAAGGTGTACCAGATCTTCGAGTTTTATAAGTCAACAGGAAATGCCCATCAGACCGAACAACTTTTGCTTAGACGTCATTCCTATATATGTTATAGTGTAGCTAGGCTCTTGGAGTTCCACAACAGGTGTTCCAGATCTTCGATTTTTATAAGTCAACAGAGAGTTCTTATCAGATTGAACAACTTGTGCTAAGACGTTATTCCTATATGTGTTATGGTGTAGCTAGGCTCTTGGAGTACCACAACAGGTGTTCCAGATCTTCGATTTTTATAAGTCAACAGGAAATGCCTATCAGACCGAACTACTTTTGCTAAGACGTCATTCCTATATATGTTATGGTGTAGCTAGGCTCTTGGAGTTTCACTACAGGTGTTCCAGATGTTCAATTTTTATACGTCAACAGAGAGTGCTCATCAGGCTGAACAACTTTTGCTAAGACGTCATTCTTATATGTGTTATGGTGTAGCTAGGCTCTTGGAGTTCCACAACAGGTGTTCCAGATCTTCAATTTTTATACGTCAACAGAGAGTGCTCATAAGGCTGAACAACTTTTGCTAAGACGTATTCCTATATATGTTACAGTGTGGCTGGGCTCTTGGAGTTCCACATCAGGTGTTCCAGATCTTCAAATTTATTCTCTCAACAGAAAATGCTAATCACGTGGAACAATTTTTGCTAAGGTATCATTTTTGTATCTCTTATAGTTTAGCTGGTCTGTTGCGGTTCTGCATCAGGTGTTCAAGTTTCCAAGATAAATTATAGCCTATATGTTGCCCAGACTTAATACCTATACAACAAAAAAAAAATCATTCCAATCCGTCCAGTAGTTCCGAAGATTAGCGTGTACAAACAAACAGACAAACAGACAAACAGACAAACAGACAAACAGACATACAGACAAACAGACAAACAGACAAACAGACAACATTTTTTTTTTGGATTCGTGCTCTATTACTGTTTCTAAACCCCCCTCAATTGTTTTTTTTTTAATATATTCAATGTACAGACACAGTTTTTTTACTGTTTTATTATATGTATATAGATTGTATTTTTTTTACATCCCTCGTAATTTAAGAGTGCGTAAACATTTTCCGTGAGTAAGATCATGCTAGGTAACTGCGACACACCTGCATGTTTATTGAATGTAAATTAATCAGTGATTGATATACTTCGTAGCTACAATATAACTTGAAAATGAATAAGATACACATGTAATATCCAACTCAGCCCATAACAATTCACTACTTGACGTAGGTCTTGCGCTGCAACACCGCATTCGCCTACCGCATCCAGTCTATCTCAGCCACCATCCTTAGGTTCGTCGGTATATCTAACTGAGGGGCGCCACACATATTTTCATAGTTATGTGTGTGTGTTATATACATACATATCTATTTGATTTTCGCTTGCCAGTTGTGCCAATAAAAATATTGCCATTGTAAAGTCCTTTGTCCGAAGTACTTCTCCATTGCCATTGTAAAACAATTTTATAAAAGCAAATTCTTAATTAACATTTCGATTTATGTATCTTATCATTGCTATGAATTGGTGTATTTTTCAGCATTGATTTTTTATAGAAGTTAATTTGCCCATAATACAATGAAATAATGCCTATCTACATAAATTTTGTAATTTTCCGGTCCTTATCTCTAGCAATTTCGTATATTTACCAGTAATTTTGAAAATTGTTTGAACAATGGCGAATACTCTCCATGAGTACCTACCTACTGTCATTAACATTATTGCGATCATCATAACGACCGCACCAGAGACTATCACAGTGATGTTTCCTCTATAGCTCTAGTCCTCTACATCCATTATCTATTGGTAGCAGGTACAAAAGTCTGAGATGATCTTTACTCCCTGTAATGGGTATTAGCCACAGGCGTAGGTAAACAGTGCATGAAAAATGCGATCGTAATAGGTATTTGAGTATCAGTTCACAATGAAAGTAATCTTTTACTTATAAGTTATAATATCATTGTCAGCGTATAGTTACTATTTGACCTAATTGTTTCTGTAAATACATGTATCCGTGGATGCATAATTTGTATGCACTGACAGTTTTGCGATTAAGTCCATTATAAATATACCGATATGTCGTTCTCCTCATAAACAACTACTTACCCTACACGTGACGACCGACATTCCGAATGTTTACAAAATAAATCATACAATTAAATTGATATGAAGTTGATATACGAAATATTTTACCTATACATTGTTCGGTGAAATAAATATGATTGACATTGAATATGAACAGTGGGCTTTATTGATCGTACTATAAACATATTTCACTGCGATTCTTAGTATTCACGAAGCAATGTTCATGATATTTTATGACTTTAGGTAACGACTAGATAAACATAGCTGATTGTTATGTTTTCTCGAAAGAGATTTTTTCACAATTTAATTTATTTTCAGCCAATAGTTATCTAGTAGTTCATGGCTAGTAGTGTTGATTATTGGGACAATCATTTATTAAAGTGATCATGTAAGCCGGGGTCGTGGGGTGATTGTTGCCATGTTGGGTAGGTACTCCGTCTACCAATATATTTATTAATGCACGAAGATGTAATTAAGGCAACCAGATTTAAAATGACACTGGGACACATAATGTAGTATTATTATACTATACTAGGCCTTGACTGATACGATAAGCAATAATATCGCAAAAATAATAATGCAGGGGAAACAATGTTGATGATAAGCTAACTACCTAGATAAGTTAAAATTAACGCAAAAAATGGATAAACAAGATAAACCTTCAATACCTGTCAGAATGTAAAAAAAAATGTTAAGTAGGTACATATTTACGCGTGCAGGTAATTTGATAATATTACGCATAAAAATTGCCTTAATATAACAATTTAAAAATATATTTACACAAAAAACATAACTCTGTAGATTAAAATCTTAGATAGGCAACTTGGAAGATCTTACTCTACGCAGAAGAAGAAAAAAAAGTAGTTTTATTGTCTATTCGTAACATACCATCACGCCTGTATTCCCCGAAAAGATAGGCAGCGGTACTTATAATTGGAACACCCACATTTCGCCAGTTATCTTTAAGTCCCAATATTGTCTATGCATTTTTTTTTGTAAACGATAAAAATGTGATAATATTCACACAACTCATGCTGTTTTGTGCTGGGTACAATTACTGTACAAGGTTAATTACAAAATAATGTTGCATCATGGCGTAATCCCTCTTTTACCTTGTTTTATCTTTTATTTACGAGCTGCAATCACTCCGCTATGTGTATCCCTGATAAGAGAAAGCAGGTGACGTAATTGATATTAGAAAGATAAAAGTTGAATTAGTTACTTGTCCCTTCTTTATTTCTGATAGTAAATTGTTTTTCGTGATCAATATTAATTACTTTTATCTTATAAGCAATTTCAAGACACCCTATAATGTTCGAAATCTTCTTAGTGCGAATTTCACCAATAAAACTGAACGCGATGAACGCATCTAAATCGCGTTTTACAGCTGCCAGTATCAATAGGTATTTCATAGAAAATACTGACAGCCAAGGTATAATGTGGTTAAACTTTGTGTTCACTGATTTCATTGGTGAAATTTGTTTTTAGGGGTGGGGGGGGGGCTACACCTAATATACCTACGCGCAATGTTTACATTGCGTGGAATGATTCATTCTTTTCGCGCAATAACGTTGATAACCCATAAGGTTCAGTGTTTTCGGATGGGTAAAACCGACGCAATAGTTATCAATTATCTTACACGGTGCAATTAAAAATTAAACTTGATCAAACTTTTATACAATCATCACAACGGTCAATTAAAAAAAAACTTCTGCTCTATTTAAAAATAAAGATTTCCCATCTATTTCTGTCCTTGTGGGAAAACCTCATTGTTACCAACGCCTTATCTGGGGAGAACTGATGGCGATGTCGGTCTTCTACCAAATCAATTCCACGTTGTTCCTCCAGACTCAAAGCCGCCCACCGGGGGGCCCCGCACCCCCGTAAAAAGTTACTATGGTAACTTTGTCCTAATGGTTCGCAGATTCAGAAAACGAAAGCGATTTTTATTTATACATGAACGGCCTTGTTATAGTTTACCTCGTTCTAAAATTATCGTATAAATCCATTACCCTGTTATGATTTCTATGAAAGCGGCAATCACCTGCAAGATATTGCCGTGACTAACACTGAATGATATTTGTTTAACAACCGTTCAAGCGTGCTTAGCTAGAAACAAAATAATGACGTGTTTTAGTGGGTTGAGGTAAATTCCTGGATAAATAAGTAACCAATACCTATGAAATCAGTAATTTTTGTTATAGGATGTCGATATTTATTTTCGATCGGTACCTACTTAACTCCCTGTAAAAGAAAGTAGGTGTTATGCCAAACATACTGCGTTTCATTCTCTATGATTTAGGTATATTTTTGGTTTCGTATCCCAGCTAGGCGGAATTAAATGTTATCTTCCAATAAGGCTGTACACGTACTGACCTAAATATTTTTGTTTTTAGCGCTGGCAATTATATGGCCGCTCATGTCACGGTGTACGGTGGTTTCGAAGCGATCACTGCAGTACCTTGTACCATTCGGCACTGCGACATGGCTGTGGGGCACCGTTTTCATAGACAGGGGCGCACAAACTGCACGCGATGCCCTCAACAAGCAAGTTGATGCTATTAAGAATCAAAAGGTAAAGTTGCATAAAAATGTTACTTGTTAGAACATTTGACACAACTTTTTTATCTGGTTGATTTTTCAGACGTTCCTAAATCTAACTAACGGTTGCAATTCCCACACAATGATAAGTATTCTATTCAGAGCATAGAAGATCATGTCTGTCGTTTGATTATTATCATGGGTACTGTAGCGTAGATAATGACCTACATCGTTTGGTGTAGGTAATTAGATTTAGGGATATTTTTTCTGTCGGTAGGTAATCGTATGGAAATTATTACAAATAATAAACACTATTTAAATCATTTACAGACACTTACTACTTGTCAAAGAGTCTGTCAGTTAGTCAGAAGTTGAAGCTAGTTGCCCATTCCAAAACTCGGGCAAGAGACTTAAAGGACACTCATTTAAATCAAGATATTATCCAAAATCCTGGGTACATTACTCTTGTTGCTTCTATGTATAAAAGTAAGAACAAAGTTTAAATCTATACATACCTACTTATAACAAAATTGTAGAAAAGTGGTGTCTGTACAATGGAAATATATAAAAAAAAGTAGCAGGGGTTGTTATTTTATTGATACCGAACCCGAAATTGTATTTTTTTTTCTGTTTGTCTGTGTGTTTGTGCACGCTTATTCGATTTAGATGCGGTTTTCACTAATATATTGTAGTTAGCTTCACTTAACATTTAGTGTTTACTTCATGTCAATCGGTTCATAAATAAAAAAGTTATGTCAATTTAAAATTACGGCGAACTTTTGTTAAGGTATGCTGCCCGAATCGTCACTATTCCACGCGGACGAAGTCGCCGGCACAGCTAGTTCGAAATAAAAGCTTGAAAATAATCCCTGGCAGAGAGTGGGACAATAATAGACTGGTATCATCTATCGATTGATTTTGATATCCGGTCACCTTCCGAAATTGTGTCAAAGTCGAGTCATGTCAGCGTCAGTCAATATTATGATTGTATTCAGCGTGCGCGTTTTCCTGCTAGTAAATATACCAATAGGTACCTATGTTAGTCCTGTAAACAATGAGACCTTGTACTTGCCTTGTTTTACGCCGCGTTTCGTCATACTGCATGATCTAATCGCTAGGAATGGGCTGGCGGTACTTATGTTCCTTTTGGCGTGTACATTTCTTAGCTAATGTTTGATTTGCTTAAGTGAATATCCGGTTGGTCGGTGTCGGACGACACAAAAGAATTTGCTGCAATCATAACAGAACAATCCTCAATAATTGGTTTTACTTTACGTCTCTTCTTTATTTAAATTTCAGGGGCAGGTACTAGTCCGTACTTGGATGTTATTCTATACTAGCTTCCGCCCGCGGCTTCGCCCGCATAATATGTCAACAAATTATACACATAAACCTTCCTCTTGAATCACTCTACCTATTACAAAAAACCGCATCAAAATCCGTTGCGTAATTTTAAAGATTTAAGCATACAGACAAACAAACAGACAAAAATAGCGACTTTGTTTTATACTATGTAGTGAAGTAACAACTTAAGACGAAAACCGAATGAAAGATAGACATGTTAAATTTTAATGCATAATATCTCAATATATTTTCACATTTCCATTGAAAGTAGGCACTCTGAGTAGGAATTCTAATGTTTTCTGTAAAACATCAAAATGATATTCATTCTCTTTGGAAATCTAAATGATTTTATGATGTAACTAGGTACTGCTAGCGGCTTCACCCGCGTGGTCTCTAATACTTTTTCTAAAAAGTAGTAAAGTAACTCCTTAAACATTAAAGTCTCGCCAAAATCGGTACATAGATAACCATTGCTTACATAATAATATCCTACTATTCTGGCCATTCTAGTTTCTTTTGTTTATCGATGTTGCAATCTCGAAACAATAGTTTAGGTACGCAATACAGTCATGCTTACACTACATACATAATTATAGCTCTCGATAGCGATGCTAAAGCAGACCCAGTTTTATTGATGCCGTATTCAAGAGTTCATTGTCCCAGCCAGTGTAAAACTAAATCGAATGTTACATACATAAGTCAAAATAAATTGCTTTTCAAATGCTTACTGCTGCTTACGTACCTACGTAAATGGAAGCAAAATATTTGATTTGCACATTTTCTCGGTTATTTAAATTAGAGATGGGACGGGTACCCGGTGTGGATCCGTTACCCGGCGGATCCGGCACTTTTTCAGGATCCGGCCGGGTACCGGGTAATGGCGCCCGATACCCGGCACTGCCGGGCAATTAGCCGGAAAAATTTAATAAAGTTATTGCAAAAACGGACATTTATTTTAATTGAACATGAATCAGTAGAAGAATTAATAAGCATAATTCAAAAGAGGTAAATTATGGTGAAGAAATACAAGCTGTTCAGCACGATCTGGGTTAAGTCTGTTGCGCTTTTTTTCATAGATATTACCAGCCTCCGAAAAGAGGCGTTCACTATATACGGAGCTGGCGGGAGTGGTTAAATATTTAATCGCAAGACTCTTTATAATAGGGTAGTGTTATAATTGCGCAAGACGGCATAATTCTTTTTTTCCGCGGAGAATTGAACGCTTTCACAATAAGAGCGTGACTGTTGACCGGTGATTCTAATTTCGGTTGAATTTTGAGCGCCCGCTCAAACGTGTGGTGCGCCTGTGCCGCCCACAAGGCTCTTCTAACCTCTTTAGGGCCTATGCACACCACGTTTTTTAAACGCGCCGTCGACGCGCGTTTGTAGCGATACAGACGCGATACGCACGCAAGTCAGACGCAGCCTGTAGACCTTTGCACACCTGACGCGCTTGTGTAGTGATACAGACGCGATGCAAACGCGCGTGTGTAGCGATACAGACGCGATGCAAACGCGCGTGTGTAGCGATACAGACGCGCGTGTGTAGCGATACAGACGCGATACAGACGCGCTCGATTGCTACTAGCGTAGATTAACACTTCCCTTTTCCTTGTTGCGGGGGAAAGGGAAGGCGCGCGCGCTAGCGCTCGTATCGGTGTCGCGCGTTTGAATCGATACAGACGCGCCGGTGCCGCGCGTTTGTATCGATACAGACGCGCCGGTGCCGCGCGTTTGTATCGATACACACGCGCCGGTGCCGCGCGTTTGTATCGATACAAACGACGACAAACTGCTCAGCAGGATAAAAACGCGCCGGCGACGCGCGTTCCCAAAACGCGCGTCGACGGCGCGTTCAAAAAACGTGGTGTGCATAGGCCCTTATCTGTTCTGTTGTCGGCCGGCACGAACGCGCGAGGCGCGAACCGCTTGACTTATCGTCAGTCGCGCCCAAACAGGGAAGTGGAATGTACGTCTTTTCATGCCGGGTAATTTTGCCGGGTACCCGGCATAAGCTTGCACCGGGTACTCGGTTGCCGGGCACCCGGCAAAAGTAGGATCCGGTGCATCTCTAATTTAAATATCCAGCAAAATATCACGTCACTATGTACGCTGAAAGTGCCAGGAAGTCCGCGAAATTCGTATGTATTCACAGCTTTAGCTACCTATTCGATCAGTTATTTACCAAAACCTTACTTGCGATCAGACAGTTTTTGGTAAATTACTGTTAGTATGAATAGCTGAAATTAATTTACATTAAAATAAATTTAATTTTTAATTAATTTAAATTGAATTTCTTGCGATTTTGTGCAGATATAGACTACGGTAGGTGGCTGAATCTTTAAAAATTGTAAACTCTGATCTCGAAAATTAAATTCTTCAATATTTCTATAATTGTTTGGTTTAAAATCGAGGCTAATATAAAAATAAAGTTTTAAGGGAATAATTCGAAAAACATTTATACCTATAGGTATGTTTCAAAAAATATATATACGCGTTGACTTGAAAACCTTCTTTTTTCGTCGGTTAAAAAAGCACCAGACCATACCTCGTTGTTTCGCAACTTGCTTATTCATTTTAGTCAATAAAACCCGATGTACCTAATTACCCATTACCCATACAAATTGTTGTTTACGACAAAGAAAATTACCCAAAGAGTTTAGTGTAGGTACCCAAATATAAATGTTTGCAAATGAGTTTCAGCGGTTGTTAACGTTACGGACAAAAATAATTTTATTTGCATAGGTATCATAACTTCATGTCGTTAGCACTCACTATCAACAAATTGAATTAAAGTCGTAATAGGTATCCGTACCTATTACAATCAACCTTGATCGCCAATTCGTAATATCTTGCGAACTTTTCAAGGTAAAATTGCATAGATAGGCAAATATTTTCATCGAAAATACTACCTATTTAAATACGTGGTTCCTACATTTCTAAGTGGTTTTTGCCCGTTTCCATCACTGTACGACATCTAAATGTATTTACTTTGGTTTTCCACGTCTCCGTGCGGAGCCGAGTGCTAGCGCTAATTAGACAGCAATTAGTCCCCGTCTTGCATATATATTTATACCTAAACGATTAGCTTCTCCCCGCGTGAAACTTGTTTTTATCATAAAATATATCCCACTGTAGGCCATCACACGGGTAGCACTAAAATGTAACCATGAAAATTTCAAGTCAATCCATAGACTACTTTTCGAGTTTTCCGGCCACAAACATACGGATTTTGTATTTTTATACAGGGTGAAATGGAATTCACGGGCAATATTTTAAAAGGTCCTTGTACTCATCATTATGAAGAACTTTTACTATGGGAACAAATCTGAAATCGCGAAAAAAGAATCAGTTGTTCCATAGCATATTTTTTGGAATCGGATCAGAAGAAAGAATAACCCCTACATGAAAACTCTTTATATTATTAGTATAGGTGGAGGCACAATTATCATTTGTCGTAATAATATATCGTATTTTACCTACATAGCAATTTTTTATTGTATTATTACGCTAACCTACGGTCTACTCAAGTTGGAGCTAGCTGTATCTATTCTATACCAAATTAATGCTGAATTTCGTTCAGTTGTAATGTAATGATTTAGTTAGCAACGAAAACTTGAATAACGACTACCTACCCTCATTTTTGTTTTTTCTAGCGGAATAGGAGTGGCAAATGGGAAATATACTTACTTAACTTGCTAGGTAGCCATTATAATAAAAATATAAACGGTTGGTAGGTACAATTAAATGCAACGTTATTACAATTGACTGATCAAATCTTAATTTTTCCTACACTTACCTAAACTTTTTGGCAGTCTGGAGTTGTGAATACAGGTAGAATATATTTTCTAAGAATATAAACCTATAATATTTTATATATATTGTCTCGTTTGTCAACAAAAAATGATAAACAAAAGTTGTGAGGACATAGAGGTGTGAAAGGTGATACGGTTTTTAATGAGGTGACGACCATACGAAAACAAAGAGTATGGAAAACAAGACAAATGTTGCGCGCACCACAAACAAATTATTAGGGAAAGAGCAGGACGATGCTGATGTGATGAACAATTGATATTTAAAAATTATTTTTGAATATCTATATTTACACATTACCTACTCTAGATGTGAAATGGAATATCATTATATAACGTTACTTTTTCCTTATCCTCAGCGAAAATTGCTGCTATTTCCTGAAGGCACCAGGCATTCTGGTGACAAGCTGCTCCCGCTCCGCAAGGGAGCGTTCCACGTGGCCATGGACGCGGGCGCACCCATTCAACCCGTCGTCATCTCCAAATATCATTACTTGGATGGGGAGCGACAGAAATTCGGCTCAGGTGAGTAACGGGAGGGACTTGTTTGGAAAAACTGGTTTCACCAGCCGTGGGATGTCTTCTGTGAAGATTCGTTTGTGTTATAATTGAGTAATTTAAGGTAATTAGTTTTCGACTTTTTTATATTTTAAATAGGTGGTGCCGTAGCAAAGCAATGAGAATAATACACCGTGAGAATGTTTCATAATCGTCTCTCAGTAAATAAAAAATTAACTTACAAATATATTTGTCCAACATTTTCTTTGATATAATCCCATTATTGTAAGTAGAAACAAGGATATGGTTCGAACGTTCGTACGAACGTTCAGAAATTCCGGTACACTTATATATTTTTTTAACTCATTTCAGGCGAGTTCATCGTTTCGATTCTCCCAATGATCGAGACGGAAGGTATGACCAAAGATGACATCGTAGGACTGATAGAGAAGACACAAATCAACATGCAAGAAGAATTCACAAAGATCTCGATGGAGACTCTAGCGCGGCGCAACCTGCGCACTAAGGCTGATTAGATGAGGTACAAAAGGTACATTTTCATGTTTATTTTTCGTATTTGGTACAATCATGTTTGCCATGTGGTTTGTTCCATTAATTCCAACCAAGAAGTAGGTAGCACTAGTGGTATTAAAGTGATTCGTTTTATATTTTACAGGTAATTAGATTTCATATCGACGTGTAAAAAGAGCTGTGATAAACAAACGTATAAAGAAATAGTTACTAAAATGTTAATTTGACAGATAATTGTTGGTGTTTATATTGTTTTTCTCCATAGAAATGTGTATTTATAAAATAAAGTTAACTAATTAAAAGGGAATGTTTCATTGAAAATGCGTTTACCCTGTGATTTCTTTTTATTAAAAGATTTCACATACGAAAATATGTAAAAATATACATTTCATCGTCGTTTTTTTTTCTACAGAATTGTCACACGAATACATTTTATTAACTAATAGTAGGTATTTTAGATACATCACAATATTTGCACAGATACAAGTACACTGATATACAATTAGATACAAACGTGATAAATGGCCTTAATAGTTAATAAACCTCGAAAAGTATGGTTTAAAAGATTTAATAAAATTTTGGTATTTTAGGAACAAATTCTTATATTTTCCGATGGTAATATCTAACAAGATTTGCTAATTGTCATTGCCAACAATTTTTGTAAAATTTATCCATAAACTAACTTCCGCGGGCGACTTCTTCCGCGTAAAATTTCTTGACCCATCGCATCGCATCGCCCGCCCACGCTACTATATTACTTCGTTTTCGCTTGGCGTTATTTTTGACTTTTTTCTTTGCTTGGCTCCTAGGGTCGTAGCTCGAATTAAGCATTTAATCTGCCTCAAGAATTGACTAACAAATTCAAAATTATTTTTTAAATTCGGTAGGTAGTTAGATAATGAAAGTCATAACTTTCGACTGTCATTTAAATAAAAACAAAAACATCAGTTTTAAGAATAGGGTAATAACGATTTCTAGAAAAGTGAATTTAAAAGTAGGTAAGGATGTTCCGAAATGTTAAAATGGCACGAACCGAGTATTTTTATGATATGTTCGTTGGTAATAAAAATACAATAAGTATTTCGGTTTGATGTTTCTAAAATTCTTTATGCCGATTGTACCAATGAGTCACAATTATTGAGTAATGTAATTCATTAAGTGTTGGATACACTTTTCTCAGACTTATTCTGACTAGCAATTCTGATGAACAGAAAGAGAAACCCAGTCAGAGAACTCAAAACTTGCTTGAATAAATGAGTTTAAAACCCATAGAGTTAAGTAGAAGATTTTGATTTAGCAACTATAAAGAAAAACAAATGCAGAAAAATATAATAATAATAAGAAAAAAAATGAATGGATATTTTTTATTAAGCATAGCCCGGATTTGGATAAGCTTCAAAATAATTAATTATAAAAGACTGGTTGAACAAAAACTTAAGTCTATCACGAGGTTCGACTACAGTTTGAACTCCAATGCGGATACCGCACTTAGGGCACATATAAACTAATAATAATATGAAGCTGTAAGTAATCAGCGAGTAATTAATAATACTATCAATAATAATGTCAATTATTAAAAAAAAAAATATGCATAAATTAAACAAACAGACAAAATATTCCTAAGGAATTTAAAAAAATCCCATCATTACAACGGCGATAAGTTCCCTTAAACTGAAGTATTACATACAATCTTTACCTACTACGGAGCATAGTCACAAGTCCAGATATTTTGTGTCATAAAAGCGGGCAAGCCACGCTTGAGTGTACAGATGTACAGAGGCCAGCACATCAAGTTACCACAATCTGTCAAATTTCTTTGGTAGTATTTCAACTTTATTGCAAAGACAAGGTTCATTTTTAATAGAGAAAATTTCATTTTTAATAGGGAAAAGCGTCTGTACATGCATATTGTCTTTGTGTGCATACGCTCGTGAACTCACAAGAGCGCGCGTCTATGCGCATTACAACTACGGTTCACCCGTGCTCATGACATAAAAAACCTTGTACCCTATGTTGTAAGTAAAGCTAAGTCCTGGCAAGAAAGATCGGAAAAGTAATGTAAAAAACCCTTATTGTAGCTTCAAAAGTATCGAAAGCGGAACTCTGATAGCAAACTACGTCATAGTAATTAGCAGGATGTAGATACTGATAATTATGGAAAATTACAGTTCAAATGTCAAGGATTACTTATATTGCCGGCTATTTGCCTTGTAGACATAACATCATACAATAAAATTGTAATATAGGATTAGCATGTAATTGAAAACTAAACCATTTGCTGCTTTTTTATACGTTTGGTGGAACGGAACGCAAACTTAAAGAGCATCGTTTTCGAAACTGTCGGAGGTGACGTGTGTGTGGTGTGTGATATATTTTCTTAGTTCATTCATTTATTTAGTTAGTAAATGAATAAATGAATTTCGTGGCTAAAAAACGAGATGTAAACAAAGCAGTAAAGGGTTGGAGTTTAATCAATTTTTGTGCAACAAGTAACATTTGACTTTTAATACTTTTCTTGAATTTATATTGGGCTGTAAGTATTAAAAGAAAAAAGAAATTCATGCATATTTCCTATTAAAGCATAATAATAATTAACATGTTGATGTTCGAAAACACACCTCATATCTGCTAAGACTAAGACCAAATAACAGCTGGAATGTTATTAGGTTGCTAGCTAATCTGTGGTTAATATGTGATTAACATTAAAAACGATATCGAAAAAATCCGATACGGTTTTATTACTCCAGGGATTTAAAATCAATTGTCTGTTTGTTTATCAGTACTAAATTAAATGAATATTATACTAATGATTAGCATTGATCACTATGTTTATAATACTTAAAATAACTACTGCTATGGTCAGCAAAATTGTTGGAAATGTAATAAGATTTAAACGGATTGCGTCGTGTGAATAAAATATAAAATAGCAGCTGAGAACTATAACTTAAAAACTAATTCTTATTCAGAATGTTTAAAAAAATACTTGTGTTCTATTACAGCATTTATTCACTTGTTTTACCAGAGAATAGACGTCACCATTTTTTTTTGTTTAAAAAAAAATCAAAGTTACTGGACATCTTGTGATGTTAATTAAAAAGTGAGAACACAAACATGTAAAAATCGTGAGAACTTTTTTTATTTACAGATTGCGTGGATATTTTAGTTCCGCACGACTGATTAGATACAATTGTAAAATACTACATTTTCAAAAGCTTAGCGAAAACGTGTAAAATATTCTGTAGTAATACATATTATTGGTACTATAGCCTACATTAATATCGAATGGCATGATAAAAGCGTTTATTTACATTGAGTTACACTAAGTATAATAATATATACTTGCTTATAAATTATTTAGTGATGGCACTAATTAGAGCAACGGACAGATACGTTTTATCTCAGTATGTCATTTGAAAATAGTGCACTTTTGTGCCATTTCTAAATAATATTAAAATATACTTATACAAAATTATATATTATATAATAATATATGACATGAAACATACACATAGTAATAATTATGTCATGTAACACACTTTTGGACATGATGATGTAGTAATAATGACAGTGCCTTACACAAATAAAATTGTAATAATTTCGAATTTACGACACTGAGCTATCAAAGTACCCGAAATGGAGCAGAAGTAACGTCTAAAATATGAAATCACAATACAGAATATAAATGCGAAGATATAATTTTAAAATTCCATTGAATGCTATAATAAGTATTCCATTTGATTCTAAAGATCTGTGACGTCACATTGTTATATTTCATACAAATCACGTACAAATTCAGGTCATAAAAAGTAACGTTATTGACTACCCTTTCAAATACCCAATTACAAAAGAACATTGCAAAATTCATCTTAATACATTTTATACATAGACTAGTACTTCTGCCACATCGTTCTTTACTCTGTTATTCGCCGGGAACTGTAGGTACTTGTGTAATTACTAAAAGTTGTGATGCTATTGACAATTTCTTTGGTAATTTTAATAAAAATTGCAACTGGATAGCAGACTTTTTATCAGTTGCAAAAAGAGTTTACATAAATAAATGCAAGAGTTTTAGGTTCTTTAAAAACTTAATATCTTTGGTGGATATCTTATATTGCTTAATATAACCAATACATTTTAGCAAAAACACTCATTAAAAATAACATTTTCTTTTACATTTTAAATGATTTCTTGTTTCCCCGTCGGACTCACATCGCATCGCCTATAGGTTTAGGTATTTCGATTATTCGAAATTTCTATGTTAATTGGAACGATTAGATACGTTTACGTAATTAATATTATCAGAAAAATTAAACAATTTCATTTCGTTATCCACACAGCCTACAACAAAAACTATTTGCTAATTTCGTTTCATAATCTGTTTATAACCAGATTAAGATAGTGCTTCGTGCGTGTGGTAAGGTGATAATAAATATCATTTACAATGGGTACAAAAGCGGTCCCATTATAACAATAATATCATAAATTAGAAATAGGTTAGCGTAGAATTTAAAATGGCACCGTAATTTCAATAAACATTACCTACTTTTCTAAAGTTAGTCATCTACATAATAAAATTCAAAACATTATCGATAAAACATCGGCAACGAATTTTGGTAACTTCTCGTATTTTAATTCACTTTTATAACAATCTAGAAGATTAATCGAGGATAACGATACACGTTGATGGGATTTTAACTTAAATACTTTTACGAACAACAACACAAAATAATAAGAATTGCAAATTTTATAAATTAGACGTCGCATTTGGTTACATAATGATTTTATTATGCAATAAATTGCCTCGAAGGCGTGAAAGTTTCCCTACTAAGCTGTTTTTTTGGGAATTTTCTCACGATGTAAATTACAGATGATTACAACGTACACAGAATTTACAATCAGTTAAAGGTAACCGTGTCTGCGTAATTTATTACAAGTGAACAGATTGCGATGACGCTGATATATGCGAAGCACATCACATCGACTCCACAGTTAGTCGTTATATGACTAGAGAGTAAAATTAAGTGTATCGTACGATAGGAGGAACATTTCCTTTAATATACTTAACTAAATAAAATAGACTTGTCGAAAGCGCATCATGTCAAAGCGATACTAAGTAAATATTAAAATAAATAATACTGGTTTAATATACTATGAGGCTGTTGATTAATGAGTCAATTGAGTATGTACACAACACGTAATAAAATCGTACACGTAATAAAATCCATCAAGCCGTTGAGGCTACAGGGATATACATACATACATACATAATCTCGAAAAACATTACCTTCCTTCTGGGATAGTCAGATAAAAAGTTGGGGTGTGTGCAAACATCGACTATGTCTCACGAGGCCTAGTTAGATAATATTTGTGGTTTATTGAAATACTGTAAATCTATTTAAGTCATGTGATCATTTAATGTTACGCAACTTATACACAAACCATTGCGTAAATATTGACATTGAGGAAAGTATTTTCAATATCGTCTCGCGTTGGTATCGCGTCTGTCGATATTTTCCCTGATAAAAACAGGATAGTGCAAATTTATTCACTGAAGTTAGTACCTATGTCATTTGGATTATTAAAATAGAAATTAAAATTGTTTCAATATTATTAAAATACATTGCAATAAAATTGATTTTTATATCGTTTTTATCATTTTTTTAAACTATTGCACTTTGCATTTTCCACAACTATATTCATAAAATGAAATTCTGTACTTAATGAATATATTGTGCGTAAATATTTAATGTTTGGGACGATTGTTAAAATAACAAGAATTTCTCAACTCAACGTTAACTTTAACTAATAAGAATAACTAAACAATAAAAAAAGTAGTTCTTTAGTAGAACATTGTTCAAATACTGAAATGGTAATAGCTTCAGTCGACTTAATGTGCGATGTTGCTTAACGAGTGATTAAAATTCCGTACTGCAGTGGTGCAGAAACAAACAGCTACACCGCCGTGTGGTTGGAATACATAAAAAAAGGTCAGCAAAGGACAAATCATAGCCGCGGCGTGCCGCCTGTCGCAACTCAATCATCATCTGATTGCTAATTAACTTCACATGACAGATTGTTTCTTAACTTTCTACAATACTCTATTTGATACTAATTTCTTCAACCATTTTTAGCCTCGAGTCACTTTTACTGTAAATACTTATTATGACATGTTTACGACTTGACCAACGCTTCATAAGCTTTGATCTCCGCCAATATAGTTAAGAAAAAATAGAACTAATATAATTGTTATAAAAAATAATACTTCATATAAGTTTAATATAAATAAAATATTAGCTATAATGTGCAGCTATAAATTGTGTGACTTGCTCTTTCTACCACCAGTCATTTTATTTTTCTATAAACTGATAATAATGGAAATCTAAGAAAAATAACTTCACTAGTCGATGTGGCGGTCTGTAAGTCGTTCGTTATAACACAAAAGTGTGCCTTAAACATTAAACATAGATTATTAGACAAGATATAAATTCTTATTATAAAATCACGGAAACATTCATATTTCTAGTGATTGGAATGCTCGCTATAGGTATATAGTACAAACATTTCATGAACCAGCATTATTATGCCGACCTAAAAGCTTAATTATAGAGTGATTATAAATTTATACATAATAGGTGGTACCGTCGATCGATGGCACTGGGAGCTCAATCGGTCGCCAGCGGGTAGTTGGGAGGCAAGGCGCTTAAAACCTCTTTTGAGAGCTCCTTGTAAGCCGCATCCATAGTGTTGCGGACTTTGATTATTAATTCTGGTACATCTTCCATAGTCAATCCCACTGTTGGGACTGGCTCTAAGCACTGAATAACCGCATGGCCTGGAAATAAACACAATATCCTAATAAAAATGTACCCGACACGAAGATTTTGATCATTGCATAAATATCACACTAATATTATAAATGCGACAGTTTGTGAGTCTGTGTGTTTGTTTGTTTGCTACTTCTTCACGCTGAAACGGCTGAACGGATCTGGATGAAATTTGGCACAAATATAATTTATAACCTGGATTAACACATGTGATTCTTTTTATCCCTGCAAAATGTACGGTTCCCGTGGGATAGCTTCCGATATACAAGCGGGCGATGTCGCTTGCAGAAGCTAGTATTAACATATGTATATGGCATTTTCGACATGGAAATAGTGGTAATTTCAACTGTCATTTATTCATCAACATGATTTAGTTATCTATCTAGTGTTGATGAACAGTTAGCCGATAGTGTCGACACTCGTGACTGTAGGGCACGAGCACACGGCTGTCTCAACTGTGTTATTATTACTTCACTTTGACTGTATTATTGGAGCGTGAGTCCTTTCCTCACCATGTTTGTCTTTAGAAATGGAAGCTATATTAAAATGTATTTATGTACGTCATACATGTATTTTTAAACACATTCATTTAAATTCAAGATCGCGAGAAGAAGAATAGAGTAGATTAGTCGTTATTCATAGACTTAATCTCCTCTTTTTTATACTTGAAGGCTGATGCATAATAATAATATCGGATAAAAAACATACCTTTATTAAAAATGTATTTCTTCCTATTGATAAAGTAATAGGGCGAGAACACAACAGGAATGATTGGCACTTGGGCAGCAACCGCAATGTTGAACGCGCCCTTTTTAAATGGCAGCAGTTTTGTGAAATCTTTGTTCCTTGTTCCCTCAGGGAACAGCCAGATCTTCGTCTGTAAGGAAAGAGACCATAGACATAGTAAAGTAAAAAGTATAGTGTCTAAAAATATCCAATACCTAGTACATACTTACACTTGAGGCTACTCAATCTTAGGGATAGTCTGCATAAACACATTTGACTAGATTCGAGAAAGATAATCCAAGTTTCGTTGTTGGAAAGCTACGCAAAACGTGTGGTGGATCCGTTTGAAGGATATACGCAATTTAACAAACGATAGTAATCATCAATGACGATAGATCCTATTGTCTGAAAGCGTTACAGTCATTATGATGAGAAAACAGTGGTTTAGAGAGCTCATTCCTTGACTATACAGAGTGTTCCATATTATTTTTAAAAATATTCCACTGAATACCAACCTTATTTTTAATCATGATTTCTGACGTCATTTTCAGTTGCTTGTACGCATCTTTTGAGTTATTTCTGTCAATGAACACAACTCCTGCAAGGTATGCAGCCAGTCCAAATGGCCACACATAGAATATTTCTTTTCTTGCTATAGCAGCTACTTTGTCTGCTACATGCCAAATATTGAACATTCCTGGAATTGACATAACCAAGAAACTCAGGATTAATTATTATTGTTACAATTTAGGAAGCAAGAGTGCCTGATGGGATTTCTCATTTGATAAATGATGAAATTCCATACAAACTTTCATCTCCTTTTGAACTCCTGTAGGTGATGAATTTTCTCACTTTTGTTATAAAATAAAACTCTTGGGCAAAATGCCATACTCATCCTAGACCGTCAGTTGACTGTCGATGAATTAAATAACCTTGGGTATTATTGTTGATGGAAACTAATGAAGAGTGAGCCCAGAACTGAGTAGGAATATTAATTATGAGTAGCATTCAATGAGACCTGTAATATGCAGGTATCAGGTGTCACAAGACATAAGCAGGATTGTCCGAAAGTGTTACCGCTACCCCAGAACATAAAGGGCTAAGGAAGGAACATGGATGGGTTTTAGTCAGTAAGAGTCTGACACTCCCTTCCGCTCCACCCAGAGTGGGAGAAGTCATTGGATGATTTCCCACCCTCAAAAAAAATGGGTCACAAGACATGATGGTACAATCCCATTTTGATCCCTCTAAGGTGCACTAGATAATATAAAAATAGGATATGTGGTAGCTATTGTTGTGGGATCAGTTTCTTGTCTTTTAATTCCTTAGTAAAATAGGCTTGAACATTCAAAGACACTTTACACCAACTACTACTGCACATATCATTGCATGATTCATGGTCATAAAAAAAAAACATTAAAACCTCTATCAGAACATTGATCTGTTTTATCTGCACTGAGATGTGATAAGACTACAAATGCCACAAGTTCATTTAAAAATTAATTTACATGTGTATTTGTTTTAATTAGTTTTTACTCATAAATGTTAGAGGCTTCAGGATTGTATATTGCCACAGTTAATATCCCCATTAGGGCATCATTTGTTGCAAAAGGATGCTGCATATTTTTTAATACATAATAAAATTAAAATATTTCAGATACATATGCCAATGTGTGCAGTGTGTATGAGGCTTAAGAATCTTCTTCTTGGATATTCTCAGTCTGACAATTGCCAATTGACCTCAGGATCATTAGGTGACATCATTTTATGTTGCACTAATAATAGGATATACATCAATAAACAGGGATAACATAACAATAAATTCTATGTGACCACTGTACTGCAGCTGGCATAAGGCTGTATATCCACAGAGATGTCCGAAAAAGCTAGGCAGTTGTGCTATGAAAAAATCCACCAATAGCATCACTTAATTTTCACAGTGTGATCTAAGCTAGTGTTGTTATTGCATAGTTTTAATATTGCATCTCTGGTGGAAACGCACCCTAACTCTAGGCAGGTGCACACGTGACTATGTAAAATAATAACGATGTAAAACAGTCTTTATTCCGTATCTTTTAGTTCAGCAACCCACACATTCTGAGCGAAATTGGCTTAGAACTAAATCATACTATTAACTACAAGGTGGGCTTAAATAAAATAGAATAATGGGGCATAATGGATGAGGTAGAGGAGACTAGAAACAAAAGAATGTAACATTACCTAGAATGTCAATTGAAGATTGATGGTTTGACACCACCACAGCTCCGCGGTCTTCAGCTAATACTCTTCCATTTCTCAAAAGCCATTTCACTTCTATAACTTTGGTTACATGCTTTACTATTTGAGATCCAAATCTGTAAACAATAAACAATGGGGGGTGAAACGTGAAGATTTGAGTTATTAGTAATGTCTCTTTTCCTTAACTTCGACTTAATGTTGTAGTATCCTTCAAAGGTTCTTGAGTTGATGCTGTGTGGGACAAACCCATTCAGTAAAAGCCCTCTATGAATCAACGTACAGGTTAGTGCGCTGAAGATGTGACATAAGTCAGTAACTACTGTTACATTGGAAACAAAATGTATACTTACAGAGAATTCTTTACATTTTTCGGGTTAAACACAAAAAACGGCATTAATATCACTGCGGTCACAGAAGTCCAGATGTAAAACACAAGAAATTTCGATTTAAATTTCACGAAATTCGGTGTTTCAGATAATAATTGTTTCAAAATGTACGTTACTACGATAATCACTATCATATAAATGATTTTGTCCCACATTTTTAATTCAGCATTAATAATATCACTGAACAATAAAACCGTCAAGCTTTTAAAAACAAAAATAAACACAAAACTGAAAGAAATTCTATAGCGCGCAACCAATCATGAGAAACGAAATACTGTTTTACGCGAGAGCGTTCCAGCAACTTCACTAAATTCTATTGTTATTTGAGCGTGAGTTTGACATCCAAGTTAAATGGACTTGGAACGTCGCAAACATTGATTGCTAGAAAGAGACAAAGACAGAATCGATTTGCAATGAAATAATTAAAAGACTTGAATAACTTTACTCTCTATTCAGAAAAGCTCCTTGTTACAGGTCTGCAGACTGGTATTACTCCGGCCACTCTTTTGGCGGCTGCGGTAACACTACTTATGTGGTTTGAATCTGAATCCGTGTGATTCGGGTCTGCCCGACTGTCGGCCTAGGTGTCGTTTAACGCTGACTAATGAAAAAAATACAAATCCACTACAAAACCGTCTTTATAAAATAAATTTTGGTAATACAATAAATCACGAGATAAGACTCACGGAAGGCATGCCTTTATGAACAAAACTACCAAGGTAGCTAACAATTATCATTTTATTAACCGTTTTCTTAACAGAGTTTCGCATGTTTTCCGCGATCACTCGGTTCTGGAGACTTAACTTCTTCGGTCAGCTGTTCATATGTATGCGTGATTGTCCGATGCAGGCGCTCGGTGAGGGCTGGCACATCATCCAGGGTTAGTCCTATTGTAGACACTGGCTCCAGACACTGCATTATGACATGACCTGTAACATAACCATATTTTATGCAAATAAATAATATTATTATAGGTAGGTAGGTATTTATTTTGTCTATAGAATTGCAGGTACGGTTGGTTTATTTTGCTTAAAATGGAAGGTTCGGAAAAGCTCTGAAATCTTGTGGTAGTGGGTTCTAGGTTTGATTCTCCGGTCGAGTAAAGTGTGTATTTTTCCAACTGGATTTTTTAGTAGCAGTCCACCGTCCGGCGTGTAGATTTGTGCCCGGTAGATGGTGATAGGATCGTCCCCTAATGCGACCCAACATAAAAGCTGAAATGTAGGTAACATGAACTTGAAACTGAACGAAATACTTACCTTTTTGATTGAAAACATGTCTATTTTTGTCAATGAAATAGTAGGGTGAATACACAACGGGTATGATCGGCACTTGAGCACTCACTGCTACATTGAAAGCACCTCTCTTGAATGGTAATAACTTCCCATCCCATTCTGTTTTCCTTGTGCCCTCGGGGAATATCCATATCTTGATCTAGACAGATGTTAAAAAAGACATGATTCTAATTTATATGACATAACAGACATTGTCCTCCTTGAAAAGCTCTATCTACTGGGTCCAGTTGGGAAACCACTCAAACACACTCAAAAAATGACATCAAAATCGGTCCAGCCGTTTAGGAGGATTTCAGGGACATACAGACGTACGGTCGCCAGCGCATCAAGTTATACCAAACTGACAAATTTCTCCAAATGATTTTAAACCTTAAAACATTGAAAAGTTCAAAATCGATTGGGAAAATTTGACCGTTTGTAATAACTTGATGTGCTGGCGACTGTACCTACTGAAGCATATTATTACAAAAAATGTATACATAAACCTTCCGGAATACATTCTCTAAATGGTGGTAAAAACCACATCAAATTCATATGTAGCGCGCACCGGTCACACACACAGACAGCTGATTCGACTTTAATCTACCATAATAATGTTAATAGGGTAATGTTTATCTACGTTACGCAATGGAAGATGATAAATAGCCGTTTTGTCTCAGAGATCGTGGGAACTGAAATGTTAGAATTTAAAAAATACTAAAGAAGTCATTAACTACGGGTAAATTAAAAAAAAAAAACTACCTATCTTCGGTAGCTCGGCTATCTGTTATACCTAGCCTAGCTCAGTTTTTATTGTACCAGCTCGTTCTAAAATGTGTGTAATACATTTATACTCCATGTAATAGTATGACCATGGGATCTCAAGAAATTATAATAAGTCTTGAAAACATTTAATAGATGGCAGCATAGGTAACAATTATGAAATTAACCATCACTGAAGAGCAATATTGGACAGATTTTGGCTGAAGTAAGATTAGTAAAAATGAAAACCTCCTTCTTTAATGTCGGTTGATCTATTTACACTCATAAATCACGTATTTTCAACAAAAAAGATAAATAAAGCCTTATTTAAATTCCAATGACATAGAATGTACCTATACGTTGTTAAAAGAAGTCTTGTACCAAACTTTTTTTTAGAGCTCTTTGCAAAAGATGGACGTTTCATTCAATTTCTCCTGTCTGTAACCACAATCGTTACTTACAACTCAACGTAACATTGTTTTATTTTAGGAAAATTGAAACACTTGTTACATAGACATAAATAAATGGAAAAAATCTAAAAGAAAGTTTTGGTACTTATTTATCATTTCTATTTTCATTTTTTATTCCTACTATCTACGCCGACTTCTAGATGGCGTTGTAAGTGAGCTCTGGTTTTTAGTGAGTCGCTGATGCTGACATCTGCTGAAAAAATGATGAAAGGAAAATAGTCAGTCCAATAGTCAGACTTAAGGCTTAGAGCATTTAGGTTAAATGCTCTAAGGACTTCAGGAGGTGTCTTTTTTTGTATGGGGGTATCTGTACTAGATTTATTATTATATTATTATTATCTATGGTATGACTGACGCACATTTGATAGACAGTTAGGTACTTAATTCCTTAGACTCTTGGTACTTTATTGTTATTATCGGAGGAGTAAATACGGCTGCATACATGTACAAGGAGCACGAAGTAAATACTTCGTGTCAAGGAGGTCAGGAGGCGGAAATTTCATGTTCCTCCAATCCATCGCGTCGCATCGCATCGCCCGCCCGCTGTTACTTCTGTTTAGCGTTATTTCTAACTTTTATTTTTACTTGGCTTCTAAGAGGTGGTGATAAATAGCCTTATAACCTTCCTAAAGAATTGAGCTTTTAAAAGAAAACTTTTTTACAAAAAATAAAACCGACTTCCAAAAAAAACAATACAAAGGGAAAAATAATTTTGATTTCGGAAGTCGGTGTCTTCGGTTTTGTATTTTCATCTTTTGCCACTTAACCCCCCACCCCCCCAAAAAATGTTGGTATGTAAATTACAGTGACAGGAACTTATTAGAACATCGTCAACATATATTAAGTAATTTTTTTTTTAGATTTTTCAAAAACCGCTTATCCGATTTCGATAAAAATTTTATGGTTCCATTTGGGAAGTATACCCTTTCCAACAAAAAAATAACTTTTAAAATCGGTTGGCAAGCAACGGAGTTATGAGCGAACAAACATAAAAAAAAATATACAGTCGAATTGACAACCTCCTCCTTTTTTAGAAGTCGGTTAAAAACAGGTTTCATTCGATTGGAAGTTCCAGAAATTCTTGTGAACTACCTAATAGTAAAAACATATTATTTGTTTTGATTTCAACTCTTATTTAGTAAAACCTCAATAAAATCATTTTACCAACCTTGTCTTGGGTCATACGCCGTGTTGTGCTTTCCAGGATTTTATAAGCTTCTTTCGGATTCTTTCTATCAATAAATACCGATCCAGTGAGATACGTGACTAGTCCTAGTGGACCAGTGTATAACATTTCTTTTTTCACTATTAGGTTCAGCTTTCCTACCAAACACCATGCATTGTTCAGGCCTGAAATAAGTAGGTAAGTAAATGTATGGCAACCATAAAAGCTAGGTAATGTTTACCTACCTTTTTTAAAGATGGGAAATCATCAAATGACCCCCTCTTACTGTGGGTAGAGCGAAAGGGAGTGTCAGACTTTAACTGACTAAAACCCATTCATGTTCCTTCCTTAGCCGGATGGTCCCGCTGACCCGGCAGGCATCGACCCTAACGGGTCACAAGTCGTCATTTCTCTGATCAGACGGTGAATTACCCATTATTTACTATTCACAGGCCTGCGCCTACGATGGCCGTGAGTCGTTTCGTGGCTTCCGACCCCCGTGCCGTCTCCCGCGGCGGCTGGGACATGAAGCTCTCTCCCTCAAAAGTCCCGTCTTCGCTAGCATAACTGCTATGCAAAAAGAGCTGAATGCCTGTTTTTGCCCAGACAATTATGTACGGCCAACAACAAGTACAAACTTAGAGACTTAATGTGCGGTGTGTAGCAGCACTGATAGCCTAGTTAGTGGTGTGACGGTCGGACTGTGAAGTCGTACTTCGTCAGTCGTCGACCTAAGGCACGCACCTCTGATTTTAAGGATTCATGTGCGTATTGTCATTTGATGATTTCCCATCCTTAAAAAAAGAAGGCCTGTAACAGTAGCTAATTCTTATTAACCTAGTTACGAACTGACCTGCTATATCTAGAACTGACTGGTGGTTGCTAATTATGACAGCTCCTCGGTCCACCGTTAATATTTCCCCATTGCGTATGTGCCATTCCATTCCGTATATCTTCGTAATGTGTTTCATTACGCTCGAAGCAAACCTGAAATATAAATCACATCGTTATTCATAACAAACAGATCTACCTGTACTGGACGACAGATAAGTACGAGATTATCTATTTGAATATAATAAACCAATATGTACTATTGGTTTGTACAATAGGTTCAGCAATTTTGGGAAAACTTCGGACGAAGGAAGCACGTTCTCAAAATTCGATGAGCATTGATTGATCCAATCATTTTAGTGACAGGATTTTCGACATCAGTAATAATTTGGGTCTTTTAGTTACCGTAAGTAGAAATGATTGATTCACATATTGGATAGGTATTTATTTCTTTTGTATACTCAGTTTACAAATAACGGTTTCTACCCTATCGTTATTTTGATATAAACGTATCATAAACTCCGTTATAAACGATAAGTACAAAACAATGTAACCTATTTACCATTCACATAAAAAAAAATAACTGCCAAGTGCAGTGATTTCCACAATATTACAGAAATCTATACATATAATAAAACAGTAAAAAAACTGTGTCTGTACATTGAATATATTAAAAAAAAAAATAATTGAGGGGGGTTTAGAAACAGTAATAGAGCACGAATCCAAAAAAAAAAAATTGTCTGTTTGTCTGTTTGTCTGTTTGTCTGTATGTCTGTATGTCTGTTTGTCTGTTTGTCTGTTTGTCTGTTTGTTTGTACACGCTAATCTTCGGAACTACTGGACGGATTGGAATGTTTTTTTTTTTGTTGTATAGGTATTAAGTCTGGGCAACATATAGGTTATAATTTATCTTGGAAACTTGAACACCTGATGCAGAACCGCAACAGACCAGCTAAACTATAAGAGATACAAAAATGATACCTTAGCAAAAATTGTTCCACGTGATTAGCATTTTCTGCTGAGAGAATAAATTTCAAGATCTGGAACACCTGATGTGGAACTCCAAGAGCCCAGCTACACTGTAACATATATAGGAATGACGTCTTAGCAAAAGTTGTTCGGTCTGATGGGCATTTCCTTTTGACTTATAAAAATCGAAGATCTGTAACACCTGTTGTGGAACTCCAAGAGCCTAGCTACACCATAACACATATAAGAATGACGTCTTAGCGAAAGTTGTTCAGCCTGATGAGCACTCTCTGTTGACGTATAAAAATTGAAGATCTGGAACACCTGTTGTGGAACTCCAAGAGCCTAGCTACACCATAACACATATAGGAATAACGTCTTAGCACAAGTTTTTCAATATGATGAGCACTCTCTGTTGACTTATAAAAATTGAAGATCTGGAACACCTGTTGTGGAACTCCAAGAGCCTAGCTACACTATAACATATATAGGAATGACGTCTTAGCAAAAGTTGTTCGGTTTGATGGGCATTTCCTGTTGACTTATAAAAATCGAAGATTAGGAACACCTGTTGTGGAACTCCAAGAGCCTAGCTACACCATAACACATATAAGAATGACGTCTTAGCAAAAGTTGTTCAACCTGATGAGCACTCTCTGTTGACGTATAAAAATTGAAGATCTGGAACACCTGTTGTGGAAGTCCAAGAGCCTAGCTACACCATAACACATATAGGAATAAGGTTCTTAGCACAAGTGGTTCAATCTGATTAGCACTCTCTGTTGACTTATAAAAATTGAAGATCTGGAACACCTGTTGTGGAACTCCAAGAGCCTAGCTACACCATAACACATATAGGAATAACGTCTTAGCACAAGTTGTTTAATCTGATGAGCACTCTGTGTTGACTTATAAAAATCGAAGATCTGGAACACCTGTTGTGGAACTCCAAGATCCTAGCTACACTATAACATATATAGGAATGACGTCTTAGCAAAAGTTGTTCGGTCTGATGGGCATTTCCTGTTGACTTATAAAAATCGAAGATCTGGAACACCTGTTGTGGAACTCCAAGAGCCTAGCTACAACATAACACATATAGGAATGACGTCTTTGACGTCTTTGTTGTTCAATATGATAGGCATTTCCTGTTGACTTATAAAAATCGAAGATCAGGAACATCTGATGTGGAAATCAAAGCTAACACTAATTTTACTGTTTAACTATAAAATAACATAAACTGGGAGTACCTGCACGCGGTGAAGGCGTTAACAGTTTAGGACTGATTTTCGATGACGATGGTATATCATTGAAAATTTGACTCTACTGGACAAAACTCCTATTTATTTTTTTATTTTATCGTATGAATATGCCTTCGGGATTATGTTGTTTGAGTGTTTAATTTCCTTTTCCATTTATCTTCGTGACACGGTAGCCTACCCGGTAACGCAGGGGAGCAGTCAATTTAATTTAGATTTTTATTGATCAGGTATCTTCACAATGAAACTATGACCATGCCTAGAAAGAGGTCAAATCTTTCCCAATGTTCCAAGAGAACTAAAAGATTGAGAATCATAAGATCCCAAGAATCTACCGAAGAGCGTCAGGAGAGACTTGATGCTGTTCGAGAACATTAAGCTGCTACTCGCTCCGTGGAAACCTCTTCGGGTCGCGAAGCACGCCTGCGTTCTCAGCGTATTCATTAGGTCTCTAGAGACCAGTGAAGAATATGATGCGCGACTGACCGCCGATCGTGAACGTCATGTATTGTCTCGCGAGTCAGAGACGTTCACGGAAAGAGAATTACGCTTGAGTTCCAAGCGTATCTACGCATCGACTTCTAGGTCTCTAGAGACAAGTGGGGCACGTGATGTGCGACTGACCGCTGATCGTGAACGTCATGTATTGTCTCGCGAGTTGGAGACGTTCACGGATAGAGAATTGTGCTTGAGTTCCAACCGTATCTACGCATTGACTTCTAGGTCTCTAGAGACAAGTGGGGAATATAATAATGCGGTTGCCAAAATGAAAACGATGACAAATGGACTGTATGTTTTGGTGGTTGTTGGAATGAAATAAAACTAAAGCTCAGTGTGATAAAAGATTTAAATGGGAAAAATGATAAAAAATAACATAAATGGCGACCCCGTTGTCGCTGGCATAAGCAACAGGGTCCGCGTACGAAGTCGCGGGCAGAAGCTAGTACATAATAACTGTCGTTATTTGGCCGTTATTTGTCTCATGCTAAAATAAATAGAGTAGGTATAGGTACTTACAAGCCATTGCTGTAATGTTTCGGTCTAAGCAACATAACTGGTAGCACTATAATTGAAGTTAATGTCAAGAACACGTAGTATAGAGATATCTTGAGATGGAATTTTAATTTAATAAATTCACTTTTAACTACACTTTTAAATCGAAGTATGAAAACGAGCACTGTTATGGTTATTAAAATCTCGGACAACATTTTGCTAGTTGTCAAAAACTGTATTGCGTAAATTGAACTTGTATTTTGATTTAAATAAATGAAGGAGAGCGGAGATTGGGCGTTCCGTTAAATCGTAAACACAGATTCGATTAATGAGACTGCACCAATTGGAACGCTGACTGAATACTATATTCACAAGCTTACGTTTACTTAAATAAGTCTATTAACGCGCTGTAGTTATATAAAAAACTGGTTAAGTGCAGACGTGTAGCAAATCCACACATACACACATCAGATACTTAAAGATACTAATATTGATAGACATAGTTGCAGAAATAAGTGGCACTTATGAGGATACAAATATGTAGGTTAGGTTCGGTGCGTCGTCACCGTGGTCATCCCTAACAAGAAGTACAGACGCCAGCACCTCAAGCTAACCGTAACTGTAAAATTTTCTCAATTAAAAAAGACATAAGGTTTATTTTTAATTGAGAAAATTTGACAGTTAGGGATAGCTTGATGTGCTGGCGTCTGTACATTTCGCTGAAAGTGTACTGTCGTTGTACTCCAACCGGTTCCGGCTCCATTACGCCCTCGCTTTCGGCTTGGGCTGCTATAAGATGCTGGCGCGTGTCAAACGAATTTTTGAACACATTTGCAAATGCAAGGAAACAATAAATAAAAAAAGTGTAGGTATTTCATATTTTGTAACAAATGTTTTGAAAAATGCACCGCGCTACGTAGGTACCTATAACCACAGTAAAGAAGTCACAGCACAGAAGACAGTCATTGCTTGATTTTTAACGCGCTCTTGGCGCTTTTATCCGGTGCGAATTTTTGAAGCCCTCATGGTTGGAAGACTCTTTTTTTATTCCGTAAGTGTTCCTTGAAGAAGTCTTACCATGTACGTACATCTTACCATAAAGGTAATAGAAGGTAAATACCTACATATCTACTAATTACTGTACAGTATAAATGTACAATGACTGATGGACGCTAGTGATGGCGCCAAACACGTAGCCGAATTCTGGGCCGAGTCCATTGAGATTGCCATCGACACGCTAAGAAGAAGAAGTAATAAGTATAGGTACTTATTACTTCTTCTTCTAGAGAGGGCATCATCATTCTCCTGCCCTTATCCCAATTTATTTGGGGTCGGCGCAACATGTCTCTTTCTTCCATACTTCTCTATTAGTCGTCATCTCGGTAGTTACTCCCTTCCTAGCCATATCATCTTTCACACAATCCATCCATCGTTTCTTTGGTCTCCCTCTACTTGTATAGCCATCCACATTCATGCTCACAACTTTCCTGACAACATTTTCCTCATTCCTCCGCATAACATGCCTATACCATGACAACCGATTTCCACACAACTTTTCAGTCACCGGTGTCACTTTCAGACTTCCTCTTATATACTCATTCCGTATTCTATCCATTCGGGTAACACCACACATCCCTCTTAGCATTCTCATCTCAGCTGCATGCAATTGTCTTTCATTCATTCCTTTTGTGGCCCAACACTCTGATCCATACAAGACGGCTGGTCTAACCATGCTTTTATAAATCTTCCCCTTGAGTTTAAGGGGAATGCGGGAGTCACAAATTGTTCCCGTGACCTGCCGCCATTTCATCCATCCAGTGTTAATTCTATGCTTAACAGTCCGATCTATTTCGCCATCGCTTTGCACAAGTGAACCGAGATACCGAAAGTCGGAGCAAACTGGGAGAAGCGCGCCATCAAGCGCTATGACCCCAGAACTGGAGAGACCGCCGAAATCGCAGAACATGTACTCCGTTTTGGTTCTACTGATTTTCAGGCCAACAATCTCCAGTTTCCGTTGCCATTTCTCCAGTCTGCTCTGGATCTCAGGTCCATCTTCACCGACAAGAACGATGTCGTCGGCAAATAGCATGCACCATGGTGCCTCTTCCTGTATGTCCGCCGTTAGAGCATCCATAATCAAAAGGAAGAGGTAAGGGCTTAAAGCCGACCCCTGGTGCAAGCCTACCGCCACATTGAACTTGTCGGTGTTGCCAGCAGCCGACCGAACGTATGTACGAGATTGGCTGTACATAGCACGAATTAACTCTACATACTTCCCGGGCACACCTTTCTCTTTCAAGGCCCACCACACGACATCCCGAGGTACCCTATCATACGCTTTCTCTAGATCAATGAACACCATGTGCAAGTTTTTGTGTGCACGTCTATACTTCTCGCTCAATTGGCGGAGTGCAAAGGTGGCGTCCATTGTTCCTCGCCCTGGTATAAACCCAAACTGGTTTGGGGTAATCTCACTCTCCTCTCGCAGTCTTTTCTCTATTATTTTCTCCCATACCTTCATACTATGGGACAGAGATTAGTAGGTTATTGACTTCTAGAGAGGGCAATAACCTACTATTAGCAAAGATATTATTGCCTTCTAGAGAGGGCAATAACCTACTATTAGCAAAGATAAACACCTGTCGGTCGATTCTATAAAAATCTCACCATGAAAACTTAGGTAACGTGAGCGTGAAGTGAGTAATTGTTTCGTGAAACATTAACTCACTACACGCTCACTTCAATAGTATCAATCCCTAGCGATGACTTATCCCACTTTAAACTCACTTCACCTTCGTTTTTTTGGTGAGATTTTTACAGAATAGCACGTCTGCTCATCTTCACAAGATGCATTCATCTTGTGAAGATGAGCAGACGTGCTATTCGGTAAAAGTACCTACATACTAATTCCATGATCGTTAATCATAAGTGTTGCGTTTGTGAACGATAGTTTAAATATAGCACAAATGTAACGTATTGGTCAGGATGACACTGACGTTTATGACAATAGATTGGTTTCCCGCGTTTTTCCTGGAGAGTCGTTTAGAAATGTTTCAACATTAGTTACATTAGGAAGGTAACTAATGTTTTGTAACTTGAGTTACAGCAAGCATGAAACATTTCTAAACGACTCTCCAGGAAAAACGCGGGAAACCAATCTATTGTCATAAACGTCAGTGTCATCCTGACCAATACGTTACATTTGTGCTATATTTAAACTATCGTTCACAAACGCAACACTTATGATTAACGATCATGGAATTAGTATGTAGGTACTTACTATAAAAAAATAATTAAATAGTTACTTACCTTGTGTCGTTTCGTAATGTCGGGTATTGCTGCTGTAGGTTCTCATTGTCATCCTTTGTTGTCCAAGCTTTGTATGCAGGCCAGGTTTGAAGGTACCGCTACTGTTGCCATTTATTTTTATTCTTGCGGATTATCCCAAAAACGTCGTAAAATAATGTCGTAGGTATCTCACGACGACGCATTAAAATCTTTAGGGAAAATATCGCCTGCCGAATGAGAGCAACAGGAAACCACTTAATACGTACAGTTATAAAGTTAATGTAGGAGATCTTATATTTAGTACATATTATGTGATTGGTTTGGCAACGCTAGATACTCAACTATGCCATATGGCCATCATCATAATTACGTAGATATAGCTGGAACTACAGTTGCAACTTCCTAACTGCAAAGCGAACCTATGCATCCTTTAACAGGTCTCATAAGCACGCGCATAAAATAACTTTCAATTGAACACACAAAGTCGAATACTCCGAATTGTATCAAAGCTCAGAAAGTATAGAAACATCAAAGGATCGACTGTTCATCAAATCGAATAGGAATGGAATGCATGTTCGAATATGTCAAGCTACATCAGATAGAATTGGTGCCACTGGCAATTGAAAAGCGTATCCTTCGCGCTTCGGCAATCACATTTAAGTACTATTAACTCTAAGAATAGGTCCTCAAAGTTATTTTGGTGCCTATTCCTAGGTAAACTCGCAAATAATTAAAAAACGCATTAACTTAAACTAAAATTGCTTGCCTATTGTTTCACCAGATTTCTCAACGCTTGAGTCAATGCCACATTAATAAAAAAATAAAACAGGATGCTTAGTTTAAAATATAGACTTAAAATAGAAACTAAGTTTATGTAATATTATTAAAAATGTATTTTTTTCTATTAATCTGAGCTTAAAATAATAATAAAAATAATGTATCACGCGTGTGTGTGTTGTATCATGTGTGTGTATGTGTATAATAATGTATTTTTTTCTATTAATCTGAGCTTAATATATATCTTATCTTTAGACGTACCTATCTGTAAGTCTAGATTAATCTAAGTATGTAATGTGTTAACTGTTTAAGTTTTGTTCCGGCGTACTGACTTTAGTTAAATGTCCTAGCAATACACAAAAGAATGTGCACCGTACTTGCAAGTTATAGCCAAGGGCTACGGGAAAATATCAGGAAATGCCTTTTTTTGTGGTAATTAAAGGCATCGTTTCTTTAAAAAGGTACGAACTACGAGCTAAGAATATTTAATTACCTTTATAAAATACAACGAAGATGGCTTATAATGAAGCTTGGGATCACTTTGAATACTAGGGAGTAATAAAATGTTATTAACTGCTGTAATAAGAACTGCTTACTGTTCATAAAGGAATCTGTTAATTAAAAATAAAACTATGTTCCAATATCGGGGTAAAAATATAATAATAATCTTTAATACACACAGGATTCATGATACACAAGAACAGATGTATAAAAATAGCATATGATATCTACATAAATCTACACAAAACATGTAATCCTGTCTCCTAAACTAGGTAGTCCTGTCTCTTAGGAAACTACCCAGATTAGGAGACAGGGTTAGGTACATGTTTTTATTTACAAAGTTCATATATCCGCTGCCTATACAGGCAAACGGTTATTGTGGAAGGTGATGTTTGATTCGAATACTCCGAGAACTTCTCCAGAATCGCAGTTTTCAGGTCCATCTTCTCTCGGATAAAGCCGTTGGAGAGCGTCCATAAACGGCCTACTCCAAGGTAGTGTCCTAGGCACCGCTCCTTTTTAATATAATTTATATCAAAAACCTAACATCCAGCCTGAATACGTCCCGCTTCCTTTGTGTAGATTACCTTGTCGGACATTCTCGATGACTTAGCCACGTATTACCTCGTATCATCCTTACCTAACATGGAAGCCGAAGCAAGGAAAATTCGTTCAGATGGAGATTCGTAGACAACACAATACTTTATTTGCATTCATAAATATGTATGTATAATAGGTGGTAAGTTAAAATTATATGTGATCATATTATATGGACCCTGTCGGCAACAACCAAAAATAGGACAGAGAAAGCTTTGAAAAACATACTTAGTGTATCAGTCCACAACTAAATCTTATATATTATAATTTAGGTTTTTAATTTATGGGGGGACTCAGCTTTTGAGTGCAAACGCGGTGCTTGCTGTTCCACAAACGATGGGACACTTAATGTCATGTCCTCCGTGTCCTGTCGTCTGCACACTACTTAAACTGATGGACGCTAGTGATGGGGACAAACACGAGGCCTAATTCTGGGCCACCGACACGCTAAGACGTAGACTGACCGATATATAAGTAATCTATCAGCCATCTCGTTATCATAACACAAGCATTGGGTTGCTTAGCTTGGGACGATATGGCGTTGTGTGAAATGTCTAAGGATATTATATTATTATTATATTATTGGACCGACTTTTATTAATAGATTTTTTTACTCAGAGATTTGTAACTGCGTTATGAGACTTGTTACATTTTCCAATGTAATATATCTCCAATCACATAGGAATCTATATTTCGTGATTCTATATATAAATAAATAAATCAATTGCTGTTCGTTAGTCTCGCTAAAACTCGAGAACGGCTGGGCCGATTTAGCTGATTTTGGTGTTAAAATGTTTGTCGTAGTACAGGGAAGGTTTAAAAGGTGGAAAAAGTTAGGTGGGTAGGGTAGGGTAGGTATCATAGTTAAGACAAGACAACGTCTGTCGGGTCAGCTAGTAGTAAATATTTAGCATTAACTTATGCTTCCTACACACTTTTTAATAGTATTCAAGCCCGGAATAATAATTCAATAGTCAACTAAAAGTAAAGTAGGGTAAAGAACACTAGATAGGTAGTAACATCAGTTGTTACACTTGTACAAGAACTTAAAACCATTAAGTTTACGACGTTACACGAACTATCAAAAAGTTTTGCATGGAAACGAAGAGAATACCGTACAGAAGTATTTATATAAATTCTGCTTTAATTGTACAATAAAATATTGTACAATACCAATGCACCGGCGCGTCGTGGTGAAAAGAAATTGCCCAGTGATAATGGCTGCGACTTACGAGTTGTAAGTGCTCGGACCCTGACAAGCGCTATACTCTGAGTAAATTACTTCGTCATCGCTGCTCTCAAAATGATGAAGGAAAACATCATGAAGAAACCAGCATGTCGTAGAACCAAAAATTCAATGCAATTAAGCGCTTGGAAAATCTCGAGAGCGGAAATTTCAAATGTCTTAAGGGTAAAAGGACATTGGATTTAATAGATTTAATTGGTCCTTGCAACATTTCAAAATTTCCACCGTTGATATATTTAACAAGTTTCTCCAAAAGTTCTTGAACAAAATAACACCAGAGTATAAACTGTTCGTCGTAAGTTGTGTTAGTTATTTATTGTACACGACACAGTATGAACTTTCACGGCTGATACCGTCACGCCCCGACACTTTGTGACATTCTGGTACTTTGTGGCACTATTATGAAAGTTCAGAACTATGATAAGTTTTTTTGTAAAAATTAATCATTCTACATAATTACACCATAATCATACCAGTAAACGAGAAACAAACGAGAAAACGACCAAAAACCGAGAACAAACGAGATATCAATTGTTTTTTAAATTTATTTATCTGACAGATATCGGTAAAAGTCGAGTGATTATTAAAGTTCGTTTTTCTTACGTTTCATCACTCCATTATATTTTTTTTTATTGAAGATAATTATTATTCTTCTTTTCAGTTTGGTTTTCTGACTGTTTTTAGTGTTTTACACTATTCTTAATAAAAAAGAAACAAGAGAGACTAATAAAAGTGTGTTAAATAGCCATTGTTTGAAAATAATAGAGTTTTATAAAGAAACTATCATTTAAAAGCATTGTCTCTCACGAGGATCCGCGTTTCCGGGAGTTGATGGGTTAGCGGCTCACTTGCATTATTTTTACAGTAACAGTATAATCGTTCATAATCATTTTTGGACCTTATCTTTACACCTGCTTCTCATTGGTCTTGTGGTCGCATTTTTGCAGAGCATGAGGTCTTGCGTTCGATTTCCGGGTCAAGCAAAGTGTTAATGGGGCTTTTTTCATCTTGAATTTCTCAGTAGTAACTGAAGACTGGATCTGTGCCCAGTTAACTGCAATTGACCTATTATGTGGAACTTCAACGTAACTGGCGAAATGTGGGTGTATTATACCTAGAGGTACACCTCTGGCTAACCCTTCCGTGATTACAGGCTGAAGTTACGTTTTTATCTTTACATCTTTTTTTTCCGAGTAAGACATTACAAATTATTGATTAAGATTATTCATGCTAACGATATTAATAAAGAACAAATCTTACAACAACATAAAACTAAAAAATATCTAGGCGTCAAAAAATTCATCTCATCGCTGTCAGTGGGAAATGTGCCCAAAAGGCTGGCAGCGGTGCCACGTTGGATGGCAATGCTGATTCTTTGGCGTATAAATTTGCCAGCCGCGTGTAGAGCCGACCAACCGCTGTGCGATATCCTGAAATCTTTATCTTTACATTTTGAGTTTATAAAGCGGCTGGTCTCTTCGAGATGGGGCGCTTCACCTGATGTCGTGTGGACTACTGGGCAGGCGCTGTCTTTCTCCGCGGGAGAATCCGCTTGCCCCGTGTGGAGTCGTTCTGCCCATGCAAAGTTAGTGGATACAGCTTTGAACGAAACGTGCCGGATCATCACTGGCTGTCTAAAACCGACTCCCGTACAAATGCTGTACCCGCTAGCAGGCATAGCGCCACCAAAAGTCCGTAGAATGGTAGCAAGCTCCAGCGAAAGAGCTAAACTGGCCTCCGACAGAAACAGCTTTTTAAAGTGTGTCGTTCCACTCACTGTCGAACGAAATAAAGAAAGACTGAAGCTGTGGGGAGACAGTGCTTCCTTACCCACTCCATTCGTTCCACCAGCTGAACGTCTCCCTCCTGGGTGCGACTTGCCTTGGTCAACTTGGAAGGCTTTAAACAGACTCCGGACCCAGGTTGGCCGAAGCAAGGAAAACCTGCTCAGATGGGGATACATAGACAGCTCCGCCTTGGAATGTAAATGTGGTGCTGTTCCACAATCTCGTGTCCTGTGTGTCCTGCCGTATGCACGTTACAGGAACTGATGGACGCTAGTGATCTACGAACTTACGTTTATCCTTAAATAAGTCTATTAACGCGCTGTACTTATATAAAACACTAGTTAAGTGCAGACGTGTAGCAAATCCACACATACACACATCAGACACTTAAAGATACTGATAGACATAGATTGCAGAAATGAGTGGCACTTATGAGGATACAAATAATATGTAGGTTAGGTGATCCACCTCTTATTTTAAATGGTACCGTCATACCCATCACCCCTTCTGTGAAAGATCTCGGTTTGCATCTTGACTCGACACTTAGCTGGCAACGCCAGGTCGCTAGTGTCAGTCAAAGGGTCAGTGGTACTTTGCGATCGTTGTATCGTCTGAGAAACTTTTTGCCCGCTAAGACGAAAACTATGCTTGTGCAGACCTTGATTTTCCCTATCATCGACTATGGTGACGTGTGCTACTTTGACTTGAATTCGGTTTTCCTGGACAAGCTCGACAGATTGCTTAACAATTGCGTCCGGTTCATATTCAACCTCCGTAAGTATGACCATGTGTCTAGTTTTAGATCTGAGCTCAAATGGATGTCCATACCGTCTTCTCCTTCTTACTTGATTTCTCATTTCCAATATCTTTGTTCTTCCCATGCTAAGAATCTGCGTTCTTCTAACAACCTTCTTCTACGCTGTCCTTCTCATACTTCTGACTTTGTTCATTCCTCCTTTCATATTCAGTCCATTCTTCTTTGGAATGCGCTTCCTCTCGATATCAGGACGGCTACCAGTCGGTATGCATTTAAGCGGAAATTGCAGAGTTATTTTTATAACAAATGACGTAGAGTTATCTCACCACCTGTCTTCCTTGTATTTATATATATGTATGTATGTATATATGATATATATTATAGTTATCTATTATAGTATAAACTGTTATTATAAGGTTTTAACCTATTTATGTACCCATTTTTTTAAAATTCTCAATGTTTGTATGTTCCTACTATTTAAAGCACCTGCCATCTAATCTCTTCACCACCCTTGGTTGACTGGTAGAGAATGCCTTTTTTTTATTTTTTTTAAAGGCTGGGAAATCATCCAATGACCCCTCCCGCTCTGGGTGGAGCGGAAGGGAGTGTCAGACTCTTACTGACTAAAACCCATCCATGTTCCTTCCGTAGCCCCTTAATGTTCCGGGGTAGCGGTAACCCTTTCGGACAATCCCGCTTACCCGGCAGGCTTGGCCCTGGGGGGCCCCTTCATATGCTGACATCTCTTTGAGGCGCGCGTGGAACATATACGCGCCGTACGGCACGGGTCTGGTGCTGATCGGACGGTGAGTCACCCATTACTCACCGCCCGCAGGCCCGCGCCTACGGTGGCCGGGAGTCGTCACGTGGCTGGTAGAGAACGCCTAAGGCATTAAGTCCGCCTTTGCGAAAAGTTTAAATAAATAAATCAATAAATTAGGTTGGTCGTCACTGTGGTCATCCCTAACAAGAAGTAAAATTCGCTGATAGTGTACTGTCGTTGTACTCTCGGCTCCATTACGCCCTCGCTTTCTGCTTGGGCTGCAATAAGAAGCTCGCGCGTATCAAACAAATTTTGAACACAATAGCAAATGCAAGGAAACAATAAATAACAAAAATGTATTTGATATTTTGTAAAAAATATTCTGAAAAATGCACCGCCCTACGTAGGTACCTATAACTATAGGTAATAGAAGTCACAGCTCAGAAGAAAGTCATTACTCGATTTTTAACGCGCTCTTGGCGCCGATAAACCGGTGCGATTCTTTTGAAGCCCTCGTGGTTGGAAGACTCTTATTTTATTCCGTAAGTATTCCTTGAAGAAGCGTCCATGCGTACCATGTACGTACATCTTACCATAAAGGTAATAGAAGGAAGGTACCTACATATCTACTAATTACTGTACAGTAATAATGTAAATGTACAATGTAAAACTGATGGACGCTAGTAATGGCGCCAAACACGTAGCCGAATTCTGGGCCGAGGACATATAGATTGCCATCGACGCGCTAAGAAGAGTTTATAAAGATAAAGTAGTTTGTTTTTCTTAAACCCGTTATGGTTCGTGTTCCGGTACTGGTATGCGCACCAGCATAACACTGTGGGCGGGGACAGTGTAGGTTACCAATCAATCAATCAATCAATATCTTTATTGTGGATCATAGGTAGGTACATAATACCAGCATAATATCAGCTCAATTGCGAACTCAGGCAGGGGGGCTTAACATCTCCGACCCTGTATGATTTATATATTAACGGGCTGATCGTGGCGCTCAGCAGTCATTTCGGCTGTCACATTGACGTGTCAATAATCTAATTTCTGCTGACGACATGGTGCTGATGAGCGCTTTAGTCTGCGGTTTCAGGACGCTGTTACAGATAGTATTATGCTGTAATTGTATAACTTCTGTCCACGGCTTCGCCCGAGTGGATGTCGGAAATTATCCCACGGCAACATATTAACGAGATAAAAAGTATCCTTTGTGTTAATCCAGGTTATAAACTATCTGCGTGCCAAATTTCATCCAGATCCTTTCAGCCGTTCTGGCGTGATTGAGTTACAAAAATCCGAACATTCACATTCACATTTTTAATATTAGTAGGATACATCGGAAACCTCAAACCTGCTCGCGTTACATATCTTTTTTTCTTCTAAATGTGCTTGCAGAAAATAATATGATTAGCTTTGTGATACCAAAAGTCTAATAATTACATACGCTACATAATTTTTCGTGTTTTCGTAGCTTAGTAACCCAATCCTCAGGCAAAAGTAGATAAGTATAAAACAAAGTTACCCTTCAGAACATAATTCAAATAATGTTATAACAAAATTAACAAACGCTGTTGGTAATATTGTTCAAAGTTCGTGTCTTATTTAGTTGAAAATACTGTTTAATCTCTTAAAATATTAGCGGCGCATGGTGGAGGTAGTGGAGTTTGCAAACCACTCTACTCTTCTAGTTCCAGTGGAGCAGGTAATCGTTAAATTAAACAAACTAGTTGTTTAGGTGAAGAGTGTTTATAAGTCGAGTGCTCAGGATTTAGGGCGTGTAGCTATATATTAAACTAGTTTCTTCCAGCGGCTTCGCCCGCGTGGGTGTCGGAATTTTCATAGAAACGAAATCACTGTTCACTCCCTTAAAAGTCGAATTTCTAAAAACCCATTCTTAGTGCTCCCCTACATTATAAAAGGAAGTCGTGTGCAAATTTCAGGTTCCTAGGCCGAGTAGTTTCTGCTGTGTGTCAGTCCGTTAGTCAGACGACAGTCGTATATATATATAATAATTATTTATGCCGACGGCTGACGTGGAGATTGTTCAACATGGAATAATTTAGTTAATTATAATAATATATTGAACTAACTTTCCATGTTCAACTATCTTCTGTCCGCGTCTTCGACCGCGTGAAATTTCTTATCCACCCGACCCAACCCGTCACATCGCATCGCCCTCACTAATACATTACTCCGTTTTCGCTTAGTGTTCTTTCTGACATTTTACTTTTTGAGCTTCTAAGTGCCCTAGCGTGATGTAAAATATATTTAAAAATCCGTCTCATAGTTCCAGCGATAAGCGCCATCAATAAAAAAAACAAGGAAAACATGGAGTTACTACTCCTTCTAACTAGGACCTACATATTATGGTTGTATTTAGTTACCTACGCTAATAAGAAAAGAAACGATTACAACAGTCACTCTGTTTTGTGCTATTGAGTGAAAATAAATGAAGACAGACACAATGTAAAAACAGTAGGTATATATTAAATTGTTTTTGCATATTAATTTATTACAAAACATATAGTATAATTACCTATTTATGATAAAAAAAAACTTACATTTGAATGCTTAACTTATTACTTATATTAATACAAAATACTAGTACCTAATACCTATACAGTCGTGGTTTCTATCCTAATAGAGTGAAGGGGTAGTCGGCTGGCAAGGCATTGACGACCTCTTTGGACAATTCCTTATAAGCTACCGTCATTTGTAGGTGGATCTTATTGATCAGCTCTGGCACATCTTCCATGGTTAGTCCTGTTGTTGGCACCGGCTCCAGGCACTGTAGGACAACGTGACCTGTAAGATAGGTAACAGTGGTCATTGATAGTATCCACGTATCCTGGCTGGTTTTCTCGAAATGTTTTGTTTTTTTTTTTTTTTTCGAATCGAATCTTGAAATTGATATTTGACTACTAACTGCTGTAAGATTTTCGTAGGCGCCATCTGAATTTATCTCATTGAATTCATTGTGAATCTCTTTACTACGATTCACGGTAAAAGTGTTCTACCCCTAACCGTCATAATTATGGATACCGTAGAAGACGGAAATGACGGTGATATTGTAGCAGATGCAACTACTGGACTGACAGGATGGACTGCCTTTGGCTTCGATTCCCGAGTCGGACAATGTTACTGGGTTTTTCGATCTGGAATTTATCTGAAGGAGTGTATAGAATTGTGCCCGGTTGATGGCAATAGACACGCCTCTTTTTTACATGGAACTTAAAATATAACTAGCGAAATGAGGGTGTACCTACACAGGGTACTCCTGTGCCTAACCCTTTGCGGAAACGAGGAATGATGTTATTTTATGGTAGAGCTACTGGATCTTTGAAATTTCAGCTCCTTACTATGTTAGTATTAAAAGAAATAGGAAACGGGGTGGCCATTACTGCATCAGTTCGTACAGAGATAAGGTAATGTTGTAAGCTCGTGTGTTCTAAGGTTCTTTCAACAAATGAATCCTTTGTGAAAGAATTCAAAAAATATTTCAGCGAATTCGTTCCTCTGAATATTTTCAGTTACAGTCAGGGGAAGTTTTGTGTGGATTGTGATGGAGCTTCCACTGGTAAGGAGATTAAACTCGAAATTAGAATAAAGATAGGCTACTTTTTGTCCGGCGAGGAAGGGTCACGGAAATTTCAACCTTTCTGATTGAAGTTCGCCGAAACCAAATGAACGAATCTCTACATTTATCGAAAATGAGGTTTTGACACAATATTCTTAAATTACTGTCATTTATGATGTGTCAAAACGACGAACAGCTAAGCCTTAAAGATACCTTAATGCAATTTGTAAGGAACTTAATGGAGTTTCTTTAAAATAAGTGCTATAAAAGGGTTTTTTGTTGAAAAAACCCATTCTAGGCAAAAATGGAAGAGTAACCAATCCGCAATTATCCGCACCATATCGCAATTTTTCATTTATTCACGTTTCCGCAAAATACGTAAATTTGTAGATATGCTCATCTGGTTCCTAACCGGCGAGTTGCAAACAAGATAGGCTGTAAAATCCATTTTATTATTTGGCCTTAGGAATGTAATGTACGTGGACAAAATGTTCAATAGAATTCTTAAAGTAAGTGACGATAATAAGAACGACTCCTTCAGAATTTCGAGAGGCTTTTCTCTCATCTTATTCCGAGAAAAAATACACATTTTGCGCGTACTTATGTAAAGCGTCAATAATAATAAATAAACCATTGGAAATATTCATTACATAAATGTCAGTATAAATATTTCCAGATCACAGGGAAATAAATAGTGGGCGGGTGCTTACCTTTATTGAAAATGTATTTCTCCTTATTTATGAAATAGTAGGGCGAGAACACAACGGGTATGATGGGCACTTGCGCGGCCACCGCTATGTTGAACGCGCCCTTCTTGAAGGGCTGTAGCTTTGTGTAATCTTTGTTTCTTGTTCCTTCGGGGAACAACCAAATCTTCGTCTGAAAAAATAAATTATTTACTTTATAATTTTCATATGCTGCTTCAACATTATTTTTATAATATTTTCCAGCGAAATGGCTGTTTGAGTTCCCTTAGTGTATATTTTGACAGTTGTGATCTTGTGTTCGTCTTGATCAAAGCTAAGTTGATTATTAATGTTCTTGAAATACTCTTTGAACTGTTTGAGATAAACTGTAAATCAATGGAATATTTATTTTATTTTAGACATAAATGTTTCTAGGGTAGGTAATACAGCTCATGTATACACAAAATGTAAAACTTATATTTTCCCCAGTGATAGGGTCCAATTGGTTCAATTATAATGGCTCATTTTCATTGGTCGAAATGGCTTCTATGTGGGGTTCGGGAGATTTGTTTAATACGTGCTATAGGGCCCCGCATGTAGGGAACTGTTTTCATTAGTCGATTGGGCCTGCATGTGGCATGCAGGAGATTTCTGTAGAGCATGCCATAGGGCCTGTATTCACAAGATTCATATTACAAATTTGAGCGGGATTGTCCGAAACGGTTACCGCTACCTCGGAACATAAAGGGCTAAGGAAGGAACATGGATGGGTATTGGTTTGTAAGAATCTGACTCTCCTTGCCGCTTCATCCAGAGCGGGAGGAGTCATTTGATGATTTCCCATACTCAATAAAAAGGGCTAGTATTTGGGAATAAGTTTTCATAAATATATAGGAAACGATATGGACAACTAACGATATAACGTATACAGAGAACCTGCTCCGCACGTTTGGGAGTTGCTTTGAAGGTTCATTTAGTTTTGCCGCCCCGGGCCCCGAGTGGCTTAGATACTTACATATATCCGAAATGTTTTAGTATAGGTGTGATTAATTTACTCAAGGAAATAAACATAAGACTACGAAATGCAGTTTCTAAAGTGTTTCGGAGACTCTTTAGTTGGGCCAGGGGATCTTTCTAGGACTATAATTGTAGTGGTCAATAACTTAGAGCGAGAGAAAGCGAGTTCGAAATTTTTTACACTCTGCCTTGAAACGTTAGAGTGCAAAAGGCATTATTCTACTCCGCTAATGCGGCGCACCGAATGGCATAAGCATAATGAACATTGGATAAAAACATCTAAGAACTGAAAGCCGACATTGAAGTTATACATACATTATTGAAAAACCGGTCAAGTGCATGTCGGACCACGCACAATGAAGGGTTCCGTAGTTGGGATGAATTTTACCAAGAACAAACATAACGTTGTAGTTGAAAATCATGATCTCCCACACATTCCAACTGCAAATATAAGTTCGTCACTATTACTCGTAAAATTGAAAAGCCTACTTAGCTATGACAGTTTTCCTTAAAACTTTGTTATAAATTCTACTATCGCGAATTTATCTATTCTAAGCTGACCGTTTAGCTGGCAGGGGGTGAGGGGGAGGGGGACACTTAACTCTAACAAAATGGAGAACTTTAAAGCCTAATATTTCAAAAACGGATCCCTTAACCGAAAAATTGTTTTCACAAACCCGCAATATTTTTGGAAGACCCATCCAGCAACACCTCACAAACAAACAAGAAAAAAAAACATCTCCACTTTTTTTTCATTATTTTTTTTACCACTTTATCGGCGTAATTAAAATGTATATCCATGCCCAATGATAGCATTCTAGTACTAAGAGTCTCTGAGCTAAGTTGAAACAAGACAGATGGACAGGGCGAAACTATAAGGGTTCCTTGTTTATTACGGAACCCTAAAAACTACGTGCAAATTAAAAAAGCCAATGAAAACAAAGCACAGTATCTTGCAACAGGGCAATTTTATATCTCGGTTATATCCTAGTTCGTTACTGGCGCATTAAGCTGAATTTATAAGTTTAATATTATCCAAGCCTGGAAGCTTCCTCTATTTAATAAATGAGAGCAGTAAGTACGATGTACGAGGTTATAATGTTCACGCCACTATGCCGGGATAAAGGGAGATAATGTACTATTAATCCTCCCTTTTTTCCGTGTGGAATTCCACCTCTAAGTTCAATCACATAACTCTAGTCTTGTTTTATTGCCTGATTACATAAAGTAAAGAAAGAAAGAATAACATTTACTTTGGTACAGTTCGGGAGACACAAAATACAAATAAAAAGTGAAAGTATTGTTTCCATGTTCATAATATTATTCATTGCTTATTATTTGTTTTGATATGTTTTTCTTTGAACTTTAATTTTGTTGTAATTACAAATCTTAAATAAAATATAAGTTACACACAAATCTTATATAATATAAAAAACCTAAAACTGAAATGTATTTATATTATGTACATACAAGTATGTCATCATTCTCCTGCCCATATCCCAATTTATTTGTGGTGGGCGCAACATGTCTTTTTCTTCCGTACTACTCTATTTGTCGTCATCTCGGTAGTTACTCCCTTTCTAGCCATACCATCTTTCACACAATCAATCCATCGGTTTCTTTCTTTGGTCTTCCTCTACTTATGTACAGACGCCAGCACATCAAGTTACCACAATCTGTCAAATTTCTTTGATAGTATTTCAATTTTATTGCAAAGACATAAGGTTCATTTTAAATTGAGAAAATTTGATAGTTAGGGATAGCTTGATGTGCTGGCGTCTGTACACAAGAACATAAAGAAAAAAAAATAGGGCGCTAAAAAATTCGTCCTAATCCCTGTCAGTTGGAAATGTGCCCAAAGGCTGGCAGCGTTGCCACGTTGGATGGCAACACTGATTTTATGACCTAAAGATTGACCAACCGCGTGTCGAGTCGACCAACTGCTGCGTTAATTTTTAGGTACCTATGTCATTATTTGTGAAATCGCAACAAGTTTATTTCAAATAAACCAATTACAGGCACTTTTGAATTGTCAAGGGATCGGTCAATCTGAAATATGAAGCTAGTTGCGCATTCCAAAGCAGTCGGTATCTATGGAGAAGAACGGGCAAGAAACTCCATGGACACTCTTTTAAATCAAAATATGGTTACAAAATCGTCACACATTAGGTGTGTTAAGCATACTTTTTCCTTTTTGTTAAGGAAAAGTAAATTATGTTATAGACAGGAAGCGATACTGTATAATGTATCCTGCTTTCAACCCATAAACTTCAATTTTATCATTTCCCACATAAGTTTTCCTACTATTAAACATGAAAATGATAAAATACCTAAGCAATACCCACAATTCTTTACGTTTTTCGTAATGCGTGTGAAAGAACAGATTTTAATGGGATTTTCGGTGTTGTTTATCTTTGCAGACATGGCTGTATATTATCGTGTTATGCTTAAGGGAGACCGGACGATAAATTTTATTGCCCAATCCCCGCGTCTGCGTTATCGTAACCGCAGGGAAGTACCCGATACGCGTAGATAATATATTATTGTACCAACCTTATTTTTTACCATGATATCGGAGGTCAGCTGGAGTTGTCTGTAAGCTCCCTTCGCGTTGCTCCGGTCTATGAACACGACGCCGGCCAGGTACGCCGATAGACCAAAGGGCCAGATGTAGAACAACTCCTTCTTGGCTATGGCCGCGATTTTATCAACTACCTCCCATACATTGAACATTCCTAGAAAAATAAATGATCGAGAATGAATCAAATGGTAAATATCACTTGCAGTTAATATCAATACGGCAATCAATAACGTCAAAGGTGAACGAACTCGTGGTACCTACGAGTACATATTTGCACATGTGGAATTGAATGTTAATTGGTTTTCGGAATTGGTTTGCACAGGGATTAAAAGAAATAATATTTATTCCATTAATTGTGTTGATAGGAAAATACTTCTATACATATATCTAAACAGTAAAAAAACTGTGTCTGTACATTGAATATATTAAAAAAATAATAATTGAAGAATTGTTTAGAAACAGTAATAGAGCACGAATCCAAAAAAAAATTGTCTGTTTGTCTGTATGTCTGTTTGTCTGTTTGTTTGTACACGCTAATCTTCGGAACTACTGGACGGATTGGAATGTTTTTTTTGTTGTATAGGTATTAAGTCTGGGCAACATATAGGCTATAATTTATCTTGGAAACTTGACCACCTGATGCAGAACCGCAACAGACCAGCTAAACTATAAAAGATACAAAAATGATACCAGAGCAAAAATTGTTTCAAGTGATGAGCATTTTCTGCTGAGAGAATAAATTTGAAGATCTGGAACATCTGATGTGGAACTCCAAGAGCCCAGCTACACTATAACATATATAGGAATGACGTCTTAGCAAAAGTTGTTCAGCCTGATGAGCACTCTCTGTTGACATATAAAAATCGAAGATCTGGAACACCTGTTGTGGAACTCCAAGAGCCTAGCTACAACATAACACATAAAAAGTTGTTCAATCTGATGGGCATTTCCTGTTGACTTATAAAAATCGAAGATCAGAAACAGCTTTGATTTCCACATCAGATGATGTGGAAAACAAAGCTATCACTAATTTTACTGTGTAATTATAAAATAACACAAACTGGGAGTACCTGCACGCGGTGAAGGCGGTAACAGTTTAGGACTGATTTTCGATGACGATGGTATATCATTGAAAATTTGACTCTACTGGCCAAAACGCCTATTTTTTATTTTTTATTTTATCGTATGAATATACCTTCGGGCTTATGTTGTTTGAGTGTTTAATTTCCTTTTCCATTTATTTTCGTGACACGGTAGCCTACCCGGTAACGCAGGGGAGCAGTCATTTTAATTTAGATTTTTATTGATCAGGTATCTTCACAATAAAACTATGACCATGCCTAGAAAGAGGTCAAATCTTTCCCAATGTTCCAAGAGAGCTAAAAGATTGAGGATCATAAGATCCCAAGAATCTACCGAAGAGCGTCAGGAGAGACTTGATGCTGTTCGAGAAGATTAGGCTGCAAATCGCTCCGTGGAAACCTCTTCGGGTCGCGAAGCACGCCTGCGTTCTCAGCGTATTCAATAGGTCTCTAGAGACCAGTGAAGAATATGATGCACGACGACCTCGGGGCTGGCTGGGTCGCTCCAACACTGACTGTATAAGTACATCCGTGGTGGGGAGACCCTGGCTGCCAGGCACTTCTTCTCCTGCAACCGAGCGGGTGGGCAGGTTGCGGATAGCCCAACTCCGGTTGTGGGGCTGATGCGCAAGCAGCCGGCCCCGCATCCGGAGCATCTCGGTTTTGAGATCCCGGACAAGAGAAGTTCCTTAGAGCCAAATCCCAGACCCTAAGGTAACCTAAGCACCCTCATCCCATGCTCCTTCCCTCAACTGAACCATCCTACCCACAATCCATACTTCCCATCTATCCATAAACCCGCATGCCAGATCCCGGGCATACGGTGACCCCAAACAACCCAAACCCACACCCAAACACCATCCCTCCCACTCCTGCATCCTGTCGGTCCCAGAGGAAGGGCAACCTCGATTCCAAAAAAGCCCACCCCCTAAAAAACAAAATGCAAGCGGACAAAAGCAAACGTACCCAGGTGGGTCCCGGCCAAGCCGGGGAATCCCACACCGCTCCGGCGGTCAGCCCCCATCGTATTCTGGGGGGGGCATCTACTTGTGATTTGGAGCCGCGCTCTTTAGCGCGGCTGGCTGCTACTTTAGCGCCCAGCACGCAGGCAGCGACCAACGCGCCAAATAATAACACCCAGGCAGCGACCAACGCGCCATTACCATCCACCTCGGCAGCGACTAACGCGCCACAAACCCTTCCCTCGGCAGCGACCAACGCGCCAATATCCTCATCCCCGGCAGCGACCAACGCGCCAACACCAGCAACGAGCTGTACACCCCACGCTGGCCTCTGGCAACAGAGCATCGTGAGGAACAGTATAAAAAACCCAGACCAAGACCAGAACAGACAGACGGGGAGTAAGGACGGACCCGGCTTCTCTGGCAGGAAACCAGGCGACCGAAAGCGCAAGACCCGCGAAGGCTTCGGTCAGCGCGAAGCGCGATCGGCCGCCGCAGAGGAAGTACGCGACCAGCCGCAAGTACGCGAAGGGGCAACCCAGCGCGAAAAACGGCCGGACGCGGAAACACGTGACCAGCCGCTAATCCGCGAAGGGGAAACTCAGCGCGAAAAGCGACTGGACACAACCAAACGCGACCGAACGCTAATCCGCGAAGGGGAAACCCAGCGCGAAATGCGACCGGACGCGGTACCGAGCGGGCTCGGGCAAGTACGCGAAGGGACAACCCAGCGCGAAAAGCCCCAGCAAGCACCAGAGCACACCGGAGCCGTTACTCGCCCCAAAAACACGGACAAGATACCAGACAGACCAAGGAGGCCAAGGGGTAGGCGGGCTGGAACTGCAGTCGCGAGGACGCTGCCGGCCACTACCACCGCGGCTGGCACCTCTAATCCGCAACCTGGACCAAGTGGTACAGTACCGGCGAAGAGGTTGCGCCCTGACGACACAGCTTCACCGTCAACGCTACAGGGGGACGCCAAGCGAGTGAGAGTCCACTCCGCTCAAGGGGAGCAGAGAACCTACGCGCGAGCCACGAAGGACATTCCGGCGCGGCTGGCCGTAGCGATCTGCTTCCCTCCCCCCTCCAGAGACTTGACCAGAACGGAAGCCGAATACATAAAGACGCAACTGGAACATCTGATGATGGACACCGACTCAACCACACCACTTCCCGCCTTCCGCGGCTACCCGCGTGTGGCGGAAGGCACCGTGCAGCTGTGGTGCGAAGACGAGAATGCCCTGACCTGGCTTAGCCAGAACGTACCAAAAATAACGCTCCCTGACATCGACCTTCTCCTCTCAGTTGTGAAGCAGTCTGACGTGCCCACCCGTGTCCGCGCCTCGCTTTTTGTCCCTAGATACAAGGGTGACATAGCGCGTCTGCAGAGTATTCTGATACGCCAGAATACTTGGTACGACATCGCCAGGTGGTCACTGTACAGGGCAACTACCGTCGGTGGCGACAACTATGGGACGTACCTGACCCTTGGATTGCCACCGAAGGAAGCTGAAAGAGTCCTGGCCCGGGAGCGCCGGGTATCGTACCTACTCGGGTCGATATACGTGCGCTTCTGGCCCAGGGCCCTACCCTCAGACTCCCAACCCGACGACGAAAACCCGACGCCGACAACACTGACTACCATAAAGACGGACGAAACGGACATGGTGAAGTTAGAGGAGGTCATGGCCCGTGCGGCCATGGCTGACGAAGAGGACGCCATCCCACCCGAAACACCTGGCTGGAACGAACGGCTGCTAGCCTCGTCGCCAGGCGACCAACACGCGAACGCCTACAGGGAGGAGGACGCGGAGAAATCCACGGATGGATCAATCTCCGACTAACCCCACCCCACCACCACCGTCGCCCCTAAACATCATCCAGACCAACCTCCAGCATAGCCAAACTGCCACGGCCAGCTTACGCAGGGCACTGGAGGAAAACCCCCAAACAATCGCACTGATCCAGGAGCCGTGGATCAGGAACAACAAGATATGCGGCCTCGGTAACATCGGAGGTAAGATAACCCTCAACACACACAACCCTGACAAACCCAGAACCTGTATCTACACACCCAAACAGGTTCCTATCACACCACTCACCCAATTCTGTTCCAGAGACCTGACAGCCGTCAGGCTCCAAACGGACAACAACGTCCCAGACGTTGTACTGGCTTCAGTATACATGCCTGGCGAAGACACAACATGCCCACCAAAGGAAATGGCCGACTTGGTGCAACACTGCGAGCTCACCAAGATGGACCTCATCATTTGCACCGATTCGAACGCTCACCACCCGCTCTGGGGTAGTGACGCATCAAACACCAGGGGAGAGGTATTATCCACATATTTATTCTCCACTAACCTTAATATTATAAACCGTGGCTCGGAACCCACCTGGGTCACGGCTCGAGGTCAAACAATAATAGATTTGACACTAGCCACAGAATCTGCTACAAAACTCATCACAGGCTGGCATGTGTCGAACGAACCATCCTGTTCTGATCACAGGAGAATCCGCTTCACACTAGCCACAAACACACCAAAACCTGAACCCAAGCGAAACCCGCGACGCACCGATGTCCCAGGATACAAACGTCTCCTAGCTTCCATGCTAGCCAGACATGTAGCGCAAACACCCATAAGGGACCAAGCACACTTAGAATACACTGTTTCAACACTATCTAGATACCTAACCGAAGCCTACCACGCATGCTGTAAGCTAAGGGCGCCACAAACAAGCAGTCAGAGGACGCCTTGGTGGAACGCCGAACTCAGCAAACTCAGAGACACACTACGCAAACAATTCAACAGAGCCAAAAACACCAGACTACCGGAAGACTGGGAACTATACAAAGAAACCCAATACACGTACAAAAAACAAATCAGAACTGCCAGGAGAACAGCATGGCGGAATTTCTGTGAATCCATTGAAACAAACAACGAAGCCGCCAGGGTAAGGAAAATCTTATCAACAGATCAGAACCAAACCCTGGGTGTGTTGATAAAACCGGACAAATCATACACATTAACAGACCAAGAAACATGTAGGGTCCTCCTCGAGACCCACTTCCCGGACTGCAGACTCCTAGAGGACAAGGAATGGGAAGCAGAACCAGAATGGACCCCAACAGACCTAGACTGGTCCAGAGCCCACAAAATAGTCACAGCAGAGCGGATAAGGTGGGCAATCGACACCTTTAAACCATATAAGTCTGCAGGGCTGGACGGCATCTTTCCAGCCCTTCTGCAGTGGGGACTAGACCAAGTGACACCATGGCTGGTAGAGATATACCAAGCCAGCATAGCACTCAAATATGTACCTCTCGCATGGCGAGAAGTGAAAGTCATCTTCATACCCAAACCGGGTAAGACCGACTACACACAACCCAAAGCTTACAGACCAATAAGCCTCACATCATTCCTACTGAAAACCCTCGAGAGACTCTGTGATAGGTACATCCGAGACGGACCTCTCAGAGTAAAACCACTACACAAACAACAACATGCATACTCCGCAGGCAGATCAACGGAAACCGCACTACACAGCGTGGTTTCCAAGATCGAATGCGCAGTGGACCACAAATGCTCGTCCCTGGCTGCCTTCATCGACATAGAGGGCGCCTTTGATAAAACCACTTTCAAAAGCATCACCATGGCCCTCAACAACCACAAGATAGACCCAACCTTGAACGGCTGGATCACCAATATGCTCAAAATGAGAGCTGTACAACTTACAGTAAACGACACCACAAGGGCCATCGTAGCGAAAGGATGCCCGCAAGGGGGCGTCCTCTCACCGCTACTATGGAACCTGGTCGTTGAAAGCCTCATAAAAACACTCAACGAAAAAGGCTACTACACAGTAGGCTACGCCGACGACATAACCATTATAATAAACGGCACACATGAAAACACACTATGCAACCTCATGCGCCAAGCCTTGAAAATAGTAGAGGACTGGTGCCACAGACACCAACTATCAGTGAACCCAACGAAGACCGAGCTGATCCTCTTCACCAAAAAAAGGAAAATGGCCACACTACAACTACCCCGATTCTTCGGAACAACCCTAAGCCTATCAACTGAGACCGAATATCTGGGAATCTTTCTGGATAGTCAGCTAAACTGGGCAAGGCATACTAAACATATGATCACAAAAGCCACCATATCACTGTGGCAATGCAAACAACTGCTGGGCAGGAACTGGGGTGTTAAACCCAAAATCACACACTGGCTATACGCCACGGTCATCCGACCAACCATCACATATGGCTCACTAGTATGGTGGCCCAGAACAAACTTAAGCACAACCCAAAAAGAACTTGAGAAACTGCAGCGACTTGCTTGCGTAGCTATTACTAGCTGCATGAGAACAACGCCTACAGCTGCCCTACAGGCGATGCTAGGACTGCCGCCTCTACACCTCATCGTGCGAGAGGAGGCAACCATGGCCGCCTTTCGGCTAAACATAGCAGGAACCCTAAGTAAAGATTCCAGAGTAAAGCACACACGGGTAAGGGATGACGCAATCAGACATCAACCAATGCTAGCGTCACCCTGCGATAGAGCCCCAAAACAACACCAATTTCAAAAACACTATGAAATATCACTTATCGAAGAACAGTGTGACTACTCTGGTCCAGAAGAACTAAGAGTATACACCGACGGGTCCAAGACCGACTCCGGAAGCGGAGTCGGGGTGTTCTCACGAGACCTTAACATACACATATCCAGCCCACTGGGCAAGCACAACACCGTCTTCCAGGCGGAGTGTGTGGGCCTCATACAGGCGGCACACGCTATAGAAGCCAGGAAAGTCACCGATGCGCAAATACGCATAGTTTCCGACAGCGCCTCGGTCCTGCAATCCCTAAAGAAGCAACACCACACCTCAAAACTAACACTAGAATGTCACAACGCACTAGAACGTATATCAGTACTCTACCGCAACAAAGTGACACTACAATGGATAAAGGGACATAGCGGATCACTAGGTAACGACGCAGCTGACGAGCTAGCGAGTAGAGCCTCCAGTACGCCAGCCTGCGGACCGGAACCCATCATACCCATTCCCTTCAACCAGCTACGCAGATGGCTACAAGAAATCACACACACACAAGCGGAGAGATGGTGGACCTCGTCACCGGGCTGCAGGCAATCCAGGGAGGCCATGCCATCCCTGGATAAAAGGTTAACCAGACGGCTGCTCCGCCTGAACAGAACCGGCCTGCGCCTGATGACGGGGACCATCACGGGACACTGCTCACTAAACAAACACTTCCACACAATAGACATAACGGACAGTCCTCTGTGCAGGGCCTGCATGGAGGCTGAAGAAACCGTTGCGCACGTACTCTTTGAGTGCACAGGAGTCACACAGATTAGGACACAAACCATTGGAACACCTAAATCTTTTACAGAAATATTACACAGACCAGGAGACGTCATCAACTTCTGGAAGGAGGTGGGCTGGCTGGAATAACCGCCACAGGCCGCCATGGCCCACGCACAATGGTCCGCCAAGGACTGAGTGCGGAAACCAAAGCCTCAAGAAGAAGAAGAAGATGATGCGCGACTGACCGCTGATCGTGAACGTTATGTATTGTCTCGGGAGTCAGAGACGTTCACGGAAAGAGAATTACGCTTGAGTTCCAAGCGTACCTACGCATCGACTTCTAGGTCTCTAGAGACAAGTGGGGCACGTGATCAAAGTCAAAGTCAAATCATTTATTTCAAATAGGCACAAGTAAGGCACTTTTGAACGTCAAAATGAACAAGAAATGGAATTGATTCTAGTCGCCCCTTCCAAAAGGTAGTTTTGTGTGGAGAAGAATGGGCAAGAAACTCCACCGTTACTCTTTTAAAATGTTTTACAATGTTTTGTATACATGAATTTCACTTCACATTATATGTGAAGACGATGCACCCATAATAAAAACACTACACCACAAAAGGTGAAAAGAAAAACACATATAGTAATGGCAGGTAAACTTAAGTAATAGTATGTCAAAAGTACATGGTGCTCACATATTTACAAACATTCTAAAAGTTAATATATAATAAATCAATCAATGTGTGAGAAGTTATTTCAACATGTTAAAATAGTATTTTATAAATAATAAATTATTACCTAATTTACTTAGCAACCAGTTTTATTTTTTCTAGACACTAGATTGCCCTGTGGAGTAGGACCAGCATGTTTCCAAGCATCCTTATCCTTTATATAATCCTCTAATTTGTAATATGCTTGTTTACAAAGTGTATTTTTAATGTGAGTTTTAAATTTTCTTTCATTTAATTGCAGAATGTCACAAGGTATTTTGTTGTAACATTTAACACAGAACCCCATAAAAGATGTATGTACTTTTGATAATCTAAAAAAGGGTTGATCTATTTTATCTTTATTCCTAGTATTAAAGTTATGCCTATCACTTATTTTGTTAAAAAGATGTCGATTTTTTCTTACATACATAATGTTTTCATAAATGAATTGGCATGGTACCGTCATAATATTAATACTTTTAAATAGTTCCCTAAGCGATTCGCGGCGACGTAGATTGTAAATAGCTCTGATAGCTCGCTTTTGCAGAATAAAAATGGATTCAATGTCAGCAGCCCGACCCCACAGTAAAATGCCATACGACATAATGCTGTGGAAGTAACTAAAGTAGACCAAGCGCGCGGTTTCTACGTCTGTCAACTGCCTTATCTTTCTAACAGCATAAGCGGCCGAGCTTAGCCGTCCCGCAAGAGTTGTTATGTGGGGACCCCATTGTAACTTGTCGTCTAGCGTGATTCCCAGGAAAACCGTCTGATGTGCGACTGACCGCTGATCGTGAACGTCATGTATTGTCTCGCGAGTCGGAGACGTTCTCGGATAGAGAATTGTGCTTGAGTTCCAACCGTATCTACGCATTGACTTCTAGGTCTCTAGAGACAAGTGGGGAATATAATAATGCGGTTACCAAAATGAAAATGATGACAAATGGACTGTATGTTTTGGTGGTTGTTGGAATGAAATAAAACTAAAGCTCAGTGTGATAAAAGATTTAAATTGGTAAAATGATAAAAAATAACATAAATGGCGACCCCGTTGTTGCTGGCATAAGCAACAGGGTCCGCGTACGAAGTCGCGGGCAGAAGCTAGTATAAAATAATTATTTTTGTTTATATTGCCCTTGTACTTACTTACGACAGTATTATACGTAAAAGCACTGAAATAATTGTTTGTTTTATCTTGCAACTTGACTTCATTGATAGATAATCAGGTCTTGATAGCAGTATCTATTTAATTACCGTCTAAATAAACGTTAACATTCTAATCCAAAAATACATAAAACACATGCCTGTAAATACAGGACTTTAAAATCAAAATATCAGAATTTAGAGTCCAATTTAGACACCATTCCCTCACATACAACGTCACAAGTAAGCAAAACTTCACATTCATTGTGAGTATTAAAATAGCTGAACAAATAAGTTTTCTCCCATAATGATTTTCGAACTAATTTCGAACGAAAAACTATTTCATTTTCTTATAGAAAGTCAAATATTAAGAATTAATTACAAAAAAACTCGTATCTTAATAAATTGTGAAGTTTTACTCATAAGTGTCAATAACGTAGTGTATTTATTGCGTCAATATTTACCTAAGATATCGAGTGAGCTCTGGTGATTCGAGATGATGACGGCTCCTCGATCCTCGGCTAGGATCTTCCCGCCTCGCAGATGCCATTCCAAGTCATATAACTTAGTTACATGCTTCAGCATTCGAACTGCTATTCTGAAAACGATATTCGATTTGTTTAATTATTGACAAAGGTGGGTTACACATTTATAATATTCATGTTGTTTCTCCTTCTACCAAGTTTTGAGATTGCATAAATTGTCCTTGTGTGTGTGTATGTGTATTTTTAGTTAGCATTATTCGATTTTTTTATATGAGGGGTTGCGCACTAGATCCGAACTCTGGCCGTCCAAAGGAGATTGTTCTAGACCGCCCTATAACCAACAAACATTTGACGTGTACGTTAATTTTAATTATATTTTTAAAAATAATAAATTCAAGCGGACACTGTTTAATTCTTAATAGGTTTTTAAAAGTGACCTCATTGATTTTATTACCAACTGAACTCGCCATCTTTCAAAAGAATTGTCAATGTGATTGTCACAAAAGATTTGACAGTGTCGCTCTCGCTCATAATTTACATAAATATCGATATCGACGACGATGTCCATAATATCTAGTGATAAATAATGGATGTTCGATATTTATCACTTCCAAAACATTGAAAATGTGCAACATAAAAGTTTTTCATGCATATTTTTTTCATGGAATTAGTTCCGTGAACATTTTAATGGAACTTATGATGAATATGGCCTAGCACGATTATGATGAAAATATAATGAACAAAACAAACTCACAAAATGTACTTAAGTACTAGTCGAATGAGGGATTTTCTCACAAGTGAGAAAATATTAGTTCAAAAGAGGCGTTGGTAAAAAATACGTCACTGTCTCAGGTTTTTGACATCAAATAAGCTTTCTTATTTACGGATCTTATTTTTGTTATCAGTAGCCAGTAAAACATAGACGTATTTTCTACCCACGCCATATATGTAGATTGAACTATGTTTTTTCACTTGTCAGAAAATCCCTCATTTAACGATTGAAATGTCATTTACGACGCAACTCTAGTGAATTGTTCTCATAACCATTTCACTATTTCAATAGCCATATTTTTACTTTTTAAGTACTCTATTTTTAAATGTCGCAAACTAAAACGTTACACATTGTTCGTTGGGAACAAATATTTTATATTTTATTTTAGCATTAATTTAATTGGAGTATAATCATAGCAACAACGTGTTTATGTTTGAAACGGAACAAATTAATTTACATTTGACATATTGATCTTTCATTTTGGTCTATTAAATTAAAACCACATATTAAATAGGTGGTCATTGATAATCGATATATGTACAATGATTGGTCTTCAAGAGAGCATCACTACGTCAGTCGGTGCCTGTGGCTGTGTTGTGTTGTTGTGAATACCTACTTATTTGGCGATTTCTTTTGGCGTTTTTGATTTTGTTTCTGTTTAACGGACTACAATTTGGATTGCTTTCAACGTGACCTGGCTTCGAATAACTGATTTAACGACATGTGATCTGCTTAAACGACACCTTAGCAACCTTGACAACGGATAACGGACTTCGCTTAGAGTAACTTCAACCAATAAATAATAACTGTACCTAAAAGGCATAATACAACTGTATTTACGGTAATATTTTACTGTATTTGAAGTTTAATGCTTTGTAGAAAACAGAAATAGCGATTTTAGAAGGAATTACTTAAGTTTTCTTTTATTAAAAATAACCTCAAAATCTGTTCCTTTTCTTTAAATAAATCTTTTCTCTAAAGTATCCGTCAAGAAACTTTGTTCTTATGGGCTACTAAGGGCAGTTTACAAATAGAAAATGATTTTTTCTATGCTGTTGGCTCCAGGGCGAACAATGTATGGGCGTAGAACAATCTCCTTTAGAACATTGTTAATTATGATTAAACCCGGATCTTGAATTCGGATTCGGATCGGGTGTGGTGCAAAACCGCTCTTAGATTTTATCAGTGGAAACTTGTGTGACCTTCAATTTCATATTGTTTAAGAACACTGGTGTAAGTTTCCCGAATGGAATAAAATAATATATATATATATATTTTTTTTTCTTTTCTTTAAGTCTCAAATAGCTATGTGGGGTAATTGTTTTTGTTGGAAGCTAGCTGTTGAATAGCCCGAATAGTATAGTTACCTAATGAATACCGTTATCTGATTATATTAAAAGGATATCAATGGACATCATTGAGATTACAAAACTGTGGCATTTATGATAAGGAACTAGGAAATAGGGTTAAATCGATAGACGATTAATTTGATACAATTTAGTAGGTTTAAATATATTAATTTAGACCAAGGGTGAACAAAACAAGTAGGTAATTATACTCCATTCAAAAAATGTTGATCGAAGCGAAAAATAAGTTATCGAGCATAAAATTCAATTTCGTTTTGTCATCCTACGAAATCCCTCTAATATCGGATGACGTTGTTTTTATTGGCCCCTTTTGTGCGTGAACAGCGTCCGTATTCTATCTGATAGTCCAATGAAGGCAGTTCCATGACAGTGAGACGGGTATGATCAACAGCTGCCGTTTCACACCATACCGGTGTCATGCGAGATATCTCAGAAACCAAATTAAGGCTTTGCATAAAGACACTATCGCAGATGGGCCCCAATAGTAATAGTCAAAATATCGATAAAGATGTCAATTTATCGATCATCGAAAGGTACGCACATTTTTGAAGAGAAAGCTATGATTTTTATTAACTAATAAATTAATTTCCCTTTACAATGTCTAGACATTTTAATATTTGGACTGGATACATTACCGATCGTTTACGGTTTCGTCAGCACAAAACGTCGAATAACAATTTCAGCTTTTAGATTCTTAGTTATTGAGCAAAAGATTTAACAAAAATCTGAACAGAAGTAAAATTTACTTTAGCTCTTAAACGAAATCATAAACAGCAGATTATCGAATAATTTTGTGTTGATTTGGATGTGGTCTGAAAGTACAGACGCCGCACGAGACGAGACGACGCACATCAAGCTATCCCTAACTGTCAAATTTTCTCAATTAAAAATGAACCTTATGTCTTTGTAATAAAGTTGAAATACTATCAAAGAAATTTGACAGATTGTGGTAACTTGATGTGCTGGCATCTGTACCTAGCAGCGTACTCTTGTTGCTGACGATATAAGAATGCATTAAGTGCCTATTTCACAAATAAAACTGAACGCGATCAGTACATCTCAAACGAATCCATATAAAATAATGACCATATTTAAATGCTGTCAGCATTTAAATATGGTTTATGCGCTGACCGCGTTCAGTTTCAGTGGTGAAATCGGCCCTTAATCTTTAGTTTTTCACTATTCCTAATTCAAAACAGAATTTTCCTACACGTGCTGATTACGCCTAGCCCTAGGTTCTATACGACCGCAAATAGCAACTCCCTACGTGCACTCGTATGTATTTTCAATTTCCTAATGGCCCCGCAGTTAAAGAGAAGATCAACAAAGTGTAACACATTGTTTTTCTACCGTTTTCGTATCAGGCCATCCTATTACGTTGCATTTCATCTTTATGTCTGTTGTATTTTCAATGTTTTGTTATACTCGTAAAGCTTTCTTTGTTACACTTATTTACTTTCCTCTTTCGTTGACGGAAATAAATGTTGTTAGTGTTATTAGCTTATAATTAACTGACAGGTCATCTGAAGTTATTGATAATATTGGTAGTATACGTACCACGAACTGTCTGTGTTAATGAACCAAAACGATAACAAGAACCGTCCGTCCAATGTTTGCGTTCGGTATTTTCTACGCAGTGACCTGAGGAGTTGATTGGTTCGGACTGATGAGGGAACTCACTAAACTACCCTCGCTTTCCCTAAGTGGCTTTTACTCCAAAACTTTAGCTTCGTTTATGCGGGGACACATTTAAGTTGCGTTTATTTATCGAACTAAAGTTCTATAGAAAAGTTTATTTGTGTGTTTAAAAGCAACTTTGAGTTCACTCGCCAGCTGAATAAGGGGTCTTTATTCGGTATATTTTTGTTACGTAGGGACTTTTGGACAGTTGTAATTGTAACCTTTTTGTGTCTATCTGTAGGCATCTTGAGCCCTGTACCTACCTTTACAATTACTATTTATAAGTTACAGTTTACAAGTTTGTAAAAGTCTACATACTCTAGCCACAAAATTGTGATAGAAAAATCTTACAAATTTTTTATTTGTAATGGTCTACAATTTATACATAGCCCTTATGCTTTGTGTTATGCTTTTAATCTTACAAATTTATTTCTACTTGTTATCATGAATTTTCCAATATCCATGGTGTCTTTTAATTTCTTTCATGTCATTAAATACGCTTTAATTTTTAAGATACACACATTTACCTTTCTGACATTACCGACAGACAATTGACCCTAGATAAATTTAATGCAATAGCCCCTTGTGGGGCTAAAAATTGTAGAAAAAAGTTCACTACACCTCCTAGGTTCCCCTATTTTGGAAGACAGCTTTTCTCCTTTTATCGACGAAAAAATCAAAAACTTTAACGAGATGTCGGACCGACTTTCTAAAATCAATTTACATTCGGCATTCACCTTAATTAGATACTGTTGTTAGGCCCAAATTTCATGTATTTTCTACGTTCTTCCCCTTTATGGAAGCAACCACATCTCTTGGACAAAATTGACCAAATTATTCGCAGCACTTTATCATCTATTTTAAATGTGGCCTTGGACGACCGAGCGTGGCTGCAAGCCACACTGCCCATTCGTTTTGGCGGCCTCGGCGTCCGCAAAATTACTAGTGTAAGCTTACCGGCGTTCCTGTCCTCTGTCCACAGCACTGAAAAGTTGACCGGGAAAATTTTAGCCCCCTCCCTGGTTGATTCTGCAGTGCCGTGCTTGACCGACGCAGAGAACGCCTGGAAAGTGGCATGCCCAGATATTGATCGGCCCGTGAACCCATCTTCCCAGAGACAGTGGGATGAGCCGCTCTGCAGGTTGGTACGGTATAATCTTATTAATACGTCCACCAACACGGCTGAGCGTGCCCGCCTACTGGCTGTGGGTGAGTGGGAGTCGGGCCTCTGGCTTCAGGCACTTCCGTCACCCAACATAGGCACTCTGCTGGGTGACACCACTTTCCGGCTCGCTACATGTTTGCGTCTGGGCGCTCCTTGCGTGGCTCCGCATCGCTGCCAATGCGGTGAAGTTGTCGACTGCCTCGGACACCATGGTCTATCCTGCAGTAAAAGCGCAGGCCGGTTAGCACGGCACGCCAGCATTAATGACATAATCCGTCGTGCTCTTGTCACCGCCGGGGTGCCAGCTGTTTTAGAACCCAAAGGCTTGGCACGCGACGATGGGAAGAGACCAGATGGAATGACACTAATGCCTTGGAAGTAGAGATGGGTTGTAACAGGTTAAACACGATATCTGTTAACACTGTTACTGTTACACAAAAATAACAGATCCAAATATCTGTTATTAAATAACAGCCTGTTATTTTTGTACGGACAATAAATACGTATCCGAAGTATTGACTGAGGCAATTTGAAGTTATAGAGTTACGTTTATATACATTTTTATCTTTCGGTTAAACTAGCAGCCCCCAACATATTTGTTTAAGATTGATTGATTATTATTTTTAATTCGTAACCTGAATAATTTCCTTCGTACTTTATGACAGGTTTCCTACAAAAATCAGTAAAAGCAAACAATTTTCAAAAATTCATTTCGTCAAATCAAATCAATCGGATACGATTACTATTTTTTTTTTGGTTGAATCACAAATTGCCATACAGAAAAATAAACAAATATAATACGTTTTTTGTATTGGTCACTGGTCAGTAACAGGCGCGTAACATATAATACGACCTAATTTAGAAGTCACTATTTCCAAAATGTTTGTTCTTGTAAGACCACCAACTATATTTTAGGGGTAATAAATACTAAGTGCTTCTCTTTTTAGCGTAGTATAACCGCCTTAGTAAGAACGAGAAACAAACATATTTTGAAAAATAATAGGTGCTTCTCTTTTTAGCAAGAGTAATTCTTTAATGAGGAAGAGAGAGAAAATGATAACTTGCTATATCTGTTATTTTGTATAGGTGCGAGCTTATGCGTACGTGTGTTTCTGTGTGTGTAGGTAACAGCCGGGCTGTTAATAAAGTAACAGATAAGAGACGTTGGTAGGAACAATTGTTATTTGTTATTTCTAAATATCTGTTAGTTCTATCTGTTACGATAAATATGCCTCACTCCTACTTGGAAGGTAGGTAGGCCTTTGGTGTGGGATGCAACGTGTGTCGACACCCTTGCGCCATCCCATCTTCCTTGCACGGCGGGTTGTGCTGGGGCAGCCGCTGCAGGTGCAGAAAACCTCAAACGGCGCAAGTATAACAACCTTATTGGAAGTTATATATTCGAGCCGTTTGGGGTTGAAACACTAGGGCCATGGGGTCCGAGTACCCACTATATTTATCGAGACATCGCCAAGCGATTGGTCGACTCTTCACGTGACCAGAGGGCTGGCCTATTTTTCGGTCAAAGAATCAGCATTGCCATACAACGTGGCAATGCTGCCAGCCTTTTGGGAACTTTTCCTGTTGACAGCGATGTGGACGAATTTTTTGATGCCCTTTGATTTATTTTATTTTGTTTCCCTCCTGTTGTATACTTGTAAATAGTTATTAGTAATGTTTTAGGTTTATAGTATTGGTTAAAAATGTAAGAGAATAAGTTTACCTTTAAATTAAGTTTCTTTACAGGAATTCAATTTTTTATTTTTTACTTTTTAGTGCAGGAACGTTTTTGTTTGTCTTTTTTTGAAGATACACACAAAACTAATGATTTAATTGTTTATTTCGTGTTGATATTGTACCGCATTGTCACATATTTGTGTCGTTGGCGTACGGAGCTTGTGCTTGCTTGTCACGTATATGTGACAATGTCGTTCAAAAGGTTAAAATGCAAAAGAATTATAGATAGTTGATATTCGACAATTTCACAGACATTGAAATACGTGCGTTGTTAGTTTGATAATTTACAAAAAAAAATGAGATTAATGCTGTTTATATCATACTTACTAGCTACAGGGTAGCCCGAGAAATTCAAAATAATGTTTAGGTATCGTTTGACAAGCGATCAACTTAAAATTCAGTAACCGGCCCTAAGTTGTCTCAAACAAAAAGTTAATTGACGTCATGAATTAATTATTCCTACAAGTCATGGGGAAAAAAATCCAATTAAATAATTATTTACCCTTTGTTACATCATGTTATGTGTAAGTACTCGTAGGTCTACTTATTTATCTATCGAGGATAACATGTACATTGCGTAGATAACTAGCTAGGTATTCAGTAAGCTGACTCACTCCAATGTGCAATGTAGAGAAACCCAATAGTAGGTATTTGTAAATATAAAGAAAATCATTTTCCTTAATGTTTGTTTCACTCGTTGCTCGTGAACTATGCAGTAAGCACTACTGCTGAGCATGAGATTCTGGGTTCGATTCCCAGGTCGGGCATGTGAAGGGGCTCGTTAGCTTCGTTAGCCTGCCGGGTAAACGGGATTGTCCGAAAGGGTTACCGCTATCCCCGAGCATAAAGGGTTAAGGAAGGAACATGGACGACGATTTTAGTCAGTAAGAGTCAGAATGACGAATCATCCGTCCGAAGGTGCTACGGAGTAGGAAACGCCCTTTACGAAGGCCGAAACTAGAGACTTCGTGCTTAGGGACAATTCAAAAGTGCCTGTAATTGGTTTAATAGAAATGAATCATAAGGGTATCAGTTTTGAGTATTATTGTTATAGGGAAGTGGACCTTTACCGACTATCCTACTAAAATATATTATATAATAAAGCTGAAAAGTTTGTTTGTTTGTTTGAACGCGCTTATCTCAGGAACTACTGGTTGGAATAGAAAAAATCTTTTTGTGTTGGATAGTCTATTTATCGAGGAAGGTTAAAGGCTATTTCACATCACGATAGATGACGTTCAGGAGCCGAACAAAAACAAAAAAAAAAAACAGAAAGAACGCTAAGCGAAAACTAAGAAATAGTGCGGACAAGATATATCACGCGGAAGAAGTTGCGGGCAGAAGCTAGTTAATAATATAAATGTGAATATTTGTATGTTTGCTACTCAATCGCGCAAAAACGGCCGAACGATTTGGTTGTTTTTCATACCTACATACAGTTTGTAAGTAACCTGGATTAAAAAATACGATCCTGTTTATCCCGGTGAGTAATACCTTCCCGTGGGAAAACTTCCGATGGCCACGCAGGCGAGGCCGCGGACATAAGCTAGTTTTCAATAAAGGTTACGTATTATGCTGATACACGATTTTAGAGATTCAATGTCAACAAACCGACCCTCAACCAGTCAGCTGATTCAATTTATTGATATTTAATTAATGCAAAATAGTTAATGTCAAATGTGTGTCGAAATAGATTTATTAGAAGGTCGATATATTGATACTTACGTAGTTTATTTTATTATCATTAAAGGCCGACATTGCAAATATTTAATCGCGTTTCAAAGATTATAAAAAATATACGCATGATTACAAATTGGTTGATAAAATGGTAATGGTGATATTTGGTAACCTATAGTTTTAATATTCATAAACCTAGTTTAGTTTCAGGTTCAAAAACATAGTTTACTTAGTTTTAAGCTGCTTCTGGTAAGACTGGAAGCCGACCCCAACATAGTTGGGAAAAGGCTAGGCAGATGATGATTTACTTTTAGGTTCAATAATCTAGTTTAAAAGGTGAAAAACCTAGTTAATGGTAGGTGTGACTTGAATTTGGATTCGACTGTTAAGATCTTTTACTTTTACGTTTATTACGTTTGAAAAATCAAGAAAAATGCAACATTGCATTTTCTCTTCTTTGCCAATTTTTCTTTGCTTTATTCAACTTTTCTCCTTTCTCTTACAGTTTGCCTTTGACCTTTGCCTTTGATCATTATAGGAAACATAATCGGTAGGAATAATGGTAAAACACAAGTTTTCTGCGAAAGCAAGGCCATTAGAGCCCTTTCATGGCTCTCCTTTATTTTTCTTAGTTTCACTTTTACCCTCAACTTCATCTAAAGACCCCTGTTTGAATATTGAAATATATGGTACATGGAATATATTAATACGTTAAAAATATTTGTATGCCAATCCATGGCGAGACATTTATATAGAAAATAATCCAATCATTAACTCCATTATTATACTATGTTTTATGGCTTCAAACATTCTATTCTACTCTTAAAATTTTTTTTCAATAGTTTATTAAAAATAACTGTAATTTACATTTTAAAAACGCCACAAAAAAATCATATAAAATATATGATCAGTTAAATTGTGTAAAAAAATCACTTACTTGGCATTTCTCACATTTTTGGGGCTCAGAAGAAAATAAGGCCAAATCACAGCTGCCAACACTGAAGTTACAAAATAGAATATACAGAAATTAAAATAAAACTTGACTTTATTAGGTCCCGTGTCGTGTAACTTCTTGAGAATATACGTCATCACACATACTACAGTAAATATAAATATTTTGTACCACATCGTGACCGCTCCTGTCAGCACCAAACGCACAATCACACCGCGATATGTTTATGTCCATACTGAATTAATTACTTTATCTGCCTATTTATGTTTCATATCTCTAGGACTCTGCGGTGGCAAGAAAAAACCGCGACAGATTTTATGAATGGGATGGTTAACATGGATGGTTACATCGAGATCAACCGGTTGATCAGGTATTTAATAATAATAATAATATCCTTGGACATTTCACACAACGCCATATAGTCCCAAGCTAAGCCACCGAATGCTTGTGTTATGGTAGCGAGATGGCTGATAAACTACTTATATAATTTTTTTATTGTAAATACATACATATTATAGATAGAAATACACCCAGACCCGGAACAAATACTTGCAGGTCGTACAAATATTTGTTCCATGCGGGAATCGAACCCGCGACATTGTGCGCAGCAGTCAATCGCTCAACCACTGCGCCAACCGTGTCGTCAAAAAATTTTACTACTGACAATACAGTTACGTACCGGACGCATTTATAGTTTAGGTGTCAACAAACTTATCTGGAAAAACCTAAAGGTACACATTCTTATGGCATTATTGGTATTTTCACATACATACAACTTTTTACAAATGCTTCTTAAAAATATTTCTGGTGATGCCGACAATAGAAGAAGACCATAATATATTATAATATATTAAGTGGAATTTCGCATACTCTTTGGTCTAGTGGTCGGAAGTGCGATCATGAGAGATCATGGGTTCGATTTTCGGGCAAAGCGTTATTAGGTTTTACCATCTGGAATTTCTCAATAGCAGTCTGGAGTTTTGCCCGGTTGTTGGCGATAGGTTCGCCCTGGCAATGAATAACCATTTTCGGAATTCAGGCGTGATGTTGTGTTATGTTAGTTTTTAAGCAGGTATTGAATAATGATTCATGTATAGAGTGAAACTTATATGTGGGCTTAAAAAGTGTTTCAAAACTTAAAATGTTGACGATGGTTAATATAAGCCTTTTGAAGTTGGCATTAGGTATTAAAAAAAATACCTGGACAAAGTTCAGTGATTATAGAAAATCACTAAACGTTGTTTAGCTGTTTTGCAAATAGTTAACGGTTATATAAAAGTAAAGTATTAAAACAGGTGATTCGACAATCCATCTACGACATAATTTATGTTCAAGGTTATGCCGACAGTACGGTATGAGTCATGTGACATTGCGTTTTCTATAATCCACTCCGTTCTATCTAACACAACAAATATTACTACTAACATGGAATTTCTTTAAAAGGAAAAAACCAAAAATTAAGTCTCTTCCTGCACATCTCTGTAAAAATCTCTCGTGAAAACTCAAGTCAGCTGTCAATAATATCTAGGGATTGGGATTTACAGCGTCAGGTGGAATGACAGCTCACTTCACCAAAGTTTTCACGGTGAAATTTGTACAGAATGGAACGGGTGGTCAATTCAAAATTATTCTTATTCATAAGTACGATCGCGGATGAATATCGTAAAATGAATATTGTAAAGTATGATAAGGCACTCTGCAATAATATACCTAATTTTAGGACAAAGTAAAGTGGTGAAGAAGGATAAAGGAGGACAATCATCAGTCGCGAAGAGAGAAGCCGTGGGCATAGGATACATCTACTTAAAAAGAAATGCTTTTATTCATCTGCGGAAATTGAGTTTCTCTCGATCTATTAATCGTTTTTTTTTGTTCGGACGCAGAATTATACTACAGGTAGTAGGTTTAATAACTCAATCTGAAAACCTGCACGTAGGTAGTCTAAACTAAGGATTTCTCCATTGGGCCGATTTATAATGGGGTTGGTTAAAAGTGGTAGAGTAACGACCTAATAATTAATTTTATTCGTTTTTCATTTGCTATTTTGAGTTTCTTTTAAGGAACCAATGATTAAATTAAACAATAGAAGATCCATCTAAGTACATAGGGAATAAGAAATGTATAAACATACAATATACGTAAGGGCTATATATTGTTTTTGTTTTTTTTAATCGAACGCTCAATTTACCTTCCGTTTTACAAAAATAGTGTCGAAAACGTTCGCTACGGAAATGTACGGAACTTTTAAAAGATTGATGCGAATCGCGCCCCCAGGTCCGGCTCGATATCTAACGGTCATGACGTCACGTAAGGGCTGTTATACACACCGTTAAGACCTTGCACCTATAAATAAAACAGCTGTTATTGTTGCTATGTCTAGGACATCGCATTAACACGTTGAACGCCAACGCGGTCACCGTGTGTCCGACAAACAATAGTTTTTCTATTGTACAATTGTTTTTCTATTGTTCACAATAGAAAAACAATTGTTTGCGGTCACCGGTGACCGCGTTGGCGCTCAACGTGTTAATATGAGCTGTTTTTTTATCACTATGAAAAACGTTAAGATAGATCCCATAGTATTTGTACCAACACCATCTTAGCATTTTTTTATGTTGTAAAACCATAGTCATGTGTTTGCAGTTGGAAACCTAGTTTTAGGAAGCCTCACTCTCGCATAACTCTTTATTACAACGGCACGTCAGCATGTTACAAGGCGGCAACGTTCAAAGAACTTGGAAAAGAAAGAGGAAAATATTTATTGATTGACAAATGACAGAACGCCGGTTCCATTAATTCATCTTCATGCAATACAGATACTAAATGTTCAATAGTATTACTTTAAAATGTAAAAAGAAGCGCAGTTATTTGGTGAAAAAAGTAAGCTAACAAAAGACGATCGCAGTATGCAACCGCCCTTATACGAAATCAAGTTTACGACGTTATATCCTCGTTGCTAGATAACTGAGTTATCTACGTTATCGTGCCGCTCACCTACGCAGCTGTAGTAAGCTGATTAGAGATAGCATCTACCTTTATCGGCGAGAATTTAACTACGTGTTTTTTTGTTTAGCAAAAACAAAGAGTGGCTCACCTACCATTGTTGTTTATCGGTTTGGCGTAAAATTTAGTTAATGTTTGTCGTTTACCTGTAAACGGCTATTGTCCTAATTATTTAGATTTTTTTTCACTATGGTATCAACCTTGAAATCGCTATAATGCGCTTTAGCAATTAAAACAAACACCTGCTGTGGTCTCCTCGGTAAAGTTCCTTCTATTTATAATCAAATACTTTATATTGTGTTCAGCCGCCATCTTCGCAGCTTCGATGAAGCGTCTGGGTGGTGAAGGAACAACGTCAGCGCGTTAACTTTGTGGTATCAAAGCAACTGCCAAGCAGGGTCTACACGGCTACTACGCAGGTACTACGTCGCCGCTACGAAGACCCTACGAAGACCCTACGCCAATGCTACGAAAGCCCTACGCCGTTGCTATGCAAGCTCTACGCTGTTCATTTGCAAGCCCGAAACCGCTGCCAAGCATCATCATCTGCCTAGACTTTTCCCAACAATGTTGGATTCGGCTTCCAGTCTAACCGGATGCAGCTGAATACCAGTATTTTACATGGAGCGACTGCCTATCTGACCTCCACAACCCAGTAACTGGGCAATAAAGACCCCTTACCCCTTAGTCTTACCCCTTGGTAAGACTGGCTGTCAGATTTTTGAGCTTCTGACGACCCGTAACGACTGTCAAAGTTGCACAAATGACAGCCGGGACCAACGGCTTAACGTGCTTACCGAGGCCCGGAGAGTCGTTATGTAAAGATGGTTACCCATCCACGGACCAACCTTAAACAAGCTTAACTTGATGGATCGACCTGTGCGGCTGTTAGTACTTAGCCACAAGCTCCTCCACTGCCTCACTGCACCGCTACTAAGCATGTTAACCATAATTGATTAGTTAGGAAGTAAGGAAGTATCTAGAACCCACTAAATATTTATTTGGCTATTCAATGTTATTGCTTTGGTTATATAATTAGCAAACCTACTACAATAACAGCATAAATGATTACATAATGTGGTGTCATATTTAAAACCGAAGGTTGGCGTGACCTACAATTTGATAGTAAATAACACAAAGTTTAGTTCTAAGCGTGGCTAATGTCACAAAGTGTGGGCATAAAAGTTTTATGTATCGCGTCGCCTAGTCGTAAACCAGACGTTACGGTACAGTAACCTACTTTGGAGGCGCGAAAAGCACACATTTCGAGGTTCGCAATAAGTACCTATTTTGCTATTTTTATGACAGTATTTTTGTCAGGAAACATCAACTTTTCTGATTAGTTGCGGAGTTCTTGGTTTAATAAGCAAATTAATTGACTAATTAGCAGTAAAATGGGAATGAAACTTAAAGTGCCTTATTTCGATTGTGGCCATTAAGATTTTCATGTTTCCATCTGTAGCGCTAGCAATGAACTATGCCGTGTAACAAATGTATAACGGTATCCTGTGTGATAGCTGTATGTGTGTCCTTGTGCGGTGCATTGCGCCCTAACCAATTTTTCATCAAGCGGTTGGATCCTGATTATAAATATCCTATATCGTACAGAGACCACGTCTACACCTCCTTGACTGAAAACGGACAGAAACTATTTTACCCCGCAGATATACGTATGTACCTTTCTATACCCATTCTCCTCCATCCGAAATTACCTTTTGGAAAGGGCGACTAGAATCAATTCTATTTCTTGTTAATTTTGACGTTCAAAAGTGCCTTTCTTGTGTCTATTTGACATAAATGATTTTTTTCTATGAAATAACTAGGTTTTTTTCTATTTCTCAGTCTCATTCCTACGGAACAAGTTTTAAGTGATTTCAGACTTTTCTAGTACTCAAACTTTAGTTACTAACATTGTTATTTGATCCATATAATTGCTATTCTTAAGGTTAGTGCCGGCCTACCCTTCCGTTTCCCAACAGTAGAGCTGTATAAAGAGTGTGATGTTCAGACGGTCAGACAAACGTTCATATTGCGCACGGTTCTTAAAAAACACTCCCAGTTACCGTATGACCCTAACCTACCGTTGGTAGCCGTTGGTAGTCGCCGCAGAGATAGAATATGTCCTACCTATCGATTGCATTCATCACTTTCCCACAAATTCTTTTGCTTTCTCGGACAATTCCTTTACAACAAAATAAATAAATCATTAAATATCTATCCTCAAAGGAAATCTAGTTGTAATAAAGCCTTAAAAAAATATCTCAAATCACTTGATTACCAAAAAACCGAGGACTTATTAATAGTACCCAAATAGGATCAAAGCGCTAATTACCCCTCATAGCTGTTTCCCACCTATATCTCGCAACACAGTCACACAAAACTGCACACTCGCCTATCACATCTACACCCTCACTCACATTCATTCTCAATTCGCACAGTCATGCATACATCTCTTAGGCAAACACACATATCGCACACACACTTGGATTCTCTGCTTTTTTGTGCTCTTGGTTAATACCATTTTGTATTATATTTAATTTAGTTTAGTCGATGTTCTTGTTCTTTGTACTTTAACGATTTATGTGTTATTTTTATCTCTGGTCATTACAACTAAAATCTTACCGAGGTGAGGGTCCTGGTGACCTGTAACACAGGTTTTATCCCTAGAACCTACTTCAGGCACCAGTCTCTCACAAAGGTGGAAAAAGTTTACAGTATAAAGTTTACAATATTTTTAAGACCACTTATTGTGAAGAGAAAATAAATGATATATTATTATTATTATTATATTATATAAGAAACAGGATTGATTGGTATCAAGAAAGTTTTTGAGAAAATTGCTTATTTTTTTGCTGACTGTACTTCGTTTTCAAAATCTGTGAATACAGATAAAAATGTTTCTAAAAGATGAGGACAGACTAAAGACTAAAGATTGTTTTTTGTAGCAACTGTGATTAAAGGACCTTCCCTTGTTGCCCCATCTCAAAAATCCACACCGAATATTTTTTTTGAGTTTGAGTGTTTAAAATATGAGCTGTTCCATACATTTTATTGAGTTAGCACGAATGTATGGAACAGCTCATACTTTTTTAGCGATTCCAGGGTTCATCCCATAGTAAAAGTTGTTCGTAACGATGAGTACTGCTCCCACGAAATTTTAGAGCTAATTTTTTAACAACTTATATAAGTAAATTGTTCATGATGAATGAAGATATTGAGCAAAAATAATGTTTCCTTTTTTAAAAGTATGGATGTACATCTTAATAAAGGTACTTTCTAAAATTTTCAGATCCGTCGTGTGTCGCGAAGAGAGGTCAATGTATCCAAAGGGGGAAATGCGTAGAAAAGAAAATGTTGTACATTTCGCGGATATGTTATTTGCGCGATTTAGTTTGCTGTTATACGGAGCTGGAGATGTATCCCTTCGTCGCGCACAGCACAAACTACCCTCAAGTTACTTCTAATCTTGATTAAAGTATAGAGATCCATCAGCATTTTGATACATATCAAAAAAGTTTTTTTTTTTAAATTTAATTTAAAAAATGAAGGACAAAAAGCAAACGCGAAACATTTGTATTTTCATTTTTGTAACATTAATTATGTGTGTGCGTAGGTACACATCCTACATTATACCTACCAGGCATCCGCCGCGGGGACCACCCATCCATTTCCCATAATTTAATTAACAGTAAACAAAGTATCCAATCGAAATATAAATGCTTATTTATTTTAATTTTTAGGAATCCGAAATACTACTCTGTCAAGAAAGTACCGGGAAAAGATCAATAACACACAAAATGTCTGTTATTCATCCAAATTTATTTTATCACCTTCAAAGTATGCTCCTTTAGAAACGATACACTTGCGCCAACGAATAATCCATTCATCAAAATATTTTTTAAACGCTGCTTCCGGAATTGAGTTCAGTTCTCGCTGCGAATTCTCCTTTATGTCTTCTATCGATTGAAAACGGGTGCCACGAAGTGGTAATTTGAGTTTAGGAAAAAGAAAAAAGTCAGCAGGAGCCATATCTGGTGAATATGGTGGTTGCTGGATGGTATTTGTTGAGTGTTTGGTCAAAAATTCGTTCACAATGATAGCCTTGTGCGAAGGCGCATTGTCGTGGTGCAAAATCCAAGAATTTTCTTTCCACAAATCTGGCCCTTTTCGTCGAATTTGCTCTCTTAAACGCCGCATAACGCTCAAATAATATTCTTTATTTACCGTTAGACCTTCCGGTAAAAATTCAGAGTGCACAACACCGCGATAGTCAAAGAAAACAGTCAACATGACTTTGACTTTTGATCGACTTTGGCGTGGTTTTTTCGGTTTCGGTTCAGTTGGAAGGCGCCACTCCGAAGCTTGTTGACTAGTTTGCATGTCAAACTCGTAAACCCACGTCTCGTCACCAGTAACAATGCGTTTCATGAATGTTGGTCCGAACTGACTCGTTCTAGCATGTCCTCAGCGACTTTCATGCGATTGAGTTTTTGGAGAAAATTCAGATCGACTCGTGAGATACAGAAAGTTCGGTGGCTATCTCTCTCAGAGTTGAATGGGGATTTTCAGTCACTATTTTCTTCACTTTTGCGATGTTAACTTCAGTTGCAGACGTTGACGGCCTACCAGAGCGAGGCAAATCTTCCATCACATCTCGACAGCTTTTGAACGCTTTGAACCACTCATAAGCACGAGTTTTTGATAAAGTCGATTCACCGTAAGCCTTCTGTAACATTTTCAGTGACTCCGAACACGAAATTCCATTGGCGATGCAAAATTTAAGACAAACTCTTTGTTCGATATTTTTGTCCATTATGAAATTCGCAATACACACTATATATGATATTACTAAAACCAGCACTGTATTTAATATAAATAACAGATGCAACTCAAACTCCGCGCCAAAATGGAAAACAGTTGTGCCAATCTAACAACTACAAAAAAACAAAAATTTGAATTTGGAACCATAAACAAATCATCCATTCCCGATACTTTTTTGACTGAATGTATTGTCTCGTACTATATCAATCTGTGTGATTAATTCACACAGATAGTGTTTTAAGGCAAAACTAGATACTGAGGCCAAATGACGTTTAGAAAAAACAATACTAAGACCCAAGAAGCATGACAACAGAACTGAGAAACAATCGCAACCGACGTAACCAATGGCTGATATTTATGCTATTGTTGTGACGAGCACGGCGCGGCGCTGCGATATCTTCCCTCGCACCTAAATTTCGGTCACGCGCGGGACCTTCACTCGAACCCTAACAAATGCTGTAATAGGAAACTGTTATCCAACAAAAGGCCAAGCGAAATTAAGTTATCGGCACAAATTACGTTCTAGAAGAAGATAAATAGAAGACATTTTATTGGTATACTCCTAGCCATCCATTAGAAAGACCCTAAAACATTTTGCAGTCGACGTGGGTAAGTACTGGATAGGAATTACTAATGTTTGGACCTAAGGAATGTAAAGAGACGGTAATTAATGCTGACAGCCCTGTAGCTGGCAATTTGTCTAGACATTGCAAAAGTTTATAGGTGCGCGAAAACCGGGCCACCCCAAACAAATGCTAATTTCACACTTCTAGGGCATCGCGCTGCCGCTGAAGTTATGAGATATATGTGTTTTATTTGAATGACGAGACAGCAACGGAGTATATTTTCGTGTATCCTAACTTGGTAATGAATTAGTCGAGCGCAAAGTAGTGAAAGTGCTTGCTCGCGGTCTAGACTATCTACGTAATGTTCAATAATAAGAGCAATATTTAATATAGACTCGAAGAGTAGATCCCTCCTTCAATTCCTGGTTCATGACACTTATCTGGACCAAAGTACAATGTTAAAAACAACATTGTATTGTGACGTATTGTAACGATAACGGGCGAGGGCGTGGTGGGTTTGTTTAATTTATGTTCGTAGATAATAAATATATTATTGTCGTAGGTGTAGAATGTATACTTAAATGAAATATTGATTTACGTTATTTCCAATAATATAGATAGAGATATTCTTGTTTAGTCAACCTAATTCAACTACACAAACAATGTTTACCCTTCTTTTGTTTTTTTTTGTACACAATTTTTGTTTCACCAACTTACGCCTGTATTCTAGTCTAGAGGCAGGTTTAAAGTAAGCCCATTATACTGCTTTGTCCCAGCTAAAAGGGACACCCAGAAAGAAGTAGACAATAATGGCCGCTCTTCGTTGGAAACAAGAGCTATAGACGGTTTCCGAGTATTAGCATACAAGAGGCTCTGTGTTTATTTTCGCTGTAACTTCCCAGTAACGCCTACGTATTGTTTTAACGAGATGTGCCGCACTTTTCCATTTTATTACTGGATCGGAAACGGGCGGAGCGGTACACCTGTCCTTGTTTTTTCATATCGACAGTGTGAAGAGAATTTGTTATAGTAAGTGCAGTTAGGTCGGGTCAAGGTCGCACGTGCACGCGGCGAGGGTAAATTTTGACTTGAAGCTCAAACGTGAAAAATATTAATATACTAGCTTCTGCCCGCGACTTCGTACGCGGACCCTGTTGCTTATGCCAGCAACAACGGGGCCGCCATTTATGTTATTTTTATCATTTTTCCCATTTAAATCTTTTATCGCACTGAGCTTTAGTTTTATTTCATTCCAACAACCACCAAAACATACAGTCCATTTGTCATCGTTTTCATTTTGGTAACCGCATTATTATATTCCCCACTTGTCTCTAGAGACCTAGAAGTCGATGCGTAGATACGCTTGGAACTCAAGCGTAATTCTCTTTCCGTGAACGTCTCAGACTCACGAGACAATACATGACGTTCACGATCAGCGGTCAGTCGCGCATCATATTCTTCACTGGTATCTAGAGACCTAATGAATACGCTGAGAACGCAGGCGTGCTTCGCGACCCGAAGAGGTTTCCACGGAGCGAGTTGCAGCCTAATGTTCTCGAACAGCATCAAGTCTCTCCTGACACTCTTCGGTAGATTCTTGGGATCTTATGATCCTCAATCTTTTAGCTCTCTTGGAACATTGGGAAAGATTTGACCTCTTTCTAGGCATGGTCATAGTTTTATTGTGAAGATACCTGATCAATAAAAATCTAAATTAAAATGACTGCTCCCCTGCGTTACCGGATAGGCTACCGTGTCACGAAGATAAATGGAAAAGGAAAAACAACATAAGCCCGAAGGCATATTCATAAGATAAAAAAAAAAAAAATAGGAGTTTTGGCCAGTAGAGTCAAATTTTCAATGTTATACCATCGTCATCAAAAATCAGTCCTAAACTGTTACCGCCTTCACCGCGTGCAGGTACTCCCAGTTTATGTTATTTTATAATTACACAGTAAAATTAGTGATAGCTTTGATTTCCACATCAGATGTTTCTGATCTTCGATTTTTATAAGTTAACAGGAAATGCCCATCAGATTGAACAACTTTTGCTTAGACGTCATTCCTATGTGTGTTATGTTGTAGCTAGGCTCTTGGAGTTCCACAACAGGTGTTCCAGATCTTCGATTTTTATAAGTCAACAGAGAGTGCTCATCAGATTGAACAACTTGTACTAAGACGTTATTCCTATATGTGTTATGGTGTAGCTAGGCTCTTGGAGTTCCACAACAGGTGTTCCAGATCTTCGATTTTTATAAGTCAACAGAGAGTGCTCACCAGGCTGAACAACTTTCGCTAAGACGTCATTCCTATATGTGTTATGGTGTAGCTAGGCTCTTGGAGTTCCACAACAGGTGTTCCAGATCTTCGATTTTTATAAGTCAACAGGAAATGCCCATCAGACCGAACCACTTTTGCTAAGACGTCATTCCTATATGTGTTATGGTGTAGCTAGGCTCTTGGAGTTCCACAACAGGTGTTCCAGATCTTCAATTTTTATACGTCAACAGAGAGTGCTCATCAGGCTGAACAACTTTTGCTAAGACGTCATTCCTATATATGTTACAGTGTAGCTGGGCTCTTGGAGTTCCACATCAGGTGTTCCAGATCTTCAAATTTATTCTCTCAGCAGAAAATGCTAATCACGTGGAACAATTTTTGCTAAAGTACCATTTTTGTATCTCTTATAGTTTAGCTGGTCTGTTGTGGTTCCGCATCAGGTGTTCAAGTTTCCAAGATAAATTATAGCCTATATGTTGCCCAGACCTTATACCTATACAACAAAAAAAAAAACATTCCAATCCGTCCCGTAGTCCTGAAGATTAGCGTGTACAAACAACCAGACAAACAGACATACAGACAAACAGACAAAAAATTTTTTTTGGATTCGTGCTCTATTACTGTTTCTAAACCCCCCTCAATTTTTTTTTTTAATATATTCAATGTACAGACACAGTTTTTTTACTGTTTTATTATATGTATAGATTAGGACTGAAAAAAATAAACACTTAAACACTAAACTTAAAAGAAAACTAACTTGAGTACCTATTAGGGCGGTGGTCCAACGCAGCCGTCATCCGGACGTCACCGAGAATAGGATAACGGCGCCGATTTATTATGCCCGCGAGTCCATCATACATCCGTCACCCGAGTGCTGTCATTCCATCCGCCGATGCCGATGTTTATAGTAGTACAGCATGACCGCTAGAACTCGACCCGAGATAGTGATGGGCCGATGTGCTAGCAATCTTTGGATTGAAAGTGTTTTGACACTTTTGATCTTGTACACACAATGCCATCGCACTGGCCCCTTCTGGTGACGGCTGCGGTGGACAAACTCCCTTAAGTTGCTTATGGATCAGTCAGCGAGAAATTACGAAAAAAACAAAGGCTTATCGACCGCATGTGTCCCGAATATCAGTAGGGGTATTCTGTTAAAATCTCACCGTGATAACGTAGGTGAAGTCAGTTTAAGGTGAGCTATCAATAGTGTCAATTCCTAGCAAAAGGTGGAATGACAGCTTACTTCACGGTCACTTCACGTAAGTTTTCACGGAGAGATTTTTAAAGAATCGACCGATTGATGTGAGGTAAACAACAAGATAACCGTAAATTACCCTAACGCATATTTAGCTCGGTTACATTAATTACGAACTAACGTCAAGACGTAAAGCAATAAAGCGAACGACTCCGAAGCCGTTTGTTACAACAATATTGTAACCCGTATACCTGTAACCCGTATAAGTATTACTAAGTCGGTTCCCGAATAATTATACAAGTTAATGCCCTCGAATCATTGAGCGCAGATGGCAAACAACTGTACATCTCAATTTGATAGTAGGTGGGAGCTTGATATAGTTCTACCAAGATAAATGTACGAAGGTTCGCTATTTATGTAAATTATTTAAAAAAAAAACTTGATTATCACACTAATATAGTTTCTTGTGTAACCTACCTTATTTTATTGTGTTTTATTTTGTACTTAGCTAAGCTAAAATGATAGTATACGAAGTATTATCGTATGTTATGTTTTTGGTTTGATATTCTTACAAATATTTTGTTATTAAAACCAGCCATTGCTTGCCACAACATTGCTTTTTAAACCTAATTATGTTTTCTCCATAAGTGAATGTGTCATTCTTTCGAGAAATAAATATCTTTAGCCGTAATATTATAAAGGCGATTGAAAGTTTGTGAGTGGGTGTGTTAGTTACTTCTTCACGCAAAAACTGTAGAACAGATCTGTATGAAATTTGCACAGTAGATATTTATAACCTGGATTAATACATAGATTACTTTTTATCCCGTTATTACGTTCCAGCGGGCTAAATTCCGACATCCACGCGAGGGAAGCCGCGGGCAGAAGCTAGTAAGAAATAATTTATAAATCTGATCCAAGATGAAAAAAACTTGATTAATACATAGGTTTATCTGTCGTTACGGGTTGTCAGAAGCCCGAAAATCTGACAGCCAGTCTTACCAAGGGGTATCGTATTGCCCAGTTCCTGGTTGTGGAGGTCAGACAGGCAGTCGCTCCATGTAAAATACTGGTATTCAGCTGCATCCGGTTGTTGGAAGCCGACCCCAACATAGTTGGAAAAAGGCTAGGCAGATGATGATGATGATCTGCCAAGCCTTTTCCCAACTATGTTGGGGTAGGCTAAAAATTTTGATTAAGGTCAGGTTTTATCAAAACGTTACGTTCAACAATTGGACGATAACAACCACATCAATAAAACTAGAAAGAATGTGAAGAATTTGCAGCTGAAGCTATACACATTTTTGATGGTTTTGTCAGCAATAAAACAATACAGAGCTATTGTTTTTGTATGATGGTGCAATGGTAGAATATGTTATTCTAATTTAGAACATCGCGTTGCCTTTGTATTGTTTCGAGGGCTCACATGAAACCGCATAATAGTGTATGCTGTATACAAAACCACTGAAATGTCAACACGTGACGTGAAAAATACGTAAGCATAAACCACAAACCAGTAAATACATATAGGTACATATATTTATGAAATCCTGTAAATCCGCCTCGAGTTTTCAGCTGAAATCTGTAGAGCGCATAACGCTTACCTCACATCTCGTTTAATTCAAAATATGATGTTGGTGAAATATAATTTTTGGTTTCCTGCCATTACATAATTTAAAACGTGTACACATACCCATATGAGCACGTATAGGCAGATAAAAAACGCCATTTATGAATTTACAGTCACGGAAAATATGAATTACATTGAATATTTCACATTATATTAAGTAACCTATCTATTTGTGTATACATATTATTTTGTTCATATTAATGTGAATATTTAGCTTTTAAATGTAAATATGATTAGATTAACATTATATTAGTTTATTTGCAATAAAGACCTATCTATCGATCATAACTCGTGTTGGCATTTGAGAAACCGTCTGTCGTGTTAAAAAGATGATTCTGTTTAACGAAATTTCCCTGCCAGTAAACCTAAGTCTAAATATAAAAGAATACAACAACAGGTAAAATGATGATATAATTAAACTTTACATCATTAACCTACACAGCATTTCATGAATATAACTAATCTATATCCCAATCTAGGAGTCATAAAAGTAGAATACCTAGATTTAAAGAAAATTGGGAAAACGACGTAAAGTTGTCCGTGTGAGAATCATCTTGTCTTAAAGTCGAAGCCCACAGCTTTCAGTATCAATTCTCATTGCAATACTAAAAAATATATATTCTTTGTACAGTTTTGACTTCACTACGATTTTATTATATGTATAGATTATTAATTAATACCGGAACTTTCAAAGAGCTATTCATTCTGTAAGCTATACAATGAAGTACAAGTACGGTCTACAAACGTCACCCTTACACTATAAAGTTAATTAAAACTCTTTGTATACTCATTATACGCAATTTAAACGTATGTAAAATAGGCGTTCATTACGTCTGTGTACATTAGTCGCCTATTGTATAAACCCGCTGACCTTAGAGTCAGCTTCATTACGAAGAATTTACGAGTATTGAAGCGCCCTAGCCTAGCCAAATGGAAGTCCGCCCATTGCCATTGTAAAATACACACATAGGCCTATTTATGTAGGCTGTGGGAGCTGAAACTATAAATTAAATATAATAATCATTCGTAATTAAACTCCGAAACCTAATATTATGATGAACGTAAACAATGTTAACAGAGATAATTTTCAATGAAAAGCAGAATGCGTATTTTCAATCTGCCTACACTGTAGTGGAATTCAAAGCATTCATTGTTTGCACTAATATTATAAACTAGCTTCTGCCCGCGACTTCGTACGCGGACCCTGTCGCTTATAATGCCAGCGACAACAGGGTCGCCATTAATGTTATTTTTTATCATTTTTCCCATTTAAATCTTTTATCACACTGAGCTTTAGTTTTATTTCATTCCAACAGTACAGTCCAATTGTCATCGTTTTCATTTTGGTAACCGCATTTTTATATTCCCCACTTGTCTCTAGAGACCTAGAAGTCAATGCGTAGATACGGTTGGAACTCAAGCACAATTCTCTATCCGTGAACGTCTCCGACTCGCGAGACAATACATGACGTTCACGATCAGCGGTCAGTCGCACATCACGTGCCCCACTTGTCTCTAGAGACCTAGAAGTCGATGCGTAGATACGCTTGGAACTCAAGCGTAATTCTCTTTCCGTGAACGTCTCTGACTCGCGAGACAATACATGACGTTCACGATCAGCGGTCAGTCGCGCATCATATTCTTCACTGGTCTTTAGAGACCTAATGAATACGCTGAGAACGCAGGCGTGCTTCGCGACCCGAAGAGGTTTCCACGGAGCGAGTTGCAGCCTAATCTTCTCGAACAGCATCAAGTCTCTCCTGACGCTCTTCGGTAGATTCTTGGGATCTTATGATCCTCAATCTTTTAGCTCTCTTGGAACATTGGGAAAGATTTGACCTCTTTGTAGGCATGGTCATAGTTTTATAGTGAAGATACCTGATCAATAAAAATCTAAATTAAAATGACTGCTCCCCTGCGTTACCGGGTAGGCTACCGTGTCACGAAGATAAATGGAAAAGGAAATTAAACACTCAAACAACATAAGCCCGAAGGTAAATTCATACGATAAAATAAAAAAATAAATAGGAGTTTTGGCCAGTAGAGTCAAATTTTCAATGATATACCATCGTCATCAAAAATCAGTCCTAAACTGTTACCGCCTTCAACGCGTGCAGGTACTCCCAGTTTATGTTATTCTATAATTACACAGTAAAATTAGTGATAGCTTTGATTTCCACATCAGATGTTTCTGATCTTCGATTTTTATAAGTCAACAGGAAATGCCCATCAGATTGAACAACAAAGACGTCAAAGACGTCATTCCTATGTGTTATGTTGTAGCTAGGCTCTTGGAGTTCCACAACAGGTGTTCCAGATCTTCGATTTTTATAAGTCAACAGAGAGTGCTCATCAGGCTGAACAACTTTCGCTAAGACGTCATTCTTATATGTGTTATGGTGTAGCTAGGCTCTTGGAGTTCCACAAAAGGTGTACCAGATCTTCGAGTTTTATAAGTCAACAGGAAATGCCCATCAGACCGAACAACTTTTGCTTAGACGTCATTCCTATATATGTTATAGTGTAGCTAGGCTCTTGGAGTTCCACAACAGGTGTTCCAGATCTTCGATTTTTATAAGTCAACAGAGAGTTCTTATCAGATTGAACAACTTGTGCTAAGACGTTATTCCTATATGTGTTATGGTGTAGCTAGGCTCTTGGAGTACCACAACAGGTGTTCCAGATCTTCGATTTTTATAAGTCAACAGGAAATGCCTATCAGACCGAACTACTTTTGCTAAGACGTCATTCCTATATATGTTATGGTGTAGCTAGGCTCTTGGAGTTTCACTACAGGTGTTCCAGATGTTCAATTTTTATACGTCAACAGAGAGTGCTCATCAGGCTGAACAACTTTTGCTAAGACGTCATTCTTATATGTGTTATGGTGTAGCTAGGCTCTTGGAGTTCCACAACAGGTGTTCCAGATCTTCAATTTTTATACGTCAACAGAGAGTGCTCATAAGGCTGAACAACTTTTGCTAAGACGTATTCCTATATATGTTACAGTGTGGCTGGGCTCTTGGAGTTCCACATCAGGTGTTCCAGATCTTCAAATTTATTCTCTCAACAGAAAATGCTAATCACGTGGAACAATTTTTGCTAAGGTATCATTTTTGTATCTCTTATAGTTTAGCTGGTCTGTTGCGGTTCTGCATCAGGTGTTCAAGTTTCCAAGATAAATTATAGCCTATATGTTGCCCAGACTTAATACCTATACAACAAAAAAAAAATCATTCCAATCCGTCCAGTAGTTCCGAAGATTAGCGTGTACAAACAAACAGACAAACAGACAAACAGACAAACAGACAAACAGACATACAGACAAACAGACAAACAGACAAACAGACAACATTTTTTTTTTGGATTCGTGCTCTATTACTGTTTCTAAACCCCCCTCAATTGTTTTTTTTTTAATATATTCAATGTACAGACACAGTTTTTTTACTGTTTTATTATATGTATAGATTGGCTGCCTTTTTTTTTTTTTTTTTTTAAGGCTGGGAAATCATCCAATGACTGCTCCCGCTCTGGGTGGAGCGGAAGGGAGTGTCAGACTCTTACTGACTAAAACCCATCCATGTTCCTTCCGTAGCCCTTTATGTTCCGGGGTAGCGGTAACCCTTTCGGACAATCCCGCTTACCCGGCAGGCTTGGCCCTGAGGGGCCCCTTCATATGCTGACATCTCTTTGCGGAAGGATCTGGATGAAATTTAGCACAGAGATAGTTTATAACCTGGATTAAAACATAACATTTTTAGCCCGCTAGTACGTTCTCTTGGGATAATTTGCGAAATCCGCGTGGGCGAAGCCGCTATCTGAAGCTTATAGTATTCCATGTAAAGAGGCGATATGACTGTGATAGTCGAATTAATTCCTAGTTTTTTTTTTTCTGTTTTAGTTTTCGGAACTGGTAAGTGGTTTGGTTCCGGTCATGTTAAGTTATGCATAACACAGTGGCAAATAAAGTTTAAGTTTATAGTCGATCTCTTAGACCTTAAATAAATATATATTTCAGGGTGGAAGGGGCATCGACGCAAAGCCGGTTAATTTCAGGGTGGAAGGGGCATCGACGCAAAGCCGGTTACCAGGTATTCAGTATATGATTCTGTATCTCAGTTTTTTTTTGAGGGTGGGTAATCATCCAATGACTTATCCCACTCTGGGCGGAGCGGGAGGGAGTGTCAGACTTTTATTGACTTTGATGATTCTGAATCTCCTTGCGTTGAAGTTTTTTGTCGTTTAAAGTGTTATGCCTACTTACGCAGTTGAAATGTATTGACAAACTTATTATTTTTTAAATAACATGCCACCCTGTATGTAAGTGTAATGTAATGTGTTCATTCTGGAGTTGACGGTTGTCAAAACACTTCTGTGTGAATTAGGCCAAAGACTCAAATACATTTTTTTATAAATAGATGATCAACAAGGAAACACATTATAATAAGGAACAAAACATTGACAGACAATTGCGTAACACACTTTAAATAACAATTCTGAGAGTTTTTAAGGTAATACCTAAACCAGCTGGTCGATTCTGTAAAAGTCTTACCGTGATCACTTAGATGAACTAAGTGTGAAGTTAGCTGTCTTTCCACCTAATTGATACTATCGACAGCTCACTTTAAACTCATTTTACTTACCTTTTTAAAGAATAACACTACTGTGCTTCATAGGTTTGTAAAATTCGCCTGCTAAACAACGTAAATAACGCAATGAATGCATGTCAAAATTAAACCCATTGCGATCAATGTACAGTTTGTTTGTTACGCAATTAATCCGCTACGTAAAAAGTTTTAAACGAGAATCGCATTAAAACTACTTTTAACTAATAGTTGTTAAAAAAATGCGTTATAACTTTCAGAATTTGAATCGAATTTTTACTTCCGCGTAAACATCGCAGCGATCAAAAATGGCATCAAAAAGAATTTGTTCCTAAATTATATGCAAAGTGATCTCGTGGGGCGCGGTCAGTACGTGAGGGTTCTTCATTGACTCTATCTAATTAAAACTTGGAATGAAAAATGAGCGCCGTGTGTACTGATTACAAAATCAAAAATTAAAAATCCTCTGCCCGTCTTGAGTAAACACATGCGTAAGTAGGTTGGCGTCACTTACGTTAAAAGCGTTCTTGGCTCCAGATGGTATTCGCCACATCTGCTTTTTAAACGAAAATGCTTTTAAGGGAATTCCGGTTGAAATATCGCATCTATTAATATTATTAAGATTCATTAATCAAAGAAGAATGAATCGGGAAATCAGAATGTTCCATTTCAAATGTCAACAATATGTACCTAGCTACTAGGAATGTCAGTATGGCTGATATCATATATAGGTACAGAATCAATCAATATAAACTTGTAACTGACCAATAATACTAGGTGAGTAACTTTTATTTACTAATGAAACACAAATTAATTAAATACAATATACAATCTTAAACTAAAAAAATATTTATTATTTTCAAGTATATAAAGACCCAAGAGTGACGAGCTCATTTGGCGTCAAAAAATTCGTCCTCTGTCAGTGGGAAAAGTGTGCCCAAAAAGTTGGTAGCGTTGCCATGAAGGGTGGAAATGCTAAAATCTAATATTTTTTAAGTTTTACAAGAAAATTAGCATCCAACACATTAAAACAACATTCATTATATATTTTTTGTACACGTTTACCTACTAATACGTATGTATACTACGTGCGTAAGAACAGTTGTTTATATTTTTTTAACTTACGCATTAAAATGTTCCGACAGTCGCCGTACGTGTAGATAAAGAGATAATAATTAATTAACTTGTTATTTAGGTAATTAAAAAATAGTAATACCTGTCTATAAATATTTTTTATTGTAAGCTTCTTCCTGGTTTTAAATGTTACCTATGTGTGAACTTACTATAACTTAAAAATAAAAAAAACTTTATTAGATAGCAAAATATACCTATGCGATAAGCGAGAAGCTAAGTAAAAACAGTCTCACGGATCGATCCATCAGGGGGTTGGTCCGTGGATGGGGGACCATCTTTACATAGCGACTCGACTCTCCTCCGTGCCTCGGAAAGCACGCTAAGACGTTGACGCTGGCGTCTGTACGTATTTACAGAATTATAATCATCAATGCAACTGAAGAGCTCGTGGCTAAGTAATAACAGTCGCACGGATAGACTCATCAGGTTAAGCTACGCTTGCCGGGGTTGGTCCGTGGATGGGTGACCATCTCAACATATCGGAGACTCCTCCGTGCCTCGAAAAAAACGTTAAGCCGTTGGTCCCCGCCGTCAATCGTGGATCTTTGACAGTCGTTACGGGCAGTCAGAAGCCCGAAAGTCTGACAGCCAGTCTTACCAAGAGGTATCGTATTACCCAGTTACTGGATGGGTTGTGGAAGTCAGATAGGCAGTGGCTCCATGTAAAATATTGGTATTCAGCTACATCTGGAAGCCGACCCTAAGATAGTTGGCAAAAGGCTAGGCGATAAGCAATTTTAATTGTTCCCAATTTTATCTAATGTACTGTAATGCTCCGTAATACATGTGGTAATAATTTTTTATTTATACACGGTTAAATTGCGTATATGAATACAATGATGAACTTCCAAACAACGTGTTAACATGGTATTATTTAAAATGGTTTTTATTATAAACTGTAGGTACATACCATAGCTAAAAAAACACTTTACTTGATTGTTGAATGTTATAACAAGTAGACCATTTTTATTAACCGACGAAAACACGGAGGAGGTTTTCAAGTCGACGTCTATATATTGTGTTATATGACCACACCACACATAACTTTTTAGAGATTAGTCCGATTTTTTTTATCATGAAGAAGCTGCCACAGTAATAATAACACTTAATTTAATTAAAAGCGTCCTCTGTGAGTTGGCTTTGGTCCCTTGTGACCCTTACTAAGGTCCGGGAACCCAGGGTCCCAAGATATGTCAAAGACAAAAAAAATGTTGATCTTTAAACTTTAATGTTAATCTGATACCCACAGCAGAGACCGACCAATCTGTTGTTAAAAGATATCGTTATCAAACGTTGGTGCAGATAAATAAGTTGGCACTGAGTTATCTCAACCAGGACAACAAACTTCGTGCTGCCAACACTAAGTTTGTTTCACTGCATTTGCATCACGGATTTGATAAGTAAAAACAAGTTTTGCAAATAAATGGCTTCGACTTAAACCACAAAGAGATTTCGAGACTCTCAATGCAAAAGTTTATTGAAAAAAACAGACTTGCAAAGTGAGTATTTGGCGTAGAAGTCACATGTTTATTCTAACTGGGTTTAAATAGTTATTTTATCAGGAAATTGTAGCGATTCTATGTCAAAAGCTTTTAGGTATAGCGGTTTGGGGATTTAACTCCGATGCCTTTTGCCGTAAAAAATTAAAACAAGTCATCGACTTGATTAAGTTATCGACATAGTTACGAAATGAATAATATTCTATTTACAGAATAAACGATTTCATTTCATTTTCGAAATCACTTTTAGATGTCAAATTAAAAAATGTGTATATATATATATTTTTTAAATAAGCTAGATGAAGTCGGCGTTTCCTATCTGACAAGAAAAGTCGGAACAAATTCAGAAGTAACAGATTTTAAAGTCAAGACATAATCTTCGGTTAGATTATGTGAGGACCACAGAACAGTTAAAGAGACCACGGAACAGTTACCTCTTTATCTGTTCTGTGGTGAGGACCATGTAGATACATATAAATACAGATAAATACCATTGCAGACACGTGTCTGCAATGGTATTTTGAGGAAAGAAACAACCATGTTTGAGTGGACATGTCGAGTAAGCGTAAGCATATGTCAGTAATCGTGAAGCTCAACTCAGAGAATGGTGGAGCACTCGGTGCAAACCTGCCCCGCTTGGGTGGAGCACCGCCGTATCCTCGTAGAGGCGATCGGCGGCGGCGAGCTCTCGCGCCCGGCCCTGGTGCAAGCCATGGTCCGCAGCGAGAGGGAGTGGGAGGCAGTCACTTCCTTCTGCAAAACAGTCATACTCGCGAAGGAGGTGGCGGGATGGGAGAGAGAAAGGTCCTCCCGTCCCAGCCGCCGCGGGAGACGCCCCGGGCGTCGGGAGCCACGTGACGACTCCCGGCCTCCGTAGGCGCGGGCCTGCGGACGCGCCGGTGGAGCGTCCGATCAGCACCAGGCCCGTGCCGGACGGCGCGTATATGTTTCACGCGCGCCTCAAAGAGATGTCAGCATATGAAGGGGCCCCTCAGGGCCAAGCCTGCCGGGTAAGCGGGATTGTCCGAAAGCGTTACCGCTACCCCGGAACATAAAGGGCTAAGGAAAGAACATGGATGGGTTTTAGTTAGTAAGAGTCTGACACTCCCTTCCGCTCCACCCAGAGCGGGAGAAGTCATTGGATGATTTCCCAGCCTTAAAAAAAAAGGGGTCAAGCCTGCCAGGTAAGTGGTATTGTCCGAAAGGGTTACAGCTAGTAAAAAGTAAAGTAAAAAGTCTGGCAGTCCCTTCCACTCCAGCCAGAGCGGGAGAAGTCATTGGATTTTGTTGAGGGTGGGAAATCATCGAATGACTCCTCCCGCTCTGGGTGGAGTGGAAGGGAGTGCCAGACTTTTAATGACTAAAACCCATCCATGTTCCTTCCTTAGCCCTTTATGTTCCGGGGTAGCGGTAACCGTTTTGGACAATCCCACTTAGTATCTCCGGGACTGCGAACACGTTTATTTTGACATGACTCAGTAGGATATCTTGTTCTAGTGATACTGCATATCAACAAGCATCATATCCGTAATTCTCTTTACCAGCAACTCGTGCAAACTCCACTACGAGTGTTCAACAATCGGCAGTAAATTTTATGACGCGGAATAAACACGGACGGGAAAATGAAAAGGCGGATCAGGGAAACAGGACTCAGTCACAGCCCACAGGGTTTAGGAGGGCCCTTACCAAAAACCCTCATTATCCAGGCTAAAGTAAAATGAGAAACAGTGGATTACTAATTGAATCGGTACTAATTGCAATCGGAGCGCGGCGGCCGGGCCCGCTCCGGTAACACGGTTAAAGCGGGGAACTCGGGAGAATATTATATTATTTTCGGAGATATATTTGCAGTCAATTTGCCCCAACTCCCCAAGACTAACTGAGCAGCTAAGGAAATTAAGGTGTATTAAAACGGTTTCTGATAGGTAAATTAATTATTGAATTGAGGTCACCTCGTAATATTTGTTCCAAGTGAGGCTAACAAGAAAAACTGAGATTCCTATTATGTAAGAAAGCACAAAATATAACAAACTCTTACTTTACCTACCTACAGGGTGTTTTTTATAAGGTAACAGTAGCGGGTCTGCCAACCGTTCCACAACAGAATTTGTTGTTAGAAACTCATCTAGAGTATTTGAAGCATATCAGAACTGCAGGAAACTGAATTTTCTGAAAAAAAAACTCTGACTTTAATCAACATAACTTCTTTTTTTTAAATCTTAACATCTTAGTTGTCATAGAGATGCGGTAGACATAACCTAACTAAATAACTAATAATTACGTAATGCCATGATCAACGATGTGATTCGATGAATAAATAAAAATAAAGTCCATTTGAACTAGTTAATAGGTGGGACGTAGCCTCGGTCTGTGGTCAAATGTCGCGGTCGTCGCGGGCTTGACGTCAGAGGGGCCGAAAATAAAGTCTCGCGGCCCGAGCCGTTAACTACCCTCTATAGATCTTCTTTCGCATGAGTTGGTATATTTAGAATTCTAGTTTCGTCACGGTTGGATTACTGAAAGGCTAGGTAAAGTTGTACTAACGACATCGTTTGCAGAAAAAGGTTTTTGGTATATTACCTGCCTGAATTTACACATTAGGTACTTACACAGGTAACAGCTTTATCACAAAAACATAACATAATATTTCTTTCAGATATTCTTCATTGGTTTGGTAATACACAGGGGGAAAAATCTAATAAAATATACATACTATCCGTGTATCCTGCGATTAGCTGTAACAAAGTGAATATGTTATTATTCGTATATTCCCAGCGGTAAACATAAAGTGGATACGTCAAACCTAATCGAATGTCAGTTACCGTGTGGCATGGTTGGTGTATCTTCGTAATACGTGCGTACCCATGTTGCGTTGGGTACTCATGCTCTTGACAGGTGGTATCCAACTACCCACCCGTGTTTTCTAACCATTTCGTATTTGCATTTGGAATTTAGAACATTTGGAACATTTGAAGCTACCTTTCATTATGTTCTCATGTGACTTCTGAACTCGGCGTGGTGGCAAAATCTATTAATAACTCTGATTTGTATGGTTTGTACCTGTATAAGAATCAAAATAGACCAACATACGAATCTATTTCGGGAGAGGATCGGTATACGTTATTTCAAGTTGAAATGTATTCAGTTTGCGATTAGGTACTAAACAAGTTACTAATAATCATGTAGCTAGAATGTTATTAGTACTGCGTTTGCTTGCTGCAGCACATGAATGTCTCCAATTACTAATAATGCAGTTAGTAGCCCATTATTTTTAACTAGCTTCTGCCCGCGACTTCGTACGCGGACCCTGTCGCTTATAATGCCAGCGACAACAGGGTCGCCATTAATGTTATTTTTTATCATTTTTCCCATTTAAATCTTTTATCACACTGAGCTTTAGTTTTATTTCATTCCAACAGTACAGTCCAATTGTCATCGTTTTCATTTTGGTAACCGCATTTTTATATTCCCCACTTGTCTCTAGAGACCTAGAAGTCAATGCGTAGATACGGTTGGAACTCAAGCACAATTCTCTATCCGTGAACGTCTCCGACTCGCGAGACAATACATGACGTTCACGATCAGCGGTCAGTCGCACATCACGTGCCCCACTTGTCTCTAGAGACCTAGAAGTCGATGCGTAGATACGCTTGGAACTCAAGCGTAATTCTCTTTCCGTGAACGTCTCTGACTCGCGAGACAATACATGACGTTCACGATCAGCGGTCAGTCGCGCATCATATTCTTCACTGGTCTTTAGAGACCTAATGAATACGCTGAGAACGCAGGCGTGCTTCGCGACCCGAAGAGGTTTCCACGGAGCGAGTTGCAGCCTAATCTTCTCGAACAGCATCAAGTCTCTCCTGACGCTCTTCGGTAGATTCTTGGGATCTTATGATCCTCAATCTTTTAGCTCTCTTGGAACATTGGGAAAGATTTGACCTCTTTGTAGGCATGGTCATAGTTTTATAGTGAAGATACCTGATCAATAAAAATCTAAATTAAAATGACTGCTCCCCTGCGTTACCGGGTAGGCTACCGTGTCACGAAGATAAATGGAAAAGGAAATTAAACACTCAAACAACATAAGCCCGAAGGTAAATTCATACGATAAAATAAAAAAATAAATAGGAGTTTTGGCCAGTAGAGTCAAATTTTCAATGATATACCATCGTCATCAAAAATCAGTCCTAAACTGTTACCGCCTTCAACGCGTGCAGGTACTCCCAGTTTATGTTATTCTATAATTACACAGTAAAATTAGTGATAGCTTTGATTTCCACATCAGATGTTTCTGATCTTCGATTTTTATAAGTCAACAGGAAATGCCCATCAGATTGAACAACAAAGACGTCAAAGACGTCATTCCTATGTGTTATGTTGTAGCTAGGCTCTTGGAGTTCCACAACAGGTGTTCCAGATCTTCGATTTTTATAAGTCAACAGAGAGTGCTCATCAGGCTGAACAACTTTCGCTAAGACGTCATTCTTATATGTGTTATGGTGTAGCTAGGCTCTTGGAGTTCCACAAAAGGTGTACCAGATCTTCGAGTTTTATAAGTCAACAGGAAATGCCCATCAGACCGAACAACTTTTGCTTAGACGTCATTCCTATATATGTTATAGTGTAGCTAGGCTCTTGGAGTTCCACAACAGGTGTTCCAGATCTTCGATTTTTATAAGTCAACAGAGAGTTCTTATCAGATTGAACAACTTGTGCTAAGACGTTATTCCTATATGTGTTATGGTGTAGCTAGGCTCTTGGAGTACCACAACAGGTGTTCCAGATCTTCGATTTTTATAAGTCAACAGGAAATGCCTATCAGACCGAACTACTTTTGCTAAGACGTCATTCCTATATATGTTATGGTGTAGCTAGGCTCTTGGAGTTTCACTACAGGTGTTCCAGATGTTCAATTTTTATACGTCAACAGAGAGTGCTCATCAGGCTGAACAACTTTTGCTAAGACGTCATTCTTATATGTGTTATGGTGTAGCTAGGCTCTTGGAGTTCCACAACAGGTGTTCCAGATCTTCAATTTTTATACGTCAACAGAGAGTGCTCATAAGGCTGAACAACTTTTGCTAAGACGTATTCCTATATATGTTACAGTGTGGCTGGGCTCTTGGAGTTCCACATCAGGTGTTCCAGATCTTCAAATTTATTCTCTCAACAGAAAATGCTAATCACGTGGAACAATTTTTGCTAAGGTATCATTTTTGTATCTCTTATAGTTTAGCTGGTCTGTTGCGGTTCTGCATCAGGTGTTCAAGTTTCCAAGATAAATTATAGCCTATATGTTGCCCAGACTTAATACCTATACAACAAAAAAAAAATCATTCCAATCCGTCCAGTAGTTCCGAAGATTAGCGTGTACAAACAAACAGACAAACAGACAAACAGACAAACAGACAAACAGACATACAGACAAACAGACAAACAGACAAACAGACAACATTTTTTTTTTGGATTCGTGCTCTATTACTGTTTCTAAACCCCCCTCAATTGTTTTTTTTTTAATATATTCAATGTACAGACACAGTTTTTTTACTGTTTTATTATATGTATAGATGTATAATAAATTGCCACTATGAATAGCGTTATATTACATACTCTTTCGTATATCATTTTCCGGGTATATTACAAATATCCGGGCAATAAATATCAACAAAGATCGCGTGAAAGGCTACTATTCTGCGAACAAAATCAATTTGGGCGTTGTTTATAATGATATAAGGAGCAAATAAAGGACTCGCACGTAACATGCATGATTCAATTTTGTGTGAACGATGCCGCGTTATAACACCCTTGTATGTACCCCGCTTTATATGAAGTATAATAACTTTTAAGAGAGGCATTCTATTTTCAGGTGCTGTCGTATTTCGAAGGCTTTATTTCGACTTCATCCTCTTTTCATGGCGAGGGGAGCAGGGCTCGCGGGCAACCGCGGCTTCGAAATTTAACCTTACGCTCATCAATTCATCCCTGCATGAAACCACATAAAGGAGTCATTTTTTTGTGTCGTTATATAAAATTTATTTAGAAGTCGTTGTACTTTCTGTTGTTTTATTGACAGACTAAGTTGACGGACCAATAGCATTTATCTTTCTCAAAAATGTGTCAACTAGCGGCAGTATTTAATTTGGGCGGAATAAACCATCTAGTAATGATCCTAAAAATGCAACAAAATTGAAGTTTCGTAATATTGCTCTACAGTAATTTTAATAATTTTAAGACGTTTTTTTTTAAATTCATTGTAACTACGAAGCACATATATAGTAATTAATGCATTTCAAGCACGGTAAAACAGAAATTAAAATAAGAATGTTCTTGTCGTAAAATAACTTTAAAATCTGCATTAAGTTTGAATAATTCATTGGAAACAGGTGAGGATCACCTAGCTAGGACTGCAGGTGTAGTATTTATAAACAGGTTAATGTTTTATACGCGGCATGCGACGAGGTTGTCACTGTCAGGGTCCTCGCGGAGGAAGCGACGTTGCACGCACCTATGTAGATAGTGCGTGCAACGTCAGTTCCTTGGCGGGGATGGTGACCGCGACTGACATGTTTTCCATAGTGTTTGTTTAGGTATAAGGTTATTGCGTCGCAGTCCACTTATCAAATCAGCTTCATAATTATTATCACTAGCGTGCCGCGATTATGACATGTCTATATTATTATGGGGCTAGTCCCTTATGTATGTAGGCATTAGGCACGTTGCACTGACTTCTTGGCTGAGGATGGCTACCAAACGGTTCTTGTTAATTGCACTTTTTCCGACACCCTTGCCTCAAAAGTTGTCTTGAAAGATACCGTACAACGGCGGACTTAATGCCTGAGGCATTTTCTACCAGTCAAAAATAAGGCAACGACAAAGCATGGTTGAGGTGCAAAATAAAGAATACTGCCAAATAACTATAAAATATGAGCATAATTCTTATACATGCATAATGACATATAAAAACTACGTCAATAATATGATTATTTTGGGGCATGCCCCGGTTTTTTTTACGACAATCTAGACTTAAAGAGTTTCTTATCTTTACAAAGTAAATAACACAAAGTGCATCATAACTACAGAGTATTGTTAGGTCAAGATTTTTCTTTGTTTAGCCTATACTGTTCCATTGCTGGGCAAAGACCTTCCAAGGACTCTTTTCCCGAGCCATTTGGAACCAGCCATCACGGTGCGCGTCCAGGTCATCCTGCCACCTCTTTCTGGGCGCCGCCCATCTATAAATATACAGCGTGAAATTAAATTCATGGGCATTATTTTAAGAGGTCTTTGTACTCAGCATTTTTAACAACTTTCACTATGAGAACAAATCAAATAAAATCAGCTGTTCCCTACATTTTGACGAGTCATGGGGGCATAATGTATGGAATAGTTGAATTTTTCTTTCGCGATTTCAGATTGTGTGAAGACTTTTACCCAGCGGTCATTGTGCATGTGGCTGACGACGCTCGCCCGATCCCATTTGAGGTCAAGATTAGGCTATAAAATAATGTCTCATCATTTGCTAAGGTTTTGCCTTCTCCCTTTTTCATGAACGTTGTTTCCATTCCCCGCGCTACACAACAAACTTGTGTTTTACATTTATTTATTAGTATTTTTCAACCGCCGGGAAGTTGATATAACGAAATACCTAAAGAGCTTAGGCGTCTTTATCATGATTATGTTATCGCAAACGTAGGACATACTAATAATAATCATAATCGTTGTGCCATAATAGGATACGGAACATAATAATTACGCACTGATGCGATGATACTAACAAGTGTAGGTAGTTACAGATTAAAGGAATTATCGTATAGATAATACCTATGCAATTTGTTGAGGTGTATTCTATACTTTTATTTTGATTACTTATTTAATTACGGTATATTTTCTGAAAAACTGATATTATCGTGGATTTTGTCAAGCAATATGCATAATGACGGGAATTCAATAATATCTGCCCCTAGTATCAGATTTTTCCATACTATTGTAAAGAATTATTCTTTGAGTACAGTCACAACCAAAATATGTTCGTCACTTAAAGGGTCATTGCACATGTCTGCTCAGTTCCGTAGCTTCAGAAGATATTATGTGCTATGACTTGGTAAACCAACGTAATCATAATCGTGGCTAAGTAATTACAGCCGCATGGATCCTTTAGGTTAAGCTACGCTTGCCGGGGTTGGTCCGTAGATGGGTGACCATATTTACATACCGAACCTCCTCCGTACTTTGGAGAGCCCGTTAAGCTGTCCCGGCTGTCATTCGTGGAACTTGGCAGTCGTTACCTGGCGTCAGAAGCCCGAAAGTCTGACAGCCAGTCTTATATCGTATTACCCAGTTACTGACTGGGTAGTGGAGATCAAATAGGCAGTCGCTCCATGTAAAATATTGGTATTCAGCTGCATCCAGTTAGACTGGAAGCCGACCCCAACAGAGTTGGAAAAAGGCTAGGCAGAATGAATGATGACTTGGTAAACAAAAGAATTTCAAAACTGACTATTTTTTAAAAGACTTGACTGTACATAGATACATAATTATATCATAGACATCTAGTAGACATTCGTTAAGTGAAATTGAAAACGTCAAAGCTGAAGCACTTTCAGGACTTCCAATTGAGCAATTGCAAAATTTCGAGTTTCAGCCAGCGAGAAATGAATCCTTTAGGCAATACATCTGAGCCGTTACATCGATTACCGGGGAGCATTGCCTGTCGGAAGCTACACTGAACAGGGCTCAATACTCATCAGTCTGCATCCGGGCTTGTCTCTGCTATAGCGACGTCGGTACTTGCACATCTAACCTTAGATTAGATGTAGGTAGATAGGCTGGAGAGGAAACAATGAAAATTAATTAGATTTTTTTTTACACTGTGTTACCTATTCATAGTAAGCTCGAACGTGTCTTTAAATAAAATGGTGATATACTACTCTGTCAAGAAAGTACCGGGAAAAGATCAATAATACACAAAATGTTTTGTTATTCATCCAAATTTATTTTATCACCTTCAAAGTATGCTCCTTTAGAAACGATACACTTGCGCCAACGAATAATCCATTCATCAAAACATTTTTTGATGAATGGATTTGAGTTCAGTTCTCGCCGCGAATTCTCCTTTATGTCTTCTATCGATTGAAAACGGGTGCCACGAAGTGGTAATTTCAGTTTAGGAAAAAGAAAAAAGTCAGCAGGAGCCATATCTGGTGAATATGGTGGTTGCTGGATGGTATTTGTTGAGTGTTTGGTCAAAAATTCGTTCACAATGATAGCCTTGTGCGAAGGCGCATTGTCGTGGTGCAAAATCCAAGAATTTTCTTTCCACAAATCTGGGCTTTTTCGTTGAATTTAAACGGCGCATAACGCTCAAATAATATTCTTTATTTACCGTTAGAACTTCCGGTAAGAATTCAGAGTGCACAACACCGCGATAGTCAAAGAAAACAGTCAACATGACTTTGACTTTTGATCGACTTTGGCGTGGTTTTTTCGGTTTCGGTTCAGTTGGAAGGCGCCACTCCGAAGCTTGTTGATTGTTTGCATGTCAAACTCATAAACCCACGTCTCGTCACCAGTAACAATGCGTTTCATGAATGTTGGGTCCGAACTGACTCGTTCTAGCATGTCCTCAGCGACTTTCATGCGATTGAGTTTTTGGAGAAAATTCAGATCTTTTGGGACTAGCCGAGCAGCAACATGTTTCATACTCAAATGATTAGTTAAAATGGTACGGATCGACTCGTGAGATACAGAAAGTTCGGCGGCTATCTCTCTCAGAGTTGAATGGGGATTTTCAGTCACTATTTTCTTCACTTTTGCGATGTTAACTTCAGTTGCAGACGTTGACGGCCTACCAGAGCGAGGCAAATCTTCCATCACATCTCGACCGCTTTTGAATGCTTTGAACCACTCATTAAGCACAAGTTTTTGATAAAGTCGATTCACCGTAAGCCTCCTGTAACATTTTCAGTGACTCCGAACACGAAATTCCATTGGTGATGCAAAATTTAAGACAAACTCTTTGTTAGATATTTTTGTCCATTATGAAATTCGCAATACACACATATATGATATTACTAAAACCAGCACTGTATTTAATATAAATAACAGATGCAACTCAACCTCCGCGCCAAAATGGAAAACAGTTGTGCCAATCTAACAACTACAAAAAAAACAAAAATTTGAATTTGGAACCATAAACAAATCATCCATTCCCGATACTTTTTTGGCTGAATGTACAATTTCATTGCAACATTTATATCCAGGGAATTTCTTTTATTCGACAGGTACAGTCGCCAGCACATTAAGTTACCACAAACTGTCGAATTTTCTCAATCAATTTTGAACTTAATTATCAACGTAGTCACGTTTAATATAAGTTGGAGAAATTTGACAGTTTGGTATAACTTGATGTGCTAGCGACTGTATTAAATACTAGCTTCTGCCCGCGACTTCGTACGCGGACCCTGTCGCTTATAATGCCAGCGACAACAGGGTCGCCATTAATGTTATTTTTTATCATTTTTCCCATTTAAATCTTTTATCACACTGAGCTTTAGTTTTATTTCATTCCAACAGTACAGTCCAATTGTCATCGTTTTCATTTTGGTAACCGCATTTTTATATTCCCCACTTGTCTACGGTTGGAACTCAAGCACAATTCTCTATCCGTGAACGTCTCCGACTCGCGAGACAATACATGACGTTCACGATCAGCGGTCAGTCGCACATCACGTGCCCCACTTGTCTCTAGAGACCTAGAAGTCGATGCGTAGATACGCTTGGAACTCAAGCGTAATTCTCTTTCCGTGAACGTCTCTGACTCGCGAGACAATACATGACGTTCACGATCAGCGGTCAGTCGCGCATCATATTCTTCACTGGTCTTTAGAGACCTAATGAATACGCTGAGAACGCAGGCGTGCTTCGCGACCCGAAGAGGTTTCCACGGAGCGAGTTGCAGCCTAATCTTCTCGAACAGCATCAAGTCTCTCCTGACGCTCTTCGGTAGATTCTTGGGATCTTATGATCCTCAATCTTTTAGCTCTCTTGGAACATTGGGAAAGATTTGACCTCTTTGTAGGCATGGTCATAGTTTTATAGTGAAGATACCTGATCAATAAAAATCTAAATTAAAATGACTGCTCCCCTGCGTTACCGGGTAGGCTACCGTGTCACGAAGATAAATGGAAAAGGAAATTAAACACTCAAACAACATAAGCCCGAAGGTAAATTCATACGATAAAATAAAAAAATAAATAGGAGTTTTGGCCAGTAGAGTCAAATTTTCAATGATATACCATCGTCATCAAAAATCAGTCCTAAACTGTTACCGCCTTCAACGCGTGCAGGTACTCCCAGTTTATGTTATTCTATAATTACACAGTAAAATTAGTGATAGCTTTGATTTCCACATCAGATGTTTCTGATCTTCGATTTTTATAAGTCAACAGGAAATGCCCATCAGATTGAACAACAAAGACGTCAAAGACGTCATTCCTATGTGTTATGTTGTAGCTAGGCTCTTGGAGTTCCACAACAGGTGTTCCAGATCTTCGATTTTTATAAGTCAACAGAGAGTGCTCATCAGGCTGAACAACTTTCGCTAAGACGTCATTCTTATATGTGTTATGGTGTAGCTAGGCTCTTGGAGTTCCACAAAAGGTGTACCAGATCTTCGAGTTTTATAAGTCAACAGGAAATGCCCATCAGACCGAACAACTTTTGCTTAGACGTCATTCCTATATATGTTATAGTGTAGCTAGGCTCTTGGAGTTCCACAACAGGTGTTCCAGATCTTCGATTTTTATAAGTCAACAGAGAGTTCTTATCAGATTGAACAACTTGTGCTAAGACGTTATTCCTATATGTGTTATGGTGTAGCTAGGCTCTTGGAGTACCACAACAGGTGTTCCAGATCTTCGATTTTTATAAGTCAACAGGAAATGCCTATCAGACCGAACTACTTTTGCTAAGACGTCATTCCTATATATGTTATGGTGTAGCTAGGCTCTTGGAGTTTCACTACAGGTGTTCCAGATGTTCAATTTTTATACGTCAACAGAGAGTGCTCATCAGGCTGAACAACTTTTGCTAAGACGTCATTCTTATATGTGTTATGGTGTAGCTAGGCTCTTGGAGTTCCACAACAGGTGTTCCAGATCTTCAATTTTTATACGTCAACAGAGAGTGCTCATAAGGCTGAACAACTTTTGCTAAGACGTATTCCTATATATGTTACAGTGTGGCTGGGCTCTTGGAGTTCCACATCAGGTGTTCCAGATCTTCAAATTTATTCTCTCAACAGAAAATGCTAATCACGTGGAACAATTTTTGCTAAGGTATCATTTTTGTATCTCTTATAGTTTAGCTGGTCTGTTGCGGTTCTGCATCAGGTGTTCAAGTTTCCAAGATAAATTATAGCCTATATGTTGCCCAGACTTAATACCTATACAACAAAAAAAAAATCATTCCAATCCGTCCAGTAGTTCCGAAGATTAGCGTGTACAAACAAACAGACAAACAGACAAACAGACAAACAGACAAACAGACATACAGACAAACAGACAAACAGACAAACAGACAACATTTTTTTTTTGGATTCGTGCTCTATTACTGTTTCTAAACCCCCCTCAATTGTTTTTTTTTTAATATATTCAATGTACAGACACAGTTTTTTTACTGTTTTATTATATGTATAGATTACAGTCGACATGATGACATGCTGACATGTCATGGTTTTTAAATGAGTTTCATTTAAAAACCATGATATGTAGTTATGTGATTTTAAATACAAAAATTTTAATTAAAAGCATGTGATTTGCCTCAAGGGAGAGTTACCGTAAAAGTACTGGTAATTAAAGGGAACGGCATTTTAGTAGTTCTTCTTTTGTGTCTTATCGGGCTTCAGAACCGAGAGGTTCTCTTCAGGAAGACTATATTGATATTATTATATTCAGTACCTACCTACAAGCTTGTTAAATATTGCTTTAAACCAAGTTTATATGTGTGCAAAAATATAAACAGGAATATTTATACTGGAATTAGTGCATTCATTTCAACCACGACAAAAAAAAGGAATACTCATGTAACGTCGTCTTCTGAGGGATTTGTAATAAAATCGCATAAAGCCAGACACATACGAATTTATGAACATTTAGTTCAACTTGAATGAAACTCAATAGTTTTATAATGAGGCTCACATCTCATAATTTCTTCTCGTTATGGTTTATATCAATTGACAGATGTTATGTTTTAAGCAGCCAGATTGAATTACTGAACTTGCAAGATTTCTCAAAGAACCAACATTCTTATTCTAGACAATTATGCCAAAGAATGCATTTGCTTCCTCTGAGAGTCGCGGAGACAGTTTGTAGAAAAATAATGTAGTGTTTCCTTTGGTGTATGCCAACGACGAGTTCCCCAGTCTCGTGTCTTAGCTTTTATACGAAGTACCTCCGCTTTTTCACGTTAGGAACGGCCCGCGGCTTTGTCCACGTACTCGTAGACTATCGTCAAATGAAATTTTCTCTTTTCCTTGATAGCTTTTACACGATGTTCTCGTAACAAGAATAAAATTGAATTGTGCTTTAGTGTGCCAATAAAACATGTTAGCCTTTGTTTTGCTTCTTCCTCTAATATACGTTTTTCAGTCGAGTGCTTTTTATATAGCTTTTCTTTGTTCGGTAAATTGAGTTGTGTATAAATGTTACATCATTTTTACGCCCGAATCGGAGATGATATACCTACCAACTCAATCATGGAATGGAGCGTTATTTAAATCTATATTTATTGAGCTCTGATTGGTTTGACAACCAGCAGTTATTAAAAATACGGACGTTAAATATTCGAACATAAAAATCAGTCATACTGACTCGCTTTTAGGTAACGATTTAAATAGATATAGCATTTAAAAACATAAAAAGTTATTTATTTATTGCCAAATCACAGACTATGTTATTGTTTTATTCATGAACGCGGAATTGATTTCATGAAAAGCATTGCAAGGAAATATTCAGCGAGTTTCCATACGGGAATACACTAACGTGGTATTGGAAAGTAATTTCACCTTTTACGCTTGGTTTGATTTTTTTTTCAATTACACAGCCGGTGAAACAAACGTTGTGGTCTAAATTAAATTTTCCAAGCCTTTGCGGCTATTCCCCATGGCTCAAGACAAGTTGTTGACGTTATTTCATTACTGCTGCCTCCGGACTTATTTCTCTGTTGAAATGAAATAATAATTGGTAAATAAAGCGAGGAACGTATGAGGATGGACAAGTTGCGAGCAAGGGACGGATAGATTACTGTCTGTATTGTTTTTATCTACTAACAGATCCTATTTCTATACAGAAAAAGTTAGGATTGCATTGTGAATAGGTTTTGATAATTTAGACCTTTTTGGTTAAATTATCTCGACAGTCCACATCACATGGCCTACGTTATTAAAATAGCGCGTGCCCCTTTCAACCGCACCCTGTACTATGATTAAACCCTTTTATAAGAACAAAGGAGGTTCCAAGTTCTTTTATCTTTAGTACTGTCACGGAGAAATGTCCAGGATTAAAGATAAACAAATGACGTCAGATCTCAGCTGATTGCTGAAGCCCATCTCTCTTCACAAAGTTAATGAAATTCGCAGCTCTGCTTAAAGATAATAAAAAAATAATCTAATATTATAGCGTATATTAAAATCAAATTAGGTAAAGCTACTAAAAAGTAATTCAATTAAATATAAGTCTATTGTTTTTAGTTCTATTTCTCGACTAAAAAACGTAGAGTTCCAAACTTTGTAGGTACAATAGGAACAACTTTTAATTGGATTTTTAACTTTTAGTTTTGTGTTTTTCTAGTAGAACATTGATTTCAGGGTTTTGTACATCAAAAGGAAAAACCATCATCCCATCCATCCGTCTGTCTGTCAAGACCATTTTATCACGCCTGTAAGTATATTAAGTTAAAATTAATATTTACCAAATGGTAGGTCTACTATCCCTTAGAGCTCAAAATAATCAAGCTTCTAAGTTACGCAACATAAAAATACGGCCCGGCGGCATATTTTGATTTTGGCAATTAAATGACAACTTATACCTAGAGTACTTTCCGTTGACCTAGAATCGTGAAGGCAAGAAGCAAGGTCTCACAGCACGAATAAAAAAGTAAATATGGAAATACAGGAAAACATTTTTGCAACTAAAAAATTAACATTTTTCTTGGGATAAATTCATCCCAACTACGGAACCGTTTATTGTGCTTGGTCCGACATACCCACTTAGCCTGTTTTTCTTCTAACACAGAAGTCTCATTACAAGTTAAGTTCGCTTCATCACTGTGTATCGAATTATTTTGTGCAATGTTTTCACATTGTGCTTTTAGCTTTTAAGTGCACTTCGCCATCCAGTCTGTGGAGTAGTTTTAAATAGAATTATTTATAGAGAAATGTAGGAAGGTGAAATAGATGTTCTAGCTAAGTAGTGATTACATCAGAAGCTCACGCGATACTCGAGCTCACATTGTTGTTGTAATAACGAGCTAGGGGTTAAATGTTCATAATTGTGTGTAACCAGGTCCTAATTAATGGGTTAAGTACAGTATTGTTAGGACTATGAAGCGGTAGCTTAGTGATCAGAAATTTCCTTTATACTTTACATACGATGTTGAAAAGGGTTCGTGGCTATTGCCAGGTCCATCTATCCTTTATATGACAAACACAAAATAAATTTATAATTTATAAATTATATTATTATTATTTAATACAAATAATAAAAATAGGACACATAAAACAAATGGAAAAAATATGCTGCGACTCATGTGCGAAACTGAGCTACATCGCTGGTTTTCCGCGACAGCGTTGGTGTAACGACGTGGATCGGTAAAGTAAAATTATAATGGCAAAATAAAAAAAACAATACGGCGGCAATGTTGCAATATGGCAACATTTCGTTGTGCCGCCTATTACGCAAGCGCAAAGCCAAGACGATGGGCACAACGCAATAACAAATAAAAAAAATGTGTTATCTGTGGAGGCAGCGGTCACAGAGACGAGTTTTTAAATTGTATTAATTAAAGAATTTTATTTATTTATATAAAAAAGAATTAAATAATGTTGACATTTATTAAATAACAAGCCTTGTGCACGTCATTGGCAAAATTGATGGACAACCCTACAAACTTTCATCCCGTATTGAGCCCCTTTAATAATTTTTAAAAACCTTTTCATAGTGCTCACTGGTTTTTTATGGAACTCTAGCTCACTCACAATTCACGTGGACTTCGTCCACGTGAATTTTTGTACGTTACCTTTCGAACTCAAACCCTTCTCAAAGATTACCATGATTAATTTTCCAAAAATACCTACCCTTTAAAGGTTAACCTTTTTTTTTGCTTTTATTAAAAAACGATGGATTAAGATTTTTCATATAAACGAAATCCCGTCTTGACAGCCCTTTAGGCGTAGATGAATTTTTAAAAATAACAGCGGTTTGGGCTGTGCGGTGACTGACATAGTGTCAGTGGATGAATGAATTTAAGATTTGTAATATTTAAGAGCATCGATATAATATATGTACTACGCACAACTCTATGTTTAAGAGGGAAGCGCCAAGGAAACCGAAATTCAAATCTTCTGTTCTGACGTTTTTTTGCAATTTGCAGGTCAGTCAGGCTGTATGTTGATCAAAATATGATTTTTGCGGGCTGCTCTGTTGTAAGCACCTTAAGTAGATTATGCAAACTACTCAACGGATTTTCACAGTTTATGACAAGCAATTCATCCATTATCAGGCAGTTGTTGTTGTGAACGTGTATGTGAGTTCTGTGTGAAAGCTGTGTGAAAGTAAAAAGCTGGTGCAGATTACTACTAACTCGGATATGTGTTGATCTTCAGCAGAACTAGAGAGTAAGTACCAGGAAAGCAAGAGTAGGTAAAAGTAAGAGCTACCTGTATTGTCTTGTAAAATATCGTTTAATAGACTAGAAGCGATGTGCAGCTAGAGATACAGACATACTTGTCGAAAATCACCGCTAGGTAAACATGTCAAATTTTCTTAATCGATTTTGAACTTAACTCTCAACGTTTTAAGGTTAAAAATCATATGGAAATTTTTGACAGTTTGGTATAACTTGATGCGCTGGTGACCGCATTAACCAATTTTCAACACATCGAGTACCTCAGTCAGAGAGCACGGTAATCCGGTCCCGGTTCTCATTGGAATACGTAACGCATTCGAAGGCTTTCGATCGAATTTGAAGTGTGAAAACCGCTCCAATCATTGGTCTTCATAATTCCCTAGTAATTGGAATGTGATGGTCACATGTCCGTATACCTCGTGTAACTTGGTCTTTTAGCCACATCTCGACTTGAAGCAGTATCGTAACCTACATAGAATCACTTTGTTTTGTGTTGAAAATAACGCTGTAATAACTATAAACATTTCAACTCTTTAGTAAATTACATGCTTCAAATAAAAATGGAAGCATAAATTGCGAATATAAAAAACAAGATAATATATTATTGTGCCTACGCACAAAGCCAGACTGATACTAAGATATTAACTATATAGATAGATTGATATACTTAATATAGATTGTATACTGGATTATCTACGATGTAAAACTGTAGGTACTCCCTCGACACGATGTTTTGAAATTATTCAATTCATCCGATGCACGGAAATGTGAAATCGGATACCAGACATATTTTTTGCGTTTCATCGCGAATAGACGTAAATAATTTAGTCGTTGGAATTTTGTAATTTGGTTACACTAAAATGAAAATAGACAGAACATATGATGAGAGAAATGACGGAAAATAGGAATAAAACAGAGTCTTAGAATGGTATCCGCGTAATGGAAATAGATGTACAGGTTAAAAGGTCATAGGGTGACGGGATACGAGAGAGGAAATAGAGGCAGTCAATTTCGCAAAACAACCTGAGTTGGTAACTGATAATATTAGTAAAGTAGGGTTAAAACCAGTGGGCCAAACAACACCTCTAGGAGCAGTATTATTTCAATATTACTTAAGTGTGAGAAAGAGATGAAGTTATACAGGAGGTATAGCTCCATCTCTTTTCCAATGTGAAGCAATGCTTTAAGATGTGGTGGTTGGCACCCTGATGACATAATGTTATTAGTCTAAAGAACTTGTTTATGGTAAGAAGATAGGCCAGAGAAAATAAAAGCCATTTTAAATAGCATTTAAACTTGCGAAAGTTTTATTACCGCACTTTTAGTTGTGTATGCACAATTGCACATAGTTGAAGCTATTATAATTTTTTTAATTTTTATGGTAATATTGGATTTGACCAAGTAGCGTTTTCTAGCTATTTCAGACAATTCGGGGTCAATTTTTTTCCCATCGAAGTGCGGCCTCAATGTGTCTTGTCTAGCTGTAACCTCATTTAATGTGAATTCCACCAATACCTAAAACTGAACGCGATCAGCACACAAACCGCGTTTAAGGGCTGTCTACCTGCCTGCCTAGCCTTTTCCCCACTATGTTGGGGTCGGCTTCCAGTCGAACCGGATGCAGCTAAACACCAGTATTGTACATGGATCGACGGCCTATCTGACCACCACAACGAGAGGAAGACTCCGTATGACTGGTTGTCAGTTTTTTTTCGGGCTTCTGACGGCCCGTAACGACTGTCAAAGATACACAAATGACTCGGTATGTAAAGATGGTATCCCCATCCACGGCCAACCCCGGTAAGCGTAGCTTAAACTAATGGATCGACCTGTGCAACTGTTATTACTTAGCCACGAGCTCCTCCGTTTAAGGGTTGTCAGTGTCATTATTTCTGAGAAATATTGACATCAATTATTGACCTTTAAACTGGGTTTATGTGTTGATCACGTTTAGTTTGGTGAAATTCGTATAAAGTATGCACCAACTATTTCTACGTGTTTCTCTACGCGGCCATTTCAGGAGAGCATTCCCCAGCGGCGAAACACATTGTCTTAATTCGTCTCGGGTGTGTGATCACAAATGTCGTAATTACGCTAATTGCATCTTTAGAACAAGGTAAAGATAGAGGCGTTTCGGACTTAACTGAGGCGTGAATTATTAATTTCACTCGTCCGCACTGAATATGCACACATTTTACCTGGTAATATGATATTACGTCTTGTTTCCCCGAGGGTTGGCCAGAGATGTACAAACGCCAGCACATCAAGTTACCCCAATCTGTCAAAATTTCCCAATTGAAAATAAACCTTATTATTTTGTAATAAAGTTGAAAATCTATCAAAGAAATTTGACAGTTTCGGGTAACTTGATGTGCTGTGCTCTGTACCTAGGTACCTACTTATGGTATCTACACCAACATTTTGCTAGTTATGGTAAAGCCCCATGTAATAGGGGGCGAGATGTTATAAAACAATGAAATGTAACACAATTCAAAAATAAATTAAAACTGTTATTAAATGAAAAATTTTACTATACAATCGATGAATTTCTGAATGATAAATTACTGTAGACCTATTTATTTATTTTGACGCTGGAAACAATTTATAATTGAACATTGTGACCAAGTAATTTTAATTTAATTTTAATTTATGTTTTTTGTTTTCTTTTTTTAAATATTGTGACATTAATAATTTTCAGTTTTTATTAATAATCATTAATCTATTAATTTTGACATACAAATAATAATGTTTACCTCTCGCATGATTAATATGATAATATGTCTTTGCATGCAACCACTATAATATTTGTACGCTTCCGGGCATAACATAGCGACCTAATAATATTTATTAAGAACTGTATTCATTACCTATGTTACACAAATAAATAATGATTTGATTTGATTTGATTTGATCAATTTTCATAAACCAGACACAAATATAGACTCCGGGCTGAGTGAAACTGAGATATTCCAGATAGAAAAATTGCCCGACCTGGGAATCGAACACCTCATGCTCAGCAATAGCGCTTGCGAACAATAGACCAACGAGTTTATCTGGTAGTTTACCTATAGTAAGAAAATACCTTAGAAATTTACTGTTATATGAAAAGAGATCTATTTGAATATAATATCTATGGTTTCTTATTTATATTACGGACATTTTTACTCAGCTTCCCACCAGTGACAGGATCTCTCGTGATATTGCAATATCATACTGAAGGTACCTCTACAGACTTTTATGAAGGTGGACTTTGGCTCTTCGTATAATTGATCGTTTCCGCTATACATGTAAAGTCAGGGAAATTAATTGTTAAGCAGGTTGACCTATTAAAATTGCCCGACAATTCAAATGACAACTGTCGTTCTTTGACAGTTGTATAAAATGCTACAGCAGGCAAAATTGACGTCTCGTGCCGGACGGCGAGTACGCTTTCCACGCGCGCCTCAAAGATATGTCAGCAATAAGGAAGGGGCCCGTTAGGGCCGAAGCCTGCCGGGTAAGTGGAATTGTCCGAAAGGGTTACCGCTACACCGGAACATAAAGGGCTAAGGAAGGAACATAGATGGATTTTAGTCAGACATTAAAGGCTGACATTCCCTTCCGCTCCACCCAGAGCGGGAAGAGTCATTTGATGATTTCCCACCCTCAAAACAAAAAGAGAAAGGTGAGTTGGTGTCAATTTGCTTAGCAAACAATTTCCCTGACTGTATTTAATTATAGCTTGTTTACATTCTCACGGGACTGCCTTTTCCCACGTTGGTTTACGAATAAACAGGAACAAATTATTTATTTGTTTGTGCTCGATACAGATGTTTTACTTAAATTATGCTCAAAGACACACTTGTTATTCGTATTTATTCTCATTTATTTATTCAGTAAGAAACTTCAACGAAATATTAACAAGGATCGAAGTCGTCAATACTGTGTAGGCATGCACAACATTCTTTCATTCAACATGAAAAGGTGAACAACTAGTATTCAATACTAGTTGTTCACCTTTTCATCTACTATACAAGTATAATCGGGCCTCTTGGCTTCGGTCGGGAGTGGGCCATAGTCCACCACTTGGATCCTGTGCAGGTTGGGGGATGTCACATGTCTTCGAATTTTTAGTTCTATGACATGCCGATTGTCTCACGATGTTTTCCTTCACCGTTTTGAGAGCAGTGGTGACGAAATTATTTAGACAAAGTAAAGCGCCTGCTGAGGATCGAACTCTCGATCTACAACTCGAAAGTCGGGGCAATAACCAATGGGCCACCACTACTCTTACTAATAAAAATACCAAATAAGATTATATAAAAAAAATAACAAATTAAAAGTAGGTATAATATATTTCGTGACATTGCATGAGAACTAACTAAACTACACAACATTAAAACTAAATATAGAAAATAAATTGATTATTTTAGTTAAATGGAAACAGACCGATATTGATAAATAATTTCTTGACTTCAGCTACAAATAACAAATATTTTCTAGTATTTGTATTTAAAGCCGTCAACAAAGAAGCTGACATAAATAATTGATTAAAAACCAATACTTTCTTAAATGAATGCGAGGTATGCCTTTAAGCCCTTGTGGTAATAGGAAAACGGTATGCAGATAAATATTAGCAGATAGAGCAAAGTAATGACTTTTGCATATACGTCTAGCTTACCATGATTTTCTACGTTACATTTATTATGAAATGAACTTGTATAAAAAGCTCTGGGCGTAGGTCGTGGCATTTGAGCGCCGACATGCTTTCAGCGTTTCAGCCGGCTTTTACTTTGAATATTTCAAATGTTTCGACTGGACAGCGATACTGAATAACTGATTCGGGCCACCTCGGGCAACGTGTGCTGCCTACAGGCTAATATGAATTTTCAGGATTTTTTTAAATGTAGTTTTTTAACTACGCTCGTGAGAGGCTACTTACGAATTCGTTTTTGTACTTATACATTTTTAAGACAGGTTTTATGGTTGAGATCTAAGCTACGATTTCGTAAACTTGTTAAAAAGAACATTTTGTCTACTTAGACACTTTGACATTAAGCTGACATACTGTTAAACGGCACCATTTCATAGATCATTGTGATGAAAACACGAAAAACAAAGCTTACAAATATTTTTGGGCCTTTCAGTAACTAGCTTTATTTTTAAACCCAATTAAAAACCTGTTGTCAAAAATGCATGGCCAGCTTGAGTGACCCCGAGCGGGCTATGTTCAATGTCATTATACTTCGGTGTTTTTACGAGGGTCGAAATTAACGTAATTTAACGGAACTATAATAAACTTGGAGTCTGGATTTGAGGGACTCAACAACGAAATGTTGGTGTACTATTAGGTAGATATCTGCCTATCCCGTTGGGGATTACACAGGCGTGTTGTTATTTTATGTGATGATAAGCTCGTGGCTAAGTACTAACAGCCGCACAGGTCGCCAGACACGCCGGGGGTTGGCTGTGGATAGGTGACCATCTTTACATACCAAGACTCCTCCGTGCCTCGGAAAGCACGTTAAGCCGTTGGTCCCGTCTATCATTTGTGCATCTTTGACGTCAGAAGCCCGTAAATCTGACAGCCAGTCTCACCAAGGGGTATTGCATTACCCAGTTACTGGGTTGTGGAGGTCAGATAGGCAGTCGCTCCATGTAAAATACTTCTATTCAGCTGCATCCGGTAAGACTGGAATCCGACCCCAACGTAGTTGGGAAATCGCCAGGCAGATTGAAGCAACCTCATTTTAAATTTTTTCTTTTAAATTTTTAAGTCGTTAAATATAATACACAACTTTAATTTAACTGAGTAAATCCAATCAAAAAATATATCACTTAACGAGGAGCAATAACTCCATTTAATACTATTTAAAAATAAAATAAATAAATAGTGATAATATTTAACAAGGTATACGTATAAATACAATTCTCAACTTTAATTTAGCTAAGTAATTTTTCCAGTCACAAATATATCAGTTAACGAGAAAAAAATCAATTAAATAAATAATGATAATTTAAGTATACGTATAAATACAATTCTTAACTTTAATTTAGCTGAGTAAATTTTCCAATCAAAAAAATATATCAGTAAACGAGAAGCAATTACTCCATGTTATACTATTTAAAAATAAAATAAATAAATAGTGATAATATTTAAGTAGGTATACGTATAAATACAATCCTCAACTTTAATTTAGCTGAGTAAATTTTCCAATTGTGCACAAATTTGTTTAGGGCGGGTGGTGGCTGCTGATAAAGTGAAAGTAAAGCTATTCTCCATTTCGCAATTCACAGGTTTATTTAGCGGGTACAGGGAGGAGGTTGCTCTCAACATTGGCTGTTTCTTGGTTCTTACAAGAAGTAACTCTAATTGTACTGTTAAAAAGACGATTCAAAAACGTGCTAATAATAAATTCGCATAAATTAAAAAAAAGACTAAGTGCTAGTCGGGATATGCACAGAAGGATCCCTACCACCGCAATATTTAACACTACATACTCAAATAAGAAACGTCGGTTAAAAAAAAACACGTTTCTAATATTCCTTTGATTGTTAATGCCCTTTGTTTAATGTATTCTTATTATTTGTTGTTATAGCGGTAATAGAAATACGCAATCTGTGAAAATTTCTACCTATAACGGTTTATGAGGTACAGTCCGCTGACAGAGAGACGGACGAACAGCGGAGGCTTAGTAACTGATAACTGATTCCTTGACGAAGAAGGTGACTGCTTTGCGTAACGTCTTCCCTGCAACTGGAATTGACCCTCCGGTATCAATTCCAGTTGATATATCCCTTTCAAAGGTAATAGTCTTAAAAATTAATAGTAGGTAATATGTATACATCTACAATAAAACGGGAGGGGAAATAATCAAATCGCATAAAAAAATTGAAGCATGACTTAAAGTGGAGCCAAGAACAAGTTAAGTAGGCACTGAACTCTTAACTCAAATTATGATAGGTACCGCTCTACTTCTTACGTATGCCCCTTAAGTTACCAAACTAACTTATTCCAAACCATGCAATGCTTATAATGTTAACAAGATAACGCCGGAGGCAGGTATACAGTTATTTTGCTTCTCATCGCAGTGTCAGGAAAACTCCTAGTTGAAATAATCTAAGCGTATCTAAAGTTTCGTACGTGAGGAAACTGGGAGCAGCTGTTTTAAAACTGATTATTTTAGTCCTGGTATCACAGCTGTACCTTATTTAGGTGTATGGACTAGATGGGACTTTAAGAGGACACTTTTTTATTAGCCACTTAAGGGTGCAGAGACAGTTGACTTGAAACCAGAACATGACATGACGGTGTTAAAAACCGCTTTTTAGAGAATTTTGCTTTAGCGGGACTGTCTGAAAGGGTAACCGTTGCCACGGAATACATGGGGCTAAGGAAGACACATGGATGGTCAGTAAAAGTCCCACCCACAGCAGGAGGGGTTCATTTGATGACTTCTCATCCTTAAAAAAAACCTGTTAGGATTAGAACCTACGACCTACGTAGGAACGTGTACACGTTTTTATTATTAGAAGCGATTTTCAACTAACAATATTTAGAAGCGGTTTTCTCGTAAAATAACTATTTCAACTTTAAGATACGACATGCTCGGTAAACCTACATATTCGAAGATGCAATGTTGGCATGAACATACAATTTCATTCAATAATTAAGGAGGAAACCGCTTTTAAAATAAGCTAAATGCAAACATATTTTTGCTCGTGACAGTACATGCGTAGAGCAGTGATAGCCGTGACCAGTGGGCCACCATTGCTCTACGCATGGAAGCAATGATGGTATATTTCGTGAGCCCACAAAACGAACACTCAGCACTATCTACAATTTATTATGAACAAAGTTAATCGACCAAAGCTCGTTAAACAAAATCGGTTTGATTGCTCAATCGTATTATTGCGCGGCAAATGCAATCGTTCGTGAAATGTTCGCAGATTGTGACATGGTGACAGCACAGTAATTTGCTGAAAGTATTCTGTAAAATGTGTATTTTTGCTGTTTGATTACTTGGGCAAAATTGCCATTCCCTCCGCTGTACAAATGTCTCTCTCCCTTAATTATTAATTCAATTAATTGCCATCGCGAAATTAATTAATTACAACTACCTACGATTACTGATGAATTTTATAAAAGTTTAAGTTTATGTGAAATTCAATTACACTTGGGTTTGTTACAATTTCATTATGAGGCATTTGGTGAAAAACTCTCACAAAAATCGGATTTGGCAGCCGGGCCGCTTTTGTTTGCCCTTTCATGATCGGAAAAGCGTCATTCAGAACCATATTTTTCGTGGAATGTTGATTCGAATCCGAAATGGAGGTCCTCTCCCCTCGTTCCGAAGCTAACGATCTACAAATTCTGTGAAGTATTTGTTTAATTTCAATACTTTTAGTCTAAATTGATACTTGGAATGTTTGGAGAACATGAAAATAGAGCGACGGTTTCACTTAAACGTGCTTACAGATGTAATGGGCTCTTACTTAAGTTTTTTCAATAAACTCGATCCTATTTATTCATTCTAAAACCGGTACATACCATTAAGATTTTTCAGTTTTTTCCGCTTACAACACAGAATTGAGCTAATCATTCCTTTCTCCTTACCCATACATTCCTTATCGTTCGGAACGAGATTGGAAGATCATTTGCGCGCGACCAAAGAAACGTCAGTGCGTTTTTCGCATTCAAACCGCTCACCGCTCATAACCTCTAATTATAGTGAGCTAGTCTCGTCTAGCTTACTTAAAAAGTGTAATTTTTGCATTCGCACGCGCCGCTTTATAAACAGTCTAGGTCCAGACTCCAGTGTGAATACTGACCCGCAAACCGCTCTTCGCTAATACCGCTTACTCAACCCGCATCCGCATCAAAAACTGTATAACTAATAAAATAAGTGTTGGCCGACACAAGTGGGACATTTAAACAAGTGAATAGTGCATCAAGGAGAAGCAGGAAGAAATCAGGGAACACGTGAGACGTCTGCAAAGGGCTGTCCTTGCCACGTGTTACGTCCAGAAAGTCTCAAGTAAGTCCATCCATCCATATTCCTGAAAACCATCATATCACGAAAGCTCAATTCTGTGTCGTCCAACAGTTCACCACGCTAAAATCTACACCCCAATAAAATTAATTCACCGCATACCAAGGTCCTTCGAAGTCGTTTTTAAAACTTAACCACCATAAGTTATTTGGTCCTTCGAGCCGGATTCAAAGAATCAACGATCCTAATATAGGTCATACCTAGGATTTAGGTTAAAATACCTAAAATACAACGTTCGTAAAATCGCCATATTGAACGAACCTACTTGCGTTCGTACATTCCCCGCTAGGTACATTATTCATTGAGAATTACTGTATCAACTTAATATTTCGCCTGCTGCATTGAAATAGCATAGGTAAATATTCAATCCGCTAATTATCGTGAGTTAGTCTTGTCTAACTTACTTACAACGTATATTCATCCGCATTCCTTTTGTATACCCGCTTAGAATAAAACAATTATTCTAAGTCTACCCGCTATACCTATTATTTTGTACGCTATATTTTCTAGAACTACTCCAACATGGAAGATCTTAAAATGAAAGTTAAATTACTTCAAGCGAAAAATAATACAATCTTCGAACATTTAACATCGCTATACGAAACTTCTAAGAAAATAAACACAACTAATATTGAGCTTTGTTCGGTGGAAACATTCATGGCAGACACAGAGATTCTCTCAGTCACTCGTCAAGAATTTAGTACCAATTTAGATAAAATAAATACATATTCCTTGCAATTAAATTCCAATCATAATATTGATTATAGCAGTCAAAAATCTTACGACGAAGTTTATTCTCGTATAGAGAGAGTGCGTTCGTTAATCACCGCGAACCGTACAAGGTCATTAGATCATTCATGCGCTTCTAATGATAACGCTAAACAATATAAAGGCACGGTCAAACTGCCACCGATTCAAATTCCTTTCTTTGATGGTAGGATTGACAACTGGCCTGTTTTCTATGAATCATTTAAATCAAATATCCATAGTAACTTAAACCTTACAGATTCTCAACGTGTGCAGTATTTGATAGGTAATTTAAAGGGAAACGCATTACAAATTACCGCCGGAATCATTCCCTCAGGTGAAAACTATACCACTATCTGGGACAGTTTAGTTCAAAAGTATCAAGATAAACGAGCACTAGGCTCACATTACATGTCTAACATATTAAATATTAAACCCGCAATTAATAATTCCGCATCTTTAAATGTTTTTATTGAAAGTTTTCACGCGTCCGTTTCTGCTTTAGAACAATTACAAATAAAAGATTTAAAGGATTTCATTTTGCTTAATTTAGCTTTGAAAAAATTAGACCCCGCAATCGTAAATTTATTCGAAGCGCATATGAGAGATGAGGAAATTCCTACTTATACGGATTTCGTAAAATTTATAAAATCGCAAGTTAAAATATTGGATCGCACTATTTCATCTCGAACCGCGTTAGTGAGTAACAACCCTAATAAAAATAATCCTTCTCGTAATCAGTCACGTAATAGTACAGTGCATACTTTTGTTGCTTGCGATAATAATCAAAGTTGTTTGTATTGCAGTAAAGTTGATCATTATAAACTTTACACTTGTCCAGCCTTTCAATCCCTCTCAGCCAATTCGCGTTTGGATTTTATTAAAAACAAACGTGGATGTGTAAACTGTCTTAGTATAACGCACACTGCTTCACAGTGTAAATCTATACATAACTGTAGGACGTGTAACAAAAGACATCATTCGCTTTTACATTTAGAACATAGCTCGTCGCAACCGGTTTCAACTGACGTTGCCGCAAATTCGCAACAGGTGGCGCTGTGTGCGTCCGCTCGTATCAATAATGTAAACAAACCACTTACATCGATACTGCTTTCTACTGCCCAAGTTTATGTTGATAACAAATATAGCAAACACGTTTCTGTGAGATGTTTAATAGATAACGCTTCGCAAAATAATATAATTACTTCCGCTTGTTGTAAAAAACTTCAATTAAACATTATACCACTTTCAAACTCCGTTATAAAAGGGGTCGGATCATCTTCGCGGCCTGTTATAGGTTACGTTGAGATAAAAGTTACTGCTAAAATTAAAAATAATTCTTTTAACATTACCGCACTAGTTATCGATAGCATTACAGATAACTTACCATCTCACTTTGTTGACACTACTGCAGTGCAACATTTGTTTGATTTACCGCTCGCTGACCCACTGTGGCACGTACCTGGTGAGGTTGAATTGCTTCTAGGGGCAAAACTGTTCCCGTATTTATTACTCAACAATAAAATTATCTCACCTACCGCTCCATCCGCTATTGAAACCGTGTTCGGTTACATTCTTATGGGTGAGGTACCCGCTAGTTTATTTAATAACAATTATAGCCCCGCTGAATTAAATACCGTTTCATATTTTTCTACCTCGCTAAATATAGATAATTTTCATTGTTTTCTGTCGTTAGACGAATCCTTACATAAATTTTGGAACATTGAAGAAATACCTTCAAAACATTTTATGAGCCCTGCTGAACTGGAGTGTGAACAGCTGTACGCTTCTACTGTGTCACGTGACTCCAGTGGTAGGTATTGTACCGCGTTACCATTCTGTAAAAATCCAGATTCACTTGGAAATTCTTATGCTGTCGCTTATCGACGTTTAATTAACTTAGAAAAAACTAAGCTTCGCGACCCTGTTTTGCGCGCTAGTTATAATGAAATAATCCAAGAGTATATCGATCAAAATTATTTAACTGAAACTACACCTAGTTCTGTTAATCAGACTGTAGGTTATTACATACCGCATCACCCTGTTGTTAGGAATGATAAACAAACCACTAAGGTTCGCATCGTTCTTGATGCAAGCGCTAAGTCTCATAATGGCGTGTCATTGAATGACTTGTTACACACAGGGCCGAATTTACAGGCTGACATATTTTTATTACTTTTAAAATTCCGCTTGTTCCCTATTGCAGTTACAGCTGACATAAAACAGATGTATCTTCGAATTGCTGTTATTGATGAGCATCGAAAATATCAAAAAATATTGTTTCGTTTTAATACCGCTGAACCTATTCGCGAATTTCAATTTAATCGAGTTGCATTTGGTTTCAAACCTGGTCCCTTTCTAGCCATGCGCACTGTGCGCCAGCTATCAGAGGATGAAACTCCTCCCGATTCTATTATACTGCTCTTACAAAAATTTAAAGAGCAATTACCTTTACTCTCTTCTTTAAAATTACCTCGTCATGTAGCCGTTACTATGGGTTGCGTGACAAATATAGTAGGTTTTGCTGATGCCAGCTTGAATGCATATGGCTGCGTCATATACTTACATGTCACTGATACAAATGGTAACACACACGTAAATTTGGTGTGTGCTAAATCCAAAGTTGCACCTCTTAAGGTCATATCTCTAGCTCGTTTACAGCTCTGTGCTGCTATTCTTTTGTCTAAATTAATTAAATTAGTTTATGACACTTACCGCTCTCGTACCGCTATTAATAATATAATATTTAATTTTGCCTTTTCCGACAACGGAACAAATTTCGTTGGAGCCAAGGCTCAACAACAAGAACTACTTGTTAACCGCTACCGCATAGAGTGGAAAATGATTCCACCCCGCGCACCCCATTTTGGAGGGTTGTGGGAATCGCATATTAAATCTATTAAAACGCATTTATACCGTGTTATCGGTTCTCAGCTTCTTACCTACGAGGAGCTTTCGACTGTTCTCACTGAAATTGAGGCAGTTCTAAATTCCAGACCACTCTGTGTCCTGAATGAGGATCCGTACCCAGAACCGCTTACTCCCGCTCACTTTATAATGGCTTCTCCGTTAACTTCGTTGCCTGTCTTGAATGTTCCCGAAACGACGAAGTCTCTGACTTGCCGCAAGAAATTGCTAGACCAGATGGTTTGTAGTTTCTGGAAGAGATGGCGTATAGAATATTTACATAATCTTCAAGTTAGACAAAAATGGTTGGATGCCGCAGACGATATTAAGATTGGTACAGTGGTTCTCATACATCAGGATGATGTCCCTCCTTTACGTTGGCCATTAGGTATAATCACCGAAGGTTTTCCCGGCAAGGATGGGACAACCCGCGTTGCTATGGTGAGGACATGCAGTGGCTCTTGTAAGAGACCCGTTGTCAAACTATGTCCTTTACCTTCTCAATAACATCACCGCGTTATTAAACCATAATTTATCTTTAGTTAATATGCTTAGAATATCTTTTTTTATAAGTCCGCTTTACTATAACTTCTTTCCTTTTGAGAATACTACATATCCTCAAAGCCGGGCAGGATGCTCGCGCAAGTTTTTTATTTATAAGTTTTTTCCGCTTACAACACAGAATTGAGCTAATCATTCCTTTCTCCTTACCCATACATTCCTTATCGTTCGGAACGAGATTGGAAGATCATTTGCGCGCGACCAAAGAAACGTCAGTGCGTTTTTCGCATTCAAACCGCTCACCGCTCATAACCTCTAATTATAGTGAGCTAGTCTCGTCTAGCTTACTTAAAAAGTGTAATTTTTGCATTCGCACGCGCCGCTTTATAAACAGTCTAGGTCCAGACTCCAGTGTGAATACTGACCCGCAAACCGCTCTTCGCTAATACCGCTTACTCAACCCGCATCCGCATCAAAAACTGTATAACTAATAAAATAAGTGTTGGCCGACACAAGTGGGACATTTAAACAAGTGAATAGTGCATCAAGGAGAAGCAGGAAGAAATCAGGGAACACGTGAGACGTCTGCAAAGGGCTGTCCTTGCCACGTGTTACGTCCAGAAAGTCTCAAGTAAGTCCATCCATCCATATTCCTGAAAACCATCATATCACGAAAGCTCAATTCTGTGTCGTCCAACAGTTCACCACGCTAAAATCTACACCCCAATAAAATTAATTCACCGCATACCAAGGTCCTTCGAAGTCGTTTTTAAAACTTAACCACCAATAAGTATTTATTATTCATCGTAGGTACTTATGTGCAGGGTTACCCAATATTTATGATTGATTCCTTCTAGATTGTTCTTTTACGAGTTGATTTAGTATCGTTTCGAGACTATAAAACTTACTTACTTGCATTTCCCTCAAGATGTTTTGCACGAATCTTGCTATATGTGTCGATGGTATAAAACAAGTCACACGTGCCCTAGTATCTTCCAACCAAGGTGAAAGATGGGGTTGTGAATCATTTTTTATTACATTCCGGTACACTTTCACCTAAATAGTGCTGGAGTTTGCGAGCAATGCTACGGAGAAAGTGAATAAGGTCGACATTCGTTTGAAATTTCGGGCTTCGCCATATGAAATGTTATACTGAAGTGTGTTCTGTATTGAGTATGACTAAGTTTAGTTTCGCATATAACTCTACACTTTGGTTAGCCGAGTGTTTGGCTATGCTATGAATATCACAGTTTATTGGCTTGTTAAATAGTTTGAAACTGGACAGGTGACCTATACAGCGTTTAGGACTCAACGAACGACCCGCATTAGGTTTCACGCTACTCAAAATTGTGAAAGTCTACTTAGATTTCACCTAATTTTGAGTCTATTTCTAGGGAAACCTTATTAGTAGGTACGTGTGGTAAGTAGTGTAATAAGATTGTGTACATAATGGATTAAATTTAGAATTTGATACATTATTTATAAAACTGACGTAAGTACCTACTTATATTTTTGAATAAACTAATAATTATTATTTGTGAAAAGAAAATTCATCGCAATACCAAACGTACATTCTGTAACTATCGTATACCGTCGGGTGTAGAGGGTTAAATAGAATATATATAACCTACAACATAATAACAACTTTTACATACTGAAATTAAATGACTATCTAACTAACTATGTATATACAAATTAATACAAAAACTATTTACTGACGTAAGTGAATACCTACTTTTCAGGGGTTTCTTATATGTGAATATTGAAAAAAAAACCGGGTTTGGCACATTCTATATTCTTCACCTAGCCCAAATCCCGTACATAAAATCTATTTGCAGTTTCATGGTCAACAGCGGGTTATAGAAGGACCACGAGTCGGTATATAGAATATTGCTTGAATTGCATCTATCCGAACGTGGAGTAATCGTGTTACGTGTAGCTAAGCCTTCGAATTCGGAGTGCTCGGAGTGAGAGTCTGCTAGTAGTGGGCTGTTGGCCTCTTACCCAAGGCTATATTTAGAATCAGAATCGGAGTATTTATTTGTAAATTTTAGGTATTTACATAAAGATGTTACGTTAACATTTTTGGTCGCAATGTTCTGCCCTGAAGTCGTAAAAATATTTACTAAAAAAATAATTCAAAACTAAAATACTAAAAAAACTAAATAAAACAAAAAACATCTTAAAAACATTAAAAATTTTCACTTATGAAATCTGGAACACCATAATAATATTTATCAATCAATAGCGTTGTGAGAGCTTTCTTAAAGTTTGGTGCATATTTTTTGTACTATCGGGTATTTTGCTGTAAATATTCGAAGCCATTCCTCTTTTTCATCAACGAGGATCTGCATTTTATGTCGCACAATTTATGTATGTATTGAGAACGAATTGGAGTTTAATTTCACTACCTACTGCAGATTACTCCACACAGTTTGTGAAATACAAGAATCTGAATTCATATATGCATCTAGCTTCATTTTTCTGACTGACCGACCGTTAGACAATTCAAAAGTGCCTGTAATTGGTTTATTTGAACTAAATACTTTGAGTTTGGGTTCGTACGTCTTGAGAGTACAAATCGCTAATTCTTCGAATCCGATTTTATTCTATCTTGTAGTAGAGTAGGCCAAATGCCAATTGTTTCCATTATAAGGGAATTATCGAGATCACTAAACCACTAATACTAAAGGTTAGCTGGCCTGAATCAAATCTGAGCAAATCGATCTCTCGGTTGTCAGGTTAACTCGAATCATTCGAACAGTTCGATGGTTCGTTACGTCAGACGGTGAGAAATCTGAGCGACGGCGATTCATCAGATTATCGATAGCTACATTTCAGAATCGTACATCGCTTTATCAAAGATTTAGTAAGATTACCCAGTACCTGGTGAGTCTAATCCAAGAGTACGCAACTCATTGCGTATGTTAATGAATTAAGCATAACAATGACAACATTTCCCCACCGTATTGCGACTACCGCGATGAATAAATATGAAGCTTCATGAATTTTTCTCGAATGAAGAAATGATTGTGGCGCGAGAAATGATCTGAGTTTGTATTCAAACGAAAAAACAGGACGGAAAGTATAATTTAACCGTAATTAAATTAAGCTGTCTATGGTTATTCATGTTGTTTTAACATACACATTATATCTAAGCTGAGACATTTCAAAATGAGGTATCAACTTAAGTAGCAAAATGTAGTTGCAATAAGCAGCGCAAAGCCACTAAAACAACGCCCAGACTCTCATATTAAATCCGCCGAGCACAAAATGGCCAAAACTCAATCCTATGTAATAATACAGAGTGGTGCAAAAATATGCGGCTCGCTACTCAACCGGACGAGTTAACCTACCGTTGCCGAGCCGGGCAGGGCCGGGCAGGCGGCTGGATATGAACATCGTATTTAGAGAAACCGGACTAGGAACGTGCTACCTGCCCGACGCTATTTGCGGATAGCCTCAGCCGGAAAACAATCAATTCAATGAGTAGGTTGATAGATTCAAATAGGAATCAAACTCGATTCGATTTCGGTAGAGTATGTTCGAAAAAAAAACAAATGGTTTCACTGCAGATGACACATAATATAACTTCCCTTTTATGCTTTAATTCAAGATTTACTACAAGTATTGAGTATTAATAAAGTGGGGGAACATCGGGAAGATATTTGTTAATAGTCGGAGGGCTGCGGTATTGACGACAAGAAGTTATGTGTCGTTGTTGGGCGCTTGACCCAAATAAACATGGACGAAAAATTCGTGTCCGTCACGGTGGGCTTATACTTTGGAAATTGAATTCCGTGCTCAGCTTCTGTTTATCGTCTGGCGCTGATAGCGAGAGGTCATGTGCCAAATATCTCCCATTTTCTTATTACATCTAATATCGGTGTAGGTCGATTCGTTATTATGTCTGCTCCAGTGGATGCCGTTCAATTTCTTTGACCTACAGTTCACAGTCGCTCAACTTATATTTACCCTAATAATATGACTGAATTCTCCGAGAAATGTTAGTTTAGTAGCTTCAGGAACTTCTAATTTATTGGTCTGGAGAATTTCTCTAGAAACAGTGCTTCCATAAGCATAGTTCTAGTTATGGCTCCCGAGAGCAATGAAAATTACGATCAACTAAGACTGTTTCTTGGGGCCATCAGCTGGTTTCTGAAGTGCGGTACCTACGTACTGTGCTGTTTACAGTTTTTTATTGGATGGCAAAGCAAACGCGTCCCTATACGATGTTTGGAGTTACGGGGCTTTACAATTCTGGAGCCAATTGACAAAGGCAGCCCTTCCTGAAGGGTCACCTGCAAGTGTTTGCACAATCCAAACCTATACATATTTGAACAGAATCGGTTGAAATTAGAATGTTACACCTATTTCTTTTCGGGATGTGACCCACTTACCCATTTCTCTCGTGTGCCACCAACTTGGAAATCTAAGCAGTCGTGTACAACATACTTCACAGCAAAACCTTCAGACTTATGAAGGTAATATGAAATAGATCGGTTGTGCCGGAATACAATGTACCTAATTGATTTTCGGAAATTCTGAATTAATAATTAGTGTTAGGATTGTGGTTGGAGCGTTATTATTATTAAAAACTATATTATTTCAATGTTAAAATCTATTTATAAGTTTCGTTCCGATTCACCCCTGCATTCCTATGTATATATACCCCGTTGTACCGTTATGTCATGATTTCAAATATTTTAATATTCAAACGTGAAACGATTCCATAAATAAGTATTAAATCAAACGTTTTTGTGTGTTCATTGTAGTAACTGGGAAATTATCCAATGACTGCTCCCGCTCTGGGTGGAGCGGAAGGGAGTGTCAGACTCTTACTGACTAAAACCCATCCATGTTCCTTCCGTAGCCCTTTATGTTCCGGGGTAGCGGTAACCCTTTCGGACAATCCCGCTTACCCGGCAGGCTTGGCCCTGAGGGGCCCCTTCATATGCTGACATTTATTTATTTATTTAATACTTTAAGCACAGAAATGTACAGAGGCGGACTTAATGCCATAGGCATTTTCTACCAGTCAACCTTCGGGTGATGCAGAGATAAACAGTGGTAGGTGCAACAAGAAATTAAGTGTAAATATTTATTTAATTACGAATACACATATACAAACTATAAATATAATAATAAATATATATATATATCTAATTATATTATATAAATAAATTTAATACTATACCTACTATAATAAATAAAAAGAACATTGGGAGAACATTACCGGCGTGATGATTCTGCCAGCTTCATGCGAATATGCTCGCGAACTTTTAAAAGATAAACGATTGGTAGCCATCCTAATTTTTCTGGGGGAGCGCATTCCACAGAGAGATAGACTGAATGAAGAAGGAAGAGTGCATGAAGTCAGTGCGGTGAGCGGGACAATGAAGAAGGCGATTATTTGAAGAGCGTAGATTTTTTTTGTGATTAGCACAAATGTACTGAAAGTGGGAGGCAAGGTAGCTAGAGGAAGAGGACGAATCAAGAAAAGAAAACAAGGTGGTCAGCGCCCTTTGCTCTCTGCGCTGGCGTATGGGTAACCACTTTAGAAGCGACCGATGCGCAGAGACATGATCATATTTACGCAGATTGAAAACGAATCGAATGCAATAATTGAGAAGACGGTCAAGTTTGTCGAGAAGATCTGCATTCAGGTCGTAGTAACACACATCACCATAATCAATGATTGGAAAAATTAAGGTCTGCACAAGCATTGTCTTCGTACTCGGTGGTAATAAATTTTTTAGTCTGTACAGAGCCCGCAGCGTTCCAGTTACCTTCTGGCTGACCCTAGCGACTTGAGTACGCCAGTTCAAAGTGCTATCAATGTGCAAGCCTAAGTCCTTCACATCAGTACTAAATGGAACGATTGAACCATTGAAGAGGACCGGAGGCAAGGTTGAACCATCTACCTTAGTCATACTCCGAGAACTACCAATGATAATGGCCTGACACTTGTTAGGGTTCACAGCTACACCAAATGCATCAGACCAAGTTTTAATGGCCTGCAAGTCCCTATTTAACTGATCAATGGTTTTAGCTATTTCGTCAACCCTCCCCTGACAGTACAACTGCAAGTCATCAGCATACAGATGATACGCACACTGAAGTTCGGTGGTAATAAGATTAATAAAAATAGAAAACAAAAGAGGAGAAAGTATGCCGCCTTGAGGAACGCCAGTTTCCAAATCACACCAGTATGATGAAGAATCTCCAATATGAACGGACGCTCCTGAAGGTAAGAGGAGAACCATTTGAGTGCATCAGGAGAGACCATAACATGGGATAGAATGGCTAATAGGATGTCGTGACTGACGGTATTAAAAGCATTCGAGAAGTCGACCAACAATAGTACAGTAACTTTGGTGTCTTCCAGGCCTGCCCTTACATCGCCAGTCACTTTAAGGAGGGCGGAAGTAGTGCTGTGCTCGGGCCTGAACCCTGACTGAAGAGGGCTGATGAGCGAGTTGCAAATAACAAATTTGGAGAACTGTTAATGGACGCAGGCCTCAAGCACTTTGGATAAAAAGGGAAGGTTAGAAATAGGGCGGAAGTGGGTAGGAAGAGAAGGATTAGAAACCTTAGGTAGTGGACGAACATAGGCTTTACGCCACAAGGAAGGGAATACCCCGGTGTATAGGGAAAAATTTACAATGTGAGTAATCGCGGGTAGGAGGTGATCCAGAATTGTTATAATCATACCGCGGGTGATGTTGTCACATCCCACCGCTTTTGATTTAATGGAAAGGATTATCTTTTTGATCTCTCCCGGTTCAACTGGGACGAAACTGAAAGGATCAATGTGAGGACGCGTTAGACCAGAAATTAGGGACAAAGTTTGTTGCTTGGCTAGACGATCTATGGTTGGTACAGTGGAGAAATGTCGATTGAGATCGTCCAAGTCAATTGAATTGGGAAGGTCCAAATGTCGCGGCTTGCCGATACCAAGAGTTCCAAGAAATTTCCAAATATCGGCAGACGAAGAAGAATTAATAGTATCAAGAATGTGGCGGCGTTTCGCGTTGCGTATCATCTGATTGCATCTATTCCTTGCAGCTTTGAACAATGACCAGTTGTCATCAGTATGATCCCTCTTAAATTTCCGAAACGCGCGGTCCCTACGTCGCATTGCCATCTGTATCCCTCTTGTCATCCATGGTGCAGGTGGGCGTTTGACCTTCACTTTTTTGACAGGAGCATGGATGTCATAAAGGCTGACCACAACATCATTGAAAATTGCGACCTTCTCATCGACTAAAGTAGCTTCCGTCATTGGCTCCCAGTCCACCACAGACGCATCTTCTTCGAGTTTTCCAGCGTTCATTCGCGAAAAACAACGCCTGTACAGAACCTTGGGCTTAGGTTTGGGAGGTTTCAGGATATAGGAGAGGAAAATCATGTCGTGATGGGAAAAACCAGGATTGTCATGTTGACCATGAGAGGAAACGAGGGAAGGATTCGAGGTGAGGATCAGATCGAGCCAGGTGTCATCCCCGACTGTATTGCGATGCGTAGGTTGGAGCGGCAACACATGCAGACTAGCAGACTCGATAAGATTGAGGAGCTTACGGGATCGAGGGGAGTTGTGGGCAAGGAGGTTTGTGTTGAAATCACCCATTATTATGTGATGTGCATACTCAGAACCCAACGATTCAAGTACTGATTCGAATTCAGTGAAGTAATCAACAGTGGGAGGACAGTAGACAACACCAATAATGGTTTTGGCTCCCTTGACACTGACTTCAAGGAAAATAAACTCAGCGGAAGCAGAATAGTGTGAAGAGGAAGTAGCAAGAATTTTATAAGGGAAGTCACTGCGAAGGTATATGGCCACACCACCCCCTCCTTTACCAATCCGATCATTCCGTATCAAAGTGAAACCAGTAAGAGGATAGGTGGTGGACAAGAGATGCGGTTTGAACCAAGTTTCAGAGATTAGGATGGCATGAACGTTGCAATGATTAAAAACGTCGTACAGTTCACTGTAGTGGCTTGGAACACTTTGAGCGTTAATGTGACAAACATTCAATAATCGGTTAGACTGATCCTTGAATTTGCTTTGCAAAAAAACACTGAGGGTGTCACTGAAAGAACAAAAGCTTTCATCGCTTGAAGAGCCAGTAGATGCATTTGCGGAAAAATAAGACTCATTGTCTGACATAAATAAAAGTAGGTAATAAATATAAATAAATATATATAAGCAATAAACTATTCCTAATAATATGGCAACTAACAGGTGCAAAACACTGCACCACCCACCAGCTAACACCAACATAATTATACAAAAATACAAAAAAATACAAAAATATTTATTTCATCGTAAACATTGTATCACACATAAATTGAGACAACCCCAGTAAGTTACAGAAGTACTTGTGTCGGAGCTGTCTCGCTCTTCCTTTAGTTACAGAAGTACTTGTGTCGGAGCTGTCTCGCTCTTCCTTTAGTTACTGAAGTACTTGTGTCGGAGCTGTCTCGCTCTTCCTTTAGTTACAGAAGTACTTGTGTCGGAGCTGTCTCGCTCTTCCTTTAGTTACAGAAGTACTTGTGTCGGAGCTGTCTCGCTCTTCCTTTAGTTACAGAAGTACTTGTGTCGGAGCTGTCTCGCTCTTCCTTTAGTTACAGAAGTACTTGTGTCGGAGCTGTCTCGCTCTTCTTTTAGTTACAGAAGTACTTGTGTCGGAGCTGTCTCGCTCTTCCTTTAGGTAGTTAGCTTAACAATGTTTTAGACAGTTGAAAGAAAATTAAAAAGAATATAAAAATTAGGTAATAATGAAACATTAATTTAGCGGCTCTCGGTGAGTGTGTGTGTATGTGAGGGTGTGTGCGGGGGGGTGTGTGTGTGTATTAGTGTGCATGTTTTTTTTTTTTTTTTTTTTACCTTATCCTGGTCAGAATATTTTCTGTTTCATCGTACGTTAGGGATCTCAACCACTCAGTTATTATTTTTTTACAGTCGTATAACAAAAGAGGATATGTATCTAATTTCCGGTTTAGCTTATTATAAATGTAGGTGGATTGTGCAGCATATTGACGTCTAGCAAAGATAGTTCGGGTCCCCTGGGAGCTTGCCACTATATCTCTGCGCCTTCTGCTCTGAGATGCTGAGTCATAAGGAAGACTCTTATGCTGGGTTAATGACACGTAAAGAAGATAAAGTTTTCTTATTGAGAGCAAGTTGCTAACTTTATAGAGGTCAGTTGTAGGGAACCTAAATGGTTTAAAATACATCACTTTAATAAGGGATCGCTGGGCTCTTTCCAGATCAAGGAATTTAGTTTTGGTAGCTCCACCCCAAATCGGTATGCAGTAAATTATAACAGATTGCGCCAGAGCTATATAAATCTTGTTTATTAGTTGCGCGGACATAACGGATCGTAAATTTTTAAACACCCAGATGAGCTTCCTGATCCTTTTCATAAGGATCTCAATGTGAGGGTGCCATGACAGTCTTTGATCAAGCATTATGCCCAAATATTTTGTGGAGCTGACTTTTTGAATAGATTGACATTGAACTACGGTTTTGGACTGCATTATTTTGGCAAACATGGATAACAATGCCAAAATCCGACCCAGGCTGTGACCTCTGGCTTGGGGAGAAGCAGATAAAATTCGATTTAGTGGTATTAAGGGTTAAAAGATTTGCTTTAAGCCAACCAGCCATCTCAGTCAGACCCCTCTCAGCTACAGCTTTTACTTGTTCCCATGACGTTCCCGAGAAAACAACTGCAGTATCGTCTGCGTATGAGAATATTTGTCCCCCTTCAATCATGGCATATTACATAAACCGTTGATATAAATTAAAAAGAGCGGCGGGTTGTGGCGGAGCGTGTTGGGTACACGCTCCCTTGTGGGACTCCATAGTAGACGTCCTCTTCAAAACTGCATAAGTTATTAAGTTTAACCACTTGCCGTCTATCTTTAAGATAACTCTCAAAAAGGGAGAGAGCTGTACCTCTTATACCTATGTTTTCTAGCCTGTGCAGAAGGATGGGAACGGAAACGGTGTCAAAAGCTTTTTTAAGATCTAAGAACACTGTTAAGCATTTATGACCCTTATCGAGTTTATCAACAATTACCGATGTCAAAGCTGTGATAGCGTCTTGAGTTGATCGTCCGCTTCGAAACCCGTATTGGGCATTGGATAAAATATTATATTTCTGTAAGTAGTTAATTAATCTCTTGTTTATTATTTTTTCTAGAATTTTTGAAATTGATGGCAGTACAGATATGTGCCGATAGTTGTTGACATCGTTAACGTCCCCGCCCTTGTGCACAGGAGTGACCACGGAACGTTTTAAATCTTTCGGGAATATTCCCGTTTTCAAACATAGATTAGCTAGCTGGCTTATCAAGGGAACCACAAAATCTCTATACATTTTTAGATATTTAGTCGGTATACCGTCCCAGCCCGGTGCACTTTCAGAGTCAAGGCTCATTAAAATACCGTCCACTTCCAGTGGATCCGTCTCCAACAACACGAACGATGAAGCCCAATAGTTACTACACGAGCTGGTTACTGCCGGCATCCCAGTCTGAGTAGATATGCTTTCCGCTAAAGTTTTACCAACGGTGATAAAGAACGAGTTGACCCTATTTAGTGAGTTTAAGGGGTGTGCGGTAATATTGAGAAGATGGGCACTTGAAGTTTTAGGGGCTTTAAATTGTGTGATTTCATTTATGGTTGACCAAAGATGTCTGGGACTTTTTGTTGAATCTTCTATTTGTTTTCTATAATATTGTCTCTTTATCTTTTTTATCAAGTTGGAACAAAAGTTACGGAAGCGTTTGTAAGTTATTATTAAAATTATGTTGAAGGGTTCTAATCTCGTTTGGCGCTGCATTTTGTTTCTAAGCCTTATGCACCGCAAGACTCCAGTAGTGATCCAAGGCTTCAAAGTTCTTTTACCACAAGAAACTGATTTGATTTTTGAGTTTTGTAGAAGGGATGACCTGATAACTTCAATTAGTTTAGTAGCAAAGCTGTCAGGGAGCGTGTAGGTATCAAAAATTGGTAAATCCATACTAATGAGGCATTTATAAGCTTTTTCAAAATCTATAACAGTTTTGGTTTTTACACAAGTGCTTTGTGTCTTCTCTGGGCTAGTCATATGTAAGAGAACCATTGCATGATCTGTGATTATTGTATTAAGGACTGCCACAAAGGCAGAGGTTTTAGCTCTATCAGGTTTCAGAAAGGTATGGTCAAGGCAGTTCTGATTTCTAGTGGGTAGGCAATGTCCCGGAAGAAGGCCGTAAATAGATAGCATATTAAGATAATTTAACCTATTTGATCTTTGTTGTGATATTTCTGTTGACTTTTCTATTATGTTAATATTAATGTCACCCATGACAATAATATTCTTGTGCGTGCTACAAGCTTCAAGATGGCTGTTTAATGAGTTAATGAAGTTGTCAGCACAGGTAATAGACGGGGAACGGTATATACCTATAATAGTATAATCAGACACGGTGATTTTAAGAGCAGAAGCATGTTTTACAGTTAGTTCCGTAACCAGGGGCAAATGTTTGTTTTTTACATAGGCTACCACGCCATCGTTTTGATTTAGCTGGATTGAGGTAAAATAAGACGTGTAGTTATAAAGTAGTGGTATTTGTTTCTTGCTATTTAGTCTACACTCAGTAAGAATAAGAACATCCACTTCGAACTTCATCATAGACAAATTCATCTACAAGTCATCAAAGTTGCTGTAAATACTCCTCATGTTCTGGGTCACCACTGTCAAGCAAGTATTTTCGTTATTTAAAGACGTGGAAATATGTTCGATATTAACTAAAGCCGAGGTTGCAGTTTCAATCTGGTCTAATTCATTAAGTGTAGTTAAGTTACTATTCATTTTCTTTTAAGAGGTCTAATAGGCATAACTCATGGTGTATGATTGAAAGTAGACACTGAAGCGTATAAATATTAATTCGGATGACTCTGGAAATATGCAGTTGAAGTTTTAGGTCAAAAAGTGGTACAATGGGTGTATGAGTGGATGTGTTATGTAAGAGAGAGATAGTTGTAATTTGAATGTTATGAGTAGTGGATGAGTGTTTTGTGGTAAATGTGAACGAGGTGTGTTTTTGTAGTGTAGATATTTGATGAACATGCTTTACAATAAAAAAGTTTGTATGAAAATTACGTCTAAAGAATGTAAACAAACCATAGATATTGAAACTTAATCCAAACAGAATAAAGTCTAGTAATAACGCCAACAAAAGTAAACAAACAAATGGAATATGTAGAATTAGTCATGCATTTTGAAGCAAGCTATGCACCTGCGATTCACTCTTAACAAGAATCACCTTAGCATCCTCGTCCTTCTTTAGAAAAACTCGACCAAAACCAGTCCAGCAGAATTTATACTGCTTTGATTTAGCCAAGTCCCGAGCTAAGAAAAATAGGCGCGCGTTCTTCGGAGTAAGTTGTTCTGAAACGAACACCGGAACGTCACCGTTGCTAGCGATCGCAAGGTGCTTGGCTTGAAGTTTCGTCTTGTTTTTTATATTGTACGACTTAGTGTTTTTCAATAAATCCTGTTTTAGAATAGCAGAGCCCAGTTCCACCACGATAGGGGGGCTATTTACCCCTTCCTTCCTCCCTTCCGATCTAAAGATGTCCTTGATGTCCCGTTTGCTCATATCAAGACTGATGTTCTTGGCCAGGCTAAGTACCATATTTATTAAATCCTCTCTGGTTTCCTGGGTTTTCCGAGGAACATTCTTTATTTCGATATTATTCTTACGGGAACATCGTTGCAAGTCCTCAATTCTATCCTCTAGCACAATAATATACTCTCGATCCTTCTTCGCCTGTAATTCTAGCTGAGTTATCTTATTTTGGAAATCCTCATTTTGTTTAGTCAAAAACGAGACAGATGTTTCTATATTGCTATTTGTTTGTTGAATCTCCTTAAGGTTATCAGTGATGTTTTTTAATTCAGTTTGCTGGGTATTTATAAAGGACTGTAGCAGCTCTTTAATTTCTGCCTTAAATTGGCAAAATTCCGAGGGTAAGTCTTCTTCTCTCAGCCTTTTATAGCGTTGGGAAACGTAGTTTGGAGGGGTAACATCGGTGCCCATTTCACAAATGTTTCCGTCAGAAATAGATTTGTTCATCTTGATTCTAATTTGTTCTAAGTTACCAGGATTTGATGAGTGCCGAAGATTTTTGTACTACTTAATTAGCTAAAGATGCGTCGGGGCCTGTAGGAGGGACCAAGCGGCCTATCTTGATCAATAACAACGAAGTAGGCGTAGACTTACAATAGTCCAAGGTCACGGCCTCAAGTCAGATGACGACATGCGCAGGTGAAAGGCGGTGACGCGCTTGCAAATGGGTTGTCCTTGTTATGATGACGCGACGATATGGGTGTGCGCGTGCGCTGATTTGTTGAGGGCCGTAATTAGGTATCAGGGCAGCAGGTATAGGAGTGAGTTGAACTCACCGGTTTGTTTCTGGCAAAGATAAATAGGTACTATGGATGTGTGTATTGTACTCACGAAACTTCTTGCGTACAAACACCTCCTCTGTGCGTATGCTGTCCTATTTTTTCACTTTTAATTATTTGCGCAAATTTGAATTTTATTTATATTTTTAAATCGATACGGTCTTATACACGTCTGTACCAAACGGTAGTCCGGGGGAAGAGGATTATAAAGCACAAAACAAACAACAAACACAGCAATAAAATCTGAGCTCACAATTTATGGCTACTCTACTGAAAGCAAAGCGCCAAATCCCAAAAATTAATAAAAGTTAAATAAATAAATAAAATAAATAAAAAAAAAACAAAAACAATTTTAAAAACCCGACTGCAGATTTACCGTTGAAACTAGTGTGGTGAAACGAAACGTTATTACTTAATGTTATTGAGTGCGAAAGTAAAAGTTCCAACGAAGACAATTCCGAACGGAATCTAAAAGACATCTCTTTGAGGCGCGCGTGGAACATATACGCGCCGTCCGGCACGGGCCTGGTGCTGATCGGACGGTGAGTCACCCATTACTTACCGTCCGCAGGCCCGCGCCTACGGTGGCCGGGAGTCGTCACGTGGCTCCCGACGCCCGGGGCGTCTCCGCGGCGGCTGGGACGGGAGGACCTTTCTCTCTCCCATCCCGCCGCCTCCTTCGCGAGCATGACTTTTTCGCAGAAGGAGGTGAGTGCCTCCCACTCCCTCTCGCCCCGGACCATGGCTTGCACCAGGGCCGGGCGCGAGAGGTCGCCGCCGCCGATCGCCTCTACGAGGACACGGCGGTGCTCCGCCCAAGCGGGGCAGGCTTGCACCGTGTGCTCTACCGCGTCCTCTGGGCGATCCTCGCAGTGGTGACACCCGGGCGTTTCCTCCCGACTGATGATGTGCAGAAACCTCCCGAAACATCCATGTCCGGTGAGGACCTGCGTCAGGCGGTAGGTGAGGGCGCCGTGACGCCTCTCTAGCCACTCCTCAAAGAGGGGCCTTACCGCCACTATCGTGGCGTGCCCTGTGCTGGGTTGCGACAGTCGCTGATTCCAGGCAGCCATGAGATCGCGCCGGAGGTCCGTCCGCTCCGCCGCAATTTGCTGAAACGGAGTTTTCCCCCGGCTTAGTACCTCTGCGCGCCACTCGTACAGGCGCGCGATGACTATCGCCTCCAGATCCCACGGCGGCAGTCCGGCAAGGAGGCTTGCCGCCTCACCCGAGATCGTGCGGTACCCCCGGATAAGCCGAATGGCTACCACCTTTTCGGGCGCGTTCACATAGTGGGCGCAGTGAACGCGCCCACACCGGGGCCCCGTAAAGGGCCATGGACCGCACGACTCCCGCGTAAAGCCTCCGGCAGGAGGCGTTTGGCCCCCTCAAATTGGGCAAGAGCCGCTTGAAAGCGGCCCCAGTCCGTTCCAGCTTGGTTGTCTTACACTACCCTTAAAATGTGCTTCAAAAATAAGTAGGTACTCAGAAGAGGTATTAGTAAGAAAACGGACACGACAAAACATCGATATCAAAAGCTATTTTCATTATTTACATTCTAATACACAATAGGCAGAGTAGGCAATAATTTAGTCAGGTAATGTTGTGTAAAGAAAGCTATTTTACTTGTTCAGCGTTCAATTCTAACGAATAGTTATCCAAATGGATCTATTCACCGCCATTCGTGATATGAGAATCAGGTCGTACAGATAATAATCTATCTGTAACTATTGAAAATATGTCCAACCTCGTATTTGGTCTACTTTTTTTATTTGTGTTTTGTTTTTTTTCTACGGAAACCGCTTCTTATGAGGTTTAGAACGTTTTCATTTACTGTCAAAGTAGATATAACTTTAATCTGAAGAAAGAGATGTTTGCTTATTCCCGCAATGTGAGATAGAAAACAACATGCTGGTTTTCCATTAATGGGATTAGAACACTGTATTTTGCAAGAAAAGTAGGACACTGCATTCCATTAAAACTACGAAGGAACCTACTTGAGATTCACAAATTAAATGTAAATCGCTCCAATTATTATTACAAGCTGTCGTCTCCAGAAATACCTCAAAGTTTTTCGTAACATTAAATCTTAACTTCAATTTCTAATATGGAAAATTGGCCTGGTTCCCAGTTCCCTGTAAATATTGGATGATGGACAAAGTTGGCCGCGGATACTTTACATACTTTACCTGCTTTATGGTGTCTACACCTGATAATGGTTGCAACTATTGGTTGTCTATGTTGAACGGTAAGTACATCAGCAATATTATTGATTATACAGGTCATGAGGTGCATGGCTTGAGTCGTAACACCTTTAATTGTATTTTACCTACAATATAAGGTGTTAAAACGTGGGAGCATTGTGCTTATCGTTACGAACAACTTTTACTATGGAATGAACCCTGAAATCGCGAAAGAAATGTGAGCTGTTCCATACATTTTATTGAGTTACGTGTGCATAAATGTATGGAACAGCTCATAATTTTTTAACATATATTGCATATTTCGGCATACGTCTTATTCAAAACTTTCCTAACAAAGGACCCAATTAATTGTGAATGTCATATCTCTCAACGCGCAGCCTTGATAAAAGCTCCTTAATTTGCTTTCATAAAATTTCCCAAAAGTTAAGGTAACAACTCCGAGGGGACTAATAAAATACTTTCAGCGTATTTAATTATTCCCAACGACAAAAGTACACGTTTTTTTCGGCAAAGTTTATAAAGACATGTTTTCACTCTCTCCCCGTCGGGTGATTCAATTTCGAAATATCTTCTAAACATAACACTTAGCTACGAAAAAAATTATAAAAAGCTCGTCGGCCCTAAAATGGTGGGAGTCGAGGCCGATTCAAGTGCTCTTATTTGTTATTCAGATGTAGCAGTTGAAAGCGCGCTATCATATGCCTGTCGTCAACTTTTAGGCGAATAGGCTCATCTGCGTGCCGCCCCAATATCGTGCAACCCACTAATAACCTTTTCATCCACCTTCTGAATAGAAACCTAAACTCAGTGATGAGTTTTGTTCATGTTTCATACTTTTTCGCAAAAATCTGCGGGGTTCAGAGTAATTTTGTAGACAAAGTTCTAGGATTGATAAGCAGTTTATACGCAATTTTGTTCTTTTGTAAAAGAAGGTAACTTGATAACCTAAAAGTTCATTAGATACCTATTCACTGAGCGAAAATGAAGATATATAAGGGTTAAAAATTAACTCTAAGAATTTCGTGGGAGCATTGTACTAATCGTTACGAACAACTTTTACTATGAGATGAACCCTGAAATCGCGAAAATAATATGAGCTGCTCCATACATTTTATTAAGTTACGTAAGCATAAATGTATGGAATAGCTCATATTTTTTCGCGAATTATTTTTTTAAAACATTATATTATAAAAGATATTTTGGTACTCATCGAGAAGATCCTGAACTCAATTACCACTTCAAAAAAACACTTACTTATCTAAGGCATAACTTTGGTGACAAAACTCTACAGTAGACGCCTTACGTAAGTCAAATGAGGCATAAGAGAAACTTTTGTGAAAATACTCCTTCACATAAAATACCTACCTATTTGCTAAAACATGTGAGTGCCGTGTGTGTACACTTTGTGTTTTCCAGACAGCAATTGCTTCTTTGTCCCACTTTAAAGAGTTTCCATTCAAATCATCCAACACACTGTTATTTTCTCTGAGCGCTGACAGGGTTAACTCCAAAGCGGTTCTTTTGGTCGGGTGATAAAAAGAGCGAAGTGATTACGATACGTTTACAAAGATTCCCATTTCAAAAGCGATGATAACTTGACAAATGGACTGTTATTAGTATAATAAAAATCTATTTCACTTAATATCATTATAATTGGGTTATATCAGTCCATTAGGCGAATGAAAAGAAAATTGAATTGCTAAATAACGAGACTCATGAAAATCTACGTCTATAGAACGACGACATTAAAAGAGTGTGGTTGATTAATTTGTTAATGCAATTACATTACAATTATTGCGGTTAAAATTGGAAATGTGACGTCACATTTCTAATTTGTCCTTGCAGCATTCATATGAACCTATTACTAATGCATGACTTTCTAGTCTGTATTGATTCGACTATATTTAGATGGGAAGGTTTCTTGTAATGTATCAACTGTGTTAATGACGTTAGTTTTGACCTTTACATCACGTTTAGTTCGGTTTCCCCTATGGGAGTGGGTTCGTCGTAGGATTGGTCTTTATCGAATTATCATCATGCTTACTGACGAGAATAGACGCCTAGTCGGCTAGTTCTGCCCGGAAAATCTGCCCAGATATCTAATAACACGGCCGAAAACTTTAGTCAAAAGTCTGTCAACTTCGTCTTCATTCTTCGCTAATCCAGCTCTTAGAACAAATTGCTTCGTTCCCGCTACGCTTAGAAATAACCATTTCCGTTAATGTAAACGTGAAACTAATTTGTTCAGTTTTATAAAATGTTTATTGTTCTGAAGGAGATTCTTTTTAATTCCTTTGCGGCTTTGAGAGTAGGACTTACCTTTGTGAAAAATTAAATCCCTGCCCAGTCCCCGGTGCGGCTCATCTGACTGCTTTTAGAAGGTAACTGTTATCATTATTTTCACTTAACAAATGGCATGATTAATAAAGTTCTTGACTTTGATCATGTATTATTGATCGAAGGTTCTTGACAGATTTTATTAAAGGCAGCTTCTACTTACCTACCTACTACTATGATTTTCTCATTCCTAAGTGGTAGCAACTACACTATAACTTATTCATTTTGAGAAATAAGTGATTGATTATTGATGGGCCTCAATAGTATCGGAAAGTTACTCACACATGACACGTGATAGATCGAATACTATATTACAAAATGAAGAGGCGCTCACTTCGCCCGTGGACACACTATTGATTTCTTTTATAAAGGCTACTAAAATAGTAAAACGTTCGAACATTTCGCAGAATCACTCTGTTTCCATTTCACTGTGATCGAAAAGGTAGAGTGTAAAATTAAATGTTTATTCTGGCGGCGTCGAGCGGCGCGATAAGGGTTTATAGAAATAAAACGTATTTTTACATTTAGATCATTCGATGACTCTTTATTTACACAGTGATGATTCGGGTGAGACGTTTAATACAACCAAACGTACAGATCACAGGAAAGTAATGTACTAATTATTACGAAGCTTATAATAAACTTGACATTATAACTAACATTCTAGATAAACTTGTACGATCTCGGCCCGTCACCGCAGACAGCCGCGCCAGGCGGAGCCTCCCACTGACGGGGTCACAATAATGTATCGCAACCATTTCAAAATGTAATAAAATTTAGAATACCAACGATTACCTAAATGTATTTAAAATTTAAGAAACAATATGTACAACGTTAGACAACAATTTGGTGACACCCGTAACAAAATCTTTAATTCTATGCAGTCAAATCTTTCTAAGGCCGAATGCGTGATGTTAGTAATATTATTATAATCAACAAAGGTTCTGACATATAGAGAAAGATGAATAACACATATTATTTATATTCTTTAACAACAAATTGATAACGCATTCATTATTATAACAATCAAAATAAATTGCATTATTTTCACCTATCTAATTTTGAGACTGTGTTGTGTTCCAACATAATGAGATAATAGTGCGACATAGGTACATCTCGGTAATAATAAATAAAGTAACATTTCTTTTACGTAACATCATTCCGCAGTAATAGCGAACTTCAGACACAGCGATGCTATTTGGATGGATCTTTCTTTTAAGTTGCGGAAATAAAACTGGACTGATTTTTGAACACACGCCAAAAAGACTTTCGGGAACAACCATTCTACTCGAGCTCGGCTTGCATGTGGACGTACCTATGTACCAACTGAAAACCTGTAATATCTTTATTAATTCAAATAACATTTTGTCTTAACATTCACAGTTCACGTCTATTGCACTTACCGGACCAAATACACGAAATAAAATAAAAACTCGATACCATAAAGGATCTATTCCTAGAGTCCTAGATTTGTCTTCATTTAATCTACTTATAAATGTAAATGACTTGGCAGTGCTGTAATCATAATACTAATTGTCTGTATGGTAACATGACGGATTTGTTTTTGAATTAATTTATCGATTTGACTAGATAAATAATAATTGGATAACTTACTTACATTCTAATGTTTGTTTGACTAGTTTTCCTCGTAATTATTATAATTAAATAAAGACAGCTTCTACGTGTTTCTGTCGTGTTTGTCAAGTTACTTATTAAGCTAAAGGCGGTGAAATTAACAGACTGATAATGCATATGTTGTAAATATATAATGTATGTATTGTTCCTAACATGACTTTGGCATCCATTATCACTGGAGTTGAGCCGCACGATTAATATAACATTGATCAAATATCTTAGATACTTATAATTTCAAAAATGTTTTCTATTCAGATTTCATCATTAACGTTTTATTGTGATATGTAAAACATAATGCTACATTTTATTGGAAGTGTACACTGAAACATGTATTTATAAAATTTACAAGGTACATTATAGAGGTATTAGATCCAGACGTATAAAGAAGTATATTTTAAAGGGGAACATGTTTTTTTTAAGGTTTCTTTTTTATTTTTATATTGTTTAACATTCTATATCAAATCATAGACAGACGGTACATACATCAAAGTCTTCGATTTCGGGGATATAACTGTGATCTTATAATTTCATTTTTAACATTACCTTCATTTTATTATACACTGAGCAACGATCAATTACATTCAACTATTTAATAACAAGTTTATTCACATCTATGTTGTGTCTCGTAAACCGTGCACACTATGTAGAATCCTACACATAACTTAAAACGAAACAATGCGCACCGTATGGTACAATATATAGTAGTAATTGATTAGCTAGGTAAGTTCTGCGCGACCGTTCCTCCGACGCGAATGTACGTACTTAGTCCAGTTAACTAACAATATAAGAACACTTTTATTTCTTATCAATATAAAAGAAATTCACTACGGCGCCATGAGAGTTCTATTCAACATGAAATTCTGCTATTAATCTAATATTTCTATCGAAGATTGCCTTGCGATCAGATGTGTTCGTCCTGTACATCTGCCGAGAGAGAAAAAGATCATTTAGTTAACAATGTATATATCTTCCCTTTATATGTACTATATCGTAAACACAGCATCAACTGTTATATTAATGTTAATGTGCATTCACTGAAAGCGAACTCCTGAAAGAAAGTGCTAAACTGCATTTACGAAATCATACATATAGACTGATGATATACAAATATCCATTACCCATAAATGTTCAAATCTACACATTACCTAGCAGGTACATAAAATATATAAGCTTGTAAAGAAAAGCAAATAAAAGAAACATCAAAGCGATATTAGAATATATTTTCATTGTAGCAATAAGTTTCAAGGAGTTAAAATATCGGAAACAACTTTGGTGAGGTCAAGAATGATGGAAGAAAAGATTGTTCAAGGTGAGTTGGAAATGTTCTTAAGATTTCATTATCTTACCACAACTAAAACAAGAAATGGAGATGGGACCATAACGGATAAACTAAAATTTCCCTCTTTTGATTCAATGATGCCATTTGAATACAATTTCAGCTTTCTTTTCCCAGACACTTTTTTACCGCAATATATTCAGATAAACACAAATATAAGCGCAATTTACATAAAATAAAACAACCATATCAAACATTCATGCAAGGAAATCTCGTTAGTCAGCCTTTACCAACACCTACCATCATTTACCTACTATATACATATTTAATACCTAATGTTACACATTAAACTCAGATACGGCAATATAAATCAATGGAGTGCTGTGTGTAAATCATTATGTGTTGAATAGAGGTGTACTCCAGAAGGTTAGAAGGGTATTAAATATTCGTGAAAGTATAATTTGTTGTTAGAATCGGTTAGTGCTCAATATCGCTACTAGGAACTGGACGTTTATAAAGCACAAACAAGCACCAAGTATAGAGGGCCGGAGGGCCGGAGTGCGGTGTGGTGTGGGTGACATGCATCTCTGGGGTGACAACAGGGGAACTACGGGCTCGGACAACATCTTCAAACTACTTACGTAACTACTGGGAGCTGGGGTCACACTGGCTCACAACATACCTATGTACACATCGAGCTCCTCGGTTACTCTTCCTGTAAATGGTCTTTTTCTCCCCATTACAGACTATCGTGTGTCCTAATCGTTTCTTCGTTACAATTCAACCGAACAAAGTGTTATTTTAAACATTAAATAAAATTAACAAGTGCATCATAACGAGATTTGACTGCATGAATTCCAAAAGCTACGCGTTAAAGTTATGCAATAAAATTTGAATATGAGAACAAAATGTAAAATGGACATTTTTTATACTTATTCTCTAATAAACCAACTATAAACTTTTACATAAAGAAATGTCATCTGTCAACGTTAATATGAGGCTAAAGCTATCTAAATATTTGTGCCAATAAAATAGAAACGTGTCAATTTGAAGAAATTCGTGTTAGTTATCATGTTTTTTTTTAATATTTGAAAATGCATAAAGAACAATCGTTGTAGCGATACTTAATTCTATAGGTTCTCGTCTGTAGAGACGCAAATTAACAATAGTAACTAATAACCTAATGGATTTTAGAGAGTAACATCTACAAATCGTAACGTACAATTGAGTATGTAGAAACAATTTATGAGTAGATCTCATAATGCTAAGAGTACCACTAAGTCAGTCTAGTAGGAATAGTAAATAGGTTGTTTAGATGTAAAGACACGTGCAATCGTAATAGTACGTGTGAGGTAGAGTAGCTCAGGCCGCGGCCTGACTGACAGCGGGGAACGCAAACGCGTAAAAAACTTTTACTAAGTCATGTCTTGTGATATTTATAAGATATTTTTTTTAAGGTAACCTTAACACTTAATAAAATGTTTTAGACTCAAAATGATTTTCTTTTCAGACAGACCGCGGCCTAATTCAGGGGTAAGTTCACGTTTCAAATATGTTCGCATATTTAAATGAAATTTCCAAGCGATTTTCAGTTGTCAGTCAAATTAATTACACTCATTGATGCGAACATATTTGCAATACTGGTGTTTGGACATAATGTTGGGCATAATTATTGGAATAATATCCTTATCAAGATAAACATTAAATTGCAATAACAATGCATCAATAGTCGCACATTACGTTAGGAATGCTCAATCACTGACACGAGCTTACGTCACATCCGTTATAAATGGAGCTGTTCTGATTTAATGACGCTCACAATTAACTTTAAATCAATATTTTACTACAAATTATCCATAATCGTTTGTAAGCGACTACGGCGTGTGACTAAGCGGAGATATGGACACACTGGTTTTTCAGCCTGACAGGGGATTAAAATAGGTACCTAATCGTAAGATAGGTAATTACTTAATTAGTCTCACAGGTGGTAGGTATAAAACAAGATCGTAATCAACATAAATTCTAATCGGACACAAAGATTACAAAGGTAACAAGAATATCAAAGGAAGGATTTTGAGATTCACAGACTGTCATTTCAGTGGTGAGCATTATTAGGTAGTGCAGGAGAATTGTCGGAGAGCCAGCAGAGGCTCAACTCGTGTTACCGAAGCATATTAATTAAACACGAGAGCGGTGCGGGCGAGTCACTGGCTCGAGCCAGCTCGCCTAATGACCAGCCCAGGCGTGGGTAATGAGGGTCGAGTGTGATTCCACCGGTGATTGACTAATCTCACCGCCATTCGATTGTCTATCCTTCACTAAAGAGAGCAATGAAATGAAATTTGAAATGGAATTGAATTATAGATTCAAATTATTACTTTCAGCAGACGTGTAGTTTAATAGGCCAGCTTTATAGGCCGTTAAAAAACTTATAGTTCATTAGTGGAGATCACGGTCTAAGTGTGTATGAAACGTTAAGGGATCGGGGGGTAGGGTGTGCTCTGGTTTATTTTAATTGAGTAATCAGGATAAACCTTATAATAATATTCTAGTTTATCAAAAATAACGAACACTAGAAAATAGGTACAGGTACAAGTTTGTTATTAACATCGTGTTTTTTCTGTTATATAAGAGGGCTGAAACAAATGTGAGATTTGAAATCATTAGAACAGAGTGGTGTTAAGAGAGCTTTGAGTTTAAGTCGCGGTAAGGTGGGGTGTCAGGGGTCAGTTAGAGGTAGCTCTCAGAGAAGTCAAGGTCAGAGACGGAGGCGCGCGAGGAGCGCGTGTAGTTGGTGGAGGTGCCGTAGTCGGAGGTGGCGGTGGCGAGGTCGGCCAACACGCCGCCCGTACCTTGCGTCACGCCGGCCGCCGCCGCCTCACGCTCCGCCAGCTTCTGTTTCAGGACCCGGATCCGCTCCTCCTTCTGCAATTACACTTTTAGACAGATACATAAAGAGAGACAGAGTAAGGTGTGTCCCTCCTTACTCTGTCTTTCTCAACTCCTTCTTTTATGTTGGAACTTGGAACTCGCTAAAACTTATCTTACTGTGCAAGAGCTGTAATTGTGCAACACGGTAAACAATTCTGCTGGAAACCGTTTAAGTTTGTTGGAGCAAATTAAATGCTATACAACTTTGACTTTAAGTTTGTATTTGGAAACAGCAGCAGATGCTGTGCGTCTTTTGGTTCGCATGGCTATCTGATTACCTAAAATGGCTTTAGTCGCTCTATGAAAATTTTAGATAAGAATTAAAAATATATTAACTTTAGTTGCTTAATTATTGTGCATGCTGTGGTCTCCCATAAGTGCAGGAGTTGACATAATTTATAAGTATTTGCTTTATAGGCTTTTCCTTAAAAGTATCATGTATTGTGTGTTTGTTTTGTTGGGGATCCTAAATAAAATAAATAAATAGTGTATATTACATTTTTATTTTGTTCACTATGTACTGCACTTATTTAAGTTTGCCGTTGTATAGATAACCCAAGACATCAAGGTTTTTTTATATCAATAGAACGAAGGTATTAATTTATCTATTCTATTGGTAGCAAAAAATACCGGTAAGTAGGTTTTACGAATATTTTGTTCAAAGCGGTTGAAGCCTATCGATGACATACCTGTTAATTCACAAGCTTATTAAAAGTACAGCAAAATATTAAAAGTTCAACGTTCGATAAAAATTTGATCGCGATAGTAGATTATTTTCTGTCTCCTCTGTATTAGAAAATAGATGAATAATTAATAAATTAATTAGCTTCTGTTTACGTAAATAACCAGCGAGTCATCATCGATTAATCAATTTAATCATAATAATAATGCCACGAGATTAGAAGTTAAGTGATAAAAATAGTTGGAATTCCTAATCACTAATCATTTATGACGTAGTATTTTGGTATAATTAAATAATAATGGTGAAAACCGAATTATTATCAAAATATTGTGGAGAAAAAAACATAGTCAATAAATACTTGAGCCATGATTATCCTCACTATGGATAAAAAAAGGTAAAATTGGCACTAAAGACCCACAAGAGATACAAGTGACGCTTAGTTTGTAGCTTACAGCATATTATGTAACATTATGTATGTAATTTTATTTTTTGATTAATAAACTTTATTAATATATTTTTTTATCCTATGATAATTCTTATTATATTATTATTTGTTTTGTTTATAAACGAATACTAGCTGCTGCCAGTGGCTTCGCTCGCTTATTCCAAGGGTACGTACTACTGGAATAAAAAGTTCTAATCCTATGTGTTAATCCAGGTCATAAACTACTTCTGTTCCGAGTTTCATCCAGATCCGTTCGCCGTTCGAGTGTGAGGGACGGACAAACATACAAACTCACAAACGCACACACTCACTCACAAACTTTCACCTTTATAATATTAGTGTGATTATCAGCAGCAAGTGGTCGCGCAGCAGGAGCTGGTGCAGGCCGGTGCGCGCACTGGTCACGAGCCATGCGCGTCGACCAGATTATATTATTATATGTTTACATACACTAAGTACAACTTGTCATAGTAAATGATCAGATCCTGAAACCATATTCAATCTGACATTATTGGCTTCAAAGAGCTGTCTCAGTACTCTTTAGAACTCCCTAAGGTTATGAACATCCTAGACAAAGACATTCCTTAAAACAAGGCAACGCAATATGAATATTCATGTATCGACGAACAGTTATTGATGGAATGAAATTCGAACAAATGATGTTTAAACTGTTTGTTGTAAACCAGTAGCAGTTAATTTAAACCAATTGGAACTATCAAAGATTTATTTGATAATAATCTCACCAATTAGTTTTCAGTAGGTTTGTTTGGAAGGGGCTGTGTAGTGATGTTATATGTAGATCAATAAATTATAGGTGAATCAATTTATGAACGGTTCTATTGCGCGCGTACTTAATATATGCAGTCAATCTTTATATACCTATAGTAGGAAACTGTGACTGATTGACTGAAAACCATTGAATGGATTGAGCTAAAACTTGGCATACAGATAGTTATAATGACATAGGCATCCGCTAGAAGTATATTTAAGAATTGAACCCCTGCCGGGGTGAAACGGGTGTTCTAAATTTGTATGTAGAAATAATATAAGGTACAGTCACGAGCACCAATATGTATACCTACACCTAGCAATTTTCAGAACCGGATTCTCGTAAAATAACTATTTCAACTTTGAGATACGACATGTATGGTAAACCTATGGATTCGAAAATGCAATGTGTGTGATAACATACCAATTCATTCAATAATTAAGCAGAAAACTGCTTATGAAATTAGCTAAGTATATACTAGTTTTGCTCGTGACTGTATACATGGTTGTTGTTTTAGTATATTGTGTATCCAATGACTTCAACGCGAACGAAGTCACTGAACTAAAACTCAAACTCAAAGCTTTTATTTCAAATAAACCAATTACAGGCACTTTTGAATTGTCAAAGGGTCGGTCAGTTAGAAAAATGAAGCCAGCCATAACACAAAGTTACAGCTAATTCTATCGTTAGTAACAGCTACATAATATTAAATCTGAATCCCATGCGTTTACGAGCACCCTATAAAAGAGTTATAGAACCTCGTTTTATAACAAAAACAGTATTTCAAAAAATCCACTATTTGTTCGTATTGGGCGAGGTATTGTGTGGTTGCCAATCAGTCCTGTTTTCCTTTCGTACTTTCATGAATACGCATCACTTTTTGTTCTTTATCTCACGAACGTGATGTAGGGAACAGTATAGCAACAGAAGCATTACACACAGGCACACGTAAACTTGGAAAACAACATGTATTGTGAGCTTTAGGCGCCTCCGTGGCTTATAAAAACTACAAGAATATTTATACAGTTAGTAGAAGGGTGCTTTATTTAACAGTGGATGTGTCGTAGTGCCTTCAAACGAGATGAATTAAACATGAAAGTGAAACATCTTTAGATGCCAGAGATAAAGCGGAGTAAATACTTTTTTTGGAGGAAGTGTCAAGATTAAGCCTTTTCCTCAGACAGGAATCTCTCGTTTTGAATAATGAGTTTGCGAAAGTAATCCATTATGGATAGGGAGGGTGTTAAACGGAGAGTTGACTAGTAGAAGATGTTGCTTATCGTTTAGCTAAATTGCAAAGTAGGCAGATTAATTCGGATAATGAAGTATTTATTGTTCACTAGCCTACTGCCGCGGCTTCACACTCGTCATTATTATTTTTTTAAATTTCATGTTTGTTGTTCAAACCTGGTTCTCCAATTACGAACACAACAAAAAAATTATCAGCCAATCACTGATCTCTCACGTGATGATTTCTTGCCCGTTCTTCTCCATAGGTACCTACTGCTTTGGAATGGGCAACTAGCTTCATCTTGCTGACTGACCGACCCCTTGACAATTCAAAATTGTCTGTAATTGGTTTATTTGAAATAAATGCGTCGAGTTTGAGTTAGATGCTCCGTCATACATACGACAATTGTTTCTTATATAAATAGATAACACGCCTACTATAATGCTAAAAAGTCCGATTGTAATCAGACAATGAAGGTAAATCAAAGATGACTAACATAAATAAGCTGACGTACCTAGCGTATCATGTGACAGAAATATGAACGTATAGATAAGATAAACGTAGGAGGGGTGCATGATGTGGATACGACGCCGATGCCATTGTAACGTACCTACTGATTTGATTCATACCTATAGGCAATTGGGATTTTCCGAAACTAAACTCTTGAGCATGATCTACGAACAATCGGAGTTTATATATGCAAACGGAATGGCTGGCCACGGCTAAGTCATAATATCCTACGACATTTCACACAACGCCATATACATAGTCCCAAGCTAAGCAACCTAATGCTTGTGTTATGGTAACGAGATGGCTGATAAACTACTTATATATATATTTTTTTTAAAACATACATCCCGACTAAGTGCCAATTTCACCTCGGAACTGAATGCGATCGGTGCATTTATTACGTTTAAGAGTTGCTAGTGTCAATCTGTTAATATTCCTCAGAAAATAACAACATTGAAACACCTTAACAGAGGTTTATGAGCTGATAGCATTCACTATCATTGGTGGAATTCACCCTAAATCCTAAGTAGTTACTTTAGTAGAGACAAAAATAATATGTGAGTAAAACCCATCAGTCCATATTTTTATATTTCCATTTACCTAATATAAAATTCTGTCAATAGTTAGTAATGGACATGAGCCCCGTCCCAGTAAAGCCGATTGACAGGGTTTCATACTTACGCAGGATTTTATTTCCCGTGCCTGTCAAGGCGAGACCCACATTATTTATGAACGACATTGTGAAGACTCCATTCCGTGATTGCACGCGAGTCGTACATAACAGGTACAACTATGTAGCTAGTATGTACAGACCTGCATTATGCATAAATGTATGTTTGCAAATGCACTCCGACCAAAGCGGTTTGGAAATATGAATATTGTTGGGATGTACTTGGCAAAAATGTTGAAACGGTAACTACAGATGAAGTGTTAAGCTTCAATATTTGATTTAGAAACCCGACTTGTTTTTGGTGGAAGCCATCATCATCTACCTAGCCTTTTCCCAACTATGTTAGGGTCGGCTTCCAGTCTAACCGGATGCAGCTGAATACCAGTATTTTACATGGAGCGACTGCCTATCTGACCTCCACAACCCAGTAACTGGGCTATACAATACCCCTTGGTAAGACTGGCTGTCAGATTTTCGGGCTTCTGACGACCCGTAATGACTGTCTAAGTCGGAAACCATTCATATATCACTACATAGCATAAAACAAAGACGCTTTCTCTGTCCCTATATCCCTATGTATGCTTAAATCTTCAAAACTACGCAACGGACTTTGATGCGGTTTTTTTTAATAGATAGAGTGATTCAAGAGGAAGGTTTATGTGTATAATTTGTCGACATATTATGCGGGCGAACCCGCGGGCGGAAGCTAGTATTGTATAAAATTCTTTAAAACTACGAAAAATACTTCCATGAGCGATAACATTGTTCTACATAGACAGGATTATAGTGATTTTGGTTCAAAAACATCTTGTTTGTTGAATTCAACTGTGGCGAGTGAACCGAAAGTAATTGAAACATTATTCATCGCTTAGAACTACGAGTACCTACCTACCTATCTAATGTGTATCTGATACGAGCCCGTTTCTCTTTCAATTTACTTTGGAAAATAGAAAGGAGATTGGAAAATATGCCCTAGATTTTCGAAATTAGGTTTTAATTAGAATACATTTTATAATCGTAGAACAGTCGCCAGCGCATCAAGCTACCACAATCTGTCAAATTTCTTTGATAGATTTTTAACTTTAAAGCAAAATAGTTAGGTTCATTTTCAATCGGTAATGTTTGACAGTTTGTGGTAACTTGATGTGTTGGCGACTGTACATTATAGGAGCCTCAACGATTGCTTGGGCATTCAGCTCTGCAGCCAAAGTAGACTTGCTAACCATTTCACTGGGATATGTACAGTGATCTAAATCATACATAGATAAATTAAATTATTCGGCCACATTTCATAGACGTGACGGTTGTCGTTCGGCTTTAAAGTTATGAGTATAAGGGCGGATTTTAACAATGAAACTGAACGCGATCAGCTCTTATAGATCGCAGTCAGGAGCTGTCAGTGTCAATACTTTCTGTAGATTATATAAGGTGTTAAAAAATTAACTTTAAGAATTTCGTGGGAGTATTGTACTCATCGTTACGAACAACTTTTACTCTGGGATGAACCCTGAAATCGCGAAAAAAATATGAGCTGTTCCATACATTTATGCACACGTAACTTAATAAAATGTATGGAACAACTCATTTTTTTTTTGCGATTTCAGGGTTCATCCCAGAGTAAAAGTTGTTCGTAACGATGAGTACAATACTCCCACGAAATTCTTAAAGTTAATTTTTTAACACCTTATAGACACTGACAGCTCTTGACCGCTACAGAATTAAAAAAAAAAAAAAAAAAAAATTGTATCTCGGTCATGAGACCGATAGATACTAATTGTCAAAGGTTTTAATGTATCTGAATACGAGGTTTTTTAGCTGCTTTGCAGGGGTGTATTTAATGACTTTTTAGTTTCTTTTTTAGAAATCTGCGTTTTGTTTGTGCAGAATAAACATTTTTTCTTTCTTATTTAGATTTGCTGATCGCTTTCAGTTTCATTGGTGAAATTCGCACGAAGACATTGATTTTTCCATGATTTGATAGGTACAGTCGATCTTGTAATGAATGCTACGATAACTAATTAATCGATGGTTAATTCAATTTAATCCTACTACTATTATAAAGGCGAAAGTTTGTAAGTATGGATGTATGGATGTTTGTTACTCTTTCACGTAAAAACTACTGTATAGATTTGGATGAAATTTGACACAGAGATGGTTTATATCCTGGATTAACACATAGGATATTTTTTATCCCGGTAGAACATTCCTGTGGGATAATTTCCGACCTCCACGCGAGCGAAGCCGCGGGCAGAAGCTAGTCCTTTATAACTCGTGACAACTCGGGCGAAGTAGTGTAGTATAATTTAGTGTATGTATACCTGCGCGATGAGCTTCTGCAATTCTTCGTTTTCTTTGACTAGTTCCCGGTAGCGCTCCTCGTCTGCGGGGGCGGAGCCCGAGCCCGAGCCCCGGCCGCTCTCCGCACGCTCCGTCGGATGACGGATCACTTCGATCACCTGCATTACCATATAAACTCTTATTTCACGCTTGCGTTATCACGCCATGCGATCGTAAGTGCATCTGAAGCGACATAGACTACATTACCTACTGTTAGGTAAAATGAAATGAATGAATGAATTTAAAGGTAAACCACAGATAATGCAATTAATTATAATAATAATAATAATAATAATTGTGTTTTATTTCAGGCAAAAGATTCCCATATACAATAATAATAATAAAAGTTGATAAACTTGAATCGATTGACTAGATCCAAGATTAATCAACTAAGACCAAATCAGAATAAAAATTAAAATTAAAATAAATTAGAATAAAATTAAAATAAATTAGAATAAAATTAAAATCAAAACAGTTACATACAAACAAACAATTATGTAGGTTATATCTCTAAGGATTATGAAAATCACAAAAAAAAATACAAGTACAATTTTATAACAGAAAAATGCGTATGACTAGGACTAGGTATATCTAATTACTAAGCTTAATAAAGGATTAATAAAGTAGGTAATGTGGCCTAATTAACACTTAATTATTAAATCCATAATCATATGAAAGGCTTTAAGTAATACAAGCATGATGTGCGTCATGTGGTAAAAATAAATCATAAATCATTTGTTAAAAGATAAAACAAGATTATTGTTTTTCCCAACGCCGTATTATTAATGATATCAAATAAATACTACGAATAATGTGCATCGAACCAGGTGGTCGAGATAATAATTAGATATCGTACGTTATTTCCGATTGAATGGGTATGCACGAAGATTGATTGTAACGGTAATATCCTTTTGATCGGTATTACTCTGTTAACTTTATGTACGATTGAACATTTAGCACGATTTAGATACAGGGATAGGTACTATCAAAGACTCGACAGATAAACGGAATTAGTTTAGTATAGAATGCTAAGCGTGCGTTTACCAATTACGCTAGATCGATAAAAAGTTGCTTTTTCGAAGCGATCTATAGAAATATTGCTTAGCTATTAAAAAGAAACCCTGTATATTTATACGAACTCGTAACTTTTGAATTCTTTCGGGGTCTATCGGCCTGTAATGTGAATATAGTGCTGTTAGAGGCAACTTTAATATCCCACAAAGACATTTTTCTATTTAAACTGTGACTTAACAATACCGATTATCATGTTAAATCGTGTGGAAGTATCTCAAAGGTAGGCTGGCATTAATTTAAGTAAGGGAGCCCAACTTCAACCATAAATCACATTTTGGTTTATATTTTAACGACTGAATCAATTTGGCTTTTATAGTCGTAATCTGCGCTCTCAATTTTCAGAGGCCAAGACAAAACGTTCGTTTATGTAATAAATAAGCATCATTATCTGCCTCATAAAAGTTCTGAAGACTCATTTAGTTTTCTGTTTTTTAAGTCCTTTGGTTATTCACGATATGGTTGGGAAAAAGTTTCATTTTAATCTGTTGGACGAAGGCTTAGCATAATCAGCCTATAACGTTCCCACTGCTAGGAGTTAGGACACAGGTTTTCTCTCGGTGAGAGGGAGTAGGCTTGATCCAGCACGTGGGCCCAGTACATCGTGGATAGTCAAATGTCTTCTAATTTCTGGTTCTAGCACATTTACTAGGTATCATTACAATGTTTTCCTTCACCGTTTTGAGAGCAGTGGTGATGAAATAATCTACACAAAATAAAGAGCCGGTCTAGGTTTGAACCTATGACCTACAAAGGTTTATTCAGTTGATATTATACTACTTTATTGTGGATGGTTTTTGGAATAGTAAACATTGTGCGATACGCTTTTCCAATAGCTGGCACAGTAAGTACGTCTTGGAAGCTGGGATCTTTATAATTAAATAGGTCACTGTAAATTAGGTCAAATGTAATATTAAAGAACCAATTATCTCTAGCGAGCTCCTGAGCAAGATAATATTTGTTGTAACATTATACGCAGACATTTATTTTAATAGCAAAATGTTCAGTGTATTTATTCATGAAGGTACGTAACTTATTAAATTTAGTTTATGGCCATAAAAGTGACCATAGACCAAGTTTATGTTACTCGCGTGTTTATTTAGATTTTAGGTGTGACCGTGTGGTGTTTTGTATGCTGGAATCCTTTAGTAGTATTATAACTTTGTATGATTATTCCTTTAGTTTCTCTGTTTCATGCAAGTGATGGATAAACCTCTGTGTCTACGAATAAGCCTTAACTGGTTTTGATACGACTAAATGAACCTGTTACTATAATATAAAGTCGAAGAACTTGATTGACAAGCAAATTGACTATCAATCAGAACCGTCAGTTGTTGTCGATCATATGAAATGGCTTAAACACGCACAGCATATTGATGTAGTGTTACCCTGCTCAAAAATCAAGTTCTCTGACCGAACAATGTAAAAACATGGTACTATTTACAACTACATGGAATTTAATATACATTTCAACTCGCCTACATAAAAATGAAATTAAATAAAACGTCGTTGTTTTTCTCACCTTACTCACCTTAGGAATAAAAATCAGTGCCATGCTAAGGAAGCAGCAGAAGACGATGGCCAATGAGACGAAGGCGAAGGCTGCGTCCTGCTGGCTGGCGATGACCAGGGTCACAGGCGCCGTGATGAGGCACAGCACTACCACGTTGTAGATGCTCATACCGACGTAGCGCGAGTCGTTGATTTGCCGGACTTTTACTGAGCGCGTCTCGTAGGCAAGGAACAGCCCAAATACAAGGACAAGGCCTTTGTAACCATACATTACACCTGGAACAAAGATGTGGTTTTACAGGCAACTCTGTAATTGCTGGAAGTAAAAGAGATGTACAGACGCCAGCACATCAAGCTATCCCTAACTGTCAAATTTTCTCAATTAAAAATGAACCTAATGTCTTTGCAATAAAGTTGAAATACTATCAAAGAAATTTGACAGATTGTGGTAACTTGATGTGCTGGCCTCTGTACGTACAGTCGAACAATGAAAAGGTTAAGCGCCTGTAATGCCATGTTTACATGCCCAGCTTGGGACGCTTTTGAATTGGCTGTAACCGCTTTGGAGGAGTATTGTGCTAAGTATAAAACAGTGTGGCGAATTCAAAGATAAACTATTTCGAAAGCTCGTGTTGCTACGGAGAACATTCTTGAACTTTAAAACCCACTCTGGTCTGGGAATTAAAAACAGTTATTTTCTCTTAAGAGCTGCATTTGCGACTTTTGGTTCAATGAAGGAGTAACACGCACACCTTTAAGAAAAAGGTGACACTAAACAACATAACAAAGAGGACAGCTGTTATTAACGACTCATGAAAAACTTTTAAAATCCTCTCTTAAAGTTACCGTCACAAATGAGTCGCAGTGGACTTGTAAGGAGAATTATATAATGTAATTTACTGTATTCTGTACTTTAAATCACTTCGTATTAGAGCTCATCTTTTATAATTATTGTTGGTTACATTAAGGACGGGCTCAAAATTCAGTTGGTTTATTTTGTAATTAAAAGTTGGTATCAAATTAAATGGCTGACTCAAATAGGTATACTTTTTGATAAAATATGGAGCGAGCAACTAAGATGTTTCAGTAAAGGCTCTCGTAAATAGACGCGACGCGACACCGCAACGCGACTTTAGTAGAACGAATTCTATGAAAACTTTATGAAAATTGTTCTATGAGAATTGCGCCGCGGCGTCGCGTTGCGCCTGTCTGAGGGAGCCTTAAAGGTTATTGGAGACATATTTTTGTTTGCGCAGCGCCCATTTATATATTCTGGAGTAAGTGATGCGTGAAAATGAAACGTATCCGTTGTTGAAGTTAGAGAGGACACGTTCTACGCCAATACATAACATGTTTTACAAGCATGAATATCTTTCTCTTTTTATTTAAAATAATTGGATACATTTTAAAACGTTTGTCGACGTTAAATTTACATAAAACTGGTGATGCCAAAGGGTCAAACGTTTTCTCTCTGTTTACTCGTTAAAAGTCCTGTTTTTATGGCACATTAGGTCGTCATAGTATTAACATAACATTGCGTAACATGAGCATTCCATACCATTATCATAAAGCTTAGCTAACAGATTACGAGATTAGACAGATTGGTACATTGAGAGACTTGTTAATAATATTAGTGCGTTTGACGAAGCTCCTGTCATCCTCATTATGCATAATATATCTTCATTAACCCTTCGAATGTCGTTTGAACCCTATGGGTTCATAAGAAAAAATCTCTTGAAACGACAATAAATATAACCGTATAAATCGTTGAGCTCTTATAAGCAAACGGCTTCTAATAGGCGAAAGTAGGTTCCGCCAGGGTACCCCGCGAAATTCAAAACTGCATACGTTTTTTTGCAATTTACAAGTCAGTCTGCCTAGCCTTTTCCCAACTATGTTGGGGTCGGCCTCCTGTCTAACCAGCTGCAGCTGAATAACAGTATTTTGCATGGAGCGACTGCCTATCTGCAATTTGTAAGTCTTCGTAAATCTTCTAATTATGTTGATTAAATACAAGCAAGTACGTTTTTACACAATTATCATCATTATGATCATACAACTCTCTAAGTTATAATTGCCCTCAAATGTCATGATTTCATAAAATACTCATTCCGTAGGGTTATATGAACTTATAGGATTGTATCGGTGATTTATGATTACAGTTCTACGTATATAAATACGTACTTGCTACGTCCGCTAATTATATTTTGATCAACGTAGAACCTAATACTGAGCTACGGTTTCTTCATGTCGAAATAACTTTATTCGAATGGACATTTCAGTCTCGTTGTCATACAATAAAATAATAAGATGGCTATGGCCCTACGATTTACATAGGTTTTAAAGTGCTACAAAACTGGGGACGGTGTCCATACTTTTTTGAGCATTGTTCTTTAAAAAAACTTACAAAAAAATTCGCGGGCTACTCTGGCGCTCCCACCTTAAGGAACACACACGACAGTGCCCTAACAACCCCGCAACGCAAAGGTCTGCATTCCAAGCGCAACGCAACTTCATGTGCATTCAACGCAGAAACTAACTAGTAAATTATACGTTGCCGCTGCATCACACTGCTTTGTTCTAGCTTCTCATAATGGTACCAAGAACTGAACCGTTTGATCATATTTCTCGGTAAAGCATCAAAGGGAATACCTAATTGTGGTGGTATAACAAGCTTCCTTTCTAGATACGTAGTATTATTGATAAATAATCCCATCCTGGAAAATAAATATATATTTCGTGGAATTCACGATCCCTTTGGCAGGTAATCAGAACTCCTGATTCAGGAAATACCATTTTTTTTCATGAACATTTGCACAATCTGTACGCGCATCAAGTTATACCAAACTGTCAAATTTCTACAAGTGACTTCAAACCTTAAAACGTTGATAGTTAAGTTCAAAATCGATTGAGAAAATTTGACAGTTTGGGGTAACTTGATATGCTGGCGACTGTATGATTGTTCTAGTTCGTAATTTAATTTATATATGAAGTTAAATAATTACGTTAGCTTGATCGATGTTACTGGAATAGTAAATGTCCGGTCATCTAGATAACGTTATTGTACTTATAGTGTGTCGACCAATAACTACAAGTACCCAGCTGTCCTACACAATAACGATGCTCTCTGTATTGATCGTGTACAGACAATAATTAAGACCTGTCAATATGTTACTTGACAGGCATCGGTAGCATTATTGCAAACAACTGCTTCATACATTATGCTCCTATATGTCGTCTAAATATATGGGAACAGCAGATTTTTTTTTCGCGATTTCAGATTTTTTCCCGTAGTAAAAGTTGTTCATAATGATGAGTACAATGAACCCTAAAAATATTGCCATTGAATTCAATTTCACCCTGTATAACTTGTTAAATTGTCAATAGATAAGTAGTGTGAATTGTCTAATAACCCAGTTGTACCTAAAAATCCGTTATTTATTATATATTACTCGACTACCGAATTACTTAATTATTTTGAACATTTAAGTAGTCCGTCTTTAAGCGGGATTGTCCGAAAGGGTTACCGCTACCCCGGAACATAAAGGGCTACGGAAGGAACATGGATGGGTTTTAGTCAGTAAGAGTCTGACACGCCCTTCCGCTCCACCCAGAGCGGGAGCAGTCATTGGATGATTTCCCAGCCTTAAAAAAAAAAAAGTAGTACGTCTTCTACTTATTTATATAAAAGTTGTAAGAGCTGACGTAAAGCTACGTCCATTCTTGTTACAAAGTCTTTTACTCTTTCTTACAAATTAGTTGAGTAGCTACTTTGAAATGTACTCAAAAGAAAATAATGCTTCTTGGACATTACGCCAAAGAAATTTTTCTAGTTACCTCGAAATTTTATATTATTTTCAACTACATATTACCATAAGTGTAGATGGCAGCAGTATGCAGCTGTACGCCATAATATTTTTCTAAAAGGTTGTCTCATTTTTGATACAGATTGTATTTCCAGTTGTAGCAGTTTTTGGCGTATGTCCATGTCTCGTAGTACGAAACGCCACCGGACGTACACGCGCAGGAAGTCTACGAGTAGTTATCTAAGGAACATACGATCTAGATTCTAGAGTTGAAGTACCTATATGACTGTTAGTAATAAAGCTAGCTCAACATGGCGCTCGCGAGCAGATTTTCATCTGTTTCGAGTGATCATTCATGTGTTTATGATTTTTTCTTTTGCTAAAGTTGTGTTTTAATAGCTTTACATGTGTTCTTCGGCCATTCAGGTGACGTCAAAGTAAGTAAATAGCAGAGGAATTTATAAAAAAAACATAACGAAAACGTAATTTATCTAACAAGGTCCGGTGTAAATTAGGTTTACAGTTTTTCACAAATGTCTCTTGCTATTCCCTCGAAAGCCAAGCGCACATTACAGCGCAACTAATTTTCATAGAAAAAGCACCTGTGTGCGTTAGTTCATAGAAAATGTATGAAAGTGTAGGTAATGTAGCAGAAGTTCTCAGACTTAAAGCCACCATTCTAATCGAGTTAAACAACGAGTATTTTCAAAGTACTTAAAGTCACTTACCGAGCCACACAGTGTTATGTTTACTCTCGCAATGTTCGAGCTCGGGTCGTATGTGCACGTCGTCATCGTGGTGCCTCGGGGCCTCCAGCGGGAAGATCTCCACGCGTCGCTCTAGGGGGTCCCGCAGCTGCCACGCCGTGAGGAGTGCCACGTCCACCACCAGGAGGCCTCCGACCATTGTGTAGAGCTTCCACCCATGGATACGCTTTTTCTGTTAGAAGATATTTTTAGAAGTTAGTACAGTATAAAGGCCACTTTTGCCACATTTGCACCATAAATGACTTGACGCGTTTGACGCTAAACCAATTTAAAAGGTAGTTCTGTTTCTGGCAACTGTGAAGATTATACTAAAATATGTTAAGTGCACGCAGGCTCACAATGAAGTCAATTGCATTCCTTTACTATTAATAATGTTTGGTTACTACTACATAAACATATAGTTCGATGTAGGTATATTCAAAATCCTGCATGAGTGCATAAGCAAATATCATATTTACTTCAACATTCCAATCGAATGATAGCAATTCCGTTAGCGAAAAAGGAAAAAAACTCACGGATTCTATGAATAAAGTAAAATCAGAAGTCAACAATACAATATATTTAAAGGACGCAACGGGTGGGCGTCGTATCAGGTTCATGAAAATAAAAAATCCCGATATCTCGAAAAGCTTTTGCTCCGCATTTGCTTACAAGGGCCCGTCGGATGTGATCTCAATAAGTCCTATAGGAAAACTTCAGAGGACGCAATGAAGTGCGGAAACAAAAAACGCAAACATTCGATATGTAAAGTGACACAAGACGATCTAATTTCCATTGTATTGTATATTGGGGTTGAAAGGAGTTGCTTTTACATTCATGTCTGTCGGTACTGGATCTGTCTCAAGTTAAATGAATGTGCCGAACACTTATGCGACATTCCGGTAACGATTATGTAACATGACATTTAATGTATGTAAACGTTAATACCAAATGAGCTTTACAGACGTCTGTTTCCAATTCATTCTAATATACTAACACAAAAAAAAACTTTTTTTGTGTCGGTTAAGTGTGCAGAGAAATGTGAGGTATACACATAAGTAATGTGACAAGCGACATAAACTAGACACGATAAAGACAGTGATATAATATAATACAATTCTTTCCCTCTCAGTTGATATATTATTATGGCGCCTATTTACTGTACTCGTAAACGTTTGCGCGCTCCGTAAAAACAGCCACTTAAAATTCCTCTCAAAACCTACGCGGGGGATTGTACGGTAATATCAATTACCGAGTTGATTACCTTTGTTTCCACTTTAGGTTTAGTGGTGTGCCGATGTACTCTCCATACTTTAGTGAACATGGCACCGTATGCCATAGAGAAGCCGGTAGCGAGCAGCCAGGCGCGCGCGGCGCACAGTCCGGAGAAGTGTTGCGGCATCACCCAGCGGCCGTCCACGCCCAGCGCGATGGCCGCGCTCAGGCAGATACAGCAGCCGCATAACATTACCGTGTTGCACGCCGGGTGTGACCACTGAATCACCCTGCACACAATACTCTATGTTATAGGTACTGGAGCACACCTAAATCGAACAAAAATTACGACCCAATGTACCAACTTTAACGACTGCTGCATTGGTTTCACGTAATAAAACCAAAACAAAGTAAGCGCACAACGGGTACGGGATATCGACTTTGACGTTAAAACAGTATGATACTCTTGTTCTTTTTCCTCGTGTCATTTTATACTCTTCAATCTTGTTCTATTTTCATTTCCATCGAAGAGGAATGGTATAATTCAGAAAGGAATCAAATATAAACAAAAATAAAATAAAGATGGCGGTCCTCAACACTATCAGAGTTCCCCTTTGACTGTTCACTGCTTCAGATCATTTACATTCATCTCATCGCAAATTGCTCGTTTGGCATATAAAACTCCGCCGCCGGGATAAAACAACGACCGGCGAGCGTCGCAGCGAGAAGCGCGGTTTTATTTTAGCTACATTTGTTTTCGATAAATACGAGCTTAGATTTTGTAGTTTTCAGGATAGAAAATTGCTGAATAAATACGATTGAGTGGTTCTAAGTAAACTTTGCAAACAATATGGGATGTAAGCTATATTTTTAAGAATAACAAGTGACAATAAACACTTCTAAAAAAACAATATTCATTATTTTTGTGTATTAAAAATCAAGCTACGTTAATTTCAGTTGGACACGTTCCAAGCATTAAGTAAATTAAGTGGATTGTCTTAACAAGACCCTTGTCAATATCATGCACCACCCGATTTCAGCAGTAAGTTAAGGGTGGGGGCTGACAGTGACAAAGGCTCTTTAAACAAGATATATAGGGTTTCTTACCTCCTGTGTCTGTGCAAGATGTTGAAGACAATTAGTGCAATGGCGGCGAGGATCCCGGCGATGCAGAGCGCAGTCATGCACGCAAAAAGCGGCAGGGAGACCGTCCGTAACTCGTTAACTACCACGGTACGGTCGGGGGGCACCTTCCCACCTGCCCAAATTCAAACCCATTTCATGCTACAGTAAAACGTGTGTGACGCTCGTAAAGCACACATAAAACTATTAGCTATATACAGGAAACGAAAGAGACCGTACCTACGCGATATAATTGCTGCTATTTCTCTTTTATTGGTTATTTTTCTCTCGTTCTGTTAACGAAAGAATTTTTGCTGCTTTGACTTCTTATTACCAGTAACTCGGCTGTAATAAGTACTAAGTTTTTTTGCTTTGTTGTTTTGTGCGCGGTTTAATCGCTGAAATGTTGCAGACCCTCGTATTTAGAGGCCTGTATTTTTATGTTGAATTGTTGTTAAGATTTTTCAATGACACTATCAAAAAAATGTTCGTTTCGAGATACTGATACGTATCGTTTTGGCAATAACGAATTGTGTTTTTCTAAATATATTTTTTGGACACGTTCACTTTAAAGTCTGAATCCTTCTACAAAAACTTAGCTGTTAACGTTAATAAATAAAGATATTTAGAAAGTTTACAAACATCTGGTTGACCGTGACCGGTTTCTGCTCCAAAAACATTCATTTCTTGGTCAAAATGGTTTATCACAGCGTAAAACTTTTAAGACGGAATCATCCTAAATTATACTTAATGACTTAGTTATTAAGAAATATTATTCATTTACAGACAAAGCTTTGTCAATCTTCATTAGAATGTCGTACGTACCGACCCACCGCTCTCGTTCCAGCCACGTCAAGTTGTCGGCCTGCGTGTCATAGTAGCCGAGCTTCACGTAATGGTTGTCAGTCAGCTGCTCGATCTGAGTCAACGCTATGCGGTCGCCTTGGGACGAGAATGCCACCAGACCCTACGAAATGAACATAAAGTATATTGTATAAATAAACAACAATACCGCGGTAAGTCTCAGCATGTAATAAAAAGAAAACACCTTAACACTATGGATAGGCTAAGAACATGAAATTGAATTTGCTGGTCAGCTTTACGTTGTTGATCAAAATATGATTTACGACCGTAAAATATACATATGTATTTACAGAACTATGTTAGAATTGGCAAATGACATGATTTCATGAAATTGTTGTAGCATAATATGAACGAAGAAATGATTGTGATGATTATAACTCTGTTCATTCTTCGTCTTGTGGTGGCTGTATTAGTACGATTTTATAGTTATCCAATCATAGTTAGCACAATATGAAGTTTCTCATGAAACTTCTTAGATTCACAAATTATTTCGTTGCTCATTTAACTTTCACACGTCAACTTATAAAGTTTCAAACTTTGAATAGAACTACGAGAAACCTATACTATTTCAACGTCTTTTGGAGGTAAATGATAAGATCTAGTATGGAGTGTAAGATAATCTCGTTAAATTAAGTAATTTAACTTTACGAATTTGTGATCAGTTATTTCCACGTGTAATTTTAACATTTATCTGTTTATTCATAAGTGCTCTTAGAACTAGAGGATCAGTTTTCTAATTTACTAGATTTTTACGATTTCATCACTACATAGTATAAAGCAAAGTCGCTTCCGCTGTCCTAATGTCTGTATGTATATATGCTTAGATCTTTAAAACTACGCAACGGATTTTAAAGCAGTTTTTTTAATCGATAGAGTGATTCAAGAGGAAGGTTTAAATGTATAATAACATGCAAGTTCAGTCAACCACGCGGGCGAAGCCGCGGGCAGAAGCTAGTAGGTTAATAACCAAATATAAATCTACAAAACCAGAGCGAGGCAGAAGGGTTAGTATACAGTTAGTGAAAAGAACCTTTCGTAGTGGATTTATTATAAAATAAATCCGTTTATGATTTATTATGAAATAAATCCACTACAAACATTTCGACTCTATTGATGAATCGATGATAAATGCTTTACGATATGGTGTGCATAGCCCGTTACTGCGATGAAATTAATTTTATTATGGGGAAATGTCACTAGGATGCGGCATTACCTTAAAAATGTAATAAGTACTGAGTTCTACTGTTTACTAGGCAAAGTACAAACTTTTCTGCAACTCATTTGTAACATCGCGTGATTTAACTCAAGTTGTCATGATCAATGTTTTGTTGTTACAACTCTTGTTATAAAAATCCTTTGAAAACCGGTCGAAGTTTAATAACTGTACAGGAAATAACTTTTTTGTATTTTATTGTTCCATTAAATTGTTCTAAAATAACTTCGAGTTACGTCTCCATCGAAACTGAGGCTTAATTGTTTCAAAGGCGACGCCGACGTTAGATATTTCATTTCATTCTTATTCTTACGCGAAATTTCTAATAATAGAATATTTTGTCCGGCGTGTTTGTTATTCTATAAACAAGCGAATGCATCGCACGGGTTTCGACCTATCAAAACATCGAGATTTCTTTATTATATGTAAGTATTAATATTCATTTATTAGTACTATGCACATAATCCTTTTATTCTCTGTTCTATTATTATTGCTGTTGTGTGGTTGTTGTTCGGTTATTTTGTGTACTTCGTTGTTTTGATGGTCGCTAGCGCTACTGCTGAGCATGAGGTCCTGGTTCGATTTCCGGGTCGGGCAAAGTGTTATTGGGTTTTTCCATCTGAGATTTCTCAGTAGCAGCCCGAAGTTTGGGTTTGTGCCCGGTTGATGGCAATAGACTTGCCCCTATAACATGGGACTTTATAAAGTCCCATAGATGACAAACATAACTCGGGTAATGTGAGTCTGCTATATGTACACTTCTGCATAACCCTTCGAGGATTACAGGCTTGATGTTATGTTAGTTGTGTTGTATTCATGAATCCACTGTGAGCAATAAACATTTCTCTTGACCCGAAGGCTACACGAGTCAAGCTGAGAGCAAAAACTAGTCATAAATAAATTTTATAGCTTTAATTGCTGCTGTTTTATGCTATTGACGTTGCCGCAACGGGGATTAGTTACATTTTCAGACTTATTGTAATAATACGCTACTGAAACCATGTGATATTTGTGTATGTACTGGATATTTAAGCAAGTAATGGTAATAACAGTAATAATCTACGTAATCAGATTACGCTACGCTTGCAGGGGTTGGTCCGTGGTTGGACATATCGAGACTCCTCTGTGCCTCGGAAAAGCACGTTATGCCGTTGGTCCCGGCTGTCATTTGTGGATCTTTGACAAGCGTTACGGGTTGTCAGAAGCCCGAATGTCTGACAGCCGGTGTTACCAAGGGGCATTGTATTATCCAGTTACCGACTGGGTTGTGGAGGTCAGATAGGCAGTCGGTCCATGTAAAATACTAGTATTCAGCTGCATCCGGTTAGACTGGAAGCCGACCCCAACTTAGTAGTGAAAAGGCTAGGCAGGCAGATATTACTAGCCATATTTATAGCATAGACATACACAAGAAAGGATTTGAAAAAAAAAGAATGAGAAATATTTGTTTTTAAATTGGTTGCTCTGCTCTTAAGCTTTCCTTTTGTTTTTATCATGACAACTAGACTTTGAAACACTAACCGGGAAAAAAAACTAAACCTCAAAATACTGGTATGTTTTTTTTATATTTACAATATATGTGACACACTTTATTATTAAAGCTAGCAAGCTGTGTATAAAAGCGTTTATTATATTTTATATACCGACACACAACAAAGTCTTTTACTCGTTATAGTAGATTGCTTTTTCACATTAAATTATCTCTATGCCTATTCTAATAAAATGTTGATTTGTGTAAATAAAGGAGTATCTATCTCGCGATTTATATCGAGTTAACAAGCGATAGGGTACTTAAGATATAGTGCAGTAGATAGAGCAATACTTACCGATACACCGAGGAATGAAGTGGAGTTTATAGCCTCGTAAATGTCATCGGCAATCTTCTTGTTCGTGTATGTGAAGTTCTTCAAACTAAGTCCGCTTTTCTCCAGTTTCTCCATAGTTTTGTTGAAGGCTAAGGAAATACAAATAGGTTAATCTCTTCATCCAAGGATATGAGGATTATGTATTGTCCGTGTGTTTGAGTGTCGACCTTCTGTACATACTTATATAAGTGTGCGAGGAGATACAGCGCATAAATTTGGAATTATCTCAAAGAATCTTGGTGACAGTTGTGTGAATAGTGGCTTTGACTTAGTTTTACAAAGCTTGAGACCAAACTGGGTGGTTTACGAGGCGCGTTTCGTATTCCTATGTCATATTCAAGACTAAGTGCATTGTCGTTACCGCTAAAGCTATGTTTTCGAGTTACGCCAGGCACAGCTACGCTCGTAGCGCCGTAGCACGTAGCGCGTAGACGTGCGCCTACGCGCGTTTCCGCTAGTATTTTTGGTAGAAACAACTGCGCATTATAATATTTCTTGCAGTGTTTTTGTACAGTGAACTCCGTTATTGTGCATTATGACATGAACCTAGTTGAAACTGTTTACGTGTAAAAGTAATAAAAGGAATTCTTACGAACATTCGAACTCGAGGAAACATCATTTCAAAAGGTTTCATCTGTCCTTAAACAAAATGGTCGACAAAATGATTGATATTTTTGGAATGGTAAGTAATAAAGAGTAATTATTTCCGGGCCGACATATTATGAAATATTTTTGGAGCGGTTAGTGTACATCCCATCCTTTTGAAAGGCCCTTTGTTCACGGCCTTTATGATTCGTGGGACGGAATATGTAAAAAAAAAAACAAAACTGTTCAAGTGTAAGATACCGCGAATAGGTAGGTAAATTAATTTGGCCCGGGAAAATGTTCAAAGAAACGGATTGTTCTGGAAAAGATAAATGCGAACTGAAATTGGGTGTCTTGTTCTTTACCCATTAGAAGGTTTTATTTATTTTGTGGTACCTACACTTTAGTTGTTTAACTAGTATTTGTCCAACTACTTTCTTTTACTAGGACCACATTATACACAATAAGATCGATGTGGATCGATGTGTGTGATTTTAATATGATTACGATGTATCATAGTATTATAATACATATCATACTTTTAGGGTATACAGAATACGCCACGATAGTGGCGGTAAGGCCCCTCTTTGAGGAGTGGCTAGAGAGGCGTCACGGCGCCCTCACCTACCGCCTGACGCAGGTCCTCACCGGACATGGATGTTTCGGGAGGTTCCTGCACATCATCAGGCGGGAGGAAACGCCCGGGTGTCACCACTGCGAGGATCGCCCAGAGGACACGGTAGAGCACACGGTGCAAACCTGCCCCGCTTGGGCGGAGCACCACCGTGTCCTCGTAGAGGCGATCGGCGGCGGCGACCTCTCGCGCCCGGCTCTGGTGCAAGCCATGGTCCGGGGCGAGAGGGAGTGGGAGGCAGTCACCTCCTTCTGCGCAAAAGTTATGCTCGCGAAGGAGGTGGCGGGATGGGAGAGAGAAAGGTCCTCCCGTCCCAGCCGCCGCAGGAGACGCCCCGGGCGTCGGGAGCCACGTGACGACTCCCGGCCACCGTAGGCGCGGGCCTGCGGACGGTGAGTAATGGGTGACTCACCGTCCGATCAGCACCAGGCCCGTGCCGTACGGCGCGTATATGTTCCACGCGCGCCTCAAAGAGATGTCAGTATATGAAGGGGGGCCCCTTCATATACTGACATCTCTGATGGGTTTTAGTCAGTAAGAGTCTGACACTCCCTTCCGCTCCACCCAGAGCGGGAGCAGTCATTGGATGATTTCCCAGCCTTAAAAAAAAAATAGGGTATACAGAATGAATTAAGTGGGCATGGATAGCCAAACCTGAAAAGTACTCAAAAGAGTTGCGGGCTCGATTTTGATGAAAACTAAAACTGCATCATTGGATTTGGAAAAACCAAACACATTATACTGTATATGACAAACGTGTCGCTATTTAAAATTTAGTTTCTTACAAGTTTTTAATTCTACATCATCCAAAGTTACCATATTTCATTCTGTTAGTAACAAAACGTTACTTATTTCTCTCAGTATATTTAAATCTCGTTTAACTAAAAATAAATTCAAAGCAGCTTATGCGGGCATAAAAATAGTGTACTGAGTTGTCAATTGTTATGGTGTGTTCGTCGCGTGGCTCCACGTACGTAGCTTGTGTTGGAACGTAAAGAGGCACGTGACGTGTGGCGCCACCTATTGTGCTGATCCAGCACTACACTTGTTAAATTTTATTACGCATAGTAGGGCTGTCTCATCTGTCTGTACCTACCTAAGGTACTTCTAATAAAAAAAATACGAGTTTTTTATACGAGAAATGAAATATCGAATGCACAGGTAAAACGGGGTGAATCGGGATGCTGGGGTGAATAGAGACGACACAAAAAAAAATGATTTTAACTTTAAAAAAATATAGTTTTAAAAAGTTAATTATTATATAGTAAACACATTAAAGCCCTTTTTGGCCACTATATTCGTATTCCTTTTGTAGTTTCGCCCCGATTCACCACGTCACGGGTTCTTTTACCTAGGTATGTTATAAATAACAACGGTAAGACGAGGTACCGCTATAAATATCATTAGAATATTTATGTCTCAGCTGCTACGTTATTAAATAATTCAAAGGCTTTCAATTTCATTACTTTTCAAATTAAGCGATTCTAATTTCTTTTGGAAGATTATCTTTATAGTTTTATTGCGTGATCACGATTAATAGCAAAATCTACATCAGCGATGAACCGATAAATTTCTTTTTCGTTACATTGTCTAATAAATTTATTTTTCTAATTTTGCTAATATAAAGATAGAGCATAAATAAAAATTCAACAACAATGAACAATTATATAAGCCTCAAACGAAACAGATATGTACACAAAACGAAGACCAAAAGTTTTTCTTATAAGTTATTTGTACATAAAACAGGAGTACGTACCCAGGGCAACGGCCCAAACTGCGTCGTAGGCCAGCGGTGCCTCTTGATAGCCCTCCGGATATCTCTCGCCATCGATGTCGTAGCCAGCCTCGCGCAAAGCCTCATTCAGGCGCGATCTGTTTAGATAAAACATTGTTTTTGTTGTACCAAATCAGACGGCCTACTTCTAAAGGAATATAAAGCAAGGATTCCGGATCCTTCTTTGATTACGTAGTGTTTTCTTTCTACGTTATCATTAGTGTGACAAAAAACATGTTCTTTTGTAACAAAAAACGAGCTTCACTTCTTTGTAATCGTCAATTGTTTTTAATAAACACAAAACTATTCGATGTGTGTATTTGACGATGAAAACAACTGCCTGCCGTTTGAAATGTCATTGGAAAGGCACAAAAATGCATTTGAATAACATGTCGTGTTCCATTGACCTAAAATAGCTTTAGAATTCTATGAATTTGCCGTACTTCGCGATATAACTCACGTTAAGTTATGAAAAAGCATTGTAGCTGTGCCGTGAATTGAATAAAAGGCGCTTCAACTTGTCCAAAATGATTTGGATCTAGTGAACAAGCAAAAATATTTCCACTCCATAACCCACGCCGCTTTATATTATTTGGACGGAGCTAGAAAGCTTTTTTACATCAATATTAATGGCATGTAAATAAGTAGATGATACATTTTGTATTTCTGCTAATGGTTAGGTCCATGTTTCATAATAAGGGAAATATATAACGTCGCAAGAATATGAGTGCTGCCACAATACTAAGATGTTAAAGTTTCGCTGACGTAGTGTACCTACATGTATTTTGTTCGCTTAGCAACTACGATGAAAAGCTTATTGCTGTGGAACCCCCGGAGAGAGCCCGCCTGTACTTAGCTTTGTTCAGAAGATGTACGGCGGCTCTTTCTTTTACTTTTTCTAAGAAGTGTAGCGAAGGATATGAGAGGATTGAGACCGTTGCAACTATGAAATATTAAGTGTGACAAATGTAAGTTATAAAGCAGCATATGGCATAAATCCCTGAGGAATATCTTGTTCTACATTATTTTGTGTTTTAACCGATTAATTCTTACCCCACAGGAAAGCCTACATAAGAGGGTTTAGTGGGGAATTCCGAGCGAATTATTCTTATCATAGACCAGCTAGCGACCCCGAGCTTAAAGCTCTTAGCCAAACAGAAACTGGGAATACTGCAAATAGCTTGTGTGAGTGTTTAAAAGGAATTTTCTATCAAAGTGTTTGTTTTTAACTCTTTGACTTATAACATAGATATATATCTTTAGGTATATACTAGCTGTGCCCGTGACGTTTCGGGTAGCATATTTTGAATAACAAATAGCGTCGTTTGGGTAGCTCAAAATTTCGTTCGTATTTCTTTAAATTGACATAACTTTTTTATTTATGAACCGATTGATGAAATAAACACTAAATGTTAAGTGAAAAGCTTACAACAATATAATAGTGAAAACCGCATCTAAATCATTAGAATTAGCCGTTTCTGATATTAGCGAGCACAAACACACAGACAAACAGACAATAAAAAAATTACAATTTCGGGTTCGGCATCGATATAATAACAACACCTGCTACTTTTTTTTATATATTTCCGTTGTACAGACACCACTTTTCTACAATTTTATTATATGTATAGATATTTATCTTTAGGTTCTTAAAAATGCAGTAAGAAGAAAAAATAGAGCGTACTGGCAACTTGATAGTTTAGTAGCAAAGTTTTCTAAAACGGAATTGCACTCGGTACACCGGGTACCTCATTACGTGTAAGGGTCGCCTTTCACGCCGGGTTGGTATTCGGACTCTTTTCTATTTCGTCACAAAGGAGCACCTCGACGTATGAGAACAACGTATTATGTGCAGCCTCGATGCTTTATATTTTTTCACCATTTCGCGCAATTACTATGCTAATGTTCACTGAAGCATATCTTATTTATCTTTGAGAAGTACAAAGGATATCCCAAAAACAGTGAAGTTAACGCAGATATAACAATAAAGTCCCGACGCGATTCGCGATATCGCATATCTTTAGGCATTTTCAACTTGAAGTGTCGCCGCGACGACGAAAGAATAGAATATTATGTTTAACCGCATAAAATTTTTATTTACATTGCATCGCGAAAACGCGTCGTTGCCTATATTTAGAACAGTTCAAAGGAAGTGATAGTCACGCACATGACGGCTGAGCGGCTACAAAAATAATAAGATTGCTGGAATATTTTAGATGGAAATGGATTTGTTTTTCTTTCTTTTAAGGATATTCTGACGGTCTGAATAAACGAATTGAATATTTTATTTATTCTGTCGTACCAATATTTCAAAAGCTATTTTCATTAGAGCTGATCTACATTGACGGACTATATAATTAAGTAGGTACCTACTTACGTTCACATAAAAACATAACTTACCGAAAATCTTCTGATGTCATCCCGGAGATGGTGGTCTGGTTGGAATTTTGATTCCACATGAGAGCCTCCGTGGTCAAGTGCCCCTCAGCTGCCTCCCTCATCTGTTCTGGTGTGCAGTCGATGCCTTCTTTCTCCAGGTTTGTCTCGAACCAGTTGTCTTCGTACCAACCTGATCAAAATATTCTACTTGATGAGTAGGTAACATTTTTTATTAACTCCAAAATGAGATAGATTGACATTTGCGTCTCAAAGTTTGAAATGGTTTAGTAAACACATTTACATAAACCTACTATTGATTTGTTTTTCAGTGAGAGCTTAGGAATATAAGAAGCGCTAATTGTAAAAGTTTAACTAATTACCTAAAGAACAATTGAACTACTTTTATTTAATTTTTTAACAGGTAATGGTTTAAACTTCGGCCATTAAGAAAGTAGCCGCAGTTCGTATAGTCGCATTGGGAACTTTCATTAATTTATGTAATTACTTAGTGTGCAAAGAAGCTTTCTTAATCCAAGAGAAATCATTGCCTAAGTTTGTTCATTTAATTAAGCAAGGCTTAATGGATGAAACGTATCAATGGGCTTCATTTGTAACCACCCTGTGAATGGGTAGGTAAGTCCATACATTCAGTAGGTAGCTCCCGACCACCGCAGACGAAACGTCGGCCTTTTCACTAAGTTAACCTTTATGACTTGCACGGAACAGTAAGCAATCGAGTCACTGTTTTCAATCTTTTTCGCCCCGAAGCTAACGCAAAAACTTCACGAAAATACAGAAATCTTGGAAAAACATGACAGAGTGAACCTCAATTATTGCGGTGATCAATAAAACGACGTCTTTTGAAGTTGAGAGAAAAATATGGAGGCGGATCTCTCATTATGTGACAAGCTTTATTGAATTTTAACAAGTTAAAATATATTTTTTTAAAGCATTCTAGGCGTTATTTGGCCTGCCGGGTAAGCGGGATTTTCCAAAAGGGTTACCGCTACTCCGGAACATAAAGGGCTAAGGTTCGAACATGGATGGGTTTTAGTCAGTAAGGCTCTGACACTCCCCTCCGCTCCACCCAGAGCGGGAGGAAACATTTGATGATTTCCCACCCTAAAAAAAAAATAAGGTGTTGTTTTAAGAATTATACAAGCGCGAAAGTATAAACTGGCATATCATGCTGAAATGCAAGTTTACATAAAGCTCTTATTTATTACCGTAACCCTAAGTGTGAAAACATGAATGACCAAATTATCATAATGCCAATTATTTATTCAAAAATAAGCGGGGAATTATTTCCCTTTATTTTGCGTTTATGGCGAGGCTCACCCTCGACCATTATTTATCCCCTTTCTCTATCCATTTCCATTGTCCTGTTTGTTGGTACAACCTGATGCGGACAAATGTGTGTTTGCAGTGTCATCTCCACTTTGCTTGAAGCGATGTATTTTCATGAAAGTCGAGATAAATGTTTTTGAGTGGCAATATAACTTCTTCATACTTTTTCTAACATTTCAAATTGCGTCATAAAGGAGTCTCGTCGGTTCTAAATTTTTATACTTGCTCAAAGTTTTGAGCCGACGGCGGTTTTATTTGTTTGTGACAAATAAGGTTTTTAACCATTTTTTTTGTCATTTTTCTTCTGTGTTTGGTTTATGTGTGTTCTTTTTATCTCAGTAGTGAAATGAATGATTTATTTCTAGATGAGTTTTTTTTTTCGTTCTTTGAGGTTTGTCCGACTCGCTGCCGCAGGTCACTAAACATGTTATTGTAATTGGTGCGTGGTACCAGATTCATGGAAACACAAACATGACAAAAAAATCTGATTTTCAACATTCCCTAAATAAATTAAACAAAGGCTCAAGCTTTTTGTAAAACTGATATATGAAAGTATTCACGTTACAGTTGTACAAAAAAAGTATAGAAATTTATTACTGAAAACATATTCATCATAAAAAATTTGCAAGCACGATACTCACATCTCCTCAAGTTGGGGAACGTGTCGATTATTTTTATATGAAGTGATCTCTTAGTGGGCTATTTTATGCCGTAATAAAGTTTTATTACGGAAGAGAAAAGATTCTCGAAGCTTATATTAAGGCTAACCGGACGTTGATAACCTGCCGAACTTGGGCTGACGTACCTCTGGCAGGACGCCAATAGCCGCACGAGTGTGTACACTTATCTCCCGAGCCTCGAGACTCCCACCTTGAACTAATTTGGACCACTATTCACGGCAAATGTACATAAATATGCTAACTTGAAACTGAGTCGAATTATCATACTGAGGCACACCCAACTCATTGTTGTGAGTACAGCGCTGCCAATGTAGGAGTGAATACACCTCATTATACTAAATCAATGTGGGCACAGGGGAGGAATGTAAATGTACCTAAATTGGATCCATTAATGAGAATTGATTTAAAAGACAATCACGATCCCAAACAACCGCCACAGCGCGCGGTACTGCTGCGGCGGGCTCGGAATCATGAATACACAAATTTATTGCGACTCTGTTTTATTACAATTTTGTCAAAACAAAACATTTGATTCTGCTGCCAGCCTCATGCTTACCTCCTGTCGTCCCTTAGGACGAGGGCCATGTGAATAATTTAAATAAATCACATAAATTGACCAGAAACTGCCTTGGCGGGAACGAACTTGGGAAGCTGTTAAACAAACTTTCAAATCGAGTTGACATATTAGAACGACTACGCTCGCCGAATTTTCGGCTACGTACAGTACAGGTCCACTTTTTTGTTTAAAAAAATAGCTGTTGTTGCAAATTCAACGAGACTGAAGTTTATTTTGGAACTTTACGCTTTGTTATTTTATGTCCCATATTAAAAAGCAATGATAAAAGTTCTGCAATAAGTACTATAAGGTAAGTAGGTGGTCGTAGGCGCGGGCCTGCGGACGGTGAGTAATGGGTGACTCACCGTCCGATCAGCACCAGACCCGTGCCGTACGGCGCGTATATGTTCCACGCGCGCCTCAAAGAGATGTCAGCATATGAAGGGGCCCCTCAGGGCCAAGCCTGCCGGGTAAGCGGGATTGTCCGAAAGGGTTACCGCTACCCCGGAACATAAAGGGCTATGGAAGGAACATGGATGGGTTTTAGTCAGTAAGAGTCTGACACTCCCTTCCGCTCCACCCAGAGCGGGAGCAGTCATTGGATGATTTCCCAGCCTTAAAAAAAAAAAAAAGGTAAGTAGGTGGTTAAATTCATGTTTTGTTTTAGGGCAGTGTTGGCCTAGTGGCAATAGCCCTGAGTAACGAGTTGTAGGTCGTGACTTCGAACCCACACAGGCGCGTTATTTCGTCTAATTCATACACTCGGTAAAGGAAAACAACGTGCGGAAGCTGGTATGTCCTAAAACAAAAAAACTTGAACACATGTGACATCTTCTCCGGGCTTCTTCCCTCTCAACTGGGCCTGTGACCTAGCAGTGGGCGTTCCCACTGTAATAATATAATAATAATAATTAGCATATAACGTTTTATATGCTAATTATTATACTTTGTTTTATTTTAAAGTTGTTCTTACTACAAACATACAACTATTACCTAATTGCCTCTCTCTGTTTTGGCTACATTAGCATGTAAATGCCTACAGGCCCATTAAAAGGGGTTTACTCACATGTTACAGCAAAACATTGCAAAATTATCCATTAAAATTATATTTACTTTCTCGTTACTCTTTCGACGCTTTGTTTTTTTATCTTTTACCTAAACGAATATTACATTACCTTAATTAAATGCCCAGAGGACATGTTATTTGCTAGTCACTAACTGACCTACATGCTATGTTCTTACTAACCTCATGTTTTAAACTACCTTCAGAGAGGGAGTCACTCCTTAAAATATCCATTTTCTTATTTTATTAGACTCTTGAGTGTCGTTAACGACCGCTCTCCTCTGTTCTTCACTTTATCTAAGATTTTTCTCACTTCCATTAAGTATTGTCGCAGCCTGTGGTTTATCCCCGGGGGATTAATCCGGGAAATTTATTAATAAATATCTCAGTCGGACACAAGAAGTCATTTGTAAAATACAAAGAACTACAACGCTAAATGAAAAATCAGTAGGTATGCCATGTTCATGAAGTGAGAAAAATCCTAAGTAGAATATTTTATTTTTGCAAATGTATGTAATGGTACTTGATTATGGAATGCTTCGTTGCGTTGATCCAGTGGTCGCAAACACTACTACTGAGCATAAGATCTTAGGTTAATTTCCCAGGTCGGGCAATGTTATTGGGTTTTTCTATCTGGGATAGACATCCCAGATAGTATAGAGACATATAGCAGCCTAGAGTCGGGATTTGTGTTTAGTCGATGGCAATAAACTCGCCCTCTCTCACATGTGGCTTAAACAGAACCGGTGAAATGAGCCTACTATAAGTACATCTCTGCCCACCCTCCGAGGTTACAAGGCTGTTATTAATGGTACTAAAAATAAATACAATGGCACAAAGGTAATTTATAATCCCACCTAACTAGAACAAGCTAAGCCTCCTCTGATACAGAGCAATTATTTTCCCAGACGTAGCTCGAGGTGTTATTTTTAAACGGGCTTTATATTATTATAAAAAAAAACAACTAAGTATAGGTAGGTAAATTTTCGTTATTACATTTTCGGTTAAGCGTCGTATTTCTTTTTATCCTTCTTCATAAACAACTTCTAAATGAGTTGTATCCGCGACCTCGTAAGACACGGCAACAAATGTTGCCATTCTCATATTATTCCTTTCATAATATTGCTCACAATTTATAACGCTTATGACTTACGCGGCCATTACTCGTTTTAATGACGTGCTCTTTTATTTAAATTGTAATGCGATATTTTAAGACTTTTCAGTATGTCTGGCATGTGACCTAGCTAAATGAAGTCACTTCAATGAAATGGTAGGAATTATGAAAGTATTCTTATGTTTTGTAATTTAATTAAACTGGCTACAGCACGAAGCTGCAAAAAAAGGTCGTTTGTTCTTGCCAAAAATGTCAGCCATTTCTGGATCTGGGTTGAAGTGTGTTTGTCATTTATGTTTCTCCCAAATCACATAAAACCACGAATGTTACTATAAAACCCGATGTCAATATAACACATTCCTACTAACTCCGCTGGTACCGCGTTCGTGACTGTTATGTCACCCTCTGAAGCGGTTGGCAACTAAGTTTCATATTTCACTTTCAAAATTACTTTTGGTACATTAAAGAAACAAAGTGAGAAAAGGTAAGATATATGATCTGGACAAAATATACGATTACGGCGCGCTTATTTCTCGCCGAATGCAAACGTGTTTTTGTGCGAAGGCCACCATAAGCCATTTCCGGGGATAAGAATTATTGCGGTACTAGAACCTCTAACAATGTGGAAATCTAAAGAAATCCTTTAAGTTTTTTTTTCAGAATCAGTAATTTAAACAGAGTTGGAAAGATTTGTTTTGATAAATTGCAGTTCTTAGACTTGAATATATTTTAGCTTTAGCGCGCATGATACTTTATCGGTGAATTTTAAAAAGTCATAAAGTTTAGAACCATACTAAAGTGGGAACCTCCCTCTGTAGTATGGAGTTTTAAAATTTAAGCGCAAATATATATCATTTTTATTAGCTGAAATATCCATTTGATGATATTACATCATCCGACTTAATAAGAGACTCGTTTGCTCCATAAACACCAAATAAGACACTTGAGGAACAGATTTATTTAAAATGTATTTCTAACCTTACAAAGGCGGTAGATTGGAGTTACGCTTGACACAACACCCTGCAAATATTGAGTGACGTTTGAACTTAGTTCAACGTAACGTCGCTCACAACACAACAGAGCGACTCAAGCTACCTGTTTGTGTAGGCATTTTATGAAATTATAATAATGTCGAGCCGTGTTGGTGCTTCCATGAAAAAGGTGATCTTCCGCTTATGTGTCAGTGCCCGGAGACCGGGTTTTCGGATAATGTTATTTACGGGTTTACCTCCAAATAACTGGAATCCCCTCAAGGGTTCAGCAAGCAAATTTTATACAATTTTCATGACATTGGTGTTAGGGTGCATACTTTTAGCTTCTTTGGACTACCAACGAAGCTTAGTTTTCAATTTTTTTTTGAGAAAACCACTTAAATTGGTAGTTACCACCTTTTCAAGTCTAGCAAAACATTGAATCAGTCGCCGCAGTAAAAAAATTGTGGCAAGTGTTTGGAGGAGTGTCTAAATTGCTATAAGATGTTGGCTGCTTAGAGAGTGCAATTACAAGTAGTACGCAGGTAGACTTAGGTGACCTGCAGCTTTATGAAAAGGTACCAAAGTTATTACGACTTACCAATAAAAAACCAGACGTAAGATTTCCCATACAGGCGATGTTTGTAGACCTCGCACAGCACGCGCCTGGCTGCGACCACGTAGAACAGCCCCACGATGACGCGCGCATCCTGCCGCCGCAGATTCCGCACTGCATCAGCCGGGTCGGACAGAAACGACTGCCGCGTCACGATCTCGATGCCCGCCTTCTTACAGTGCGCCTCCAAGTCTTCCACGGTCTATAGGATAACTCAACTTTAATAATCAATACTAAAAATGTCAACATCAAAATTGAATATTTATCAAGTTCCCAAATCTAAGCACTCTATCGTCAGTATTGGTATCACAGATATTAATGTTCCAGTGGAACCTCACGCGTCACTGGGTTCCATTCCGCATAAATTGAAAGCGAAAGTAAATAAATCACCAGTTCAAAAATCACATGTACCAAGATCGGCTCGATACCCTCATTCCAAAGGAAATTCGAGCCGAACTGAATTTTCTTAACTCCTCCAATCCCGAGTACTACAGTGGCTGAGAAATAAGTGTTTGTATGTAAATTGGATCGTTGAGGGTTTTTGCCCCGCTCCCCGTCAATACGAACGAAAATGAAAAACCTTTATTATACAAATATTTGGGGCGTCAGTTGTTTTTATGTGCGTGAACTCTAGCAAAAATATTTCTTCGCCGCGGTGAAAGCAAAACAGGAGCGCAAGAACGCTTCAAACCCGCTTATGCAGAAAAAACCGGGGCCGCTCTAATTACATTGAAACCAGCGTGAAAGGCCTCGCTCCATTCATTGCGGGTAACTATACACACCCTTCGTTATGCTCGCGTGCGCTATAAAAATACGCGCTCTTACCTGACAAAAACGCCTACAGCCTCAATGCATAAATCTACGACTACATCATAATATTTCATTTTCACATTCTCATAGAGAACTGGGTCGTTAAAGTTTCAGCTCTCCGTGAACTGAAAGAACTTAAAACGATGTATTGTAAGACGAAGGCTATATATTTTATTAAACGCCCACCTCTTTCTCTTTAGAGGAATTAACGCTAAGTACTTTACTCTCAAGAAAAGGTGGACATTTCGTGAATTTTATTTAGATTAGGCCCGTGTTCGCGACGAAATTACATCTATATTAATCAAGTCTGAATGCTCGTACATTTATTAAGCTTTTCAAGTACTTTACACTTAATTATACTAACAAAGTTATAAAGCTCATCATAATATAACCATATAAAAGAATGGCTTTAACACAATTTTTCAGATTGAGCACAAAAATCACGGAGTAATCTTCAAATCGTTGGTATACATGGTGAAAAGATGTATTTTAACGACATTTTTATAATACCACATAATAACATGACGCCACAATATTAATATCTCAGTTTTATAACACAAACAAAGGCTCGGAGACACGATAAACAGATAAAAATAAACACGTTCGGAACAGTGAGCTAGTCATAAATATTCTCAACATAAATATATCTGTTACAGAAAACACTTTCAGTCGACTTCACTTGGATTCGTTTACTACTGCTACGGCCGCGCTGCCTGAATAAATACCGTTCCATCTATGAAAGTATGCGAGATGATACGAGCTCGTCGGATTGAGTAAATAGTATACTACTAAATACTTATACGTATCATATATTTTCACACTTTGAATATCATATTGTGGCTAAAAATGTTATACAGTGAGATAGGTCGCAAGCGGATGTCGCATAGAGGTAAAAAATGTCCAGTTATGTCCATTTATCATCCAAGACGCATTGTAGTCCTGGCTCACTCAGGGGCGATTATGTTCCCTTTATAACCATTGTTACATTATATGTTACGTGGGAGCTTAATACGTCCGGCAATCCCAAACGCTTGTTTACTTCTATGGATTGTTAAGTCGTATAACAGGTGGTAATGTATGTTGTAAGAAACCGTTTTTAAAGTTAAAAAGTAATGACGTTTTACAGGATCGTTTTATTTTTAGCTAAGGCTACTACATGTAATATCATGATGTTATGCTAATTGAAATTAAGCTAATTAGACTGGTATCTAATCAGTGTTTATACGCACTTTCAGTTCCTTTGTACAAACGATCTAAAGAAGTCAAAGCCGTAATGTGCTTAGGTACTAACATTTCGATACTTCTCGCATTGATATAATATTTCTGTGAGAGTTTCTAAACATCAACTTCCCTCGTATTTTATTTCCTAACAATGTGTAGAAATCCAATAGCCACTACTAATAATATTATCTGGAGTATTTTATAGCTAGGCCGCGTCGTATCAAAAATGTTTCCAATATTTTCTACCCTTGTCCTTCGCACATCATGACAGTGAATACTGCCTTTCTTATTGCCACAAGTTATATCGAATACTCCGTTTACTGGCTATCAATAGTAGGATCGTGGTGCTTTGTCTCATTTATTCTTTGACTCTCAGCCTTTCTAAGCAAAAATGCAGACATTTCTGAAGATCTTATTTGCGTCAGCGGTTCCCAATACACGATGAAGTCGAAGTCGATCGGGCAATCCGCTGAAGGCCAATCACGAAGATCGTTTGTCAATCGCCAACAAAGCGCTTAGCGTGTCATACTCCACTCGATGTCGATACGAACAACTGCCGATCGAACAATTTAAGTCACGCAAGCGAATGGAAACAGCCGACACGATATGGTACCCCTACATAATCACTCGCCGCTCTATCACTCTGTATTATCGGCATGTTCACTGCTCCACAGGTTGAATTATCGAAAGCTAATGTAATGTAAAGATTACATGTAGCTGACGAAGACGGTGTTAGTTTGTAACCATATTCAATAACAGACGAATGTGTTCCCCTTTGTGCCCTCTATCTCATTTTACAATACCCCAAGCATCGAAATCTATTATGGCGGTTGAAATGGTTCGAGACGGCAGAATAAATTTAAGTTTGCCCATAAAATGGAAACGTTTTATCAAGGGAGACATGGCTGCGGAGACGCAAACTCGGCCCGGTTCGTTGCGGCCACAATTACTTTTCTATTTCTTATGTAAACCTTCATTCTATCTTCTTACGCTTGTTTGGTTGCACGGGAACAAAGACTGGGCTTCGATTTCCTTGATTATGAATATTCAGATTAAGATATTTTGAAAGATTCTTGTTAGGGACACATAGCTACAGCTTATGTACTTACTGATATAAAAACTTCCTCTGCTTGTTGTAAGATGGCTATCCTTGACCAGCCGAACTTTTGCATCAGCTTGATTCGAGTTGGGTTGTGGACCGTGGCCGATGGATGCGTGCGGAACAGTGTAGGAAAGCGCGCGCGGTCTGACAGCGCAGGCGATGAAGCACCGTAGCACAGCTAAAATAAAAATAAATGTCAAAGTAAACTCAAATCATAGTTTTTAAGGAGAATAATTTTAGTATGGTATGTATGTCAGAAATACTGAAACAATAGAAATAGTCTGCCCCTAAACCGTGAAAACCATAGATCCAAAAAAATATCCTCATTTGGTCAAAGCTTATTAGCCGTTACACAGTAATATCCAAGCAAAGATAGGTAATAAAAATTAATTGCTCCGCCACCCTCTTTATGGGAATTCATTTTGTACTTAACAGAATTTATGTCACTGTCCAACATAATGTGGCGATTTCATAACACGTCTAAAATTGCTTTGCTCATATTCGTAGGAATCACGTCGCTGCGAATCTCATGGGAGTGACAAAATAATATAGGGGTACATTTTTCAGTTCGGTGTAAAAAATATTCTGTTTGGAGAGCGTCTTATTTACGTCTCGAAGTATGAAGTACAGACGCCAGCACATCAAGCTATCCCTAACTGTCAAATTATAAATGAACCTTATGTCTTTGCAATAAAGTTGAAATACTATCAAACAAATTTGGCAGATTGTGGTAACTTGATGTGCTGGCCTCTGTACAAAGTTTATTGTCGGAATAAAAGTTTCCACAATTAATTTACGTGGAAAATTCGTTTAGAACAACGGCTCGCTAACATCATCAACTTGTTCAGTAACTTCTTAAACGCTGAACAATCTAATTAATTAATACCCCAGTGAAACAGATACCTAAAAACAAGCATGACTGAAATCATTGCTATAACAACGCTGTTCGCCTATCCAACCCCAATATTCATAAAAGGCCCTTTGGATTCACTTGAACACCATTAACCAATCAAGACACGTTATGGCAATGTTCCCAACGCTGACCCTCGTTTATGTGCAAGAGGCTTTTATATCTTCCAATTGTTGTTCTTTTATTGGAATTCGAGCAAATTTAAAAAATCATCTGACGTATTGCCTTACAGTTCGCTATTTAAAAAAAAAACACTGAGCCTAGAGCTTTCATATATCTATAAGAATATTGTAGGCAAATGATTTGGCATTTTTCCAAAAGCTTTGTCTTCATCAGAAATAGTCGTAGTAATCAGGAATCACGAGTTACCTAACAAACACTTGCTAAGTTGTCATATTTAAAGTGGACGCGAAGTTCGGGGCAAGAAAATAATGTTTCGTACTTATTATTTCAGCGGACTTGTTAACTCTACTTGTATGTCTGAAAAAACTAAAATATATATATTTTCTACAAATATTAGTCGATAATCTAGCAACTCTGAACAAGAAAACTTGGTCCCTCGCTCCTTAGAGAACAAACTTCGAAAAATCCCTGTAATGTGGACATGTGTCAAAAATATAACCATTCTGAGAAGTTAAAGCCGAAAAGGTCGGGTTTCGAAAAAGATAAAAATTGTTTGAATAAAAGATTGTTAGTGCAAAATATATAAGCGTAAGTATCCCTAAATTATAACTTGTTTAAAACTTATATAGCGTTAAATTGAGTTTGGAAACTCGAGATGTTAGAAGATTTGGGTAAGCTCAACGGGGAATGGAGTTGGATGACAGTTTTATAAATATGAAAAAATAATAAAATAAATAATAAATATCCTTGGACATTTCACACAACGCCATATAGTCCCAAAAGCTATGCAACCTAATGCTTGTGTTATGGAAACGAGATGGCTGATAAACTACTTACCTATATACATTTTTTTTTTGTAAATACATATTATAGATAGAAAGACAAACAAATACTAGCAGGTCGTACAAATATTTGTTCCGTGCGGGAATCGAACCTGCGACATGCTGCGCGGCAGTCAATCGCTCAAACACTGCGCTAACCGTGTCGTCAAAAAAAAAGTAAATAATGTACTTACAACCATGAGGTTCCACATCTTGGCGGCTTCGGCGACGGTGGTGCATACTGTGGAGCAGCCGGCGAGGAGCAGCAACTTCTGTGGTGGGTTGTACAGTAGGTTGTACATCACACTCGCCCCCAGCCCCGGCTCGCACTGCCGGTCATAGTTGACATTTGAGTTTAATTGGACCTTGTTTAACAAACAGTACAACAGTATCCAGCTCAGTTAGAAGTGGGTGTCAAGCGCGTAAATGATTTGTTGGTCTACGTTCGTTAACTAACTTAATGACCAAACATGAGAAATTGGTAGGTACATATATGTACTTTCGACTGTTTCGTATCTACCTACTATTTGATTTTGAAATGTGATTGTTGTGGTTTACTGTTAGGTACCTATGTACTTCAAAACAATTAGTTTATTTCTAGCCGACTTCAAAGAAGTAGGAGGTTGTCAATTGGTTGTCTTATGATTGTTACCTCAGAACTCCGTCATTCATCAACCGATTTAGATTTTTTATTTTTATTTGAATGGAAATATTTCCAGATTGGTCTATAATAGATCTCATCTATCGCTTTCTATCAGGCGTGATCGAGGACAAGAGCGGGCCCATTCCACAGTAATAATAAAAATTGGGTACTCAAACTAAGTTAATGTTGGTACTAATTTCTTCTAGGAGTAAAGTTATTTCAAACTTGATAATAATATTAGAATTCAATGTTTCCTTCGCCCTATTGAATCTTCCCTCCCTCTAACGTTGCCACTCAAAACATAAAATAAATTAGTAGACCATCCCAATTCGCAAGGAAATGTACAGAGGCCAGCACATCAAGTTACCCCAATCTGTCAAAGGAGAAACCCAAACTCCATAGAAACTTGGGCCTGGCGTTACAGAACTGGAATTTTGCCATAAATTATAGCACCTAGGAAGATTTCACGAGCCTAATTTTCACGTCTCTCAGCAATGGCCAAATAGGTAAAATCAGAAAATGTTTACATGTTAGGTTATTTTTTTGAATTCAGATTGATATTACTGAAAACCTCAGCAAAAAAATATGTTTGCTAAGTAAGGCCCACGTAAATACAATGTTTAAAAATTCAACCCATTAGTGATGTAAATCACTAATGGGTTGAATTTTTAAACATTGTATTTACTACCAGGGGATTTCATGCTATCTCAAATTACAGTAAACTGAGATTGCAACACTAGGTTTATTTAAATAAAAAACCGTATTATTGAGATAGGGTTTTATTAATCACCTTTTTCGTTAGGATATCATAATATAATAATACAGTATCTAGGAATTGTGCAAGAGGTAACTGACTACCCTGGTGCTGAACGAACGAAGAGAACGTCCACAGTGAATACACACTCGCCGGTATCCTATTAGGTGTCTGTTCACTCTCTTCTGGTCTATTTCCATCAAGAGATAATACACCATTGGCATGATTTCAGCAAACTTGACAGATAAAGTCATTTTCATTTACCTGAAGCAAACATTTATCATTTGACTATTAGTTCTAGCACTAGCATTTAGCTATAAGCATCTGAGTGTCACATTTAGGTAAACATCAGCGGCTTTATTACATTCCCACTGCAAGGACACAGGACTCCTCTCTGAGAGAAGGAAAAGGCCGTAATTAACTATGCAGGTTCAGTGCAGATTGGCAATATTACATGCTTACAAAAATGTTACGTTATAGAATTATCGCATACTAACCGCTTGAGGCGCGACCCATTCCTGTACAATTGAAAGAATCACTTCATCTTCCAATCTTCGCCTTCCTATTGTGTTGCAGCGGTCCGTTACTATTCCACAATTAATGCACAAGCTTATGATACCGTATTAACCAGTCTTCAGAAGAGCAATATCCAGATCCGGTTTTCCAGCAAAGGTCAGCAGGAATGGCAGGCTACGGTGTCCAATATTCAAGCGAGGGTCAGTCAAAAGGCAATCAAATTCAGAGTCCAGTATTCGAGCTGACAGCAGAGGTTTAATATTGTAATTAAACTCGCGAATTCGTACAACACATTCACTTGCGCAAAGATACGAAAAGCGAATGACACTAATTACAACGATGGCATTTGACAGACGTTGACATTGACATTTGCCGTTTACTAGTGTAATCCGCGTTGCAATTGATTTTTTCGATTATTTATTTCCTTTAATGATTTTTAAATCGTGCTTACGTAAAAAAATAATTATATTCCTGAATTTTTTATTTTACAATTATTTCAATATCTAAAAAGCGAACAAATGATAATTGAAACCTCCATTATTTTAGTACAATACTAAAATAATGGAGGTTTCAATTATCATTTGTAATCATCGATATCCGCTAAATCGATTACATTCTTAGGGTACGCTCTATTGTTTAATGCTAATGTTTGCAAAGTAAGTGACGTTTAATGAAATAAGTGCTGTAACGGTTTACAAAGGTTGTTTAAAACAAAAAAATAAAAATGTACTTTTTTTTTACACTTGGCCATTGTAATTGAGGCTAAGATTTAAATGGGTTAATTAGGCAGAATAGGAGAGTTTTTTGGTACATATTTGATTCGTGTAACGGCTAGGCCCAGAAATGGGTTTCTCCTTTATGTGATAGTTTTTCAACTTTATTACAAACGTTTAAGGTTCATTTTCAATTGGGAAAATTTGACAGTTTGAGATAGCTTGATGTGCTGGCGTCTGTACATTCAGTCATTCTTATTCATGAATGACGCCACTGTTTAACGTGTTACGATTCGTTAATTGGATTCCGAAGAGCCCCTGATTGTTCGTAATCAAGGGGGCGCATGTAGTCCGCGAATCAGGACGCAGACTTTTTAATTAATTAGTGAACTTGACCACATTACGAGATAAGGGAAAGGTCTAATTAAATATAATTACGGCATCCCATTTAATCTGATTCGATATCCCTTAGTAAGTAGAACCTTACATGGCTGTGTATCCGTGATATATTGAGTTTATGCGGCGATATTGAACTTCTCGCAGGAGAAAAGTAATTAGGTGGCCAGTAAAAAGCTTTACCCTGTTTTGGAGCTCGTGTTTTTTATTCAATTTTCGATACCAGTGTTCTGGTCGCCTGAAGTTTCACATTAAAGCCAGGTAAATTGGTAGTCGATGGAAAACTTGTATGGTGAGCGCGTAGTTTAAAAACTAATAGAGTTTGTTAATATGCAAAACAGTTTTCAAGATAGTGTTTCCTGAAATTGGTTGGTTGACTCTTTAACATGTTATCAAAATATTTGTCTTAATACGATGGAGGTTGATAAAATGTAATGTAATAACTTTTACGTTTTTATGCATTACCGTGCGCAAAAACGCGCTTTGTCGTGACGTTGCGCGACGATTTCAGCCAGTTTACTCCTACTGCAAACTACATAATAGTGTATTTTCATTTCAAAATATTTGTTAATTATTTACTAGACGAGAGGTCAGTAGGCTATTTACTAACACTGAATAGATACCAGATTTGATCACGATGACGTTCTTATTAAGTATATTGTTATATATTTGTATATATACAGAAATATAATAATTATAGTCTACAGTAATAAAATAAAGCTAAAGTTTTTTTATTTGTTTGAACGCGAAAATGTCTGGAACTAAAACTCAGATTAAAAAAAATCTTTTTGAATTTGATAGCCTGCAATGCTTGAGGAAGGTTATAGGCTATTTAACATTACGATACGACCGTTAGGAGGCAAGCCAAAAGAAAAAAATCGGAAGAATTCTAAGCGAAAACGAAGTAATAACGCGGGAGGGAAATGTGGCTGTTAGTTTAGTGTATTGTATATCTTACGACTTTGGAACGACGCGAAAAAAGATAATGTAAAATAAATAAGGAGACATAATACAATTAAAATTATTAATGACAAAACCACACACAATGATAACTGTTTTGCTTAATTTGATTGTAGGTTTGAAATAATATTTTAATATAATTACGGAGCTTTATTAATTTATCACGAATTAACTTGACGCTGTGAGTTCATAATTATTATTATTATGTCGAATTTAAAATCTATTTTATAATGGTTTCGGTAGGATATATTAGTAAACTTACTGTAAACCACCTCTAATTAATCAGTGAAGCAAAATAATATTAAATATTTTTTTTTATAAAGTAAGTTACATAATTATTAACAGTCAATTTTCAATACTAATTCCTTAAATATGGCGTCCAAGTTCTATTCATAAAATTTTCGGAATACCTAGACGTAAATCCTTATTCAGCCTATAAGAATGAAGAAAAGAGATCATTAGGTATCTATAATAGATCAGTGTTAGATTACTGTTATATGTCAACGTGTCTAGTTCGGGTATTTCTTAGAATTGTCGGTGATCAAGTCAATTGACCTCAGATTCTGAAAGGTAAGAGAATTTAATCAGTTGTGTATTGTGGTGTTATGGTCAACCAATAGCATCAGCTACCTTGTGATTTGAAAACAGATTTATCTAATCTAATCTTTTGTATCTACTTGATCATAAACTAGTAGGTAAATAGTTTAATGGCAAGGGATGTGGTTAATTAAACTACATACATGTGCCCAACACGGTCTGAAAGTTATCAAATTATTTCAAAGATGCCTGATTTCGGGTCTCATAATGTCAAATTCTGCGCTCAGTAAATTATTTTCTCATCAAAATGTTATAATGAGAAATTTTACACCCTAACGATGCTCTAAGTTTACCTATGGTATATTAATTTATTCGACACCGTGTTATAACCGACCTCAAAAGCCTCTTCACTTGCTACCACAATGACCCAAGGGTCCTCAAGAGGTTATCTTCAGTAATTCCTCCCGACTATGTTATCACTTTCCCCTCCGCAAACTGCGTCAGTAATCGCCACGCTATCAACATCGACCTGATCGGAATCGTCAATTTGGTCGTGAATAGGTATGAATCGATATAACGGGAAATTACCTTCAACCGTGGCGGAAATTCTGTCCAATAAAATTTTCTTCCTGAACCATTCATAAATTTTCAATAATTGAATCGAACGTCAGCTTCACCCTCTCCGTTGCAATATCATAAGCCTATGATTTTAGTTCATTTGGATTTATGGGAGCCGTCCATTTTGATAGAAATACGATCCCTTTTTGTTAATTACAGGACCGCATCAGCTGGGGTTTTAACTTGGTAATCCATTAAGTTGGTACTTGTCATTCTGAACGAAGAGCGAGAGGTGACGACACGTTATGCACATTAAGTCGATTGGAATTATTAGTGGCATTTTCGTAACTTTGCCGCTGACGAACTTAAATTGTCTACGTATAATTAAGTTTCATGTTGCCAAGTGAATTTACATTATAAGACCCAATTTCGGCAGTAGATGAAATATGAATTTACAGAGTTTAAAATGCTTACTTACGCACACGACCGAAAAGTGAAAAAGGCTCATAAATTTTCGCACATAATACACACGTTATTGGCACATGAAAGTAATTTATCGACTCCCTTGGTAAATGGATGATTAATGAAGCAAACATACCTTGCTATCGTTGCTGTGAATGTATAATTTGAAGCCGGACAATAAATCAGAGCGCGCGTTGACATCGGCGAGTGCGAGCTCGGCGGCGGGCTTGCAGGCCTGGCCGCCCTGCCAGCCGCCTTCGCCTTCCATGGGGAAGATGCCGCCAATATGGAGGTCCCCGTCGCGCCGGCCCTCGCTGTAGCCGCCGCCGCCGCACCCGCTCAGCCACAGCACCAGCAGCGTCCGCGCCCGGCCGCCGCCTCGACACCGCCGCCGTGACACAACACACTTGGCAACAACGAATAATTGCACTAACGTCTTCACTAACAATGCTTTAATATCACAATACACTGTTCTAGTTCGAAAACTAAACATATTATTCACATCACTTTTTAATTTGACTAGCGGACGCTTTGAAAAATGAAAGTTTACTCGCACCCGCGGCAGGGAGGCGGCGGCGTTTTGATATAAACGTGATATCACCCGTAGATATTGTAGACATAGCCTAATAAGCGTTAATTTTTCTATAAAATATGGCATCGAGTGTGCACGGGGGCCCGGGGGGGCGCGCCCCGCCGCGGCCACTGCGCGACCCTCGGCGCCCTGCAGGGTCATCGCTCGCGGCGGGGACATGCTGTCATTGTTCACCTCTCCGAGCATTTTCCATGCTCTCTCCTGAAACAAACAAACGTTCCCGTTTTCATTTGCATTGCAACTTTGAGTGCTTTAGAATGGCTTGTTAATTGTAAATTCCAATGTGGAATCATTGTCTTGCAGTTGACCCGACTACAACAACGTGAAGGTATCTGTTTGTATGTAAGTAGTGGGAACTTACACATGTGGATATTATGTGCAGCTGAAAAGCTTCAACCAGTCTGGTTCAATGAGATGTTAGAATCGTATTAGGGAGCGTGTCATTGGGTTTAATTCAACAGACCGCTAGCAGTTAATTTGGTTGTAGAAATGTTCTGAATTCTATCCAAATGGGCATTAAAAACCAAATAATCCGGACATTTTAACCAAAATGAGAGTAATATTTTGTTGTGCCCCACTGCAGTAGTTGTTATATTATTCTTGACTATTCTGTGTGTATTTGCGTCACGATTTGAGTAAAGATAAATACTATAAAATCTACAATGAAATATACCTAATATTACTTAATAAACAACTGTTCAACGCTCCAATTTATTCGTAGACATTCAATATTTGCTTTCAATGCGTAAGGTTTGAGATATCTTTATTTCCCGTAAGAATAGACCAATCGATAGCATAACTACGTAACGTTGATTAGAGTATAATATTATATCTATCTTCGATTTCTGTTATTCTGGACTCTTGAAATTCTTCTTACTGATCTACATTGTAAAAGTTGAACATTTTAATATCTCTATTGTACAAATGTAGCCGTTCGTCGATATCGGAGTGATGTCGGCAATAACGCGAGTTTCAGTTTAATATGGACGTCTGGCGCGGCTTTAGAACCACTTAGTTTACCAGACTTCGACGCTGCTACTTTCAAAAAGAGATCCATTCTTTCCAAACGTCAGAGAAGCGAATGATTTCCATTCTCTCGAAGCGTCGGAGAAGCGAATGACTTTTGCTCGATTTTTATGAGAGAAAAACTAATCCTTTCGTTGAAAATATTGTTACCATTTATAAAGAGCCCAGTCGTATATGCAGAATCACATTACGCATTTCATACTGAACTCATCTCAAGCTTTTATTTCAAGTAAACCAATTACAGGCACTTTTGATTTGTCAAAGGATCGGTCAGTCATTAAAATTGAGCTAGATGCCCATTCCAAAGCAGTAGGTACCTAAGAAGAAGAACGAGCAAGAAAATCCACGGACACTCCTTTAAACAAAATAATGGTTAGTGGTCACCACAGGGGCTTTGTGGCTAAATAATAACAACCCCACGGGTCGATTTTCAAGTTTAAGCAACGTTTACCGAGGACTGTCCGTGGATGGTTGGCCATCCATAGCATACCCAAGACCCCTCTGTGGCTCGGAAAATACGTTGATCAGTTTTTCCCGATTGTCATTCGTACATCATCCACATTCGTTACGGTGTCAGAAGCATGAAATTCTGCCAACCTGTCTTACCTGCCCTAACATAGTTGTGAAACGGCCAGGCAGATTGACTACCCTTATGTATTATTTGTACTAGGTTCTACTTACAGCAAAGACGTTGAGAATTATCGAGTAGGTAACTATTGCTGAACACTCATGAAAGAGTCGTAACGTATAACCTTCCGATAGCGTCAGTAAAATACAGAAACCGCGACCTATTCACTAAGAATTTCTGCTGGCGGATACAAAAAGCCTGATAATAATCGACTCTCTGTAATCGTGCCGCAATGGAATGAGAAGTTAATGATTCGTAGCTTATTCCTTTGTAATACCGGTGCTAATCAATGGAAGGAAATGGTGTTCAATAAAAATGATGATTTTTGCAAAGCAAGGGACTTAATTGAGTGCCATCTTTATAGCAGAATTAATAAAGAATTAAATGCTGCATCGAAATGCAAGTGAATATTTGCAACAACTCAATTATGAAGAAACGGAGTTGTAACTAAACGTTGTACAATAATGAGAACGTTAGATTTTAATCAGTTGATAAGTAGTTTTCAACTAGCAATAATCGCACCTCATGGGTTACGATATAGCCTCTGCGCATAAAAAGAATAAGGGCTATGTATAAATTGTTAAGCGGGATTGACCGAAAGCGTTACCGCTACCCCGGAACATAAAGAGCTAAGGAAGGAACATTGATGGGTTTTAGTTAGTAAGAGTCTGACACTCCCTTCCGCTCCACCCAGAGCGGGAGGAGTCATTTGATGATTACCCACCCTAAAAAAAAAGGTTTTAATAAGTTAAAATAATCTTAGACGAAAACACGCTCATGCACTCACAATCACATCACACTTTTACACACCCCAGACACCAACACACTGTCACATACACTTCATTCAGATTTAAGAGTTATTAAATTATAGGTTATTCAATGTTAAGTCAAAATTGTTTAGTAGTACAACCAAACATATTTGCTTTGTTTTTTTTTCTGTTAAAATACTGAGGGAAAAGCCACTGAAAACTGAAATATAGGCTTTGCCTAGTTTGGTAGCTGCGGCTACATCCATTTAGAATTTAAAAATGAATACTGCAAAACTATTTTCTGTAAAGTATTATTAAGATTATTGAGAAACATAAAATAATCGTTCATTCATCTTTTATTCATTAATATTCAATGCATGCAATGCATGTATCAGAAATAATTAAATTTTCTCCCCCTCTTAATCTATCATGTATAATGAGCCTAAAGCGTTAAAAATTGCCAATAACTATTACTACATTAGGTCTTAACTTAAACCATTTTCCAAACAAACTAAAGGAATATCTTCGACTATGTGAATTTATTCAAAACTGAACACTATTTGTGGCGGTGTAGAAATTACTTTCAGGTAAATAATTTTATTACTATGCTAACCAGGTAGATGTTAAAGTGATCATTCTGTTAGTAGATACTTGTCGCCATTATTAAGAGGTTCGTCAATATGATGGAGCCATTATGAATATTCAATAATATTTAATTTCATTACGAATATTGGCAATAAACAGCGACAGTGTGAACCCGTTGAGTAATAACACGTGGCAACCTCGGCAAAAAATCGCGTTTATATACTTGGCACTTAATTTATCATCACACCAGTAATCTCCGGCTCGTAGGAGCTCGTGGCTAAGTACTAAGCCGCACAGGTCGATCCATCAGGTTAAGCTACACTTGCCAGGGTTGGCCGTGGATGGGTGACCATCTTTACATAACGAGACTCCTCCATGCCTCGGAAAGCACGCTAAGCCGTTGGTCCCGGCTGTCATTTGTGCATCTTTGACAGTCGTTACGGGTCGTCAGAAGCCCGAAAATCTGACAGCTAGTCTTCCTAAGGGGTGTCTTATTGCCCAGTTACTAGGTTGTGGAGGTCAGATAGGCAGTCGCTCTATGTAGAATACTGGTATTCAGTTGCATCCGGTTAGACTGGAAGCCAACCCCAACATAGTTGGGAAAAGGCTAGGCAGATGATGACCAGTAATCTCCAAAGTGCTTAGCAGAGGTGTATATGCCAAACCCTTTTGCATACTTCGGGCTGCTACTGAGAAATTCTAAATGGAAAATCCTAATAAAACTCTACCCAGCCCAGAAAACTGAAACCCTGGACCTCATGCTGAGCAGCAGCAAAATAAAAAAAATAAAAAAAACAAGTCATTTATTCAAATTAGGCTGAAAATCAGCACTTTTTGAAGGTCAAAGTTACATAAGACAGTCCTCCAAAAACGCCCACCCTTCACCAATTCCTAGTGCTTTAGCTGGGAAGAAGAAGAAGCGTTCAACAACACTAGACCAAGGTGTGGTGAGGCGTTTGTATACTTAATGTGTAATGTAGTAGTTTAGCTAAGGGGCGAGGTTAACGTAGTTAGGTGCGCGGTGATCAATCAGAACCGTATCGAGTGCGCGGGAGCGATATGTCGGGTTTGTAATTTAGATATTTACCCAGCCACCTCACCCTAGCTCACTGGCCGAGTGCCCGCATCCACCCAAATGATATATCACTTCCCCTACGTAAAGTTACAGCTCTCATCGCGGATGTAAACGGAATAAAACAATACCCTATTACAAACTTTGCCCATTTCACAAATAGTATTTTCAGTGCATTTTAGCTCAGATACGACAGAGTGAATCAAAGTTTCACAACATAGCGACGTTAAATTCGACATTCCCTGACAAGCCGATTGTCCGCCTCCGCAATCATTTTTCAAATCGTATTTACTGATTTGTTCTTTCTCTATAAGCAATATTTCAATTGAGGTCAAAAGGTTTCAATTTGCCCTAGGTAAAGTGAGTAAGGTTAACACAGTTAGTGATAAATAGTTCGCACTAGACAAACTATTCTTCATTTTCGTTATCGTTTTTTCGCATACAACACAAGAGCTTTTAGTAGAACTTTAGCTAATTTCGTCTTTATCCGCCTGAATTAGAGTGTCTTTTTATTTGGATATAATCTAATGGACACTATTAGCTTTAATTCAAAGCTACCTTCCTCCCGTGTTTAAAAAGAAAAATTGTTATGCGTAAAACGTTCCCATTTCACGGTAAATAAAAGCGGATAAAGTTAGGTATAAAGATTAAGGCTTTTAAAAATAATGGTTGAGATGACGATAAAAAAACTGGCCAAGCGCGTGTCGGACTACGCACAATGAAGGGTGCTGCAATTTGGATGAATTTATCCCAAGAATAAACTTAAAATCGCAAAAATGTTTGTTTTTGTCAAAAAAACTACGATGTATCAATTTCTGGACTTTTTCCTTCACTTGTGCTGTAATTAAGCCAAATTTCATGATTCTAGGTCCGCGAAAAGTATCCTAGGTATAGGTTATCTTTTATTTGCAAGTATCAACAAAATATGCCGTATAATTGGCCGCATTTGATTATTTTGGTTGACTTGAACTTCAATTTAAAAGCACCAAGGGACAGTAGTCCTTCGTATTTGATATTAACTTCTACTTTATACCTCCATACGTTCCTGAAAAAAACGATCTTGACAGACAGATGGACTGATGGACTACGAAGTGATCCTATAAGGATTCCGCTTTTTACTTCTGGGTAACGGAACCCTAAAAATGAAAATAAAAAGGCTAAATGTTTTTATTTGTTTGCATTTAAGATTAATCTCTAAGAACACTTTGGCTAAACAAAGTTCAACATCGTAACTTCAAAACATTGCCTGTTTATTTTTAATTGGCAACCTTTACTAATCCAAAGTGTTGCCAACCTAAGTTTCTGAATGCGGTTCGTGGATCGGGCAGTATTATTAAATAAGTTTTCAGGAGTAGCTCTGAATTGTGCTTGGTAAATGGCCCATAGTTCTTCCCTTTCAGTTTTCAGTGACGCTTTAGTTGTACTAACCCATTTCTGTAAGGCTCTACGATAATGCTTCCATAACGTTTCACATTAGTAAGCATCATAAATAATGAATACCTAAGCGTGCTGATCCCAGTATTTGTTCCTCGGGGAATCTTAATAGAATAATAGATAAGCACTTAATGAATGGCAGTAAGCAATCGCATTGAGGCTAAAGCCTGTTCGAGTGGTTGCCAAGAGGCTAACGCAATCAGGCCGTCATTGCAGCAATTTCCGAGAAAATCACATAAAGGAACCATTCGACCGTGCCGTTCCCGCTTATCATTACTGTCTGTTTATCGTTATTATTTTTACCGGTTTACCTTAACGATAAAACTGGATAACTCATTCATTATTTTGTCTATTTTCGTAAAATCCCCCATGAATAACATTCGTGAACGGAAAACATAAGTTGCTTATTATTTTTATCTACGCCCATAGTGACACTTATTCATATCCGCAGATAAAATATACTCGCGCTGTCCGTAACTTGATACAGTCTCCGGAATATTTTTGATAACGTTGATCATTACGTTGGCACGTTATTCGCAAGCTCTGCTCTTTGCGTCGACGTAACAACATTCAGGCATCACGTATCAACGTTTTTCTGTTTGTATTGACATTTTGCTGACACGAGGCCATAAATGTAATAAAACGTTGGAAATGTAAAGAAAAAAAAAACAGCCGGGGGCAGAGTGAACCTCGAAATCAACCATTTACTTTTATAGAGTACAGCATTCGTCTCGGTTCATTTACATTTCGGGGCTCGTTTCGTTACCGAGCTGATTTTCTGTCTAGGAATGGGGACGTGATAAGGCCACGTATATACCCACACAAACTATGTAAATCGGTAAGTTTTCGAATTCCCGGTACTGAAATACGAGAGGCAGAATTTCTAAAGCTCTGAGATCTCGATTTCAATGTATTTCGTGGTACGAAATTTCTGTTTAGGAGCAAGCTAGATAGTAGTTACGATTGAAATAGTAAATACGGTCTAGAGTCCGCAACTCCACGTCAAATCTCGTATTTTGCGTACTGCGATTGAAATATAAGTTAAAATGTTCATATAAAAAACAGAAATTTAGGTAGAACATTTTTGTAAGTATTTTTATGCTACGAGCTTTCATATAACGAAGCACTTTCCACACGTGCCCGACTTAACTAAATGAATAGCCTTGAGACGCGATTTATCAACTTTTGCTCGGGTAGTGTAAACCTGACAAGGTTAAATACGTGAAGTACCAACAGGATCATACTACTCATGCCTGTGAAAAGAAAAGCTGGGAGGCTTTCATATTAACATACCTACGCGACTACACGTTCGTATGTTATCTCTCATAAGTAAGCAAGATGCATGAACATAATTATGATGTTAAAGAGGCGCTTCAAGACGACAAATAAACACATACGGCAATCAGTGTGCCATTGTGCCGGATCGTAAATCGGCCTTTAACATTTCTTCCATGTAAATACCTGTCTTCAATCTCGCGACAGAGATATAAAACGATACTATATTTAGTATTCTCTGCTCGAGAAAAAAAGAATAAAAAAAGAATATTAGTGATTTGTGAGCGTAGTTAAATTACGTCTTTTTCTCTTTTGTCAAGCGTAACGACGGCTGTCAATGGCGGCAGCTGTCGCGCCTAATGTATTTTAATTTATCTCGACTGAGATTAATTGAATCTATTAATAAGTATCTACTGCAAAAATATGCAACGCCATACACAATTTAATCCTTTTGTTTGTATAAAACCTATTTACGTCTAAACTGAATTTCGAAACTTGAAAACTCTTTTATCTAAACTTTTTAAATTAAAAAGCGAAATTCTTTTGTCTGAGTTGGGGCCAACAAACTTAAGCTTTTTCTTGCAGAGCATACTAGGTATTTGGTAAAATTGCCGGTGAATTTTTTCACTCCGTTTCTCCATTTGCAATTTTTAAAGAATTTATTTCACAGTAAATAAGGCTCGTCGCTGGTCCCTACAAAGGGTGAACACCCCGAGCGTTCCAATTTTGAATTCTTACTTGAGCAGCTTTGTATTCAGGAGTTGATGAGGTCGCATAATTCAGGCCCTTCACTAGTGTTTACAGCGGACAGACATGCAATCAAATTAAATCATCAGCCCAAATATTCGGGGAAGATATGCAGATACATTTCCCTATTGAACCTTCGAAGTTTGCGGTCTCGGAATGTTTTGGGAAACAGTTTTGGAGAGCGAATGAAATACCAGTACTATATTATGAGACTTTAATGACAATAAATAGCCTAAAATGAGGATAAATGCGTGACAATTGATTCAGAATTGAGTTGATGTAAGTAAGAGCTATTTATATTACTGTTATTACAACACTATTCAAAGCTATTTCCTCGTTGGTGTTGTGATCGCAACCGCTGAGCATGAGGTCCTAGGTTTAATTCCCAGGTCGGGCAGATTGTTACTGGGATTTTCTGTTTCTCGGGAGTTTCTAAGTAGCAGCCCGGACTTTAGATTTCTGCAGATGCCAATCGGATCACCCCCTATAAAATGGGACTTGGGGCAAAATCTGGGTGTACTATAGGTTCTACCTCCTATAGTATCTCTGCCTCACCCTTCACGGATTACTGTCGTGATGTTATGTTATTTTATGTGTCCTTAAAAGCATTCGGAGAAACCGTTGATGAAATATATTCAGTGGATATTAAGAAAGGTTATTGAAAATAGTTTTCAAGCAACTACTTCAGCAGGGGATCACTGTGTAGAGATGAGTTGACTGCCTCATTGGTCTAGTGGTCGCAAAAGCTATTACTGAGCATGAATTCCTGGTTTCGATGCCCGGGTCGGGCAGTGTTGTTGGGTTTTTATATTCATGTATGCAAAACATTGTAACACATTTTAAAAGAGTAACAGTGGAGTTTCTTGCCCTTTCTTCTCCATACGAAACAACATTTTTGAAGGGGGCGTCTAGAATCAATTCTATTTCTTATTCATTTTGACGTTCAAAAGTGCTTTACTTATGCCTATCTATACTAATATTATATAGAGGTATTTGTAAGTTTGTATGTAGGGGGTAATCTCCGGAACTAATGATCCAATTTCAAATTTTTTTTTTACTGATAGAAAGCTACATTATTCCTGAGTGCTATAAATTATATTTATATCATACATATTAGCCGAGCTATCGCAATTTTCGTCTAGCAAGTCGGAAAGAAATAGCTGCGAAAACAGAATTATTTGCAGTATTGCCGAGTATCATAAGATATATTTAATGTTAAAACAAGAACATTTCCGCGGACGAAGTCGCGGGCAGAAGCTAGTTTGAAATAAATGATTTGACTTTGACTAAGAATTTCTCAGTAGCAGCCTGAATTCTGGATTGGTATTGATCACCTTGGTGGCGAGCTCGCCCCTGGGATTTACATACTTAAACAAAACATGCGAAATGAGGGTGTAGTTTAGGTGCATTTCTGCCTAACCCTTCAGAGACTAGGCATGATGTTAATATTATTATGCATGTTGAGGTACCATCTATCTTATAAGAATAATAAACTCTTACTAACTCTTGAACCTATCTTATCTTCAGCTAAATCGACACTCCGTGGGAATCCAGCAATAAAATCGATCAAATATAACCGATGTCATGCTCGTTAACTAACCAGATTTGTCTTGTTACTCCACCGAGGAGAATATTCCAAATAGTTTATCCACCAATTCTAAGATCTTACCGAGCTTTATCGGTTAAAATTTATCATTATATGAAGCTGAGTCTACATAGTTTATAGAGCGGCCCATTTAGCAACAGCAAGAGCAAATTGGCTCAAAATTAAGTCAAAGACTAAGAAACTTATTAATCCAAGCACCGGGTCTTGGTGGAGTCCATAATGCATCAATAACTCAGTATGTTATCATTTACTTGTTTAAACCATTCGTGACACGTTGCGCGTGAGTTTTATGAACGATGGCGTCGTAAAAATGTTCAATTTACGATCCGATTACGTCCGACGGGGGTTTGGAACATTAACTGATGTTGGTGCGAGCTCTTTAGCTGCGTAAGGCGCGCGCCGCAAAATTGCGGTTGTACCAGGGGCGCAGCGGCCGGCCCGGTAACAGCGGCATAATTAAATTTACCATACCACACCTATAGGTGCAAGCAAACTTGGTTTCTTTGACAAGGGAACTAACTTCATTTTACAGTGTTTAACATCCACACACCCAAGGACGAGATGCGCGCCTTTATTGAGTTCCATGTTCAAATTCCAACTGTCGATTGTTATTCTTTTCATAACAGGAAAATTCGGATTGAATGAAAGCGGTTCCAGAATATTGGATGGCAGCTTTCTGCTTTTTTCGACCACAAAGAGAGTCTGAGTAGCGCAAATATAATAAAATTTTGGGAATTTATTCTTTTATAAGGTAAATCGTGAATGGAATTGAGCGTTAAACGAGTCGACGTAATGAGGCTAACGAGCAGATCCCAGCGCCTATTACAGTTTATTCTATAACTTTCCTTCATTTTACTTTTAGGATTATGCTTTTCGCGTATTTATTTTGACAGTTGGATGCTGAGCTACATATTTCTCAGAGTCTTCTATCACAGTCGAGTAATGGTAGGTAATAATGAGTGATACATGGTTCCCAGCGGCGCCCGGCCGGGTCGCCACCCATCCTCGACAGTCCTCTGCGACATAAATAACAAATGGTGTTTGAAAAGACCCATCACAGAACATCTCGCGCTATGTCACAACTTTGATTGTATCCATTTAACTTGAGAACTTAACACCGTTAAATATTTAGTGTACATGGCGTAGCGAGGTATATTGTCGCTCTGAATGTAATTAGAGACAATCTGCGAAACAACAATTCTGTAATTACTTCTTGGTAAACTTACATGAACTAAGATACACAATTTAGTTAATTTATATAGGTTTATTAACTTAAATGGAACACTTACTTGAATTTAAAATATAATGATTTTAGTATCACTTAAATTATATTTATTTAATATATTAAAATGTTTGTTTCCCGGAAGGTTGGGCAGGACACCTATAGTACTCCCACATGTCGCCAGGTATATTTAAGTGACATCAATCATCAGACTCCAGGCTGATACTGAGAAATGCCTGCCACTTTGCCCGAACTGGGAATCGAACCCAGACCCCCATGATCAGCAATGGCGACCATTACAATAAATAACATATATATAAAAAGCAATAAAAACGTACGTTGATTTTGATGATAGTCGCAACATTATATCCTGTCAGACGTACGAACTGCTGGTAATAATTTATTTGTATCGCAGTAAATCAGTGTGTCCGTTAATTGTAGAGCAGTTAACAATGTCGATAAGGTGTCTGGTGCACAAAGAAATAAACGGTCGTTTGTTCGGGCGGCGTCGAAAGGAAAAGCAATTAGCTAGAATGCAAATAGCAAAATGTATTGTAGTGTTGAACACATTTGCATACGAAGCGACGAGCGGACGGAATTCCGAGGGCCTGGCGCACCCATTCCCTGTGTAAGCTTCCGTTCAAAACTTCCATCGTAAAGCTAAAAAACCAATGCTCCGCTCACTGTAATTTCGTTCGGCGAGAACAGAACGCCATTTCAAGTTTGCGTAATTTGTAAAGAAAATTGCGCCTGCACAAAAAATATAATAATATATAATATAATATCCTTGGACATTTCACACAGCGCCGTATCGTCCCAAGCTAAGCAACCTAATGCTTGTGTTATGGTAAAATAACTTCTAAGAAATGAAAGTACTCGTTATTGTTGGTGGAAGGTTACATTTTTAATTGCTATTCACCGCATTACCGTGCTTTACGATCGCTATAGCTTAAGCCTGTTAAGAATTCATTTGTTTTCAAGAAAAGTGTTTTCTTCGAAGCGTTTACGTTGGGCTATTCCGATTTGCGTGGTGCCATTTGGAGGAATTGTCTAATTAACCTACCTATTGAACAATTTATTACACAACCCTGGATGTTTCCGTGTAATTGCGGCTCAACCTTATTGACTGTGGTATTACGAATAAATCACTGACGCTGTAATTTGGTTTCGGGCGCCTATATTACAAACATCTAATATTCATTATAATACACGTATACCTGCTGTTTTTCCCCGCAAATTTGAATATAATACACCTGTTGCAAGATTAATAAGGATTTTCTGCCATTTGTTGGTCCAATATTAATAACCTAATTCAGAAATGATTAACATTATTAAACCATGACTCCTGTTTAAATTATAAGGATTTATTTTTCTGTATGCATGTATTTTCGAAATAATTAATAGTAAAATACCTACATGTTTCTACATTATAACTAATTCAGTTTAATTAATAGCGATAGTTTTGTTTTTGTAGGAATTAAGTCTTCGTTGTACAAAAGCATGCGTAATGTCGCGGCGAATTGAAACAATACCGGCTTTATTACTGCGCTCATTACGCCGTACTGGCCGATGCCAAGTAACAAGGCCTACTGTTACACGACCTATTGCTTTCAGCGCGTTTAATACAACAAATATAACCCTTTTCATTCAATTGCCTCATGAATTGTTCGGAATAAGCTGATATACTCCACAATTTTCTTTCATGACCCGACCATTGAAATGTTAATAGCCCTAAGGCGATTTTATATTAAGAATAAGCTCCATTACAAATGTGGGGGAATGTTGGAAGTAAAAATCTCTTGATATATACCAGGAAGATAACAAAGCCCCTAAAGTCGTGGCATATTTCAATTACTTACTTTAGGGGCGCGTCCCCGTATGCAAGCTATCATGTGAAAATGGCCCTCAAAATGTTTTCCATGATCCCCTTTATGTATGCACGTTTGGTTTTGAAAAACGTTGTCATGTTGTTTTTTAAATATAATACTTAATTTCATTTTTTATTTTTTATTCAATGTTTACGGATGACAGCGATACAGACGAGTAGGTAGAGTAGGGACTTTGACCATTATGTGTCTTTTTGTAATTGTATTTATTTGTATACTCTGTGAGTTAATTCGTCTTTTAAATAGTAAATTGTTAGGTGGGTTAAATATTGCAAAGATACAGATGAATAAAAGTTCAACCAGAAAATTAAATATTATTCCACAAAATAACGTTGATGCTTGTGTCGACTTGTTGGTTTACTTTTTTTTAATTATGTTTTTTTAATGGAACAGAGTCGCAAGCAGTCGAACTGCCTGTGATTTCCAGCTAACATCCAAGCCTTGTTAAGGCAAAGCAAACCTTTTAAACATTCTGTCAGAGGAATGTGGTCCTAATTCCCGTGTTACCTGTAAGCAAACAACATGATGCTGTGATCGCGAATCCGCTTACCAATCGCGATGGTTATGGTAATATCCCCGAGGATTGTTCGCTGTGTCGCTTCTATGGCCGAGGTCCAAATTCACGTGTGGACATTTATTTTACGGCCGTTTATTACGGCCATTAATATTTTACGGTCGCACGTATCACACAATGATTTTAGAGCAGGGTAGTTTGATCCTTTATTAAAAATATAGAACCGTTTCTAAGTTTTAGTAACCATGTCTTTGAAAAAACAAATGACGGCCGTCTTATAAGCGAAAGATGTTTAGGAATTGCTTGTCAATATTAAAGTAAAAGGTATAATATTTGTGGATATCTAACTATTACATAAATGGTCTTTACACAAATCTAAATACAATAATATAATCTAAAACTAAATAATATATCTATTATGTATTGTACAAGTGGTAAAAAAGGGGAAAAGCTCATAGGGCGTCAAAAAATTCATCCCCATCGCTGTCAGTGGGAAATGTGCCCAAAAGGCTGGCAGAGTTATCATATCAACAAAAATCATCATAATGATAAAGTAGCGAGTAGATAAAGTACCTACCCATAAACTAAAATCACTTTAACTCGAGGTATTTAATGATTCTCATTACCGTTAATAATAATTAATGATGGCAACTACTGGAATCACAGAATAAAAAGAAATCGTTAGTAATTAATTAATTTAATTTTCTGTAAGAATTGCCCCATGAGTATTTAAAGTGAAATCTATCATGTATATTAAAATATTCAAGAAGAGTCAAAGGCATGGCAAGCACTTTAGCAATGAAACGATTTTTAAACCTATAAATTTCGCACGTGATCGTAGCTTCAGCTTCACGATCACGTGCGGACCGAAAGCTTCTTCTCAAGCTATTCAGCAAAATGCTTCGCTAATTAACATCCTGACCATCGATTCATTCCGTACATTACTGAGGTTCTTTTATTCGCCATCGATCAAAAAGTGGTTATGGAGAATTCAATAAATCGACGAAGTTTAATATCACGGAATAAAATGGTAGGAAAGGAAATATTTTGAATAGTTCGATGATTCAGAATGAATAATTCCTGCTCGCGAATACCGTTAGTGCCTTTGCGCATCTTTTGGTTACTTTCATGATTTAGTTGACCTAGGCAGGATAAGTAATAAAATACATGTTACCTCCCTGTAAAATTACGTCTTCAGTCAGGTACATTAAGTACAACATAAAATATAAAAAAAACAACGGAGTTTCCATAAATGAAAATTATACTCCTTCACCCGAGTGAACCTTATTCAAATTCTCGCTCGTAAAAAACTTAATTCAATTCAAGCTCGTGGAGATCGTTACGTTAATTTTTGATAACTTCAAGGAATGCGAAAGGATTTTTTTACTAGATATGTACTTAATTGAATTTGTTATTCAACTTTTATTTCAGATTTGACTTCATATGCCTCAATGATTTACGCATGGAGAGAATCATTCGTTTTTTTTTGGAATTGGCATCTTGCAGTTCTACGTTAGAGGTTGTCTTCTGCTTAATCGGGCAAGAAAAATTCTCCTGCCTCTATCCCTATTTATTTATGGAAGAAAAAGACATATTTAATTATATTTTCTACTAGCTTCTGCCCGCGACTTCGTCCGCGGAAAATTTCTAGTTTTAACATTAAATATATCCTATGATACTCGGCAATACTGTAGGTTCCCATTAATGAGAGAATTTTTGGAATCGGATCAGAATTTCCAAAGATTACCGAGGTGATCTTTTCTGCTCAACTTAGTCGCCTTTTACGACACCCTTTTTTTTTTTTTTTTAAGGCTGGGAAATCATCCAATGACTGCTCCCGCTCTGGGTGGAGCGGAAGGGAGTGTCAGACTCTTACTGACTAAAACCCATCCATGTTCCTTCCGTAGCCCTTTATGTTCCGGGGTAGCGGTAACCCTTTCGGACAATCCCGCTTACCCGGCAGGCTTGGCCCTGAGGGGCCCCTTCATATGCTGACATCTCTTTGAGGCGCGCGTGGAACATATACGCGCCGTCCGGCACGGGTCTGGTGCTGATCGGACGGTGAGTCACCCATTACTCACCGCCCGCAAGCCCGCGCCTACGGTGGCCGGGAGTCGTCACGTGGCTCCCGACGCCCGGAGCGTTTCCGGCGGTGGCTGGGACGGGAGGACCTTTCTCTCTCCCGAAACATCCATGCCCGGTGAGGACCTGCGTCAGGCGGTAGGTGAGGGCGCCGTGACGCCTCTCTAGCCACTTCTCAAAGAGGGGTCTTACTGCCACTATCGTGGCGTGCCCTGCGCTGGGTTGCGACAGTCGCTGATTCCAGGCCGCCATGAGATCGCGCTGGAGGTCCGTCCGCTCCGCCGCAATTTGCTGCGGAAACGGAGTTTCCCCCCGGCTTAGTACCTCCGCGCGCCACTCGTACAGGCGCGCGAGGACTATCGCCTCCAGATCCCACGGCGGCAGTCCGGCAAGGAGGCGCGCCGCCTCGCCCGAGATCGTGCGGTACCCCCGGATAAGCCGTATGGCTACCACCTTTTGGGGCGCGTTCAGATAGTGGGCGGCTCGCCACCGCAGTGAACGCGCCCACACCGGGGCCCCGTATAGGGCCATGGACCGCACGACTCCCGCGTAAAGCCTCCGGCAGGAGGCGTTTGGCCCCCTCAAATTGGGCAAGAGCCACTTGAAGGCGGCCCCAGTTCGTTCCAGCTTGGGGGCCAAACGTCGGAAATGCTCCACGAAATTCCATCGGCTATCGAGGACCAGACCTAGGTATTTCATTGTGGTCTCGACGCCGATGTGAACCCCTCCTACCGTAAGTAGGGATCCCGATGGTGGCCTAATCCGAGGTCCATGAAAGGACATGGCCTCGGATTTGTGCAATGCCACCTCGAGACCCAACTGCCGGATCCTCTCAATGACTGTCGCAACCCCGCGCGCCACTCGTACAGGCGCGCGAGGACTATCACCTCCAGATCCCACGGCGGCAGTCCGGCAAGGAGGCTTGCCGCCTCGCCCGAGATCGTGCGGTACCCCCGGATAAGCCGTATGGCTACCACCAAACAGAAGTAAGTCGAAGAAATACTTTTTTAAAACATAAAACGAAATATAAACGTTAAAATACAAAAGATAGAAATGTGGTGTCGCGGACTTTTTTGTAGAAATAATTAAGGCGAACCGGGTTGTCATACATTGCTTTCAATTTTAAACAACTGTATAGGCAGCGCATGCAAATAATTCTGTTTTCGGAGGTATTTCTTTCCGACTTGCTAGACGAAAAATGCAATAGCTCGGTTAATATGTATGATATAAATATAATTTAGCCTATAGCACTCAGGAATAATGTAGCTTTCTATCAGTGAAAAAAATATTGAAATTCGATCATTAGTTCCGGAGATTACCCCCTACATACAAACTTACAAACATACAAACTTACAAACTTACAAATTTTACCTCTTTATAATATTAGTATAGATTTCAAAATGTAAAAACCAACCCGAACAACAAACTGGATAATGAAAAAACCACCAATTAAGTTAAGGTTACGAATAAAATGGATCAATGTGACAGTTCGTACTAATGAAAAAAAAACTTTTACCAGATAATTCATTCCATTACAATAACTATATCTATAAGAACTAACTTATAAAACAGTTAAAATAAGATCACGGTACTCAATAAAGATAAATCATAAAATCGATTCACGTTTAACAATCGATTCTTGTTTTTTTATTATTGTTTTTAATTATGTAATGTTCCTTTGTAATTAATGTAAGCAAACATAATTATCCAATTAGGACCAATCTACGGTGCTCCAAATGTTCCCTTAAAGTGTACCTACTCTATCTACTACCTATATGACATAATCATCGCATTAAGGCAGAATCTGCTTCATTTCCGAGGGCTTGGGTCCATGTTACGTCGAGCCACGTTAAGAACACTGATGGTTTACGTGTAACTTACTGCTTTACTTAAGTGTTATGATCTGTCTCTAAGTACATACAGTTTCACGTCAAAGTGTAATTTGTGGCCAGCCTTACGTACGAATACATAAACTTAGTTGTGTTCATTACGAATGTTGGAGGCAGCTCGGTCGAGGTAAACTAATTTGGAACGCGTTCGAACTAACGGCCCATCTTTGAACCAAGAATCCTTATTACGTCAAGAGCTCGCGGCTTTGCTTACTTTACCCCTAATGTTAACCTATTATGTATGTACAAATGAGGATTTTTGCACCTTTTGTAGATTTGGGTAAACAGTCCGGGTGAGATTGGAAGTTTTATTTGCGTTTGTTGTTTTTTATTGCCTTGTTTATAGAGTGTTGGTGCTAATTGGAACGGTGGTATTCCGTAGGGAGCTCAAGCGTGGTTATTTGGTCGAAGTTTTATTAAATTCGCGCTTTTGTCAATACGGTTACAAATTCTGTAAATATCAGAAACGTTGTCTTACTTTATTGTAGTCGTGTTACATTCTAATGTTGATATTTGCTTAATAAAAGGTATTAAGCGCTATTTGCTTTTAATCAGCATTCGTCAAACGTGTACTATGCGCTGCGTTGGTTTCGATACGGTTCTCGACATGGTTCCAAGAATACTAATTACGGTAAATTACCTAGTAGATAGTTTTATTTACCCACACACTAAACAGCAAGAAAATTTATCCTCACCTTTAGAATCAAGAGATAGTACAGTCACGAGCAAAACTATGTATACACTTAGCTAATTTAATAAGCTGTTTTCTGCTTAGTTATTGAAAGAATTTGTATGTTGTCACACACATTGCGTTTTCGAATCCATAAGTTTACCGTACATGACGTAACTCAAAGTTGAAATGGTTATTTTACGAGAAAATCGGTTCTGAAAATTACTAGGTGTATACATATTGGTGCTCGTGACTGTACATCAAAGCTGAACCTCGAAGGGAGCATGAGGGAGCAACTACTTTCATATTAATACACGTATAAATGCTGTAACAGGCTTCAAGATGTTATGCAATATATATTCTAATTGCTAGCAAGCACGGCGGTAGAGCATGAATGAGGCACTTTAATAAACAATGGTGGGCTTAATTTAGGCTCTTCATGGTTAATGAATTGGTAACACTTAAGCTTCTCTGTGGTTTATTGCTCAAATTATGTTTTGAGGTTGACTTTCGCCTTGTCAATAGTTTCTTGATTGATTAACATGAATTTTAGATACCTGATGATTTCGTTAGAGATATAAGAATAAGCTAGGTAATTTATTGATATGATTATTAACACCAAACCCATTGATCCGGGATGTTTATATGTAGATTTTGGTTGTATCATCTAATATTATTTTGGTTGTTACAGTGAGTAACGATGCATAAGCTACCACTCGTCTCTCCCAAAAACCCTCCAAAAATCGAGCAATTTGTTTAATGTTATATTTATTCAATTCAATAAGTCGCCTAAGTATATATTTGCATTATCGTTGGTCTTAGATTTCTGAGATTGCCAGGCGGACAGCAGCATTGAGTTCCTTAGCGCGATAATTTCCAGTGGGGTTCCTAGTTCATCTAGGTTGTTTATGAGTGGTATGGTGTCTCTCCTCGTCTTGCCCACAGTGGCGGAGCCTAGCACGTGGGTCCTGCAGCAGACCATGTGGCCCCACGAGCACCCAGCTACTCCAATGTCCATATTGAGTGAGGGACAGCTATTAATAGTCACACAGATGCCACCGCGCGCCCAGCAGGTAGCGCCAGGAGAGCCTGTACGACGTAAGAGGGTATTTCTGTTGAAATTACTGTGGACATTCTTATTACGTATTTTTTAAACTGTATTATAAAATATAAAAATCAGTCAGTTAATTTAACAATATTAACAATTTCAGGTGTTTTCAATGTCCTTTATACATTCGTTTTATTAATCTCTGGAGTAATTAAGTAACATAATATATTGACTTTTGACGGATTAGCTGTTCATTGCGTTACTCACGTTGATGAGCTTAGGGAAAACCTATTAAGCAGTGGATTACGAATTTCTCTCATGACCTCGGATTGTGATTGAAGTGTGTAACGGAATTAGGATACGGGCATTAACAATGCCTTATGGCTAAAATATGAACTTAGTTTGTAAACTAACCAAGAGTAGGGCTTCGGCTCATGCCAGCTTTGAACACGTCCACGTAAGTATCTGGCAACTGTTGGCCAGAGTAATACCTTCTGTTGGCATTTCCATCTCCGTTCCTTCCTCCTTGACACAGCACATTTGAAACAACTAACATTATAACGCCACCAACCAATAGAAACATGATTATTTTTTTACATGCTTATGGCGAAGTTATTCCAGAAACAAATGAAAATAGAATCATAATACGATTGACTTTTTAATTAACAAAAGGAACGAAAATCGATAAGGCACGTAATGGTTGAACTATTTAACTACTTTGGTTTGACGCAGAAAAGAGTAACGTTGAGTCAAATAAATTAGACATACTCAATACGGATTCCATAAGCAGTTTACTCGTAACTTATCAATTATGTTTTCTTCTTGTGTCGTAATATTACCAACAAAGGTGGATTGCCATGTGCTTTGTCACCCTGTTCCTTCTCATTATCCATGTCTGCGTAATTGTCTTCATCTTCATCCATCACTATCACCTTTGATTTCGTTTTCTTTTTCCTTTTTTTCTTTAGGTTTTCATCAGAACTTGGTGGGTCTAAAACTCCTTTACCACCAAAATCTTTAGATTGGGACCACGGCATCGGCGGGGGGAAGCCTTTGTCAGTCATATCTTTGACTTGGAAGTTGTTCCAGTTGAAGCAGCAGACTTCTAGCTTGTCTCTGCAGCCGGCGACTTCGGTCAAGAAACGGTGTCCCTCACACATCTTGTGGTCGATACAGATACCACCAAGCTGCCAACACGGCGTCGTTTTCATTGATCCTGAAGAAAACGTTCATTAGGTAAAAGTATCGATATATTTTTACGAACGTGCTTGGAGTTTATATCGGAGTATTTTTCGTAAATAATCATAGATTTCGCATTACTTTCATATTACTTCATTCAAGTTTACTACCAAAGTAACGAATCATTATTGATGTAACGCTTGTTAGTGTTTACATAATAATATAGCAGTAAGTTTATAACAATGAACGCTAAAGTTTAAGAGTTAATAATGCAAGGTACGAGTATATCGCCTCAGGTTTATGAAGCGCAGGAATCTGCCAACTTTTTAATTACTGCTTGGTACATAAATATCCTCCGGAAGAAATACCAGTAACTTACTTTAACCTATTTATTTATGTAAATTGATTACGGTTTAATAAGTATGGGCGCTCAAAGTATTATATAATATTACTTTTGTTCAGAAATATGGCACTCGTAAATTAGACTTTGTTGCCGATGTAATAGTGACTTTAAATCTGTCTGAAATTAGAAGTAAATGATGAGTACAGCCATATAGCAGCAGATGAAGTAATTTTTGGCATCGTTGGTGTACCTAATTTCTCTCTCTTTTTTTTTGAGGATGGGAAATCATCATATGACTCCTCTCGCTCTGGGTGGAGCGGAAGGCAGTGTCCGACTCTTACTGACTAATACCCATCTATGTTCCTTCCTTAGTCTTTTATGTTCCGGGGTAGCGGTAACCTTTTCGGACAATCCCGCTAACACGTTGAGCGCCAACGCGGTCACCGGTGAGCCGCGAACAATAGTTTTTCTATTGTGTCTGCTGCGTGGCAGTCAATGACTTAACCTAATTTCTGCTGAGCATTCCAGTGAAGACAGACAAATAAATAAACTTACTGCGACCGGAAGTGAGGGAAGCGAGGGCTGTATGGTAGGCGAGGAGCTCGGCTCGCAGGTCCTCATACTCCTCGTCAGCCGAGAGGTCTATGTTAGCGTCATCCCTCAAGTCAGACACCAGCTTCCCGCCCAAGTCCCCGCCGCTTTCAGCTGAATCTTTGCCTTTATGCTGTCTTCGTTTACATATCACCAACGGACATAGTATTAAACTGAACAGTAGCACGGATCGCAACATATTTCCCCTGCGTTCCACTTTAGCAGAAGAATTTCATATTTCACTCGGTATGGCGTTTTAGAGCGTTTTTATTGAAGTGAAAAAGCATAAATTCGATGATAAGCCACGGCCAGCGAATGGATTGTGCAATCGGAGTGTGGGTGGAAAATATAACTTTATGTGCGAGTTTAAAATAAAATAACACATAGTTGGTAAGACAATAAGAATTTGCAGATCAGTGCTCGATATATGTGCTCGTTTTGTTCGTATTTCGGTTATTATTAAGTACAGAGGCCAGCACATCAAGCTACCCCAATCTGTGATTTCTTTAGTAGATTTGCCACTTTATTACAATACTGATAAGATTCATACTCAATTGGGAATATTTGACAGTTTGAGTTAGTTTGATGTGCTGGCGTCAGTACATATGTAAAAATTTTACGCAAACGCACTTCTTACTTGCAAAATACGGACGCTTTTGTCGTGCACGTCTCTCTACATCTTTCTGACAAGTATAATTTCAACATGTAAAATGTTACCAATATTTTGCAACCATATTTTGATTCTGTTCCGTGTTTGGTGTCCGTTGAGTTTCTTGCCGGTTCTTCTCCTACCTACTAAACGTTGGGTTAGCTTCACCTCTTTTCAATTCAAACGGGCCCGTAATTGGTTTATTTGAAATAAATGTAAATAATTTGAATAATTGAATCAAATAATACATTTTCACTTAGCTTGACTAAGGGTCCGACTACGTCTTTATACTCAGAAAAAATAGAAAAAAAACAGCGGGTCACTGACGAATATACCCTGAGAACGGTTGTTTTCCCACAAATAAATGAATGATGATATCTTGGCGACGCAGCGGTAGACGTATTCTGCGGCATGGCTTCCGGCTGCCTAATAACAGCTCTGTCGCAAGTCGGTACTGTCATTAGTCAAAATAAACTCTATGTCTACGTTAAATATACGTTTACCTACGAGTATTTTTGACAGCTTCCTGACATTGACATGAGATTACGATTCCGAGCGGGGCCATTTCAATGATGCTCTTTTAAATGATAATTACAACATTTTGAAAAAATAAACCTACGGGTGCCTTATTCGTTCAACTTAACGTTTTACTCAAATATATAGGTTTTCTATAATGATTACATAATAATTTGCGTATTATACTTTTAACAATTATTTTAATTTCCTATTTGGTAACGATCGTAAATACCTAAATCTGTTAAATGGTCCTCGTGTATTAAACGCAATAACAAAGTGACAGATAAAGAAACTTTCTGATTCATGGCATTTTAATATGGATGTTGTGGGTACCTACTAAAAACTTCAGTTTAGAAAACAATAGTACTGAAACCAGTTCCAAAAGAAGTTTTATCTAGAAAATATAGGTCTGCCTTCTCATATAAAAGTAATAAAAGAATCTGGGACAGTTCAGGGGCCAACCACATCTTATAGCAGTAGGTATTATTTTGATAGTGCTTCACATTGGTTTCTTCTGTAGGTATAGGTTTTTATGCAATTTGCAGATCAGTCTCAGGTTGTATGTTGATCAAAAAATCGCGGCCGCAGAATGTACAGAGGCCAGCACATCAAGTTACCACAATCTGTCAAATTTCTTTTATAGTATTTCAACTTTATTGCAAAGAGAAAATTTGACAGTTAGGGATAGCTTGATGTGCTGGCGTCTGTACGTATTTACAGAATTATAATCATCAATGCAACTGAAGAGCTCGTGGCTAAGTAATAACAGTCGCACGGATTGACTCATCAGGTTAAGCTACGCTTGCCGGGGTTGGTCCGTGGATGGGTGACCATCTCAACATATCGGAGACTCCTCCGTGCCTCGGAAAAAACGTTAAGCCGTTGGTCCTGGCCGTCAATCGTGGATCTTTGACAGTCGTTACGGGTAGTCAGAAGCCCGAAAGTCTGATAGCCAGTCTTACCAAGGGGTATCGTATTACCCAGTTACTGACTGGGTTGTGGAGGTCAGACAGGCAGTCGCTCCATGTAAAATACTGGTATTTAGCTGCATCCGGTTAGACTGGAAGCCGACCCCAACATAGTTGGGAAAAGTCTAGGCAGATTGTTAATCATCAATACAACTCTCTAAATATAGTTAGTAGAGTTGATGACAACTATATTTTCAATTCTCCCTGAGTCCTGATGTAGAAACTGCGTATGGGCAAGCATAGTAAGGGACCTCCTCCAGCTAGATGGACCAATGACTTTAAGAAGGTGGCTGGGATAGACTGGAGGCAGAAGGTGGTGGACTGGCTGGGATAGGCCTGTGTCCAGCAGTGGACTGCGATAGGCTAAGTTGATTGTTTGATTGATATTTTCAATAATATACTGCCGCTACCCACTGGATCTCGAAAAACCTTATTAAAATGTAAAAGTGTGAGTGATCTTTTATTAGAACCTTTTAATATAATGTTTGGTAAGTGATGCCGGAACGTGTGATTAGAAATAGCTCGCGGAGTTGCCCTAGCGATGCAACCTCTCCGCGTCGGCATTTTCTATGCTATTTGGATATTGAGAACGTTATTGGTTATATTCATACTAAAAATGTACCAATTTGCAATGAGATACATTATAAAATATGTATATGACGAAGGGATTCGTTATTAGTGGGTCACGTCATCGGAAATAACACTCACAAAAACTTCGTTAACACTTTTAATTACTTGCTAACTCGCACTGAATACAAAATAATCAAGGATGGCTCGATTAAGAACTAAGGAACGCGGGAAGTTTAGCGCGAAGCAACGAACGTCCACTCAGCCTGACGGACCGATTCAAAGTCTTCACTCAACTGTCACCGGACACTTGTGCCTCCCCACTTACAGGTTAGCCAACCTACCTGTCAACGTCAGTACCTGTCAATGTCAAATAACCGATTACACTTCCGGATCGACATTTGACTCGATTATTCGCTCGGTGTTGCCATTACTCCACGCTAACCGTCCCCAAGTTATTACTTGACGTTCCAAAACGTATGCTGTCAAATCTAACTACATAGTTCCTCCAGTGTGAGATAGATGGCGTTGATCCAGATTGATTGATATGCGTTGACGCTTCGACATATTATTCATTCTTAAAAAGATTAACTTTTTAAAACGTGTTGACCTGTGGAGCACACACACGCACGGAGTTTTAATGTAAAACACGGCGACATTTGACAACCCTACTGTCTGTATTATTTATCTGTTATTTCGGCCAAGTTGGATGACAGCCCTGTCAATATCGCGGCCAGTTCCCGTGTGGTACATGCGACATGCCGCTCATCCTGTTGAATTATTGAACCATCCTCCGTTGAATCAATCGCGTCCGTGAGCGCACCGGACGTCACGACCCGAGCGAACATCGGTCAAAAAAGCTTTTTGCAGCGTTTGCCTTTCAACTACTTTCAAAGATTTCATCAAATACCCTTTCTGGACTACTGATGGGCTTGATTTAGCTCTGAATGATATCCGAAAGCCATACATATCCCGTTCACGGCGGCGAGCATTCGCCCACTGAAATATCTCTCAGTTTTCGAGGCTCTATTCACTTTGAATGGCGCTTCATAGACAACATCGTGTCAATCAATATTCGGGGTATCGAATTTCATTAATCTTCTTAATTAAAACTCAGTTTTGAGCCTTTGAAATTGTTTAGGCTTTGCTTTCGCAATAGGAGTGGAACTTGAGACTTAAGTATACTGTGTATTAGATAACACGAGGGACATAATTTCAGGGGTTACTATACTCATGTAAAAGGAACAACTTTGAATATGGAAATATTCCTGAAATCACGAAAAAAACCATCTGTTCAGTGCATTTATGTTCGTACAATTCGTCAAAATGTATGGAACAGCAGATATTTTTTTTTCATATTTCGGAGTTGGTCCCATGGACAAAGTTGTTCATTTTCATGATTTTCGATTAACCTTACACACTGTATATTTAGCTTTTGTAGCTTCTACAACTTACAGCTAGAAGGCTGGTAGATACATAGATAGTGTCGTCTGTTGACCTCTACTCTAATTGAATAGACATGAGACAGCAAAGCCCTTTGTCGAGCAAGTTGCAATTTCAAGGCGCGTCGTAATGGCCAGCTCTTTGTCCTGTCCATTCTTAAGCGGTCACCCTCGAAGATAGATGGGGATAACTCCAGAGACACGCGTAACAACACTTTGGGCGGTCGAAGGGCGATGAGAACGGATTACCTACCTATATTGCCTGACGTTGGACAATGTTGAGGTTAAGCGCTTTGTTTTTCAAGAGGCGCTAAAATAAATGGGTGTTCATTAAAGACGAGCGTGAAGGGCGATTCCGAGTATATGTATAGTATGGTCTATTTCTTCTCCTTCTTGTGGTTAGTGATTAACCTGGTGTCAGAGTTTTTATGCTGCCCGTGGGCCTCTGACTTAGCATCGTTGTTGAGAAATATCGCCGTCAAAGGTCTCGAGTTCGAACCCAAGGCACGCATCTATGATTTTTCGGATCCATTCGCGTATTGTTTAATTATCACTTGCATAAAATCGGTGAACGAAAACATTGTGAGGCGCAAAAGGCGCATGATTCCTTTGCTGCGGAATAGGCCCAGCCTGTGTTCTATTCTATTCCATACGAACCTGTTGTTTTTTTTTACAAAGAGGTACATAGTTACTCTGTTATTCTTCTTTAAATATAAGAATCTCTGAATCCTTCCAGAGATCCTACCAAAAAGTCCCTAGGTTTTAGTTTTGTACTTAAATCTATCGATGATAAGACAGTTAAGAGGGGATGTCTTTAAACGCACGTAACGAAACCATAGCGAGATTTAGAAAAAGGCACAACGCCATCTATCGAGCAAGGAGATAAACTTGTCACTTAATGTGGTCTATAATTCATATATTATTAAATTTTAACCTTAATATCGCTTGTATTCGTCCCTTATTCAGCCCAGTGAAGCAATGTATTAATAATTCTGATGCCATACACTGGTAAACTTACCTGATGACCAGCTCTCTTTCATCTCAGTCTCATTGCCACCGAAATGTACCTATGAAGATTTTTTCAGATTTATGAATTTTGTAGTAGGTAATCAAACCTCTGTGGGTCCTATAATTTTTTGATACTTTGGAGGTTTCCAAAGTATCAAAAAATTATACATCCATTGTTTTTCAGTCTTTAATCTATACATATAATAAAACAGTAAAAAAACTATGTTTGTACATTGAATATATTAAAAAAATAATAAATGAGGGGGGGTTTAGGAACAGTAATAGAGCAAGAATCCAAAAAAAATACTTGCGAGGTGTCAAGGGACACCCGGATGGAACGAAGTTCCTTTCGATTAATTAGTGAAGGAATTGTAATTTCGTAAGATTTTTTTCCGTCTAGCCCCCTTTCACAACGCGCGATAAGGAACTCGAATTAAATTACACTCGTATAGGTAGGTAGGTATGTAATTATCTAATTAATTAGTTCATCCAACACCACAGTCACGAAAACAAACAATGCCGCGACGGCGACGCCGCGCGCCGCATGCCGCCGCCCTGCGTTCAAGATACATAAACATAAATAAAAATACATACGCGATTTTACGCGAAAGATAAATAGGTTAGGTACACAACTACACAAATAAAAACACGAAAAGCGAATTCAGACTTTATTTATTAACAGTAAACGGTACAATTTAGAAATACCAAACTAGGTACCTAAATACGCAGTTTACTAAAATTATTCTGAGAAACCTATTGTCTCGTGTCGGACCCGACTTTACAAAGATGCACAACCGAATTACGCGGTTAACTTAATAAAAATAAGGTCTTAATTCGGTCCAATATTTTCATAGAGAAAAGCTCGTCCAAATAATAATGAACTCTATTCGACCGACGAAACGATTCATTTATCTGTTCGAATTGCTTGCCTTTGTAGAAGCCGCCAGCATTACCGCAAAAAATGTTTTACAAAAAGTGTCGTGACAACTTTTTGTAAGAATTTTTTCCGTCTAGCCCCCTTTCACAACGCGCGATAAGGAACTTCGTTCCAAAAAATTGTAATAATCTATTAAACATAAACAGATGTGGCGGTGACCCCCAAACATTGTCTGTATCGGAATCGGGGATCGGAATTGCGACAATTTCAGAGTTAAGGATAGAAGCGAAAGAATAATTACATAATTGTTAAACATTAATTCAAATTAAACTAAACTGAAATCAATAAAATAAAACAAAAATAGAATACATAGATAGATTATATCTTCCTCTGAAAGAAGCAAGAGAAAGAAAATAAGACAGGAAAAATGAAGCAGTAAGTTGAGAAAAGGCAGGTAGTTGATGATATTACATGAGTCCGACAAACTTCTCTTAGCCTCATCATAATATAACCCTTAAACCTATCGTCAATACAGCGAAAATTCCTTTAGACATCAATTAACGAACTATTTATGAGCTGTTTGCATTTTCAGTCAAAGCTTTATGATTAATCGCCATCAGAATGACATTCACCGAGTCCACCAGGGAGGCAGGGAAGTCAACAACAAAGTTCTACTTAAATCACTCTTGCAGGACCGCTCCTAATTGCTTTGAGTCAATTCTGACAGCTGATTGTTTACACAAAATTAATGGACGAATGAAGTTATCATGATAAATATTTTGAATTTATTGAGATAGATCTTTTGAGTTTCTGCTGCATCTTTTTTCCGCCATACATAGTCAGAAATTATGCTTTTGTTTCTACTGCCGGGAGTCTGTGACACAGGCCTCTCTGTGAGAGGGAGCGGGCCATAATCCACCACACGGTGGGCCTGTGTGGTGGATTATGGCCCATTCCCTCCCTCATGTGGGTTGGTTGGCATAAATAATGAATGAGACCCTTACCATTCGGTTTTTATTTAACATAAATTAAATTAAGTGGTCCATAATATTATTGTATGTACCTAACTAATATTAATTTTGCTATTCAAATCAAAGTAACTAGAAAGAAAGCAGGTACGTTTAGCGGCAGAGATAGTAAATATAACCGCTAAAGTAGGTACATAGAAATCCCAAACATATTACATAATCTACCAAAGTAAATAAATCCTAATTAGATGTCAGCACAACACATATCTACCTATTGCTGAAAGTAGAACTGTGTCCGAATTATTTACCTTTATTTGGTCCAAGAAAGTAAACCCAGTATTGTATTGGGTGGACATCATTGCGTGAAAGTTATAACGGTCAACTGGGGTAAACAGGGACCACTTATAGAGGAGTTCTAACAACCTACGATATATCCGAGACTTTACTAGTGTTCATATTTTGTCCTGTAATGATACAATCGGTATTGGTGACTTGCAATTCTATATGGTCTGCGAAAGAAAAATACGTGAGAGAAATACATAATGGAAAAACACTAACATATAGATAGATACGTATTTTGAAGGCAAATAGAAGCTACGGTCATATTATTAGAACGTATACTTTCAGCCTAACAAAACGTGCTACTGAAAACATGTCGGTTTTTGAATAGAATATTCAAAAACAGGAAATAGCGACACCAAAACCAAATAGAATTCCATTTCAAAGTTTAAGTACAGCATGCAAAATAATACCAACACTTATCTAAATGTATTGAAACGGGCATTCAATTTGGCGCCGCAAACGAAAGAACTCTTCAGGGACTGTTTCGAACAACACCATGCTATGTAAGCGTTCATGAACATGAATACAGTCGACAAAGGAGTTTAGTTACATGCAGGTTAAAAATACGTGCCAGTGCTATTCGTTTTCATTACGTACCTACTTATATTTATTTTGATATGCGTATTTCCGATGAAAAAATGATTCGAATTTTCGTTTCGTTTACCCGCAGACGCGCTGTCAAACTTGAATAATTGTGTGTTCACAGACGAAATGAGTTTAAAAGTAAAAAGGTTTTGTTCGCGGTTTGCATCCTTTTTTTCTTTGTTGACGGTACCCTATGTGGAACGTTCCCGAAACATGCCCTCATGTTAGTTTGCAAGTTACTAAGCCCACGTTTGCATGGACGTAAAAATATCGCGGTGGGATTTTATCGTGCACTGGATTTTCAACTCTCGGTGTTGGGCCGAGCATTGAGAATCCAAATGATTGCATCCGAGCGCGTCAACTCTCGGCGGTAAACAGTGCGTTGAAAATCCAGTGCGTGAAAGATAATCGCCATGGGAAAAAATTGTTCGTGAGTACCTGGGCGAACTGCGGTTTTCCCCAAATCTTTGGACCTAACAGCGCCCTTCTTTTCTATTTTTAGAAAGAATGTCAAGGCTTTCTGGAAGATTAGAAACGCTTTCTCCTCTAGGGCATAGATTTATCTTCATATATGGGTGGATATTAGTGAGATGGAACGTTCAAAAGTTTTTTACTGAGACCAATCTTGGACATCAATCTTAATGACTTGGTAACCTTTTGAACTTTTTTGTTACGTGTCGCGTCGCTTTTTGTTGGCAAAATAGTGTGAACGTGATTTGCTAATTCCTTTTGATGTTTTGGTAAATAGAAGTATGAAAGTAATCTTATACCTTCATGTAATCAAGGTAGCATTATTGACATTGATTTACCGACTTCAAAATTTCTGCAGGATTCAATCCTAATTCCTACTAATATTATAAACGTGAAAGTTTGTGAGGGTGTCTGGATGTTTGTTACTCTGTCACCCAAAAGCTACTGAACGGATCTGGGTGGAATTTGACACAAAAGCAGATTATAGTCTGGAATAGCGCAAAAAATACTTTTATAACGGTGGTACTTTTCGTTGGATAATTTGCGAATTCCACGCGGGTAAAGCTGCCGGCAGAAGCTAGTTACTTATAAACTGTTTCAAAACTAGTCTATGTCGCAATGTGGAATTTCACGGTAAAATTTCCGATGACACAACTTGTATTTCGTTTCAGTTTCAGTTGATACGTTACACTCGATTTTGAACACGTACGAAATTGCCGCTGAAAGCAGAACCTACTTGGATATTCCAATAATGCATTTAATTTTTAAACTTTTATTCTGGCGATTAATACCGTTTTACCCTTACTCTACATTTCATCCTTATTTGTAAAATATCTAAATTAAAACTATTCCAAAAGGCCAACGGTATCCGGACCTAACTCTAATTTAATATCCTAAAATAGAGAAAAAAAAGCAGGTACGCGTAGGTAAAGGCAGACGAGCCGAGATTCCACGAAATCGGCGAACTTGCATGAAAAGGAATCATGAAAATACAATAAACGAGGGTTCTGTGTAGAGATCCGGCGATCAGTAGTCTTTGGCGCTCCCCACCTTACTTCGCAGTTCGGAACACGTGGTCCTGCATACCTACAGGTACAATATCTATATGTTACCAATGTCGAGCCTTTTATTTGTAAATTTGGGCTTTTGTTGTGTAAGCCCCCAAATATGTCTCAATTTAGAGCAGCCCTTACGGTTTGAATTCAAGATATTTTGTTCGGTAATCTGACGTCTAACCGCATTACGAGTGAGACGTGTTATTTTCGGCCAAAATTAACCCCTCGCATGGTGCTGTTAAAACAACCTAAAAATGTTTCAGGTCACATTTAAAGCAAGGGCATTAAACTGTGCTAATGAACCCTACGTTATGCACAGACCTTTATGTGCAGAAATCATTGCTTAAAAGTTTAAAAGCTTAGTAATATGAAGGGTCTATGTGTGGTCAAGGGCTTTTAACAACTCATTTCAAAGTTTAGGACCAAACAATATTTAGAGCCCTTTTTTTGATCCGCTAACACGTTTAATACCGCAACAAATATACCAAACTTGCTATGAATACATGTTGCTCATGCGCAACTTTTCTAAGGTTTTCATGAGCGATCCACGTTATCTACTATGTCCAAGGTTGTTCAATGGAATTGTAGGATATATTGGTAGTTTTTTTTTCATTGGCAATGATATTCAGTTCTCTTAATTTTTTTTAAATACTTTGCACTCCCGCACTACATTGATAGGTAATTAGGTATATCATATTTAGGTGTAGCATGATAGTAGTGGGTAATAATTTTAATTAAAGCATCGATATTGAAAAGCAACTTTTATTAAAACCTTTTGGTATCGAGTAGGAACCCTTTCATTAATCCGAAATAATCTCGGGCAATTTTAACAAAATAAGTTCCATTTTAAAATGTATCCACATTCATACATTTGTCTCTTTTGTGTTCATGGAATATCTTATAGAAACCGCCTCTGCACCTTGATGAGAACTACCATTGTAAATGCCGTACCCTGATATAGTCGAGTTTCCATGACGCATGGAACGTTTTTAGCTAAATTGCTGGAATATCGTGTTCTTAGAGAGCTCAACAGTCCCTCTTAACGCTAAAAGGACAAGGTATTTCATTATTAAACGCTCTTTGTAAAGTAGACGGTAAGCGGATCCGTAATTTATTATTAATGAGATAAAGATAGGTCTTAAGTAGACCCTCTCCGGGTGCCGCCCGCTTCAGTTGGCGTGTCAAATCAACTCAATATTTAAATTACTCTAAAAGCGTCATCCATAGTTAAACATTATAATTATTAACGATGTTAACAGGACAGGGTGTGATGTTAAGTGGTTAAGTTGTGTCAAAGATACTCGGTGGGCTCAAAGGAATGCCGAAGATAGGCCGTTCTTGTGAGGACCGCTCACACATTGTCAGGACACGAGGACAACCATTATTATGAAGCATTCTGGGCGCCATGAGGGTTTGCATAAACATAACGTACATCATACAACGTTTTATGTGAAGCGCTGAAGAAAATTATGTTTTGTAATATTAAGATTAAGACTCCGATATCATGTAGGTATTTACTCCATTAAAACAACAACAACATTATGATAAGCTTTTTTTAATATAAAACTTAATTTCTTAAAGTCACACCGAAATTAACATATTGTGTAACATAATTTAATTAAATAAAGATTCCGACACACTCGGGTGAACCGCGAACACATTAGCGAGAGCTACCAACCTACTCGTATTTTAACAAACTTCGTGCAAAGTTATAAACAAAAACGACTGAGCGATTCTCGTGCGATTAAACAAACAACCACAAAACAAAACATTGTTTTAGATGATATGGATACTGGCAACATGGCCGCGAGTTTTAAGCAATCAAACATTAACAAAAATATTTGTACTCGCCAAACAAATTGAACGGTTTTTAATTTTTTTATGAATGCGTAGGTTACCTACGACATATATTTTTCCTAAATCCGGATCCCTCTTGAAATGTGCTGAGACAGCTCATACAAAATGGATCCGACGCCATTTGCCTTGCTTTGGAGTGGACGCATGCAGCATTTTCCTTTGTTTGCCAACCGTATCCCTGAGCTGTGTTTCACCTGCTTACGTGTTACTTGTGTTTAGTACCCCAATACGTGAGCATTATGCTCAATGCTACTCAATTAATTCTGCTGCATTATGTTGTTTTCATCAACAAACGACACGACCCGGTCAGACGTAATAATGTTTCGTGAAACATCTTTTTACCTAAAACCTTTTCAGTCGGTTCGTTAAATGTGACAATATTATGAAAAATACTGGCCATCGATAACGTGCGAACTCGAGTGATTCATTATTGCTTTCCAATTAGGACCCGTCAATATTTATCATTTCTAACGATCAAATATTTTTCATACAGCAAGAATTAGGTAACCTTTCCATTTTTCCCTTACACGGAAAAACACACAACCTGGGAAATTTTATCCCTTGCGCATATTTGTATAACCTACTCTAGTCTGTGGACTTTACATTAGAGTGGGGTAACCTCCTTCACCTGTACATGTGCGGGTAACTCTTAGTGTGGAACACATCTCGAGCTCACACCTCTACCTAGTTAGTTTTATCTACCTACTTGTGCGCGCCGCTTTACTATCTCTGGTGTCGGCCAACAAGCATCGCGAACTTAAAAATTTATGTACAGTAAAGATAACTTACAAAAGCACTCTATTAAGGGGTCGTAAGTGTGAATGAACAAAGTAACATAATTATGTGAAACAAAACGTGTGTTGCTCTGAAAATAGCTAAAGGGGAACAACAGCGCAAGATGTCTAAAGCAACGAAATTTATCGTAATGAGTTTTGAAATATCATCAAGCACCCATTTATATTTAGGGTTGCGGGAAAGGGGTGTTTACCGCGCGGTTTAGGGAACAGATACAATTTTGAGAGTGTCGCATTTATTGCATAATAACGTCGTTTGCGCAATGGACTGCGTACATTTGTCATCGTCTGTTCCTTGCGCATCACATACATTACGCTTACTTACCTTCGTCCTAGTAAAGCCAATGTCACAGTTAAGCCTTGTATATTCTCTCAACAACAAAGCTGTAAGGAAGCCATGATAGTTAGATGTCATCTCTCATCATCCAAATCCGACGTGCAACGAATATCTAGATATATGCGCTTATGGCGTTGCGGCAAGGCTTGAATGAATGAATGATATATTTATTTGCAAGAATATAGGTAGCTAAATAAGTTCTTAATATCTATGGGTTTCACTATATTCGCATTCCAGCCATGCAAATATTTCGATTTTACATTTTTGATAAGATATAGCATGCAGTACACTCCACTCCATGCCAGACGTCATCAACACAGATCGTTAGGAATATATTTTGTGGGTTTCTCTGAGCATTTCTGTACCTTAAAAATATTATTTTAAAGCTATTAAAACGGGTAACAATTTCCATGAAGTTTTATGTAGGTACACAAGCCCTTATCCGTAAGCATCGCTCCTCCGCGCCACGACCATTTGTCTTGCCGCAACACTTCGCATTCAACTGTCAAATTCGATGTTCCATTGTTAATAAGGCTTAAGTTCAAGTATAATTAAAACGGAGGAGTTCCCAGTTAACTGACGTAACGAGCTTTCAGTTGGAATAAAATAATACACCCCTCGTGGGATACGTTCCATTAATTTGTTATGTAAATATATGGCAATTGCGTCATTTCAGTGTTTGAATCATACTCGTAAGTGCCATTTTAATAAACTTTTCGATTTTGCTAGAAACGTTGCAATTGAAGTGCTAATTTAAATTATTATTAATGAAAAGTGAATTTGAATTAAGAAAATGATAAATCAAAAGTTCCAAGTGGCGTAAATGGACTATAGTGTAGGATGGGCGCTTATTATCAGGCTGGCTGGCAGTCAATTTACCTTTATCGTGTTCAAGCGCCTTCTGATAAATTATTAAAGAGCTAAGCTGTTCCCACCTGTAAATATTAGTGGATTTCACGTCGTAATACGCTGTGAACGTTCGCAATAATAAAGTACTCGGTGTGCGCTTCGCATGCATGCAATAAAAAACTTTTGAATGCCTGCAAGAATTTCAACAGCGCGCCAACTCATTTAATATTTATTAAATTGGCTTGCGTATTTTACTACTTTATGTTAATAATTTAAGGACGAGAAATTGCAAATTAAGTGCGAATAAAATAATCAGATGAGGTACAAGCTTGTTAGCCTCTTTGTTCGGTGAAAGGGTCTTTATGGCATTTGTGTTCCCGTTAATACTTATTCCCATGGGATTTGCGGGGTAACATCAACACGAAATTATTTTGTGGAAACAGGAATTAGCCGGCACCAGGTGTTGGGGAACCCTTGTTTTATTCCAATTATTTGTTAAGAACCTATTTCTCTTTGTGGTGTTTGTCTGTGTTCTCATAATATCATGTTTAATCCGACACCCGTATTAAATTAATAAAAATAAAAGGTATTTCATAGAAAATCATTGCTGTCTAACTTTTTTTTAACACATTTTATAAACAAATTAATTTAATAAAATTGTAAATTGAACCTCACATTTCAGTAATCGTACTGTAACACAACATCGTCGATGCATAATTACTTTCAAAATTAAACGCTATTAAAACTGAAACTTAATATTGAATGAAATTTTATTGATAGTAAGCAAATTTGTAGTTTCCACGAGGGTGAGGTTGCTAGCAAACTGTGTATAGACGGCATTCGGAGTTCTCATTAGGGAAATTGTGGAGTTAAATTAGCTGGTAGTATTCAACGGATACATGGAGCATCAGTATGCATGGCAGGCCCCGGCCCACACTGTGAGGTGTCGGCGCCACTGATTGCGTTACCAGCTGCATTAGGAAACAGGAGCTACTGGACTCACGCTAATGTGGTTTAGAACATTCCGTGCTCCAATATTTTGCCACTCAACGAAAATGTTCAAACACAAACTCTAAGCATTTATTTCAAATAAACCAATTACAGGCACTTTTGAACTGTCAAGGGATCGGTCAGTCACAAAGATGAAGCTAGTACAGAGGCCAGCACATCAAGTTAACTGTCCAAAACCAATCTGTCAAATTTCTTTGATGGATATTCAACTTTATTACAAAAGCACAAGCTTCATTTTCAATTGGTAAAATTTGACAGTTTGGGATAGCTTGATGTGCTGGCGTCTGTACCTATGGAGAAGAACGGGCAAGAAACTCCATAGACACTCTTTTAAATCAAAATCTGATGATATCAATAAAATCTGATGATATCAATGATTAAAATATGTTGCTTTAAAGTGACTAGTTTAACTTCCTATTACGTTCTTTAACAAATAGTGAATGAGCCACCAAAACCTATTTAGTCGATGAACTGCAGATGAAATGGTCGTTGCCAATTTTCGTGGTTGACGTTTAACACTTTAATGTATTAAAGTTGATACGGTCGTTGAAACTTTTTACATTTAGTGCGGCGCAGAGTGGAGTCCAACATTTAATCACACGAAATATTTCAACTTCGCATATAATATTGGGTAGATGAAACACGGGGTAGGCCTCGCCGGCCCGGTATATAAACCTAACGTTGTATTATGATACAACGTGAGGTTTATATAGTTTGGGAGCATTGTTATGTATAACACTGCTCCCTAGCTGAGAATTCAGTATTGTACTGAACAAAGTCGAGGCAAGTTCGACACTAAATTGAAGGAATTGTTATAGTTTGATAGTGTTAGCGTCCGTAGTTCAGTATAAACCTTACGTTTAATATTTGTTAATGCGAGAGTTCGGGACTTTTGATAAGCCTCTTAGGCGCCGTTAATATGTTATTATAATGAAACTGTCAACGGATAGCTTCAGCGATTAGGGATGTTACTCGAACCACTCGTTTGTTTACTCAAACTTTATATCTGCTTTGTCCTATTTATTCGGTAAACCCCATTAACGAGTCTATGCAAAGTTGCCAGCCCTTAATCCATGACTTAATGGCCGGTAGTCGGATCGATTAAGCGGCAGCTCTCCTGTATCAGGGCCGATTTCGCCTCAAAGCGGGCCCTCGTCATGCACTAACGCCTCGTCACTCGACAGTTATAAGTTTCAACTAAACGTTAAATGTTTACCGGCGCGTGACAGACGCAGTAGCTGACTGTGATACTCCTTTACATGGAGTGAAAATATAACTTTATTTCAGTCTCGTTGGCTGATTAGCGGTTCGTTGGTTTACCGCAGTTTTCTGTAAGTTGTGGTTCGTGTGAGGGTTATAAAGTAAAGGTTAACACAGGACATAGGTATGTATGTGTAGATGTTTGCAGCATAAACGCTACCATCTGTCGCAACTTGTTGAGTTGCTGCTTGCGATTTTTAACCTCATGTTGCACGATGCTCAAGTGCTGTTCACATACCCTGTTATTTATCTAACACATCACTGAAGATGTTTTATGTGTCTCGTGTTTCAAAGAAGCGTGTAGTTTTAACTTTTTATTTTACAAAATTGCTTGGAGCAACTATGAAAATAATATTGTATGTCGTAAAAAAGACACAAAATAGAAAGGGCTATTACATACCTATTCGATATTAACCCACTGGACGTAAGTAGTGGTCACAAAAAATTAAGGACCTCAGGAAGATGTAACGGTTGCCTGCTCAGCAATATTTCTAGGCTATTGCACATCGTCTCTTGAGATGTTTTGATAGAGCGATGAGTAGTCAAGAGCCTATTCGTTTCACATCCATCACGAGTGTCTGGGATGTCCCGCTTGAGTAGTTACTGTACGTTTACGAACGTAGATTAATGTCAGAAAATTCACCGATGTGCGTTACTGCGTTATATCTCAGGAATCGAGATAAATAAAGAGGTATACCTGTTTCTTCCTAAGTATTTTGATGTTTTAGTTTGAAAGATATGGGTGGAGATAAAATTACAGATAGGTACATGAATTTAAGTATCTACTTCAGGGCAAACGGTGGTTTGAACTTTTATTTGAAAGAAGAAAAAAGAAAAGAAACCAAACACGTTTATTTGCGGAAATCAACATCTGCCTAGCCTTTTCCCAGCTACATATTTTGGGGTCGGCTGCCAGTCTAACCGTATGCAGCTGAATACCAGTATTTACATGGAGCGACTGCCTATCTGACCTCCACCACCCAGTAACTGGACAATACGATACAAAGATACGATACGGTAGTAAGACTGGCTGTCAGATTTTCGGGCTTCTGACGACCAATAACGACTGTCAAAGATGCTTAAATGACAGCCGGGACTAACGGCTTAACATGCTTTCCGAGGCACGGAGGAGTCTCGGTATGTAAAGATGGTAACCCATCCACACCCAACCCCGGTAAGCGTAGCTTTACCTGGGAGATCGACCTGTGCGGCTGTTAGTACTTAACCACGGGTTCCTCCTAGATTAGAGGAAAACATGACGTAAAGAAATATTTAGTGTGGCTTTACTTTCATATTAATTATTGTGGTCATAGTGTAAGCAGTTATTAGGAACTAAAAACGGGTCTTTGTATGGGCGCGGTAGTTGTAGCGATACCTGTAATTCCCTCATGACTAGGGGACCTTTTTTTTTTTTTTTAAGGCTGGGAAATCATCCAGTGACTGCTCCCGCTCTGGGTGGAGCGGAAGGGAGTGTCAGACTCTTAATGACTAAAACCCATCCATGTTCCTTCCGTAGCCCTTTATGTTCCGGGGTAGCGGTAACCCTTTCGGACAATCCCGCTTAATGACTAGGGGACCTACCACTACGTTCTATAGCGGTATTATATATTGCTTCACATTGAAGCTTTTCTTCAATCTTCTCACACTGAAGTATTATTAAAATAATACTGTTCTTTGAGGTGATGGTTGGGCCCCAGTCTGTTCGAAGGACTACTATATACTACGTATATGTATGTAAAAATGAATTACGTAAAAAATTTACTAATCTTATAAATATAGATACGTATTGACATAGTATTATTCAAAAGATAAACAAACCCCTTTACATAAAAACGGTCAATAAAGGATGGAAGGAAAGTAAATAATGCTTTCAATCAGTCTTTTATTTGTTCAAGTAATATGTAAGTAAAACAAATAAAATGTATAAAGCTAGTACCTTCCTATGTAGCGAGTGTCTGCCCACGCAACTACGCTTAGTCAGGTAACCAGAACATTTTCCACAAAGGTTAAATTAAATGGTACTCTATTTTCAAGAGGTTTTTGTATCCTATTACAGTAAAATGTAGGATGTTTGTTTGTATATCTTTCACAAAGTAGGTACCTATCAGCTGACCTTTCGAAAACCTTACCACAAAGAAAAAAAGTGTATGTTTTTTAAGGTTCCGTACAAACAGAATGCTATCACTAAGTGTATTACTATTGTTGTCCGTTCGTTTGTCTGTCTGTCTATCAGCAGGCTGTAATAATAAAAATCATTTTATTTTCAAGCAACAAGACTCATAGTGTTAGTAACAATATACGTACAAACTATGTTAGTAATACAATTACAAAAAAGAAAACAGATTGTAACATCACTGCTGTACGGTGACAGGCCCAGCCGACACCCTGCAGCAGTGGTTAGGAAATAGGTAGACCGTTTAAAATTTCACAGATTGTGTTTCTACTACCGCAACATCAAATAAGAAAAATAAAATAAAGCAACAAAAATCAGATTATAAAAACCAAACTTAACTAATCTTTATTAAGTAGCTCCGACTCGCACTTGGCCAGGATTTTCCTTCACAAAGCACCCATTTTGACCCTTACAAATTCTCAATAAAAATTAAAACATAACATTTTTTTATATTGATGTAATGTGGGTTTACATATTATTGTTTGCGTATCCTACGCATCAATTTTTATTTTGTGGCATGGATTATTGTTAAATTCGCCACAAAATGAGTGGGACATTCCTTCAAAAGAATCAGAATATATACCTCCTTGGTATGACCTACATAGTATCGGCAACAGTAACAAAACATTTCGGATGCCACTTTGCTAGCAAGATTCGAGTAATTTCCGATCTAGATAAGCAATAGCCGGATATAGGTAGGTACTCTCTTAGTCTTTCAACATCTACGGGGAAAATGGGAAAAACATTATAGAACTTATTTTTCTAAAGTACCTAAAGTACCCGTCACGAGAAGCTATAAATTATGTAAACAAACATCTTTTACTAAGTAAACATTTTATACTGCGAGATAATAATAAATTGACCATATTCAATCGACATGAAATATAGACGGGTTATATGGAAGTAACAACCTATTTAATTTAGTCGGATCATATTTTAACGACGCAAAGCGCTATCGTTTGTGTTTCTTGGTACCTGAACGCGTCTGTCGCAGGGATTGTAAACTATCGGGACGCCATTTTGAAATAAACGCGTCATTCGAGTTTCGAATGCGTACGAGTTTGTTTCACACAGAAATGGAAACATCTGAATCTGACGAATAATTATTATTCTTAAATAATATTTGTTACTTAATAATTTATTAAATCTTAAACAAATTTATTTTTTTTGTTGGTCCAAATGTTGTGAACTCCTGAACACTTGTTTACAAAATTTATAGCTTCTCATGGCGGTTACTTTAAGCATTTAAGGTAAAAGCTTCAAGGTGGCCCGTGAAATTCAAACTTAATCATTTTAACCATTAAAATCAACAATACAACTCTTAAATACAAATTACTCTATTGAATAACTATTTCATGAAATCGTAACATATTAGGTAAATTATTATTTAAAGATTTGTGTCGATTAGATGAATGATTTTCATTTTTTTACAAATACATTTGTTACGATCGCGAATCGTTTTTTAATCAACACACACACCCACACCACACACTGCCCTTGACCAGCAAATTGTAAATTTCATGGGCTACCTACCTCAAGGCCTTAAACAATATTTAAACGTCCGTCGCCCGGGAGCAGTTGCTGAGACAAGTTCGATGACTACAGACAAGATTGATCTATACTAGCTCAAGATAGAGACGAGAGAGCCACCTTCTCTCCTTTCCATTCCGAAAGGAGAGAAGGTGGCTAAAAATAATTATTTGCCTTTTATGCATTTTTCCAGCGGTGCAGACGAATTTTTGATGCCCAATGTAGGTACTCTTTCTTATGTACGTACGTAATCCTTTATTTATATATTCGTACATAGAATAGTATACATATTTTAGTGTTAGATTATGTATTTGAATCTAGGATGTGTTTATTACAATAAAGTTCCAACGTTAAGTATTTTTGAACCATTTTTTTAAGGGATGGGAAATCATCAAGTGGCTCCTCCCGCTACGAAGGGAGCGGAGGGGAGTGTCAGACTCACACTTACTAAAATCCATCCATTCTCCTTCCTTAGCCCTTTATATTCCGGGGAAGCAGTAACCCTTTTGAACAATCCCGCTGACCAAGTACTTTGTACCTTGGATTTCGCGCTAAGCAGCTACTGACCTAAATGTTTCGCTTTACAGACAGTTTACAACTTATTAACCATCATGCTTTCTTTTATTTTACGTCCGAAGCGAAGATTTGTAGTGCCCACCTACATTGGCGCGATATTATTCTGATATCACCACGACCTTGTGGCTGATATTCGTGACATAGTGCCCTTCGACTCGTGAGCAAACAAAATTCATCAAATGAAAATTTAGTACCCCAGTGAGCATGTTGTTCCTTTGTCAACATTTAATTGAACTACGGCTCTAATTACATTCAGGTTCAGATGTTCGAGTTTGTGGTATTTTGCTAAACAGTTGTCGCGACTCGTCACCAAAAGCGTTCTTTATTAGATATCCAATATGCGACAGAATTCAAGGTTGAAATACGACGGTAGAATAGTCCCTAGACCAACTTCAGTATTCACGTTCTATGAACAAGTTTGGTGAAGTATTACCGTTAAGCTGAGCTCTTACATGATATTTAATAAAACGTTGCTTCCCCTTGTAGCAGGACTCCTCGTCGCCCCAAGCTTATCTTGCTTCGGGCAACTCGCAATATTATTTCAAGAGATACTTCGCTTCTAATTAAGGAAATTGTATTTGAATATAAAATAAAGACCCCGGGAATCGCGTTATACAGTCTTGTGGTTGAGTATCTTTTATGTTTGTGTTAAATTAGGAGATGCATGATGATTTAAATGTTTGAGTCTGTAATCTTTCCCAGAAGATTTTAGTGGCAATTGTCTATATTTTCAGGACGATGTTATTTTCTGTCTGTTGTTTTTATTGTCGTAAACACGTCTTTAAGTAGGAAATTGCGTGCGTAGTGAGTGTAAGAAATTGGTGGGACGTCAGAGTTAACAAAGCGGTTGTGTTTAAGAGCTGGCTATTACTGGCTCAGCGGGAACGCTGGAAGTATCGGAGGCGAACTCAGTCGCATGTTTAGGCCCAGTATCGGAGCTAGATAAGATTAAACCAAAGCCCCAAACACCTCTAACGGTTAATGTCGCTTCCTCTGTCCAGAGATATTGATCCGTTTTGATTATTGCAAGTAGAAAGCCATCCCACGACATTGGATGGCCACTTATTCATAATCTGCTTAAGATTTTCGAGGGTCAGTCATCTTATTTTATTTATGACCGTTCCGAGTGCGATCTTTCGTGACTTATTATCATAAACATTCGGTCCTTTTTACCAATATCGCGACGTGGAGTGGTGACGATGCTTTATTTTATGTCACCGCATTGTTCGCGCCCTCCGGGCACTAGAAAGGATCCTTTTATACTCACATATATTATATTATATGAAATCGATAACTTAGTTTAAAGGGAAGGTTGTGTCCTTGTCCATTGTGTCCATGTAAATACTTATAAATCATTGCTTTACATAGGCCCGGGAAGTTTTCCTTAAAAGATTTATACAATAGTTAAAGGGATAGGTACTCTGTTGACACATACCTACCGTAACACGGAGGAAGAAGCGGGTTTTACAATGTATACATGATGGGGCCATGGTAATGCAATGTCTCTATGGACACGCGCCGTGACATTAACCGGTGACGTTACTTAGCCGAGTAATTTATTTAAGGAGGCTCCAACTAAGAGGTCCTCTATAAGGTAATAAGGAAGTTTGCGAAAGTTGTTTTACTAATATATAAGGGTTAATTGGAGCGCCATCCATTTATCTCCTGCCACTGTCCTATTTATTGGCAAAACAAACAATTAAACCCCACTAAGCTTGAAAGAGGCGATTCCCGGAACTAAAACGATAAAAAGGATTCATTGGGCCTATTTATTTGCTATTCACCTTAACCGACTGTTCGCCGAGTCTATTATAATTTAAGGGAAGTTTTCCAAAAACCATCCCTAACAAATGTAGTACAAATTCAAATTAACACACATAATTATACGTTTTCATTTTGGTTTCATAAAGACATTAAATTTCCATTAAACGTTATTATTTAGGGAGTAATTTAAAATGTTTGAAAATAGCATCTTAGAGCTGAACTTAAAGAACTGTCGCGCAGCGGTCATTTGCCGGTATCAAGGATCAATTCGGTCGCATTCGCATTAATGAAATATAAACGAATAAGCAATACTATTAGGATACAACCACTGTAAAAAGTAGGCGAATTGATTTTATTGTTAAGTGTGTTTGATTTTTAATAAATGATTTGATTAAAAAAAATGATAATATTGTTAAATTAATGTCACAATTGTAGCGCCACGTTGTATAACGGTTAAAGGCGACTTTCTTTTATATTTAAATATTTCGAGTTCCGAATGTAGCAATTACATTCAATTTTAATCAAGGTTACAAAGGCTCAGCTCGTGTAAGAAGCTTTTAAGTCCCCTGTGATAGAGTGGAAAGAAAATCTCCTCGGCCACTTGAGAAGTTTCCGAACCGAGAACCGCAATTATAATCCATTTATGGAACCTCATTTTAGGTCGTATCCATTAATATCAGTCTGTTTTATAAAGTTTTTTTTTTTACTTAGCTTATACTGTCCCATTGCTGAGCAAAGGCCTCCCCCAAATCCTTCCAGAAATCTGTTTCTAGAGCCACCTCGATCCATCCTTTGCGGTATGCGTCTAGGTGGTCTAGCCACTTCTTCTTGGGTCGGCTTCGACGGCGCTGTCCATCCTCAGGCACCCATCTTGTTGCGACTATTGCCCATACATTTATAAAGTAAATTTGATCAAATATTATACTGAAAAAGCAACTTAATTTGATCATGTAAATACCAAGAAGTACTCGTAGATACTTACCTACTAAGCTTCGTATCACAATATTATCCGTTTCATTACTTCTCTAATAATTTCTGTCAGTTTCTCTTACTGCTCATAATTTCGAGGTTATTATGTTCTGGACAGAATCCTGATTACACGCTCTGTTTGTAACTACACAATTAAGGGAACTGTATACCACAATTCATGATTCTAAGAATAATTCTCGTATTAACATCACCGAGGCAGGTATACCACGTACATATATGGAGCATGTGAACCTTGATAAATAACTTTAATCTCTTTTATTCCCCGGCGTATTTCTCTCCCGGGCATGGCTCGCCCCTCATTATTTAAAAGTAGAGATACGTGAAACGCTCCATCGATTATCCATTTCGCTGCTTTGCTCTGAACACAGAGATTATCGGGAAGACATTCCATATCACTCCGTCCTATGGGATGCGACTTGCCCGATTGCAATCAACTTGTGTAACCGAACTGTTGCACTTTAAATTGCTTTCGTCTCAACCCTAAAACTCGCTGCTTGTTGGATATTGTCTTGATCCTTTTGTGTAAAATTGTATAAAGTTTGTAAATTTAAACTCAAATCATCCGACGGAATTGACTTTGGAGACAGAAATTGGTAACTGAAACCAATTTTAAGTTACATCAGAGTTGTAGAAAAGGCGATTAAAATTTACGTTTCAATTTCCTCGTGGCAAACTTATCAATAGCAACTCATTCTTCCCCTCAAATATGTTTCTTTATAAAAGATAGTTTTTTTTATCTTCATTTTGTATAATATTGTTAAATCAGTTGAAATGGAATAGCTTTACTTTTGGGCGGAATTGTTTTTAAAGAATAATTCATTTTGGAGACCCACAGTGTTTTTTTTTCAAACTTATGTTCTATCCGATGAGATACCCGTTTAGCAACTGAAGCCACTTAAGTCTTAAAATTAAGGACTTCAAGGGGTACTGCTCGTCGATGTTATCGACGTCGGCATCCACAGGTGTATAGAACCGCGGATGCTGACCGGTTCATTCCCTTCTATTCCGAGTTAGACTGTATGACATGCGATACTGTGCCATCCAAAATGTTCTATTCTACAATAAACTGCAAAACATCAACGGAGTACGTTATATAACTCCCAAAAATTGGTCACCCGCATGAGAATATAACGAACCTTGCCGTATAAACCCAAAAAAAAAAACAGATAAAAAAAATACAGCGCAAACAATAAAAGTTGTATACATTCTACGCAGTGCCGTGATTAAAAACACGACTGCAGTATAATTGGCGTATGTTATCGAATGCATGATCCCTATAATTCTCAATTTAAACGTATAGGACGCGTGGGGTTCGAACAGTACAATTTCGACTAATTACTGTTTATATTTCGCGATGACGAATCGAATTATGATTTTATCTTGTCTATTGACGAGATAAAATCGTACGTCACGAAGAGAGCGCAATTTGTTCGTATTGGGTGATATACGAAGCTATCAAGTCATAACGACGTGGGATCCAATTAGCGATGTTACCTGCGCGGCCGTACCGGACTGCGAATACCCGATAATTATAAATTCGACACCGCATTGGTTGTTAATACGATATGTTGATATAGATTTTAAAGCCACAAAGCAATTTATTGACTGGCGTTTACCGGGTGTAAAATAGTTTAATTATATTAGTGTTTAGGTACGATGATTTTGATTATCTTGCTTACATCTATACTATGTAATAATAATATTATAAAGAGGAAAGATTTTTATGTATGTTTGTAACGAATAAACTCAAAAATTACTTAACGGATCTGGATGAAACTTGGCACAAAGATAGATTATAGTCGGGAATAGCATTTAGGTTACTTTTTATCCCGGAAATATGTACGGTTCCCGTGGGATAATTGCCTACATACACGCAGGCAAAGCCGCTTGCGAAAGCTACTAAATAATAAAGTGACGTAAACGTTTAATAATGTTGTTTTCATTGTCAAGATTTAAAGTAAAAAGAAAAATTACAAATCGATTTTTTTTTCAACATAAGTACCATCGCCCTTTAACCTTTTGACCGCCACGTCAAAAATGAAAAAGCGTGACCTCAGCGCCAAGCTCCGAATTCATCCTTTAATACCTACAAAATAGTAGTGAGGTCGAAATTATTATTATTATTATTATTTATTTACGTTTAAAATTTTGTCACCCAGTCGCGACCGTGGCGTGCTGGGCACATTTTGGTTTGTGGTCTATACGCGACTGTGGCGGTCAAAAGGTTAAGGATCAGGGGCTAACCACGACCTCAAAGAGCAGGAAGTATAGTGAGAAAGAGATGAAGCTTTACTATGGATATAGCTTCGCCTCTTTCCCAATGTGAAGCATCATTAAAATAATTCTGCTATGTGAGGTTGGGCCCCAGTGATATATTTATTACTTTTACATTATGCATAAGCTATTCAGTAAACAAACCGCTAAAAGATATGTAGGTAAAAGATACGGTAGTGCTGGACATATTATAAGAGATGGATGAGGATTGATGCGAAGAACCAATGGGAATGGTACGACTTTTCTTTTTTGTTTTCATTATTCTGAAACTCATTTTTCACCTTGTGGTTTCGTAAGTTTTAACTTATTGGTGATGATTATGTTGTTTTAAAAAGTGATTTTGTTTCCTATTAGAAAAAAAATTCTCTGTCCACACAAAAATACACTGAAAACGAGGTAAAATATGCAAAAAGGCAGATAGAAAGGTACATATTATATATTATTACCTACATGTTACCTACTTATTTTGTTTTAAAGACACGAATGCATCTCAACTCATTTCAAATAAACAAAATATAAATGACAACAACCACAAACAACCATTTTTAAAGCTTAAAATCCCGAGTTACGGCAAAATTAATTGGTATGGCGCGAGTGAATCCTCAGATTACACTCAAACGAGAGATTCAGAGGTCTCCAAATAACCACGAGGCTGTCGAAACGACAAAGTGAAAACATAATGTGATTTTAAACTGGTTTGCACCACCTCGGGTCAAATGCAAGGCTGAAGGCATTCCTAGACGGTTTGTTAGTAGCCTTAGTGCCAATTTCACAAATAAAACAAACTGCGATCAGCGCATAAACTTCGTTTAAGAGCTGCCAGTGTATTTTTTTTCCATCGAATATGACAGCTTTTGAATGCAGGTTAGATGACTGATCACGTTCAGTTTCATTGGTGAAATTGGCACTAAGTGCGCATTTAAGTGGTGAATCAGCCTTTAGATACAGCTGATCTTCGCCTTTGAAGTGTTTTCTGTCAGAACGTAACGTTTTAAATGTCACAGATAATCTCGGCTGTCTCTCACGCCCACTCGCTTTTTATCCGTCGTCATCAAGTACGTACTCGTCTGTCATTTTTGTTTCTTTACTTATTTTGAAATGTCTTAGTGACTGCCAAGTCACTTGAGATAAATCCAGAAACTTGTCATTTCAGGGATAAAGAAATTGGTGGTGCGTTTCTAGTTAATTGCGCTCGGCTAGTTTGTTCAAGCGAGGCGCGAAGTTAGCGAAGTCATAATATTTTAGAATGAATAGCGATCTCACTGAATGCGGAATGGTCGTGTTTACAACAAACTGCAGTTTTAACTACTTAGAAAGGAGATGTAAATACTAAAACGTTTTTGTTTATAGCTTAATTGCAATCGAAAAGATTTGTAGATGGTTTTTCCATTCGTGTCATAAACTTTAAACACATTTTTGTATGCTATGTCAATGACTTTCTAGTTATTTTACCAAAAACATAGAGAAGTTCCCAGTAGGTATATAACTTGTATACCTACTGACAAAACTAATCAAGCTTCAGTTAGTTATGACCTGATACATCTATAACTTCAGTAATAAAACCACTATTAACTATTGTGTATCCAAACCCAATTTGCGACAAGAATCTATGTCGGCAGTCTTATTGTGGATTACAAGAAGATGTTATCTTGTATATCTATACTATGTTAGGGACGGATTAGTTTAATGTTCCTGCTCTGGGACTAACCTTAATATTGACACACGGCTTATGTTAGTCCGGTGATTAAATTAAGCCATGGATAATAAACAGTCACTCAATTAATACTAGCTTGGAGTAATTGCTGTTCGGTTCGGCGGAACAAGAGCAGTGGCTTGGGAGCCGTGTAAGATGGCCGCCGTGGCTTAGAGGGAACACGGCACGATCACCACGAAATGCATGTTACATTGTTACATAATAACATCGCATTAATATTGTCAGTTGTACCCTTGTACCTACGCCGGTAATAATTAATTGAAACCGCAGCCGCGTTGGGGTCAACAGCCACGTGTGCGAAGTAAACTGTTTAAGCAACGTTCGATTAGGCGACTGATTCTATTAGTGACAATTCAACTATAATAACAATTCAAGTACACCATTGTGGGTGCTTAATTAGTCACAGTTGGTCGTTATAGAGCCGCAAGAAAACTGTGTAACTGTAAAATATAAAGGGAGGATGGAGTAAAAAAGTATTTAAGCTGGATTAAAGGAAAGTAGAAATAAAACGTTGTTATTCTTTGCAGCGCACTACTTCTAACATCTAATACGCTGTTACAGTCTAGAAAAATGGCCGCAATGTTGGATTCCGTCCTCGAATGCATAAATTTAGAAGAAGTGTGGTATTGACCATTTATTTTGTGCATACAAAAGAAGCAATTCCGTTGACTGAAAACTTCAATTTGTCGTTATCGCAGCGCTGCAATGCTCGAAGTTTTATAGCACTATAAATCTATAATATCGTAAAATCCCGTAGTTACTGTAAACTTAATTACAAGTTGAATAAAACTCTTTTCCCGCTGCACAGAACATTAAACCTGAAATCAATTTAACGGGATCCATGTTCGATTTATCAGCTTGTTCGTATTGCGGAGTCCTGCAACGAAATTAAAGTAGGTAGTGCCGGCCATCCATTTATATTTCTACACGGCCACCAGACCCACAGAACTAAATCGCCTGCGGATTGCAACCTAGCAGCGCATTCGGTGCTACTACATCAATAATGTCCACGTCCCTCGCAACCATACAGAAAGGTTTAAGAAGTAAATTATAGAGTAACACAACCAACCGTAGCCGCAGCGTCGAGGGAAATAAGAAATCGATATGAGAATTAACTTACAGTATCCCGGTTTGTAAAATTTGCTGTCTTTACTCTCTTATTATCACTGAGGGTATTTTGCAGGACGATATTAATATTGGGGGTTTGTTCGTTATTATTTTGGACCGTAATAACAGGTTCGTCGATGACTGTTGCTGTGGTAGCGGAATAATTATGAAGGTAGGAACTGAATATTGTATAGTTGTAATATAGTGAACCGCACGTCGCGACACAATTGATACAATTTCCTTCACACCGTGATATGTAGCGGCGCTCCGGCGCGGCGGCGCTCTGTCCCACGGTAAATACGTGTGTCGCAGCTGCTAGCGTTAATATTTGTCCGCTGCGAAACAAAGCCAATATCTGTAAAAGTTTTAGCGCGCCGCACCATTATTTATTCAGAGGCTCTTGCGTTTCTTAAACTTTTCGAGAGCTCCGTCGATATTATAAGGGAGCCCCGGTCTGGGTACAATTGGCCGCAATTTTCTCGGAAAGTGGAGATTTGCGAATAAATTTTTGGTTTTTCTTTGGTATCGTGGACAAAGGAAATTGGCATACCTACCTTGTCATGGAATCAAAAATATGAAAATGCGTTGAAACATATTATTTACCTGCGAGGAAGGGCTTGTGAGCCGTTCTGTCGACGTCATCAAAGGGAACAGACAACACTGTGAGATGAATTATGAATTCCCCCCACGGCATATCATCAGTCAAAGCTTCTGTTTCAAGTGAACGCGAACGCCGACGTGTCCTCCTTTTTTTCAATAACGAAAATTTATAATAGTTTTTTTTCCGTATTTGTTGAAAAATCATCCACGTAAACTATACTGCAAAATCTGTGTCTAAACGTTTTTAGCAAGTTTTTAGAGTATCCTACCATTTTAATTGTCTTTGGAACCAGCAAACGCAAAATCTAAAAACTTGGTTGTATTTTTTTTCCTCAATTAATTGGTCTCTGGTTCCAACAAAAAAGGATTCTGTTCGAAAATAGAAAATAAAAATGATAGAGTAGGTTTTTTCAGCAAACCCTCTCATGATATTTCCACGGGTACCTAAGTTACAAAACCATAACTTATTTCAGATTTCTTATAATAATAATAAAAAATAAATTTATTTATTTCTCGACACAATATACAATATATCATTTAAAATGTTATAATTATACTTTATAATTGTGGAATATCTTCACAAAACTTGTTTGAAATTAATAGAAAATATATTATAATTTAGAAAATGCATTTCAGTTTATGAATAAAGTATGCTGAAAGAATTATTCGTTTGAAATTACATTTTAATAATCTCTTCAAGTAATTGAAGTACAAATGGAACGAGATTTTTCCTTTCATACTCACGTGCACTTTTTATAAAATGTTATCTTTTTTAATCTGACCGGCACGATTTCGTAGAAAATTATAAACGGAGGAATAATATGCTAAAAATAATAACCATTACGTAGGTAGTAGATACCGCACGAGTATAAGCACACAATAAATACAATGTATTTGTGTGGTTGTGGTTCGTTTTTCCTCTCAACCCTTATCCATCCATTGTAATGTAATATTAATACTTTTATAAACGCTTTAAAAATGGAATATCCCTAAAGAGAAAAAAGAAACATTGAAAAGTTCAAATAAAGAACGTTTGATAAATAAAAGAATAAAGCGGGTGCGGTGTGTTATGACGTCAGCAGCGTGTAACGGGTGTCACACGTCCGGTTCAGCTCTCGAATGCAGGCTGGCTGTAAATTTTAGGCTAGCTGCGCATGGAGACTAAATCAATCGTATGGTAGTCTCTCGATTGAGGATTTCTGTCTTGCTGCCAGTTTTTCCAGCACCGGTAGAACTTTTGTACTATGAATCGAATTTTGAAAAACTACATGAAAGTGGTTTTAACTGATATTCTATTGGGGTAGAGAATAAACGCACAATTTTTAAACAAGCTTTGTTGAACAACGAATTGTGCTTTGTTGAAACATACTTAAATAAATTTAAAGCCATAAAAAATTACAAACTCAAGAAAAAAAAAATATGATCCAACAACAATTCGGAATTGGGATCCAAGAGTAACACATACACGAGGTAAATAATTACCTCGTATATAACGAAATGGGTATCTCCCGATAGAATCACATAAGAAATATTATCCTGTTTCCCCAAAAATACAATGGTACTACATCTCCAATAAGTACGGATCACGGATCTTTGTCTTAGAAACATGTTCATGCCGTTTTGAATTCCTTTCGGAATATGAAGAACGAATTCTTTCTGTGTTATTGTTCATGCCACAATGAACGAATGACTCAGGCTATCTGTTGTCTATTATTACACTCGAATTGTGAGGGGTGAGTGAATGGAACGCTAATTTAGTAGTTGTAATTGGGGTTCACGATGTATGTCAGTAGTTGTAGGTATTTTTTGTCGCTTTAATTTTTGATGGAGAGATATCTACAATATATTCGTTATTTCCAACGCCACCTTAAAACAAATTCCAAAAGTGTCATGCGTCTGTAATTTAGCTAGCACCCTACAAACGGAACATAACAAAGCGCATTCCCAGACCAACTTTCACAAAGAACTCGACCACTACAATTCCATGTCGTACCCGAGTGATGCCTGACCGTCTCACTGTCGGGCCAAGACATCGAATAACTACTGCGCATTTCAACTAAGTTGTCACCGAGAGAATCTTACATAGTATATGTAATCAACTAATACACATGTATAAATTTTAGTCCTTCCAAATACAGATGCGAACACTATAAAACCGTGTTATTTATATTATTAAAGTTTCGGTTTGTGTCAAAACCGGTTTTTAGTAGGTACATTTTCAAAACTTTGTCTATGAGTATGTTTTGTTGTGAGTGTTTGCGCTATCAAAGTTTTTACAGTCAAGTCTTGACACAGTCTGCACCATGTCTGCACACAGCCTTACTCAAACTCACTTTAACTGTGCTTAACCAAACTTAGAGTATACTTGACGATAGTATACGGCTAAGTGTGAGCTATACCTGGCAGTATGTAATAGCTCCTGTAATTAGTTGTTTCAATACAACTAATTACAGGAGCCACCAAAGTTTGGTGTGGTTTGTAGTTCAACGACACAGGTGTTACGTTATAGGCAATTTAATGACGAAGTAAGATGTATAACATTTCAAAGAGAAAATTGATCTCAAACAAGTACGGACTGAACAGGGCCAATGGATTGTTTAAAAGTATTTGATGTCTGCTCGCCGCGCGGTAATCGGTGACTTGATGGATGGCTGCGTTAACTAACTGATTCAACTGTTTTTGTACCAACCAGTTAAATTAAAAAAGTTATGGTCCCGCTGAATGTTCTGTTTTTCACGCTCCAAATTCAATGTTTACGAGTAGTTTCAGATTTTTCTGTTTTTTTTTATCGGTTGTGCGCTCCCTCTAGTAAAGTTAATTTATAACTGATAGCGTTGCGTTGCTATATACGTAAATGTTGGCCAAAACATTATGAAACAATGCGGTTATCTCGTGAATCTCACGGCGCTGGCTATTCATAATTGTTACAATACCTGAGCAAGTTACAACTCGCTAAACAATAACGTATTATGTTACCGTATCAAATGACGCATACGAGTATCTAACTCATGATTGCTTCTGTAATTTATTTAGATCCACGCTTATTTCCTCACCTTCTCTGGGATCTAGCTTCACCCGTTTTTAAATCCCAACCACGAAACTGGGATAGCTTCCACTGTATTCAAATTAAGTTAGGATAGCATATAAAAGAGCTTTTCGTTGAGTTTGTGCAGCTCTGCGGTATTGCTCAGGCGCTTTGCGCTGAAACTTAACGCCAAGCATTCAAATGGGATTTTTGAGTCCACTTTACGAAGAACACGATATTAGTCGCTCATTTAAACGTCAGACAGTATTCCAAAGATAACTTTATTTAAGTAAAGACTCCTTCTAAACTTTTTGCCGCAGCTCCTAACGCACGAAGTTTGCAGCGCGGAGCTGCAAGAATGTTTTGTGTACTTTCCTACCGAGTTCCAAAATTACATAGGAACCTATCTTTTCTTATCATAACTTCAGTAACACGGAGTCATTAATTATACTTTCTCACATAGTCAAGAATCTTCGCCAAAGTAACAAGCTGAAGTAAAATCAATATGGAATGGTCTCGCTCGCAAAATAATCTCGGGCTTGAATTAGGACGCCGCGTAATATCGTATTCAAAAATGGCATATGCTTTAATTAAAAGTTCCTGTTTATACGATTTTGTATGAGCTTCAGGCAGATCCTTAGCTCTGTGTAAAGGCTCAAAGTATTAAGTATTACAGCAAAGATTTTTCATTTTGAGTACGCCTTCAGCAATTTGTTTTCGTTACTTTGAAATACTCATTACTTACGATGTCTCCAACAAAATTTTACGAGGCCTTTCTATCTTGACTAGCATAATATTACATTTCTAAAAAGGCTGAACTTAAATAGGTACCTACTAAGATGGATTTCCCAGGCACATGTCTACGTACTCATAATGAAATACAAAACGAACAATTCGCTTCAAAGCTCCGGCGGGTAAGCAAATGTGTATGTAACTAAATGTTGTTACGTCACGTCGTGGTCATGTACTGCCGTGTACCACGAGGATGTTGTGGAAAACGACTTTGTGTCTCCCGGGACGTGCCAAAGGCATTGCAAAGAGCACTAGTGCGTTTCACCGGAGGTCTCAGAGTCCCTTTCCATATTAAGTACTAAGAACATAAAACATTTTGCCGTAAGTAGGAAGAAGTAAAACTGTGAGGAATTTACCCAAGAAGAGGTCCTATGACATGATATTTTGCTTGGCATAAGTAATAACTAGTAAAAAATTTTTCTTCTTGGCAAAAAGATGTTACGTCTGCGCTCATTGCTAGCCAATAAAGATAAAAGTCAATCAAATGAAACTACTTAAGTACATCTCTTGGAAGGGCTCGAACACAGATATAGATAGACATAGATAACGCAAGTATCACGATCTGTATGAAAACCAAGCGTGCAATTTTTTGACTACCTATTATGACGTCACAAGCACTATTTAGTGATGGAAAAATCAAATCGATTCAAAGACGCCGCCGCGTACGGCGTCCCTCTTGCTCCACCCCCGCCTTGCACCCAGCCAGCAGTACGCTGAAAGACATTGTAAGAATTGTTCAAATCGATTTATGAATCGATTTTATGACAGAGTAATGAAATAGACAAAGTAATGACATAGACAGAGCAATGAGATAGACAGAGGAATGATATAAACGAGAGAGAGGACAATAAAATTCCCGATCTCCTTATAAGGCAGTTAGGAATATTTATTTTTTATAAAATTGTTAATATTTCCCTAATTATTTCTTGTAATTGTTGGGAACCAATCTTTGTTTCCCGTCGCCTCAATCCATTTTTGTTTTGAATTGGGTTCATGTGGAAAACTAAAAAAATCACGAAACGTAACGATTATTTATTAAAATGGTCTACGTAATAAGTACTTATTATATCATACAAAATCATTCCTCTGTTTCCGAAATCGATTCTCGAGAATCGATTTGTGTTGCATATGATGAACAGCACTAATCGCTAAAATTGACAGAAAAATGATAAAAGTTCCTGTACTACAAAACCGAAGCAATACACGATAGAATCGATTGTTTCGATATTCATCACTTGTTAAAACAAAACGTCTCGTCAACCGCTCCATGTAAAAGACGCAATGTAATTCAAATGTTTTGTTTTTCTCATATTTGGTATTACTGAGGGTATTAGATTGAAAATAATTGTTTTTTAAATTAATTACGCATAATATGAATCACAAAATGACTTACCGATGGATGGAAACGTTTACTTTATTTTTTCTCCTCGCATTTGTACAGTTTTTAAAATTTATAACAGCACAATTAACCATTTTTTATATTTTTGACTGACGTCCGACTAGCGCTGTATACCGATGCAGACTGAGCGCGAAAGTGACCACTTATGATTTTTGTACGTAAGCTAGGCACGCGAAGTAGTTGCTCTTGCGTTATCTATGTCTATCTATATCTGTGGGCTCGAAGCTAAATGGTAACAGACACACGGGTCGATCTAAGCCGGGTCTACGGGTCTACGCTAGTCGCGGTTGTTTCGTGTATGGATGACCGTCTATTACTTACAAAGTGAGGCACCTTAATGTCTCGGAAAGTACGTTCCGCCGTTGGAACCGGCTGTCATTCGCGGATCTTTCAGAATTCCTGCAAATTGAGAAGCCCAAATAGTCTGGCTTACATGGCAGTCGCTCTATGAAAAAACTGGTATTTAGTTGAATCCCGTTAGATTGGAAGCCGACCCCATAGTAGGGGAAAGGCAGATTGACTTAAGTACATCTTTTCATACAAATCTATACATGTAAATAAATAAAATTGAAGTGTCAGTTTGTAATCACAAATTATGTAATAACGTTTTACTAAATCATAATAGAATGTATATGTATAGGGTACTTATAACAAAAAAACAATATTAAATTTGTTTGTATGTTTGCCTGTCTGTTTGTTTTGGATAATCTTGGAAACGTGCCGATTTTGACGGGACTTTCACTGGCCGATGGTTGATATTATAATAAGTAACTTAGGCTATTTCAGAAAAATAATAAGGCCACACGGGCGAAGGCGGTAGCTACTACTGGTACTTCTTCTTTTTTAGTGTTTGTGTCATATTTACCGCAAAGAAAATACTTAATAATATGGCCGATGGATACATTCGACCAATTTTCATAAAGTTAGAGGTACAGAATTATAATTTCCATGTGGATTTCTTTATTATCCGAGTTGCGGGTTCATAACAATATGTTCATATTAAAAAGGAAATTGGATATTCCGACTTTGTTGTGTTGGTTAAGGGGAATAACAATACCAAACTTACTTTATTCATGTTTAAAATCAATGATTTAGAATATGTTTACCCAACCCAACCCTTCGGAGCAACAAACCGTGATGTTATAATAATATTATGTGTGTTTTATAAAGACGATATTTCGATAGGAGCTCGTGGCTAAGTACTAACAGCTGCTGGTTAAGCCACTCTTGCCGCTGTTGGCCGTGGATGGGTGACCATCATTGTTGAGGAGCACAGCAACCTCAAACATATAAACAAGCGATATTACGCTCATGTATAACTTTAGTATATAAGATGATTGGTAAAAGCATTAGAGATTATTTGTTATTATGAAAGTCAATTAAGACCAATCATAGGGTTTGTATCAATAAACCAATGGCAGACGCCGAAATTATTGTCTGTAAGCAGGAAAAGAGCGTGTTCCCTGCAGGTTTCGACAGGTCGAAACTTGTCGGGAAGCATAAGCTCCGCCCGCCGCATCCTAGATAGAATTATGGATGATAATAGGCGGCAGGGCGGAGGGTAAAAATTACCCCACACACTACTTGCGCCCTATGAAAATTGTATTTAATAAGGGCCAAGTTATTAGTCGAATCAGTTCTTAAATATGATCTCAAATTTGTTCTAAAATGTGTTCTTAAGTGTTCTTCAGTTCTTATATTTTACTAGTTATTATGTTGTACAAAGTTTTTAGTAGTTTTAATTATGTCTAGCAAGTAAGTAGTTGCTGTTTAAATGTGCTCGGGCTCCGGGTTTTGTGTATTGTGTTCTGATTTCCTGTGTTCTGAGTAATAATGTGCCTCAAAGGCCTGTCGTACTACGTGTTGTGTGATTGAAATATATAGTTTTGTTTATCTCAAGAGATAGTTTTCATTACCTGCAGCTCCCATCCACCCTCGCGCCTGAATAGCGTATAATCATTACATACCAAGCCGTTGGTCCCGGCTGTCATTGGTGCATCTTTGACTGTCGTTACGAGTCGTCAGAAGCCCGAAAATCTGACAACCAGTCTTACCAAGGGGTATCGTATTGCCCAGTTACTGAGTTGTAGAGGTCAGATAGGCAGTCGCTCCGTGTAATATACTGGTATTCAGCTGCATCCGGTTAGACTGGAAGCCGACCCCAACATAGTTGGGACAAGGCTAGGCAGATGATGATATAAAGAAGACATTTTGTTTAGAGCCCATTTAGGTAGATACAGTTAAACAAGCCGTTTGGTATACATATAGGCAACAACTTTTAAACAATGTTGTGAGTGTGCAAAGTAGTCAATTATTTAACACCCATTTTTTAAGTATGCCATACTAAGCGGGATTGTCCGAAAGGGTTACCGCTACCCCGGAACATAAAGGGTTAAGGAAGGAACATGGATGGGTTTTAGTCCGTAAGATTATGACACTTCCTTCCGCTCCACCCAGAGCGGGAGGAGTCATTTGATGATTTACCACAAAAAAAGTATGCCATACTGTTATAAAGTTATAATGCACTCAAAAAAGATCAATATTAACAGTATATAAGAAAGATAAATATGTTTGCCTATATACCAAATAGCTTGTTAGACTGTCATCATCTGCCTAGCCTTTTCCCAACTATGTTGGCGTCCACTGCCAGTCCAACCGGATGCAGCTGAATACCAGTATTTTACATGGAGCGACTGCCTATCTGGCCTCCACAGACTGTATTAGTGTTAAATGTGCGGGTCGGTAACAGGCAAACTTAAAATGGCGGCTTCGTATTCCTAATTTAAAGATATCGTGAAAAAACGGGATCCTGCCGTTTTGCCGAAAAGATTTTGCCAAATTTTCATTACCCAAACAAATTTTAGCAACCTTTTTTTATACCAATGTAATATTTGGAATAATTTTAGTACGCACATTTTCATTTGGTCAAATGTTTACTTGGCAGATTATTACCAAGGATAATGTCATTAAGGCTTTTGGTCTTTAATCAAATGATTTATTACAGCAAACAATATTTAGACAATAAACGTTTAGTCAAAAGAATTTGTTATGACAAAAAATATAAAGGCAAAAATATGATTTGTCTGAAACAAGTCAAATTTATGGTTACTAGACATTAGGTTATTTATGGAACTAGTTACAGTAGGTTATTAATTAAAAAAATGGTTAGGTTAGGTTAGGTTAAAACTGTGACCACCTACGCACGAGCCGAGCGAGCGAAGCGAGCGGTGCCGCGGCAGCGGCCGGCGAGTACCAGAAACGACTAGATTATATAGAAAAAAATATGGCAAAAAGAGATTATTTTTATTAAGCTAATAGAAGCTATAGAAGATTCTGATTGGAAGCAAATCGCGAATTGGTTTGAAGAAAATTTAATTTTGCGTAAAATATGTTATACCAACTGAAATATTTGACTAGATAAAAAATGGTAAAAGTACTAGTTGGTGAACAAGTTATTGTTCAAACGTTCACTTGCCAAACATAGGTTTTCGTAACAATTATTTGTAAAGAGATTTTTTGGTAAGTAATAATTTGGCAAATGAAATTATGCGAAAATTTGTTTGGGAAGTGATAATTTGGCAATTTCTTTTCGGTAAAACAAGGGAGACCCTGAAAAAACGACTGCAATATTAATCCAAAAGCTTTTTTGTTCGTAACAGCTGAGCATATAAAGCCGGGTACTCACTAGCGAGCCGTAACTGTAACCGTTGCATGTACTGTAACCAAAAAACATAGTGTGTACGTGGTTCGCAAACCTGCTGCGAGCGGTACGCGTGCGGCTTGCAGCGACCCGACGTTTACAACGTACTCATTTCTAAACCCGTAACGTTGCACGTAACTGTAACCGTTACTGTTACCAAAAACATAATGTGTACGTGGTTCGCGAGCCTGCGACGAACGCTACACGAGCGACTTGCAGCGAGCCGACGATTGTCGGATTGTCGGTCGGTCTGTTGGTTACAGTTACAGCTCGCAAAATGAGTACGCTCGGTGAAAGCGTTCCGGAGACGTCGTGAGCCGTAATTGTAAAACGCGTACACACTAGAACCTCGTTACTGTATCACATAAGTTACGGTTACGGCTCGCTAGTGAGTACCCGGCTTTATACTCGTAAACGGCTGTTTTCGCTCAGTTTTTGTTGCGAACTTTTTGTGTGTTAGCTTGAAGAAGAAAGCGATATTACATATTATAATAATAGGTCGCGGAAAGTGAAAGTCATTCCGGCGTCTGATCACGAAGGTTGCTTTTCATGGGCTTCTGTAGGTTACCGCAACTGAAACTTATGGTAATCCGAGAAGCGAATTGTTTTAAAATCAACTTTATGGTAGTAGTAAACTAGTAATATTCTTGAATAGATTTGTCGTATAGATTATTATGTACAACGATCGTAGACTCATTAACTACCTGTATTTTTTGCCAAGGTCCTCGTTTTACATGTCGTTTGAGTTGCTACACTAAAATATTACCTCTTTCAATTTCGTGATTTAGTTTCGTAAACCAATGATATAAGCATCTAAAGTTTTGCCTGTACGAGTGGCACGCGGAGGTACTAAGCCGGGGGGAAACTCCGTTTCCGCAGCAAATCGCGGCGGAGCGGACGGACCTCCGGCGCGATCTCATGGCGGCCTGGAATCAGCGACTGTCGCAACCCAGCGCAGGGCACGCCACGATAGTGGCGGTAAGGCCCCTCTTTGAGGAGTGGCTAGAGAGGCGTCACGGCGCCCTCACCTACCGCCTGACGCAGGTCCTCACCGGACATGGATGTTTCGGGAGGTTCCTGCACATCATCAGGCGGGAGGAAACGCCCGGGTGTCACCACTGCGAGGATCGCCCAGAGGACACGGTAGAGCACACGGTGCAAACCTGCCCCGCATGGGCGGAGCACCGCCGTGTCCTCGTAGAGGCGATCGGCGGCGGCGACCTCTCGCGCCCGGCCCTGGTACAAGCCATGGTCCGGGGCGAGAGGGAGTGGGAGGCAGTCACCTCCTTCTGCGAAAAAGTCATGCTCGCGAAGGAGGTGGCGGGATGGGAGAGAGAAAGGTCCTCCCGTCCCAGCCGGCGCAGGAGACGCCCCGGGCGTCCGGAGCCACGTGACGACTCCCGGCCACCGTAGGCGCGGGCCTGCGGACGGTGGGTAATGGGTGACTCACCGTCCGATCAGCACCAGACCCGTGCCGTACGGCGCGTATATGTTCCACGCGCGCCTCAAAGAGATGTCAGCATATGAAGGGGCCTCTCAGGGCCAAGCCTGCCGGGTAAGCGGGATTGTCCGAAAGGGTTACCGCTACCCCGGAACATAAAGGGCTACGGAAGGAACATGGATGGGTTTTAGTCAGTAAGAGTCTGACACTCCCTTCCGCTCCACCCAGAGCGGGAGCAGTCATTAGATGATTTCCCAGCCTTAAAAAAAAAAAAAAGCATCTAAAGTTAAGTTTGGTTTATACCACACTACGCTGTTTTTCCGACTGGAAGCAAATAAATAAATAACTCGAGTACATTTTTTCATCACAAAAATGTGAGCTCATATCTTTGAGTTGCTGGCTCATCGCCTTTACGAACAAAGAAATAGTCTCAGAAATTGTGTTCTTATCTACCCAAGTCACTTATTTCATCAGCAGTTTGACATTCTGCTAATAACGGTGTATGAGGTAAATATTCAATAATAAAGGCGACACTCCAATATACTCCTGACCTCGTGTCTTATGCAAGAGAAAATTAGGTATCGACGTCGGCAAAATAACGACAACCGTTGGTTCTTCAGCATGTTATAAGTGTTGGTAAACTGTTAAGTGCTACACTATCGATAAAGTCAATATTCCTCGCAAGTGCGTAGCGGCAGAAGTACGACCGGGAACTTTACCAAGTACCCTCCATTAAATGCGGCAACATTCGATATAGCCCGCCCTACAAACTCGAATCGAAAAGTCTTAAAGACGAGACATCGCTAGTCGTGCACCCCGCTCTTAAGGGTTATCAAAAATACAACAGTTTCAAAGTTACACGAAGTTTTATAGTTTTTGAAATTGCTTTCCCTTACACAACATAAAGTGGAATGTCTGCAACTAATACAATGCTTAGGTCACACGGTCTAGAGTGGCGTTTAAAGTTACTGCTATGTCTGTGCTGTTTCTTTGTGTCTTCCACAATAACTAGGTATGCTACGAGCGTAGTATATGGATTTTAAATAGTTACTATAAAATGAATTCGGGGTTTATAGGTGCTCCTGGTTTTATTGACGTGTTTTAGTGTAGTTAGATTTTTAAAGACGTTATTTTACCGTTGTCTGGGTTTTGGACTAAAGCTTTGGAAAGTGGTTCCGTCATATTATGTGGCCGTCATGAAAATCAGCGAGCAATGGTGGCCCAGTGGAAACATCCGCGACTTACGTATTGTAGGTTGTAGGTACAGAGGCCAGCCGGCCAACATCAAGTTACCACAATCTGTCAAATTTCTTTGACAGTATTTCAACTTTATTGCAAAGACATAAGGTTCATTTTTAATTGAGAAAATTTGACAGTTAGGGATAGCTTGATGTGCTGGCGTCTGTACCTACTGCCTTAATTACAATGTTTTATTAACCCGACTGGCGTCTGTACGAACCCAGACAGGCACTTCACTTTGTGTAAATTCCACGCGGGCCCAGTGCGGGTTGGTAGATGTCATGTCTCTGAAATTTTCCGTTTTCCTCACGACGTTTCGTTATTGACCGTTTTTAAGAGCAGTGGTGTAGAAATTATTTATCTACACAAAGTAAACCCACGACATACAACTTGTAAGTCGGAGCCACTGTGCCCCCATTGCTCCTCAAATTAAGTTCTATTTTCAAAGTATTTTTGTTCTCCCTTATCTTTTGTTTCTTTTCATCAATAATATGCTCGGAAAAATCTTTTCATGTTGAATCACAGTCAGACAAATACATTATCAAGATTAAAGATAACTCCTTTTTTATTTTGCAGGGTCAAAGGGGTGGAAAGGGGGTAGAGGATCCGAGTTTATTAATTAGCATCCTGTGTGCCGACTTGGTTAATATTTTATCAACCGAGTTCTACAAAAGAAGGAGGTGGTTCTCAATTCGACTGTATAGTCGATCTCGTAATTGCTAACACCACTTGAGAAAAAATGTCCCCGTAAAATGAAATTTCACTAAGGTTGAAATTATCTAAAGGCCATGTCGCACACCGGCCATCACACGAATGATGATTTGCGATGCCGCCAGGGGGCGCTGGTACACTACTGGATGCGGAAATGTGGAGTGCACACTTTGCACTGTCTCTCCTCCGCGATCGTATACAAGCGAACTCCGGAACATACCATCTCGCGGTATCTTCCAGCACGCTCTTTAATACCGCAAAGAGAAATCGCCTTTGATGCTCCGTGGTCGGTCTCTTGTTACCATTAGATACGTGTGTTTTTTCGTTGGTAAATTTAAAATACCCTGTCCCGCCGTCGGCCGATATGCGCTGGGCTAAACTGTCACATAGACCGATGTACCTCTGTACCTGAACAGTGAGAGAATGAGAGACGACGTACCTACCTTCCTTTCCAATTAATTTAATTTCGTCACTGTTCTAGGAATTTGAATGTTAAATATTGCTTAAGAATTGTGTCGTCCTACAATATCCATAACGTTTGCGCTTCTGTCACAGGTATACAGGTTTACACTTTTGTAAATAATTTCAAAGATTTTAATATTTTACCAATTTTAAGGCTGAATAATATTTTTTTATATTTATTGTAACTGTGAAGGAATATTAAAATAAAGGAGGTGGTAGTAGCCCCCGACCTTGTATTTATAGGTCATGTAATAGACCTAACACACTAATATTATAAAGGCGACAGTCTGTGAGTTTCTGTTTGTATGTTTGTCACTTCTTCATGCTCAAACGGCTGAACGGATCTGTATAAAACTGGGCACAGAGGCAGTATACTCAAACTCAAACTTAAAACATTTATTTAAAATAAACCAATTACAGGCGTGAAATAAATGCTTTGAGTTTGAGTTTCACTATACTGCCTCTGTACTTTTGAACTGTCAAGGGGTCGGTCAGTCAGAAAGCTAATCACTACATAGTATAAAACAAAGTCGCTATTTTTGTCTGTTTGTTTGTCTGTATGCTTAAATCTTTAAAACTACGCAACGGATTTTGATGCGGTTTTTTTTAATAGATAGAGTGATTCAAGAGGAAGGTTTATATGTATAATTTGTCGACATATTTTGCGGGCGAAGCCGCGGGCGGAAGCTAGTTGACTATATGATCAGGATTAACACATAGGATACTCTTTATCCCGGTAGTGCGTTCCCTTGGGATAATATCTGACATACACGCGGGCGAAGCCACGGGTACCAGCTAGTTCGACTATAAATACTTTATTTAAACGGTTCAATATACCTACCTACAGCCAATCGATATATGATTGAGTCCATCAAGACTTCAAGTGTTCTAGTTTCGACGCCAACTTTCATAATTTCTTTTCCAATATTTGTAGGTAAGTACTTTGATCAAATATCGAAACTTAGCAAAATTGTCGGGAGGTGGGACAAGTTATACCTACCTACCTATTTATACATACTTTAGATTTTTATTTTTCACTTTTTAGTTGTGGTACCTACCTACACAACCCCCAGCCCCCTCCCCCCCAAAATTTTAATACCACTACCTGGTATGGAAATTACAGTGACAGGAACTTATTAGAACATCGTCCACATATATTAAGTAGGATTTTTTTAGATTTTTGTTGATTTTTGAAAAACCGCTTATTCGATTTCGATAAAAATTTTATGGGACCATTTGGGAAGTATACCCTTTCCAACAAAAAAATATCTTTTCATATCGGTTGGCAAGCAACAGAGTTATGCGCGAAAAAACATAAAAAATAAAAATACAAACATCCGAATTGAGAACCTCCTCCTTTTTGAAGTCGGTTAAAAATTCGTGAACATCGACCACATATTTGTCAAAAAAAATCTGGTCTTTTTAGGGTTCCGTACTTCAAAAGGTAAAACGTACAGACGCCAGCACATCAAGCTATCCCTAACTGTCAAATTTTCTCAATTAAAAATGAACCTTATGTCTTTGCAATAAAGTTGAAATACTATCAAAGAAATATGACAGATTGTGGTAACTTGATGTGCTGGCCTCTGTACCTGCAAGGCCCGTTTACAAAATTATAAATTTTGGGGTTATCCGGCAATTTCATATATTTACTGCATTTTTTTTAACCCTATATTCATTGGGATATTGACGTGTGATCCCAATGTCCTACCATAAATTAGGTAGGTATTATAATGACAGCACTGTATAAACGCCCAAAGTGCAACAGTGGTTATGTGATTCGAAAGGAGAAAACCGACCTAAATTCTAATATTATCAAAAATTTTAAATCGAAAATTTTGTTAGTCTATGATAATATAGGAACAGTCACGCATATTAGACTAGTGCTGTTAGTGCATTTAACTTTTTTCCATAAGATTTCGAGATAAACCGTTTTTTACCCTTAAAAATGCACCATCCACTCCCCGACCTCAGATCGCCCGTAAATTATTTTTGCTTTAATTTTTGTTAGATTCTCTTCCCTTTCAAAGTCAAAGTCAAATCATTTATTTCAAATAGGCACAAGTAAGGCACTTTTGAACGTCAAAATGAACAAGATATAAAATTGATTCTAGTCGCCCCTTCCAAAAGGTAGTTAGTAAATTATCTACCTTGGTCTATATGTTATGTACCTATTCTTAACTTTTTCAGATATTTGTGAATTAGAAATGAATTACCCCTACAGTAAAAAAATCCAAATAGGAAAAATATCCGGTACATTTTAGTCTAACCCATATTATAATATAATGCTCGATGCAACAGGCTGATACGTCACTACGACAGAAAAAATAATTTAAACATACTATGTTTATCTACCCATGCGAAGCCAGGGCTAGTAATATTTGAATAAAAACTACATTACTAAAAATTTAACGTTAAAATGTACGTTTCAGGGGTAAACAACAGATTATTTAATCTGAAATTAATGCTGATTAAAATAAATAACCATGCACACGGTTCGCGTAATTTAATTTCGTGTAGTGGAGTTGAACATGTTTGGCCATTTTAAATTATAATTAAAAGGTATATATTGAAACAGACAGTAAAGTTAATACAACCGATGTTAAAATTCGGTTTACACAAAACATTCCTTACATTTAAAAGTAAAGAGTTTATTGAAGACCGGTGCAGTAGCTATCAACAACATAAACGAATAAGGAATTGATGCTTTAACTTTAAATGGCGGATAGTATGGAACTACATTCAATATTCAAGAGCCAAGTGCAGTTCCGGATATGTATGGACGCACAGTATTTTACAGTGTGTGCCTTCGTTTAGGCGATGTTGCTATAGTTATATAAAGCGTTTTAGCATGGTAACAGCGTTCATTGACACATATTTTTTTTAATTCAAACATTTAAATAAAGTCTCCTAACGTTCTGACTCAGCATCTGTCATGATCTCTAACATTTTCCAATAACGAAAAGCCATTCAGAGTTTATTGTTTGGGTTTCTACGGAGAGATCTTAGGGTTAGGGTAATGACCGCTATTACACTGCTAAAACGCAACAACTGTAGTATTCCTAGCTACGTCTGCTACGCCGGCTACGCCAGCTACGACCGCTACGCCGTAACCGAAGCCGCTACGGCTACTAGTAACGCAACAATTTCTAACTTAAGCTACAATCTACTAGAAACTTGTTTCTATTTGCAACGTTTGTGGTCTTGATCTTCACTTGATTTATGTGCTAAATTGCATTGCGTGGCAACACAGGAGAAAACGTGTAAAGCTGTTTCTGTGAAACGTAGTATAAACATCCAGTTTTGCAAGAATATTAAAGGTTTGCATCTCATAACATTATGGTATTTCATAAAACTATACCGTGCTTACCTTTTTCGGGGACTTGATTTTATTTAAACTATACAAAATGGATACACTGCACGTCTGTATGTCCTGAGATGCTGCTCAGCTTCTTCAATTAAGCCGCTCAATATTACTATTGTTATAAAAGACTTCGAAGCCGTAGGTAGCAACACAATGAGAAAGCGTGTGTCAGCATTTTTACGCCCGTGGTGACCATGTTTTTCGTTCCTTTTATCTTTCTATAATAATTTAATAATAACGTCGTAAAAAAGAAGATGGAAACCTAATTCACGTTTCACTGAATATTTTCTTAAGATAACTTTGAAATCACAGTCTAGACACGTGTAAAGTCTTTGAGTATTTCCAGAAATATCTTTACAGTACAATAATATAGTCGTATTTTCTTACATATAAAACTATCCTTTACCAGGAGATAAATTCCGTGAAAAACACAAGTATACTTCTACTTAGTATCCAAGGAGCAGCCAGCGCCCTCCCCTTGAGGGAGCAAAACTTTCCTGATAACACAAAGTACGGAACCAAGGAGTATCTACGTACGTAATGAACTTAACGCGAAAGGTTACGAGAAACTGCCATAGTGGACATAATTGGATTGCTTCTCCTTAAATATGTATCGATCAATCTTTTTTTGGAATTACGTCGAATCGTGAGGAAAAATGACCGTATTAGGAACCTATATCTGCCGTGACGTAGGAGGATTAATAGATTTACACCTTGGAGATAATATTGGGAGTTCGGGAGATCAGGTTTGTATAATAAAGGTTGTAAACGTGCCCCGTGTTCTGGATTATAAGTAAGAACAATGTTTTTGCTAAATATAAATATCAAGGTAAAGTTAATAAAGTTAAAGGTAAGAAATAATGGGTGTTGAAAAAATTATCTGGCGTGTAGCCTGTAACGTAGGCTAGCTATGATGTCCAAACATTAAAATATCGAAATTGGTTTCCACTAATTTACTGGATTTCTGATATTTATTACAAAGCAATGTAATTGTTGGATTAGATGAAAAACGAAAATTTCTTTTTCTAGCAAGGTGTATATATTTATGTGTCCTATTCCATTCTCATACATTTACTTTTGAGCGGTGTAACGCGTAACGTGTTACAGCTTACTTATTTCCCACCCGGCGCACGCCGTTGTCTACTTGTAAAAACCGTTAGCACGCGACTTTTCGTGACTGCAACTTTTTTAATTAGTGTTTTGTCACATTAGAAAAAGCCTTCCTAATGAGTTTTTGCTTTCCCCTCACATTCGTGGCGGAAGCGTGATTCTGCCAGCAGAAAGTAGATAATTTAATTATATGGACGTGTTAATAGATACGGGGCTTTTCCACTCACTTAACGAACCACAAACACCCCTTAACAACAACAACCGCTTACTCAAACATAATTTTACTATACAGGGTGAAGTTGAATTCATGGGCATTATTTTAGGTCATTAATAATAATAATAATAATATCATTGTACTCATCTTTATGAACAACTTTCACTATGGGAACAAATCTAAAATCCAATGCCCATGAATTCAATTTCATCCTATAATATATGTATACAGGATGAAATTGAATTCATGGGCATTCATTCATCATCCATAGATCAGAAATTTATTTGTAATATGAAATTCTCTTACATTTTTAACCAATACTATAAACCTAAAACATTACTAATAACTATTTACAAGTATATAACAGGAGGGAAACAAAATAAAATAAATCAAAGGGCATCAAAAAATTCGTCCACATCGCTGTCAACAGGAAAAGTTCCCAAAAGGCTGGCAGCATTGCCACGTTGTATGGCAATGCTGATTCTTTGACCGAAAAATAGGCCAGCCCTCTGGTCACGTGAAGAGTCGACCAATCGCTTGGCGATGTCTCGATAAACATAGTGGGTACTCGGACCCCATGGCCCTAGTGTTTCAACCCCAAACGGCTCGAATATATAACTTCCAATAAGGTTGTTATACTTGCGCCGTTTGAGGTTTTCTGCACCTGCAGCGGCTGCCCCAGCACAACCCGCCGTGCAAGGAAGATGGGATGGCGCAAGGGTGTCGACACACGTTGCATCCCACACCAAAGGCCTACCTACCTTCCAAGGCATTAGTGTCATTCCATCTGGTCTCTTCCCATCGTCGCGTACCAAGCCTTTGGGTTCTAAAACAGCTGGCACCCCGGCGGTGACAAGAGCACGACGGATTATGTCATTAATGCTGGCGTGCCGTGCTAACCGGCCTGCGCTTTTACTGCAGGATAGACCATGGTGTCCAAGGCAGTCGACAACTTCACCGCATTGGCAGCGATGCGGAGCCACGCAAGGAGCGCCCAGACGCAAACATGTAGCGAGCCGGAAAGTGGTGTCACCCAGCAGAGTGCCTATGTTGGGTGACGGAAGTGCCTGAAGCCCGACTCCCACTCACCCACAGCCAGTAGGCGGGCACGCTCAGCAGTGTTGGTGGACGTATTAATAAGATTATACCGTACCAACCTGCAGAGCGGCTCATCCCACTGTCTCTGGGAAGATGGGTTCACGGGCCGATCAATATCTGGGCATGCCACTTTCCAGGCGTTCTCTGCGTCGATCAAGCACGGCACTGCAGAATCAACCAGTGTGGGCATTCACACTTATTATTCGGTTAAAAAAAGTATTTTGTTAAAAATGAGCTCTTTCCTTAAATTTGCCGTTTGTCATTCGAATTCGAATTCGATTCTGATTAGTGACACTGTGTGTTTTTATTTTCAAAATCAACGGGTTCGATACAGAAATATTGAATTCTTTTCTTTTCAGTTTCAGCTTTCATCAAAATCAAGCTCGCGACTCCTTTGACTACTCAAAGGAGTCGCGGGCTTGATTTTGGCTATTCCTCATAGTTTTGGGTTTGGCCAGTCACGCTCACTTGGAACCCATGCATGCTATCTTTACGATATCACTACATAGTATAAAACAATGAGGAATAGCCAAAATCAAGCTCGCGACTCCTTTGACTACTCAAAGGAGTCGCGGGCTTGATTTTGGCTATTCCTCATAGTTTTGGGTTTGGCCAGTCACGCTCACTTGGAACCCATGCATGCTATCTTTACGATATCACTACATAGTATAAAACAAAGTCGCTTTCTCTGTCCCTATATCCCTATGTATGCTTAAATCTTTAAAACTACGCAACGGATTTTGATGCGGTTTTTTTAATAGATAGAGGAATTCAAGAGGAAGATTTATGTGTATAATTTGTCGACATATTATGCGGGTGAAGCCACGGGCGGAAGCTAGTAAGTATATATAATAATATTATAAATGCGAAAGTTTGTATAGAGGTTTGTTACACAAACACGACTGAATGGGTCTGGATGAAATTTGGCACAGTGATAGTTTATAACCTGGATTAACACATAGGATGCTTCATCTGGCATTACGTTCCCGTAGTGCAATTTCGACATCCACGCGGGCGAAGCTAGTGAGCATATAAATTCAAATAACCGCCGAAACACGGGAATTAATAGTGGGTCATCCTACAAATTTAATGCTGGCCAGTGACGAAACCCATGCTAGGTTACTTCAAATATTCGCAATAAATTCTACGAATAATTTGTATGTAATTATGAATAAAGTAAAATTGAGTATCTCGGGGATAAGTGCTTGTGAGTTCAGGCGTCTAATTAGAAGTCTTACATATTTTGACCTACGAGGGTGTACAGTAAACAAATCTCCACGAGCAATTTGATGCCGGGACAGCTCTCCCGACACCACAAACCCGCCAGGCCGGGATAAAGCGAGATGATAAAACCACATTTGACCTTTTTGTAAGAAAGGGTAAAAGGGTTAGAATGAGGGAAAACAGTATCGATTTAAAGTTCACCTTTCGGCAGTAACGAATCTTAGCCAAATCTCGATTGTAGATGAATGAAAGACTATAAAATACTAGCAATGCCTTAGCTTAAGGGGTATTTTCAGTAATATAGGAACTACGAACAGAGGTACCGGGAATGGTAATAGGGTTGTTTGTCGTAATCCTGAACATTATTACATTCCCTAAAATATTTTCACGGATTATTTCAGTTACATTTTTAAATGACGTTATATTTTTTACTTTATATTATGGGTTCATATTTTACAACAATGTGTTCCGAAAAATGTGATATTGTAAGCTGCTTTGAGTATTTTATTTTCACAAAGACATGAAATATGACTGAATCTAGGATTTAAATCGTAGCCTGTGCCAGCTGTTTTTCCGCATAATATTGTATAATACATATTGTAGAAGCCAACTGAGAGAAATGTGTCGCCGCTGTCGTTACACGGTCCGGAGTCGATGAGCTGCTGTATACAGCTTATGCACCGCTGCACCTTTTAAATTCAGCACACGGCTCCTTATGTGTCATACAGCGGTATCAACATTCACAATGTATCTTGATTAATCTACCGGTAAAGATCGGCGCGACGCGATAGTACCTACTGGGCAAGGTCGGGCCAGCAAGTTACTGGTACGGATAAAATTGCTGTATCTATCCTATAAGGGATGATCAGAGATACGTACACTTCATCGGATATCAATCATCGTGGATAAAGCTCGCTCTCCATATGTTTATGTTGCGCCGGAATTTCACGCTCGACGTGATAGATGGCGCTTGCTATTGCTTTTATCTCTGACCGAGCCCTTTACGACAGTACGTAGCTGTGCAGGAAACCTTCCATACCTTTACTTAACGAGGATCTTCACATCAAAAGAAACACACTCAACTTATTATGTCTCCACTATTCTAGTACAGTTTTTATATAATTACCAAACAAATCAAGTGTCTAATCAAGTACAGAATTGTGATTTCACGGATGAGTAAGGCTACGCACAGGGTGTCGGTTTCGATAGGCATATTACACGCGTCATTAAGAAAAGGAGCAAGACACATGACGCGCACAAGAACTTAATACGCACATTTGGCGGGTGCAAAATTATACGGTTTAAGGTGTATAACGTGTATATTCCACCTAATTATGCGGAAGCTTAGTGATCCTTTGAAATTCCCTTTGCATATTGTGACGAAACACACGCACTTACATAATAGCACTCGAGCTCTCTCTCTAGCCTATTTTCATTTACCTTGGCCAGTGTGTAATTGTGCGTGCTATACGGCCATTAATGTTCATTATGGACCTTATTAGTACGACATTTTTTACGTAATGAAATATTACATGAGAATCGATGAACGTTCACTGTCACCTTGGAACGAAAGCGGATATTGATTTTTCGCTATCAACTAATCTTTGCATATTGAATCATGTATCGAAGTAATTACAAGCTATACAAAGTAAATGAAAAATGATTTTATTTTTGTAAATAGGTTTTCATAAACTCGGCAATAATATTTTTAAAACTAGATTAGGTAGGCGTTTCCTATCTGACTACGCTTAGAAGAAAGGCCGAAATAAATAGAGTAAAGGAACAGTCTCTTTTATAGTCCAGACATAATCTTGGTAAGACCAAGTGAAGACCATTTAGATAGGTGTCTTAAATCGTCTTTTAAGGAAAGAACCATACAGATTGAGTGGGCCGATCCAGTCAGTGACCGCATTTAACATTACTCGTGCAGCTCAACTCAGAACTTATAGAGCTCAACAATTCGACGAAAAATACCAAAGCCTACCCGAATGTCCTTTATTGGATAGACCGCATAGAGTGCCTACTAGTAGGTACTATGTGCCCTATACACAAGATGTATTTAACTTACATTTGCCCATGCCTTTTTGTATTCTGCCATTTTCAATTTCAGTGTTTTTCACGATCTATGAGCAGGTTAATTGGTTATTAATAACATTTTGCTAAAATTAGCAGTAACCTGTATTCGTGAGCGATTAAGGAATTAATCAGGTGGAAGTACATCAGCAGTCATGTGTAAACTGATATTGTCGTGTTATGAAAACGTGAATGCTTTATATAACTACGGTTTAACGGTATTTGTTCCACACAAATTATGAGAAAACAATAATTTTAAAACTTAGGTGCTTAATGCGTATTTCTTTTTTACTTTACCCTCGTTCAATGTCTGAACACGTAACCAAATGACAGCGATATGGAAGAGTATTTTGCCGTCAAAGTGCTCTTTTAAAAACACGCCCTCTCCATAGTATAAGAATGCTAACATTTCTTTTGTGTCATTTCTTTCCTTTCGCTAGGTTATTTTAAGTGTTTTGTAAAGAATTGGTAAAGCCGAACTCTTTTGGAAACTGTCTCGCTGTCACACCCTTTTATCCCGGGGTATTGTCGTGGCAAGTTGAAATTTAGCTGCAGGAAGTATTCGCCAAATTATAAACGTGAGGAGGGAGGTTAAACAGTATATTTGTAACGAAAACATGTATAGTATAATGTGTCAAAAGTTGATGCCGTGTATAAAAAGATTGAAATATATGGAATAGATTAAAATAATGATCAACTGTTTAATTACATTTAATTTTTTAGTAAAATACACCTTCGGTATGTACAGAGGCCAGCACATCAAGTTACCACAATCTGCCAAATTTATTTGATAGTATTTCAACTTTATTGTTAATACATAAGGTTCATTTTTAATTGAGAAAATTTGACAGTTAGGGATAGCTTGATGTGCTGGCGTCTGTACAACGGACATCCTTGTGTCCCGTCGATATTTATTTTGTCATAGCAATATGTATGTGATGTGACATAAGGTAATAGTTATCGACATTATGTACAAAGAGTATTGAAAAACATTTATTGAGAAACATGTAAAGATTGTGTATAAAAGGCGTAGAAATTTTTCAATTATCTTATGCTAAAAAAATTGTTTTTTGTATATACGTATATAAAAAACAATTATATTTTTTATATATGTATATACTAATATAACATATACATACACAATAGAACTTCTAAAATAAAGTAAACTTTTCATAAAAAATAGAAAATATCGATAGTACCTACCTACCAGAACCTAAAATTCATACTCCCGCATCTATAAGCGATAGACAAATTAGAGCAGTTTATATCTTTGGCAAAATTTGAGAAAAGTTTAAGTTTTAATGAAAATAACTTTTAAGAAACTTCAAAAAAATCAATACTTCTTTTTGCTATTATCTATAAACCCTATTTTTGTAGGCTGAACTGTCATTGTAGTGCAGTATCGCCTTGGAGAAGACTAACTACTCGTAAACAAATGAGTACTTACTGAAATCCTGAATAAGCATGAAATTCACAAAGCTGGCATCCAAACGTACCTAGCTTTTCATTCTTAATTGGCATCCAGTAGAGCTTGGACTGACAGCAGCATTTGTAACACTAATCACGCAACGCGCAGTGCACTTAAGGGGGAAGCAACTGGGTATCACCCGAAACTAAATTTTTCGTTTAAAAAAAACTTAAAAAAAAAATTGCATGTCAGTATTAGGGTTTACGTTGATCAAAATATGATTCTCGGCTGCAGCAAGTACGTATTTACAGAATTGTTGGTCGATTCTGTAAAGAACTCACCGTAAAAAATTAGATGAAGTGAGCTTTCGTTCCGCCTAATACAAGGGATTGACTAGCTACTAGACTAGCACTATTGACAGCTCACTTTAAACTCACTTCACCTACGTTTTGATGGTGATATTTTTATAGAATAGCACTACAGTAGTCATTAAAATCTCCTAAACAATCCTCTAAGTTAACCCTACGGACCGACTGTTTCATGAAATCATAACATTTTAGGCCAATTCTAATTAAGAGGGTTGTATTGATGAGTTTAATGATCATAATTCTGTACCTACATCATATTTCGATGAACATACAACCTGACACAGATCTGCAAATTAATATAAATAAAAAAACGTATAAGAATTTCGCGGGCTATCCTGCCGCGTCCTCCTTTTTTTTTTTTTTTTTTAGGCTGGGAAATCATCCAATGACTGCTCCCGCTCTGGGTGGAGCGGAAGGGAGTGTCAGACTCTTACTGACTAAAACCCATCCATGTTCCTTCCGTAGCCCTTTATGTTCCGGGGTAGCGGTAACCCTTTCGGACAATCCCGCTTACCCGGCAGGCTTGGCCCTGAGGGGCCCCTTCATATGCTGACATCTCTTTGAGGCGCGCGTGGAACATATACGCGCCGTACGGCACGGGTCTGGTTCTGATCGGACGGTGAGTCACCCATTACTCACCGTCCGCAGGCCCGCGCCTACGGTGGCCGGGAGTCGTCACGTGGCTCCCGACGCCCGGGGCGTCTCCTGCGGCGGCTGGGACGGGAGGACCTTTCTCTCTCCCATCCCGCCACCTCCTTCGCGAGCATGACTTTTTCGCAGAAGGAGGTGACTGCCTCCCACTCCCTCTCGCCCCGGACCATGGCTTGCACCAGGGCCGGGTGCGAGAGGTCGCCGCCGCCGATCGCCTCTACGAGGACACGGCGGTGCTCTGCCCATGCGGGGCAGGTTTGCACCGTGTGCTCTACCGTGTCCTCTGGGCGATCCTCGCAGTGGTGACACCCGGGCGTTTCCTCCCGCCTGATGATGTGCAGGAACCTCCCGAAACATCCATGTCCGGTGAGGACCTGCGTCAGGCGGTAGGTGAGGGCGCCGTGACGCCTCTCTAGCCACTCCTCAAAGAGGGGCCTTACCGCCACTATCGTGGCGTGCCCTGCGCTGGGTTGCGACAGTCGCTGCTTCCAGGCCGCCATGAGATCGCGCCGGAGGTCCGTCCGCTCCGCCGCAATTTGCTGCGGAAACGGAGTTTCCCCCCGGCTTAGTACCTCCACGCGCCACTCGAACAGGCGCGCGAGGACTATCGCCTCCAGATCCCACGGCGGCAGTCCGGCAAGGAGGCTTGCCGCCTCGCCCGAGATCGTGCGGTACCCCCGGATTAGCCGAATGGCTACCACCTTTTGGGGCGCGTTCAGATAGTGGGCGGCTCGCCGCCGTAATGAACGCGCCCACACCGGGGCCCCGTAAAGGGCCATGGACCGCACGACTCCCGCGTAAAGCCTCCGGCAGGAGGCGTTTGGCCCCCTTAGATTGGGCAAGAGCCGCTTGAAGGCGGCCCCAGTCCGTTCCAGCTTGGGGGCCAAACGTCGGAAATGCTCCAGCCGCGTCCTCCTTAACTACTACCTTTTTCTTCGACTCAGATTTCAGTTAGCGTAGTTTTGACTCCGAGAACTTGTTTACTGGGTTGCTCTCCTGCATACAAAAAGGTTACACGCCAGTAATTACCGCAGGAAATAATTATGAACTACGGAAAAGAGAAGCAATCGGAAGTTGATCTGTTGTTATGAGCTCATTTATGCTGGCAGTATTTTTATGATCGATCGGTGACGATATCGACCACTGCTGGTTTCCTCACGATGTTTTCCTTCACCGATTTTTAAGCAAGTAATAATTATACAATACGCACATGAATCCGAAAAATCACAGGTGCGTGTCTAGGGTTCGAACTCGAGACCTTTGACTTGGCAGTCCGACGGTCACACCACTAGGCTATCACTGCTTGACAGCAAATGATAAGCTACCATTGTAGATGATTAGCCAAACCTGTATTGGTTTGTACTGTCATGATTTCCAAATATTAATAATATTTGAAGTGATTTTAAATCAATCTGCCTAGCCGTTTCCCAACTATGTTGGGGTCGGGTTCCAGTGTAACCGGATGTAGCGGATACCAGTATTTTAAAATAACTACTAATTATAAAATTGAAATTATGTGATCTACCCCAATTGAATTTGTATCAGTGTTATCATGAAGTTTAAAAGTATCTCATCTGACAGTTACTGTAAAGGAACAATGCGCCAACCTCTCATAATATTGCTTCGCACTGTAGTAATATTAATATTATCTGCTCTTTGAGATGGTGGTTGGCCCTAGGTTTTTATTTTTACAGAACGGAATGGAAACATGTTGTTGGGAGCAAAGCGTAGTTTCTAAGTTGATCCTCTTCGAACCTACAAGTTATCTTCAAGAAGTCCTAATTAGTAGTAATTCGTAATATATTGTAATAAAAGGTTTTTATGTGTGCAAGAATACAAACAAAGAAATATTCTTACCTGAAAAGGCGTCTCATTTCAAAATCTACTACGAGGTGTTCGTACTTTACCTGCGGGTAGATTCAAATGAAATGTCACAAAAATGAATAATCCTGAAATAAATTAACCCTTTTTAAAACGATAATAAGTACGGTAACTTATAGCAGTTCATTGTTTATGCTCCAACCCTCAAATCATAATGCACATCTACGCACGCAACCCCATATCGTCCATAGCTCAAGGGAAACCCAGGTGACGTCATCCAAGTCACAAACACTAAAAATAAATACAAGCCACGGGGTTGTAAAAGAAATCGTGTTTGAATAAGGAAACGTTAATCGAAGGCTTTATTCGCCTTGACCTCGTTCTGCAGTCCAATGCTACCGTCTACCCCCGGCCTATTCACGTGTTCCCGCTTTTTCAAGGACGCGCTTGTTAAATGTTTTAGTTTCGGTTTGAAATGCACGTCAGTTTTGACGTTCCATGTTTGCTGTTGCTTTATAAATGGATTAAAATTATCTTGTATACAGTCATCTATACTAATATTATAAAGCTGAAGAGTTTGTTTGTTTGAACGCGCTAATTTCTGGAACTACTGGTCTGAATTGAAAAATTCTGTGTTGGATAGTACATTTATCGAGGAAGCCGTGCGCGATGTTAACATCACGCTACGACCAATAGGAGCCGAGCAGCGGGTGTACCGCGCGAGAGCAGCAAGTATTTTGTAAACTTTTTAGTTTCACAGTCTTTAAGGCGGTCGTCATCTGTTTGGGTATAAGACGTATAAAGATCGCCCCTTACCGCGAGCATTCACCCTTAATGTAACGTTACAAATTCAAGCATTGCATCAGTGAAGCAGGAGAAGCGAGCATTAGTCAGTAGTAGTCAGGGAGTAGTTTTGTAACGTAATGCTCAAATTCGAATCATAAATGTTCCTTTACAGGCGAATGCTCGTAGTGAGGGGGCCACCTTACCGCACATAAACAACACACAACAACAACACAAGGTATACGTGTTTGTACTACTACACACACTGGATACTTGTTATCTGAAATAAACGTTTTTTTTTATTTATAAAGGCGGGCTTAGACCAAACTAGGCGTGTGCTCATAAGGTATATCACCCACTCTATCAACTTCTTTCGTTGTTCTATCTACATTAAAATACCAAGAAAATAATGCCTTTCTCTTGCTTCTTGGGTCTAAACCCACCTCGGGGCATTTGTTCTGAGTGTTCGTTCTTCTTAACAATTTTAGGTACTAAAACCAACCCTTAGGATATAACTTAACGCTCTGTTAAATGGTTTAAATACCATTATTCATTTATGTCTGACTTCTCAGAATAATATTCTAGGAATAATTTCAGTATTACTTGAACTTTGAAGTCACCTAAAGAAATATATTTGATATTCAAAGAAATTATGTAAAGGTTGAGCAAGCAAAAGTTAGCTTTGATTCCTCATACTTATAATTCAAGTTTCAATGGTCAGCATTAATTCTGAGTAAAAATCAGCCATTTGCGTCAACGTTTTCTTTTTAAACTTTAGCGTTCACGTCACGGCTTTTCAAAGATTTGTTGGAAAGCTTGGGATCAAATCTAACTTTCTTAAAAATACATGGCCTAGGAGTGGATAAAAAATTGAAAGATTGTAACAAAAACAACCTTTATGTAAGAGGCAAAATAAATCTGACGGAACTTGTCTCCGATTTTCCATATCCATCGGTGACGTATTTTTTTTTCTTTATAAAGAATTCCATCAGATGTGTTTCTACCTACACTTTTTTGGTTGATATATTTAAATTGCCACAAGTAAACAGCTTGGTGTAGAAACGTTTTAATTAAAAAGCCTTTATTTAGATAAGTATTTTAATTGAATCTAGATTTGCGCTTTTCATTATATGTTGATCGTAATTTAAATCACTAGGTACCAATATTAAAGGTAGATGCCATGATGATGATGTATTGAAGGTAGGTACCAATTCAATTAAGGGTTCTTCTTATGTGTACTATAATTGAAATTATAAACCCTTTTTTATCTAATAAAAAACAATCGGGAACAATGTGGGTGAACTATAGATGCACCGCTACCTATAGCTTTTCATGGAAATAAAGGCATGTTATTGTGTTATGAAAATAAAAATAAAACGAAGGAATTGCTAATTCGATAAAACACAAAATTCGTTGCATTTTCTTAAAGCTTTAAACATTAATATTCGATAGTTTCAGAAACAGTTTTACAAAACTTAGTACCTAATGCAAACGTTAAGTAAAAATACTAAGTGACGAAATCCATGTTAATAGCTCTTTCAAATAAAGAATGTCAGTATTCAGCGATTTCGGTATAAAAATAGAAGTTTCATCGTCAATTCGGTGAACGTTTATTCCGCCGCCCAGCGGGTAAGTGGGCAAACAATGTGATTGTTAACTTGTTTCCCCATCTCCCCTAAGCTTTTGTTTTGTGTGTTTGTATTGTGCCCACTGTACCCACCCGCCGCCATGATTATTTGCATTTTCTTCTACATTCCTTGAACGTTTCCTTTTTAACAATTATAACACACGCGACTTTTAATTGTAGGTTTTGTTTATGAGTCTATACGAACCTTAAATAGTCATACATGTATGCAGGATGTGATGTTTGGTGTAAGTAAATTGTTTTTCTTATTTTAGTATTTTACTTTACATGATAAAATCTGAGAAACTACCATGTCAGTAACTAAGAGATACTGACATGAATTTTATGTATTTTTCCTAGTTAACTTGTAGGGCCCTTATACAATATTCTTAATTAATAAAATCAGTGTCTAGAAGTGGTGATTAGTATCTACCCACGCAGACTGTAATATTACCGGTGATTAGTTCATATAATTAGGTAAGTTGATCGGATGTAAGCTCTTACTTGTACTAAAATAATACCTTTCGTCCTTAAACACCCGCAAATTTGTAATCAAAATCGGGTCAGCCGTTTAAGAGGAGTTCAGTGACATGCAGACGTACAGAAAAATTATAGAGTCAAATTAAATTAGCTAGCGAAATTTTCTTTGAGTCGAGTACCGCATTATTGTTGTTAGGTACTTGAAGTATAATTTAAGAAATTGGTTGATTTTTGTATTATCGTGTTTAGATATCGGTACCCATCACGTCAGTGAATTTTACACAAAAAAGAAAAAAAAAGTTTATTTTTGTTTTTTTTTTAATATTTTGATATCGATACTCATAAAGATTGCGATGTTTTGCTAGCTAAATAAATTTGACCCTATATACATAAAGGATAAACCAATGCATATTTTATTCGAATAAGCTTTTTACCACCCTGTACATGAAACACTGCCATCACATTACTCATCTTTCAGCGCGAAGCTATTTCTGTTTTGACACTTAGACATAAACAATGGAAATGAATAAAACTTTGCCAATATCTGCGAATGTAGTTTCGTCTTTAAATCGACAATATCTGGCACAATTTTTTCAATCGTTGGGTACAGTCAACGGGGTGAATAGGTACGCAGGGGTGAATCGGGACGAAACTTCAAAAGGGATTTTAACATTGAAATATTATAGTTTGTGGCCAACGAGGACCCTTAGTTGTTAATTATAATACAGTAAACACATTACAGGTCCTTTTTTCCACAAACTATATTATTTCAATGTTAAAACCCCTTTTAAATCGTTTCGTCCCGATTCACCCCTGCGTCCCTAGTCACCCCGTTTGTCGGTACCTATTACGACTAACATATCGAGATAAAAAGCATAGCTATGAACGTAGACAAATCAGTTAAGGGTTCAGGGGAAAAGGGGCCCCTCAGGGCCAAGCCTGCCGGGTAAGCGGGATTGTCCGAAAGGGTTACCGCTACCCCGGAACATAAAGGGCTACGGAAGGAACATGGATGGGTTTTAGTCAGTAAGAGTCTGACACTCCCTTCCGCTCCACCCAGAGCGGGAGCAGTCATTGGATGATTTCCCAGCCTTAAAAAAAAAAAAAAAAAAAGGGGAAAAATGTAATAATGTGAGCGGAAAAAAATAGGGATATGGGTACATACCTATGCAATATCTACCTGACTACTTGGGAAAATTAATGACACTGTTTTTACCCAACGTTAGCTTTGTCTAAGTAGTACATTACATAATATATTATCATTCCACCAAACACGGCCTAACTTTGGTACACTATAATAATATTTTCGTACCAAAAATATTGGCGGAAAGTTTTTATACTCGAAGTTCCAGTATTTTTACGAGTTTCCCGTCCGAGGTACGTTTGAAAAAGTTCTCCTGTGTAGGTGAATTCGTATGTAATACGTTACATGGGTGTAGTTACTCAGTTTTTGTATCATAACAATCACAACTCCTATTTATTACTGTAATGTAACTATTTCCTTTCAGCACGTGTGTTACACATTTATTTTGTTGCCTCCTGTATATTAACCTCAGTTTTCAGCGGGTTGGATATGAGTATTTTCAGTGAGTTAAATATATGTGCGTTTGTTACCCACAGCCAAGCCCAGTAAAGCAGTAGAAAACGAAAGACAGACAGAAGAAGTAGGCAGCAAAGACTCCTCCCGCAGTCTGTGTTTCCGGATAGCTATAATCAGGAGAAGATTAGAGCTATCCGGAAACACAGACTCCGGGAGGAGTTTCTTTAAGTCAAGAGTGAATAGGTTTCTTCTAGGCAAACGTGCTTCATCGTCGAACACATCATCGCTTACCATCAGGTGAGATAGCGTTCAATCGCAAACCTATTGATAATAAAAAAGACAACCTAGGTTAACCTGCAAGATGCAATGCATAAAAAAAATAAGATGAGTCCCCTAGTAATCATTTTATAGAATTATTATCCTATCGATTAATCAAAACCTACCTGTGGAATCACAAAACTCTATCAAGGCATGACTGCCAAGTTTTGAAACAATTATGCAAAACAAGATTGGGTTAATGGCAGTAGACTCGCCCCCTATTATACGAAACTTGAAACATAGCTAGCGAAATGAGGGTGTATTGTTCACCTCTGCCTGCCTCTTCAGAAAATATAGGCGTGATAGTAAGCATGCAAAAGTTTGCAATAATGAGGTTCTATTTCGTAATAATATCGGTATGAAGAAGGAAGTGGGGAAACCTTCGTAGGTATGAAATCTAAAGAAGCATTGAAAAACTATTACCACAACTACTGAAGTACAGGGTGCCAACCACTACCTCATAAAGTCGTAATATTTTTAATATAGCTTCGCATTGGGAAAGAGATGGAACTATACGCGCTTTTCCCGTGCACGTCTTTTCACATCGTCTTCGCATATAAACTTATACTATAGATTCAACCATTTAAGTAATATAATATGTTTTATTAGTTACATTTTTATGAGTGCTTACAGAGTTTTTTGCCCGATATTCTCCTTAGAAATCTACGTATTGGAATAATCAGCTTTTAGACGGCACTTTTGACAATTCAAATGGGCCTGTTTATGTTTAAATTTATATAAACGCTTTGAAATTTGAGTTTGTGCTGTTTATAGAAAGATACTCGTACATAACCACAAAATAAAACTAGTAAGTACTTGTGACTAATTTCTTAATTATTTTCAGCTCGGTTCATAAAGAGTAATTGGCAGTGTGTCTATAAATTGGTGCCGTTTGGAGCCACGTTCATACATCACAAAGTTGGTGGCAGGCTGCTCGTTTTGCTGTAACAACTTACACTAAGTGATAAACTATGTTTTTCTTTCATTTTTGTGCTGGCTTATAAGTTAGAGATCCGATAAACTACTCCCAATCTATATAGATTTATAGACTTTACAAAAATACGTGAATACTATATTTCAACCGCTTTAACCGCTAGCCAAGATCTGGAAAAGTCACCAACGAAAAATGGCGCCCATCGTAGCTCGGTTCTGGGAAAACATTTATCAGCAAACTATCTCGAAGTCCGCACGGAGCGGAAGAAAAAGAGGTGGGACAGGTAACAAAAAGGATTTCGAGTTTCAAATCAAAAGGTCGCCTTCATAAAGGTATTGGGAAAGAAGGATGGAGGCGTTACTCGATTAATCGCCTTTCAAATTGGATACCAAATTGGGAAAATTGAAAGAGACGTGACTGAAAATGTCACAATTTTCTTTATCTACAACCCGTGTGCGCGATGGGCTTTCCCATCAACAAAATTACGAACTTATATACAAACTGAATGAGTTTTAAGATTTTTACTAAATAGGACGTTTGTTCGTTTACACTAGGTTTCGCCTAGTGTAAACGAACCTAACCTAACCTAACCTAAACCTGCTGTAATTCTTTGTTTAACATAAAAGGGATGTAAATGTCGCTGACGTCAAGCATGTGAGGTTGAAGTACATTGTGTTGCATTTACTATGTGTGCCACTCATTTTGATGACGTCACAGTATAGAAAATAGCCCTGAAGAAATATAACACGAATGTCAATCAAGCTTTTCTTAGAACAAATGCTTACTTTATTTGTTAATAGTTGTAATTTTTTCTTCGTCATGTTGTAAAGGAAAAATCGCTATGAATTTTCTCATGCAGCACTAAATTACATGTTCCGATTTTAAAAGTTTTGTAACACAAAAAAAAACTGTCTAGACCGAACTTAAGTCTTTAAGCGGCTATCTTAAGATAGCCGATAGATTACGGTTTGATTGCGGTTTTTTTTATTTTTTTTTTAACTTAAGTTAAAGGAGGTTGTCATCTTGTCCATGAAATTGTAAGTAAATAAGTAAGAAATACCTAATGTATGTAAGTTATTGTATTACGTGTTCTGTAAGTTTACGCCACAAAGACACATTCACACAACTACATATATCGTCTTGTTATTCACGTCTGTTGTTCGCGTAGAGTAGCTACAAACAGTTAATCAAGAAAGGGCTGATTACTGAGAGAGCAGTCACAACTCACATAACAAAGCAAAATGTCACATAAACTCTAAGTAGTGCTAAGTGAATAACGCGCGGAGTTAGTGTTATTTAGCTGATATATTTACCTATCCGCTTCCCTATGTCGATGTTACGACTGAAACTTAGTATGTATGTAAGTACTATAATAACGTTAACGTAAATGTTTACGTTATCCATAGTCCTACAGTGTCTGTATTTTAAATAGGTTCTCCACTGATAAAGTAAAAAAAAACTCTCAGTAGGTATTCATTATTTACCTTTCAGAAACTAGGTATTCAATTTCAGTAATTAAAGTAATAAAGAGTTTGATTGTTGTTAAAAATAGAATGAAACTATCGACAATTATTGTCCAAACACATGAATATCACCGCTTTCCCTCTAAAAGTATTTTTGTCACAGTTGATGAAGGCATGGAGTGACGTCATAGCGTAGGGTGAAAGTTGGAATCATTTGTGAGGCAAACAACATGAAAGGAGTGAAGGGAATGCTAGAGCAGTCGGTAAAGACAACTAGTTAGCCAACAAATTATTTAGTTAGGAGCCAGTCACGCAAGCCGTCCTTTGCCAATTTATCATGAAGACTAGGTGCGTCGGATGCCGTCACTGTGCTCAACAACTCTCTCATACGTAACTTTGTGGCGGCTCGTACTAATATGTAAGGTCGGGTTAACCGTGTGGTACTTTGATAAGGTCGCTGATGAAGTGTTGATAAAGTAGAAGACGATGAGTGAATTACCTACACGTGTAGCCGTATATACCTCATAAATAGATTCTGTAACTTCTGAGAACTTTTCTTACAAGTCTGTCACGTTTTATTTGGTAGTTTTTATTTATTTAGTATGTCGGTTTATTCATAGAATCGACGGGTCAGAATGTATTTTTCTTTTACGGTAATAAATATATTACTTTCAGTTATAATTATTATGAAAACACGACAGTTACGTTTAATAGGTATGTTCAAATATTCAGAGAAAAACCTGAGTGCTTAGATCGAAAGTTATACATACCTATTGCTTAACGTACCGTTCACCCAATTTGATGTAGAGTAAAAAAACCTCCATTGTCATGATTTATCTGCACATGACAGGCATATATATAAATGGAAACGTTGACTTCTGTATGCCCTGTAGAAGCGTAACGGTTAGAAAAATGATACAACAATAATTCTATTTCTTTTCCACCAACATACGACCTCATGTTATTTCGTTTATGTATCACGTCTCGCACATTACAAATATTCGGTACTCGTACATCTATTGTGTATTTATTTGGGGTTCGCACACAACCTTAAAAATAACTCAGCCTTTAACGTTAAGGGAAACTGAAAGGATTTAGTTTATCTGTGGGTAAACGCATCAGTCAGCCTCTTCGTGAATTATAGTGGCATTTGTTTGGGTCCAACTCTCCTTGTTACGAGGACAGCACGAAATCTGAAAAAATACTGCTAACACGGGCTACACGTACGCTACGCTGGAACTACACGTACGTTGTATTTACAATGTAAGGAAACCTTATGATGTTACATGACACTCGATTACACGAAAGACCGTAATAAAGTGGCAGCTCTTTGCCGCGGCTTTGGTAAGCGTTCTGGCAACTAATAAATTCTAGGAAACTGTGCAGGTTGTTCAGCATGAAATTTCTGGGATAATCTCTGCATTTTTTAACGTGATTGACGTGGTACAAAACCAGATGATGCGTGATGCGAAACGGTTGATGTACAGTTCCAGGATTTGAACCTGAATAGACTGTTATGATTATTCTGTGTAAATGTATCGGCAAACGATACAAAAATTCTGAATTACCATGTAATTGTTTTGAAGTTTTAGAAGCTAACGTAGATGCTACTGTCATAATATTTTACAAGAATAATGTGTATTTGATTAAGCATAAGTATCGTTGGTAGCGGCTTAGGCACAATTTATCGAAGTGTGGGATTACTGACCTACCCAACACCCAATGCGAGTGCAGTAAACTTATGATCAGACCATGCCCCGCTTTCTGGAGTGTCTTAAATAACCGTTCACCTGCACCTCGGATGACCCAAGAAACACTGATGCCGCGATCAATATGACCACATACTGAGCTCATTACACCATGGAGGCAGAGAACTATCAACACCAAAAGAAGAAGAAGCGGTGAAAAGTACCAGCATTAGGTACACAAGTCTTTTACAACATAAAACCGGGTCGTGTTCCAGTAGGGACAAAACCGCAATCCCTTAAGGGAATAGTCTAAAGTACTTTTAAGTACCTTCTACCACGCTGAAACTGAAGTGTTGAAAGTCAACACTTGAAATATAAAGTTTTTCTTAAAATATAAGATCCCTCCGAGGATCCCGGTGTTATTGTTTCAGCGGTAGCAAAAACTCGTTTTAATTAACTAAGTTTTAAAACAAACAAACTCCGGAGGCTGCATTTGAGAATATTTGGTATTTCAGTAGGATTTAAACGAGTAGCACGGTTTGTTTTTTTGTAGAACGTAATACTGTTTAGTAAATAAGAGCATTAGAGTCGGCCGGGATTAATTCAATGAACAATGTACCTTATAAGTATCAAAACAAACAATTCCAGTTAAATTATTAGCTTCATATGGAAATTATGAAGATTTGTGAGACAGCAAATATGAATTACGTCATATTGACCGACGAAGCAAAAATGTAGATGACCCTCATGAAAATACGTGCGGTCCTGAAACACACCACTATTCACGGAGATGGTTGGTAAACAAATGGTGATTGTAATTTAACGTGTTCTACCCCTCAATCCCCTCTTCCACCCGTATTATCAAACGGCTGCTCCTCGGTCTCCCAATGATCCAGTCACAACGCTAAGCGACCCTTTCATTTTCCCCCAAATTTTAATTAAAATGTTGTAAACTTGTATCAGCTTAGTCGTCGTATTGTTTCGGCCTCAAGCGTGCCATATTTTGAGGTTAATAAGCCAGACCTGACATAAAAATGTTAAATAAAACAGAACATCTTGTTCATTCAATGCTTCACTGTTGTTTATAACTTAGATACTTGCGTAAGTTGAATTTTTGGCTCTTATGTGTGAACATAAAAAATCCGTCATATTTTTTACTTTATTGCTTCGCGGGTTACGAGCTAAGTGAGGAAGTAATCAAGAAAGTTATAAAGCTGATTTGAGAATTGCCAAGGTAACTGAGGCACCTATACAAACCGAGTCCAGCGGAGTTTGCGTGACATTTCAATTAAACCTCGGATTTCGCTAATGAACTTGCCGACTCTTGCTGAACTTTGCAAAAACTCCGGCGACCTTTGATTTCAGTTCGACGTACTGTACCCAATCGCCCGATACTAAGCTGAAGGCGCTTTGTGCGTAAAATCGATGGAATTTCACTGATAGCAAATATCGAGTTGGCAAATATGAATCCCCATAACCAATGCTAATATTAGATATGTCATAAATGAGAAAATCTGTTCGCGTGTTTATTCTGCGCTCAATCACGTCTCGCCAGAACGACGGATGACAATGAAACTTTGATCTGAGGAAGCTTACGTCACGGAAACGGGCAAAGACTTCTTTTATACAGATTCAATGGCAGCTTCCCCTGAGATAAGTAATAAAATGTTATCTTTGGTTGTTATTCCTTTATGGCTCGACGGACAATTTCGTCGATATAATAATTTTATCATTACTTTAAAATTATGCTAATGAAGCCCGGGCAGAATCAGCGAATCGGTATGAAGAACGCTGATTGGTAAATTTTCCTGTTGGATGGAACGATTATAAAGACTTTTTGGACCGGATTTAAAGCCTTTCACCGACACTTTACCCAAAAAATTTATGACTTCATTTAAATATAATAACAGGCTTCATTATTTTCAGCGAATTTCGTGCAAGTAGTGCTTGCATGAATTTTCATGTACATACATAAAGTTTTGTATTCGGAAAACTTAGAAGCAAGTTATCGAACCGCATCCCGTCTTAGAGATGAACGAAATTAGTTGAACTTTTATTAAAAATATATACTTATTTACGAAGTTTTTTATTAAAAATATCCAGTCATCCTCGTGTTCCCGTACTAACAACTAGATAAATTGCTTTCTCAAGTAATTAAATTAATAAATGGCTTGTAAGTTATCATTATACTTAGCAAATTACTCGAGTGCCTACATAATTTCAGAAGGCAGCCTAAATAAACCCGTGTCATCAACAATATTTAATAACAATGATTAAGCGTTTAAACGTGCTTTCACGCTCAAAAAAACAAGAAATTTTTTACGCACCAATTACTCAATGATTTGAATAAATGAAGAGTTGAGCCCTTTTTCTTTTTCGATTTCCTCAATAAAATAAGTTTTCCGTATGTGTAACTTCGTAGTACTTATGTTTTCCAATTTCGAACTTAAACATATGGAGGAATCAAGATTCTTATGAAGTATGACCTTCCTTTAGAAGTACCTCAATAAAAGTTAAAAGAGGAATGATAAAATGATGAAAGTATGGAGTTTTGAATTACCTTAACAATTTTGTTGCTCAATCCTGAAATTCATTTTGAACTATGAAAACTAACGTAAGTAGCACTATCGACCAGCTCTTTCATTGAGTGGCATTTAATTAGAGTGGCAACCGTTGTTCGGAGTCCAAAAGCTGAGCTCAAATCGGTAAGTTAAAATCCAGTTGAGAGAGTTCTCGTTTGGTGGCCAATCATAAAATGTAAGTATTGATAATTAACTTTGTGGTATACAGTCTTGTACCCCTCTCTTTTTCTAGGGAAGGGTAGATGGAGTTTTCTTCTTTTTTTTTACGTGACGTTTGCACTTGCCAGTTGCATTTTTCTGTAAAATGTAATGTTCATGTTGTTCACTACACTCAATTCAAAATACAATTATTATTGGGCATGGAATCAGTAAGTGCTGTAACAACAGGTACAACCGGCTCCAAATAAATGATCTAATTCAAATTCATTTTCTTGCATAATACAGGTTAACGCCATTTAAGTTACCACGACATATAGGTAACTATGATCTTAATCAAGGGCTGACAATCGATACACGTGCCTATTTATAATTAAGTTTGACCCCTTAGTTACAGAGCCATTTATTTGAAAACTATCATGATAGTCTTGGTCTAGACTTTGTCTGTGATATCTATTATTGTCTTTCGTTGGATGACAACCGGTATGTGCCTATTTACTTAGGTAATAATGAATCTGTGACATTACGAGGTTTTGGGCACAAAAACATTAATAAAGACGTTTTATTTGTCCGCCTGTTGTTGCATTTGCTATCCAAAATTATCAATCTAATCCACATTAAATATTAACATTTTGGACTGAAAACTGTGAGCAGTAAAATGCCCAAAATTAACCAACCATATTTGTTAATGAACCAGAATTTACCAGCTTTCATGATCTCAGTTAGGGACTGTCATAATCAAACCATACTTTAGGAGGAACGAGCTAACGAATTCTAAGTAATTAAGCATTCCCGTTTGATGTTCATGCAAGTTTATGAAAACACGTCCCGCTCGGATTCGTCTGAAGTCGCTCTACATATGAAAATAATTCTTAGTGTTAAAATATTAATGTTACGGCGAACGTATCTCACTTGACGGAGAATATTCATAACATCACTTCTCTCTTGTATTCCCCGAATGGTTAGGCAAAGGTGTATAGTAAAGTCATATTTTACCCATTACGTTAAGTCTCATACTCCCATGTATGAAGAGACTGGGATGTTGTTAACGGCATTAACCGGGCACAAATCCAGACACCGGGCTGTATTGCGAAATATCAGATGGAAAACCCATTTATACTTTGCCCTACCTAAAAATCAAAGACCCCACTACTCAGCTCTTGATCACTGGACCAATGAGGCAGTCACAAAACTACAGTATATTCAATAGTAGTAAATTTCTTGTTATATTCGGGTGGGTGTCAAATGTCGGGTGTCCACACAACGGGTGCCACACGTAGACTCGGGTAATTCCACTTTATTGGGTTCGTAGTGCCAACACGTGTAGTCTCAACGGGCATGAATACAGATGACGCACATAAATGTTGTTATTGAAAAAGGGGCAAAGTTAGAGTTTTGAAATTAATTTTAGGCTTTGCTGTAGACGTTTATTAGTTTTGTTTGACATAGAATATCGACCTTTATTGAAAATTGGTAATTTGCAAATAGGTCGTGGAAATAGAGGACATACACTCACACAAGCGAACACAGTTTAGCGTTAAAACAATTAAACAACACAACCAAACGTTTAAGAAAAAGATATATAAAAACATGAAAGCTATTTCTACTTGTACTGTTGTAACAACACCGGTAAGTTTAATGCAATATTTCATAGCTACATTACACAACAGAGTAGAACAATGCTCGGATAACATCAGGTAACGTTGAACACAACAATTTGTATACAAATCCGGATTAAAATTCCATGTAGGGTAGTATAATTAGGTAGAAACGGGAATTAATTTAAGGTGTGTACGCTAACCGTTGCGGTGCAGCGCGGGGTGGATTAGACGCCGTCGTATGGAAACCGCGGCAGCGCTCCACTGCAGCCTGTCCATTTAGCGGAGTGGCGCGCCTTGGGAAACTACTAACAACGTTATACAACGTAGAAAAGGTTAATGATGATGAGGTACCTTGCTATTCACTTATTACTTTATGCATGCTCCTTTTACTTGCTGAGTGGGTTAAGCCACTAGTTGCTCTATTAATGGTGAGACATTTTAGGGTTACTTGAAATAAAAGCTACCTTTAAGTTCGCAAATAAATAAGGGTTAACATGAAGTAAAGGTTAAAAAAGTAACGTTTTTTTAAGTGAAAACTTCTTTAGCGGCGTTGTGCACTTTTTTTGTGATGGGTAGAAAATGTTAAACTCGCGTCAGGACTCGTGTCCTGATCGAAAATTCGTATGACGGAGGGAGAGTAGACCACCGACGCGGTTTGTTTTCACTTCTGCCGGTACTCCCGGAATGCAACCCGTTTTTGTTTGGGACAACAAGTTTACATAATTAGAATGGAAACAGTGATAGTTACAAAAGATAAAAACTGTGTTCTAGCTATCAACGCCCCCATCTAAACATTAGAAACACATTTTACCAGACTTACTATGTTATGGATATACGGTGAAACCAAATTTGGTATTGAAATAAAATGATAAACGCGCAACAGTAAAAAATAAAAGACAAAAGACTTTGTAGAGAATCCCTTATAATTTTATTTCGAATTGGTTTTCAAACAAAGTTTCATTGTGTTCTTTTCGAAATGGGGAGATTCATCTCAAAATGTCCCTCCGTTTCTTCAAAATCAATTTCATGTTATTGAATTTGGGCTTTAAAAGTGAAGGCTGGAAGGAAGGAAGTAATGAAGGCTTCGTCTATGATAATGCAGACGGGGTGAGCGACACATGGTGAGTGGCAAAAGACTGCATCGTCGTAAGGGCGCTGCGCCCCTAACTCATGAACACCTGCTACTGACGACCCGCCAGACTCACTATGTGAAAATCTCAAACCAGGTTGTTCCTATGGTATTGTATGTTGTTCTCTGGTAGTAACAAAGACAGAACAGTTTTTTAGGGATCCGTACCTTAAAAGGAAAGAACGGAACCCTTATAGAATCACATTCGTCTGTTTGTCGGTCTGTCCGGTTGTCTGTCAATCTGTCAAGATCCTTGTTTTCAGAAACATGTCGTGGCATCAAATTGAAATTATTAATTCCTCGACGTCTCTAAACATCCATCATCAAGGGCATTGCAATAAAAAAATACGATTTATGCGACATTTATTTTGAGAGTCGCAAATGAATGAAACTTATAGGATACTTCTCGTTGGCTTAGAATAATGAAATTTGGCAAGAAGCACAAGTAAAGGAAAAACTCCGAAAATCGTGAATTAGTAGTTTAATCATGTTTTGCGATTGCAAACTTACATTTGAAATTGAAAAATTGACGTGGTTTCGATGTATGGGAGAACATATTTTTCAACTACCTACAATGCATGTTAATAATATAATAATAATAACGCTCTTGGCCTGTTTTCTTTACCCAACTGTGGTGGAGCCCAGAAAGAGGGTTAAGTTTTTGTATAAAATGAAAGGATCGTTCGTGACACCGACACATGAATAAGGGCTCCAAGTTCGAGACCAGTCGGCCATATTCATCCATAAATAAATCCGGGTTTTCCTTATGATTTTACAAATTGTGTGGGTCAATCTCTGTAGGTATAGATAGGTACGTATCAACCTATTTTTATCAATCTCAGCTCCATAGCAGATTAAATCCGGCCAGGATACTTTTACAATGTAGGCTCTTTGCCCTATTTGATCAAAATTAGATACGATTATTCTATCAAACACTGCGAGCTGCCCCGGCTTCGTACGAGTGCAATGTAGATATTATCGCGCGGGCAAAGCTGCGGATGAAAGCTAGTTAAACTATACGTATACACCTTCCTCTTGAATCACTCTATCTATTGTTGAAAACCGTATTCAAATCCATTGTGTAGTTTCAAAGATCTAAGCGCACAGAGGGACAAACGGCGGGGACAAATGGCGGGTTTTATACAATATTTTCCATAACACGATCTAAATTTAGAACTGAAAAGATAGAAAAAATAATAACAAAAACAGACATAGCATAACATAACGCTTATAATCCCCATAGAGATAGTCAGAGTTGTACCTTAGTACACCCACATTTCGCCAATTATTAATATTTATTTGTAAAAATACGGAACCATTATACACCCAGATCGGGCAAATTGTTATTGGGTTTCTTCCATTAGGAATTTCTCAGTAGCAGCCCGAGTCGGGATTTGTTAAGCGGGATTGTCCGAAAGGGTTACCGCTACCCCGGAACATAAAGGGCTACGGATGGAACATGGTTGGGTTTTAGTCAGTAAGAGTCTGACACTCTCTTCCGCTCCACCCAGAGCGGGAGAAGTCATTGAATGATTTCCCAGCCTGAAAAAAAAAAAAGAGTCGGGATTTGTGCCCGTTTGGTGGCAATAAGCTCGCCTCCTATTACATGGGACTTTAACTTAACTTACCTTGCGTACCTAACATACCTTGCATGGGGTCACCCCTCTGCCTAACCCTTTGATGAAACGAGGCGTGATGTAAAATTATGTTTGTATGACTCAATTTGGAGGTACTTCCTAAGGGGTAAAAACGAATCCGGCTGCCGGCAATTTTGAGGTTAGCTGACAATATCACTATGTAGGTTAATTAATATCAGATCTCATATGAAGCGGTTATAACCTGACCTTTGTATCGAATGAACCGATATCCCACGGGACTGTTAAATTAGATTTTTGGACGGGAGTTCAGTAACTATGTACAGTCAGGGAATATATTCTTAAGCAATTTGACTACAAAGTTGTATTTACTATAGCAATGTTTAACAGACAGAATAACAATTGTCAAGGCACTAAAGAATGTGACCAGAACACACATGAAATCCAGTAAGAGCAAACGAGACAAATATATTTTCATGTCTCTATCGACCCAATAAAATGGCTTTTCGTATACAATTTCTTTGGAAAGTATTACCCGATGACTACAAAAGAATGTACCAGTATACAGTTACAAGTGACTGCTAATCTCATAAAGTAAAGAAAAATAAAGAAAGAAAAATGACGCAAAGAAAGAACACAACACACAAAAAAAGAAAAAGTTCCTAAGGTAAGATTAAATACGCCGATTGCTAATCTATACAAAATTCTATCATACCTTTTAGACACCTACGCCTTTTGTTTTCATAATATCGTAATATACTCTCCTCGTTTCACCAGACTTCAGGTCCAATGGTCGCAAATGCTACTACATGAGGTCCTACGTCCGATTTCCAGGTCACGAAAAGTGTGATTTGGGATTTCCTTCTGAAATGCCTGAGCCGCTTGAAGTCAAAGTCAAAGTCAAAACATTTATTTCAAATAGGCACAAGAATGGCACTTTTGAACGTCAAAATGAACAAGAAATAGAATTGATTCTAGTCGCCCCTTCCAAAAGGTAGTTTCGTGTGGAGAAGAATGGGCACGAAACTCCACCGTTACTCTTTTAAAATGTTTCACAATGTTTTGTATACTGTATTATAACATTATATGTGAAGACGATGCACCCAGAATAAAAACAATACACCACAAAAGGTGAAAAGAAAAACACAAACTTGCCTGGAATTGTGCCCAGTTGGTCAATTTTGTAAAAATCTCACCGTGCAAATGTAAGTCAAGTGATTTTAAAGAGAGCTGGAGAGCTGTCTATAGTGTCAAATCCTAGCATTTGGTGGCAGGACAGCCCTTTCACGCTCATTTCGTCTAAGTTTTCACGGTGAAATTTTTACAGAATTGACCGGCTGTTGATGTCAAGAGACTCACCCCTATAACAAGGAACTTAAACATGACTGGCGAAACGTAGGTGTAGGTACTATAGATACACTTCTGCCTAGCCCATCGGTGAAACAAGGCGTTATACTATGTTGTTGTTTCACCAAGATTTTATAATAAAGACAAATATCTCAGGCAATTTTCTTATCATTCAATCTTTTAGTGGGCGAATTGAAACGCCCACTGCTACAAAGTAACAGTTTTCCTGAGCCGGGCGTGGGAAGTTCATTCACCGTAGAATCACATGACAATAGAAGTTCCAAGAACATTTAACTACGTATTGAATTCCTAGAACTGTCGTTTAAACGATATATACTTAAACGAAAATGTTTGGAGATGAACTTTTAACGTGAAGTTAACGAACGAATGTGGAACACGAAGGAACGAATGTCTGATTGATTACAGCATTGATTGGAATATAAATAAGTCTACATGAGAGCCTGTTTATCGTATCACGTCTGCTGCTGTCGACATGAACATTTTGGGAACAAATTATGAAGAAATACGTTTGGATTGTTGCTTTGGGACTTCCGATGAAGTGGTGTAAAATATAGATCGATAAATAATTCGATGGACGACGACGAAACTTGTTAACTATTTACAATAATTTATGCATTATTTCATCAGCCGGAGTATCGTAACTAGACTCTATATAAAGAGCTACCAAATGCTACTTAAGAAATTGAGTCCAGAGGACTCCTGAATCTCCTGTGCACATCATTGTCCTTTTACTGCCAAAATACCAGAAGTTCTGCGTGTAATCATAGATCTTGTTCATCGCTTTCCATCATTACCTTTCAACAATAAAAAAAAACTACAACGGTTTAAATTAAAGTGAATGAAACAAACATACTTTATTTGTGAAAAGCTTAATTAATTAGTAATATTAATTTATAATGCGTAAGTGTAATAAAACTGTACGATGTATGTATTGTGTTTTAAAACGTACATTTAGAGTTGGTACTCTGACACAAAAATACATGGCTTTCTGCAGTCAAAACCTTTACAAAACCTATTTCTCCTTTGCACTAAACCCCTTGGATTTTCAGTTACATAAGAAGGCACAGGTATGTATATTGGTATCACACGAATACCAGCGACTGCTTTGAAAAGGGAATGTGTTTAAAGTGAAAAATGTGGGTGCTTTATCATTAAGGCCGCATTTGAAAAGCCGCCGGCAAAAATTCTCAAATTCAAAGAATTCAGCCGGCTGAATTAGAATACTGAACTTTAAGTAAAGGGCACTTTCTGAGTACCACATACAATGTATACATAATAAAACCAGGTACATAAAATGGGTGTTGCTTAAGTCATGATAGCTGAAAAGTGAAACTGCTAAGAACTGCAAAAAAAAAACATTTGAGGGGTTGTTAGCGATTCTCATATGCTGGAAATATTATAAGTATGCTAAGATAGACATTAAAATGTCCACAAACTGCTGTCAACCCTGTTATCCACCAAGGGTTTAGCAGAGGTACTGGCCCACATTCACCAATATTGGATCTGATGTTATAAATTGGCCGCCCACCGCAATTTACCCGACCCGCGACTCCAACTTTGACTTGACTAACGAGGCGAATGCAAATTTATAGGCATCCACAATTACATTCATCCTTAAATCTTCAGATATCACAGAAACAATGTTGAAGGCTTTCATTATCGTCCGACATAAAATGTTTTCATTGCCCACATCACAAATACATGAAGGCCATAACCGTATCCTCGTATATATATTCTACAAATAGGGCCGACCTCTACCATAATATAGTTAAGTAAGCATAAAGTTAAGCGACTCAGAAAGGTCAGCACGGGACTCTAAAGATTCTGCTGTGTCAGCTGTTTCATCTTGTGTACCGGTACTTACTTCAAATGCTGTGAAAATTTAATTAGGTATTCTTGCACTCGTAAAAGCTTTCTATAACTCGATACGCATTGAATCTCGATATGAAAATCAGCTCGGTTTAACCTCATTTGGATCCCGTCCTCTGAGCTTGTAAGCCCATCAACTTGTATTTGCAAGGTAGATCTATGTGAGTAATGCTGTACCTCGAGGATGATTGGATTCAACGGGAAACCTAATAACTTGGTCGTGCAGTCACACGATGAAAATACGATCAAACATGGAAACGTGATGGATTACCGTCATCTCCACGTGTGTACTGGAGTATCGATAAAATAACCTTTGACATTACATATATATCACAAGCCACGGGGACCAACTCGCCCGCTAGGGTATGCGATCGTGCACTCACTGCCTCCGTATCCACTGCGCAATATTTTGCTATTCAGCACACAACAACAAACTAGTGCCCAACCATTTTTCAATTCACACGTGACTGGAAAGTAGATTAAATACTTGAAAGACGTCGCTTTCAAGTAGGTGAACCGCTACTCAGCTTTTTATGTTCAAAAGTGCTCGGCGAGTGTCAAGGTAGTCCGCTCCATATTTATTCATAAGGAGCCCCGTGGCCCCGAGAGCCCGCTAAACACCTCGCATTACATCCTTCGTTCACCCTTTTGACGTATTTACGTTATCGCGTGTTATGCTATTCAGGATTAGGTTCCGAAAGCCCCGACGCGAATTCAAATTATTTTACCTTAATATAGGTGAGTGCAATAAGATACCTACAGTCGATACCTACCGACGATATCTATCGCTCAAAATCGAAGCTGCCACTGGGAACTGCATAAGGAATCGTTAAAGAGGAATCACGCAGTGAACCTGCTTACGAAATTGATTTCAACATTTTTAAGTATAGTCTAAACCAGCACCTATTCGTCAGGCAGATATTCCGTGGTCAGCTGCATACTCTTGACTTTCTAAAATATGTAATTCTTTGGATATTAACTTGACTGGCAGGCTACAATCTGTACTGAACTCTTCAGAACGTCGATCAAATTTTTTCGTGTACGAGATAACGTAATAATGTGCTACATGCTCAGGTGTTCTCCTGCCTCTGCATAGTAAATCGACTCCTTTGTGTGTGCTGTCGTTTTTATTGCTGTCTCACAGCAGCTGAAAGGGATTGTGCCTATAGTTCTGCTAAATAATTCCGTCTGGAGTGTTGTTCCACTGCGGCTTAAATCAATCAGCGGTGTCAACTGTCGTGACGTACGCAGTCATCGCACACTCACCACAGAAGCCGTTCACCTCGCCGCTGATTTAAATATGCAGACGCTCGTATTGATTGTCTCCAAGAATAACGCCCCTTCCGACGTGAAACCCTGAAACAAGCCGCGCGCCGCCGCTCGCGCCACACCAACACTCGATACTCAACCTATTTTTATCCGTTTTGTTAATTATAATCGTCAAAAGGACCTTAACTTGACCAAATTACCCCTAAGCAGAACCTATCAGTGGACAATTAGAGCGAAACGAGCTATTCATTACTTCTACCTACTCTTTCAGTTAGATTGCTACCTTTCAACAATACCTGTATATTGTTCAACGGCAATTAACGCAACTCGGAATACTTTGCGTGAAGCAGTTACAATAGGTCGTTCTGTAAAAGGGCCGAGTGTGCTGCCCGAAGTAACGGACCAGTTAAGAAACTTATTAACAAGATCATTTATATTGAAACAAACTTTGGAACTGACTGGAAGAGGTTCTAACGATCTTATATTAGATTTCATTAAAAACTTTTTAATTACAGTTATATAAACAGTTGTGGGTCGTGGTGCAGTTTCTGCTTAATTTGGATAATTAAGGCGAGTGGTAATTAATTTGAAACTGTGAGCATTATGACATAGTATCTGCTCGCGAACATAGCTATATCATAAAATAAACAACTGAAACTCAATATGCTATCTGTAGCTTCCCAAAGCAAACTGTGAACTTTAGTTAAATAAATTAGGTCACAATCGACAAATAACTTGCATAGGTACCACCCGAGCGCGACCAGGGCTAATGGAGTTGGCTATTATTGTGAAATGGGAAAACATTACCACATACCTAAATTAGGGTTGATATTTTGTGGTCTGAGTGATACTGACAGTACAATTTGCATGAAAACTACATAAATAGTTACTATATAGATGAATATACATCAATTGAAAAGAACGCAGAAGAATATGGTGCCTTTTTCCATTCATAATATTGGTGGTGGCATGGTTAATGAAACCACTTTAGAAGTAAGGTCTTTTAAATCAATCCACTCGACATCGATCAATCATTAAAAACATTGAGGTGGGTGGAAGTCGTGCTAATACCGCTAGTTTTTTTTCGCGAATTCCATGATTTAAAAGAAGTTTTACTAGGGCACCTCTTTGGGTGGCATGTCAAAATTTTATCTTCTTTTCTGGTATGCACTCTAGGAAGACGAGAAAGATGTTTATCAAATTCGCGACCTAGTGTCATTCTTTCTTAAGCGATAACGACGTTGTTTTTCCGCTCTTGAAAGTGGTTTTGGTCGATCGATAACGAGATTAATCCTTTTATTAATGACGTTCTTAGTTTCGCCTTCGTCATTATAGCGTGACAACTATGTTATTACTCTATCAATCGATATTTTTTTGCGATACAATGCAGATTACACTTTAATCTCTCAAATACAGTTTATTTCGATAAACTCAACAAATAGTTTTACGCGTTATACTGTGTTTGGCCTTGTTTTTTAGAAACGTCAAGGGCGGGCTTGCCTGTGGGTACCTCAATAAAAAAAGGGCATCCACTATGGGAAACTTAGTTCGGCTTAGGGCAACTTGTAACTTTTAAACTTCAATAGATCTAAGCTCTCAAAAATACACATTTCGGATTACACTATTATTTCTGGAACGACCCGCTGGGATGTCCAGAAAGACGTTCATCGATTCACGTCAAAAGTTGAATAATAATAAGTTTAAAAAGCAATGACGATTCAAAAGTAAAGTTCTTTCTTTAAAATCTGTGGTAAAGCACTTACCGAAAAGTTTCTAAATGAAGTGAGAATCGTGAAAGGTGCAAAAAGCTTTTCAACTATTGCCCCAGATTTGAAATTATAACTGCACGTAAATACGTACGGATTTTCTTTTAGATATCTATTACGTGCTAAAACAATTACTTAATATATACAACTTAAAAAAAAAATATAAAACCATTATGTACAAATGTTAAAAAAGGGGAAGAGCTCATAGGGCGTCAAAAAATTCATCCCCATCGCTGTCAGTGGGAAATGTGCCCAAAAGGCTGGCAGCGTTGCCACGTTGGATGGCAACGCTGATTCTTTGGCCTAAAAATTGACCAGCCCTCTGGTCACGTCTACCAACCGCTGGGCGATATCCCGAAATACTCGATGAGCACTCGGACTTAGTGTTTCAAACATATATTTATATAATATCTCGATATAAAATTACCTAATTATTGATATTAATATACCTACTTATTATCTTTCAATAACTTGCATGTTAAACGTTTCATGTCCGTGCATGCCACAGAAATTACTTGGAAAATTATGGATTCGTAACTATTATTAAAGATAATTACGACGACGAGTAAGCAATCATGGTAATTTCCTAATGTAATCTCAACACGATACCATAATAATAGTTTCATACCAAATATAGTTATTAGGAGTTGTGGTTAAAGCTAGGTATTGGAAAGAATGGTTTAAAGCAAGAGTTCTAAGAGGGGTGTGGTATTACGCGAATGGATAAATTTTCGAATGATCTAAAGGAGGAAGTCCGAAAGTGACACCAGTGACTGAAAAGTTGTGTGGAAATCGGTTGTCATGGTATGGGAATATTATGCGGAGAAATAAGTAAAATGTCGTCAGGAAAGTTTTGAGTATGCATGTGGATGCTGTGGAATGATACAAGTAAAGGAAGACCAAAGAAACGATGGATGGATTTCGTGAAAGATGATTATGTTTAGAAATAGAGAAGTATGGAAGAAAAGACATGTTGCGCAGACCCGAAATAAATCAGCATAAGGGCAGTAGCATGATTAAGCTATTGGAAAGAATGGATAAGTAGCCCCAAATAGATCTGCCTGTTCACCTTCTCATCCAGAAGGGAGATCTACAGTTTTTGTTAAATTATTTTTTTTTTAGCTCTTACTTTTTTTACTTAGCCTACACTGCTGAGCAAGGTCCTCCCCCAAATTCTTACTTATGAATTTTAATTCGCCTCTCCCCTGTATGTGTAGGAACCTACACGAAAGACTTTCCAAGAAAAAAAAATCGCGATATCAGACGAGAGTCCACGTATTTTATTCTCATTTATTTATTTCACAGAGAAAAGTTATCTGACTATTGAAAAATCAGCCCTACGTCGTCAACCTTTAATTATTATCCTACTGCTGGGCAAAGGCTTTCCTACTGTCTTTGGCCAGAGCTGCCAAGTACCTATGCAAAAAGTAAAATTATCCAAAATAATTCAGAAGCCGCGTGCTAAAAATTAAAATACCCACATCTATTACCTTCCTTCTTCTGGAACTAGTTAAGTAGTTAAAACTTTTCTGCACTTAAATTTCACTTGGCTTTATCATACTTCAATTTTATGACCCTTGTAAGTTAAATGCTTTCTGATAAAAGTTATGTGGAGAATAATAGGATCACTTAAAGAATCTACTGTGATTACACATGCTGGCTATTCCACCATTTTAGGGGAAGAAGGAGAAGTTATTCTATAGATATCTGAAAAATAACATAATATTGCCCAGTTACTGGGTTGTGGCGGTCAGATAGGCAGTCGCTCCATGTAAAATACTGGTGGTAAGCTGCATCCGGTTAGATTGGAGGCCGACCCCAACATAGTTGGGAAAAGGCAGGCAGATGATGATCTGAATAATACCATAAAATCACGCCTGTAATCCCCGAAGAGGTTAGGCAGTGGTATACCTATAGTAACTGTAACACCCACATTTCGCCAGTTATGTTTAAGTCCCATGTAATAAGGAGGCGAACAAATTGCCATTAACGGGCAGAAATTCAGACGCCGAGCTGCTACAAGTAATTCCAGATGGAAAATCCCAATAACATATTGGCTGACATGCAAATCGAACCCCGTTCACCTCATCTCAGCAGTAGCGCTGCGGCCACTAGACAAACGATTGACGAAAGAACCAACAATCGTTCGTCTAGTGGTCTGCTGAGCACAAGGATTTGATTCAGCAATAGGTTAAAAAGGATTCAATTCAGGAGGTTAAGAAGGTTCAGTTTGGATTAAAAAAAATGAATTTTTAACGCGCCTAATATAACAGTCATCTTTCTTCCAAACAAAATCCTAAATCATCCGAAGTCATATTTAAACTATTCTCTCGAATGCAGCCAGAATTATTTTCTTACCAGCCTGTTACATCATAAGGTCTCATTAAGCCTCTACTGTTTGAAGGGGCCCGCCGGGTAAGCGGGATTGTCCGAAAGGGTTACCGCTACCCCGGAACATAAAGGGCTACGGAAGGAACATGGATGGGTTTTAGTCAGTAAGAGTCTGACACTCCCTTCCGCTCCACCCAGAGCGGGAGCAGTCATTGGATGATTTCCCAGCCTTAAAAAAAAAAACCTCTACTGTAGGTACCTACACTTCCGCCTATCTCTTGGGGTAAAACAGGCCTGATGTTGTTATGTAATGTAATAGGTAATTCAATTATCGATTGCCCGGTACGGGGGTAGCAAAAGTTATGCAACGGATAATTTATTAAAGTGTATACTGTATGTATATGGAAGAGAATGGCCCGGTTAACTCAAAACAAACAAACATTTACGTTTATTGTGACTTTGCGACTAAAGTAGGACTGCTTACAATTAAAGTGATCTTATCTTTATGTTTATAAGTCGCTGACAACCTTCCTATGTCTTAATTGGCGTACATAACGAACTATTTCTATGTTAATTCCCCCGAAATGGGAGAAAAGCGGAGTGTATCAGTAGTTTATCTAGGATACAATTATTTTAACTACCCTAGGTTAAATACTTACTTAAGGAAGGCGTAAGTACCTATTTCTGAAAACGTCGCAATCTGCCTAGCCTTTTCCCAACTATGTTGGGGTCGGCTTCCAGTCTAACCGGATGCAGCTGAATACCAGTATTTTACTTGGAGCGACTGCCTATCTAACCTCCACAACCCAGTCAGTAACTGGGCAATACAATATCCCTGCTTGGTATTTCTAAAAAAGTATTGGCATAAAAAAGTCTATACAGGGTGAATTTTTGAGACGGGATGGTAAATGCCGCTAACCGTTGTAGGTATGTCATTTTCTCAGCAAACCCTTTCATTAGATAGGTACCCATATCATGGAAGTTCAGAGTTCTTGAACATTTTTATCTTAAGTTTTTCAGTTTCTAATGAGGATCAATGAGGAGGATGTGTTTTGGACTGTCCGTCTTTCTTTTTGCGATTTGTGAAGTCGTTCTACTATTTCAACTTTAGTTGGTCCAGAATAGAACTTGAGTCAATTTACTGCATTGACTGGCATTGGTTAAGTGTGCTTTTGAATAAACGTTTCAAACTCTGTCAGTATCATCTCACCAAAATGTTTTAGTGCGTCACTTAAGAATTACTCAAACAGTTAAGGACCGCCTCTTAAGAACAGGCTAAGGTACAGTCAACAGCAAAAGTAGATGATCAAAATCAGAAACTCATACTAGTGAACGGAGTTCGCGTCAGAACTGTGTGGCGTCGGAGTGATTCAAAAGTATATGATTGTAAATTATACCAAACATTTAGTACTAGTACAGCTGTCATATTTATTAGTGATCAGTTATAACTCCAAAAGTTATAAACACAATTCGCATCAGAACTAAGAAGTAAAAAAAAATTTCAAAACTAGTGAACAGTCCACGATTGTTACTTGGAAAGCAATAAAGATATTGAGTATTGAGTACAGTTGAAATCAAAAATTAAATGATGAAACTGAGGCCACGTAATCATGAAGCAAATAATTCTTATTTTTAATTATCCCAGTAATTTTGTTTGTTATGTTTTACGGAAAAGCTGAATTTGATAAAGATTTGCATATTTAATAATATATGCCAAATTTCATCCAATTGAACCCCGAAAAAAGCATATGTTTATTAAAAATCATATAATTTAAAAACTTTACTATATTAATTGTTTTTTTTTTGTAACTTCTGTCAAATGTTCAAAAGTAGCTGATGTGATACAAAACGATAATTCAATAAATATTATTATCTTTGTATGTTCGCGAATTTATGTCAATGTTCAAAAGTAGCTACACAGTAGCGGCTACAGTATACGTATATTAAAAACGGAAGGTAGATTGATATTTTTATCTCTAGTCTAGTCTATTGACACTGCTTGCAATGTTCTAAAGTAGCTGATGCGATACAAAATCATAACTCAATAATTGCTTTTGCCCAGTCGGCTACAGTTATGCTTTTTTCGGGGTTCAATTGGATGAAATTTGGCATATATTATTAAATATGCAAATCTTTATCAAATTCAGCTTTTCCGTAAAACATAACAAACAAAATTACTGGGATAATTAAAAATAAGAATTATTTGCTTCATGATTACGTGGCCTCAGTTTCATCATTTAATTTTTGATTTCAATTATACTCAATACTCAATATCTTTATTGCTTTCCAAGTAACAATACTGGACTGTTCACTAGTTTTGAAAAATTTTTTTACTTCTTAGTTCTGATGCGAATTGTGTTTATAACTTTTGGAGTTATACCTGATCACGAATATTATGACAGCTGTACTAGTACTAAATGTTTGGTATAATTTACAATCATATACTTTTGAATCACTCCGACGCCACACAGTTCTGACGCGAACTCCGTTCACTAGTATTGAGTTTCTGATTTTGATCATCTACTTTTGCTGTTGACTGTACTTGTCAAAATTGCCGTTTTTGAAAAAATCCGCCCAGAAAACGAAAAGTAGGTACCAACTGAAGCACGTCGGGCGCTTTTGTCATTCAGAGCAACCATGCTTACCGGATAATCTTATTACCACAACATTGTCTGTTATATCATTTAGCCCGTGCTAACACGATACGAAAATAGATAAGATGAGTTTTGTTTTTGACTCCCAACGACTCCTCTAGAGAGGAATTTCATGGAACATCTAATGAGCAGTAACTAGAACTTTGCTGATCCAATTAGCTGCGCAGAAAGGTATTTCTAACAATAAAACTTCCCACTTAGTAGTTCAACATGCCACCTTGGTTACCGTCCGTTATGACTGACTTGACTTTATTAGATGGAGGATAATGTCAAGGATTCTCAACCCTGGCTTACTAAGTTGTCTGGTCAAAGGTCTCTAGGGTGTAGAAATATATTAGTAAGTAGATTAATGTTCAGTAGGTAGTTAAACTAGATCCGAGTCTTTTAGATCTCTCTAGGTAGGTAGTTTCCTTACGCAAGTACCTAGCGTGTGTAGTTTTATGAGATCATACACGTAAGAAATCCATCATTTATCTCCATTTCATTACGCTTACAACAGTTTTCTTTTAGCAGCGTTATTACTCAAAATTATTACTCTGCATGAAGATAAATTTAACTTAATCACCAAAACTGCCAGCAACTGGCAAAGACAGTAAGTATGAATGTGTTATATTTAAAACGCTTCGTAAATCACGACGTGGGAACCGTTTCAGCTGAACAAATGAAATAAATCAGAATTAAACCCTTGTAAGGAATAAGTACAACACACCTGATCGCAGGAACATTCAACAATACGTGTTTTAGATTCTTTTGTGCCTCTGTATCGTATCGTGGTTCGACCTATCACCTAAATAATCTTATCCTGAATAAAGAAAGCTGTTTTCCTTCGAATTCAGGCTAGCTTTAGCTTGCGATTTTGTTCGTGTAGTTCGTGGTTTCAATCCCCCTTTAATCTTCTTTTTTTTTGATGGTGGGAAATCATCAATGACCCCTCCCGCTTTGGGTGGAGTGGAAGGGCGTGTCAGAATTTTACTGACTAAAACCCATCCATGTTGCTTCCTTAGCCCTTTATGTTCGGGGTAGCGGTAACCCTTTCGGACAATATCGCTTACCCTTTACTCGTCAAAGTTGTGTTCCTTTCCTCATCTTCGCTAAAACAGACGTTCAGACTGTCTTGAAGTTTAAGATACGCCTCTTGGTGTAAGGATTTTAATTTTTAGACCTATTTTCCTATCTACCCTTTTATTAAACTTAAATATATCCGTGTCAAGTTCAGCTTATGAATAGCTAGGGAAAGAAGGACATCAATATCCCAGAAATTGGGTTGCGGAGGTCAGAAAGCAGTCGCTCCGAGCAAATCAATAAGCCGCATCTGGATCTAGACTAAAGCCGACCCCGGCGGAATTTGGGAAAAGGGTGCGCTTATAATGATGAATACGCTAAAGTTACGTTATCGTAGATAGTTTTACTATGTTGTGTTTTTATTTGTTATTTAGATACTTATTTTAATACTTATCACTAATTTTTTTTTTCTAAAATGCATGTTTTTTTTCTTTTGTGAGATTAGTCATGTTTAGAAATAGGTATTACGGTTTTTCTCTCATGTTGTTCCTAGTTTGCCCCAAAATAATTTTTATTTACGATCCCAAAGTATTTTTTCCAAACCAAATTTTATGATCAATTTATTGCGTTTACCTACCTATTAAATGTAGGTAGGAGGAACCTACACATAAAATAGAAGCAGAAGAAAATATAAATATAATTATTTAGTTAAATGAATGCTGAAATAGATTCATTATTCATTACATAATTAAATTGGCGAAATTATTTGATAAAATTAAACGATAATCGACTTTCGTAGCTAACCGGTACCTAGGTCGTGTATCATTTTATGTTAGCATTTCCCTAAGACGGTTGCCACACTTGCAACACATGAATATGCGCAAACGTAGGTAAGTGTATTTGGTTTTGTCAGTTCGATATTTGCCTCTGGAGGCTGGTGTGCACGACCTAATCCCTCCTGAGCCCGTGTGAGCACGGCGCAAAATTCGACACTCGGTATTCCCGGGATTTTTGGGTGACAATGACATCCCAGGCCACCACGTGTATTTTGCTGTTTATTCAAAATTGGAACTGAATTTATTTACCGCCAGTTTATAGGTGGGTTTTTTAAATAAATGTTGGAGTTGGGGTTGTCACAATAAGTTCTAATATTAAGGTAGATACTTGTTAATAAACATTTAAGTACATTTTCACAGATGCCTCCTGGGCCTTCTCTACATTGACCGCACCATTCTTTATTCCCCACTTTTTTTCGTTTGGAAACGCCATTATAGTCTACAATTACCAATAAAGTTATTGTAGGGTATTCGAGTTAGTATCTACCTACAGATAAAAAAACAATTAACAAGTAAGTACCTAGTCATTTGAATTATTGTTTTGTTAGCCCCTTTAAGAAAATGATATTCTTCGCGTTGGTAGTTAAATCATGTTTTGAAATGCAAATACCTACGTGAATTCAAACAACAAGTGAATTCAATAAGTTCCTACATAGATATCTACTTATGTAGATAAAATTCAGCAATGGTTTTAATATTATTCCTGTTCAAAGTAACATAAAAGTTCAAGCAAAGTTATTTAATCAAAATAATTCAGTAAAAAGAAAACTGAATTAACTGCTTTACTGAATAAAAGAATTAAAACCGTTCTAAAAAATGCTCAAAACATTCAGAGAGCAGCTGCTGCGGCTGGAGGGGGGGTACTGGAGCCCAACGTGGGACCCAGATAACGTCGTTTACCGCAGCTCGTACATATTTTGCTAAATGAGTTGGGTGTAGTCGGGTGATCGGAAACTATTAATATCATCACCTGTCGTACCTTTATTGAGCCTCGAACCTCATGGTTTCAGCTCTACAACGTTCCAAAAATATCGATTCACGACGAATCCAGCATGTCGGCCGCCCTCTAGGGCAGACGGCTCCTCTCGCTCTACGTACACATAGGACACAACACGTCAAGCGAGATATCAAAACGGTTTCCCGCCACTAGTATTTTAACACATTATACAGCCATTGTGGGAATTTTAACCCACGGTGCGCAAACATAACAATGTCAACACTGTTTTTTAGTTTTTTATTAATGTTTTACTCAGGATATGATAGGAAAATGGACTAAAAGTTTCGTTAAACCGTTAAATTTCGAGGCAGTCAGCGCACCGACCTCCTTCGCTCGCTCGACCCGACTGACTGAATTTCCTACATTTCCCGGCGCAAGCCTTCACCCCTTGTAATCGAGCACGTTCGCAAAGATATAAGGGTGAATATCTGGATATACCTAGTTACTTTTGAATAAAAATATTTAATTTCCACTAATTATAATTGAATGTAGGTAACCGTAAATATATCTGTCTGTCTCTAATCTAATAATCTGCCGCTATTTGAAACTTTAAAAAACGAATTGAAAGCATTCCTGATTTGATTTGTTTAAATAGTTAAGACTATGAAGACATTTGGTACATGTTTTAAAATATGTTGATGTTAATTAAGTAAATCATGAAGCTTTCTTTCATTGTCTCTCATTCCATAAGTAGGGTAGTCTTACGTATTAAGTATATACCGACTTAGGCAAGTCCATAAGTATTAGTTATACATATTCTAAAGATACTTTGTGTACCCTTATAGTCCAGACAATTGAACATTTAATTTTTAATAAATTTAGCCAACGATATCTGCTTATTATTTTTTGAAGCTCTAAGTTACATGTTTCATTTTTATTACATATTAAAATGTTGGATTTATTCCTATTTTAGTTAAAATATAATCACTGATGGATAAACAAAAATAAACTCAGTTCTATGACACCATGAAAATATAGCATCCTTCCGAAAATAATTTATTTCCGAACGAAAGACGTTAAGGCCAATCCTGTAGCTCCGTTTGCACTAAGACTTCTCAAAATGAAATGACGTATCGCGCGAGCGAACCATAGCTTGTAGTTGTAGACATTTTTAGCATTTTCTTTGTGCTAACCTGCTTTGACACTTTGCTTATGAATCTTGGTTTCCTGCTGTTACTAATGTCGGAAAGTAAATGGCGTTGGTGACGTCTTAGCTGACTGACAAGTGACAGAACTGCGTCTCTCAACAAGCAAAACAAGCGAGTCAAACACGTTAGCCAGTGCTTGCAGTTTTATTTTTATGAAATCTTTTATTAACATTACCATATTTTTTTTTCTTTAAAATGGCACAAGCTGAAGACACTGAACTTCGAGATCTAGTTATAGAAGCTTTAGAGAAAAATGGATCGCTAGCCAAAATACGCGCGTTGCTAAGAGCTAATATTTTTTTAGCTTTTGAAGATGATTGTGAAAACTTAAAACAGAATGTGAATTTAGATAATATACTTAAATTACCGGAGGGCCTGTTAGCTCTATCGGTGGTCCATGAGTTTTTAGAGTTTTGTTGTTTAAAGAACACATTATTCGTTTACATGTCGGAGTCGCGACAAGGCAGTGAATACAAATATGAAGGAAAGAGAAAATTGACCGAGAAGATGAATTTACCCAAATCTGATAATATAAAGGAACCGGTCCTGCTCACTCTTCTTAAAAGTATGTTAAAACCTCAGAAGAAATATTTTGATTCGATGACTAACCCTAAGTATAACAATCATGAAAAAAGTGATGATAAAAATTACAGGGACGAACAAAACTGTACTTACATACTTCACGACTCACAGAGCAGTACTACAAGTTCTTCCCAGTCCGATAATTCATCTGATGAAAAAAATAAACTACATCTTCGGCTACAGCTAGATAACTCAGATACAGACACTTCTAGTGACTCTGCACGAGATAAAACAAGTTCAGAATATATTCCTGGTGATCACATACTTCAAGTGGACAATACAGGTGTTAACTCTAATAATTACATTGTAAAAGAAACCAGTGGTTATGTAGATGCAAGAGATAAAAACAAATTTGTAACTTTTGACAGACCAAGAAATGAAACTACTGTGTTAATGAGTGAACTAAAATTGACAACTAACAGTAGTAGTGACTCTACCTCATATGTAGATTTAAAACCTTTTAACTCATTAGATGAAAAAATGCTCAATACAGCAGGCTTGCCCTTAATAGAAACCGATCAACCGGCTCAAACAAACACTAATATTTTATCAGTGGCAAATGTACAGAATGATTTATCATCTGCTAAATCTAGTACTTTGAGTAATACATCACCTGCATCCCATAAACACGACAGTGACCATAAACTTGTAGAAGTTGGTGAGAAAAAATCACAGGAATCTGGCAAGTCTGAGGGTGATACTGCTGATTTTAGTTATGGCGATGACTTTTCATCATCACCAATTTCCAAATTTAAAGAAAATATAGATAAACAGTATAAGTCTTCAGGCTCTGCTCAAGGTGAAATAGAAAAAAGTTCAAACAACAATGTGTCTATTGAAAGTCCACATCAAACTTCTCAGGGCTCACAAAGTTCAGTTTCGATATCCGATGTTGCAGATTTGATTAGTGAAAAAAGTTCCTTAAGTATATCAAATAATAAGACAAAGCAATCGGGAAGTATTCATTCAAGGGAGAAAACAGAAATTAAACAAAGTAAACTTCTCAGTGATGATTCAGGAGACTTCACCGAGTCTCCCGTTCCCTCTTTGTCCAATTTAAGTCTTGACATTCACAGTGATTGAATTCTTTATCACTTTAATACTCCTCTTTTTCTTAATAAGTATAGTATTACTTAGTGAGTTATAGCAATAATATTTCATGTCATTATACAAAATAAGTTCCTTAAAATATTGAAAAATTAATGGTAGATAATTTATTTTAGGCTTTCAATGTTTCATAAGCTGTCGGACAATTGTGTACAATTTGATGATGCCTAATGTACCTATTTTGAGAAATAACTAAATAATTACTTGTTGTAAAAATTTATGGGTAAGAGAAATATTTCAGACCTCATTTGCATTTAAAACTTTCCTCTTAAACAAACACATTAAGTATTTTTAATTAAGGCTGTCTTTGGTGATTTTACATCGTGATAGGTAATTGATCAAAATTTATCCCACTGTTAGGAAGTCCTACTAAACTTTAATTCGAAATCTTTGTTTATTTAATTTTATGTATTTTTATAAAAACCTTATGGTAGTCCGAAAAATGTATCACTAATTAACAACTTTCTGAAACTTAAATCAATAACATGCAAAACAAAGTTCAAATTCCAATGCATCCAAAATTTATTTAGAATCTATTTATTGCAAAAGGTCACTCAAAAATCTACCTAGAAAAAAGATGGAAAACTATCTAAGATTCTGAATTGAAGTATAGGGAGGCTGTTTATATTATAATAAGTAGGTTGATACTTGGCTTTAGTAGTGTCTATCTATTATGTATATACAGGTACTTTTTAGCTTAATGTTTTCTTTGTGCATGAACTGTTTAGTATAGTGAATATACCTATGTTTGAAACTGTAATAGTCTAAAGGTGCGTCCATACCGTGAGCGATAATGTATTCTTTTTTGCGTGCGTCTGTTTGTTCGCTTGAGTTATGTCCCTACTTATAATAAGCACGCTAAAAACTATTCCAGTAAGTACCAAGTGACCAACATGAAGGAGATTTTAGCATGTCACTTGGCTAATCTCCGAACCATTCCAAAACGCAGCGAAAGGGCGACGGTTCGAGACTCTTTAAGATTGTGCTCATTGCCGAGTAGTTATTTCGTAGGCAGCAGATAGATAAATTTCGTTAGCAGGGGCAAATTTGGTGTCCATGTGTATGAAGGTACCTAATGCCCGGTTTCACTAACACTGGGTGACACCTAAGTGAACACGCTGTTGGATTTTCAACCCTAGCCTTAGCGCTGAAAGTTGAAAGCTGAAATCCAACTGCGCGTATGTCGTATAAATGTAGGTCGTGTGAAATAAGTGTAGGTCGTCGTGGTACATAGGTGCTCTGCATAACGTTATGATTTTCTATGAATTTTGAAATGGATAGCTGTGTGACGTTACAGTTTGGTAGGTACTCGAATTTCACACATGTTGAAAGTTTTGTTGACACGCGTTCAACTTACCCAGCTACTGGAATGCTCCCTGTGGACGCACCTTAATATTACCTTTGTTTTTTTCATTTATCCGCTTTTTGTGTACCACTGCTTATCAATACTAACTGATATTATTATTAATCCTGTATACAACTGATGACGTCAGTGACAGACGATGTTTTCTAGAAATGGTTGTGCCTTATTTATATTGGATTCACTAAACAAATGCGATTGTTCCTTTTAGTACTCAATAAATGAAGATTCTAGTCGTAAATGAAATAAAACTGGTTCCGTCCAAATTGCTCCATTATCATATCTGTTCCTGGCGAAGGTTTGATGAAACTGTTCTGTAAATTAAGTACTTCAATAAAATGGCTCTACGATATTCTGTTGTTGTTATTGCAAATATGTTTTTGATTTTTAAGGTAGGTAGGCACGAAAGGGGCTTGTGGCTAAATAAAAACAGCCGCGCGGGTCGATCTATCAGGTTAAACAAGGTTTGCTGCGGTTGGTCCGTGGATAGGTGGCAATCCGTGCCTCGGAAAGCACGTTACGACCTTGGTCACGGCTGTCATTCTTTCTTTGACAGTCGTCGTTAAGGTCGTCAGAGGCCCGAAAGTCTGACAGCCAATATTATCAAAGGGGTATCGTTGTTACGCAGTACCTAACTGGTTTATGCAGGTTAGATAGGCGTTCGCTCCATGTTAAATACTGGTATTCAGCTTCACCCGGCTGGACTGGAAGCCGCATCTAGGAAAAGATGTATGTACCTAGGTACAGTACTGAAATCAAAGACGCCCAGATTTTTATAATCAATTTTTATTTCACATTTTCTGTAAAGCATAGATTGTAGATATCACGTTTCACTTATGCACACGAATCAATCCATACCGAACACTGTAACTCAGTTGTTACGCATTTCTATACAAAAGTAACGCTGTTTATGATAGATAGCGGTTAGTGTAATCGCATACAAAAAGAAATATATTAAACATATTTACACTTAAATATTTTATATTAGGTACATGAAATTTAATATGAAAATGGTATAAAAATTACACTTCCATATGTTACATACATGTCTCAGTAATACAAATGCGGTTTATATCCTAAATTTGAAAAATATAACAATAGTAAAAGCCACAATGCTTCATATAAACAGTAATAGATCTAACATTGTAATTACGTCGTAAAAAATGGAAAATTATCGCTCCAGGCACTGTTATTGATTTCTTATTCACTTATGAGTGGAAATGATTTTTTTTCCGCATATAAAAGAAACTAAAACAGTCTAACAAAAAGGTCCACATACTCTTGCTATCGATATTTGCTAGTATTCACAAATATTGCAGAGTAAAACCTTTCGAAATGAAAATAAATACCGCCATTACAGTTAGCGATAAAATATTTAAGAAAATCAACTACAAATAATTATAGAATCGCAACTAAAGTAACACTTAGAATAAGTAAATAATAAATATCAATAATGTACATATGGCAAATATTTGGCTTTATATATCATATTTATAATCCACATGTAAGGAACGTCAGTTTAAAATAGTTCATACACTGCATGGAATTACTGCTGGTATTACTTCGTTTCAACTACAAAACGCAGTGTTGAGTAGCAATATCACAGAATACCAGCGGGTAGTATAAAATCTTAGAGTAGTGACGTCACAACACAGTCGGGATGAGGCGTCGCTATTATAGCTCGTTGCCCATGGAGCTGTCGTGAGTGAGATTCGAATCCATGCTCGCGTTGTCAGAGTCCTGACTTTGATTTCCGCTGTAGTTGGCCGCTTCTTGCAGCCGCATCAACATGTTCAACTGTAAAAAGGAGGGTAGATTAATAAAATGGTCTTTAGCCATAAAAATATTATACGCAGAAATTAAATTAATAAATAGATCATTACCAAAGGGTCTTGATTGTTGTTCGTATTGGAATCTTGATTTGATTCTTCAATGCCAATCTCCTCCACCGTGATTGCTCTTAGAGTCTGTAAAATTAAAATTTATTTTATTAGGGCACTGTTTAGTTTTGGTAGGCATCTTCGAGACCCAAACCTGGCAACAAAGACCTTTCTGGATATTTTTTATTCGCATTAGACCTACTTCTTGGCCATACCTCTTTTGTGGTACGGACCTACCTAAGAATGATGAGAATGATGTCAATTCTCTAATCTCATCACTCATTTATTGTTGGGATTAGGGATTGCAAAATCCGGATTTTTTTGAAATCCGAATTTATGTATTCTTGTCCGATTTAAATCCGGATTATCCGGATTTTTCGAACTTCTCAGTTTTTTTAAGCTGATTTGATAAAATTGGAATAAAATAGCATACATTATTTGAAATCAGTATTGATTCGCTCAAATCACACCACGACATAATAAAATCAACAAAAGTTGGGATACCTATCAGTCATTTTTCCATTTATAAATTTACTTAATCATAAGTAACATAACATAAACTGTTAGTAACTTTGGATAATTAGGTAACAACATAAACTTAAGATAATTTTATTGATTTATCCTCCTCTTTTTTATAAAAATGTTACAAATAAGAAAATAATTACTCATTAAATTATATTTTTATCTAATCAGTTAGTCATATCATATCTAATAGTACCTAATACGTATTTTAATCAGTCTTCTTTGAACAGCTTAAAAATATAAACGCGTCAAGTGTCTCATCGTTTAGGCGCGATCTATTACAGAACATGCCAGCAGTAGAAAAAGCTCTTTCGGACTTCTTAACACTGGAATATTATCTGTTAAAATCGGTTTTGACTGAAATCCGAAAAAAACGAAGTCGCGTCTTAAAAACCGGATTTAAAAAAGTCAAGAAAATCCGGATTTACAGTTATTTTCGAATTTCGAAGAATCCGGATTGCAATCCCTAGTTGGGATTAACCCATTGACTGCCGGAACGCAGATCTACGCGAGACAGATTGTCTTTTTAATTCAGTCTGTAATGCATACGAAAGGTTAAGATAAATCTGCTGCGATCTACAATATTGCGTGATCATCGTTTTATTTTGCTCACTAACTCTGATGTAAGTAAATTCAAAATTTTCTAGGCCACACAATATACGACAGTCCGCTATACTCACATGTGAATGATTGGGTTCTCTCCAGGGGTAGGAGGACTTGATGTGTTGCAGCGGGTCGACGGCGGCGTGGCGACGGCGGCCATACAGCGCGATGCCCTCGCGGACCGCCTCCGACGCGTACGGGACTATGCTGTAGTTCCACACGTCCGCGAACCACGCCTACGGAGAGTAGTGAGGTTCCAATTACATCACAGTATCACGGCTGCGTTCCCCGAAAGGGTAGGTGAGTAGTCTACACACACGTCGGTCATGTTAGGTTCCATGTATAATGTGGCGAGCCTGTGTAGCGTAATGACGCGGCCTAAAACCTAGAAATCGAAACCAAGACTCCATGCTTGGTCGGCCCCGGCAAGTCGCGTTTGCGAACGAGATATTCAACTCAAGCGAGAGTGTTTGCTAGAATAGAAGTTCTTCGCATCAGTTGGCTTGTCTAAAACGAATGCCAAGATATCTAACTGTAGTGATAAAGCATATTTTTTTATGAAACCCTACTTGCCATTAGAAGACCGAATGGTTTTTAGAAGTTCATTTATTTAAAAAACTTACATCATACAAAACTCCCCAAGTTATTAAAGGATCATTTAAATATTTCCATAATTGAATTAAGTGAAAATCTGTTGACTCATATCAGCTATTTCAATTAGGTACACATTGTATATTAATATTCGTGTTACCTGGCTAGCCTCCAAGTCCATAGGGCACGCAAGGAACAGCCTTGGACCCACAGTGACGTCACTAGACGAGTGTGCTTCTAAAAAGGCGTTGAGCGTGGACCACACTCCCGGCAACCATTCCAGTACGGCTGCTAATGCGGGCTCGCGACGACCCAGTCGCAGTTCCAGGGTGAATAGTTTGCGGCGGAGGTACCTGGGTGAACGGTGGTTGGATTAAACCATAGCTAAGAAATTGGAGTAAAAAGTTACCTGAACATTTCAGTGACTTAACCATCCACGCATTTTTGGAAAGTTAGTTGACTTTACGTTGTCCCTCTCCAAATGGTAGTCAGTATTTTTTTTCTTTTCAAGTGCATTGTGGTAAAAAAACCTGACTTTTGTGAAATTAGTAAGTTGAAGAAACGGTTTTCTTATTTGAAAGTAATTATTGCAACTTGATTTTATTATATAGGTAAATTGATTTATGTTTCGACTGTATTTACTATGCGAAAATGATGCACAATTTCTGTTTTTTTTTTAATTTTAATGCCACATTCAAGTTTCGCCAAACCTTTGACGTTTCGCCAGGTTAAGTGTGATTGTTAGATATTATGCTCCTGCTTACCTAGCTAAGAATCCTTTGACAGGTTCCATGTGATTGGCCGTGAGGAGCCACCTGAAGTTATGGTGGAGCTGCAAGTTGGTTGTGTTGCACGTTGCTTGGGACATGGTTCCTAAAACAAAACATTACTTATTACCCACATATTCAACGAACCAGCGATTTCCAACTCAGCTACTTTTACCAGATTCTTTAAAAATGCCTGCCCCTTGTTTAACATGCCATTAAAGTAATAAGTTATTACAAATGTAGATACTGTTCATTTGGTAATACAGGTAAAATAAAAAGCATATGCCATTCAAAGCCTCTCCTTAAAAGGAAAAGGTATGAGGAAAGAGTGCCTACCAACCCGATTTTATTCATTCATTGCTAGTCTCTCACGACCGTTTCACTATTAATGAGACAATTATGTCATCTTTATTGACATAAATCTAAATAAGGCATTCCGTAATGTAAGGCCGGTAAAGATACAAAGAGATACCTACATTATACAAGCATGAACCAATAGTAATCGTTTTTTTGTGGCGGAACAGCTCGTCGCCATTTGTAAGCTAGAGCAAGGTGGACCGTTGACGGTTAGAAAGTCGCGGGCAATTGCTGAATGCAGTTAGCGTAAGGCCGGAGTTGAAGAAGGCCCATGTTCAGCATAAGACGTGTTTTGACGTCATTCGACAGCCCGTCGAAGGTGTGTTAGCGTAAACTACTGCCAAAAGTACCCACCAATAATAACAGGCATATTTCTGTTGTCAGGAGGCAGTAGCCCAGCGAAGGCATCTCCTAACGCAGAAGCATGCTGAAGGTTGTCGAGTATGACTACTGAAGGCAAGGCAGCTTCTTCGCCGGCCGCCGCGGCACCGCACTGTTCTGCGATGTTGGCCAGGTATGCGCGCAACTCGTTGCAGGATTTGCGGTCCACACTGGAAATGTAAAAGGGGGAAATATTTATTAAATTCTATTCTGTTTTATATACGTCTAAGCAATGTCATCAATATTTTGCCTGAAACACATATAATTTGGAAGATTAAGTATTTATCGGCAGATCAAAATCCAGAAGTACCGAATCTCTGACTCGAAACCTACCTAATTTTCAATTTATTTATTTTTCCCTTCATTTGAACCTGTGATTAAGGGGAAAAGAATTAAATTGAAGGGAAAATAATATTAACTTCACCTTTCAACCGATATTTCGCCACTTGGCCTATTAAGAATATTGAAGCTTACTAACCCATTCAATACTAAAAGTGACACAAGTATTTTATTTAAGAAGTTTTATGTTTGTAGTGCCTATGGTCGTTTAGTGTTCCTCAAAGTGCTAAATAATATGTAGGCTGGGACTCACTTGAAAGTAGCAACAGCTTCAGCGGGATTGCCTCTACGTTGTGTCTTCTGTACGTAGAACTCTGCAAGTTTGGCCGCCAGATACGACTTGCCCGTGCCGCTCGGCCCGCACAGAATTATTCGCCGGTGTTCCGATAGCAGTGAAACATATCTGAAGATAAAATTATAATCAGTAACAATTTCCATCGGTCTTACAATGTTTGTGAAGGTAAAAAAATTATGGTTTCTGAATCACACTTACCTATATACAATATTTTTTGGTATAAGACTATCGAATGCCAAGCTTCCAACTCCTTCTAAGCAGATGTACAGCGTATTGACAGTGCCAATAATATATCCACAAGGCAATAGCTCTGGGAAACCAATTTCAGGGCCTCGCGTCGCTTCGCCCAAGTGATACGATGTTATCGAGTCAGTGTTCAAACCGAGATTCGTTCCCAAGTCTATTCTAGACAGGTAATCTTTAAAAGTCTTCCTAACTATATAATCTAAGTTCTGCCAAGTGGTCTTGCCAGATATATAAGTGTAAGCTATGGTGAATTCATTACAGTTTATTGTCGAATCACTATTATAAACGTTCTTATACGAACTACTGTGCGTAGATTTATTGCTTTTAAGGCTATTTGTGTTAGACTTATTTATCTGTGAGTAGTCTTGCGTCTCTGTTTCGGGGCTGCGATTTTGCGACAGTCGTGGCGAGTCAAAGCTGGACTGTTTCTCAAAATGATTGTTGTATGAGCTCGCCGATTGTTTGGCGTAGAATCTGCATTCAGATTCTGTGAGCGTGTCCTGAACTTCTTCGAAATATCTTTGGAATGTCTCCGGTTGTCCTAAATACACGGCTATAGCTATCTTTTTTCCGTCAGTTGTATCTCCTTGGCTGTCTGCAACACCTGTTAAACAAACACAATGAGCCATTAAACGAATCCTTTTGTAACTTGGAATAAACAAAAGGCGTTGTTTTATTTAGACTTACCGATGTCAGAATAGCTCTCCCCTATCGCTAGCTCCCGTGTCTTTGGCGGTGGCAGCACAGTGTTTATGTCGTAGTCGCCACTCAGTCGGTCGCCTCCGTTCGCGAATAAATCACTGCTGCCATTCAGTGCAGCTAATAGCGTCTCGCTGTTTTCATTTAGCTCGCATGCGGCCTTATTGCCATATATGGGCTCGACCATGCCCGATTTAGGCGAGCCTTTTTTGGAGAAATCCATGGTGGGGGTCGATGACATGCAGTTGAAGTCTAGGTCTAGTGGTTGCGAGTGCATGTCTAATGTCGCCTGAAAAGACAATACAGGTTGTTGCTTATGAAGAAAATTATTAAGCCGTAACTTTTAAGCTTTATGTTTCTAAAGCTCAATCGAGTGTTCAGATACCCGTTATTTTCTACAACGTTCAGTTGCGAGTTTTGCACCCGTGATTTACTTTCGTTTTATGCATCTACTTACTTATAAGTAGGTGCAACAACCGCATGAAATTCACCAAATTGACGTTTTCTACTCATTTTAAACGCTACGCTGAATTCTGTCTGCAGCTCTCTACAAAATTGACATGGAAACATACATATTGCGTGTGCACTCATGTGAACACATGGAAACGATGGAATTGGTGTCATTAGGATTATTTTTTGTATGGTAAAACCGTCACGCGTTACTAATTTTTGAGGGTTAAGTGCAAAACTATGTTGGGGTAACACTCCCATGACATTGAACAGGTGCACCGTGTGGTACTTCCTCGAAAAGTGTTAAATGTCGTCTTGGTCGGTGCCAAAATCCAACCTTCCCCATCTGTAAGAGGACAATACAATTTCCACACGCTGAAGAGATCGATTGCACCACGTACAAATATTTGTATAGCAACACCTAAAACTTCATCAATCACCTCAACATACTGCAGCACTGTTAGCCATGGCCACTTCCAAGTTGCGCCTTGACACCCAATTTTCCACCGTTCCAACCCCTTTTTAAAGTTCATCTAGCTAGAGAATATCTCATGATACACTGTCCTTCATAAAATTGTGATAAAATATTTCACCTGATGCATAGTAGCCTGGTCAGCGAGACTGAACCGCCTTGGATCCTCTACAGCAGAACCACCAGTACCCAACGAGCTCTGACTACCGGCCAACGACCGTGACGTCACTAGCCGCTGCAACCGCTCGTTGTTCTGTTTCAGGTTTAACATCTCGTTCTGGAAGTGTACCTTGATTTGAGAAGGACATTTCAACGTATTCATTTAAATAAATCTTAGTGCGGGTAGACAATTTATTAAGTGCTAAATTGCATCAGTAGATGAGACAAAAAGTTATAATAACATATACGGTGAAATAGGCGGAAATTGCGTACATAAGTGTTCTTAAAAACACTGTTGATGCTTCACTACTCAGTACGGACGAGGTAGAATTTAATAATGTACGAGGGGCTATTTATGAACATTTTGTAGAACACGGACTATAATCAGTACCTAATAGCGCGTTTAATTTGTATAATGGGCTACTAGCGAGCCCCTAATGAATACTTACTGTACTACCTTAATATTAAGCAAGTGGATACCTACCGGCTATTCCTTGGGGTGTTTTCACAATTAATGATAAGAATCTAACGACTATTATTGCTATATTAAGTGAGCTTGTTTCTAGCAAAAAAGCTATTTAATCATTTATGAATCGTTCTAAATATTCTTACCCTCATTTTTATGACGGTGTCTTTAAGGCTTTCAAGTTGATGCGCTGAGCTGAGAGCCTCTAATCGGATATCTGTTAGCACCAAATCCTTCTCTCGTAATTGCCTCTTCAACTCATCAACTAATCCAGAATCATCTGGTTTATCTGGAAATAAAATAAAAACATTCAGCCACATCCAGTTATTAACTCTATTAATTACGATGTAAACTTTAATTAGAATGTTGATACGATACTCCTAAAGCGATTAAATAAAAACTACTACCACCACTCACCACCACTCTTCCACTTATTATCAAACAACTTCCAAGCCACTTTATTAGTGAACCAGGAAGTGGTTTCAAAGGGAAACCTGAATGGTAGTTTAAACTTAAAAAATAAACATAACTTTAATTGCAACTAATTACTGCATTAGCGATTTAAATAATTTATGATAGATAAGTGGACACAAAAGACTGACTTTCTTGACCATCAATGTGAGTTTGATTACCTAATTAAAACGAAGGTAGCACTATAACGCGGGCTAACAGCATCAAATTACATTAATCTTTTAGTATCCGAACAATATTTCATGCTATAGATACTACATTGTCCCATGTGCCTCAGCTTACATTAACTTTTAGCCCCTAACTTTCTCTTAGCCTGATTCGCCATCCATTGTTTGCAGTAACTAATTTCCCTTATATCTCACCTTTGGTCTGGTCTTCCGTCTTGGCCGGCGGGCAAGGCTTGTCTTTAACGTCGAGTGTCTCGTGCGAATGTTCTAGACTGTTCTCGTTGCTTCCCTCGCGGATCGTGTGCGGGTCGTCGTAGTGATGGGAACCCGACGAGCTGTCTTGCGATGACAGTTGCCCGAGGGAGGAGTGCTTCGCTGTCTTTGAAATCTTGGCGTTTCGCGAGAAAGCTTTTGTGAATGATGAGCGGAGCTGTTGTGTAACATTGTTTTGTTAGTGTTTTGTTTTTGTTTATAGTAGGAATATTATAATAACTAATTATGATAACTTTGTTTGATGTACCTAGATGCAGTGCCTGCCAGAAACACTTTATGATTAAGACGGATATTTCAATGTAGATATTTTTCTGTGATTAGAATATGTTTATACCTATACGGATTTTTATCAGTTCCTAGTCAAATGTTGAATAACTTTAATAAAAATAGAGTGCTATTGAATTGTCAGTATACACGCGTGATATTGCGTAACTACCTATCTTTTCCAATTACGAAAATAACATTTTCAGTATAATTTAAACACTTGTGCCCTGATTATGTAAAATTTCATCAACGGCTTACTTAGAAAATCAATGTTTACAATAAAACATGTCCGATCTAGGCTACTTGTACCTTGTACATATTTATTACATTGTCAATATTAGGTAAACGAAGGCTAATATTTATTTAAGTTTATTCAGTTTGTTGTAGACAAAGTTAATGAATAGATACACGACTGGAATTTACATACAGAATTTCTATTAGTTTAAAACTCACTCTCAAGTAAATTGAAATATATTCTAATATGTCTGTTTTATAATTAAGATTAGCGGGTTTTGGGCCAGGCACTGTTTTTGTTCATGTTAAGTACTTACCCATCCCTTCTTCTTGTGCTTCTTGTCGTGCGGTGCAGACGAGCCACTGCTGAGGCTGTTGATGCTGGACACGCTGTCGGTGGACAGATGCCGCGTGATTGCGCCGTTGCCTGTCTGACGCTGCGGAGATGACTGCGTTTGACTGCCTGGCTCCTACACGTCAATATTCAACTATTCATTGATTGTACAGAGGCCAGCACATCAAGTTACCACAATCTGTCAAATTTCTTTGATAGTATTTCAACTTTATTGCAAAGACATAAGGTTCATTTTTAATTGAGAAAATTTAACAGTTAGGGATAGCTTGATTTGCTGCCGTCTGTACTTCAATTAACATCATTTCGAAGTAAGAATGCATCATTATTTTTAAGTTTTACGTAGCGTTTAAAACTTTAATCAACGTCCCTGAACTTTAAAGATTTCGACAGAAATAGCCTTGACTACGCACGGAACCTTTATAGGTCTGCTGTGTCACGAAACCTGCTCAAATACTATATTTATTTATAAATGTAATGCATGAATAATAATATGTGTTGGTACGGACATTTCAAAACTTTATTAAGAACAGCTAATGCAATATTTGATGCGAAACACTTATGGTAAATAAACGAATCGAATGACAACATTTGCAGTAACCTTTTACATTTAGAAGCTGTATGCTATATTTATCACTCTCTCTCTAATTATCATTAGGTTTCACAACACGATAGTAATGTATGCTTGTATCAATTTGAATAGTTCACGATGTACTTACAGTTAATATTAAGGAGGTAGTAAGTCATGTCACTTGTCTATTCTCGGCGCGTCTCAAATGTGGAACAGGGACGGATCTATTGACGGTCAATTTAATGCAAATGCTATCGTTGCCTTATTTGTTTCTGCTTATTGGACCTCGAACGTCCTGATTCTGATAATGCTACAAGTATTCCTACGTACTCTTTACGTTCCGTACATATGTCTGTATGTTTGACTATATGCTAATGATGTTGGTCTTATTGCAACGCATGCCTAGTTAATGTACATTGATTGATAGATGACATTGGTAACCGTAGTTTCAACATTAGAATACAAATGTAAATGAAGACGTTGCAACATTGGAACGTATTACATATTCAAACAATCGTTTATTTTTTTGTAGCTTTGACATGATAATAGATCGTTAAGAACGATACACGCTAAATTCGATCAGAATACTTAATTTTCTAGAATTATTGATTTCGAATTCGTAGGTTAAACTAGGGAAAATTTACATAAGACTAGTGTACTTACTGCGTATATTCTATTACATACCTAAGCAGGTAGTACAACGTTAACGTTAATACGAGGATCATATTTACCGGCCCGGTGACATTAACACCATCCGCCCTGATACCCATGGACTGCATGTGGGCAGTTGTAAGCCCCGCCTGGATTGATTGCTTCCTCAACAGCTCAATCGTTTGACGCAACTCCGTTAACTCTGAGTCCTACAGCAAACAAAACGTATGAGACCACATCCGAAATATAACAACAATAAAACTTATAATTAAAAGAAAGTAATTTGTTTCCGTTCGAACCGGTTGGACTGCGGGCAGAACAGCTAGTGGCTTGAGGCGTTCACATACGTTACGAGGCTAAGTAGCTACAGAAATTCGTTGTTCCGATACCTCAGAGATCTTTTAACGGATATTCAAATGATCTTACAGCAGCAGTTAAGTTTTAATGAGTAATAAAATGAAATTAAAGGATGTCTGATTTAATATGGAAATTTTTGTTTTTTATTACCTTTCTCTCGGCGGTCGCGGTGAGCTGCTGCAGTCGCGATGTCATGTTGGACAGACTCTGCTCAAAAGCAGACACCACGTGAGCCTGCAACAACATAAAACACATTGGTTAGTTTGAGGCGTCCTGTTAATAATATGATGCTATAAAATATCTAGTATAAAATACCAAAGATATCAAAAATGTCAGGAAGAATATCGTAAAGGTTTGACGGTAAATTATAGGCAATGGTGAACTTCACGCCGTGTGTGATTTCAATATGGTAACGCTATTTGATTGCTTACGTTAAATTCTGAATAGTAAACAAATACCTATGGTTAATTAACGGTTACCTTATAGCTTCCTCCGGCCAATTGAACCACATTATAACTGTAATTTCTATTTAGTTTAGTTTGTAATCAGAGGCGACCACAGGCCGACATAGATCTCTCCATAACTTCGTCTAGTTGCAGGGTGAGATTATTATGTATCCAGCTCGACATCCTTAGCGCGATAATGACACCAACTGCTCTCGAGTCACAAGAAACCGGTTAAATATACCACCTTGACGACAAAATAATTACTTATGTCACATTTTACCTTAGTTACGTCGTAGTAAATATTGGATATAAACATTTTATGAACTGTAAAAGTGACTCATCGAAATAAATTGCTTTATAGGACGGTAACACAGTAATAGTGGACGTGGGTGTAGCTGGTCACGGGACCCTTTGTTTGCTGCGTTGCGGGAACGCACTCAGCGAAATTAAAACAGGGGTAACGTCCCCGGTCCCTACGAAAGTATCAATGTAAACACACCTACGACGATAAAGGCATAAATTCATTTGTTCATAAATTAAATTCGAAGACGTGTTCCTTTTATTCATTCCATCCATGCCATCGTTTACTAACTTGAATAAAAGTAAATTCAATTTAAATACTTATATCTTTTTAATAGGACTATACACCTGTCTCGACGCATGTTGCTTAGCCAATTACGATGGCCGAGCGTTATTGATAGATCTCTCCACGAGACACCTTGTACGCGTGCCGAAGTTAACGAGTTAGCATTACCTGTAATTACGGTTCGTGAAACTCTGATCATCAGGGCCTTTACTGATAATTTCTAATACTCCTATTCATCATTGCGATTTACCGGCTATTGCAGAAGAGTTCGCATTAATTAAAAGGCACACGCTAAGTCTTATTTACAGAACCAGCCATTTGATTTTACGGATACATATTTAGAGGTTACGAGTTTTATCAGAGCTGGAAAGGAGTCTGCTAGCTATGAGTTACCTTAGTTAGTAAAAGGACAAAACAAGACGACATAGGTCGAACATTGTAACGATACAAAACTCAGAGAGAACCCTAGGGTTCTCTCTGAGTTTTTTTTTAATAATTATATTTTATAAGAACTAGTTCTTATAAAATATAATTATATCGATATAGCGTTAATCGCTTTAGCTCTGATAAATATCTAGAAATTCTTGTACCCATGACGTGCTGAAATGCTTTGACATCCTTTGTTCAAATAAAGCAATAAAATCGTGGTACCATAAAAGTACATCAGACAGGTGGAAGCTAATTATTAATCAACAGCTGCGGAAACAGTCGCGCTTTAAGAACTTAATGACACGATCAAATAGTTGCTAGTGTTCTTTAAGGAAAGAATTATGTCGAGTGTGCCCGCGAGAGTTTTTACTGCGAAATATTTAATGCATCCGTCGCTCTTGAAGGAGCTTTCGCTAATGGACATTGAAATTATCTTCTTATAGACGCAGGTGAATGTTACAGGAGGTTTATACAGTTAAATATTCTAATCTACAAGCAGATGGCTGAAACTTTATTAGAAAAAATATAGACTTAAAACAAACGTCTATTTACATAATGCATATACCTATACCTAAGTATGTACCATGTCTTTAGCTGGGTTTGTTTGTTTTAAATTCCGGATGAAAATACGGAATTTTGTAGTGTTACGAATAATGTTCGTACCAAATCCAAATCCTTATTTCGTACAAACTAAAGATAGAATTCGCGCGAATATCAAGAAGCAATATCAATATAAAAGCAGAAGGCATATGGAAATTTATGATTAATAAATAATACGAAACATCTTTTGTAAGAGGTTTCGATGCCCAATAACAATATAAACCGACGATATTTTATTGTATCATAAACGTACCAAAATATAGTTCTTACCGCAATATTAAGACATGGTAGAGATAATTCTATCACATAACAACATAATTTGGTAAAACATGTGCTCGGGGACAATACTACCGATAACAGAATACAAATCGAGTAGGTGTTACCTACACGTCCCACCGTTAATATTTAAGGCCCACTCGACGTCCCACTGCCGTGTATTACGAGAGTTTGGTACAAGACAAGCGATATTATTTGTTCAAGTGCACTCTTCCTTATTCGGTTCGGACATATCTGGGCTGCATGTCGGCGGTCAATTTATTTGAACTGCCGTACAGAACCACCACACCGTCAAAATTTAAAAGGCTTTATTGGAGGTTTTGATTATTCAGTTGTTTCGTTTCGAAGGTAAAGATTAATGTATTTTGGTGCTTTTAACTACAATTGATACATTCTTCGATATATAGAAATGTAATTGTCAATAGCCTGAAATTAAAAGATAGCAGCTAACTTCATAAATTCAAGGATTCAAGAAGCGCAAATTTTTAAACAATAAGTCCACAAAACAAGTCCTGAGAGAAATGGTATAAGCGGATGCAGTTGCGTTAGGAAAGTGTGCCGTGGTCGCAGTAGCCACCACCTTCGCGGACATCTGAAGTTGCGACGCGCAGGCGTTTGGAACGATAGTTATCTCACGCTCGATACCAATGTACTTATACGTGGTTCTGCACCTACAAACCACTGGATCCGATACTCGTTAATATTAATAGGAGTGTAAGCCGTGACTTTATTGGCAGTTACACTGATTTTCCAAGTATCGGACATATTTTTTCATTTATTTTGCAAAGGCAAAAATGATTAGTGAATCTATGTTATAATTAGATATTGGTGAAAGGCTAAGAATATTAGTTACTCTTTATTTTACTGATTCTCCGTAAAATCCAAGCATAAAGGTTAAATTTCATTCGGGTTCTGTTTTGTATACTTAGTAGATAAAAGAAAATTAATCCCCTTTTAACAACCTGACATGGGCGGTAAAAATCGTTTTAATTGGAGGCGTGTTCGTTACTTAAAACTTCAAACAACATTAGAAATAAATTCTACAAATAGATAGCTAGACACTTTTAGCCTTCCGTTTATGGTAATCATTGCTTAAGTTCAAAGGTGTCCCTTCTAGCGATAACAATTGTTTGCCTGTGAAGACCTGTCACCCACGCTCCTTTTAAAATATAAAATATTGTAAAGTCGAAATCGTATCTACAAACAACTCAGTATTTGAGAAATTGCTAAGCAATTTTGATAGATTTCACCATTTGTTTACGCTCTTGTGATAACTGAAGGAGAACTCAATAAATCCCCCTAAACACTAATACTACCCGGAACAAATTATAAAGTAAAATAAATATTAACTTCTTTCTCATACGCCTTTTATATCGTGCGTAACAGGGATATCCTAAAAAAATCTGACCTCACATGATAAGATTATTTTGGGATCGTGGGAAAGGGTATTATTATAAACCCAATGAATGGGATTTGGAGAACGATTAAGTCAGCACCTGACCGTCAGTCAGTATAATAGCGAACCTTTTTGATAAATCCTCGGTAGTCAGGTAAGGTTTTTTTTGACGATTATAATTTATAATGGCAAAAGGTTCTCAGCGATTTTGAACGAGATTTTTTATTCAAACACCTGTTAACAGTGTTAACCTTTATGAAAGTTCGGATTGGAAAGCGATTCAAATCGAAGTGTGATTATCTTGATTTCATATAAAGTCGTAGAAAAGTGTCTACATCATGATTTACATAGTCATAGCTTACGATTTGATAGAGAAAATGAAAGTTGAACGTAATTTTTTAAAATTCGAATTTTAACACGGCGCGGCATAACACTCCCTGGGTAATCTATTTAAGGGGAACTTGCACCCCACCCAAGAGATGTCAGGTGAACACGCTACATCACTCATTAAAATTCTCCCCTAGCTGATGTTTCGATTTGATACGCGTGTACCTCCATTGCAGTCTATTAGACCATTCCATTAAACATCAGGGAATAAAAACCGCACCTCCTACGTTGTGCTTTCTCTAAGTGAAAAGTGTAAAAAGCAATTATATTAACATTGATTATGTTGTAAGAGTTCCCATAAGACGATTAAATACTATAGGTTTCTGTAAAAAAATACACTCACCTCTTGACAAAATAATAAATTATTGAAACTCACCTCTTCTAAGATTGGACAGCTTTTGTAGCGGGACTTTTTGAGAGCCAATTCCCACCACGGCACTTGTGGTTTGGATCTTAGGATTGTTTGACACCCAACTTTTGGATCTTGCGATTCATACAAAGTTCCCAAAGTCCTTGATGATGGCCGTGATGATGGTTGTTCAGAATCTTCTTCCACCGGAATTCCAGTAATACACTCGCAGCATTTATGTGGCCTTCTCTGTGGTCTGCAGTCAGCACTGAAGGAATGCCTATAGTTAAGTCGTTTGGAAAACCCGTTTGTTTCGCTTACAGATCTCTTGAAACCGTTTCTATTACTTTGCAGCGCCATTCTAGGTATCTGTTGCACTTCACTGAGAATACTAGACTCACTATGTAGACCCGTATGTTCATCATTCAACGGTGTATTTGGTTCAGAGTGATAACCTATTCTATTTCGTTGCAAGCTTCCGTACAACGGGTTTTCTTTCATATTAGCAGGTTTTAGGTCTATAAATTTTGGCCTCCGTAAATTCAATGTAGCATATTTTTGTGGAGATCTATGGAATTTTGATTTATTTGGTAAATCTTTCAATACATCCTCGGTGTCTGTAGATGGTATCGTGGAATTATCACTGTAACTTGATATAGGTCTGTCATTATCTGTCAAGTATGAGGAGGATTCCGAGCAATTATCTCGATCGCTGTGACTCCTTCTACAGTCGATGAAGGAACCAGTAAAGTCCGTACGTACGGAATGCAGCTCGCCGCCATCCTGGTTGGCTACGTGCTGTTCATACGACTGGCGCTCGCCGTTACTCAAGTTCGAGATTCCAATTTTTTCGCTGCCACTAACGTCCTGCTCCGTTGATATCTCCAAGCTTTTTAAACGTCTACGAGGCTTTGTGTCTATAGAATCGTAATGAGTTTCTTGTTTGCCGTTTAAACATTTCACTGGAGAACTGCATTTCGAATGAGGAGGAGTCACTTTGGCATAAATAGGTTCCGTGAAGCTGAGTCGCGATGGTTTATCAACAAAAGTGTTGCTTGATGATCCATTATTTACATACTGAACTCCACAGCTGCTATCTAAGAAATTACTTTTGGATGTCCTGTTTAACGTGAAGTATTCGGAGTGTCTGTGAGGTAGATTGGTGTTTTGATTTGGTTCAACTAGATTCCTTATCTTTATCCTGCTTCTAGGTGCTCTGATGGTAGCAAATCCATCATGTATTGGCGAGCCATGATACGTCGGTGATGTGGTCACTGCCATCTCGGGTATATTTCTCATGTTTCTACAAAACACATTTTAAATGTTTCCACAGTATTTTAAATGTATTCATATTCACTAGTAACCCAAAGGTAAATAACAAAACAGTACGAGATGATATAGTAAGTACTGCACTTCTTCCTCCTTATTACCTGGAAAGCGCAAAATTGCAAAATACACGTCTAACTGGCATCTATCGAGTCTTGGTACTTTCAAAGCTGTAATGTATGTAATCGAAATCATTGGCGGCGGAAAACTTTAAAGGGTACATTCATCTAATCGTGTCTGGATATTTTTCAAAACGGTAGATAGTGACTGGTGTTTCATTTAAGACTATTCTTGTCATATCTAATCCACTTGACCCGTAAATAAACCGAAGTAATTATGAATGGGATTTATTTTTGGGATTCCATTAAAGTGCTTCAACGTTCGGCTTAATAAAATCTTTGTAGGTTTCCACTCAACAAAGTATAGTAACGTTTAATATTAAAAAATACGTGTGGCACTGGGCTGACCTAACAGTTAATATGAACTTATGATACCCTGTCATACTGCAATTAGACTAGTCAAACTAGCAGAAGACGTTGTGTAATTCGGTATTTACGATTTCTGATCATTTTGTACTACGCACTTATCAGTTGTGAAGTCAAGATGCCTTTTATGATAGCTATCAACTTTCTAACTCAATAATAGTACACACTCGCACGTACTCTCGCGCACTTGATAAGATACAGTCGGCAACAAAAAATATAGATAGAGTTCTTGTCTTGATATCATTATATTTATGGATTCATCTAATGTATAAGTTAGCAGGCATTATCTCTATTTCAATGCAACTATGTCTACTTAATAAATATTGAGTTTTTCTCATTAGTAACTATAGGTATATATGCAACTAGCTCCAAATATTTATCATATATCAATTATTTATCATATATCAATTATTTATCATTATCATATTATTTCATCTATATGAACAGTTTACTAGGGAACGATAAATCATGGAGGGTCTAAATCGTAACAACGAATTAAGTGTGAGAATACCGTTTTATCTTCAGTTACATCATTTTACCGCTTTATGTTATTATTCATTTTACGATTCTAGAAATTCTAACTGCTTTGTTCTTAGCTTCTTATAACGTTTTGTATTGGTTGTATAACACATCTGCTCGTATGCAAATGTAATGGAGCTGCTAGTTGCATTGCGCAGCATGGATTTATTTTCGCCTAACACGTTATTTTTGTGTATGTATCATAGACCTGATAATAGCGATGACGATAGGGTAAAAAAAGAGTTACATTTAGTCCGTCGGCTAATAAAAAAAAATGACACATATTTTTGGCTTTATCATATTAATAAAATGCATTAAAGTTGGGAGGGGGGCTCGGTACGTCACAATTAAGTTTAAAATCTACATAACCGTGACGTCATGCCACATTTTAACACAATTGGTCTACGTAATCTTTGGATTACGTAAAAAAAAATACGTGTCAAATACTTTTAAATAATCGAGCTGAAGGACTAAAAAGAATTTAGTCGTCATCCCTAATAATTAAATAATTTATGGCAAGTAATGAGTAGTAGAGCGGTGATGATAGTTAATATTAAAGATAAGTATATACAAGATTCAATGAACTTGAACCTCAAAGTAAAATATTTATCTATTAACGACAGTGTTGTGTGTGATTTATAGGCGATGAGTTAGATCATAAAAGCCAGAGTTACGAGTGCTGCATTATTCATCTGCATCACAACACAATAGCGTAACCGGCTGCCTATATACGGAGTAATGCTTACACATACTAAGCAGACGTGGTCAACAACCATAGCTGGCTTGTAATTAGTAACAATAAATCACATATTATTAGGGCCCCGTAGCAATAAACCATAATAATTATTACCAATAAGTCATTTTGTTTTCGACCATCCCTCTGTCGCATGACTCACGAAATGGCTTCTACATATTTCGGGGATTATTACCCAAAAATTATTTGGGTAATTCCCAAAATATGTGAGCCACCTTGTACTCCTTAAAGGTAGAAATCGCATTCATGACGAATAGTTACGGTTTCAAAAATAAAATAATTTCTGACTCTTGCATTTTATTTTACCAATAAGAGCCACCCAAGTCGTTTACACGTTTGCAGTTAACTGAAAATACTGTTAAGTGTTACAACGTAAGCGATTTGCGAAAGATAAAGTAAGAGGATATTGTAATGTTATTTTGCATAAAACGTTCTGTTTTGGCAACAGACAATAAAACGGTGTGTTCTTTAAAAGCTACGGATACCATTTGTTACTGTCTTCCACCCGGCCATTACAAAGTGTTACGTATTTATAACTTACAAAAAAGGCCGGTCGAGCCTGGTCTTACGCTACTTGTATAAGCCGTGTTCAAATAAATAATGATAGGTCATGTCGTTATACGGGTTAAGTCATAAATTATGTGGGGGACGATCGCGGGCGTCAATCGAACAAGCAAACGTCTCAGACGGAGGGGAGCTCCGGGAACCGTCCCTGCAGCTTTGCATCGTCCAATGTTATTTCCAAAGTTCTCAAAGTTAAGCATTTTTTTCATGTCTCAGGGCAAATGTGAATAAAAACGAGGGTAGGGTATCGTTTTTACAAGTATATGTGTGCAGTTGTTTTAAGTCCTGCTAGTTATACGAATGTCTAAATAAAGATAAAGTGTTTGCCTATCATTTGCAAGAAAAAATAAAGGTTTTGGCTCATTAAGTTATCACTTAGTCATTAGTGAACCTCATTAACTTCGTACTAGAATGTAACTTACACTGTAAGAAAGGGTTAATCCTTTCTTTATCAAAATTTTGAGAATCGTTGCCAGGTAGACCGGGAAGCAGGACAACATAATGTTTATATATCTTTCTCTTTCTCACTAATGCATTGCACGCCTCTCGTCCGCGTATCAACGACCTGTTTGTTGTGGTGTTTAGCTTTTGCTTGCTGAGGCCGCACCACGCCGTAGTAACAGCGCTCAGCACAATACTTATTTTCATTTCATGGTCATTTCGTAACATTTCAATAACCCTGCCCCAGTGCTCGTTGACTGACGTTTGTAAATAAACTTCGATACTGTGCAACTGCATAACAATAGTCGTGATTGTACCATTTTTGTATTGATAACGGTACAACCGGGCTCGATTTGGCATAGAATGAATTTACAATAATCTATTCATGTGTTCTGTCACACGGGAATTCTCAATTAGTGTAGATTATGTTGTTTGTACCTATGTGGCAAAAGCTTTTAGTGGAGTTGTTACCGAGTACTCATAAAGAGTCGGTATTATGTTAATCTTCTTTAAAGTTAACCAAGAAACTCTTCATAGTGTACGTAGGTTAACGTCTCTTAGTAACTTCTTTACTAACATAGCGTTAACCCACATGTGTCTGCTTTAGCATTTTGATTTGTGTTATTTTCATTTATTTACTATCCAAATTCACTACTTTCCCTTCAACTTATTACGCAGCATAGAGAAGGTACGAAGAACACATGTAGCAATGAGATCATGGCCCTAACGGTTTCTATGGCGAGTCTCATTGGTTGCCGGTAAAACACATGAGAATCGATTGTTTAGAAAAGCAATAATATTATGATTATGAACAGTACTCGAACTGGATACCCGTGATTGCATCCAAAGAAAACATAGCAATGCTATGACCCTAATGTGTTGTGTGGAAATTGGCCGTTAGTCGAACTATTTTTCACGCAACTGTTTGTGGAGATAGAGAAAGACGTAGGGGAAAGGTCGACGAAAGTTTTTACTTGAATACGTATTATTGCTTTTTGAATTTTTTATGGAAGTTAGCTACTCTTTAATACCCACTCTTTAAGTTATTATCTGGCATGTTACTATACTAAACAAAGCAGTTCTCGTTTTGTCTCGAGCATTACTTATTTAGTAATAGGTACCATTACTCTCGGGTCGGCACACAAATAGTTACGTAAGAAAATCAACCAGTAATTTCAAGCAATTTCACGTACAAAACAACACTTTTAAACCGGAGCAACTAGACTCTATTCGTTATAATAAAACCCATTCATTTTTTATGATGTTGAAAATACTCGTGGAAGTTGTAGAATTATCTCTGACACTGACACTAACTAATCGTAAGATAACCCCAGGCGATGTAGTAAATAAATGATATCGAATACTAAGGAAGCTCTCAGAACTGAACAGTTGAACATATAAAACGTTACGTAGAAAGTACGTTTAACAGGTTTTTTATGGAAATCATGTGTTAAAATCCGGTCTTATGTAATAACAATCAACGAATACTAAAATCACACGGTGTGATCATAAAAAAGTTTTTGCTATTAGAAGAATATAAATTTTTGTGCTTAAAACTAAAAGGAAAAATATTCAAATGGCATATTCCAACCGCGTATGTTCAATAGCCATTAAAATGTATATCATCAATCGTAGAATCACGCGCAAAAAGGACAATAATGTGAATAGTGATGATCTCAGCGCACTGTAATCATTATGCCAGACTTGACCTCTAAACTTGTCTCCACGTGGGTAATTCCTTTAGATAATAAGGAAAACATCTTGTTTTCGATCAGAATTTTATTACGTAAAACATATAATATTACGAAGTGCAAACAAGGTATGATCATAACTAATTTAAAGACAATAATAAAAACAATACGGACAGGTTCGCTAGTGTTCGGAACGATTCAACGTTAAAGCAACAGTTTGAAGGCTCAAGGGAAGCATCTGTCGTGCACATGGCTCAGTAGCAAGCCGTTATAAGAGCATACTTGATGGGAAGACATTCGATATCTACCTACTAAAATGGAATGAACATCCACGTCACCCAGTCATCTGTATTTTTAAAAATTAGGCTCTGAAAACACGGTCAAGGACCTGAAAAAAGCCGACACGGCTATATGTCATTGTAAAATTCAAGCATCTAGTCAACAAAGTAGGTTGTGACAACATTTCAAAATTACTTTGTTTTATGTTACACTCAAGATAAGGTTTGAGCAAATTATACCGGAACGTGGAATCTACGTTTCGGTATAATACCAGATATCTACATTTTATTTTATTGTAGATTCCGAAATTGTATTGACAGAGCTAATATATTATCATGTTCTAATTATCACAAACATGTGATTTCTAAACGTAACAACGGCGCCATATCTAGCTGAAATAATAAAAGTTACGAACTTGATTTTAAATAAAGTCGGTATGCGATATATTTTGATATCAGAAGCTATAAGTCGAACGGTTACCAACCGCGAGCACAAGTAGGTAGGTACCTACGTAATACAAGAGCAAATTTCACAGACGACGGCCGTAACAAGCAAATATACTGTGTGGGCTGGGCGCATTGTTTGCCTCTCCTGTAAGCCTATATACATAGATACGTATGTCGCATTAGGTGCCGCAGCACTGGATTTTAAGGGCGCCGGCATGACCTCCGACCTCCATTCTCAGCTATTGTCATGCTAATGCTAACTACAGTTATTAATCAACTGTGACGAGAATCAGATAAAAACGATGAGACGAAATCGATAACAATGTAGAAAGCAACTGTGTATTGTCATTATTGTTAAATGAATGGAACATGTTATCATATTTTACATTACTGTCGGACTGATAACAACACTACTGTCATTAAGGTAAGCACCGAATGGGCACTCATACAGTTGACTCATGGTCACCGGCCATTTGTTGACAACATTATCTCAAGTTTTTGTCGACTCAAAGGACCACCAAGTTGCGTTAAATGTTCTCTACGCAGAAAGATGTTTACATTATGCTGAATGTTTAAGCACAAAGATGTTTATAGTTTACTGTAACTTGAGCTTAAGCCCTAGCTAATCCACTTTCGAGTAGATGTGCTTGTTACGGCACTTCCTGACTAGATACGGTTCAATCCTGTCTTGTAGAGCTTCCTTCCGCGCTTGCTATTGAACTATACACAGGATAACGGATAAACCACTTAGGGAAGTGCCTGATGTTGTACAACACTTGGCTATGAGAAGTTTACACAAACCAGTTTTGATAATAACGAACCATACATTATTTTTTACAAGCCAAGGATGATTGAAGATCTCGTATAAGTCACACTACGAGTAGGTACGTATTTTTTGGAAGATTGTAGCAGTCCTCCTGTCAAGGTCAGCAGCCGTTGGAGATGACGCAACCCATGTTGAACGGGTTTTGTATTAACGTGCGTAATTCATTGATAAAATCCCTGTCGAGGTGAAATTATGGAAGCCTTCATACTTATTAATATAAATCATAAGTGTGGACGTACAAAACTTATAAACGATCCGTAAACATCTATGTAAAGACCTCAATCCGTAGATTATTTCAAGCCGATTACTGTGTATTTTTGGTACCTATGTCAAATGTATTCACGACGATTAATCACGGTTCATTATTACGGTTATTACAACACTTTTATGTTGTTAATCGTATTGATTTTGTTGTAAAATGGTCTATGTAAGTATTAGTATTTGAGATGTATAATATTTTATAGTATTCAGAACAAGTTTCGATTATCTCTAAATGGTCGAAAGAGATTGCGCAGTATTACAACACCATGTTAGCTAGAAATACTCAATAAATAATATAGTAGTCATGACAATGTAGTAGCAATTAAGAACAAATAGGGTACAAATACGGTTTGTAAATTGACAGTCCAATTCGGTTATTATTTCTTAAGACTGCGTTACGTATAAAGAACCTTATTATTTGAAAGCTTACTGTGCCTAAGCTTTGTGCAACGGCTTTTCAATTGTTGTTTTTATTGAAACGATTCAGTCACGAATTCACGTAAGCAAATGCAAATAAAGTAAATCAAATAATGATCTAAGTTGCAAATTGTGTTGTTAAAAATAACTACTGTTTGCAATGGTTCGTATAAATTAATTGAAATAACGACATCAAATGCGTGATAAGAAGCTATTGGCACCAAATGTTACGTGTCGAGAACACATTGCATTTCAAAAGGATGTAGGGTTTACATGACTTTCTGAAAAAAACAAAACACGATTTCTTTCCTGTTCCTGTGGCTCGTAGTCTGCGATTACCTAAGCGAGCAGGTACGTCTTGAACCATTGCGGACGATATTAATTAAATAGCCAACAATTAAAATTTCTTATAACGAGTTCCTTCCTGTTACCGATATGTTTTAGCAGATTTATATGTCCGTTATCATTTGTTGACAGGTATTACTGCGAATTTCATACTTTCGATCATAGTCTGCATTAATAAATTAATCTCTCTGTATTCAATTTCTTTATTTTTATAGTGTTGTTTGAAATATATTTTAGTGTTTTATCGACATCGACGTCTAAAACCGTGGCTGAAAATACAGGCACCAGCAAGTTCATGTTATTTTACGTACATTTTACGAGTTCGTTGTCTTTGTTCTATAAACACTATTTTCAGTTGCGATGCGCCCAAACTGTATAAAACATTAAAAGATTATGGTAACATCGGTGCTCGTAAACACACATAATATGCAACTACTAGCGAATGATGATCATCTTTATATGGCAAATAACATTTCCTTACCTATAAATAGACTGTCTTGATATGAGAAGAAAGTCTAAGTAATAAAATAACAATTTGTTTATTAAAATGAAGGTTATTGACTAGGCCATTTAGCTTATTGAACAAATAAATAATGTAGGGGCACTATCAAGCGATCCCTGGCCAGTCTCCATACGAATTAACCTCAATTGACAGTGTCGAGGAGGCGCTTCGCTGATTGAAGACAGCGAACTGTAACCACTAGTGAGTGCCGCTTTCTGTATTCGATATTTGAATAAATAATGCTACATTTGCAACTCAAAGCAGATCCGTCCTTCAAGTATAGAAATAAATAAGACGATGTATTGGTTTCGTATTTGGCAAACCTTTTCTTTTAGTCACGTATAAAGTACATATATTATGATGGTATGATAATAAACTACGGCGGATTGTATCGATATTTAGACTGCGTTATCAATTGTAATCAACAAAACTATTTTCTTAAACATAACACGCCTTGTTTCAATGAAAGGTTACGCAGAGGTGTACCCAATTACCTATATTTAGCCTGTTATTTAAGTCCAGTAATTGCAGGCGAGACTATTGCAATCACCCGGGCATAAAACCAGGGGTCGGGCTGCTACTAAGAAATTCCCAATAGAAAAACTCAATAACACTTTGCCCTATATGGGAATTGAACCCAGGACCTCATGCTCAGCAGTAGCACTTGCGACCACTAAATCAACGAGTCAGTCAAAAAAAAGTATTTTCAGTATTCCAATTTTACGAAACATGAAAAATCAGAGTATACAAAGTGGTTATTTAGTTTGTGTAAGGTTTCAAAAATGGGTGGGAAGACTAACACTTCTTACAATTTGCCCAAAGGAGTCTGTACCAGACCCAAATATGGTATCTATGTAAATGAAAAAGGTAAACATAATCTAGTTTTAAACGTTTAGAACATTACTAGTAGGTAATAAGAAAGATTCTTTTGAAAATACCGTGCGTCTTAGAAGTAGAGCATAGTACTGTTATCAGTACAATATAATATTTTGATATGTTAACTGGAACAAAGTAAATGAGGTAGGCATGTTTGCATAGATTAGTTTAGATTACATAGGGATGCTGCAAGCGATAGCCGCAAAGTTGCGTAAATAGGACGAGAAGCGTTGTCCTGCGGTGACATATGTGCGTCAGGGCCGCAGGCACACCGCAGCCGGCGTGCAATATACCACATTGATTTATTATACCCATAAAAAGTCTAAGAACAAACAATAATATAAGTTTAAAACTTTAAAAGCCTTCCATATATGTAGTGAACAAAGACACTCGCTCGCGCACTGCCAATAAAATAATAATTTATAGTATTTAATGTGTTTTGTACTTAAACATTTGTAGTAGGTGCGAGTATGACACAAGCATGATAAAGTTTTATCTATGTTAGATTACATTAAGAATCATTGCTCAATATTTTGACTGAGTTAAATTTGAAGTAACAATGTCTTATCATAGCGAGTAGGAATAGGAATCATTACTTTTCCAAGCAGGAATACCTATGGTCGGTAATTTGCCGGCAACAAAGCAGCTGTTATTAATCGCAGCAATAAAAGACGAGAATCATAATCAACAAAAAGATAAAAACTTTATGTTTATTTTAATTTCACGAGTGCAGTCAACGGCACTACAAAACTGCATGTTATAGCATCCCCGTAAAACACATCAAACGAGATGGATATCAAACGTTTGACCCCAAATAGAACCAGATCGTCTATAAACAGATTTCGGTTCACGTTTGATGTTACCTTTTATCGTTAGTCTCGAGACATACACAACTCTTTCCAATTGACAAGTTTCATGGGCAATCATTACATGGTTAGTAACGTTTTCTAGAGAAACATTACAACCCAAGTTGTTGTAGCAATTATTATACTTATGGCTACATAAGCTTGTTTAATGTTGCAGCAGTTAAAATTAGGAGCCAACCAACTCAATTCGTACACGACCAATATAGTAAAACGTCTGTTGTTACTTTGTGAGTAGGACCCAAGGACAAGTAAATAGTAGACATAAACAAAATCATCAAAGGGATATTGTTTGCGCGAAGCAGGATCTTTCAATAGGGGCTTTCTTACAGACCAAGTGTAAAAAAGGGACGCAGTTACCTGCTCCATAGAGGAGTCAGTTGGTAGAGCAGACTAAAAGTTGAAACTACCAAAATCGTCTATAAATCTTGTAGTTTTAATAACACAGGCTATTTCATAATTATCTTTGTAATTATAGTAGAAACCTAACGTATACGTATACGTATTAACGTCTTATACACAAGTGAAGACTCATTAGAAACCGCTAATGATTTTTATTACATGAAAGACGTAATGTTAATAATGATCATTAGAATATGATGCATCATTAGAACCATCACATATGGGCAACTGATATAAATGTTAAACCCGGATGTCTTGGACACAAAACAACAAACGATAATCAAACGTGTTTCGCTCATATGGAGTTCAAAAGATGACTGAAAGTACAATGCTCTAGTGTAGTTAAGTACCAAAACTCGTAGAAAACGCACTGAAACTATTAAACATGCAGCACTATTCACTCATAACATAAGAGTTCACCACAAAAAGCAACAGTTTGTTTATAAGGTCCGTAGTAAAAGTAACGTGCATAAAGGCGTGGAGCCAACACGCGCGCGACCGCACTCTAACGAGGCTCCGTCTATACTGGCTTGACTGATGCTACCGTGTTTGTGACCGACTGCATTGAATTTAACTGAGTCACGGAACCCAAGGAACCCGGATCACTGATCAAACCAGTAACACACGGTCTATTGATTACAGACAGGATGGGGACGAGGGATATTTAGGGTGTGGAGAAATAACCACGATGGTGTCAATTGTGTTGATAAAATCAATAGGGGATGAAACGTCAATTGTGTTGATAAAATCAATAGGGGATACAAATATTTGAAAAAGTACAAGCCAATTATTTTTTACCAAAACTATTTTTTTTCAAATTAGACTTGATTTTTAATCAAATGGAATTAAGATAACAATATTATAAAAGATAGAGTACCAAAGAAGGCGGGTCGCACACATTATCTTATAGTACGCGAGGCACTTGTTGCGCAAGTGCGGCAGGCACTTGGAGGAGGATTTATGGGCCACAGCTCGAGTTACACTTGATAACGTCTCTGCGCACGCGGCGACTGCGACACAAACATGTTTAAATTTAGTAAGAGCAAACAGATGACAATAGCGGACTCTAATCTGGATGACACAAAATCCGTTAACTTAATAAAAGGTCCAAGAATCGACAAGAACGGAGAAGAACAAGGTGCCGGAAGTTTAACAAAGAATGTGTACAATATTGTTAACAACTCAGAGCAACAACAAGTTTTGAAGACTAAAAAGAGTGTAGAACTCGAAGGAAGACAAATAAATAAGATTTTCAACCATACATACAAATTGTATTTTTGTAATAATAGTTTTTAAATCTTGAAGCAGGAAAAGAATATAATAAGTTTAGACCTTATGGAAAGAAATCGTAACGTAGGCAAGACTTAGAGAAGTATCCTTAGTACGAGATCTGTGAAAATTATGCTAAAATATAATATTATAATGCTAAAATATATTATAGTTTCTTCATTTTGTATAATCGCAACAGCAGTACATGAAATATTTACTAGTTTTAAGTGTTCCCACTCATTGCGAACAATTAGCTTTGAAGTGAACAATTCCGCTGTATATGGCAAGCTATATTCAACAAGGATAACGATGTTCTTTGACTAAAATGGCTACGTGCCAACAAATACTACTGTTTGTCACACCGAACAACAGTTAATAATATTCATTATCAAATTGTTTGTTAACTCTTTTGGAAATCGTTTTACCAACAGGCGACAAAATTTGGGCAAAGTCAATACAGAACGGAAATGTTAAACAAAAATTATTAGCGTGTTTATGTGAAGGTGGACATGACATGGTATATACAGGGACACGTCATTCGGCAAATAGGACTAGTACTAACGACGCTTTGACATTTTGAAACACATAAAATCTATAAGATTATTGACCGGTTTTCTTATAACATAATATAATTATACCAGATTATATGGGTTGTATGTCAATATAAGCCATGTGAATAAAAAGATTATTATAAATCGTTAAACTACAAAAGAAATCAAAATGTGCTGTTTAGTAAATTCGAAAATGCTTTTAACATCACAAGAACTGTGAATTGTGATACTTAAAGGCAAGACAGGGCAAGTAGAACCGATTTATCAAATTAAATCGCCATTGAATACAATTGGGACCTCGAGTGTAACCGTCCACATGGTCGCGCTTTTGACTCTAATGTAAAACGATCAAGAAAAAGATCTCATTGCTCAACTTTATAGTGTAGTAATTAATGTCAATAGCGAAGGCATTAATGTCGCTGGGACGCTGAAATAGGCACTAAAGGAAATAGCGTTCTCAATGACACACGACACTTTCATGACGTTAAAATGTTTTTTTGATTTGAAGACAATTCAAAGTCAATGATATGGCATTGAGACGCCACATCATCCACTGTGGCCAAGTCTCGTACAACACAATTGGTACAAAACTAAACAATGGCGGCACAAGAACATTGGTGGACGTCTTTCGTATTGAATTATGCATGTCAGCGATGTTTTAGCGACCAGTAAATTAGAAACAAAAAAATCTACTCCAGTCATTGAAGAGTCCACTTTTTCTTTGTCCAGACGAATTAACTGGACACATGTGGGAACATTAATGGGTCCGATAACCGTTACATGTTTGATATTCAGCCGAAGAAAATTCATTTATTCGTCCTCCTTTCGCTTGTGTTGATACCTTAAAGATTTCTTTGAATAATCAATCAGTCAATCACAAAATTCAAATTAGATGCATGTTCTTACTTCTTCCCAATTAAAGGCCTTTTCAACCGTCTTCAAAAAAGGAGGAGGGTCTCAATTCGGATGTTTATATATTTTTTAATGTATGTTCGGTTCATTATTACCTATTTAGAGGTTTTTGAAGGATTTTCTTACAGATGAGAGTACAGCTGAGTTTTTAAGTTAATTTTATTAATACGCAATTTGTCCTACTTAACCTATGTGGATGTTCTAATAACTTACTGTCACTGTTATATAGATAACAGGTAGTGTATTCGAGTTTGTGTGGATAGATACCACAAACTAAAAAGAGATAGGTAAATTAAAACTTTTCCAAAAAAATAACCTTAATTTCTTTGATACATTATTTTCGATGTTTGCCACCGACATCTTAAATTAAGGTATTTAAAAAAAAAAGTTTTTATGTGAAAATCAACCATTTTATAACAGGATGCATTTTAAATTTCAATTTACGTAGGTCTCGCATTGCATGTGCAAAGCCAACAATTTAATTTATGCTGTAAGCAATAAACTCATCAATAAAAATTAAAACATAATTGATTGTAACTGGATAATATCTATACTAATATTATAAAGAGGTAAAATTTGTAAGTTTGTATGTAGGGGGTAATCTTCGGAACTAATGATCCAATTTCAAAATTTTTTTCACTGATAGAAAGCTACATTATCCCTGAGTGCTATAGGCTATAAATTATATTTATATCATACATATTAGCCGAGCTATCGCAATGTTCGTCTAGCAAGTCGGAAAGAAATACCTCCGAAAACAGAATTATTTGCATGCGCTGCCTAAACAGTTGTTTCAAATTTAAAGCAATGTATGGCAACCCGGTTCGCCTTAATTATTTCTACAAAAAAGTCCGCGACACCATATTCCTATCTTTTGTATTTTAACTTTTATACTTCGTTTTATGTTTTAAAAAAGTATTTTTTCGACTTACTTCTAATGTTAAGACAAGAAATTTTCCGCGGACGAAGTCGCGGGCAGAAGCTAGTTAACAATAAAATCGTTAAAAATTACCAAGGTAATTTAGTAATAACAGAAGTAGTACATAATAATTAAGAAATTAAATCACTTGTAATGCCCTCGAATTTGGTAACTCTAGTCAATAAAAATAATAGAGAGTGCAATAAGCTAATTGATATGTCAATTACATTCCTATCATCGTCAAGATTATTATGACAGCTTTATAGATAAAGCTTACTGATAAACATGTCATACTAATTAGTGCTCTTCTTAATATTCGAGTATATGTAGATACGGAATTTAAAGCACAATTAGTGAATAACGTGAGTGACAACTCTGACAACCGAATAAAAGGACTTATGCTGTTCAGTTCGGTGAATTGGGATATGGTGCAATAATATCGGGCTAGATTAATTATCAATTAGATTATCTAACGATGGATTTTACGTCATAAATGATATCGAGTAGTGAAATTGAGTATGTTGAACAAAAATTTTAATACCAGTAGGTAAGCTTAGCTTGCTAGCTTTTCTCTTAGCTATATTATGATGGATAATATTAATACAAGAAGGAATTATAATATAAATGTCTTTTGTCTGGTCTACACCGGCAGCAGCACCGAGTTCAAAGTTGTCACTTGCCATATTCGCTCGCATTTATAGGCCGTTTGTCATGTGGCTGTCAAGATGTAAGAGAGAAGCGATACGTTTCAAGAGTGCATAACTTGATAAGTTCGTACTTACTTAAGTTTACATCTTGAGATCTGGTACTTATCTACTCAAATACTTGAAATATAAATGTTTCAATATCAGCTAAGGTTAACTCTTAATAGACATGTTACTATTCGTCTTTGACTTGGACATCGTATGTTACAGTAGATAGCGGCGGTGGCAGTTAGCATTTGGCATACATTCTTAACGCCCGATATGGGAGGAAACGAGCAAACGGGCGACTCACGGCCGCACGGACCTCTGATATTATTTACTGACCCCTAACTTGTGACATTCCATCTCAACTTTCTTGAAATGGAGCTTAAAGGGCTGCAAGAGGTTATCGGCAAAGATATCCAAAGTTACTCGATATCAAGAATACCCATAAAATGTGATAGTTGGGACAAAAACTGGAAGTTTCGAAACGACCGGTAATACGACCATGGAGTGAAAGTACGAATCTGTACTTAGGGAGATCTGTACTCAACCGCAGTGTTATGAAATATGATGACCACAAAATTGGATCGATATGAATTACACTGTGACTAAACAAAAACTAGCAGGGCAGCTAAGCATCAGTGAGCATATCATCACTGAGATAGCTTTACAAGGTGGCGACTAGTCATTATTTTGTCTACGGAGATAATATCATGTTTCACTGTTGTAGGTGTGGTAGCAAACGCAATGTGACAGCCTGTTTTAAGGTGGCATATAAAGAATAGTTACAAAACAATCTCATGTTACATTACCCTATTGATTAAAGCATCCATGCGTGGGTAGGATCGAATCTAATGTTTCTCTGTGTAAAGAGGTTGTCCTATTCTCTTAAAAATATAAGAGTAAAACGCGACTATAATCATTATGATGATTAAAATTATAAGTTTACCGTAATAACTGCATTTTAATTACAATTGCAAGAACACACACGACGAGATCTACTTTTAAATTTTATAATTTTTAAATATCTTTGGTATTTTTACATTTACACGATTTATACATCTATAAACACATTAATGAAGCATTAATTCGTTGTAAGAAAATTAGTACTTACGTTAGTTGTAAGTTGTGTCGTCAGCGTGTGAACTTTTTCTTTAGCGTCAGCAAGTTCCCTCCTCAATTTCCGGACCTAAAAGAAAATTGACAGGTTTAATTTTGCACAAAAGTGGGCCATAATAAGCTTGCTTTCATTTAATAAGTATTCCATCACTTTCTAGAAACTAGATGAATTTACAAAGTAAAAGCTAGACTGTTTAAGAATATGTCAAAATTTAGATAAGAGATATAATATTCGTAGAAAATGTAAATGGGCACTTTAAAAAATGGATATGTATTTTTATTTCGAATAGATTAAGCAAGAAAAATGATATGATTGAACTTTACATTAGGTACCTCGTGTGCCTGTCTTTCTTCTGCGCCCGCACCAGCAGCCAATGATGACGCCGTCGATACCAACGACGCTGTTGAACCGTGTACTATGGACAACAACATCAATATTAGAATCTGATTATGATAGATATTTACGGTACACAAGGTGATATGTAATATGTCTTTTGAGTGCACACTTTGGTCGCATCAGTCAAAAACGTAAAAAATTGCGGGCTAACGCTCGTGGTTTCCGTAGGGTTCAATACTTTGGCCAGTGTTAACTCAGTTCTAGGTACACCAGATCAATCAACGCCCCAGTACACATGAACATGCAGATGTAAAGCACCATTTCGAATCTTTTAGATGGCTAATTTAATAACAGCGTCAGCGATGTTTATTGCCAGAATTCCAGCTAAAATCAACTAAGTTTAGTATCTAATATATGCAGGTGTCTAAAGAAGTCTTATGTCAATGTTCCACTCATCGTATCAGCGAGAAAATATTCCCAAACATTACCGTAAATAAATGTTTTATGTTCGAATTCTGTCTCCGATGCAAGCCACATGTTTGCGGTTGCGACATTATGCCGTGCCGGGGACATCTGCTTCGTATAAATGATACCAATGACCGGACGATACCGAAGTACCCGTTATATAGAACACGCTAATTAAAGTATTGGGGAAAGATACGCATTGCGTAAACCTTTTTTCTTAAATTCTTCTTCAGATTTCGCTTTTTATGTTTCGTTTATTACATTGTTGCATTTTGAAATTGAAAAGAATATGTCAGATTGATACAATGAATTAAAGGCGATTAACAAAACGTGTTTACAAGGCAGATGTGAGCGAAAACGCCAGGAGGCGACGCCCTAAAGAAACATAAATAGTGATCAAATTGGTGGTGTTCTTGCAAACGGTCAGGTACCTTTGTAGTACTCGCAACCCGACCGCAACTAGACCGAACGTAAACGAAGAAAAAGGAGCATGTAAAGAGCGTAGTAGTAATGTGAAGAAGGCCTGATAAACTATGCTCCCTAAAACGTAGTTCAAAATACGATTTTGAAAATTCCTAGACTGACTGACTGAGACTGAGTTCAAGGGCTCCCAATATGTCAAATTGTTTGATGGATCAGTTTCCATATATGTACTTATTCTAAAGTAGGTAAACCATCGCTTTCGTATAAACGTCATGAAAAATCTAAGAGTCTATCTAGAGCTTTTATAAATAAATCTTGACTTACCTTCATCGTTTTTCTTAGGATAGTGGTGCGAGTGTCGAGGCGTGTGCATAACATTGCCGGGTTGGTGCGTTGGGCTCAGCGCCGATCTCGGAGAAGGCGATGGGGGCTCCGATACACCGTAGTTCAGACCTGCGTCATACAAATGGCTAAGTTCACCTATCGAAAGTTAAAAGTTAACAATCAAAATATGTAAATTATTAAACCTGGATAGTCAAGCTGAGTTTCCCCCATATAAATCTAATTTAAATATTGTCACGCCCAATTACCTATACATTATGAGAACAGACAAATCAGAATGGCTTAAAAATCAAGTGTGTTTATAGTAGACCAGGTATGATATCATTAGTACAAAAGTAGATGCTGCAAACAATCTTCTTGTTTTACCTGTTATTATTATGCCTATTCTATCAATCCTGGAAAGCTATAGAGTACTTTATTCGTAGATAAGACAATACAACAAATACACGTATCCACTATTTGTGCTATTTGCACTGATTATGATTAATTATGCAAGAATGTAACACTATGGTCTATGAGCAAGATACGCATTGGCATCGCACAAAGCCACGTGCAGTAGTGAATATGTAACGACATTCTTAGACCCATCAATATGAAAAACAGACTGGCAGCTGACATAAATGTTCGTGTGATGAATGATGCAACTGTGTTAGAAGTAGTAAAATCGATGGGAGCAAAACAATCAATAAAAACATTAGTCATGGACATTGATTGTAAAACATACATCACTTTATGCCCCATAAAATGTTTTTGTTCAAGAATCATAAAACACATAGGACATAACCATTAACCTACCTTGCCCAGATGCTCCGTACTGCACTGGCAAACAATAATAAGGCTCGTAATCACTCTCCGAAGATCTTTGCAGCATCGACGGGTATAACTTCTCAGATTTTGTAGACCTGCAAGAACGTTCGTTGTTTAATTTTTGTAGGGGTGTAAATCCCCTCACAATCTACGATGAAGCACATTTTGTGTTTGACATTGCTTGGTAATTTTGGTGCTCTCAAGCTAGGAATGAATGGAGGTACATAGTGGCAACAGACAATAATGTCCCAAGGCAAAGTTTGAAACGTGAATGGACTAATGGTAGTAAAATATCATGTTGGGTGTATGTATCATAGGATAGACAGTCCAGCTACTTATCGTGAGAAATGTAATAATACAATCATCATTTATCTGTTGGGGTGTGAAGACCATGCCAAGGTCTTCAGGAAATATTGGTATTTACAGCGATAGCCAAGGAGTATTGTAATACGGTCTCGATGTCTAATCGCATCTCAGTCATTCCAAGCTTGCTACGCAGCACCTCAATACATCGTGAAAGCCCTTGGCGTGTAGCGCACAATACAACATGACACAGTACATTTTAGCAGTAGACAAAAGCCCGTTGATTATAAATTACTTCCAAGTTGAGATTTTGTAAGACACTGATAATAAAATAGACTACGCATTTAATTTTTTTTTCTCATTTTATTTTGTGTGAAGATTTATTGGTTGACGACCATTTGAAAAGTATTTAATAACAAAGGTGCACATTGATATGAAGTACCTATGTCTGTTTTTATATTGTTATGACCTATGTGCACTTCTTCAAGTCAAATGACTGGTTTACACCTTTAAATGAGAATATTAAAATTAAGAAATTATATTGATATGAGCATTTACAATGGCGTAAATGAAGTTTAAATTATAATTAGAGAAGCCGTGCCTTATTCAAATCATGCATAACTGTTTATTGTTTAAATGAAGCGTGCCACCTTGAAGCCAAAACATGAACAAACTTTCAACCGAGTGGCATACCTTGGAAACGTCCTATCTCTGAGGTAGCTAAAAATTTAACCAAGAAAGAAGTCAAGACATTGTAATAATAATCACCCACCGTACAAATATAAATACATGATATAAGAAAGTACAAAGCATTAATGAATAGTAGGGAAAAGTAGTACGTAAATACAGATAAGCATGATAAATGAGAAGGGAATAGTTAAGCTAGAATTTTAGCACGTCGTGTTAATTTAATCAACCCATTTTCAATTTAATGTTAGAAACATAAAGCCGATATTTGGATAGGGATGTAAAGTCGATTGGGACCTGTTTGTTATAGGTATGAACACTGTCCACCAATAGATATTGTTAACCTGTCATAAACAAATAAAAATATTGATATCGGTCCTTGATTGTTATTTAATCAGAATTAGAACATACCTACTTTTCAAGTAGAGATAGGTTTAGAAAACATATGTTTAATTATTTCTGTATTTGAAGGCCCACTTACACTACAACTCACTGAATTATTTTATCGCTAAACATATTTAAAACATAGGGTATGCTTTAAATATGCTTAGTCTAGTAATATTTCTCCACCATTTTCAACCATTTCACAGAAATATGACGATGATAATATAAATTCGTTTAACGCTAAGTGTATTTGGTAAATTGGGGTTTATAGAATTACATAAAATAATTATAATACGAAATCATCCAATGACTGCTCCCGCTCTGGGTGGAGCGGAAGGGAGTGTCAGACTCTTACTGACTAAAAGAACAAATATATTTAAAACTCGATACCCCAGAGTATAAAACCGTATTTTTAAATCTCTCTAAAAGTCAATAGATATTTGGGGGACCCACCTAATACTGTTGCTCCTGTTTAACCTGGAGCCCTGTGCGTCTCGGTGCATGATGAGCTTATTGTGTGTGAGTGAGCTGCGGTGGTGTGAGTTAGGGGAGGAGGTGTGGTTGTGCGCCTGCGCCGAGTGCAGCGACGTGAGCGACTCCATCGACTCGCCCTCGGACAGGCGACCACTCGCAGAGTATGTGTTGCTGAAAAGGGGAAGAGTGATGACGGCACGGAATGGCCAGCTGTACTTATCTCAATGAGATGTTCTATTTGTAAAACTCAAGTTAAAATAAAATCCAATCAAACAAAACACTGCCGTGTCCTACAACTGGCCATTGAAAATAGGGCTGAAAAAGCATGTGATCATGATAGAAGGTTTTTGCGTGTCATAGTATTTGATTTGAAATATAATTCATCGTTTCCTTTGTTAATTATAATATGGATTTAAAACAGAGCACAATATTGACGTTAATACGAAAATTTAACTACAGTTTTAATTCATCCAATTTGATTTGTGCCCATAATTACCACACATAAAAATATACAGAAAAATAATGACACACAAAGTAAGCATACAAGAATAATGAGGGAAAATGGTGATGATAATGACACAAACAGTAATATTTATACACTTCACTGTCACATTAACATAAAATAAATATATAGAACATTCTGGTTACGATTCATCACTCATGGTCCATACAAAAAAACACCCAACCACATACAAAATAAGAACTGAATTAGTATTTACAATAATTACCTGTGTCTTAGCCAAGGTGCATACGGGATCCCGTAGTCAGACTTGACTTCGGAATACGTTTGAGTATCAGAAAGACTGCCGTCACTTATCTTTATGCCACCTCTAGGTGCAACCCTGGAAGCCATTGCATGTATTAACTAATGCCAAACGTTTGGCGAGTAACAGACAATGTATAGGAGAAAATGCCGGTTTTATCTATTCATTAATAAACATACTTAAAACACTGAAGAACAGCACTCAAAGCGAGAATTACTTCAACAACTCAGAGAGCATGTCTCTTTAAACGAGATCAATATAACACTGAATCAATTTCCCACGATGTTAACAGATATTGATAAGGACTATTTGCTTACTTGTCAACATTCATGATTGCAACGACCGGATTATTTTATCACTGATTTTTTCTAGCTTTTATGAACCCTCGAACGACAAAATTGACTATTTAAAAAAGGAACGTTCAAAAATTGTTAGGTTTATCGTCCGAACATCGTGAAATTCTTCTTCGCAATGTGTATTTACTCAATTATAATGTTGATGGCCAGTACAGAGACGAATTAAGTCACAGTTCAATTAAAGAACACCTCATATTGTACCATAACAAGTTTCCTTTGAGTCTTGAGCCAGTCAAATGAAAGTTATCATCACATTCCCGGATTATAACTCAATCCTTGTTTGCCTTTCCAATTTCAATATTTTGATATGAACGGAATTATTGGAGCACATAGGTCAAATATTGATAAACTATCTACTAATAAAAATACAAGGAATTCGTTCGCATGTAAGTTAATCTATTGGACGATAACTCATTAAATGTCCTGAAATAGATAACGATGTGGAGTAATTAATAACTTTATTATCTGTTATAATGAAGTGCACTCAATCGCCATCTACCTAATATACTACTTGTATCAGGAATGTGTGGTAATAACATAAGGGTGTGGTACGGACCTACTTTCTCTATGGGACCAACATCGTAATCGCGAAAAAGATAATCAGCTGTCATAATATTTTAATTATAACTGGGTTCACCGTCCACTCATAATATTTAATCTGTCCAGTATTGTTTATGCTCCAGTTCTGCCCTGTATTCATAATTTCAAGATCATAGTCATCCTCTAGCTCCGTAAAGAGAGCGCAAGAGATCTATTCATCTCACTCTCACTTATACCTATCGGTTATCCCGATTATTAGTTAAACTGTTTAATTGCTGATGTCAACGAAGCAATTGTCTTGTACCGACCGTTCGTTTGTTTGGGCTGGAAGTCAGCTGTGAGCTAATTTATACGCAAAGCTAGATATTTCTGGATTCAGTATAAAGGCGTAAAAAATTATTAGCTTCTTATGGGTCTTTTTTAATCTGTGCAATAGTTCTCTACCTGCATCTGTATGTAAGCACATAACATGTTTTATAGTCTAATAAAATTATGAACTTCAAAACCCGATCTTTACGAATATTTACAATTCGTAGGCAGTATATTTTTTACAGACATCAAACAGTTAGTGTTTAGTACTGAATAAGCACAAACATAACGCCTAAACTCAAACATGACCATCATGCATCATATTGTAAAGCAAAACGGTTGTCAAACACTGCATTATTTTCCCTGAAGTGCGGACACAGAACAACATTCATATCAAACTTTATAAATAGGTACAATATTATTATAATTACCTGTGGTGATGGAAGAGGGCAGCAAACTCGTGTGTCCCAGGCTTGGGGAGGGACTGTGAGCCCAGCAGCCTCTCCCTGACCGAAGCCGAGAGCTGAGCCGCTGCTGTGCCACCCAAAGAAAATGATTTCGGACCGATTCCATTTTCTGCGTAGACGTGAAAGTGAAGAATGAATGATAAGCAAAGCATAGTTCAGTAGCATTGGATTTCCGAAGGTAGGCATGCATAAAGTCAAAAGTTTCAATTAAGCACAAGAAAGGCACTTTGAACGTCAAAACTAACAAGAAATAGAATTGATTCTAGTCGCTCCTGCCGAAAGGTAGTTTCGTATGGGGAAGAATAGGCAAGAATCTCCACGGTTACTCTTTTAAAATGTTCAAATATAAAATTATATGTGAAGACGATGCACCCAGAATAAAAATTCTACACCACAATAGGTGAAAAGAAAAACATGCATAAATGGCAGGTAAAATTAATTATGTCATAAATACAAGGTGCTCACATATTTACAAACATTCTAAAAGTTAATATTAATAAATCAATTAATGCGTGAGTTAAAGTTATTACAAAATGGTAAAACAGTGTGGTACAAACTATAAATTATTGTACATAATTTACTTAGCAACCAGTTTGATTTTGTTTAGCCATAACCAGCGTAAAACACTACTGACGAGAGGTAATGACGACAGTGACACTAATGGCTACATTCTTTATTTAAAAAACCGCCGTTAGCAGTAAACTCATACATAAAAAATAACAATGATTGCATCAATTTTCGATGATTTATTTAGTTAAGGAGTACCTACCGAAAATTGTTTTCGTAGGTACCTACGCGCTTAATACTAAATGCTACGTGCATGAGATGAAAGTAAATAATGTTGTATGACAAAAATAAAAAAATATCTTACTGTGGATTTGGAGATCTTGTGTACATGTTTGCGTACCACCCGATACTTTGACTTTTGTTCTTGGCACAGCAGAAACTTGAGCAGTCCTTCCACCTAAAACAAATAATTTAGATTATAATGCTTGAATACTTGAATAGAGTAAAACTCCGCTCCTAAACCACTCACTGACTAAAGAATGGCAAATTATTAACACAAACATTAAAGTAAAATTACATTTCGCGTAAAAAGTTGAATATCTATATCTTCCCGCTTCCCCAATTCTTGAATCGTTACTGTCATAATATCATGTTTTTTTTTCTAAATCGCTCATGGTATTCTATTCAGCCAGAACATATAAGTTTTCAACATGGAATTAGTATTTACTATTTTTAACTATTGTAAAATAAAAACTACAATATTTAATTTATTTTTTCTGAATCTATACTTAAAAATATAAGTTTATTTTACCATGCTGTGGTGGTCCATTAGACTGCGGTGCGGGGCCGGGCTGTTGGGGGACGCCATTCTGTCTTTTCACGTAGCCGAAACTTTGTGGGACCTTCGCTTTGCTCGAGGAACAAGTACTGCCGTTCCCTCCGCTGGACACGCTCGACGGGCGTGATCCACCGCTGGGAGACTGGAGCTGCTAAAATATTATTTTATTAGGTTATTACTTCAAAACTAAATTATATTTATAATACCCTAAAAGATAAAAATTCAAACTTATTGTCAAAACTCAACCCTGGCCCTGAGCTACCTGGGTGGGACTCAGGTTGTTATGAAAATAGTTGAAAAATATGGGTAGCTAACTGATTAGATAAAATGTTAATGATAATTAATGTCATACCTGTGATCCTCCACTTCTGGATGAATGCTGCCCAGACGAATTAGATGCAGCATACTGTAAATAAAATAAACACAAATACATTAGAATATTGAACATGGGTTTACCAGAATACCATAGATTAAGGTGATGGTGGTGATCAGTATGGTAAAGCTTGGCCTGAATTAAAAACAAACCTAAAGATGAACTTTCAGGTCAGTGGTTTTTTTTTCAGCAAAGAAAATTATCGTAAAATACGACTCAAGGATCATTATAAAAGGACGGGCACTGGGCAGCACCGTCTTTCTAAATACAGATTCGGCTATCAGCAATCCGTTTAACAATGCTTATTATTCCCTTTATGGCATGCACGCTGAGGAAATGTAAGCGTCAATGGGCTTCAGTTTAATCACGTATAGGTCAGCCATAGATATCAATTGGCTGTAATACATTTACAGACTATTTTGAATTGTTTGCAGCAATAACTTTCAGGGTTTATTTTAGAGTCCAGTTTATTATTATCGAAATGTTTTAGTACCTAAATGATTATTTTGATTACTATTTTGGTTTGTTGATTTGTACAGGTAATCCTAGCATATTTAGCCTAGAATGAAAATTATTTCTTGGTAGGAATGCGTGTAGGTACAGACGCCAGCACATCAAGCTATCCCTAACTGTCAAATTTTCTCAATTAAAAATGAACCTTATGTCTTTGCAATAAAGTTGAAATACTATCAAAGAAATTTGACAGATTGTGGTAACTTGATGTGCTGGCCTCTGTGCAAAGGCCAGCACATCAAGTTACCCTAACCTGTCAATTTTCTTTGATAGATTTTCAACTTTATTACAAAATGGTACGGTTCATGTTTGATTGAGAATATTTGACAGTTTGGGATACCTGGATGTGCTGGCGTCTGTACTATGGTGTTTCTTAACATGATTGGTCATTTTACCTGTGGATGTGGCGCGATGCCGAGTTGCTGAGCTGCAGTAAGCTTCTCTCGCTTGTGATGCTGCGGCGAGTGATGACCAGTGCGACGTTCTCCTTTCCGTCCATGTGACGGACTTGGCGGCGCTTGTGCTGGTTGGTTCTGGAATAAGTAAGAAAAACAAGTTTTAATGAGAATCAAAGTAACAAAAAAAGTGGGAATAGCATCTGTTATAAACTTATAAATCAAATTAATATAAAATGTACCTAAACATACGTAGCTTGTTTTTTTCCTGAATAACATGTCGCTAAATAGGCACGCACTAACTAGTTCTATGACTGCTTATGGCAGGTATCTTCTTCTTACAGATGTGTTTGCAGTGTGGATGGCTGTTCCTCATTCTGGACTAGGTAGGTAGATACCTAGTCCAAGACAGCAAACATTTGATGTAATTTCTACTTATGGTGCCCTAAAACTGCGCAGCGTTCAGCTTACTGGCTAGCATGCTTTTAAAATGTTATAATTTCATGTATACAAAACATTGTAAAACATTTTGAAAGAGTAACGGTGGAGTTTGCCCATTCTTTTCCACACGCAACTACCTTTTGGAAGGGGCAACTAGAATCAATTCATTTTTGACGTTCAAAAGTGCCTTTCTTGTGCCTATTTGAAATAAATTATTTGACTTTGACTTTGTCTAAAAACTACGTGCTAATGTAAAAGAATTTAAAGAATGTACAATATTTACCAATGGCGGAGCTCCGACTCCCGGTGAGTCAGTGTATTTCTTCCAAGTGGTGTCCTGTTGGCGAGGCGCAGGCGGCTGCCGCTCGGTCTGTTGCCCGCAGTCCGCCTTGCTGCGCGTACGCCCCACGACGCGGTACACGACGCCACTACCGCCTTCCATGCCTCTATTGCGACTGCCGCGTCTGAGGAATTCATGGGAGTTGCTGTTTATTATGTGTCAAATTGTACATAACTAATATAGGTACATCGTCTTGAGAAAAAATTGGGAAAACTGTGGTTCGAGATGAAAATTATGAGCGTCGGTTTCCAAAATAGGCATTGGAAGTGGTAAACGTTTTGCTTAGATATTGAGCAATTTGGGTACCTACATGACTAATTTTGTAAGTAGATAGGAAAAGTTTGATCTTTTTGCCATCAGGCAAAATATAGTGTGCGCCAGGTTGTGCTTTTTCAGGAGACAGCTCTCTTAAAAGTTTCAGGAAGGATATTTTTTTACGATTACAAAAAAATGGTGTATTTAAAATACACCACTTTTTTGTAGTCGTAAAACAGTATAAATGCAGCAAGTCCCTGCAAACTTCCCTGTTATATGGGACTTAAACACGGACTAGCGAAATGTGGGTTTACACTACCTCTGCCTAAACCCTAAAGGGAAACAAGGCGTGATGTTATATTACTACAACCTTCCACAAATGATACCTGCAACGTCAATAAATGATATCTCGGGTACCCATTCTACTTAATACATTGAAAGGGGTCCATTAGGTATATTCACATACGTACGAGTCCCTCTGCTTATAAATAGCATTAAAGGGTGCCACCGCATTTCCCCTACGTTGAGTCAGGGTTAAAAGCCTTAAAAGAACCTGCCTAGGAGTAATTCGTAGAATTACAAACCGCGTCGATATTTTTACACATAGTAGATAATACGATACAGTTTGCGCTGACAACATAATACGGCCACTTCATGAAACAGAGCTACTTAGCTACTTTTAAATCTCATAATAGGCTTAACTGATCAAGAAAAACATCCATTATTACTATTTAACTCGGCTTAACCTCCTTAAGTTACAGCGAGTTTGAGTTAACAGCGCTTACTAATAGTGTTATTTTTAATCAACCATTCACAGTTCGAGTTGTCTTATTTTTCTCCAACGCTAGTCGCCAGTCTTCGACTTCATTAGTCACTTGTTTTCTTTTCATCCGCTTTGCACGAAGTCCTTATTACAGTGCATTTCTGCCTCATCCTTACTTTGTTTACCTCCACCATGAAAAGCCTTTGACCCGTCCGCCATAATCCAACATAGGTCAGGATTATAGGTGGTTAATCTTTACCTAGCTCGAGCCTTATCCAGTCCCTACTTTCCACTTTATTTTGCATGATTTATTAGTGGCTATACGTATGTGTGATACTGTGCTGTGTACATACAAACAACAAGATCAAAGTAGATTGAACGCAGGGTGCCGTACAGGCCCGGCTGGCTTGAACAAAGGGATTGAATTGATGGCAACTGATAAAAGGGGAGCTCTATTCTCTTATGGAGACGAGCAACATGTCGCTGCGACCTACTTTTAAAGATGTGTGAGGCTCAGATACAAAGATATTACCCCTAAACGTTATAGCTCTCTCGGAGTCCTTAATTAAATTCATTATTACGAACGAAACTTAATTTATTTCTGAATCATGATTGAAACATTTTGCTGAATAACATCTTATTACATGTAACGAATTTCGTGTTACGTTTTAGGGTTACCAGCCATCATTTATAAACAAAATCAATTTAACTTGTTACATCACTGAACTTTGTTTACGATACTTATCGCACCTACCTACTTATAAACATTGTTTTACATAGTACGCAATGCGGCTGATATGTGATAATAAAGTAAAAACAAAAATTGAGTGCGTGTTAATTATAACAAGATGAGTGAGCTACCTAATACTGCGAAAGAACGGGTGTATTCAGTATGATCATTAATCACTCTTTATTGCACTCATTTAGGATCAATGGAGTCTTTATGCTGAAGAATAGAGTTCGTTTATTTTTAACTCGTGTAAGGAGGTCGATACCGTTGTAGGTACGTACCTACTTTGATAAGTGAAAGGGCAAATCGAGGAACAAGGCATAGGAAGCCGAGTGTTGTGTATAAAATAGTGTTGATATTTATTTCTCTAACTCGATGATAATAAACCCATAAACAATCGATTATTTGTATAAATCGATTTTTGTATAACAAAAATCACACTTGGTTGCAGGTATACAGGTTGAAATGGAATTCATGGGCAATATTTTAAGGGGTCATTGTACTCATCATTACAAATTTTACTATGGGAACACACCTGAAATAGTGAAAAAAAACAGCTTTTCCCTGCATTTTGACGAGTTATGCGAGCATAATGTATGGAACAGCTGATTATTTTTTCGCTATTTCAGATTTATTCCCATATTAAAATTTGTCATAATGATGATATAATGCCCCCTTAAATTAACACAGTTTCACCCTGTATATTTAAATAATTCCAACTAATTTGTAAAAAAATAATAATTGTTTTACGCTGTCAATTTTATGAACCTTTATAAAACCCAAAACTCAAAAACCCAAAACCCAAAAACCTAAAACCCAAAACCCAAAAACCCTAAACCCAAAAACCCAAAATTGTTTATTCAGCACAACTTCAATGATATAATATCATGTCCCCGTTGTTAAAAAGGGGACAAACATTCCCTACCCCCGCCAATAAAGATTACGAAAAGACGAAAAAAAGTTACGTCAACTTTTTTAACTTTCCAGTATTCCCCGTGTTCCACTTACAGTAAGTACCGCAATTACATGGAGTGAGAAATACAGCCCTCGGAAAAGAAGGAAATGGTGTCGAGAAAATTGTTCGTCCGTCTTGAAGGCAGGTTAAGCAAACTGTAATCTATTACAGTCAGAGCCAAGCCTTTGCGGTTACAAATGCCGCAGTGTCCTAGTTTATTGCTAACGAGATGCAGTAATCCATTTTGCATTCTATTTTTGGAAAAAAAAATTGTATCGGCTCACTTCAGCGCCGTACGCAATTTGCTATATTTAATTTTCATTCCAACAAACGGCGTTTGGCTTTTTGCGCTGGGTGGGAAATAAGGAATGCGATGCATTGACGATCAAGGACCTCTTGTTGTACATTTAAATTCTTGGACGCATGGAGGGTCCTGTTGCGGCGGAAACTATGCTATACAGCAGTCTATACAGAGTGTTAGGTTAAACGAGGGACGTACATACTTTCAGGCTGTATAGTACCCATGAAATTCAACAACTTTGTCAGTGGAACCAACTCTGAAATATGAATAAATATATCAGCTGTTCCATACATTTTGACGAATTATGCAAATATAAATGAACAGCTGATTTTTTTTCGTGATTTCAGGTATAGTTCCATAGTCAAAGTCATGCCATAGTAATTTTCATGAGTTTAGTAGGCCCTTAAGGTATGTCCCTCGTTTATCCTAACACACTGTATAAGCAATCTACCTAAAATAAAAGTTTCAGTTTCTCGTTTGTAACGACAGCTACATGAGGTGAGGTGTGTGGGAAAAAGATAAATAAGCTTTTGGTAGGGGCAGTCATGTTTACTGCTACTAAAGGTTTCATTCAAGGTTCTGATAGCAGTGATAGCCTAGTGGTGTGACCGTCGGACTGCCAAGTCATAGGTCTCGAGTTCAAACCTAAGTCACGCACACACCTCAGACTTTACGGATTCATGTCCGTATTGCATAATTATTAGTGGCTTAAAAATCGGTGAAGGAAAACATTGTGAAGAAACCATGCATGTCCGAGAGATGTCACAACGGCATGTGAAGCTAAGTGAGAGGAGGTAGCATAAAATTCTGACACCAGGTTGGTCACTAACCACACGAAAAGAAGAAGGTTCTGATTCCAAATAATAAATTTTTTTGCCTATCCTAGCAATGAAAGTACAGTACTCGTGTAATGAAAATGAATAGGTATCTCTTTCATTTATTTATTAAAAGTCCGCAGTGAAAATTTTTACGTGCCCAGTTTTAAAACCTCCAGCTTGTCCGACATTAAGCCATTCTTGTTTCCTCCCTTGTTTACCTCTCGTAATGGCCTCTTGCCAACTTATAAACTATGATATATAACACGTTAACTTTCACTTTACATTAACAACAATAACAAATTAACAATAATAGCCACTTCATTTTATCGTTAATTAGTCATTAAACTAATCTGGAGCGGATAAAAGTCATGTAAGCAGTGACTATAAAACTATTTTAACAGCGTTCGACATTATAGAGAAAGTGGTTCTAAACAAACGGATAATGTCTCTAAATATACACGGTAATTTTTAATTCACTATTAACCTTTGACGGCATGACAGTACTCATGATTATGAACAACTACCTACCTATGTTCCACAATTTCACATTAAAAGTATTTAATGGGAAAACCATGTAGAGAGAGATAGAGAACTTTTGAATTATTTCGCTTAAACGAATTCGCTGAGTAAAAGCATTCCCATTTCATGTATTCTTCATACCTACACGATTTAAGATTCAAGATCGTAAAGTGGAGCGGTTTTTGTTACTTGAGAAAGAACATTTTAATGTTGCCTACTCAAGAGTAAATCTTTGGCACATTTTAAGTGTTCTATATGAACATTGAATTCTAAGGCCTCTGAGAATTTCTACACACGAGCATTAGTCACAAATTGGTGCTTTCACAATTCATTTTCACGATACTTTCCAATTAGAAAACAAAACAACAATGATACTGTCACATGTTTCCCAAAAATTCATCCTTCTAATATTGCAAATTCGAAAGTAACTCCGTCTGTCTGTATGTTACCTTATCACGCCTAAATTATTGAACGGATTTGGGTGAAATTTGGCAGAGAGGTAGATCGCCCGGGGAAGGATAATAATATAGGCTTTGCTTTTTTTGGCTTTTTGTCTCAAAAATATCTCCCGATATTGCTATATAACCGAACTCCACGCAGACTTAGTTGCGGGCAAAAGCTAATATATAATAAATTTAATAAAACTAATATTAGGTTTCACTAATAAATTGTGAACATTCGGGTACGTAGAATCTAACTGTAAATGCATTGACACCTTTAGAAGCAGACCGTTTTTTACTGTAAATACCTAGGTAGGTAACATTTATAAGTCAATTCTATTATTTAAACAACCTATTCAAGACACTTCGTAGATATAAACAGCCACACTTCATGGATTAAACCTGAGGGAAAACACGGTGCAACACGCCATGTAGACAAGGCAGAGGGAGATAAAATTGTAATCAGGCATCGTCGTGAACACGCGGCTTTCTTCCATGACAATTAGTATATACCTACTGATAGACGTACGTATGTATGTAAGTACCTATAGCAATCATAAGGTGCATCAATCTCTACGTCCCCACAGTCCTTTGGCTGTTGTCATTTGAAACATCGGTGTCTTAATGAAAACTGAGCGCCCGAAGCCTCTCGCTAATGATGACGGATCTCCTGAAAGGAACAGTCTCCTACGTTCTCATTATCTATGAGCCGAGCAGCTCTCTCTCATTATTCTCTCGCTCATCTCATCATTATTTTCGTTGAAATGATGAATGCTCTTTTGTTTTATTTGAATGTATTCGCCGTATGTTTTTGCATGGGTGTTTACAAACACTGTACTTAAAAAAAGCCGAGACTATTATACAATGATTAGGTATATTATTTCAATACACGTTTTGTATAGCAATTGTTGAATTATAAATGCTCATTCTGAGTATAATGTGTAGGTAAATACTAACTATTCATAAACTATCAACATAAAAAATCGAGTGAATGTTTTTAACCATTACAAAAATCAAAACAGACAGTTCTCTCAAATTCACAGCAATGTTAATGAACTGTTTTCACAATTAAATTAAACACTAATCTGCATTGAAGTAGGTAAGTACTTATCGAGTTCGAGTGGCGGCGTTAATGATAACAGAGGTGTTCTATTTTGTTCATTACGCAATACGTACCTATGTAGCTACACTGTAAATTGTGTAGATAATAAACACGTAAAAGCTCCGAACCTCATTAACAGTAACAACCTCATTATGAGTCGCTAGAAAATAGTAAAATAATATTATAATGAGATACCGAAGAGGGACACTATACTACAGAACTTACGGACATTATACCTGTATATAATATTATAACTACTACAGTGAATAACTAGGAAAATTTCGATTAAAAACTCGTCTTGTTTATCTATCACCTTAAGCCCGCGAGTCCGTATGGCATACACCTGCACGTTAAAATAAATCTTATGACACGGCAATAGTGTAGTTTTCTATTTGTGAAATAAATCTACCCTATAAACCTAGCCTTTTCCCAACTATGTTGGTGTCGGCTTCCAGTCTAACCGGATGCAGCTGAATACCAGTACCCATTACAAGGAGCTACTACCCATCTGACCTCCACAACCCAGTAACTGGGTAACACGATACCCCTTGGTAAGACTGGATGTCAGACTTTCGGGCTTTCGGGCTTGTTCCATGCTGGATTATTTCGAACGCAGTGTAAATTGCTACTGAATAAAATTGAATTGAATTGAATTGAATTGCTTCTGACGACCCGTAACGACTGTCCTTCCTCCTACATCCAAGCTTACAAACTACACCTCTTTATAATGTTGGTCGTTTCATCGATATTTTAACTAGAACTGAGACACAACCTGATGTCGTTTTATCATTATGTTAACTCTGAAACTGATACGGCAGCTTGATCAGTTTCTGGTTTCAACTTGTATTTCAAAATTCAATAGTGCTGGAAGGCAGTGTATTGAAATGCCGATAACGAAACTTGCACACAGATGCCTAGCCGAGCGCTGAAAGCTATTCAAACCTAACCGGATTTCCTCTCGGTGTACCTCGGTGTGTAAGTATGTCTCTTGGCTGCTTTTACGTTAAAATAGTTGCACGAAAATCTATATTTAGCTTGAGTTTCTGTTGTGAACTTTCTGTTTGAATGTGATCATTTAGTTAAGTAGTATGCAGATTACATTTCCTGTAGTTCGTTGAACGTAAAAGTTTTGCGGCACAACCTGAGAGTTTTCCATTTAAATCCAGTTTACAAAAAACCGTTAAAAAACGTTTCCTCGTAGCAGCGACTACGACGTAGCGTTAACGTTGTACGTAACCTATACAATAATTTGAACTAGCGCTACGAGCGGAAAAATGTTTTGAACAAAGTCCACCTACAGTCCTTTGTTTACTGGAAAATCTGTTTGAAAACGAAATGTAGCATTTCTGTTTACGCTCAAAGAAATTATATTTTTCAGCGCTCATTCTGAACACTTACCTATAGCTACGTAATTTCAACATGGAATATAACTTTGTGTACCTACTTATCTACTTGGATACGTTTATCTACCTGATATTTTGTTTTATGTGAAAAGACCTTCGGTATCGAGTGTCCCGCTTCATTAATTTTGTTCGGTATACCGGAGCAAGGACCTATATGTCCCTACCTGAAGGCTTACCCTTGTCAAAGTTTCGACTTGTTACTCTTATAGTTTCCTTAAAACACATGTGAACCTAACACGATGAAATAAAATGATGTTATACACGGAATTTAAAGGTACTTTATGATGTTGTGTGTCTCTAGGACCTAGGTTCACACGACAGTAAAGTATAATTATGAGAATAACATTCTAAGCCCTACCTAACTAAATAATAAATCGATTCTAAGTCTAGGCAAACTGTGAACCATGCGTGTTTACAAATTTACACAAAATATAACTGCAACGTGGAAGCTTTTACCCAAATAAAATAATACAAGACTCCATAAATTGTTTGAATGAAGCAAACATGCTGTAGATGTAGGTACTACAAATTATCACGAAGAAATGCAAATAAATATATGAATATGAAATATTTTGCAAGCGGAAACTTTAACTATCCAAATATAAAAAATTTAAGCGAGTCTGTTATATGACTTGAGGACTTACAACATTGCAATTTCTGTTCGTTATTTCCAATACCCGAATCATTGAATAAACAATGAGAAAACGGTAGAAAGCCGATTGCAACGTGTTAATTATGTACTTGTGAAATACCTGCCGTGGAAGATAACGAGTTATTTCCAACGCTCGACTTCGTCTCATTAAAATTTCAAGGAGCAGAACAAACAGAACTCTATTTGCTTCGCAATATCCGAACGCGGAATTTAAAAGTTTTGCAGCGAGAATAGTTCCATATTGTTAGTTCCTTTTTCAGATTTACGCTTGCCATTTTCCAGCTGTCATAAAAAGAACGAGGAAAAAAACCAAAAACGTTTCAGCTTCATAACTTCCAAGTTTGTGGAATGAAGTTCTCTGGTTTATGTTCGTGTACTTCGTACGGAAATGCAGCGGAACATAACTATATTTACACTGTGATCATTTCAAATGGTCTTTATTCGAATTACATAATAAATGCTGAAAAGTTTAAAATGGAATACAATATGACCAATCAGACATCCAATCACAAATGAAACGTCAATATCGTTAATAGATTCAATCAACTTTAGCGATCTGCAATCAATGTGCATTTATTGACAGTGTATTGCGAATAAAACGAGCATATAAAAATACCCAGTTTATGATTCACGGCCAACATTCCCCTCCAAATAATCCATGCTGGCAATGCATTTTAGTCCTTATTACCCTTTCTAAACATGAGGACATGAATCTAAACAATATAATACCCGACTTATTTTAAAAGTCTCCGTCTAAATGGAAAACCTAAATCGTCAACATACGTCCCTATTCGGTTGGTTAGCCCCCATTTAAGTAGGGGGACCAGAATTTAATGTAGTGGATTTAAATTTCTCTGATCGCTTAACTTTCTACGCGGGCAAGCATTTTTACGAAGACTCCTTGCTTGCTTTCCGAAGGCTGTTTTACGACTTTAGCGTTTGAATATTTTGGTATTCTTTTATTTCTGGTTACTGATAATAACGTATCCACCTAATGTGAAAATTAAAAGGTCTCATATTCATGTCTTTATCCGTTTTGCTAGGAATGTGAAAAAATATCTACATAATACACATGTTATACTATATACCCTGAATTCTCGAATAACATTGGGAATTCAGTGAAATTGAGGAGCCCAGTCCGGGGGATCAGGCTTAAGGATGCCCGCCCCGACCCATAACCCTACAGATGCCGAAGTAATAACCTTACACGGATCAATCGGTTCGGGTTACTAACCGTCTACTTATTACACACATTTAGGATATTTACGTAACACTCTTGATTAACATTACTAAATGAAATATGGACTCCTTTATGCATTGTTTGTTCAAGCTATAAATGATAAGTATGCGATATTGTGCCAGGAATGGTGGCCACATGTGACAAACTAGCGATACATTGACTTCGCCAACCGCCACATGTTTGGAGGGTTATTGCCTTCACGACAATTAACTTGATCATATTAATAAGTTAAAATGAACTAATACTAAAGTAGAGATAATAATAAAATAAAAATGGCTCACCGAATTAGTTTTAAGCATCTTCAGCACACTTGATTCAAATTGGTTGAAAACTTATTACTCTTCTAAATGTTTTATTATCTATAAAGCACCGTAAGCTTACAGTAACAACGTCTAACGCGAAAAGCAAAGACACATAGCAAGGCAACACTGATTTTATATTAGTGTCCACGAAATTATTATCATTGTTGGCGTAAAAATTACAGCAAATAAAATTTTGTCCGTCAAGCGACCGGTACGCGAGATCAAGTGACAGAAGGCACAACGCATATGGTCCACTACATCGTCTAAGATACACTTATTAACTAACACCAATGTTTCAATGGAATAATAACAGTCCACGAGATTAGCGTGTGGCGCGTTGGTTCCGCGATCCTTTGTTAAGTGCGGTCCAGCTCCATGGCGCCAGCTGTGATCGGCGTGCTCGGTTCGACGAGCGCGCGTCTGGCGGTGGGACGATCGATGCCGGCAACAGATTTACATTTTCCGTCGAGGAAATCGGGAAAGTTTGTCACGTGCGTGTAAGAGCGCGGGCGGCGAGGACGGCGCGCCCGCACGCCGATAGTGCGCGGCGCCGAGTGCCGCCCGCCCTGCCGCCGCCGCCGCCGCCGCCGCGCCGACCAACCCGCACGCAAGACACACCGACACCACCGGCGATACACCGACACTCACTATATGACATTGAAACCCTCAATCCTCACAGTTTAACCCCACACTCTACTTCCTCCACTATTTTAAGCACGATTAGTCCTCAAAATGAAAAACAGAGCGTAAGTAATTCGGTTCGAAGCTCATTTTGTGTGAAATCGATTGACAATATTATGGGAAAACGGAGGAAAAAACATGATAGCATTCAGAAGGAACCTGTGCCTAAAAACGTAGGATGTCATTGAGCGCACTGTCGAAAGTACAGTTTTATGTCGAGATCGTTAAGGTGCCGATTGGTGCGGTACTGTTGGGGGTGGTTAGGGTCGAGGCGGTGGCACTGAGGTGACGTGCGGGGCAGGGGCGGCGTGAGACGTAGGAGTATCGATTTTGGTCACCCCGCCCTCTCCCCTAACGCTGCGACAGTGTGGGTGAGCCATACACTGTATAGTCGTGACTGCGAGATCGTCGGCTGCACAGCGCGGGAAGCAGCGTCCAAATATTAACAAAACGCTTTGTTCACACTAGCAGGCTACTAACAGTACTAACACTTCGCAAACTGTCGCAACCAGAACATTTACTTGTCTTTGATTTTAGATTGGTGAGTCATAATAATATGCGCTGAATAGGGCGCAACATTGAAGTTAGGTACTGGGTTAATAGTGAACTGAATATGAATTCCATATTTCATGTATTACGTTCCTTTAAATAATAAAGACATAGCGTTTGATTTAAAGTTAGAAGGAATAGTAGTGAACCTTTCTATGGTAGTAACTTTAAAGACAAAGATTTTGCGACAAAACCACATTTCTGATGGTCCTATTCTATCCTGTAACTATTTCGAAGCCTAGCAAACGAATATTCTTATAAGACTAAGTTGCCAGTAGCACATAAGAAATTAATGTTGATGTAAGCAATGATCTGAGTGACACACGCGTTAGACCATCGTTACATTATGTCGGAGACTGACGGAAGGCGGGCCGACCACTTGTGGATTGAAAGGCTCAGACGAAGCTATTGGAAAATGAATTTCTTTAACAGTTACTTCACCTAAGTACATAAATAACTAAAGATTACTCCATGCCTCCATACATCAATCTTCCCAATTTTTGTCAAAAATCTAACTTCCGGTAACTTACAGTTAAGTATACAGTGACCATAAAAGATTTTTTGTATTGCTAGATATCTGAAGTGAAGGTCGAATCAATACAACACTATTAACCTGAGCGGTTACATAAGTTACGTTCTATGAATGACGCAGGCCTATGAAGATTCAAGGAAGCAGCGTATTGAAATCTGCAGTTTCACTTTTTTGTTCTTAGAGATCCAAAATTAAAAACATTGGCACCACAAATCCTAATATAAAACAAAAACATAGTTCTAGCTACTTGCAGAAATAGGCAGCTTACGAGACTTTCAATTAGGGATTTTAAAAAGAGTAATAAAACTGTATATCATTTAGTATGTAGGTAGCTGACTCGGCGCCCCTAAAACCCTAAAAAACGCAGCCATTACCGGCGCAATTCCACCACGGCAATGAATCTCACGCCCTAAGGGAGCCTTTTAATTTGTGCTTTATTGTGCCTCAACGAGAAGTATCGTCTTCGCAAATCATGAGCAAATACAACAAAAAGTATTTTACAGTGGATAGTGTTATTTTTGCATTGGGAGACTGCAAAATTCGATAGCGAACTCAAATGTTTTCATGACAATTATTGTAGATGAAAAACCGACACTGAATTTCGAAGTAACGTCTAGAAAATAGCACTACAGACTACAGAAACTAAACTAAACTGACCTTTCATCGAGCTGCTGGAGCTGGGAAGGCTGCTGGTAGTTCATGCGGCGACCATACAGCGAAGCGCCACCCTCCGACATGTATCCATCCATCATATCATTGTTTCGACCACACTCCATTTCGCCAAGATTGATACGTCGCAAGCAATCACCGTCAGACATATAACCCGAGGCTATTTCAAGATCACAATAATCTGGGTTCGAAAAGCCTGGACCGTAATTTATACGGTCACGCAATCCCATATTTTCCCTGCCAAAGTTTGCTTTCACCGTGTTGGCGTGATGCGGATAACCGGGAATGTTCTTTTGAGTTAAGCCTGAAGTTCTCATAGGCAGTGTCAGATGACTATTATATCCTCGCAATAGTGGTCGCATAGGCAATACATTCATCATTGGATTTTCATCATCACCAAGTGAGTTGTCACGACCATGCGATGGTGTACTGGACCTGCTATCATCCATCCTCTTGTTTAATTCTGTCAATGTCCTGTTGTGATCAAAAGTAGGTCTTGGGACGGGCCTGTCCATAGGTCTCCTTTGTGCCGCTTCTTTTTCAGAGATTTCAGCTTCGTTTATAACTTCGTTAATGTAAGTAGTATTCATGTCCAGTCTTTTATTAACCGTGTTAGTAGCAGTTTTAGAAATTTCAGAACCAGATTCACTGGAGGGACGGTATATAACGCTACTATCACTGGAATTAGAATGTTGCCCTGTAGTACTGTGAGTGGAATTCGAATGTGAACTTTCAGACATTTGCGATGTGTGAGCATGACTTCCTGCATTAACTACAGGCATCGGGGATACTGCCAAAGTCTGTTTTTGTGTTATATCTTTACTTAAATTAGACTGTTCTCTACTGAATGGAAGTGCACTTACGTTATTTGTAGAATTTAAACTAGAATTGCTTTGTATAGGACTTAATTGACTATTTGTACTTTTATGAATAATATGTCTATCATCTTTTGCTATTTTGAATGTTCCTTTCACAGCGGCTGTAGGTTTTGGAATCCCAGTTTGCGGTACACAGTTTTGTCCTGATGCTGCTTGATTCTGGTTTCCTTGGCTTGACGGTGATGACACATTTTCGTGACTCTGATGATTTTTGACGTCTGTTCTGCTATCATTTCGTTTTTCACTGAGCCTCATTTGACTTCCGGATAGTTTCACCATCTTCGAGTTAGCGTTTCTTGAATGATCATCGATTTGATTCAGTTTAGTGTTACTAATAGATTTAGGAGCAGTCAGTTTGGATTCTTTGTCGCGAGCAGGAAGCTTCGGGCTATTTCTTGATTTGTCACTACTACTCGTTTTACTTTTATTCAAACTCGTGGAAGATTCTTTAGGAGATTTAGAACTAACTAGTTTTGGTTTTACATTTTTAGCAGACTTGTCTTTTGATAACGTATCGCTTTGTTGCCTTATACTTTTGGGTCCTACTAAATTAGATGATTTGATATGTGAGTTGGGTGTGTTGGAGGATTCATTGAGGCTTAAACTGGAGTCTGATCTTTCACTTTTGGCAGATGAGAAGCCACTGGATGAACTGGTGCGTTTTGACACTGCAGTACTTTTGCTATTTTGTTTTTCATTACTTATTTTGTCTTTATTGAAAAGCTTTAACTTATCGAGCATGGAATGCTTTGTAGGTGTTCCATTTTGACTGGACGGTGTCTGAGAGTGTTGTTGTGTTGATATTAGTGTTGATGGGATTTTACTACCGGGTGCTAGTAGCGACGAGTTGGGTCGTGACCTGTAACCAAGAAAACTAGTTTAATGACGTTTCATGATTTCCTATTCGAACGTCGGGATCATGCTTGTCGTGTGTGGCACATAGGTACACATACATTTATACTTATACAGGTCATTACATACAATTACATGAGATACTAAACTGCTAAGGAGCATTGCTAAATTCAGCAACGACTTAAAAAAGGTGTGCTCGTAACCTACTGCGATCGAACATCATACAACGTCATGACATAATAAGGTGTATTAATGCATGACCCTGGGCTCGAACCCCCGAACTTCACATAGCAGTTGCGAGGCAGTCACCAATGTTATTTCAAATCTAATTCGAGATAAATATGCTGTATTCAAAATATAATTTAGAATTCCTTTTGTCCTTGCAAACGAAAACAGCGGAAGAATGTAGACATAAAGCACTTAAAACTCTCAAACCACCGCATTAGATAAACAGGCAAAGTTACCCGGATGAAGAAGTTGGCGCTCGCGGTATGAAGCTGACAACTCCTTGTCCCAACGGGCTAGTTGAGCGACTGGAACTAGCCGACAACCCGCTCCTGCCACCTGCAATAAAACAATAGCATTCCATCAATGATTACATTAGGCATCGACATATTTTCTCGCACCATCCTATAAACTAAATCACTCACTCACGACTCACCTACGGAAACTATGTCAGTTTTTATCGAATCAACATTTATATTTACAAACTATTATCTCGCACATCAAGCTGAGTAAATATTATCAATGAAGAGCTAACATTCGCTAGATAAGTCAGAGCTTTTATCGAAAGGCACGGGTGGTCTGTGCGTGCTGCGCGCGCGACTACTCGCCTACTGAGTTGCAGCGCAAACAGTGCATGCGCTGTACGGTACCCACCAAAAAGTATTGAACCTTAACACCCCTTCTACTCCCTACACAATCCTCCCACACAAGGGAACTTCGATGCAACGCAGCAGATCACCTTAAACTGGTTCGCTATATTAATCGATACACCAACCAAAATAATTATTCGTGATGTCATTACATTACTTTTCGAATGCGTGTGCGTAAACTAACCCTAAACAAGGGACATTAATGAGTCAATGGTGGCCATAAATAGCACATATTATGGGTTCCCAGCGCGCTCAGTTTGTTTTGGCATCAGATAGTTGTGTTATGATACTTGGCCTATTGGTTGGTGAAAGAAAACAAATACGGTACTTATTACAGACTTAGCAACAGCCCGATATGGATTCTGACTCAGAAGGGAATAGCTTCTGTAATTATGTCTCGTATGTGTCCTATAATTACGTAAGTAAATGCCTCCGTACTTTCATATGCCGTTGTAGTAATAATGACACCTGTGTGTTGTTTAGTAATTATTTAGATACGTACTGTATAAGTTTCGTAACGTGTTAGAAAGGCATTAGGATGGATATTTATCGTTTACCTACAACACAATGTGTATGTCCTACCCTCATTTCAATCATAAAAGAACAAAGGCCTTAATCGGTTAGAGGAATCATAGTTATCAACTATGCGCCTATTTCACCAAAGAAACGCGATCAGCACATCTAAACGGCGCGGCGGCGTTCAATGCATGTCAGTGTCAATATTCCATAGAAAAAAAAGACACTGAAACTTAAACGGGGTTTAGGTACCTACGTGTTGATCGCGTTCTATGTCGTTGGTAAAATTCGCCCTAAGTATGGCTACATAAACTTTGTATTGAACGTAATATCAATAACAATGGTTACATTCAGGTGCTGTTTCATAGCTCGAAGGAAGCAGATCGTTGTAGTGCGCCAAATAACTTTGTCAATCAACTGTAGACTACATCCGTTCTTTATTTAGGCCGAGACTATCCATCACTTTAGCAATGACGAATATGACACACTCAGCTAAGTACATACATAGTTTTTGCAAAAAACAAAAGGTACCTACCATCTGTAAAGTCTTATAAGTAAGTGTAACTTCTAGTAAAAATCAAAAATTTATTTAATTAATTTGGCAGTAGACACAGTTACGGTTCATTTGTTCTTGTAATAAATAGTTGGACTCATAGTTTATCACAATTCAGATCGAGTTGTAAATATTCACAAAACTTACAGAAAACTTCAGTCTACCCACTTAATTACACAAACGCACAAACACAGATTAATCATCTTAGCTGACACCAGAAAATAAGAAATAGCTACAATTTTAAACACTACAAACTTTCAAAGAAATTAATTCTTACTTTTGAACTAACTTTAAAATTAGAACGTCAATGAGCAGCCAGCTCGAGTCGCGGCCGTCAACTTACTGAGGATGCATCTGCATTAACCACAGCGCGACATCTACACGATATCACCGGGCCACGGCGAGTCTCAAGATAACTCGACCCGCGTGAGAATCATTAAAATCATGTTGACATACGAATTTGTGTCGCACAATTTAAAGATATCGGCAATACAACAAAGTTGTATCACCGAAATGATAAATAATTTGAGCAGTTGACTGATTTTTTAAAGACTGTTTTGAATTAAGACGCGACGCGGTCAAATATTTTATCAAATGTCAAAAGAGGTATCGCTCTTCATACATCCGAGTTAGGTACATCTGATTTCAAGGGTAACTACGAAATGAAATGTAAAACCATTCTTTCTCCACGATAAACAACGATAAATCTTATAATGAAAACATCTAAATCCAATAATCCGTTCAACCGAGACCTTATGTGGGCCCCTGGGCCCCACCGCTGTGCACCCTTTGAACCCTCGCTTCAGATGCCCTTGAATATCAGGAGGAGGGGCATATGAGTACCTTTTATGTAAATAACTCACAGAAAAGAAAAATTTAATACAGTACTCCCTAGATCCCTAGCCTACTTATTTAAAAGACGATAACATTCCAAACATCAAAAAACGTGTAAGAAATATTCAAAACAAACAGTAATCGGTTCCTCGATAAACCGATTACGGTGAAGAAAATTAATATTCATTACTAATCAAAATAAACACAAAGAAAGTGATCTAATACCAAAAAATTATGACTACGATCCTTGATAAGGAAAGTGTAACAAAAAAATCTGAAGATAAGGAAGGGAACGATTCCCTACACGTGTACCAGTATTCAGCAGCATGTGGGTAAGTTATAAAATGGATGACGTTGGGCACTTATCAGTGAGAGTTAGTGAATAAACTTCGTGTAAACCCTTAGGTATGGCACTCGAGGTTTATTTTCGGGACCTCTCAGCCTCAGGTGAGTTTACGACCGACAAATTGGCTTGCGGCGACTGTTTTTGGAAATGAAAGTCAAAGGTCGACTACAAATTCATATTCCACGTGTTCAGCGAACTTTTGAGATGTTAAGATGAAAGTAGGTACGTGTTGTACATAATACTGGGCCTTGTTCGGATAAATATTTAAGGGTTACTGAAGAAAATTAAGCATTCGCAGACGTTTTGAAGCGTATAAATGAAATTTAGGTTAGCGATCTTATTTCCAAGACTTGATTGACATTGAATGTTTATATAACACTAGTTTGTGTCCGCGGCTTTTTCCGCTTAGAATAGCGGATGCATACGACATAGAATAAAATAACGTTTATATAGGAATATTGACTCGAGTATAACAGCTAGTAGTGGTATATTATACAGAAAACTATGATACCGGGAAGTAAAATGCATGTCAGCATTATACTCAGGTCCCCCAGCGGGTTGCTATGCCCAGTACATACAGCTAAAACTTTTGACTCTTGTTTACAAAACAAAAAAAAATGGTACATACATTTAGCAACAGCAGATTAGTAAACTAAATGATAATTAATTGATGATCAAACAATATTATTATTAATTTAGAAAAAAAAGAGTTTTTAACAATTTGACACGACTAGTTATTTTATTTATAAAAAATAATAAAAAGAAAAGAAAATATATTATGTGTGTGTAATGTACCGATGTATGCGTGTGTAGATATAACCGCTCAACGCCAATGGGCATGTTTTATAGATAATTGTGTGATAATCTGTGTGCCAAATTTCAGCCCAATCCGTTCAGTGCTTTGAGCTATGTATGTGTTGATAGATCAGTCAGTCAGTCACACCTTTTTAATGTACCTATGTATGTACAACTTATTCAATTGTTTTCACTCAAGGACAATAACATATAGTAGGTAGCTAGGTAAGTGACTAATAACGTTCTATTTAAAGCTTTAACTAAAAGAAACTTTTCCTTTATAAACTTCGACGTGTTCCTCAGATCGTTAGTCTCAATTTACGCTGATTATCTGCTGTCGAGGCGTTGAGACAAACAGACAAACAGACGCCTCCCACTGAGTGCAGAGGCTAGATATCGACGGGAGCTAAATAAGTAATTGGATTTAATTCATTAGACTCCTCACTCACAAGACACTGCACTTAATTCCAACGTCTGGTCTGGACTAGCTGTAAAGTATTCTGCTCATCAATTATGGCGGTAAAATGGTTTCAGTGAAGCTGAGAAGCTGTTTGTTAATTACTAATTCATTTGAAGTAAAACTTCATTTGTTTTTATTTGTTCAAAAGAATATTGGAGAGGGTTGTGTTTGTCTTAACTACTTTATGTCAAAGTATGTAACTCATTGTTGAAACATGTAGATTCACAATTTTATAGTTTTTTTTTAAATAAATTAAGTTTACATAGACTTACGTCCAGTAACAGTTAATGTATACACGCTTCGTTCTTTACATTTTCATGACTCTCATGAGATCCATTAAGGTCCATTATAGCGTCTTATATGTTATGAAACCTCCGAGAAGTTTCACCTAAATAGTCAAAACATCACTCATTATTATACTTATCATTGCCATTTCAGCAGAAAGACCCCCACTGCCAGAAATAGGCCCGTCGCATACACTGAGATCTGGCATCCAGCGGTTTCATGCTGCGTTCACCAGATCATCAGACCACCTTGCGGGAGGCAACGCTACGTCTTCAGGGAGGCGGTTACCACACCAGAACCTTACGACACCATAGCCCATGTGTTCCACAACCATATGCCCTGCCCACTGCTATTTAAGTTGGGCAATTGGGTATTTGAAAGGGTAGTCAATAACGTTACTGTTTATGAACTGTCAAAACGCGGAATTTGTATGAATGTGATGTATATCAATGTGATGTCACAGATTTTTAGAATCAAATGCAATACTTATTAGCATTAAATGCAACTTTACAAATTATATCTTCGCATAATATTTAGTTTCTATACGGTGATGGAAGTTTTTAAGACGAGCGGTATTTTTTCTATGTGATTACATACGTTATTTTTGACCGTTTTAAATAGTCAATTCTTGGGCTATGTCGGATGTTACTCCTCATAAACGTTCGTGTTTAATTACATGCAACACTGACGACAATGGTACTCATAGAAAGGTTGACTATTAGCTTAGTACCTAGAACTTACACATACGTTGACAATACACGAATTAAACAGCCACTTTATATTTAAATTGACTTTATGAAAAGGAAGTGGTAAGCGATATTCAAAGTAAGTAGTTAATATTATACAGTGACCTGTTTACTAAGACTCGTCTTGTAACTACTAACTAGGTACTTGAATCATGATGATAGCAGCTGCTAGCCATATTGTCTCACTGCATGTACCTAACTATACTATACAGTGTGTTAGGTTAAATGAGGGATATACTTTCAGGGGGTAATCGGTCTCATGAACATAAATAGGTACCTTTGATTTTGGCACCAAACCTGATATCACGAAAAAAAATCAGCTGTTAGTACATACATCTCTATCTTCTCATCTTCTATCCTTTTGCTGTGCCCTACAGGGTCCATAATGATCAAAATTATATGTATACCACCTAAGTACACATTATGGTAAAGCAATAAAGATATTGAGTATTGAGTACATTAATGAACTGTATTTAATATACAGTACATTAATTCGTCAAAATGTATAGAACAGCTGATATTTTTACACATTTCAGATTTGGTCCCATAGTCAAAGTTGTTAATTTTCATAAATAATATAGCCCCTGAAAGTATGTCTCTCGTTTAACATAGCACACTGTATAGATATACCTACTATTATAATATATTAAAGAGGTAAAAGTGAGTTTATATGTCGGGGTATCTTTGAAACTACTGATCCGATACCGACAATTCTTACACATATGGGAAGCTACGGTCGGTGATACACCGAGTACATCGAGTACTAAAGGATACTTTGTATCAAAACAAGAAATTTCACTCAAAACAGGGTGTGGGAAAACATCACATGTGAGGTAACCGGCATGTCGTACAAGTTACAACCAAAAATTCGAACTGGGCCCGCCTAAATTACTGCCGATTTCTTTTCGAAGTGAAGAGGCCTATAAAGTCCCATCAATGGGAAAATTAAAGGCTGATTAGGTGAGGAAGAAATTGCGGCTAGAAAACTAGTTAATAATACATAGTCACCTATATTATCGCTTGCTGAGAAGTCAGCTACGTACAAGTTACAATCAAATAAACCTCTCGCATTTTAATTTATTGTATTTCAGTTTCTATATTACGGATACTTTACTACTGACATCCGACTGTAATTGATATCGCTCACGACATTTACTGCTCGTTATTGATTTTCGTCGATGACCTGATCCACTGGGTATTTCATTATTAATAGGGCTGCTTTAATTCGAGAACAATCGATCGAGTATTTCAAACGTTCTTACACTAATCCCCTTACTAATAAACGTTGTACAGTGTCTGTATAGTAATGCTTCTTTTTTTGAGGGTGGAAAATCATCCAATTACTTCTCCCGCTCTGGGTGGAGCGGAAGGGAGTGTCAGACTCTTACTGACTAAAACCTATCCATGTTCCTTCCTTAGCTAGCTTTATGTTCCGGGGTAGCGGTAACCCTTTCAGACAATCCTGCTTACCCGTATAGTAACGCTTTGTCTTCTTTCAAAAGTCAAATTTCTGTCGACTGAAAGAATTAAAATATTGGTATGTAACTATCGACCTGATATAATACGTTAATTAGCAATGGGGTTAATTTGTAGGTACTTTGTTTTGAATACATCAGACAATGTTGTTTACTGATCTTCTTTATGCGTAATGATTTAAGCGAGACAATGGCATTTCTTACTATTGCCATCATCGGAGAAAAATGTTGGCCGTTGTTGCCAGTATACTGAGCAATGAAGAATTAGATAGGAAGAAAAATTTTGAGAACGAAATGTACAATGTAGGTAGGTCCACTCCTGCTGTAACCTACTATATTATAAAGAGAAAGAGTGAATTGAAGAGGGTTTGTCGGAACCACAGCTCGTATTCGAAAATATCTTTCACCATTTATTTACAAGGTAAATTATTCCAGATGGGCATAGGTATTATAAAATAAATGTATAGAAAAAGAAGTAGGTAGGTACTTAATAAAACAAAGGAAATACTCTCTTGAATTCATTAAAAGGTGAATACAAACTGGCTTCTTAACATCTTCATTTAACCTTTGACTATGACAATCACGGGTAAACAGCACGGAGATACGAAGATAGAAGTACTAGGACATCAAAGATAGTAGGATGTGGTGTTTACCTGCATGTGACGGCGTGGCGGGCAGTGGTCGCTTGTCGGGCGGGGCGCGGCGAGCGGCAGCGGCGGAAGCGGGCAGCGGAATCGACGTCTGCAGCACCGACACTTGCCTGCACAAACAATCACTTTGTTGAACAAACATTGGCACCAACATACCTACCAATAAATTTCTTGTTCTTTATCAGATAAGTACTCGTTATTTACACAATGCTATCTATCTAATAAATATTCCAAATAAATTATTTCTTATGCAAATTTTATTTTTAGTGTTCAGCTTTAAGTTTTTTGCGACAAATAGCAATCAAGTAAGATCATAATCCCTTCAATAAATTATCGCAATTTGTATTACGCACTCGACACTGGATAGCTCCCATAGCTTCCATGCATTATGCATGAAATTACATAATCAATACATGTATCCAACCAAATACATACATGCACAAACGATTAACATAAATAAAATGAATATAAAGTCATTAATTATTGTTTTATTTCATTCATGCGTAAAAAGCGTAAAATAATCAATGATTTTACGAGAGTAAGGTGATCCGGTTCAATGGGTAATGAAACTTTACGAGCTTTTACTATAAACCTAGTCGAATGTTCAAAAAGGTCAGCAGAAAAATCCGGCCAAAGGGCCAGCAGGGTTCCGTACCACCTACTTTCCATTTAAATAGTTTTCGTTATCCAAAAAGCTTGGACGAACCTGTTCTTTTCCTTCCTAATTAAAACTGTTCCTATACCTTGTTTATAAGGATATTCGATAAGGTGAATGGTTACCGCAGTAAAAACAAAATGCTACACCATACATAAGCATAACTTTCATATTCAGTTTCATACCTTTTTCACAGAAAATTTTCAATATTAAACGTCTTGAACAAAAAACTGCAGTGTTGGCACTTACACTCCTTGAGAAATCAGACTCTTAAAACGGGAAAACGAACCACGCCATTTTTTTTTCCATTTCATAAAAAATTTAGTACAGATTTTCTTGTGATTTTTTTTCATGAACCGTAATTATTCAGACCCCTCTGCAGCGGTAGAAGGGTAGGTGATGATATATTTTACCGGGTTTCCGGTTTTTAACACCCGTAGCCCCCATTAAAGTACATCTCAAATGCATTATTTTACTCTCACTCGTTGAGGGAGAAATTAATTTTGGTTGGGGTACTTAGCTTAAAAAGTATGTAGATACTTTGAACTGATAAAAGAATATTTACAAATATGTTTTGTTGCTATAGAAATATACTTTAAAATAATGTATATATCGCACGTCTTGTCAACCAGCTACATATACAGGTATATTTAATATTCTAGTTTAAGGACCCCGCAAATGTATTTTCTTCTCTTCTTGTTCTCACACACTGTTGTCTACATCTCTTTCACTTCTCATTTCGTAGGTCTGCTGGAAGAAATTTCTTTAGAAATAAGCAGTTCTTTTGTACTCTGACTATCAATGTACTATCATTATGTATTTAACAGTGTGTACATAAATAATAAAATAATTACAGATCAAAGACGTGAAAGTAGAAAAGTTCTGCAGTCGAAATCACAGAAGTCACACAGCAATATTTAACATTGTCGCACTATTTCATAAGTAATGACCCGTGACATGGTAGGAGCCATAAAATGTGTGTATTTTTAACATCAAAAAAGATCTAAAAATGGCTTCGATTTCATAAAATCTTTGGTAGCTTTCTTAATCATCCTTACCCATAACGAATCTGTTGCATTTACTTATCTATACTAATATTATAAAGCTGAAGAGTTTGTTTGTTTGAACGCGCTAATCTCTGGAACTACTGGTTCGAATTGAAAAATTATTTTTGTGTTGGATAGTCCATTTATTGAGGAACGCTATAGGCTAGCGCGGGTGAAATCGCGCGGGAGCAGCTCATGTCTTTTATTTTGACAGAAGTTCAATTGAAAAGTTCTCATTTTAAAAACTTTGTATACCTAGGTACTGATGCAGTTCTAAATGCAGAGATAAATCAAATATTCATTACTTAGTACGACCAACACGAAGGAAACCTACCTATTTACATTTCAGAGTTGGAAGCAGTGCGGTGTTCCGATCTGTATTAGCATACATAAATATACGAGAGGCTCTTTAAGGAAATGATTCTACATTAGTAAGGACCTGGTATCACTACTCGGCTAGATTGACTAGACTGCCCTTGTAGGAAAACACGATACGCCTGCTTGAACTGTGCGCCTAGGCACGAGCGTGACTCACGAATTTATAATAAAGCACTGGCTAAGAAGCTCTCGAGTGGCCTGTAGCATTATTGGTACCATATTAAATAAATAAGTATTTAGCAACATCACTGAGTTGGTAGTAGTCGTTGAGGTGGTAGTTTATGTTGCGTTATTGAAGAATTAGTGTGATCTTTTCAGCAGTAGATAATAGCATTATGTTCCAGTTATACAATAAATTGTACATTAGCAAAATTGATTTACAAGACAGCAAAATTAAAATAATGGAATAAACAAACCAAATAAAACAATTTGCGATTTAAACATTAAGTTGTTTTGCTTGCTACTCCTACTCCCCACTAGATGGCGCTAGTAATAGAAGTCCGCGCAAGATTGTACAAAACTCACAATCATGAATAGGGGCTGTATTTTAATTCAGTATTTAACTTTTTCCCTTCTTTGAGAGACACTAGATAAACAACAAATGAGACACCAGTGTTTTCAAAGAAAAATTTAGTTTTAAAGTTCTCAGCACACAAAGTACCTATTCACTATCGTCTACCTACTACTGTTTTCTTTTATTCCCAAACCTAAAAGACAAGCAAACAATGTAACAATAGAAAATACATTGAATCTCTTTCAAGTTCAGATTTATTTTATATTGTGGTTTAAAGTTCCACTGCGATACATCTTAATCCAATAGTCTGCGGTTTAGACGGGAACTGCTCTTTTTATTCTTATGCTATCATTCACATAGGTACAGAAATATAAAAAAGCTATGTTGAGGCATGTTTGAAATAATACACAATATTTAATTAATAGAAGAGAGCTCTTTATTTTTTAGTTAGTTGAGATATGCTTGTAAAACTGACTTAATTAAGCATCTGTTTAAGTAGTAAATCCTTCCTGGACATATTTAATTTTCAATATTATGTGAAATACAACAATTTACATTCATCGTTCCTAGTATTAATTAATTAATTGAAAACGCACTTACGAATAAGATATAAGATCTGTGAATATACCCCTTATGGGGGTAAAAATAACTAAATAAATAAGTTCCAAAATATAAGGTATAAGGTTAAAAACAAGGTCTACCTTGTATTTGATTCAACCACCAATTAACACGGCAAACATAAATTTTTCCACAAAGGGAGCTTTCCTTAGGCTTCCCTTAACAAAGATTTAGCCATTATATTCTGCGAGTCACCGCTCGGATTTTATATTTAATAGTTAATATTTTGTAAATACTTTTTTTTTTGGGTTATTTTTGCCATCGACTCTCTCTCGATAAGTATTAAAAATGAGTGGCCTATTTAAATCATCAAAAACAGAAAACAATACATACTTAGGTAGTTTTCATCTGCAAAGTATAAATAAAAAGTAATTCTCGATACTATTTAAAAAATAACTCCTGCTAATTCCAATAATAATATAAATAAAGTTTGGTATGCTTCGTATCACAATAATATAACAACAATATTATGGATTTGTTACAGTTTACTATCGTACAGAATGCAGGGTTTGTTTAGAATGCAGCTAAGTGCTGGCTCTTTGTCCGATCAAAGCTCCGATCGATAACGAGGGCGATATCCAAACAATGCACATGTGGCGTCGCCTGCGCCGGCGCAACTCGACTCCGTGTCATTTGACATGCGCCGCTATGCTTTGCATAACAGATATTTGACACGAGTACCCGGATAGATAGAGTGGCAATAGTAGCTCGCATACTATATGTTTATACGCTTTGGTAAACATGTTTGCAAGTTTTCGAAGTTAGGATATACAGTTTCAATCATCACTGACTGAAGATCAAAGCCTAATTAAATTTGAGAATGCATTTCTTTGCATCCTTTGTTGATTGATTTAGAATATCGGCAAACAATGCTATAATAAATCATTGGACAAGATACAATTTATTTCCTATGATTAATTAAACTAGAAATCGAGCTTACAAAATGATAGCGAAGGCTCAAAAACGGTTAAAACCAAAAGAGAACGTAGCGTACCTACGTGTTGTAAAATCTGAAAGTACAACTAGCTATCTATGTTAGGTTTATTGCATCGCATGAGAAGAGAACTTTTGCTCACGCAAGCGCAACTATCATTTCCGAATGACTGACTCCGCTCTAGTTACCACAATACTTGAAAACTACCTACTAAACAAACAAGAAAATCTTCAATCCCTAGGGTAGATTGTGTTGCCATTTCTATCTCTTTCTGTTGTTAATAATTAAGGGAATAGGCGGTATTATAGGAGAAAGCTATACACAGACAGGTGGGTAGATAGGTGCCTGAGTTGTAGGGCGTGACACTTCCGAAATAGGAGCGTGACACGTGACATGGCTTCCGGAGCAAGCGGCTCGTTCGGAAATAGAGGCTGTCGTGGGACCCGCACCACGTGACGTCACGTTCTACCATTTCACACAACACGGTGTATTAAGTGCCTCTTGAAAATTTACAACTTTTTTGTCATGCTCAATTAAAATATGGGTTACAAAATGTCAATAGACTTGGGGTTTTGCTCGATTTTTAGTCGATGTGGAATTTTATTTCAATAGTTCGTCGAAGTAGAAATAGCTTCAGAAAAAGTAACACACGTATTTGTCTACTATCGTAACTTATTTAATGTTTCAGGAAAATGTACGTATCTACTTGGTATTGATATTAAGAAATAAACAAACTGCTTATTAGTCGATTCGCACAATTTTCCTACCATTTCTACTACTATCTTTCTCTTAACTTCATTGCATAGAATTCAAAATGTGCCAATTGCCTAATACGTATTTCTGGATTTGTCAATTAGCACACAAATAAATTAACTTCGTGAGAGTGCCTATACAAAAAATAATATTATTGATTCTGACATTTCGGGAGAGTGAATTCGATCGATCTACTAATAAGCGACACACTACAATTTATTTAAGGTGTTATGGACTCAAGGTACTAATTTTCGTACGGACACACTTACACGGCCATATAATCTTATAGCTGTCTCATAATAGCGATTAATATCACCTACAAAGGGCGAGTCGAGGGCGATGCACCTCCCTTCATTGTTTACGCACCTCCGCAACTCACAGAGACGAGATCTAGAGATCAAAGATTATACACCATTTTACTTTAACGATATTGATGAAATACTGCAGTAAAATGTTACGCGTGACTTGAAAGTCTTGAAGCTCATGTGTATTTTAAGACACGTTCGCTAAGTGAACTGCTCTTAAACATCGATATGAAGAAATATTGAACAAAGAGCTTTCGTACCTACTAACTGAGGAAAGACGACGCCTTGGGAAAATAGGGTTCGTTACAAACACAGTGATTCCGCCTTCATATTAGAATATGAAATGAAACGCCACAGATAGCGTAATTTACTACGCAAGAAGTATAAAAGAGGACGTCATTAGGACGTCTGGCCTTTTATATTGCTTCTCTAACATAAAAAAATAAATAACACGTTAATAAATGTAAGGTTCCATGAATCGTATTATGAGGCTTCATTATTATAATTTCTTCATTTCATTACCCGAGAATTACAGCAATTAAAATCTCGGAGAATTAAATTCCTGTTGCTAATAGGCTTTCATGCATCAAGTAACCACAATCTATCAAAGGAGAAACCCATTTCTGGGCCTAGCCGTTACACGAATGAAATATGTACCAAAAAAATCTACTATTCTGCCTAATTAACCCATTCAAATCTTAGCCTCAATTACAATGGCCAAGTGTAAAAAAAATACAATTCTATTTTTTGAAGTGAAACTTCTTTATCGGGGTTAGACAAAAAATTTTCTGTTATGGAAGTACGTCACATTTTTCTGTTACGGAAGTACGTCACATTTTTGAAGTGAAACTTCTTTATCGGGGTTAGACAAAAATTTTTCGGTAGGTAGGTAGGTAGGTAGGTAGGTAGGTAGGTAGGTAGGTAGGTAGGTAGGTAGGTAGGTAGGTAGGTAGGTAGGTAGGTAGGTAGATAGGTAGGTAGGTAGGTAGGTAGGTATATATAATAGGTAGGTATAATATTATTGATTCTGACATTTCGGGAGAGTGAATTCGATCGATCTACTAAACTTCTTTATCGGGGTTAGACAAAAATTTTTCGGTAGGTAGGTAGGTAGGTAGGTAGGTAGGTAGGTAGGTAGGTAGGTAGGTAGGTAGGTAGGTAGGTAGGTAGGTAGGTAGGTAGGTAGGTAGGTAGGTAGGTAGGTAGGTAGGTAGATAGGTAGGTAGGTAGGTAGGTAGGTAGGTAGGTAGGTAGGTAGGTAGGTAGGTAGGTAGGTAGGTAGTTAGGTAGGTAGGTAGGTAGGTAGGTAGGTAGGTAGGTAGGTAGGTAGGTAGGTAGGTAGGTAGGTAGGTAGGTAGGTAGGTAGGTAGGTAGGTAGGTAGGTAGGTAGGTAGGTAGGTAGGTAGGTAGGTAGGTAGGTAGGTAGGTAGGTACGTAGGTAGGTAGGTAGGTAGGTAGGTAGGTAGGTAGGTAGGTAGGTAGGTAGGTAGGTAGGTAGGTAGGTAGGTAGGTAGGTAGGTAGGTAGGTAGGTACGTAGGTAGGTAGGTAGGTAGGTAGGTAGGTAGGTAGGTAGGTAGGTAGGTAGGTAGGTAGGTAGGTAGGTAGGTAGGTAGGTAGGTAGGTAGGTAGGTAGGTAGGTAGGTAGGTAGGTAGGTAGGTAGGTAGGCAACAACAACAACAACAACAATAGTTAATTATTTTTTGAAAAATTACGTCATAAAGAAGTTTCACTTCTTACGAGTGTACGCTAGTACACGCACACTTTTTTTTTGTTTTAAACAACCTTTGCAAACCGTTACAGTACTTTATTTCATAATACGTTACTTACAATAGAAGAACAAAAACAGAGAGCAACAATAGAGCGTACCCTAAGAATGTAATCGATTTAGCGGATATCGATAATTACAAATTATAATTGAATAATACTCCATTATTTTAGTATAATTGCTTTTTAGATATTGAAGTTATGTCAAATAAAAACTTCAGGAATATAATTATTTTTTAACATAAGCACGATTAAAAAATAATTAAAGGAAATAAATAATCCAAAAAATCGTTTGCAACGCGGATTGCACATGGATTGCACTAGTAAATGAAAAAAGTCTGTCAATTGCCATTGTATAATTAGTGTCATTCGCTTTTCGTATCTTTGCGCAAGTGAATGTGTTTTTCGAATTCTCGCGATTTAATACAATATTAAACCTCTGCTGACTGCTCGAATACTGGACTCCGAAATTGATTGCCTTCTGACTGATCATCGCTTGAATATTGGACACCGTAGCCTGCCATTCCTGCTGACCTTTGCTGGAAAACCGGATCTGGATATTGGTCTTCTGACGACTGGTTAATACGGTATCATGAGCTTGTGCATTAATTGTGGAATAGCAACGGACCGCTGCAACACAATAGGAAGGCGAAGATTGGAAGTTGAAGTGATTCTTTCAATTGTACAGGAATGGGTCGCGCCTCAATCGGTTAGTATGCGATAATTCTATAATGTAACACTTTTGTAAGCATATAATATCACCAACCTGCACTGAACCTGCATAGTTAATGAAGGCCTATTCCTTCTCTCAGAGAGGATTCCTGTGTCCTTGCAGTGGGAATGTAATAAAGCCGCTTATGTTTACCTAAATGTGCCACTCAGATGCTTATTTCTAAATGCTAGTGCTAGAACTAATAGTCAAATGATAAATGTTTGCTTGAGGTAAATGAAAATGACTTTATCTGTCAAGTTTGCTGGAATCATGCCAATGCTGTATCTCTTGATGGAAATAGACCAGAAGAGAGTGAACAGACACCAATAGGACACCGGTGAGTGTGTAATCACTGTGGACGTTCTCTTCGTTCGTTCAGCACCAGGGTAGTCAGTTACCTCCTGCACAATTCCTAGATACTGTATTATTATATTATGATAATCATAACGAAGAAGGTGATTAATAAAACCCTATCTCAATAATACGGTTTTTTATTTAAATAAACCCATTGTTGCAATCTCAGTTTACTGTAATTTGAGATAGCATCAAATCCCCTGGTAGTAAATACAAAGTTTAAAAATGCAACCCATTAGTGATGTAAGTGGGCCTTATCTAGCAAACATAATTTTTAGCTGAGGTTTTCAGTAATATTAATCTGAACTCACCGCTTTTCATGTAAGTAGGTACCTAAACCTCATCATGATAGGTTGCAAGCGCTACAGCTCGGTGCATGTGCATTCCATATTTACGTAGAAAACAGCCTCAATTTTTTTTTTTTATTTAAATATCGCGCTGGCTGAGCGATTTCTGTGCAGTATTTAGCAGGTTCGATTCCCGCACGGAACTAATATTTGTATTGTCTACATGTAGTTGTTCCGGATCTGGGTGTTTGTGTATGTGAGTTTAAATGTTTGTAAACACACCCACGACATAGGAGAAAATCCTAGGGTAGGGCAGTTAAAAATAAAAAAATAACCTAACATGTAAACTGACTGATTTTACCAATTTGGCCATTGCTGAGATACGTGAAAATTGGGCTCGTGAAATCTTCCTAGGTGCTCTTATTTATGGCAAAATTCCAGCTCTGTAACGCCAGGCCCAAGTTTCTATGGAGTTTGGGTTTCTCCTTTCTTTGATAGTTTTTCAACTTTAGTACAAAAGCTTAAGGTTCATTTTCAATTGGGAAAATTTGACAGATTGGGTGAGCTTGATGTGCTGGCGTCTGTACCACCTCTAAGCTGGCTCCATGGCAACAGTAGCTACTCTATTTATTGATTGAACAACATTTCTATGGTGTACCTACGGAATATTTCCACAGCAATACACATACCTCCTGACTTCGGGCGACGTTGGAAGGCTTCTAGATTTCCTGTTCTTGCTGTGCTGCCGGTGGTGGCCGTGACCCGAGTTGGTATTTCCCATGGTGCGTTTATTGCCCTCAGCTCTTCAAATAACATGACATAACGCAGTACAAAGAACACAATGCACTCGAGTTGCAATAGACACACATATTGCACATTTCACGGATGACATTGTTCCCATATTGTTTTTTCTATAAAAAGTAGGTAGGTATACTAAGCGGAGTTGTCAAGCGAAAAGCTTTTATATTGTCTATCCTACCACACTGGAAAATATTTCCTAAGTATGTTATTGTCTGTCCTGTGTTAGGGACTCGAGAGTAATAAAAAATCAACCTACTGTTACTACGTATAAAGTTTATATTTTTTTTATAGTTTGTTTAAGTTATTGTTTACCAATCAATGTTCGAATGTCCTTGCTTCAATATCAAGCATTAATACCAAAATTCTGATCACTATTATGGGTTTGACGTTACTCAATACCTGTCTATAATTCAGCGAGCCGAACTCCACAAATGCCAATGTTCGGCGGCGCTTCAAGCATTTCTGGAATTTCAAAGGTCAGGTCGGTTGAACCGCCAAGCCATAACTTACTGACCACGGCGCACGACCACTAACGTTCCCTTTATTATGTGCAAATTCTATTTTTGAATTGCATTTTATTATGTGAAGTTCATAAAAGGAATCTTCAGATATCTAGGTACCTATACTCCATGTGCGAATCGAATGGGCAGCTTAAAGACTCTGACACCAGGTTAGTCACACACACACACACACGAAAAAGAAAGCAAGAAGAATAAATAACATTATACAAATCACCGTTTTTACCGTTTTGTTACTTAGATTATACGTTTAGTAAACTCAGTTATTTCACAAAAGATATAAAGTAATCAATTTGCCGTTTACACTGAAAAAATAACTCTTATGGCAGTAATTTCAACATTATTACACGGTAACTGTGTACTTTAGCCAGTATTTGTCTAATACTTTATTACCTTTATGATAATAGAGAATGAATGACATTGACAGAGGGAAATAGTAGGTAAACATTTGTGAAATTGTCATCAGAAATTGTATTGACAAAATAAGATGGTGGTGTTTCTTCTGAGTTTGGTCACGCACCTAAAGAACCTTGTAATTTTAACAGAATTGATCTTCAACCATCATCAATTTAGCTAATAGTGGGATAGAAAGAAGGGGGCCGAAGTACCGAACGATTAGTTATTATTGTCTCTTTGTTCCGAGAACTAAGGACAATGGAGAAAAGGGGCCTAATTACGAGTGTCGCTCCGACAGAGTCCAAGGTACATTAACCTTCTTTGACGCTAAAACTTTTTGTTAAAAATGATCTAATGTAATCCCTGGCAGGCAAGAGATGGGGCAAGGAAATGGAAGTAGAGCGACGGGCAGCATAATGGGCAAACTTGAATAGACTAGCCATCAAGCGAATTTCACTGCAAATAGTCTATTGTGAGCTGTAACTAGAACTGAACGCCAATGCGGTGTTTTGAGCGCATTATCGAAATTATCATAGCGGGTGCAGTGTAGCACCAAGTCGAGCATTCGCCCGTGCAATATGCACCTATTCAGTTAGGAACGCTAACTTGCACTATTTCCTTTCTCACGTAACGAGAAAGTTTTGATTAGATCGTGGATTTTACAAATAGGAATACACTTTATAACTCCTTGTTTATATTGCTATTAATTTCGAACAATAATTTACTAACTTTACATAAGCGGTGTAACCAGTTAAGTTGCTTAGTCGTGATCTTTATTCATTCATTGTGCGTCCAACGAACTTTTGTTCGATATTAATTTATACAGCGATTGTTATGACGCTTTTATGACACGCCGGAGAGCTTTGAATTTATTGTTTTCGTGACACGTTCAATAGCTCTTTCTTCCCTATTTTGATGGGGCTATCAATATGAAAATTACTTTTTTTAAAGTCAATGTTATCACGATTTGAACAGGGTGGGTATATCTAAAATCGAACAAATAAACACACAACGACCAAATAAACATCAGAAAGTCCTCCAGACATTATTGTGATGTGAAATGCGAAGGTACAGAGGTAAATAATTCATGAGCACTTCACTTAAACCCGACGCCTATAAGCTTAACGCCCACTTCACATAATGACAATGGACAAATCGCGTAAAAGAGCGGGGGGAAGGAGGGAGGGAATCTCGTGAGATGTCAAATGTCTTTCGTGAGGTATAAATCTAGATTGGTGGGTGATGCATGGCTTTACTTGGTTTAACTCAAGCATCTTTTGTGATTTTCGACTTGCGCAGTGTTCCAAGAATTCTCTGTGAGTTTGTGACTGCTCGACTGGTTTATTTCGTCCGTAATGAGCGTGAACTGCATTTGTTTGAGAACAAAACATTCCATTTGTTAGTTATATCAATCATGTGCTTTCTGCAGATGGGTTTACGTTTTCAAGGAAAGTTAAATGGCTATTAGGAACTGTGACTAAGAAACTTGCAAGACCAATGTTTGGACAATGACAAATGCTTCGTATTTTAGCGGTAGAATTTTCTTTTCCAATTTGTAACAAAAACGTTTTAGAATACTTCATACAATTTACATCCAGGACTGAAGCACCTGAGCTGCAAGCAGCATGCATTATGCAATATGCGTCTAAGTAGCATCTGTGTAATAGACTAGTTATACGAAGGCCACTTAATAGCGATGGCTTAGCGTCTTTGCTTGAACAATGCACTTACATATATCTTGTTACTAAGGTTGCCAACAAAATAACTTATCTTTAACTCAAATGACGAAAGTATTCCAATCTTTTTGAGATTTATGCTCGAGCCGTTTGGGGTTGAAATACTGGAGCCAAGAGGTCCGAGTGCCCACTTGGATTTTAGAGACATCTCCAAGCGGTTGGTCGAATGATCGCATGAACAAAGAGCTGGCCTATTTTCTGAAAAGAGCATCGCCATACAACGTGGCAATCCTGCCAGCCTTTCGGGCACTTTTCCTGACTCTTGTTTAGCTTTTTTTGTTTTTTTTTTTAATTGACAGCTACAAACTTTGCTTATTATATCCGTCCAGTGACATAGGTCATATTTTATCTTCAACACTATTTTTAATTTCGAATTTAGGGTTCACTTGGCTTGGTTACCAACCCTGTGTAACCAGCAAACAGAGAATCCCTTTCTGTGAAGAGAACATCGACAAGGCTTATACAGCACACAGCTTTATGCAAATTTATGCACGTACACATTCGATCGGCCATTAATTCGTTTCACAAAGTTCACGTGGCTTAATTGAACCACATAAATTGTACGTCGTAGCACAGGCTACGTTCTCACACTGATGTGGGCAGCTTTCAATTAGTAACGCGATTAATTTGATGAGAATTCAGGTATATTTAAGTACACTCGATATATTCCCTCAAAATTTAATTGTGAAAACTTAGGTCCTCACCTAAGTTGACCCTGAAGTGAGCTGTCATTAGTGGAATGACATCTCACTTCAAGCCCTAAGTTTTTTATAGATCCTTCTGTGATATATTTTATAACTAACTTTTTTTGCAATCTGAAAGAGTAGATACGTGACGGTGACTGCAAAGACCTTTATTTTAATCTGATTACGAATGTACAAGAAAGATGAATGTTTACAAAAACAGTTAACGTGTAATGCTATTTTAACTCATCTTTAACATACTTATTATTACTTATAGGTCTTGTAACAAATAACATTGTAGGACTAAGAAGTTTTCCAAGAAATCGTCAAAGGGTAATTATTAACAACACGCAACATTATATTTAGTAGTTATTAGAAGCCAAGCATTTAACTGCTTGAGCACCATTCACTAAACGAGGCAATCGAATAAATCTGATAAAATCCGTTGATTTATTTTATAAGTATCGCTTTTATGATTAAAATAATAATTAATAGTTGTACTAAATATTCGAACGTGTGATAAATTCCAAGCAATCTGATAAACATGTTTCTGTCAACGTTTTAGTGGTATTTTTACAAGCTGCGTCTATGTGACGATTTCTTTATTTGTAGTATACAAAATATGTGATGATGTACCTACTGGTGAGGATGTTATTTTGGTTTAGAAAATTTTTGTTATGAAATCGCGAAAAAAATTTGAGCTGTTTCATACATTTATGCATACGCAACTCAATAAAATGTATGGAACAGCTCATATTTTGATCACGAAATACTAATAACACAGAAAAAATAATAAAGAGAGAGAGAAAGAGATAAAGAGAGAAAAAAGAGAGAGAGAGAGATAGAGTTAATTTTTTAACACCTTATTAGGTATCATGCAAAGAAATGATGATATGATTCGTCAAAAAAAAATCGTAGTAGCGGTCTACGACTTTCGTAGACACCTCTACAACTGGAAATAGTACCGGACATACTTTACAGCTACACACTTCTGTCAAATTTAGAACGATCAAAAAAGAAGATGGAACATTAACTTTATTTATAGAAGTGATGAATCTATCAATCTTTTCCGAGAAGACGCGGGATGAATCATATTCCCTCCAGAATAATGATCGTTGGGTACCTTCTATTCTCTGGTCGCGCAGATATGCAGGGCAATAAATAAGTCAAGTCCAAGGTAAGTGCATGTTGGTAAGGACAGATTTATCTCCCGCAGCCGCCAATGGCTCTTGTTTCGTGAGATAATAACATAAAAGTGATTTGGTAGGACTCGCTCGCTATTAGCCTTGTAAGTTGTATGTTAGCCGGTATTATATGACATTTATGGTCACAAATTGTATCGTACATTAATAGTGTGGACGTTTTGTGCCCTAGGGCGGGTTTTTAATGGCTTAACAAAAACTTTTATAACATTTTTTTTAATTTGGATCCCACTTGAATGTTCATGATGTTGATTTTTATAATAAAATGCGTTCAAATTGAAATTTACTGCATTTCGGCCGTCAGAAATTCAATATTTATTTTCGTACCGTCAACTGACTGGGTGGACTGAGTGAATATTGACAACGGGTCGTCAAAAATACCTTCGGGAAATATAAATAATTGCAGTTAACGCAGTGGGGCAAAGTGCTAATTACTTCCTTGATAATTATTAAGATATAGATGCTAATTTAGTAGCAACGTGCGACAAATTGGCCGGTGGATGTGATAGCGTGGCCCTCATTTTCATGTGCAGCGATTGAGGAACTTTATGCGATCAGCCTCATTAATAAACTACTGTGTTTACGTTCATAAATTATTGTACCGTATCTCTATTGCACGTGATATATGACTTGTCCTTAGCTATTAGGAATATGTAAATATATTGCTGTTAAATCACCTATCTTTGTTATAGGAGGACCTCGTGGCAAAGTAATAACAGTCACACGAGTCGATCCATAAGGTTAAGCTACTATTTCCGGGGTTGGTCCGTGATGGGTGATCATTTACATACCGAGTCTCATCCGTGCCTCCGAAAGGAGTTAAGTCGTTGGTACCCTGCCAATCGTAGATGTTTGACAGTCAGTAAGGTTTGTAAGGAGCTAGAAAGTCTGACAGCCAGTCTCAGCAAAGTGTATCGTATTACCGAGTTACTGGTAGTGTCGCACTATGTAAAATACTGGTATTCAGCTGAACTCAGTTAGACTGGGAGCCGACCCCAACGTAGCTAGGAAAGGGGCAGGCAGATTGATTGACTATCTTTGTTAGAGCTGTCTGACAAAATCTGGTGCATTCATTGAATTATTTAACATCATATTCCTAACGTCTTCCCTGTATGAGAAAAGGTATTTGCCCTGCAGTGGGACAATAATTGAAAGGTATAAATATTATTTTTATTTATTTTTATCCGTAAAAACAAAAACTCCTTCAATGAAGTTACACAAACCCTACCACACATAGCCTATTTTGCTACGGTAGTCACAAAAACCCGTAATTAGATTAATTTATCATCAAACGAAATCACTTAGCGATTTTATAAAAGAGCATTCAAAGAGAAAAGAAAATGAACTTTCATACTTTCAAAATTAGATCCAAAATACCTCAAAATAAAAGGATACCAAATTCATTGCAGACACATTAAAAGTCGCGAAATAATTGTGTGATGGTGATTCAACAAAAACGTAAAGACTGCTCACATAAAGCAAATTAATTAAGCCCATACAATAGCTGCTATAAACAGGGTGTTTGTTTGTGCACGATGGGGGCGTGAGTTGGGGCACTGGTTTGTGCGTGGTCCAAGATGCAGTAGATTGGCGGTGGTGGGCACTACAACATCATCCTGTTCTCCCTTAAGCCAGAGGCGTAGTTACCTTGGCGTAACGATTTAGTTAGTTTGGCCGACGGCTGATACCAATATAACCCGTATCAATGATACGGGGCCCAAACTACGGAGTCTCGAGGCTTGTCAGCAAAAATTCGTAATATAATACTCAAATTATTTCATTACTTGCTGCTAACCTCATCTAGTTAAAAAAAAAAAATTGTACATGTAAAAGTGTTTGTGAAAACCCATTTACTATAATAAAATCATTTATTATTTACTTAAAAAAATCGTACCTATTCAATACAGGATTTTACAATTTTGTAGGTCGTTTTGCTCGCTCTTACATTTCTTATTAAGCTCACAATGACAGCCTCCACAATCAGGATTCTATTTCATGTTTTTTATAAAACAAAAATTGGCCTTAGTCGGGTAAAAAAGGCCCCCATTAAAGATTTGCCCCTTTAGGACTAGGTAGTAGGTATAATGAACCCACAAAATATCGCCAGATATTTAAATCCCTACCATTTATCACATTATTTGCTGTGGGCTTTAACAGGAATGTAAAAGTTGTGTATATAGGTTGCTCCGTATTACAATATTATATTTAAAAATACAAAACTGAGAAAAAGTGGGTGATAAAAACCTCTGGGTATAGTATATAGTCGTGATGTTACGTCATAAACAGCCATGCTTACTTGTTTACTTAGGCAAAGCTATCCTATAGTTACGCCCAATTGAATTATTTTAGATTAGGTTTTAAAGAAATTCAACTCATCAGGCTTCATAAGTAAAAAAAAGGAAACTCGCTTCAGCTTACATCTTACACCAAGCCTTACGCAGCAAAATCAGCTTTTATTATCATCTGAGTGCCGTTAATAACGTAAAGCCTTTTGTGTGAAATTCCAATGTGAAAAATCTCCGCAGACATGTTCGCGGCGCGCCTTCATAAAACATATTAAAATATTTATTGTTCAGCGATTCACGGAATTAGAATCTTCTTGGTGTTCATTTTTTTACATAAAGACAGATTTTTCACGCGGTACTTGAATACAGAAAAGTGAATTTCTTTTATGAGTTTTTATTACGAATTGAAGCAGTGGATTAGTCTAGTGGTGTGACTGTTGGACTGCCAAGTCATAGGTCTCGAGTTCGAACCCAAGGCACGCATCTCTGATTATTTTTCGAATTCATGTGCGTATTGTATAAATTATCACTTGCTTTAAAATCGGTGAAGGAAAACATCGCGAGGAAACCAGCATGTCGGAGAAATATTTCTCAACAAATTTGAACTCTCATCCCAATATATTTTCCGGTTTTATTTGAGAGGTCTATTGCAAAACGTGGAGAACTCATTTTGCAATAGAATTACTCCCATTATTTACTATAAGATTACATTATTTATTCAAACGCAGACACTGTAAAAGAAATGAGCGCAATTTCATTTAAAGTTTGTTTTCATATTTTGTGTCTCTAAACAAAGGGGAGGGATTGGTTGAATTTATGGCACACTTGGATCGGACGCGTTTGCAGATGCCTTTTATTGCTAAAAGAAAAAAAAGTGTACTTTGTATTATGCCTGATTACTCTGCGTCTTAAGGCTGATTTTTACCAATGTGTAATGTATTTACATGGTACTTTAACATAGCTCTGGCAAAGTGTGGGTACGCTATATAGCTACTCCTCTGCCTAACCGTCCGAGGAATAAGAATGATATTATTTTATGTTGTTTTTTGCTATTGATTTTTTTATTTTTAAGTGATTGATATGTTATCAGTATTATGAACGATGGATGAGTGTAAGAGTCTTTAGAACGTGTAGAATAAGTTATTATTGTTTAGTTTTAATTTTGTGTTCATTTATATGTGTACTTTTAATTGTATTAATATAGTCTAATGTACATTTCTATTAAAGTTCTAGCTATCGCATAAGGTTTAAATTCCTGTAATGATAGTCTTAGAGTTTTAAATCTATACTAATAATATAAAGCTAAAGAGTTTGTTTGTTTGAACGCGCTTATCTCTGATACTGGTCCGAATTGAAAAATTATTTTTGTGTTGGATAGTCCATTTATCGAGGAAGGCTGTAGGCATGTAACATCACGCTACGACCAATAGGAGCCGAGCAGCGGGAGAAACCGCGCGGGAGTAAATAAATAAATGTTTGATGATTCTGAACGTTAATTAACTAAACATACTTTAAACGTAATATGTTTCCATTACTTACAAAAACTCTTTTAACGAAATGCAGGAAGTGCGGGGCTATGGGCTATAATATATTTTCATTAGCGCGGTACCTGTGGGCACAAGCTGCCTGCTCACGACACTAAGTCAGATTTATCACGCGCCACCCTCCGCCCTTTTTCAGTGTCATTCAACGAGGCGAAAAACTTTCCAAAACTTCTTCAATAGCGTTTACTTTCTCGATAAATTATTGTTTTCCGGAAAAGAAAGTAATTTCAAACAATTTATGGAAAGATTTCGGCGTTGATAGGGACGCGACTTGAATACTAACTTAGGTTTGTACTTTTCACTTTTAGAGATTTGTTTAAGACCTTCTTGCAAGGTGGTTATCGTTTTTTAATGACTTAACTTTAAAGATTTCAGACTATTAGACTAATGGCTGTTTTCACTAACTCTAGGCGACACCTAAAGCGTATTGTTGGACGCTGTTTTACCGCTCAGCGCCGTAAGTGGAAAATCGGAAGACGTAATTTGCTTAGGTGCTTCCTATTGCGTAAAGAAAATAAAGCATTCAGTATAAAATCAGTGTAGAAATAATATTGAAAATCAGATAGGACTTTCATCCAGCAGATTGTTAAACTCAACGACCTCGTTACAAGTAACAGTGATTGCAACTATCAAAGCTCTCGCGCATTACGTTGCGTCGCCTATCTGCGCCCGATGTGTCAGTTAATTAATTAATTTTAATTATAAACACGCTGTTTGTTTACGTGCAGAGCTTTCTTCGATATCTATTGCACACGTGTGGTTCGACCCTTTATTGTAAAATCTTTTACCGGGTGTGACACTATTCTAGTAGAACAATAGCCATGAAGTTTTCATAGACATTAATTATTCTACTAGAGTCGCGCCTTTATATTATATATCACCAAATTAATAATGAATAATTTCAAATAAGATCGTAAAACCTCAACTGTATCTATTGAAAAGGTTATCATTGTAATATTGAAAGCTCTAACCAGCACGTGTTCAAAAATATGGCAACTATCCAAACAATACAATCTCAAATAACGATCAGTTGGTAATATTGACTACACATTACATAATGAAAGTGATAACAATGGTTTGGGGTAAACGGAACGCGTTTGAACTACGAGTGTTCGAAACAGTGCACGCGCATGTGATCGTTCACAGGGGCGCTCAATCCACGGCCCAGTATTATCGATCAGGCCGTGTGACTGCTAACTATTGTCGTGCAGATGGGGGCCCCAGAATCTTTAGGGGAGACCTCCCCTTCATCCCTTCCCGGTGATATACGAAACAACACTACCACGCCACACTCTAACAAACAATGAAGGTTTGTGGTAACGACACATTAGAACTCTTTAAATATTTGTACTGGAACAATAAACTTTTTACAATAATTACGAATGGAAATTCTTCAAGTTAGAAACACGTCACAGATGTCGTAAAATTTAAATGCTCTGTATTTTAGGGTGTCGCAGCGTTTTTATTGTTTGTTCCCCATTTTTGGTTTTAGTTCCTCTGGATGCAGAAACTACGGGTGAATTTAGAGGGTCATTCCTTTTAGCGTGACAAAAGGACATTTGTTTGGTATTCACTTCCGTTAGAATTATTCTTTGTGTCCAATTAAATGAACTATGCCAAAGAAAACTAATAAACGCGGGCTTAAAGTTTGAACAACGAAAGGGAAGAATGAAAATATTTGTAAGTAGGTACTTAAGTATACAAGTTTATGTATAAAGAACGACAGTTAACCTGAAATACCGAATTCTGTATCAACGGAAGAAACCCAAGAATTGTTTAATATCATAAAAGTTTAAGAGTTCTCGTTTATAGCTCGTATTCGTATTATTGCAGTAACTGAATCCAAACGATCAGTCTGTTAAACATCACGACTGGAACACAATAACAATAGCCTCAAACGTGCTAAATATCCGACAGCACTTCTCTCGTGCAAAGGTTTTTGTATTGAAATTTATTCCAGTGTTGCATTGCAGTGAACTGCAGCAAGTATACACGCCTACAGTCGCCCCGTGGATGGTGGAACTGGTTTCGCGATAAACACACACACATTAAACGCGCGAACAATTTCTACAGAAATCACAAATTCCAATCAACTCCATTATCCACTCTAATAAGCGAACGTTCCGAGCTGTCTGACATAATTAAATGTTCTTATCGTTTGAGCTTAGCATCATTTGATATTGGCTTTGCTAATGAACTTAGTACATTTAGTTACTTAAACATTTTCGTTCAAAATCAGTAGTACCTACAGTTTACGTAATGTTCTCCTTTCAAAAAGTTCATTTACACCAAAAAGTTAATGACATACTGCTATGAATGTCCGCAGTAATAGAAAACCGAGATTGCAGTCACAAGTTACAAAGTACATGAGAGCAAACGTGTATTCAGCCTACAGGTCGGTGTTGTTTACAAAAAACATAGCGTGAACCGCAGCCATGTCACAGAAATAACATTTTTATGATCATTCAGTCTCTTACACATAACACGGAATGTTACTTACGAGTAGTTGGGAACGTTAAACCATCAATGTTTCTGTTTTTTTTTTGGTGAGCCGCGTGCAGTGACTTTCAAAGTAAAAGCCAGAAGTAGCTCTTGTAAGACATCATTTAGAGCATCACTTGGATTTATTTCATGATTCACATCATTGTGAAATCACAACATGCAAATTAGGGTCAATAAATTTCAAATATATATTTCTGTTTGCCAACGAAATTATTTTATCTGAAACTAATCAAGGAGTGGTAAAACAGGCTTCAAGCGCTGCAGCGGCTGGAGTTGTAGCTTCAAGTTAGTATATTATATACTTACGTGAAGTATGTACACTTCAGGTACCAAGACTAGACTTGGCTTAGCACATTTACTTAGATTGTATTCAAATATTCTCGGACGCGATTCGCAGGCGCAAACACTAACACTTCAAGTTTGTTGTGAATAACCTCCAGCTTGCTTGTTGTTGCTAGATTTACTACTTTGTTATTAAAGTCGTACCTCACAGCTGTGTCTAATTGGACTTTGTTATGAAACATTTGTACAGCTACCATTTTTATAACATCCTTCACGGAAACCACGGTATCTTGATCTACCCTTACCTATCTTGGACAGTTATTCTTGCGAAAAATTTCCAACCACGTTGATGTGGAACAGTACTTATTGTAAGAAAAAAATTTAGAAAGATAAAATTCAGCGATGTCATTAGATATTTAATTTTTCTTAAAAGAAGCAAAAGTTTTCCTTTCAGACATTCAAGTTTTAAGTAAGTAATACTCAAAGTGTTGTAACTTATTTAGCGTTTCTTATTAGTCTGCCTACGGACTGCACCTCTTTGTATTGCGATTCTATTTCAAAACGGCTGGCAGATACATTAATCACGTTAGCACTGGACTTTAATGGAGCTGAACCAGCTTTATGCATAGATACCTGTTCCATTGGCATATTATGTTCTTCTACATGATAATACAGATTATATATAATTGCTTGATCGAACTAGATTTGCCAGTAACTTTATTGATTCAAAAAAGCAACACTATTGGTCATAAATACTGTGTTTTCGAACGAAGTGGGGCCTTTTAAGGTATATTGATAGAAATCAGTAACAAATTCCTTTGTAACGGTTATCTGAATGGATGGTGGTAGCGCTAGTTATGTTTTAGCCTGAAATTGGAATAGGATTGTGAGCTAGCAGACCTGACTAGGGTCGGTCAGTTAGGCAAGCCACCGTACGAAGAGCGTGGGCGGATTACTTGGAGAAAGTGATCAACACTTACAATATCAGGTACCTACCACATCAAACATAATAATATTATTATTCCAGTGCTAGAATGAGACGGAGCTAAACAGGATATATAAATCCATCTCTGTTCCAATGTGAAGCAATATTAATATTATAATAATATTGCTATTAGAGGTAGTGGTCGGCCCCCAGTTTGTTGTGTAAACTAGATAGTATTGAAATTGCACAAATAGATATATCGTCACCAACTCATAACAAATACAATTTTGGAAAATGTACTTTTAATTAGGCTAGAAGTGACATAGTAGATTTGTAAGATATCTAAACGAGATACCTTTCAACTGTCAATAAAACGATTGATGTAAAAATATTATTATCTTGTCAATCACAGTTTAGAAACGTCATGCGATAGTCACTTAATAACAAAGGACAGACAAACAAACATCTTTTCCATATCGAGAATTAATTTGCTGGCAGTTTTCGAAATATTAGCAGTTTAATTTGGAGCTTTATCGGTCGGCTCGGGACTAGTCGGCCAGCCTCGGTCCGTGGGCGGCAGCCGGGCGAGATAACCCGGTCTTTCGCCCGCACACTCACGCGCAACCTCCGCAGCATTGCAATAACTTAAAACGCGAACCTTGTTACACTTCACGTTGGAACGCAACCGATGAGACAGCGCCACGAAACACGACTCGAAAAGGATCAATGATGGAAGATAAGAAGTTGAATCTTTAACTTTATAATACCTCAAGTTTATTACCCTCTATTCGAAGTAGGTACCTACGATTAAATCCAATTAACCATCAAATGTTCAGACTGTTGGCTTTAGATAATTCGGTATTAAGTATGCGGCAGGAGTAAACATTGTTTACATAACCGAGTTCAACTCGTGCGACATTAATTCCCTGGATTTCTCAATAGAAGTGCCACTTCAATTTATTTCAACCTCTTGAGGGCTTGACTAATTTGTGAACTCATTCCCTTCCACATAAATTCTCATTTTCTTAAATTCATGTTAAGTCAGAGTATGGAGAAGTGATTCACGCGTGTAAACAAAACGACTAACCGCTCGAATTAACTACAAACACGGCATAAAACGTAAACATGAAAATCATCTCTGGTCGTATTGCGTCCACTTAAACAACTCCGATTAGAACACCGCTTTACTCAGGCTATAAATACACTGCTGCGAGCTTTGCACACCATAAACAATAATCCTTAACACGATTTGTCACAGTCGGGGTGCACTCGCGACGGTTCAGCGGCGCGCGGCGCGAGCGCGTGCGACGGGCTTCGCGCGAGAGCGTGCACGCGCGGCCATTGCGTCCGCACGACAGACAAAACAGTCGTCGAAAGCGCAAGGGCCTTCGCCCCTTCCGAATCCGTGATCGCGCGGCGGGATGCAGCGAATGCTAATACTAAACAGGGCTGTCCGTCAGGCCCGCATCGCTCGTTAAGCTCAACTTACGCCATCCTCATCCGTTCCTTTGGATTATGGGAAGCAGTTAAATTGCACCATCCTCATTGATTTACAGTCGTATTGATCATTAAAGTGCTAATGACGAAACTTGTATCTTGATGGCGAAAAGCTGTATAGCGCTTTGAGCTTTTCAAGTCTCGACTGATTACGACGCTGTTGATAAGTTAGTGCTGGTCTTTAGAAGTTTTATTATTGAGTGGCATTCCTAGTTCTATAGGCACAGCCCTGACTAGAAGATGTATGAAAAACTGACGGCACGGGTGCCATCTGCGCTAGGGAGGGGACCCTTGCATTAGCGGGATGACGTTATGCACTCCCAGAAGGGTTCGCGGCTTATCTCGTTAAATCACTCGAGCCGGGCCGCTGCGAAATAATATACTGAGGTGTGTGCGGTAAACAGTTTCCTATGAGATAACTTTTGGCAGACATGGTTTTACGGCCTTTATGTCCGTTACTTGTCGCCATTTCCTGAGGAGGGTCCAGAATTATTGCCACAGATTGAATTTTATATCAGATAGGCACATAAAATGTTCTTCCTTACACACTTAAAACAAGCATCCATATCAGTGAATTTATATGTACGCAAATGGCACCTTAAACGTTTGTCACCTGCTATCGAGTGAATTTATGAGGGAAGTTACTTTGAGCGAATGATGTAGTACCATATACTATAACACACATTTAAATCGATAATCATTTCCAGAGTCGATGAAATTAATAATTTATTAAGCTCCTGCCTACATCTCGCATAGCTATTAAACGTATTGTAATAATCGGAGGGTGCGTACGCGGCCCTATGGCTATTGCGTCACTTAGAATTCATACTTATCGATTGTAATGGCATAAACGTCTAGCACACGAGCTGTTTATGGCGGTCTTAATGTTATTAATTTATTCCCTGTTCGACGCGTATATAGTATTTATACAGATAATATAGAAAAGATGTCAAGAAATAAGGAAAAGGATGGGCCTTACATAAATATTAACAATAATAAATCCTGTATTTCAGCCAGAATTACGGTCTACATTATCACAAATTATTAAAGAATAATCAGTTCTAAGTTTCGTTAATGAACAGTTTATAATGCAAAAGACACTACTGACTAAGATAACATAACAATGAGGAAACTTAATTAAACATTTTCATGATTTTGTTGAAGTTACAGCATATGAGAATCATATCTTTTGACGGTAGTAACATTTTGAAGGTCATAAATACTCATAACTCAACTCAAAACGCTTTTGATAACCGCAGTATAAACAAAGTCAATATTATCCTAAACGTTAAAAACTCATAAAACTTTGAAGTAAGTAACGTTAAAAAACAAAACAAGAACGCTTGTATTGTGTTTGCTGTTTACACAAGTTCGCGACGCAGCCGAGGGCGGTTTGAAAGAACAAACACTATAAAAACAAATAAACTATTATGCGACAATGCTACGTTGTGCTACGAAAGTTATAGAAATGATACTACATATACTACGTGGAAAGAAATTTATAAAAGTTTACAAGAGTAAATCTTCGTAGCTCCTTCATTTAGTCATAAAACATATACTACTGTAGCAAGATATTGTATAATTTTCATTTATTTATTAGGTACTGAACTTTCACTCATTTTATAAACAGTGTCTATTTATAGCAACAGCTTCGGTCTCACGAATACAAATCATGCACGCACGACGAAGAAATCTGCATCGAAATGAATAAACCGATTGGAATGGAGGGAATAGAATCTATATCCTTATTTAAATCAATAGGAACAGTAAAATAATTACCATGAACCACATGACCTGTTCTAAAGTTAAATGTTCTATGCAAGAACACTATGAGCAGCGAGCAAAATGCAAACAAAATATAAACGGGGACACATTTCACCCCGCATCACAAGAATTTGCTGCAGTGCGACCCACAAACGAACTTCAACGAAACGCAAACACTAACTTCGTCAATATGTCACAACCATTCCCTCGAACACAAGATATAAGTATATCTATTTCCCCAATTTCTAATAAAATCAATTAAAATAACCGCTGTTCAAAGTGTTGAAACAATGCGGAAATGCGACGGCTCAGTTCAGAATCAACTAATTCCCCTTTCGCTTGTAAAACGGATTAAACTATTCGTGGAACATCTAAAAGCAGAGTGATTTATAATACGAACGTGAGAAAATATGAATTATATTTTTGAAGCGGTGTCGATGGCATGGAACGATGTAGACACGTCAATGTACTGGAACGTTATGCCAATCTACACGGTTTTTGGGTGATCCATTGAATCATTCTATATGATTATATTAATTTTTTCCGCAATCCATATCCATCGTGAGGAAACAAGGAGGTCTGAGAAATATTTCTCAACGGCATGTGAAGCTAAGTCAGAGGCCCATAGTAGCATAAAACTCTGACACCAGGGTCACTAACCACACGAAAAAAAGAAGGAGCAATCCATAAATTTCGGAGATATCAATAATTTGGTTGAATATTGCCATCATACTGCGAGTATCTAAAAGCGGTAAAAGAAGTAGGTAAGAGCATCAAAGTTAAGAGCGGATACATTTTTGTCGACACGATTCTTATCGTCTTTTGCACGCAAAAGTTCGGAGTTTGTTATAAGGGCTCGGTGCCGATGCGGGCTGATTCAGAGAAAGATTTGCAAGATTTTATATTATATTAAAATTTTTGGTTTAGGAGGTATTTTATGAGGTTGTTTTATAAACATAATTATAGAGCATAGAGCTTGAAAATTTTGGTAAACATGTATTTCACAGTTAGCATAAAAATGAGTAGACTCCAGATGAAGGCGTATTTTTTTGGATTTTAGTCGTCTTTACCTATTAGCACAGTAAAAATATGGTCTATAAGTTCATGTTAAATGTGTCACTTTAGACTATTCGTTTCTAATCTTAATATTTGCCTTAGCTATTTGTTGAACCAATTTTCTTCAGCTTCAGTTTCAACACCAAATCTCTCTAGAACATTTCAGTTACGCATCCTTTCACCGCTTCAACAGACACCAATCCCTAAGAGCAGCACGTATTGTCCATTCCTAACAACAGTTGGATTAAACGAAGCATTGAACTCATAAGGCGTAATTTACGAGCAATAAAGAGTGCAGTTTAATAAGTGGATATTTCAACAGGGGCCCGTCAAGCTCGAGCTCGAGCGATCGTAAAACGAACCGTCTTGCTTGAAATGCTCGAGTCTGTGGGAGACATTTTCCTATTACAAAAATTCGCTATGGTGTCGTGTTTTTGACGGGTTTACTTAAATCAATTTTGGTTGGAGAGAATTGAAAGTTTTTGGAACTTGCTAAGCTTTACGTTACGTTTTTCTGATTGGTGTTGATTTCTGGGTATTTTTTTATTTGAAGATATACATAAGATGTAAGACCACTTTCAGAGAAAACTCCTGTTCCCGGATGATTTTCAACGAATACTAAAGGAGAATACGTGAACTTAAAAGAATAACCAAAACTACATCCCTGAACTAACTGTGGGTATTTGTGTATACCATTACCATTAAAGAGCGTAAGAGAATTATGTTTGTTGACGGAATAGACAGACGATAGTGACGAGCGGTGCGAGAGATATGTAAACAAACGAGCCATGACACGCCGCGGCTGCTGACAGTACAAACATACCAAAACATGTAGTAGCGGTCGGTTTTCGGGTCGAAAGCGATATGTTTTAAAAGGATCATACCATTTGCGTAAATGATTACACCATTTCAGAATCAAATCATTATTTCTGTAATAAGATACAAATAAGTGCTGAAGTAAAGAGTTGAAAAACGCAAATGATGTATGAATTGAAATATGAATTTGAATCTAGGGGTTAAAAACTGTTCGAAACGGCGATTAGCCAAGCCTAAGGCGTTTATGTCGACAACTCAACGAGAAATTCGATACGAGCTCTTAAGTTCACACCACCAACTACCATTCCGAAGTTGCTTAATTGGCTACTCGAACCCTGGCCCCCTCAGCCCTTAGTAATTGTACACTTATCGCGGTAGGAGACGAAGCCGGCCTATTATTTAAAATGAGCGATGATTCTGTCATCTGTCATGATACCGTTATCTTGGGAATTAAGTTTCAAGACTTTTCGCGTCGGTTACGATTGATCGCGGTGTGAGGAGTCAGTACGGATTTTGGTAATTAACTTTAACTGGTTCGTTGCTGTTTATAACTGTTTCTCCTTCATTTGTTTTATGCTTCTTTTTTGCAGGATGTTGTGTGATGTCGATGCTTGAATCGTCGGGATTCTTTACTCCTCTGAGATTCCGTTGAAATGAGAGATGCCTTGACGAATATGGGCTGTGGAACCGAAATCTTTCACAATTCCCCAGAGGGAGGAATGTAGATAATATAACATTACAATGATTCAAGAAAAATTCCAGTCGTGTGCGGGCTGTTTTACTTGCGATGTTTTTGGTATTTGTTTTATTTACTAACATTTTCTTACCATCAAACGAATCAGTAGAACACTGTACTGAAATGAATCGAAGAACGTGTTATTTAAACATTTTTCAATAGTGCATTTTCTAGGATTGTAATGGATGGATTATTATATTTGTTTTAAAACGAGAAGGTATTTCGTAAGTTTCGAATCAGAATTGAAATCCAGATGGGAGAACACTTCCAAAAAAGAAAAGAATGGCTCATAATAGTGCTATCTCAACTGTTGCATCACATGCGACATTTGATGTGTTACACAATTTACATCATTATACTTAATGATCTGTTTTAAGTGTTTACCCAGGGCACGTAAAAGGTATTCAGTTGATCTCTGCGGGCCCGGGCCCTTACATGGGCCGGCCCGGTAAGGAAAGTGGTTCCATTGTATAGTCTTGCGCCCCCGGTTGTTCACCTATGTGAAAAACCGGCGGGATTCTAAAACGCGGACCGGTCCTCTTTGGCAAGGAATGCACCCACTTTTGATTAGATGTGACTTACAAAAAATCTGTGTCTTAGAAACTTCTTTCAAAAAAACTTATTGTAAGTTGTGATTACCTGTTTTCTTAATCCAAATATTTTGGATTAAAAATAGAGCTGGTTATTTTTAAACACAAACATTTACTTACAGATTTGAAAACCGCTTTCGACTGCATTAGTGTAAAGACGATAGTGATTAAGTTGTGGTAAGTAAGTAATTAACGTTATCTGTTCTTTATCAACCGCTTACGGAGAGAGGACTTGGGTCAAAACCTCTGTTTTGTTTAATTTTAATTCCATTTCATAATTTTTGAACCCTCCAAGTTTCCAACTTTTATAGCAGTAGACGGTAGACATTTTAAACTAGCAGACTATAATGAAAACGTTTTTTACCCATATAAAACAGGGCACGTGCTACTCAGTGAGGCGGGCGACGCAACAAATGACAAACAATGGCTTGTTAGGTCTTTGTCGTGCGTCAAGTTCGGGACTCCTGCCTGGCGTGACATCCTCGCATTGTGCTCGCAATCAGGGAAGCATTGACCGGCTCCGGTGTCAAGAGGGCTGAGGGCCGTCAGCCGCAGTATAAAGCCTGTTTATTAACATGTAAAAAGCCCTTTAGTTCCTTAAGGTGTCGTTGCTACCTGTTGCGTGTTTTATGGGAGGTTTGGAGACAGTTATGTGGACATTTGGGTGTTGTGAGATTGTGTAATGCATTAAATATTGGCTGTTTGCTTTTGAGCCTTCCTGGCCATTCGGTACATTGGAAGCACTTTGGGCAATCAGTCACGCTGTAAATGATATGGCTATGCTGACTAATAATGTTTTTTTTATTCTCATGATTGCTAAAATGCTCTCAAGAGAGAAGAAGATTATTTATCTAACCCTTTCTAGGTATGTAACTGATATCAATACACATAGGATACCATTTTTAAGATAAACTACTGTCCAGCCAGACAGTGTAGGTACTTGGATATTTCGAGGAAACCATAAAACATACAAGCTGCATCTTGAAGCAAGGCGAACAAACACCGATTTCACTTCAACGTTTACAAAACGTTGCCAAAGGTAATGTCCCTGGCCCAAGTTCACGTTGCCAAGTGCACTCTTTGTTTACTAACATAGAACATGAGTAAACCTGCAGCTCATCTCGGCAACTCGCCAATAGAGGGCGCTAGTCAGAAATAGAAATGTCACTGGGCGGCCGTGCGCGTGAATTATAGCTTTCTCCGCGGTAGGCATTTCCGATCTTCCGACTAAACTCGAGATGAGCTCTAAAATGTTGTGTTTGTTTTGTACCAGGCCTAGTGTTTTACGAGGCTAGACTCAAGTTCATGCCTAATAATAGCTCAGCTAAGTAGGTACTTACTGTTAACCCTAAAAAAAGATGAAAACGGCAATCACTCTTCAACAATTTTATTTATTTATTAGATCACCAACAAAGGCTACGCAGTTACATGCATGTTAACATGAACAGGGACAAATACGAGTGTTCGCTACCAATTATAGGTGACCACATCACTCACTTAACATCTAGGTAGGTAGAGTAGGTAAAATAAGGTAAGAAGGTTATCTCTAGGTAGTGACAGTTTTCAGGTTGTTAGATACCGATGAACCTACCTACGGAAGCTTCCATGCTCTGGTATGTCCCAAGATATCGGCGGTCCGATTATTATTTAATCGGACTGATATTTAACATATGAACAATAAAATGATCTTACTACCTATTAAAATATTTGAGAAGACAGGTTTCCATTTTCATCTATGTATTCCACATTCTAGGCGTTAAAACTGAAATCTAAACTAGAATACTGAACACATAATGAGATGATGCCCAAAAGTGTTATCTACTTATAAGAAATTTATTTTATTTTAGCCTGTGTTGTCCCAAAGCGCCTTACTCCTTTCCACTCCTCTATCTTGAGCTAGTGTGGATCAATTCTGTATGTATGCATCCAGCTCGTCTTGCCATCTTCTCCCAAGACTGTTTCGATTTTGACGGACGTTGTCTAGGGCCCACATGGTGAGTGATTTTGCCCATGTCACGTTTGACGTCGGTGGTTTATGTTTAGGAGCGCAGCGTGTTCCTTGGACCTCTGCTAAACCGTGAAATTCCAGGTTTAAGCGCTGTATGCATACGATAGGTGTGTCAATTGCACATGTCCATTAATTTGCGGTTATGGCTAATTGGTAGGTATCCTTTCATAAAAATTTTCATCATTGACCAAAATTTGGGCGGTTTCGGGTTGTTAAGCTACTTCATTTGTCTCGAGACTAGTGAGGTATATGGATTCTAGAACGTATGCAACCTCCATATCCTCTACATACAGTTTAAGTAGGATGCTGTTTGTCATGAGTTTGGTCTTTGACATGTCGAAGCTTACTTTATTTACGTCACTAAGCATTTCGCTTAAATTAGCGGCCCGAGATGAAAATAGCACGACGAAACGAAGATTGATCAAACTTTTGTCACGAGTCACGACCAACTATGCCTTTATCAGCTTAGGTGTCAGATAGGTTTTTAAAAACCTCTTCAATGGTGGCAGTGAATATGGTTTAGGGAACAAGGTCGTTGCTTGACACCTCTTTCAATATATGGAATAATGGTTTTGTGGCGTTATTTTTAAAGCTGCTGTAATTACTATTGCGGTTCTTATATAGTCGTCGTAATCATGGTAAACGCTGTCAAACGTTATGGCGTAGTCAACATAGTTATATTTATATATTATTTGCTTATAAATACTAGCTATGGCTAACGTACCTATACATTTATTTATAAATGCTAACTACGAAGACGGCGCGTCCAAGTTTGAAACTGAACACGAAAATAATTCAGAACAGTTGGTGAACTTTGAAACCGGCTTGAAGGTACATACCTATTAATAGTAGGTACAAATAAACCTACCTACCTATTTTAGGTCATAAGTTCATAACACAAGCTAGGAGCAAAAGGAATTCCAAAGACTGAAAAGTGATCTAAAGGATTATTATGCTAGGAACCTGTAATTTAAAGTACCTAGACGAATTTTAGTAGGTACCTATCCAACTTACATAAAACTTTGCTTGGTAGGTACCATCACCAGCATTATGTGAAATATTCGTTGGTATTTATAGATTTAAACAAGTAAACAAAAACTATTAAATTTAACTCAATGAACCATAGAACATAATAATTTAAGTATTGTTGACCGTACACGAAGTATAAATACAAATTGAACAACAAGCCTGTGAGTTCAAAGAATTAATTAAAAATTTGTATGAGTGAGCCATCTAGCGTCGAGTAACTGCAACACGTAGAGTTCAACTGTAGATACTGATGTTTAACCAACGTCAACATAGATGGCGTTAATATCGTAGTAAAAGTGATCATTTTAAGATTAATGTGTAACAAATATCAATTAAAACTGTATTATTTTTAATAACAACGAACTTACCTATTTGCTGTTAACGTCGTCATCTCGACGTTATTGGCGCACGCTGTTAATATTTCATCGCAGCTGCTGCCACCTGTTATGCGTTGTACTGCACTCAGTGAAACATCCTCGCTTGAATTCTTCCCAGCGTTTGGAGCATTACCGCTAGATGGCGCTATTCTCTGCTTGGTCGCTTGTTTATGTCTGCTGAGTGCAAAAAATAATGCCAATACTGCTTTTAGTTTCGCATCCCGGATGTCCGCAGCTGTTACTTGTTCTAATCCCTGTACTTTTTGTGCGTGAAGGAAGTCCAAACAGCATTGAACGTTTTCCAACTGTAAAAAGAGAGAGAAGGATTCATTAGGATTGACCACACTGATTTAAATATTTTTAAGGGATAGACCATCCGATTTAAACATTAGACTTGGGCCGATGGGCTTATTTAACACCAAGAAAACACGGATAAACAGGCAATATTTTCTAAATGTAAGAAAACCGTTTATTTGGAAACACTTCGTAAAATACCACATACAATAATTTAAGAAGTAAGTGACCGTTATGAGTACCTAGTGTAACCAGTACAGGCTCAACTTTAGGTACTAATACATGTAAAGTACGGTCTAACTAAAAATGGCCATGCCTGAAAAAGATTACCATTTTAAAGTTAGGTGAAAATTTAATTAGTAGGCATCACCTAATAAAGTAATTGATAGGTAGCGTTTTAATAAAATAACGACTTATTAATTCAAGTCATCATCAATTCAAAACATCTACCGCTCGTAAAGTATCATAAAGATCGGCTTGTTAAATACAAAAATGGTATCAGTGCACAAATTCGCAATCGCAATGTGACCGTATTATTAACATTATTAATAATTAATTACACGAAGCTTTTACGTGTGTTGTTGCTATTGTCATGCGCACACGCGTCGCTTTCGATCTTACACGGGCAGTGTGTCAATGAGTTTATCGCTTCACGATAGTCCTTGAAATATCAAATAGGTGTTTGGATTGGACAGTACGTGCACTTATTTTACGGTTTATTTGCTGAAGTCAAATATTTTAGTTCATTTTGTTGGAAGTAGACACGTTTAATAAAATATCGATGTTTAGAAGTTTAGCTATTACCTAACCACATTGGTTTGATCGTTAGATTAGAATACTCATTTTTAGTCATTATCTGATAACAGAGGGAGTACCTACCCTAAAGCACGCGATAGTGGTTGAAAAATCTATGAAAACTTCATAGAAATTCTTCTACCAAAATCGCATCGCACCGTTGCGTTGCATCTATATATCTGCAGGAGCCTTAACAACTCGGAGTGTATCTACATTCATTAATGGTAGTGCTATATACTATAGTTTAATATACTACTTAGTTGGCCAACGGACTGCCAGCTGTGCACTTTGTTTAGGTTTTGGCTTGTGTATCCTTTGCATACAGTAGGTATACCTTATATTAGCTCCACTCTTTCTTAATGCGAATAAAAATAACATCAGAACTCAGTGTTCCATGTGTAGATATTGTAACCACACAAAAGACAACAAAATACAAGCTTTTAAGGCTTCCAGAATCAATTGACGTTGAATCAAGTGACCTCAATGTGACATGTTGAACAGGTACAAAGCATGCATCGCTCGCGCACGTTGCGACACGGCTGCGGCCGGCGCCGGGCCTTAAAAGGCAAGTCTCCTGAGCTCATAGGTCACCGGCACAACCACTGGCTCCCGAGCCGACGACCGACATTGTGTGCCTACCCTGGCAAGATCAGGGTTGGCTGACGAAAGTAGGTAATGTGAGAGATTGACGAAATTTTTCGTAGGTAGCTGTCTGCTGCATCTCAATTTATTTATTTTTGTACCCCGCTAGAATTTTTACCAGCAAGTGGGTTTTGTCTCAGTATTTTGATTTTTTGTGAGTTCTTGCCTGATTCCTTTTAAACCTAATTTGAACCTCTGTCGAACCTTTCGGAATACAGGTGTGATGTTATATTATGTTATGTGCCTAATGTCTCATTAACTCGCTAACGATCCAAAGTGTTTTCTATACTTTTCCTACAGTTGAATGAAAGTTAGTGTCTCTTAATTTCTATGCAAAGTGTTGCCGACATGTGGTGCGTTAGTTAATAGGTGGTGTGGTGATGTTTGCATGACAATAGAGTAGTTATCAGTTTGGAATACTCTGAAGTGGATAATACCAGTCTGCTGGTATATTTCTTGACTATAAGTATTGCAAACCAACGAGTATTCATTTTACCCCAAGGCTAAAGAGGGAGCAAAATTATTATAATCGAACAACACTGCCAAATCCGTTGTAAAATTAAGTCAGAGGCGTGACGGTAACATAACAAAGGAAATATTTTGACAAGGTATTATTGTAATCCGATTCTATAATTGTCACCGACCGATATTTGAGACGAATGTAAGTATTTACCTTATAAAACTTTGGCCAGCCCTGAACACAAAAAGTAAAGCAATTCTGTGTTAAGGTAACATGTCTTACAACTGCTATTTTGTACTTTTTGTGTGGCTTCTCGCATCCCACAGGAACAAATGTGGCCCTCCCACGAACCGTTTTCCTCGTAAGAAAACATCCGTAAACAAAAAGAAAGACTTGCTGATGTTTCATTTTCATCTGTAGGTTCAGTTTGATTGACATTGAAATATTATGTGCCAAGCTGACAAAGAAATTATTACGGGAGCTGATTGCTACCCAGCTGTAAAAATTTTGGCATGCATGTCTAATCATGCGCTTCAGTTTTGTAATTAATCTCTGAGCAAAAACCGCAAACTCTTGAGCGAAAAATACTTTTTATTGTTTTGTGCATGACAGTACCAAGTACCATGTTCCTTGCTTATTCCCACCGTGGTTCTTATGTCCACTGCCGTTAAGAAAGAGCAGTTTAGGTCCATGTCGAGATGTAAGCAAAAATTGGATACAAGTAAGATGATACATTTGAAGTTGTACCTAAATTAAATTAATTAAAGTAATATTTGAGTGTTGGGTCACAAAAGGAATGAATGAAAGGCAATTGCATGCAGCTGAGATGAGAATGCTAAGAGGAATGTGGTGTTACGCGAATAGTTAGAATAAGGAATGAGTGTCTAGGAGGACAAGGAGTAGGTATATAAGGGAACATGTCGTCAGGAAAGTTTTATGTATGAAAGTGGATGGCTATTCAAGTAGAGGAAGACCAAAGAAACGATGGATGGGTTGTGTGAAAGGTGATATGGCTTGAATGGTAGTGACTACCGAGATGACAACTAATAGAATGGAAAGTATGGAAAGTAAATGAAGTATGCTAAGCATGGAAGACAAAGATATATTGTGCCGACCCCAAATAAATTTGGATAAGGCAGGAGAATGATGATGATGATGATGATCTGAGCAGAAATAGGTGAGTAGTTCTGCTTTTCTTCTTAATTTAAACATAAAAGCAACTGAACGATTACTTGCTCCCAATGTGACCAACAAAACACTATCAGACCAACGAGGTCACAATTCACAAAGCTGTCTGAATTAGCGGATTGCAAACATCTACCGCTCAGGATTGAAATTGGCTGTACAAAAATAGAATGAGAAAATTGTCTCAATTATGTCACTGCGTTACTTCAATTACGTAGGAAACTGTCAGAGGAAGTGTATTGTTGAAGTTTTATTGTGAACTCGCAAGCATTGTGGCATTCATGTTGTGGCAAATTCTTTAATAATTTAATGGCGCTTCTGCAACATGGATCGGAAGCAAACTCAAACTCAAACTCAAATTCTTTATTGCATTCATGTGTACATATGTAGGTGTTACAGAGGTAAATAAGTTCCAACATGAAACCCGGTTAGGGCACGGCAACATATTAACATTGGATAAAAGAAGCATCCAGTCACTAGCTTTAAACAATAATTGTAATTATTATAGTTATACTAATATGTAATTATTTTAATTACTTAATATCAATGTGTAATTCGATTATTTGTTTACTTCTATTAATTATTGTAGTTTATTTGTTTATATTTGTTGTATTAAATATTGTATTTTATTATTTTACATATTTTGTTATGTATATTTTATTAATTTGTTTGTTGTGTTATGTGTAAGTGTATGTAAATGTGCTTCCTTGTGTAAGTATTATTTCTGTGATTATGAGTAATTTATCTATCTTAGTGTCATATTTACCAATGTTTTATTCTAAGTATTCTGCGACCGTGATGCAAAGGTGATGCTTTGGGCAAAATTTCATCAATAATACTGAACGCATTATGCACATCTAAACTGCGTTCAAGAGCTGTCAGTGTTTAAACCAGGGGTTCCCAAACTTATTTTGTCTACAGCCCCCATTTTTTCACCTACTTAAAAACCACTATCTAGTTGAAAATACAAATCACCCCCTAAGCCTCTACACAACGCCCCCATTTTTTTCTGGGTCTCTTACTGCCCTTTAGGCCTGCAGCGCCCACAAGAGGGCATTATCACCCACTTTGAGAAAGGCTGGTCTAAATGATGTGGAATATTGACACTGACAGCTCTTGAACACAGTGATCGCGTTCAATTTCATTGCTGAAAACCACTTAATTTGACAAGTGTAATAACTAATAATGATAGCAGTGATAGCCTAGTGGTGTGACCGTCGGACTGCCAAGTCATAGATCTCGAGTTCGAACCCAAGGCACGCACCTCTGATTTTACGGATGAATGTGCGTATTGTATAATTATCACTTGCTTAAAATCGGTGAAGGAAAACATTGTGAGGAAACCAGCAGGTTTGAGAGATATTTTTCAACAGCATGTGAAGCTAAGTCAGAGGCAGCATAAAAATTCTGACACCACACGAAAAGAAGAAGCCTAATAATGAATCAATTAAAATAATGTTTCCTACAATGGGAAACGGTGTCAGTGCATCCAATTGGCTGTTTTAATGACCAAATAATCCAAAACACGTAGCTTTGGCAATGTATACAATGGCAGGCTAGCCCTCGCCCACAACGCTAGCCCATTTCCCTTCATTGACTATTAACTTCGATAAGATAAGCTAGCAGTTTTGTTTTCCTGTAATTTCCCTTATCAGGTTGGAAATTAGACGTTTGTATTAAAGCTCCTGCACACAAGAGCGACTCCAGTAGAATTATTTATATGGAAAGTTAACTGATTTTTTCTTGTACGAGAATCGCGTTGCAACACCGCGTCGCACCTGCGGGAGCCTTTAAATAAAACATCAAATGTTTTGTTTACATATCACTTGTTTAGTAGTTTTTTTTGAATGCGTGAACATTGTTGCACCCTTATTTTGCAGTTTTCGGCTCAAATAATCCTTACAAACTCCCCAAACACTTTCTCGTAATATTATTATTATTTATGCGTGACGTCAGTACTTCTTCCATTCTTTGGTCGGTTAAAAAGCCTTTTTTCACATTTATTAGGGCCTACCACTAAGTATCAGGATTATTTCACTCATGTAGATCCTGATGAGGCACCTACTAGTTTCAAGGAAAATCTCTATACAGTTCCTACTAGGAGAAAATAACGCCAGAACGAAGAAACCGTCTCTGGTTTCACAAGTTCTCTCCTATTTCGAAACACTAAAAAGTTATTTTCGTCTCGAAACTGAAACAGAACATGTAACTCTTCCGAAATTAGCTATTATTAGAAGCGTCACAAATTATTAGACACGTGTGTGTTTAGGACTAGATTAAACCTAATTTATGTATTTAACAGATAAAGCTTTATCAAATTAAATTATCAAATCTAAGGCTTAAAAATTACAGCGTGATCACTTTGTATCGATGAGTGTTAAATTATTGTAAGTATTTATTTACTTGGTGGTGGTGTGGCACCACCTTTGTACGAATTTTCTGTTCAAAGGAACAGAAAATTGCAATGCTTATTTCTAAAGAAATGTCTAAAAACGAAAAACAATGAAGAAAGAAAGAAATCTCTCTATTTATTTTTCTAAATAGGTTTTTACGAACATTTCTAGTACAGTCAACAGCAAAAGTAGATGATCAAAATCAGAAATTCAATACTAATGAACGGAGTTCGCGTCAGAACTGTGTGGCGTCGAAGTGATTCAAAAGTTTGCGATTGTAAATTATACCAAACATTTACTACTAGTACAGCTGCCATATATTCGTGAACTCCGTTAATTAGTATTAAATTTCTGATTTTGATCATCTACTTTTGCTGTTGACTGTACGTCAAAATCCGTCTTGTCTTTATCTACCTGCAGGTAAATAACGTTTCTGCAATGCACTGTTCTTAGAAATCTAGTGGATCTTATCTGGTAGCTAGATAGGTACCTACTTTCAGAGTATTACAATCATGTCTGTTATTTACATACTTGGCTAGAGAAGCGATCATAAATAGAATCTCTCTAGAACATTGCCTTAGTCCACAAACGTGACAAATCTGCCTAGCAGCTCACAATCGAATCGTGCGCAGATCGATGGCGCAACTCTAATTGGTCTTCGTTTATCGTACTACAATTAGATTTCACTTGGGAACGAGAAATCGTAATAATATCTGACCTATTGTGTAAACAGAGTGTTGCAACTATAAATAAATCATACACATCAAAGCAGTCAGTATAGTCACGCTTGTCATTACTAAAGGCTAGGCAGAAGTGTAAATTACCTATTCATTTGAAGAAGTTTCTCAAAAGAGATTCCAGCTTGGTATCTATCTGATCCAATACTATATTGCATCTTTCTATACATATGTCGCAAGAAAAATAAAATGAAATCCATTTCCGTACTGCAAAAGACTTGACTTGACATGACATGTACGAAAATAATTAATCAAAACATTAATTATTGTATGTCTTTTTAATTACATTTTTACACGACTACTCACACTTGTATTCCATTAATCATTTACGTAATATTTTCATTACATATAAGAAATACATGAGCTGTTTCATACATTTTATTGAGTTACGTGTGCATAAAAGTATGGAACAGCTCATATTTTTTGTCGCGATTTCAGGGCTCATCCCATAGTAAAAGCTGTTCGTAACGATGTGTACAACGCTCCCACGAAATTCTTAGAGTTCATTTTTTAACAACTTATATGTATAATATGCAGGCATTGTCACTGTGGTCAGTTTGCGTGAATTAGTTAGCGTAATACTGGATTGTACCACCGTGTTACATTGTGGTCACGATTGTGAATGTGTTGCCATCATTTCCCATGGGTGTCGTATGAAACGGCGAGGACCTGACACGGTGGTCTGCGGAGAAAACTGATGATACCTACAAAGTATTTAAATGTTTCATAATAGGAAATATGTATGTGATTAAAATCTTTTTTTTAGAAACTTTAATTTCAGTATTGTGCCTTCATCTATATTTTGGTTAAAATTTATTTTGAAGCAAAGTGCGATATTGCCGAGTTAATTTCAAATATTTGAAACGCGATGCCATTGGTCAAGGCGGTTATTGGTACCTAACAGATCCAAACAAATTTTTGTTTTAAAAACAAAATTAGAAATAGCATGTCCACAGAAATATTAAAACCTATGAGCCTATTTCAAATATTCCAAAAAGAAGAAGAATTTCACAAGAAGATATAGTACCGTCATCATAATTGGATGAATTAATATTAAAAAGACGTTGCTTTGAAGATTCTATTCTCAATAAAATACCGTCAACTATTCTTGTTTATTTGTGTTCGATTCTCTCACTGACACAAAGCATTTTGTTCATTCATATTCTGTAAAATGCAAACATCGTTATCGTATCAGTATCAGGCTATCCTTACTATGGTAAATAATATTTCATTTATGAAGAATTTATTACTTTAACATTGTAAAGAACAACAAAGTAACTTGTCCGCCAAAGATAGCTTTTAAAAAACTGATGAATAATGATAAAGACATTTCATTTACTTTCATTATTTTGTAAGAACAAACCGATAAAATAATAGGAAAAGGATTCAATTTAATAGTTTATTGTATTAGTTTCGAGAAAATATAAATCAATCAAAAACGCGAGTTCGTGATGGTCGTGGAGACCATTATTGTGTTTATAAAAGTTGATGGTCAATTGTTTAAATTCCTTTGTAGTGTACAAAATAACAACAATTTTATTATATTTAAGTAACATGAACATTTCCGGATTTTGAGAATTGATTTGTTGATCTTGTCCTTGTTAAAACATCTTTTAAAACACTATTTTGGAAACACAATTTTCCTGGAATAAGTACTCATGAGATTTTATAATATTTTCTTTTAAGTCTATCTAAGTTATTTGCTGAAGTGATGAACTCTGTTTTGTTGTTAAAACATGATTTTCACCTTTTGTTTTGTTACTTTGTGTTTTACTTAGTGTGTCCGAATAAATGTTAGTTCTTTCTTTTAAAAATTGTTAACATATTGTTTAGTTGAAAAAATTACCAAAGAATTTTATACATTTTTAAAGTTACATTGTCCGGTTAAAGTCCAATCACCCAAAATCTCGACCAGCACACACTTTCTGATATATGAACTAAAATCGATCTAACAGGCGATACAGAAAAGTCACATTAATCGCTTCGAATTACGTAACAGTTTTATTACAGTGCAGGTAGTAATATAGGCTCCTATTATAAACAGACGAAAGTATTTAAATCCACCATGCGGCAGCCCAGGCACGCGCCAGGTTGCTCGGCACGCAGCAAGGTGAGACCTTTGCCCTTCGGTACACCAGATAGGCGTAAAAGCAAAACAAACTCGTTTTATAGACCTAAATGCGTATGTAGGTTACATGTTTGTTAAAAAAAGAAGCTAAAATAGAATTACAAACGTGGTCTGATTTGGGTGTAACGTTTGAAACCGCAGGTTGCGTTTCGTTGCTTTGTTGTAGACATTCATGTGGTTTTGTTTTCATTTGGTCTGATAGTTTTGTCGATTAACGAGAACCTCATGTAGATAGATGCGATTAGAAAGTTAATCCTTATTCACGATGAAAATAATTTGGCAAATTCTAAAAACTATCAAAGGATTCAAGTATAGGGACAGTGCCCAATGCATTTTCAGCTTTCAGTGGCTTTAATGCTTCAGTGTCTTGTACTTATTTGTGCATTTTTGTTTTTTTTTTAATCTATCAATTATATTCGTGAGGCCATCGCCTACAATCATCAAAATAAAGACTTATTTCCTTCCAACTTCACCCACTACCTCCGCGGGATGGAAGACATCTTTAATTTGACCATTTCGGTTCTAGAAATTAATTCTCTCGGTCTATTTATATCAGCGTCAGTTCTCAAGGCTTTATTAATGTACAGCAGATTTGTTAGATAAACACATGATTGATGCTCAATGTCAATCATGATCATAGGAATAATCTAAACAAGTCTTCCGTATGCCAATATGCATGTTTATTACTGTTATCTTATAATGTGTTGTCCATATACCTTTCGCAAAAGGTTTTGAAGACTTGAATGAATAGATCGAGCGATAGTTTTACGAATAGTCCAAACCAAATGAGTCCCCACGGCTGATTGACAAAGCTAGGCCCAAGGAAAACACACTTTACTTAGTCACGTTACTAAGTCAGAATTAAAACTTTTTGTGGATGATAAGATACAACAGCTAATAATGATTTTATCAAATCAGAATATCCGACAAGGCTCGGAGTACTTCGGTTTCCGAATATAAAACGAATATAGGTAGACGCTGCATCTCCAATAAAAGTCGTAGGCGCAGCCTCCAGGAAAAACCTCCATATATCCTGATTCCTATTGGCTTCCCCTCGGACCAACAACTCTTCTTACTACTTACTAGTGTGTGTATGACATCAAATTGCAGATATATAATACTAGTTTATTTTAATCATGAGATTAATAACCAGATTAGGCATTTTTGTAAATAAGCCAAATTCTAAACAAAGAATTCCGACCAAAACTGGCGTTAAAAGAAAACTAAAGGTATGACTTTAATTTTTAGGGTTAATTGAAATTTATATTAACCAGAGTTCATGAGAACTGACCAACTTTTTCTTCAGATCATCTCTAACAAAAATTGTATATAGCTTCGCCACTGATAGGTAAACAGTCAATAACCGGTCAATATACGTTAGTATATTAGGTATACAGTTCCAAATACTATAGCTTCTCTATAAGTAATACCTAATGGCTGAACAGTTAGGCGAACAGTACCTGGCGGTATGCAAATAGCTCATTACTTTTGTGGTCGGCGGTGGATTTTAAAAGCAAATAAACACTGGAAGTCAAGCGCTTCCCGTTATACGGTGGTAGGTCATGGCACAGCGGATTATAGTGTTGCCATTCTGATATTAAAATGTGTGCGTCGTTGGTCTAGTGGTTGCAAGAGCTCCTGCTGAGCCTGAGGTCGATTCCCGGGTCGGGTCTAGTGGGATTTTTATTTCCATTTGGAATTTTTCAGCACCAGGCAAGAGTGCTTAGTGCCCGGTTAATGGTCTTCCTTTCGTGTGGTTAGTTTTTATGCAGCCCATGGGCCTCTGACTTAGCTTCACATACTGTTGCGAAATATCTCTCAGACATGCTGGTTTCCAACACGATGTTCCGTAAAATTAGAAATACGTGGCTTGGGTTCGAACTCGAGAGCTATGACTTGCAATCCGACGGTCACTACTAGGCTACTAGGCTATCACTATGATAATAGCTGAGCTGGTTGACTGGGTTGATGTTAATAGGGTCGCTCCCTGCTATATGGGCTTCAAACAAAATTGGCGATATTGTGGGTGTTACCTACTATAGGTGCACGTCTCACTAACCCTTCGGGAGAATACAGGTGTGATGTTATGATATCGTCTAGTGTTTCAGCGAGCTGAAAAGATGTGTAGGAAAGCCATAACTTCAACTGAGACTACTGAGGGTGATCATGGGTTCGATTCCCAGGTCTGGCAAAATGTGATTGGGATATTCCATTTTACAGTAGCAGCCCGGAGTTTGGAAATTAGTGGTGTGATACACATGACTTTTGAAGCATAAGGGTGCTTTGAAAGTACGTAAAACCGTTAAGTTCTGCGCCTGTTCTCTCTTCGGCCATGTCAGATTTCTGTCCCATCGAATTATAAGAATAAAAGATCAAAAATTGCATCTGTTTTATCACACACTCTTGTGAACTATAATATCTGCGTACCTGGCTAATCTCCGATCTCCGAAATCGGTTAAACCATTTGGAAACGATGACGTAATTTGAACCAATTGCTTCCTGCACATGAATGAAAACTGGCAAAACATGAAATTTAAGGTTTCTCCTGAAACTTGGCAGGTTCGTCGTTTTTGAAGGCCTTTCAGGCACAATAAAAATAAACGTCTTCGTAAGAAATCATACATACGAATTGTTGACACATTCAAATTATGCATTGCCAAAACTAGGTGCATTCTGGCAACACCGTCGCGTTGCAAGCGCATGTGTGTCGAGGCCTTGTCCTGCGCGACAACTGGAACGCGCCTTATCTGCGTACACGCAACCGTTCGCACCTTCCCACCAATGACAATAATGCAAATCTCGTTTTAAAGGTGAGTAAGCAATCAATGTAAATTGCATTAAAATGAAGACGGTACCAAAAAGTAACGACGTGTTTTTCCTTTTTATGTTACGTGGAATTGCTGTTGTTTATCTTTATTTATATTTTTTGTACTTGTTCTCAAGTTCGCCTTTAAGCCTTTACGCAAAGAGCTGATAGAAGTGCAAATTAATTAACCTACATGATACTAGGTAACTAAGCTAAGGTTGACTATTAAAGATTGCTTTTAGCGATAAGACCGCCCAATGTGTCAGCCTATGTAAATTCTTTCACATTTATGTCTGTATTTTGTATGGTGTACCTACCGTAATAAAGAGTTACTCAGCTCAAACTTGGTAGAAAAAACTTTTTCAATATAACTTGTCACAATGTCAATACTACCAACGATTTGTCAACTACAACTCATAAAGAATCAGACAAGCTATTACGGGGTACTATAAATCATGATAAACAGTGGGACTCCTAAAAGTGCGTAGATAACAATTTAGAGCTGTCACGACACGCGGTCACGCGACAAGACATGTTGTAGCCTGTAGGTGAACCACCTGTCATGGCCCGTCATGGCCTGACGTGGCCCGACGTGGCCCAGTTTCGAACACGTTCGGAAGCTGACAGCTGACCGCGTAAATATTGAGAATCGTCGATTAGCAGTTTAGCACTCACTTGACACTTTGCGAGTTAATGGACGGCCCGGGTTTATTGATTTCAATTCAGAGTTTTTGTTGAATTTTTTGTCGCTCTACGAAGGATTTTTTTTTTGTCAGCCTTTAGCAGTCCACTGCTGGACAAAGGCCTCCCCTGTTGCACGCCATTCGGCTCGAGTCTCGGCAACTCTCGGAGGGAGGAGATATCCTACTTTCATTAAAAAAATTTGAAGCAAAAAAAAACAATGACTTGTTATATGAAAATCATGATCGTTTTCGCTCAAATATAACAGAAAAATGGGTTGTAGGTTTTGGTTACTATTTTACGTGATTTATGATATTAATAAACTTAATACAATAAACCAAATTCAAACTACTAAGTACCTCAGAGAATTTATTATTTACACAATCAGAATATGCGTTTAATTACTGTCAGATTCATCACGCTCATTCTGCTGATCGTTTCGATTTGTTTTTGTTCTTGTTAATGTATTTGTAGTTCTCATCAGTCTTTTTTAAAACAATTGAAAATGGTTGCAAGGTTCTGCCGTACATCCAGAGTAATGAGCGAGGGTAATGAACCAAATTATGTACTACAGGCATTGTAATACTATATCATTACCATCTAAAGAGGGTTTTAGAACATTTTCCTCCTCGTATTTTCAAGAAACCGTTCTCAATTATGTCCCGTTAGTGATATTTTTACGAGTGCAAAGTTTCCTAAGTTGTAGAATAAAGACTGGAGCGTCCACTTCAAAGGTTTTCGTCAAACAGATTGACATCAAAAGTATAGCATGTCCGAATTAGCTTACTATGAAATGATTGAAATTTGCGAGTTTCTTAGAAACTTTATTAAAGACACATTATGACTTCCGTGATATTTCAACTAGTCTTGGGAAAAGTCCTATCATAAGTGGTGCTCTAAGCAGGACAGCGCATCATTGCATGCTAGCACTGAAAATCGGCGTAATAATGAAACTGAAAATGCTTACGGGGCTCTGTTTTGCATAGGGTCGCAGCACTATGCGAGTGATGGCCGTGGAAGTGATGCATACTTTCCCCCAAACCTTTTCTTTTTTTTTGTATTTGTACTTTGCGTCACGTTTTCCGCAAAGAAACCAATTTTATTTCTTTCTTCATTTTTCTTTGGTCAATTACGAGCACAATGCAAGCCAGTCTTGATGTTTTCGGACCCTGCAGACTTCACAATACAAATCAAGCTATTACAATATCTTGGCCACTACATTTCGACAGTTACGCGCTCGACCTCATCTGAACAGTAAATTACATCTATGTAACCAACCATGGGTATGCGAGCCGTCCAAGTGCCCAAGTCTCACTCATTAACTGCTTTCCCCGGTTATTCTCGCGCGTACTTACAGAGTTACTGCGTTGTACAGACGCCAGCACATCAAGCTATCCCTAACAGTCAAATTTTCGCAATTAAAAATGAACCTTATGTCTTTGCAATAAAGTTGAAATACTATCAAAGAAATTTGACAGATTGTGGTAACTTGATGTGCTGGCCTCTGTACCTTACAAGTTACAACTCATAAATCTGTCGTATGTAACAAATTAGCCCACTTACATTTGGAGCGAGGTGCGTCGGATTCGACGGACGGAACAAATCGAACGAGCGACTTGTTTTGTTTTGAGCACTCAACAATGTTGCCCCATTGACGAGCCGTGAGAAATGTTCGGGCATTTTTCATAAGTTTGTAGAAAAACTTTGACATGTTTAGTTATTCAAATGTTTTAAGTAGCTGAGCACTGTTGGTTTCACATTCCGACTCATTAGTTGGAGTGAACTGCCGATTGACAAAGAAACGGAGAAATTTAGTGGCACTCACCACAATCAAACTCCTAAATGAAATAGCCACACACATATAACACTTATTTTTATTGACGCTCGATACTAATTCAAACAAATATAGCATGTATGAAAGTAATTGGATATGAGCACTAGCAGGAAATAAAGAACTACATAACCTGGGCTTAAAGTTTCACCTCCATTTTGGTCCAACACTAAGTCCTAGGCACTGAATTGTATGCAATAAAAGGCCACAATAGTTTCACTATCCGTTCTTGTATGTAGTTTACGAGCGCGCCCTTTTCGATATAGAATTATAGGATCATTAAGTACCAAATGCAAGGTAAACCCGTCATTATTGTGGTGTTTAAATATGCGACATAAGGGTATCAAAAACTACCTGTGCCACCTGATAAAATGACTATTTAATCCTCTAAGTTTATATTAGGGTATGAAATAATAATAATAATAATGTTTTATTCACAAACCCTTATTACAATTGTTCTTATATTAAGGTGTACATCGTAGTGACTAAAAAGAGGTGATTGGACATTGAATTACAATTTCGTTAGGTACTGTAGCTAGGGCTTATATTTGACAATTAAAGTATAAGTATCCCTGACTCCGAAACTAGGCATAGCCTGTATCTTCAGAACCAGTGAGTAACCTCTAAGTTTATATTAGGGTATGAAATGAATATTTCATGTTGACTTTGGAGGACAATTGTAACTAAGAGAGTTGTATCATAATTCTAATTATTCTAATTCTATAAATGCCTACTTGTTACGGCCGTTAATCATATTTCAATCAACATATTACCTGATACTGATCTGCAAATTTCAAAAAAAGTATGAAAATTTGAATTTCGCGGGCTACCCTGGTTAAGGAGACATTAAGGAGAACTTGGTTTTGTATTTCCTATAATAAAGATTTAACTTAAGAAATAAAAGAAAAGAACAACTAAAAGTTCAGTAAGTGTGTGGCGGTTCGACCACCCTACATTTCTTACGTTAAATTGTTTTTGTTTTGTGCCTTTTTGATCACAACTGGAAAATTTAAGGGCACACGTACTTAAAAGTTCAAATCGACGAAACTATTTCTCGAAATAATTCAGTTGCCGTCTAAAAATACTTTTTAAATTTTTCCAATGTCACCAAACCAGTTTGCAAAAAAATCTTACATAATTATTTATATCTTGGATATTTATCCATAATGGCTTCCACCTTGAAGTATTCTACTTTGGCGTCTTAATTATAGGTGATTAGTGATTATTTATGTAATCCAGTTATCTACTTGTGTATAAATAATTATAGCTTATTACACAGGTGCTCTGTGAACCTCTAAACAACGAATGCTTTACTAAGTTATCAGGAATTTGCTACATCTTAATTAGTAAGTTCAACTAAAGTCAGTGTGTCAATATTATGCACTATATCCATACATTTTACACATTGAAGTAGGTTTCTTTTGTATCTTCTGTATGACTGAGTTGGTCTTCAAAACTACAGAACGTATTTTGATAATTTGTTTGCGAAATTAGATTTTAAAAAAATCTGAAAGGCATACGTGTATTAATATCGCAGTCCAGTGCTTTATAGAAGCCTCTTCCAGTGTGTGCCACAGTACCCTGTCCTTCGGCTTCCACATCCAGTCTATTCCAGTCCTAGCCACCTTCGGATCTTAGGGTCATCAGTCTATCTAGCTGGCGCTGGTCCTTCACCCCAGGACTCGTTTTCCATCAGCCATTGGTCCTTCGACAAACATGGCCAGCCACTGCCACTTCAGTTTTCTTACTCTGGACGCTATGTCGGTAACTCTGGTTCTATTCCGGATAATTTAATTCCCATATAACATTCACTCCTCTAATATGATATAACCTCTATTTTTATTTTATTGCACTGCACTTGGGTTTTATTCAACACAAAGTAATAACAATCTCCAATAACATAAGAAACGTAACGCGTAAAGGTCGCAAAGTTGTGGAATATTAATTTATTTTAATCACCTTCCCACAAAAATGGTAAAATATAAAAAACCTACTTGAACCGCAGGTCATGCTTCGGTTTTATTTCTGCGAATAAATAAAGTTAATGGCGTTATTATTTTAGAGAACATCTGCGTTATATTGAAGAACTATGTTCAGAACGTACAGAGAGACTTCATAGTGCGGTGCTAACATACAAACGACCTACTAAGAAAAGAATCTACAATGTATCCAGACAATTGATCGACTGTACATCCGCTTACTCTTTACTTAAGAACAAAGAGCTTGTTCAAACATCAATAATTCGTTGGTACGATATCGAACATGATGGCCCGACCGATGGCTAGTGATGAATGATTCCGCGTTATCGATGTATCGACTCGACCTTGTTCAAGTTCAGGGTCGGAGCGCAGATGCTGCGGACATCGTCTCATGCAAACTAACTCACTAACACTAAACACATGCTGATTGAAACGAACGTTTTGTTTTAGTCGACAGCTGTAGGACGAGTATCATGTGGAATAATTACACGTTATTATTTTTGTGAACGGCCGCTGACAGAACGACACGCGTACCCGCATTTTTCTTATTATGATTTTATGATATTGCAAAATCGTAATTGGTATACAATTTATGCGGCAATATCAATTAATATTAATGGTCTTAAAATTGACACGTATTTATGTAAATATAATAAAAATGGAACCTTCGTTAAATTGTTATTTTATATTTTTGTAAAGCTTTTAATAATCTGCCAACAAAAGCACAAAAGAATTGTCGATCAAAGTGTGTCAGATTCAGATCGTGAATTGAGAACAGAGATAAGAATTTAGTTTCCTCAAAAGATACTCGAATTGTTCCATATTCTGTCTCGTGATTATTGTGGGTAGGATAGGATTTCTCGGCGGACGTGACAATTGTGTCGGCGACGTGACACCGACGATGTGATCTCACCAGAGGCTCACAGGAATTGACAACTACATAGCTCGTTGTGAGATAACATCCAGAATCTAGACTCTAAACTCTAACCATTGTAGTTTTTCCATCAGATGCTACCGTAAACAGGATACCATAATCGATTCTTGTCTATTGTATTTATATTGTGAATTCTGATGGTTAAAATTTTCAATTCGAACCGTGTCAGATTAATAAATTATCAGCTGGAAATGTTTTGTGACGACCTTCCTAAAACAATAGGACGAACGTGGTTATGCTTTTTTGGCGCGTGGAAAACCCATGAGAATCCATTTACATAAAATCAGTCGGTTATTTACTGAGTAACACAGCACTATGTGACGAGAGGAAGAGAGCAATATTTTTGGTGCAGTCTGTTTGTTCCATTTGACGTCATTGGAACCGCACAACTCGATATCCCCAATAAAGTACACGATTTTAGATAAATGCCATTCAAGTTCTCATTATCATTTATAAAATATTATCTGTTTAGAATTATGAGACATAATTAAATAATTCATACATTTAATAATATAAATCACATTATTAAAGTCAGCCTGATGACTCATAAATAGACTTGGGAACACATAATTCAAGAAGTAATTGATCTATTTTTGTACTACGCTGACTGTGAATTCTTAGAATAAAGATTATTCGGTTCGGTAGGTACATTGTTGTGTGTAAGGTTCGCAGAAACCAGTGGACCTCTAATTGCGTTCAGCAAAAACATTAACTGACAAGAGAACCAGATTGTATGACCAATCCGTTGAGTAAGACTGACTTTCGATGCTGACTCACCCTTGCAGAGGTGATGAAGGTGTTTATTCTATTTTAATGAGCTAAAAAATAAGGAAAATGTGTTTACATAACCTACATACTGAGTACTAGAATTTAAATATGGAATTTCTATAAGGCCAGACACTGTTTACAATTATATACTTACGCGAGGAGCTTCAGTATTAATGAATGAAATATTTTCCACTACATAATGTGGTTGTGGTTACTCAGTACTATTTTTAAGCAAATAAACGAATACAGTCCTACTCTATCTTTTTATAAAATAGGTACCATCGCTTAATCATAATAATTAATATAATTAATAATCTCAGTTTAGCGGTTCAATGATCGAAATACATAATAAAATAATAACAAATTGATAAACTTTAACGGTCGTTTACAGATCAGTGACTTTAGTAGTTCAGGAGCACAAAAAAGTATCGTAAAACGTTGGCATTAATCAGCGTGTCCTACTTGTGTCTGGTTTTGGCAATTATGAATATGTAATACATATGTTACGGCTTCTTAGCACCCTGAGGCACGGTACACACGTGCAGGCTTTCGTGCTGAAACTATTAAGAAATTAAAACTGATGCAATAGTGTAAGATCTACAAGTTTTGCGTGAACTTTACAGGTTGAAAATTGATATTATTATGTTGAGAAACTGATCAATGTGTTCGTGTTTTTATGGGCATCATGTGAATAAGGGCTTATGCAGACGGCGGTTTTTAACGCAACTAGCGCTGCATTTCAAGGCAGAAAAAGGGGTTCATGTAATGCGCGTATTAAAAGCGCTCCGTCCCATCCGAAGGAATATTTAAAGAAAAATCATTACCTATATTGAATTCATGTACATGTGCGGTGCGTCAGGTACAGCAGATATATGATTTAAAATCTTTTATTTCGTTTGTTTTTTTTAATGCAGTTTCAATTGGGTAACCCAAGTTTATGTATGTTCTACACATGAATGCTTATCAAAATAAAACGTAATTCTTTTATTGAATCGGTAAGATCGTTCTTCCGCAGCTGTCATAGAATTAACAAAGCTGCCACACCGTCACGGTAACAGACAGAATTATCGCTTTTCTATTGTTTAAACTATGAACAAAAAACCTATCCTAATGTGTTCAGGCCCTGACATTAAATCTGCCACTCTTAAACGTTCGTGTGACAGTTCAAGGCGGTCTGCGAAGTGGCGCCCGCGCATCGCACTTAGAACGGAGGGGAGACATTTCATCGGATCATTTTTACAGCTGTACTCACGATCAAATGTGATTTATTTTATTTTATTGTTTTTTCATTGGTCTGTGATTAACATGATGTTTTGTTATTCCTATTAAAACAACAGTTAACTGAGAAAAATATTTCGTAAACCATATTATTTTGGGAGAGTTCTAATTCGAAGTCGTGACGGCATTAGACGAATTTGATACCAACAATCATTTATAAATTCATCTACACTGTTCTCAAAACGTTAAAGGAAAACATCGTAAGGAAACCGGCATATCCTAGAACCAAACATTCTAAAATATCTACCAAACCGTATTGGCCCGAAGTGGTGGATTACAGGCTACTCTCACTCTGGAAGAGAGAATGGCCTGTGTCCCAGCAGTGAGAACATTATAGGCTGTCTATGCTAAAACATTTAGGTATGGAGCTGCTTTTTATAGATAAACTAGCTTCCGCCCGCGGCTTCGCCCGCAAAATATGTCAAATATGCAAATTATACACATAAACCTTCCTTTTGAATCACTCTCTCTATTAAAACCGCATCAAAATCCGTTGCGTAGTTTTAAAGATTTAAGCATACAAAGGGATAAAGGGACAGGGAAACCAACTTTGTTTTATACTATGTAGTGATATTTAGTAGTGTTAAAGGTGCAATGGTAGCAAGGAGACAGTAAAACAGGGTCAATCTCATGTTCGTTGGCCATTGTTAAAGTAGGGGGTAACGAGTTGGCAATATGCCAGAAAAAAAAAACTCAGTAAATTCGGCATTGTAATTGGATATCCTGTAGTGGGATGTTGTGGGCTGTCAAGATAGGTAAATAGCTATTTAGCCAATGTTCCAGATTTAACATCTCTTAATTAAAGAAGAGAGGAGAGCACTGCTTAGGCTGCGTATATACCAATGATGTGCGAGTAAGCTAGGCGTGTGCGAGGAAAAAACCCACCAATACGATCACTTCATTTTGATAGCTTGAACTATTTAAGCTTGTTCTGCTATTGATTAGTATTACGCACATTCGTCGCTACGCAACCTCGCTCATCTGTGGTGGAAAGGCACCCTAAGACTTTTAAGACTCTTCTTCTTTACCTAGACTTAAACGTTTGCCCTAGGTATAACGAAATAATAGAAAAATAACGATTTTTTTTTATTTAGAATACTGTTTCAATCAATCTGTCTAGCCTTTTCCCAACTATGTTGGGGTCGGCTTCCGGTCTAACCGGATGCAGCTGAATACCAGTATTTTATATGGAGCGACTGCCTATCTGACCTCCACAACCCAGTAACTGGGCAATACGATTCGCCTTGGTAAGACTGGCTGTCAGACTTTCAGCTTCTGACTACCCGTAACGACTGTCAAAGATCCACGAATGACAGCCAACGGCTTAACGTGCTTTCCGAGGCATGGATACTAGAATACTGTTTATAGAATAGAATATTGATAGAATAGATAAGGATATATATATATATAGGATAGAATAAGGATAATAAGAAGAATATTGTTTATAGTTGCTACAGGGGGGTAGCAACTACAAACAATATTCCGCCTCTAAGACGACCCGCTGACCATATAAGGTACCTATGACCACGAACAAAAAGATAATAGAAGGTACCTACAATTTATTCACTTTAAGTTATTGTCCTCAATCCTTAACACCTCATTGTAATGAAAACGTCAATTTACAAGGTCAGATACTATTTATATTAGCCATTAATTCACATTTTAAATAAACCAAGGCTATATATTCGCGCTTGAATTGATCAATTAGGTACGTACGTCGAAAGCTCCACACGAGCTAAACCTAAGTCATTTATAAAGGTCAACCAAGTTTAACGGGCTGCTTTAATTGTAAAAGACAATTTAAATCCTAACGAATAGAACCTAAGAAATTAAGAATTGAATAGACACATTAGTTGCTAGTGTAATAAAAAACTCTTTAATTTAAAGTTTCGAATTAGATAGTTTCTGAAGCAAAAAAGTACCGTAAGTAAAGTAACTAGTTAATTAAACTTACCCACATTATTTTCGAAATGGCTAGCTATTAAAATGAAATACGTAAGTCTATATACCAGGTGATTTGATAAAAAGATAAAGTTTCACAGGCTTAATGAATAGTTGCGACCTAATTCAATCAACTAATTATTAAGAATTATTACTGACTATTCAGGAGATTAAACAATTGAAGGATGGTACAATTACCAACAACCGCTACAACCTACCTTCAATAAAATTTAGTTTAACACGTATCCTTCCTTTTAAAAAACCGAATCACGAATGTATAAAATAGGTATACCGCGACCTACAATTTGTCGTATTATAAATCGTACGATCAAAAAACCAAGTGATTATTCAAGAAACCGGTACACGCCGGAAGATTCAAAAGACGAATTAAGTAGCTAGACGAACAACAAAACGTATAATTTGTAGACATAGCCGCTCGTTAAGCTCATGTCTACAACGCTAAACGGTTCTTTCAATCAGAATTTCATAAAATAATAAAACTGACCTGCTTTCGTAGCACAAAACGTAAAAAACTAAAAAGTGCAAATTAAAAATTCACTTGTCAATGTTTCACCACAGTTCACTTTAACATCATCTCACAACACTGATAGGATATCACTTCACTAGTTCAAATGTAAGCGGTCAAAATAAAATTTAATCGATTGTAAAAAACATCGATACGTCGTCGTACATCGAGTGTACACAGTTCGAGTCGTTGGACGCACCCGTCACAGAGCAAAGCGCGCGCGCGAATGAATGGTCGAGAGTTCGAGACTCAAGGAACACTTGGTATCGAGATGTGTCGAACTTCGAAGACGGCGAGACCTGGCTGGTAAACGCGCGGGAAACCTTTTAGCCGACTAATTAGCAGGCGAAATTGGCGAGTAATCTTCATAACCTTAATATAAGGAAAATGGGCCTTAAAATGTCCCATAACCGTAACGGTTTAAAGGTTGGAACAATGCCGCACTTGTGCATCGTCATGCTGAAGATGAGATGAGATGATTATCTAGAAGCCGCGTCCGGGTGGGTCACGGCCTTTCAACGATTGTGCAAATATGGCTTAGCGTAAAGCTCAATAAAGATGTAAGATTACATTTTGCAGTCACAGATGTTCATGTGAACGCAGAGGACAATCAGAAATTCGCAAGAATCAAAAGGGTCCATGACTTTTTATTGTTATTTGATTTGCTTTTACTGGTAGACAATAATCGGTCTTTTCACAAATGTATCTAGAACAAGTAACAATGTATTTGATACCAAGTAATAAGTAGCAGTACTGGTATCGGTGAATCTTGTAAGCTCTTAAGAGGGAACACCCGCAGCAGCTTGCTCCATGATTGTTACAATACCAGTTCTGTATCAAAGCGAAACATCTCATTATAAACTAGATCAGATTTAAGTTTTAGTCGAACTAGATTTTCTGTAATTTATGATTATGATTTTATTTTATCTGTTGAATTAGCGGTTTAGCAGACGTTTCTTCCAATCCGGACAAAACAGGAATTTCATTATTATTTATATTTTTGAGTACTGTTTAATGAAAAGGAGGATTTCTGTACATTTTTTACATCACGGTCCAGTGGGGGATTCTCTCTGGGAACCCCCCTGAGGGGGATTCTCTCAGGCGGGAATAGTGGAATAAGCCTTTCGGACTATACTTTTTGTAAACAAATTTTGTACAGTCATAATGAAAAACCTAGTATAATTACAATAATTATTAAAGTTTTTGCGCCGGACCTATTACGACATAACAAAATATAATCTAGTGAGCCTTTTTAGATAAATTTACTTTTACTGTACTTTTATAAATAGGAAGTCAACGTATTAATAAGTACTGCTATTTTCTTTTAGCTAGCAAGATATCGGTTCACTATACACTGAGTTCTGCCTACCGTTTAGGAGAATAGAGACGTGATGTTGTTAGTAGTAATTCTTTCAATTCACTTTTCATCATTTCGACAATATTAACATGAATCCGTGTAAACCATTGATTGATTTCGTAACACTTAACTATACGATATGTGTGCTGTCCCTGTGTACGTGTTATACCCATAATAAATCAAACGGTGTTAGACAAGCAAACAATTGGTTTGTTTGTCAGTTACCAGTCATCTCCGTTAACGATCTATCATCAGTACTGCGCAAAAAAACTGTAAGCATTCCAAATTCAAACTATTTAACTTTTTTGCTAACATATGTACGGAGCATTGAAAGCACCCTGGGAGGGCTCGCTTAAGCATCTCATTAACTGCATAAAGGGTGTGTTTAAGGAAAATAAAAGCTATCGGAGAGCTTTGTTTGTCGTGAATGAGTTTGATTTAAATCTATTAGTGATTTTTATTATCAATTTTGTTATTTATTAATACCAATACAGTTTTCTAACATAGATTTCTATGTATTTCTTTTTGTAATATTTTATAGGTTATGTAATTCCCATAACTTTTTTTGCTGACGCACTGAACTCAGCTTGAAGTATATCGACTGTACACGCGTTAACAGCTCGTAGTCATAAAAGCTCGGTGTGCAAAAGCTCTTTATTTTCTAATATTCTAATAGCTGCACGGGATCTCGTTTCACATAGTGCTAATATTTCATAGTGAATGTTCCTGGACAATTGAGAGTTCAACAGCACACAATAATCAATAAAGCTCCCTTTGTAACGCCACAACCTGCTGGGACCACAGGTTGGTTAGGTCCAACCCATTGGCGCTCACCAACAGAACTACCAACAGAATTGCCCAACCTCTGGTATTTTTCCACAAACAGAAACTGCCATCGCATTTTGACAGCTTTTCCGGTTATTTCGAAAAAGAATATGAGTTAATGTCGGTGTTGATTGTCTAACAACATTTTTTTATAGGCACTAACATATTGGCCATCGGGCGAAATTGGCTGTTTGACCAAACCTAACCAACGGAAAGTTAATGATTAATAAAAACTAAGTCGACCAACAAGCTTATACACAAGACCATTTCTCGGCATCGGCTGTTGGTTGGCCAACATACTGTGTCGTCTATAGGGCGCTTAAGAAACATAATCGGCGCGTGCGGCGACCGCTTGCCTAGTTGCAGTCGCTGGTTTGTTTCTTTCAACACATACTTAAACAATGCTCTACTTCCGATCTAATGAATGCAAACAAAGGCCCAAGAATGCTGCGCTGACCAAATAAAGGTTATTCTAGGATTTATTTATTAGGTTCCATGTTGTTTTATTCTTACAGCCTAGTGTTGTATTGTATCAGAACTGGTTAAACATGGAACAGATGTGGATTTTACATGTTTGGGAATATTTTGTTTGGAACACATTTTTGCACTTACAGCACACTTACTACACTTACTAACATTCGATTATAAAATGATGGGTGTTCTAATTCAAATTAATTTATCTCCATATTAGCCGTCATCCAACCGAATTCTCTCTATACAACGTCTACGAATGTCTACGATTTAAGCTACGAAGCTACGATACAACAAAAATATTCCACAAAAATACTAAAATAATTCCACAACCACAGTGATCACATAATACCAAGTAATTTATACAGAAATAGATGCGGTTACATACTTAGCACTTCGTCGAAATACATGTTTAAACAAATGACTACTAATCAAGGACTTGCAGTATCCTTATGTGGACTAATTAGGATTCTGTAAGTTTTCCTGTAACCTGTAAGTACAGACATCTGAGGCATTTCAGTTTTATTTTATTTATTCTATGGAAGGTATTGTAGATGCCTAGTGCACGTTCTCACTAACTCTATGTCATAACTGAATCATATAACACATAATCAGTCTATAATGTTCCCATTCTGAAACACGGCCTGTGTTCCAGAATGGGAACATTATAGACTCTATCTCTAAGAGAGGGAATGTTCCATAATCCACCTGGCGGGCCCAGTGCAGGTTGGCGAATGTCACATGTCTTCGAATTTTGGTTCTAGGACGTTTTCCGTCACCATTTTGAGCAGTGGTGATGAATTTAAATACACGAAGTAAAGCGACTGCTTTTTTTTTTCAGGCTGGGAAATCATCCAATTACTTCTCCCGCTCTGGGTGGAGCGGAAGGGAGTGTCGGACTCTTATTGACTAAAACCCATCCAGGTTCCTTCCTTAGCCCTTTATGTTTCGGGGTAGCGGTAACCCTTTCGGACAATCCCGCTTACCAAAGCGCCTGCTTGGGTTCAAACATACGACCTACAAGTCGTAAGTCGACGCCGATACCACTGGGCTACCTCTGCTCGCCATAACAAGATTAGACACGGGGCCACAACTGAATGCCTAAGTGTTATTCTTCACAAATAAAAATATTGGATTTTCAACTCTCGGCGCTGAGTAGAGCTTTGAAAATACAATAGTGCACTTTTATTTACGCAAAAAAAAAAAATGGCACTTGTCAGTGTTAGTGAAAACAGTCATAAGTCCATTGCGGCAATACAGTTGGCGACTTATCATAAAGTGGTCCTGCCCTGTTAACCAACCAATAATACCTTTTAAAGAACTTGTATGAACGTTGAACCCTTTACTCAAGAATTAAATTACATGAAACTCACAATAGCAGCGTTTATCGATTCGTTAGTTCATGTTTAACAACCTGTCAGCTTATCGTAGGGCCAGCTTTACGACTTATTCTTAGAGCTGTGTTATGGTAGTGGTCAAATGCGTATTAGCCTATTATAAAATCAACGGTTCCGTAAATATGATTATAAATCACAAATCGTTAGAGCCGCCACACTATTCTAATACCAGCCAGTATTTACTGTTAAAATCTCAACGTGAAAACTTATGTGAAGTGAACTTGAAATGTCAACAGCACAGAATAAATAATATTACTGACGTCAAAAATGTCAAACCCTAGCTTCAAGCGATAGTTCACTGCAAGCTCACTGCATCTAAGTTTTCACCATTTCTCTCTTATATATCTATAGTTTTCACGGCGAGATTTTGACAAAAAAAAACTTTTGTAATTGACGGGTTTTGTACATGTTTTTATTAAATTGGAGAATTATACCCAGGAGATCTCCAGTAAAATTGTTACAAACTTTGTAAATTAGTGTTTAAAGTAAGATTAGACTTCAAATAAAAAGGACGAGAAACTTAAACTAAACTTTTAATTAAATACTTTTTACGAAATTGGAGACTTATTTCGAGAGGTTACTGATAGTAGTGTCTAGTCGCTTTTGTTTATAGTTTCTTTAAACAAAATAGTTTTTTACTATAGTCGTCTAACGTGTGTCCTTGTTGCCCTCGGGTTATGTAATGGGAATTGATATTATCGAGTACTAGTTGATGCGGATGTGGTCGGTAGTACTTGGCCTCTACACCACAACCTATCGGATTTCATTGAATACTATAATACTAAATCCATTAGGTGACAATGCCTGTTTTTACGTAACACATGGCGTGTTTTATCAATATTATTAAATGTTATTTGAAAAATACCCTAAAAATGCAGTTGTTTAGTCTGAGTAATGGGGAATCAATTTCAGTAGGTGGTTTTTAAATCATGTTAAGTTATTCAACATGGAGACAGAACTAAATTAACATACATATAAGTTGGTATTAATATAGGTATTTTTATTAAAAGTAAATCTATGAGACTTGTTTTAGTTGCTTTTGGGGTGATTCCGTTTTTCTTTTCTAGCTGTGTCTAGGTTTTTCCCACTGAATATACAGCTTAAGGATTGCGCGGACTGTCTAATGTGTTCAAAAACTGCTGATTCTCAGCTTGAAGGAAAGAGTTTTGATTTCGATTTGATTATCCTCCAACCAAATCGTGTCATGAATTCGCAAATAGTCGCAGCAATAAAATTAGGCCAATGCACACGTGCAGTTAAAATTCGTAAGTACACTTTCACACACGCCGGAAACTGGGCGTCGTTTACCCAGCAGGATTCGGGTTTCTGTGCTACCTATCACATTTACGCACCGTGTATGGTGCGGACACTGTGCGTCCGCGCGGCCGCCCGGCCGTGTGTACCTGCCCGAATGATTTGTGAACCGATAGCTATTTCGGGTAAACCAAATATTCCTGAGCCGCTTTCATTTTTGTACGTGAATAATAATAATAAACAAAAAGCGGCGGATATTTGAAAGTTTTGTTTAGGTAGACGTGGCATGATTGATTTTATTGGTTATTGGAAAATTAATATGAAGATCGTTAAATTAATGCCGCTTTATAGACTATACCGTGCCATTCATAATGTTTAATTATATCTTCTTTAGTCTCTTTCACGTTATCAGAAACTTTTATGAGAATGAAATACAGAGCGCTGAATGTTATGATCTAAGAATTATGATTAAATATGATACCCACCACTTTTTCAGAGTTTTACTAGGTAATTTAATTTGACCTTTATTTTGAGAGTGAGAAATCAACATAATGCAAAATGCCCGGACTAGGTGCGGAAGCGGAAGGGAGAGTCAGACTCTTACTGACTAAAACTCATCCATGAATCTTCCTTAACCCTTTGTGTTCCGAGGCAGCGGTAACCCCTTCGGACAATCCCGCTGACCCACCAGGCTTAATTTGACCCTATCTACGTTTTTGGGCACAAATCACTATGATACCTATTCACTAGTCAGTGAGTTGAAAACTTACGTTTGTGAAACACGAAGTTTATCAGCTGAGTCACTTTTTCCAACTTTCAAAGGTCCCGCTGACAGGCGCGACGCGACAGCGCGACGTATTAAGTTGCGTGTCGCGTTTGTCTATGGGAGCCTCAAAATCTTGTATTTACATTCCAAGTCAAAGATAAATAAATTAACGGTGAATTAGCTTTTAGTTTCAGCAACAATCAGTAATAGAGATGTGCAAGAATGTAACCGATGCTGCCACTAAATTAATTAGTGGCAAGCAAATTCTCTAGTCACCATAGAGCGATTACACGAGTAATTAATTACGACTGACGCCACTGAGGATTCTGTAGGTTATTGGTGTGACGTCATCGTCTCATACATAATTTGACCATCTAGTAAACGTATTATCATTGTGCATTTAAGTATCTGTACATCATGTAGGTAATATCGATATCATCAGTATAAAGAAGTAGATAAATAAATACCCAACATTCGACCTTAAAAAACTTTTTTACAAAAAATAAAACCGACTTCCAAAACAAACACTACAAAGTGACAAATAATTTTGATTTCGGAAGTCGGTGTCTTCGGTTTTGTATTTTCATTTTTTGCCACCGACTTCCGAAATCAAAATTATTTGTCACTTTGTAGTGTTTGTTTTGGAAGTCGGTTTATTTTTTGTAAAAAAGTTTTTATTTTTCACTTTTTAGTTGTGGTACCTACCTACACAACCCCTCCCCCCCAAATTTTAATACCACTACCTTGTATGTAAATTATAGTGACAGGAAGTTATTAGAACATCGTCCACATATACTGTAGGATTTTTTTTAGATTTTTGTTGATTTTACAAAAACTGCTTATTCGATTTCGATAAAAACCATTTGGGAAGTATACCCTTTCCAACAAAAAAAGAATTTTTCAAATCGGTTGGCAAGCAACGGAGTTATGCGCGAACAAACATAAAAAAAAAAAAAATACAAACATCCGAATTGAGAACCTCCTCCTTTTTGAAGTCGGTTAAAAAATGGAACAATGTCACACTATTATTAGGTGTGACACGGAGAAGTAGGACTACCCTGCTAACCTTACAGGGAAAAAAAGCGTGATGTTATGCCTGTCTACAATTCAACCTTCCAATCTTCTGTAATATTTTTGACCGTGAACCTAAGAATATTTAACCAACCTGAAAATGTAGTAGTTAAAACTAGGTTAAGCGTTCACCTGTTGCATAAAATTCGCGTGTGAACTTACCATCCACTTTGTAAGCATAATCCGCTTAGAATAATGACTTTCGATAAAACTCATAAAGTAACTGTTGCGGACGTCGACGCTTTAGAATATAAGTGATGATGATTGTATACACTGATTATTAAATCAATAAAAACACAGTTGGTAATAGGGTTAATTAAGACCAATCGTAGGGCTCGTTTTATTTCCCCCAATCACAGACGCCACAGAGGCGATGTTGTAAGAAGGGCTAATGCATGGTCTGGACAGGTTCCGACAAGTCGAGACTTGTCGGGCCGCATAACTGCCGCCCTCCGCAATCGCGACTGAATAATGGTAAACAATAGGCGGACGGGCGGCGGACCATGTATTAGTCCCTCCACTACTTGCGCCCTGCTCAAAATGTATATAAGCAGGGCGACCGTGTATTTGAAGAGTCCGCAAGCCCGGTTAAGCAGTAGACAACCCTTTGGTTGAACTGCGAGATGCCATTTATAATAAACTAATTTATAATAAAATATTTGAAGAGTCCGATCCCTTGGGCGAAGCATGCCAAGTACCTGGGTGTCACTCTCGACCAGCACCTCAGTTTCGCAGAGCACATAAAGCAGGTCCGTTCGCGGGCCGCTTTCGCTCTCGGTAGGCTCCAATTCATGCTTACAGAACGCAGCAAATTGTCACTCCGGTGCAAACTGCGTCTCTATAAGGCTGTAATCCGCCCCATCATGACTTACGCTTGCGTCGTCTTCGCGCACGCCAAACCCAAGTATCTGCATCGAATGCAGACACTTCAAAACCGGTTCCTCCGTAAGGTCTCAGGAGCTCCCTTTTACGTCCGTAACATGGACCTTCATGTAGATTTTAAACTCCCCACAGTTCAGCAGTTCATGAAACGCCTCTCGAAGCGTTTCTTTGACACTGCCATAAAACACCGCAATCCCCTGATTGCGGCCGCCTCCCGATACACCCCGTCCCGCATCAGTAAGGTTCGCCGTCCACGGCATACCCTCGTTGCCCCTGACGATGCCACCACTCTCCTCCAGGAGAGCAGCCCGGCTACTAGCACTATTAGAGTAACATACAGATACAAATTTCCGTCGTTCCGTCCTCGCCGTCGAGGCCCGTCGCGACAACCCTGTCCACTCTTACCCTCCCGACCCTTGCTCGAGCCAGCCCGCGTTGCCGCTGAGCCAGTAGTTTTAAAAAAACCCCCGATCCAGCTGTCCCTTGCTGTCCCCCCCCAGCGACGCCCTAAGCCGAGGTCCGAACCCCGCAGGGGGTGCCCTTAGCGTGTAGTCGCTTAGTTTTGTAAGTTAGCTTTAGTTTTTATTAAGCCCTGGCTGGAGGCTACAATTCTTTTGTGGCAGCCACAGGCAAGCCCGGTTAAGCAGTAGACAACGCTTTGGTTGAACTGCGAGATGCCATTACTAAAAAAAAAAAAAAAAAATATTTGAAGAGTTTTTCACGTTTGGAGTCTTTATGCTAATTTCGTTGTCTATTTGTGTGTCAGTTTAAATTGTTAGAGTCACGTTATTGCTGTTCAAGTTTGTTAAATATTAGTAAATCTGTTACGTTCTAGTGCTATTTGTGTTCCTGAATAATTATATGTGTTAAAGTACGATCCCGAGTTTAATTTAAAGTAAAAATATACAGTCCACCCCGGACAGTTGGTCCTTGCGAGCCGGATCATAAGGACAGTTGGTCCTACGATAGCCGGACTATAACGACAGTAGCCAGATTAAGAAGATTAATCCCTCAAGAGTCAGTCATGGAGAGAACCATGAAGACTAGAAGCGTAGCAGCCAAGGAGAACCAGTCCGAGTCGGGATATGATAGCCGACGGCCCCGCGCGTTCGATGAGCCACCCAGGTCACCGTCAACCATAGCGTCCGCGTTCCCGTTCCCACGTACCCCGGTCGGTGCTTCCGCGAGTGTGACCGTTAGTGACCCTCTCGCGATCGCACCCCTCGCCACCGCCGCGGCGTTGAGAGTCGCGCCGCCCGTATGCGAAGACGCGTCCGCCGCACCGACTCCACGCGTTCCACACGCGAGTAGAGACACCGCGACCGCGTTCGACCCCAGGGAACCGTCCGCGACACTATCGGCGTCAGGCTATCCCGGTACGTTACCGATTCGAGACTCGTCGAGTACTGTTAGGTCCAGGAAATCGTACAGCAGCGACGTGGCTAGAGTGAAGAAGGCGGAATATGAGGCGCAGAGAAGAATCGCCGCGCTACGGAACGAGCAGCTAGAGATAGAGAAGGCGCTCGTCAGCAAGCGGTTCGAGTACGAGGTAGCGGCTATTGAGGCTGAGTCGGAGGCCCGTGAAGAGGGTACCGAGCACAGAAGCGAGGACAGGGTGGACGAGTGGCTCCAAAATATGGACCGGAGTCACCCTCCAGCAGCAGACAGGCTGCAGGAGGAGCAGCCCCCGCGTGTCACCACTGTGCCCGCAGCCCCGGCCACTCACGCTGAGCCCGCTACATGTGTAGACGCCGCCACGCCCACCAGACACGACCGACGGAGACAACGCTCGGCCTCACGTTCGCCCACACGGGGTGAACGTCGTATGGGAAGAGGCATAGAGCAATTAGCCGAGACATTAGAGAAGATGGTGCGAGTACGTCCGCCGCCGCGACAAGTGACGGAGCTGCCTACTTTCGCAGGCGCGGCCACCGAGTGGCTACCATTCAAGGCGGCATACGACGACTCGTCGAGTGTGTACCGATTCACCGCAGCCGAGAACCTGGCCAGGCTACGACACTGTGTGAAAGGCGAGGCCCGGGAAGCAGTGTCGGCGCTACTGTACACCGCGTCTGACCCACAGGTGATAATGAAGACGCTGGAGCAGTACTATGGACGGCCAGAGATATTAATGGGCAGGGTTATGGAAGACATAAAGAAATTACCCCGGCTCACCAGTGTGGCTAGCGAAGTGAACACATTCGCCGTGAAACTCCAAAACATAGTGTGTGTGTTGTCAAACATAGACAACCGCGGGTACATATATAACCCCATGTTAGTCAGTGAAGTGGTGGACAAGCTGAGTCCACACATTAAGTCAAGGTGGTGTGACTACGCCACCGAAGCGTCGGAGTCGTCGCGCGAACCCGAGATAATAGTGTTATCAAGATTCTTGATGCGGGAGGCCGACCGAGCGATGAGGTACGCCTTCACAGTAGCGACGCCCGCGCCCGCCCAGAAGAAGGAAATCAGAGGCGGGCCGCCAGCGAACGTGAAGAAGAGGTCAGGCCGGGAAGTAGTGTACGCGACCGCCGACGAGAAGGAAGAGCGAAAGCTAGAGTGTTTGTGTTGCGGCAGTGACCATGAGGTACCTAAGTGCCCTAAGTTTTTAAAACTGAGTGTCGGTGAACGATGGGACTGGGCACGTACCGCGCGTGTGTGTTATAAGTGTGTGACAAGGCGCCACCGCCGCGAGCATTGCCGCGCGAGGCGCTGCGGCAAGGACAATTGTAGCCGCCCACACCACGCGCTGCTACACCAGGCGCCCCAAGGTAACGAGGCGCCACAGGGAGATAAAGGTAAGGAAAACCACGAGATATTATCCCCTAAAGAATCAGTGATGGCCGTCTCAGCGCCTAATAACAATACGTGTCAGCGAGTGTTACTAAAGATATGCCCGGTCACTCTGAAGGGGCCCGGCGGGCAAGTGTCGACGTTTGCCCTCTTAGATGAGGGCTCCACTGTTTCATTGGTCGACGAAGAGCTGACACGCCGCCTGCGAGTAAAGGGGCCAGTGTCCACATTATGTATACAGGGCGTGACCGCGCACCAACGTGAAGAGCAGAGCCAGGCGGTGAAGCTACAGGCGCGCGGTCCAGATGGAAAGTACCATGAGCTGCGGGCTCGGACCATGAAAGACCTGCAACTACATGGACAGGCAATAGATAGGTCGGCCCTGAGACACTACCCCCACCTACGAGACATAGATAGCGACGCATGTTTCGAGACGGCCACACCTAAGATACTGATAGGCTCAGACAATTGGCACCTTATAGTCACACGAGAGCTGCGCATGGGCAGGAAACATGAGCCCGCAGCGTCGCTCACACAACTGGGATGGGTGATCCACGGTACTGCCCCGCGTACTACGTTACAGGAAAAGGCGGGACAGATCGTGCTCCATATTCACGAGGCGTCTGTACGACAACAGACAGATGACGTGCGTCGTGTAGAGGAGCTAGTTAGGTCTCATTTTAAGATAGACGCCCTAGGTGTTTCGTTAGCTAGGAAAACGAAACCTGAAGATCAGAAGGCGATCGACATGGTTCAGGGTACTATGAGGAAGGTCGGTGACCACTATGAGGTCGGCCTACCATGGCGTGATGAAGACGCCCCCATGCCCAATAACCATAGCTGCGCACTCAGGAGACTACGGACGATAGAGAGGAAGATGGACTCATCGTCACAGTTCGCAGCCCAGTATAGCGCTCTGGTCAATAACCTATTGAACAAAGGTTACGCCCAGGAGTGCAACGGAAAGGAAGACACAAGTAGGAAGGTATGGTACCTACCGCACTTCCCGGTCGTGAACCCTAATAAACCGGGAAAGATGCGCATGGTGTTTGACGCGGCTCACCGATATAGTGGAGTGAGTCTGAATGACTGCCTGCTGGAAGGACCTGATCTCCTGAAGTCGCTACCAGGGATACTGTTCAGGTTCAGAGAGCGTCCGGTGGCCGTCACCGCGGATATTGAAGAGATGTTTCTCCAAGTGAAAATAAGGGAGCAGGACCAAGCGGCACAGATGTTCCTATGGCGAGGTGATGATCGAACAAAGCCGCCGAAGAGATACAAAATGACTTCAATGATTTTCGGAGCCTCCTGCTCACCCTTCATCGCGCACTCAGTGAGAGACGCCAACGCGGAGCTGTACGCGCACGAGTACCCTGACGCCGTGCGCGCCATCACGTCGAGCCACTACATGGACGATTATGTCGACAGCTTCGCCACCGAGGAAGAGGCGATTAAGACGGCGCGCGATGTCATGACTATTCACCAGAACGCGCACTTTAACTTACGAGGTTGGTGCTCCAACGAATGTGAGGTCGTGAGAGGCATAACGCCTGAGAAACAGGCGCGCGACCAGGAGGTCAAGCTCGGACGGAGACCTGAGGATACCGACAAGACCTTAGGACTACTGTGGCAGACCGGCTCAGACGAGCTAGGTTTCAACACGGGACTCAGTCGGCTGTCTCCGGAAGTAAGACTGAGAGACAGACCGCCGACAAAGAGGGAAGCTCTCGGAGCCGTGATGGCGTTCTACGACCCGCTGGGCCTGATCAGCCACTTCACGGTCACCGGGAAGATACTGCCGCAGAACTTATGGAGACAGAGCGTGGGATGGGACGAAGTTATCCCAGAACAGGACGCGCAGCACTTCAAAGAATGGATGACCAGTCTGGACGCGACGACACAGTTACGCATCCCCAGGTGTTACGGTAGAGGCCCAGACGACGTGGCCGACCTGCACGTGTTCTGCGACGCCAGTGAACAAGCCTACGCCGCGACGGCCTATTGGAGGACCCAAAAGTCTGACGGGTCCGTTGAAGTGAGATTGGTCGCGGCAAAGGCCCGAATCGCCCCGCTGAAGCCTGTCACCATCCCGCGGCTAGAACTGCAGGCCGCGGTGATTGGCGCGCGACTGGCAGACACGATCAAGAGGGAACACCGAGACAAGCCCAGTAGAGTCACCTACTGGACCGACTCCCAGACGGTCTTACGATGGATAGAGAAGGACGCCATCAAGTATACGGCGTTTGTGGCACACCGCCTCGGCGAGATCGCCGAGCTTACTGACGCCAGCCAATGGAGGTGGGTGCCCACGGATAGTAACGTGGCGGACGACGCCACCCGACCGAACTACACGGCTAGAATGGAAGCCACGGACCGATGGTTCGTCGGCCCGGAGTTCCTGTACATGGACGAGGAGTCCTGGCCGAAGGAGAAGGCCAAGGACAGCGCGACCCGCAAGGAAAGCGAAGAGGTGACGTACACCGCGGCCGAGGTGATGACCAAGCACCCTTCTCACCTGCCAGATATACGCCGCTTTTCGAAGCTTGAGAAGCTACTACGTACGACCGCACTTCTCTTATTGGTCGCGCGAAAGTGCAAGGACAAGGCCAGCACATTGAGTGTCGACCTCATAGAACGGGCAGAACAAGTATGGATGAAACAAGCCCAGTCCGAACACTACTCGGAAGAGATAGAGACGCTGAAGAAAGGGAAACCAGTACCCAGGTCCAGCAGCATCTACAAGCTGGACCCCTACCTGGACGACGAAGACGTCCTAAGAGTGAGAGGTAGAATAAGTCACGCGGCGGTCCCAGAAACCGGAAAGAATCCAGTGATCTTGCACGGCCGACATAGATACGCACGGCTGATAGTGGAACACGAGCACCGCCGAGCTGGCCACGCCAACAACGAACGCGTGGTCAACGAATTGAGACAGCGCTACTGGGTAGTGAACCTAAGACCGACGGTGCGAGCCACGGCGCGGCAGTGTCAAGTTTGTCGCGTCCGGAAGGCCGCCCCAGTAGTGCCCCGCCAGGGAGACCTCCCTAAAGAACGCCTGACACCGACTTCCAGGCCCTTCACCCATTGTGGTGTAGATTATTTTGGCCCCATGACAGTGGTCGTCGGAAGGCGCCACGAAAAACGATGGGGGGCCTTATTCACCTGTCTGACGACCAGAGCGGTCCACTTGGAACTGGTGTCGAGTCTGTCCACAGACTCGGCCTTGATGGCCATTAGAAGAATGGCGGCGCGTAGGGGCTGGCCCCATATAATGTTTTCCGACAATGGTACGAATTTCAGGGGAGCTGATGTAGAGCTGCGAGCCGCCTACCGGGAGTGGTCCCCGGAGTTCACCCGCTTCGGCATCGACCACCGTATGAGGTGGAAATTTATTCCGCCAGGGGCTCCGCATATGGGGGAGCCTGGGAGCGTCTGGTGCGCTCTGTGAAGACCGCACTAGGGGCGACCCTCCACCAGCGGGCCCTCAAGGAGGAGGTCCTGGCAACGCTGCTGACAGAGGCCGAACACGCAGTCAACTCTCGGCCTCTGACCCATGTTTCGGTCGATCCCAGGGATCCCGAAGCCCTCACCCCTAACCATTTTTTGCTCAGAACTTCCTCAGGTTTGCCAGTGGCTGGGCCCTGCGATGAGGCCAGCCGCAAGCAGTGGCGGGCCGCCCAGGCGCTGGCTGACAACTTCTGGCGGCGCTGGGTGGCAGAGTACCTGCCCACCCTGGTGCCCAGAGGGCAGGCCGACGACCACCGCCGCCCTCTCCAAGTCGGCGACTTGGTCGTTATCATCGACCCCTCCCTCCCGCGGGGAACATGGCCCCGGGGGGCTATCGACGCAGTGTACGTCGGTCCCGACGGCAAGGTGCGGTCAGCGGACGTAAAAACAACGGCGGGTGTCCTGCGGCACCCAGTCACCAAGCTCGCCGTCCTCTGCGTGGAAGAATAGGCTTCGGTAGCCCTGCGCCGGGGGGAGGATGTTGCGGACGTCGACGCTTTAGAATATAAGTGATGATGATTGTATACACTGATTATTAAATCAATAAAAACACAGTTGGTAATAGGGTTAATTAAGACCAATCGTAGGGCTCGTTTTATTTCCCCCAATCACAGACGCCACAGAGGCGATGTTGTAAGAAGGGCTAATGCATGGTCTGGACAGGTTCCGACAAGTCGAGACTTGTCGGGCCGCATAACTGCCGCCCTCCGCAATCGCGACTGAATAATGGTAAACAATAGGCGGACGGGCGGCGGACCATGTATTAGTCCCTCCACTACTTGCGCCCTGCTCAAAATGTATATAAGCAGGGCGACCGTGTATTTGAAGAGTTTTTCACGTTTGGAGTCTTTATGCTAATTTCGTTGTCTATTTGTGTGTCAGTTTAAATTGTTAGAGTCACGTTATTGCTGTTCAAGTTTGTTAAATATTAGTAAATCTGTTACGTTCTAGTGCTATTTGTGTTCCTGAATAATTATATGTGTTAAAGTACGATCCCGAGTTTAATTTAAAGTAAAAATATACAGTCCACCCCCGACAGTAACGTTTGAATAGGTGGGTACATTTTAACACAAAAGTTTCTGAGAATCTGGGCAAGAATATAGCCTATAGCCTTTATACTCGTAGTCCGCGCGTAAACCACAACGGAGTTCGCCTAATACATTAAGTTCTCAAATAAGTTTTTGGGCTCTATGTTAGGGTCTCATTTGGGGACTATGTAATCCTATTCGAGGCAAACTAAATCCAAGATAATCTAGGCTCGCTCACTCTAAATTTCCTAATTGGCAACCAATTCAATTTACTCTCTCTAATTTGCCGAGACACGATTTAGGGTACCAGATTACTATATCACAGGGAAATCCTGGGTCACTAAGGGTTTGACTACGTATTATACCGAATGTTTTTTTTTTTACCAAGTCAGTGGATACAATTTGGTCTTGAGCTTGTTTAGCGTAGAACAGAGTGTCAACCTTTCAATAGAAAACGAAGGAAACCGGCATGCCCGAGAGATATTTCTCAACAGCATGTGATGCTAAGTCAGAGGCCCATGGGCAGCATTAAAACTCTGACACCAGGTTAGTCACTAACCACACGAAGAAGAAGAAGAATATAAATCAAGGCTAGTTTATACCGGCTTTGATACTTCTGACGTGTGGTAAATTCTATTACTGGATAAGACAACTTGTCAGGCCGTGGCAGGTGCGCTTTAACCTTCAGAAAAAATAACCTCAAAACTACTCACCATTTGTTGCGGGTTCCGCGGCTTGCGATGCGCGCGGTGCACCTTCAAGCCAGTGACTCCTTCCAGTACATCAGCCAGGAGCAGCCCGTCTGCGCAGTCGCGAGCCAACCCGCCGCCCGATGCGCCCGCGCGTCTCCGAGAGCGCGCCCGCTCCAGGTAGTGATTCGCCCAGTCTGTGTAGATCTGTGGAGATAGGGGAATTGTTAGTTGGTGGTGAATAGAACACGGGTCAAGTTAAGGTGATTTGAAAGTCTGGACTAGTTTGGTCCATCCATGAAAGAAATCTAATTGAAACTCCTTCGTCTTTCTAAGTATTGTCTTCAAGAATATTCGCCTTATAAGTTTGCTTGGTCGGACAAAAGAATTGTCTGAATAAGAAATTTTATTTAAAGTTTTACTTTTAGGTAGATTGGTGTCTCTAATCCTTTCTTTCTATCCTTAATTTCTTTGGATTTTTGTATGGACTTATGTCTGAAATAAAGATAAATTATTATTATTATTAATCCCACAGCATACTATTTCTTTTTAGGTGGACGATACAAATAAAATAAATGAGAATCACACTATACTAAACTTTAATTCGGGTCATACCGAGAGGATTGAACAGGAAACTATTAATAACATAGATTGACATTTACTCACAACCGATCTAACCTAAGAACTGCATACCCTTTATGCTGCACATATTATTATAGGTAATCAAATTATGTTTTTGTACCTTTCAAATTAGACAGCTACCTTGAATAACAGTAATTATAGTACGAAAATACTTTAAAGGATTTAGATAGTGGTAAAAAGAAGCATATTTACATATTTCAATCATAAGATGGACTTTATACTTTACAGCAGGGATTACCAGGTAAACAACGGGTAAACGATGACTAACAAAGACGCGTAGATAACATTTTACAGGCCATGAGATGCGAAATTGCTACTAAAATTTTAACGACAATTTCACACACGGTACTCGAGCACGACGTCTGTTTATGAGGACTTTGTGAGTCTTTCGAACCAAGATAATACATTACAAAGATTCTACGTACAAAGGCCAGCATATCAAGTTACCCCAAACTGTCAATTTTATTTAATAGTTTTTCAACTTTATTACAAAAACATAAGGTTCATTTTCAATTTGGAAAACTTGACAGTTAGGGATAGCTTGCTGTACTGGCGTCTGTACAATGCTCTGTAAATCCTGAATCATTCTTCAGAATTTTACGCATTTTTTAAGAAGTTGGCTTTTGATAATTATGTTACAGAAAAAGCTATTGTACTCAAGTGTACGGCATGAGGTCATACATAAGTTAATAAGTGAGTGTTATGCCCGGCGCTATGAATTCTTAAAAGGATTTAGTCATATTCGAGTCAATTTGCAGGAGAATGGGGACAAGTGGCGCAGACGCGCCGCGGCGTCGCCGGCTCGGGGCCACTCGGCCGCCACTACTTCTGGATAATACTAATACCTACGTGTGATGTTCCTCGCACTCATCTCACTCTCTAATGGTTTCAAGGGTGGTCTGTTTAATCACTGTTAATGCTTTCTCGATTAGAACTCGAATTAGAAATATATGTGCACTTAAATCTTAATACGCCCATTAGATTTGAACACGACGCGTTTGTTAATAAGAATTTATAGATGCATCTGCATCTTTATGTTGTTGCACGTAATGGAATAATCAGAGAAAACGAGCTGTGTCATAAGTACGGGGTCAAGGATATTGATATTTATCAGGAAAAAATATATGTAATATTTTGAGGAAAATGAAACAGCGAATTTATACTTCAGACGGCTGCAAACGACATCCCGCGGTAATTTGATTACACACGTAATTCTATCTTCCAAAACCTTGATGCGAAAATGTGTAATCGGCTCGTTATTGCTTTGCGAATTTTCCTGACGTAAAGTTTATAAAGTAAATGTTGGCTGTACGCTGTTTAAAGGATCTTTTGGTGCGGGAATGACGTTTACGGGGACAGGAGGGCGCTGTTGGTAAACAATTTTTAAACGACTTCAAACAGGAGGTTCTCAATTCGACTGTTTTTTTATGTTTGTTACTTCAGAAGATATGAGCGCCGACAGTCAAACTGTCGGCGGCGGCGCGCCGACTTTTCGAAGTCGACGGCGGCGGCGTCGGCGGCGTGACCTTCACATAACTTCTAACTGAAGAATCCAACTAGCTTCTTACCTTCATTTAAGAAAAGAAATGAAACAATAATTTACGTATAATTAAGATTTATTATAATTTTGACGTGACTAATTAACACACTATTCGTTGTCGTAACACTATTCGTTTTCTTCCATCAATATTAATAACTAATTGACCAAAATAAATCCAACAAAAACTGTGTTTGTTTGTTGATAACTTGGACAATACAGAAGTAGTAATGCCAAAGAGTTTTGTTTTATAAACGTCTACGTCTTTTTTTTTTTTTTTTTAAGGATGGGAAATCATCCAATGACTGCTCCCGCTCTGGGTGGAGCGGAAGGGAGTGTCAGACTCTTACTGACTAAAACCCATCCATGTTCCTTCCGTAGCCCTTTATTTTCCGGGGTAGCGGTAACCCTTTTGGACAATCCCGCTTACCCGGCAGGCTTGGCCCTGAGGGGCCCCTTCATATGCTGACATCTCTTTGAGGCGCGCGTGGAACATATACGCGCCGTCCGGCACGGGTCTGGTGCTGATCGGACGGTGAGTCACCCATTACTCACCGCCCGCAGGCCCGCGCCTACGGTGGCCGGGAGTCGTCACGTGGCTCCCGACGCCCGGAGCGTCTCCCGCGGCGGCTGGGACGGGAGGACCTTTCTCTCTCCCATCCCGCCACCTCCTTCGCGAGCATAACTTTTTCGCAGAAGGAGGTGACTGCCTCCCACTCCCTCTCGCCCCGGACCATGGCTTGCACCAGGGCCGGGCGCGAGAGGTCGCCGCCGCCGATCGCCTCTACGAGGACACGGCGGTGCTCCGCCCAAGCGGGGCAGGTTTGCACCGTGTGCTCTACCGTGTCCTCTGGGCGATCCTCGTAGTGGTGACACCCGGGCGTTTCCTCCCGCCTGATGATGTGCAGGAACCTCCCAAAACATCCATGTCCGGTGAGGACCTGCGTCGGCGGAAGGTGAGGGCGCCGTGACGCCTCTCTAGCCACTCCTCAAAGAGGGGCCTTACCGCCACTATCGTGGCGTGCCCTGCGCTGGGTTGCGACAGTCGCTGATTCCAGGCCGCCATGAGATCGCGCCGGAGGTCCGTCCGCTCCGCCGCAATTTGCTGCGGAAACGGAGTTTCCCCCCGGCTTAGTACCTCCGCGCGCCAGTCGAACAGGCGCGCGAGGACTATGGCCTCCAGATCCCACGGCGGCAGTCCGGCAAGGAGGCTTGCCGCCTCGCCCGAGATCGTGCGGTACCCCCGGATTAGCCGAATGGCTACCACCTTTTGGGGCGCGTTCAGATAGTGCGCGGCTCGTCGCCGCAATGAACGCGCCCACACCGGGGCCCCGTATAGGGCCATGGACCGCACGACTCCCGCGTAAAGCCTCCGGCAGGAGGCGTTTGGTCCCCTCAAATTGGGGAACGTCTACGTCTAATGCCGCCATTTTGTCAACATTCACACAGTCGTGCGTTCGATTCGGTCCGCGTGTTTGGTTACACTGACCGAGCTCGGGCTCGCTCGGCGCGCCGTCGCCTAGGGTCGGCGGCGGCGGCGCGGGGGGAATCACGGCGGCGGCGGCGCGCCGGCGCAGCGCTCATGTCTCAGAACTTTCGACTGGGTGATCAGATTTTAATTATTCTTTTTTATTTTTTTATTTGAAAGCTGGTGCTTCCCGTGTGGTCGCGTTACAATTTGATCCAGTTCTGATTCTGGCATCCATGAGAATACCATATAAGTCTTTTATTTTTATCTTAAAATTAACACTTCAGGTCACTGTTGTTTACATAGCAAGTTTAGTACTGTATACGAATTGTTGTCGGGACTGTGGGGTAGGTAGGGGTGGGGACCTAAGTACCTACTAAAACTAAAAAAATAAAAAAACTATTTATAAAAAAAAAAACTTAATTTCGGAAGTCTGTGGCAACAACCGAAAATACGAAACCAAAGACGAATTCTGAAATTAAGATAATTTTCCACTTTGTAACGTTTTTTTTTCTGAATTCGATTGTTTTTTGTGCAATTGTTTTGTAAAAATGCCATTTGACATGTACTCAAAAATAAACATGGCGGCATTAGTTTCAATCTTGCCCACGCGTCACAATAGGACCTTGTAGTGCTAAGTAAAGTAACGTTAAATACAAAGAGCGTTTAACTTTACCTACGCAGTCTGACACAGTCATCCCTGTGACAATACACACCTTATACAATAAAAACTCGCTTGTGATGGCAGATCGAATTCAAGAGCTACCACCAATCCACTTCTAAAAAGCCATTATCATAAATCAATATTCCTCGATCTTATCTGTTAATCGCACACGTTAATAGAATAATCATGACAAGATATATTGAACGGTGCTCAGATAAGTGCAGTTGTCGGCTCAATCGGTCGCGGCCCATCGTCCACGACGCTAGGTACATAAATGCATCGTGTTACAAACTTAAAACACCAATAAGTAGCCGGAATGTTACTGAGCACTAGAAGTTTTGGTACCAACATTTTTCAATGGATGGCGGCCGTACGCTACGCGACTTATTGACGGCGAAAGGTTCCGGGTAGCCCGCTAAATTCAAATTTTCTTACGTTTTTATGGTTTTATGTTGATCAAAATATAATTAGCAACTGTAACAAATATGTATTTATGAAACTATTGTCCTTAAAGTCATCACAGTATTGATTACACTCCATTTAATTATAACATTAGACAAATAACAGTTATCAACCTTCCGTTGTTACGATTTAAACGAATTGTATTTATCTATTTACCATTTACATTTAAAAATAATTTCGTTATTTAGCCGCTATTCAGCCGCTATTTGTTTAATCACTACATAGTATAAAGCAAAATCGCTTCCCGCGTCCTTATGTCTGAATGTATGTATGCTTAGATCTTTAAAACTACACAACGGATTTTAATGCAGTTTTTTTTAATGGTGCTGTGACATTATGGCTACTCATTGGTCATTGGAGTTAGTAACTGGTTACTTTTTAAATAGCGTCGTGGACAGCGGGCCGACGACGTCTTATCACACGGCTTTTTATTCAAATCGGCCCGAATAGCTTTCGATTGTAATAAATCTAGCTGACCGGACATTTTTATCGCCTTGTAGATGCTCTATCGGGAATAACTTGTATCCGCTCCTGTCATATGTGTAGGTACGTATGCCTGTTTACAATAACACTAGGCGACGAATAAAATCGCGCTCTTGGATTATCAAGTTTGAAGAGCCGTGAGTTGAAAAGAAGAAAGTTTTATTTAGGGGAAGTCAGCTCAAAGCGGCCATAGAAGGCAAAGCGGCCACGATTCATTTTTCGGATATTTGAAGTGGAAGCGCGACGTTGCCATTCTGCATGCGTAGTATACCTCCCGCCCCGTGCCGATCAGTCATTCGGTAGCGGTGGGGTCGAGCGGGTGGCGCTTAGTGACGAAAAATACGTATTTGCGTCATTTGTTAAAAATATACAAGGTAAGTTTGACCTGTTTTGGTCAAACCTGTTTAAGTTGGAATGCTTGCATTACACGTGTATTGTTACTTGTCTATTTGGCTTTGTTTATTTAGTATTAGCTCCAAAATTTGATAAATAATGTGGGAGTAGTTAATTTTTATAACAAAATGGGCGATAAAGGCAAAGCGGCTCGGGCAAAGTGGCCAGGTGACCGCTTTGCCCTTATTAAAATAATATGATTCGATTGATAATGCTCAGTTATTTTGTTTAGATGGTCAACAATTACAAACGTAAAACTACCCAGGCGTCTTGAGATGAAGTTACGATGGCCCGAGCAATCAAAGATATAAATGAAAAGCGCGGCTCAGTTAAATTTATCACAATAAAATACGGTATCCCTCGTACAACTCTCAGAAGACACTTGCAAACAGGATCTGCCATCAAGAAACTTGGTAGATTTACAACAGTATTTACCCCAGAGCAAAAAGAAGAGCTCCTAGAGTACATGTTTCATATGGACAACCTCTTTTTTTGGCCTTTCAAAGGAAGATTTTCTGCAGCTTGTATTTCAATATGCTGAAGCAAATCATATTCCACATCCTTTTAAGAATGAAACCGCCGGACACGATTTTTATAAAGGATTTATCACGCGTCATCCTAATTTGACCTTGAGACGACCAGAACCTACATCAATCGCCAGAGCCCGGGGCTTCAACAGACCCCAAGTTTATCGATTCTTTGACCTGCTGGAAGCTGAAATTGAAAAGCATCAAATTGACGCAATGCGTATTTATAATATGGACGAGACTGGGGTACAAACATCTTCCAACAAACCTCCAAGAGTTTTAACAAAACTGGGAAAAAAGCAAGTGGGTCACATTGCCAGTACCGAGCGAGGAAGAACAACGACAGTTATTTGCTGTTGTAATGCTGCGGGTTCCTTTATACCACCTTTAATTATTTTTGCAAGAAAAAGAATGGCACCGAACCTTCTGGATGGAGCGCCTCCGGGCACCCAAGCCACTGTCAGTGATAATGGGTGGACCAATGGCGCTGTGTTCTTGGAGTGGCTTCGTTTTTTTATAGATACAGTGCGTCCGACTGCAGAGAAAAAAGTACTGCTTGTCATGGACAATCACGAGTCACATAAGTTCTTGCCAGCTCTAGAACTCGCCTCCAAGAATAATGTCATATTTTTATCACTGGCACCACACACTACGCACCGAATGCAGCCCCTAGATTTCTGTGTTTATGGGCCATTAAAAACATATTTTGAGCGAAGTGTGGTGAATTGTGAATATGTTGATTATTTTATTAAAAAATATATAATATTATGTTTAATAAAAATAAATAATGTTTCAATTTTTTTTTTTTTGGATTTTTATTTTGTCTAGCACGATATATTTCAACAAAAAATAAACATTTCCGAAGAATTTTTGGGGTGGCCTCTATGCCCTTACCACTATGGCCGCTTTGGGCGACCCCTCGGGCAAAGCGGTTTTTTGACATGTTTTTGTAATCTGTAAATCTAAGGCTTATATTTAAATTTGCGCGAAATTTAAATTGCAAATTACAAAAATTAAATAAATTCTCTACCTATTAGTAAAAAATTATTTAAAAAAAAGTATCGTTTTATAGGTTTTTTCTTAATTTAAAGTTAAGGTGGCCGCTTTGAGCTGACCTCCCCTATGTATTAATTTAGGTGTCATCTAGTTTTAAAGAGAACTGGCATTAAACTTGATTTTCTTTGCGATGCCGACACGTTCATACAAGTATTTAAGAAACATGTTGTGTTTGCTTACAGTAGATTTTATTGTTTATTGTGTGTCGGGAATTTATTTCTTTGTGGTTGAGAAAAGAAAAGAAAATAAATCTCAATTAATTGATAGAGCGACAGACGATGGTGTTAACTGATTGTAAGGTCGCGGGTTCAAGTTCTGTTCCATTGACGTAGGGCGGTGAACCGACAGACGGGCTTAGTTATTACTGGGAGATGTTAATGTTATTAAATATTTGTACGAGACCAGATCTGAGAAAGAGTTACACGTTATGGAGGGGTATGTTGTACAATCAGGGAAACAGATTATTTTATAAAGCAAGTTAATACGTTTTCCTTAGGTATATTGTCTGTATATTCAAATAAGAGTAGTATGATTTATTACTTAACTAAAATTATTTAATGAGGTATATACATTAAAGTATTTAAATACACGAAAAAACCTAAAACTAAAAATTAATATTATGTATAAGTAGTAGGGATGGGCCGAAATTCGGTTCACATTCGGTTCAACCGAAATTGGGCAGCTTGAACCGAACTTCGGCATTCGGCCGAAATTCGGTTCAGATGCCGAACATTCGGCACAAGAAAAATAATACCTAGGTACTTGCACTATTTTGACTGAAATTCAATAGAATTAGAATAGCATTGCTGTAGGTACTTGAGCGCCTACGCGGTCACCGGTGACCGCGAACAATACTTTTTCTATTGTGTCTGCTGCGTGGCAGTTAATGACTTAAAATAAAATTATGTCTTTTACTCAGTCATGGTCATTTATTTTAGATATGATATACTACTCTGTCAAGAAAGTACCGGGAAAAGATCAATAATACACAAAATGTCTGTTATTCATCCAAATTTATTTTATCACCTTCAAAGTATGCTCCTTTAGAAACGATACACTTGCGCCAACGAATAATCCATTCATCAAAACATTTTTTAAACGCTGCTTCCGGAATTGAGTTCAGTTCTCGCCGCGAATTCTCCTTTTTCGGTTTCGGTTCAGTTGGAAGGCGCCACTCCGAAGCTTGTTGACTAGTTTGCATGTCAAACTCGTAAACCCACGTCTCGTCACCAGTAACAATGCGTTTCATGAATTTTGGGTCCGAACTGACTCGTTCTAGCATGTCCTCAGCGACTTTCATGCGATTGAGTTTTTGGAGAAAATTCAGATCTTCTGGGACTAGCCGAGCAGCAACATGTTTCATACCCAAATGATTAGTTAAAATGGTACGGATCGACTCGTGAGATACAGAAAGTTCGGCGGCTATATCTCTCTCAGAGTTGAATGGGGATTTTCAGTCACTATTTTCTTCACTTTTGCGATGTTAACTTCAGTTGCAGACGTTGACGGCCTACCAGAGCGAGGCAAATCTTCCATCACATCTCGACCGCTTTTGAACGCTTTGAACCACTCATAAGCACGAGTTTTTGATAAAGTCGATTCACCGTAAGCCTTCTGTAACATTTTCAGTGACTCCGAACACGAAATTCCATTGGCGATGCAAAATTTAAGACAAACTCTTTGTTCGATATTTTTGTCCATTATGAAATTCGCAATACACACTATATTATATGATATTACTAAAACCAGCACTGTATTTAATATAAATAACAGATGCAACTCAAACTCCGCGCCAAAATGGAAATCAGTTGTGCCAATCTAACAACTACAAAAAAACACAAAATTTGAATTTGGAACCATAAACAAATCATCCATTCCCGATACTTTTTTGACTGAAAGTATATATAGATATGATATAGATTGTAAATGTAAACCTTAAATTACAGTTTTTCTTATTGATTAATTTTAAAAATCTTTGCCTAATTAATTAAACATTAAAATTAGACATACTATTACAAAAATGAAATAAACTTAGTATTCTTCTAACACACATCTGGATTACAATTCGTCAATTTAAACTCAAACTCAAAACTCAAAGTATTTATTTCAAATAAACCAATTACAGGCACTTTTGAATTGTCAAGGTGTCGGTCAGTCCGAGAAATGAAGCTAGTTGCCCATTCCAAAGGAGTAGGTACCTATGGAGAAGAAATAAAAAAAATCACGTTTTTGGTTCACAAACTAAACATTCAATAACATCAAATATGTTTTTATTACAAAGGGTTAAATTAAATAATCAAATTAAGGTGGGTGCTCCAAGGTAGCCCGCGAAATTCATTTTTTTTTTGCAATTTGCAAGTTAGTGTCAGGTTCTATAATGATTAAAATATGATTGTGTGGGGGCGGGGCACACCTAGCAATAATATTGAAGTAAATTCGTAAACAAGTCACGACGTGTCGCTCTCGAGAAAGCGCTTGAAATTGAACCGAATGTTCGGCCGAAGTTCGGATTCGGTTCAAACCACATTCGGCCCGTCTTTAATAAGTAGTAAAAAAATAGGGAAAGAACTCATAGGTCGTTCAAAAATTCATCCCTATCGCTGTCAGTGGGAAATTTAAATTAGATTTGATATTATTTTTTAGTCGAATGAAATATCGCGAATCGGCAAACGTAGCGTGAGACGCCATACCCCTCAGGTGGATAGAACGATGACCATCAAAAGATGTCTTGGACAGACTGGATGCGGAAGAAGAGGACATGGTAATGTGGCGCAACCTGGGAGAGACCTTTGTCCATCAGTGCGATAGCTCAACCTGCTAAGAGTACATTTTCTTTCTGTACATACAAAGGTTTTCAACGTACGTTTTCAGCAGTATTTTGAACTTTAATGTAAACTATAAACAACGGACTAGAACTAGTGCACTTTTCTATTACCTAAATAGCTCGCCAGTGTCCAGCTCGTTCTCATATCGCTTTATTGCTCAAAGCTCTCCAACAGCTGGGACCCGCCTTCAGCTCGAATAAAACTTTAGTTCTAATTCTATTTTAAGTGAGAACCGGCTCATTTATAGCTTTTATTGCTGCTTTAAAAAGCTAGTAGATAGTAGAAAGCCGATATAAGTTCTATAAAACAGCTGCAGCACAATACTAGAAAAAACGCGCGCGTTTGGTGTTTCTTAAATCCTACTTAAGTATAAATATATTTCTATAAATATACCTTTTGTTTCTGTATCTGTGTGTCCCTAAACTTCTAAAAGCCTAGACCGGTAGGTGGCACTGCCATTGAGTTCTAGGGAATCAAGCCAACGTTCGGGCAGTACCACATCTGCCAGGTTCGCTACATACATACATACATATGTAGGTAGCATAACACATAACATCACGCCTTTATCCAAGGGTGTAGGCAGATGTGCACCTACAACACTCACCTTTCGCAAGTTATATTAAGGCCAGAAATTCCTGCTATACTATAAATGTGTAATTATTATTAAAGATGTAAAAGTTTTTATAGTTTGATGTGGATTTGGATGATGTTTGCCACACAAATAGTTAATAACCTGGATTAACACAAAGGCTACTTTTTACTCCGGTGCACCGATATCCACACGGGCGAAGCTGCGAGCAAAAGTTTCCTGTAAATTATGTACGCTCAACACTGGTAATGAATCCTTTCACTCGTGCAAGCTATCATAATACACGGTGAAACTTTATTTGCGTTGAACAAACGTAATTTACGCTCACAATGTGGCTCGTAAGTTCGGTCGGCCCTAAACCGGGAGCCGGACTAAAATAAACAAATCAAATTCGTTCTCATTCATTGTGTATCGTGAATTCCCCGCGCTCCCCTTTCCGCGGGCCGATTGTTTTCATAAAACCTGTATTAAGGTGATCTTTTTTTAACTCTATTTTAGCATTATGTTTTTCTTGAAGTACATTCCTATATACGTGTGTTTTTTTATACATTATTTGTGTTTTCACTCTTCTGCCCTTATCCCAAATTTTTAGAGGATGAGTAGGTAAATTGGAATTGAGTACTAGAAGAAAAAAATATGGGTTATGAGAAATGATTAAATATATTTACCTAATCATTTAGTTTAACATTCACACACTATTCTTTTTTATTCCTCCTTTAACAGATCTGGTGAAAGAACTTTACTAAGAACTCAGTATGTCTGTACTTGAGTCGGCGGGACTGTCCGAAAGGGTAACCGCTGCCCCGGAACACATAGGGCTAAGGAAGGAACATGGATGGGTTTTAGTTTCCCTTTCGCTCCACCTACAAACAAGGGGTCATTCAATGATTTTTTGTACTCAATACTTATAATTATGTCGTATCTCTATGTATATTTAGTTTAAGTACATTACTCATAAAATAAACGTTTGTCGGGAGCTATCACAAACTTAACATTTACGGTCAATAAAAACTGATGAACTGAGATTAATCATTCCTTGAGGCTGATGGTTTTGGCATTGATGTGCAGTCACGTTTGATTTGACGGAATTGCTATTATTCTAATGACAGTATGCAATCATACAGAATAGCATATCTTGTTGTAGAAAGTATGTAATATGCAAACGTACTCAGTATCGTCACGATTCCGTGATATCTCATTTTGCTTTTCATATGGCATACACTGACAATCTAGGGTGAAATGATAGAGATGTACGGATGTATATAAGGAAGAGATTATACAAGGAAGGAGAAGAAATATCCGAGTATATTTATGTGTAAGAGAGGTTCTTTGTAGCCTTAACTTTATAAATCTATACTTAATATTATAAAGCTGAAAAGTTTGTTTGTTTGTTTGTTTGTTTGAACGCGCTAATCTCAGGAACTACAGGTTCGAATTGCAAGATTCTTTTTGTGTTGTATAGTCCATTTATCGAGGAAGGCTATAGGCTATATAACATCACGCTACGACCAATAGGAGCCGCGCAGCGGGGGTGAAACCGCGGGGAACAGCTAGTGTATAATATGGACATAATGTCTGTTCAAAAAGTTTATAGTGAAATTTTAAACAAATCCTGTTCATATTAAATTCAACCGCAACCAGGGAGTGATTACCAAGTTATTCATCTGTTAGGTTTTAACTTTATATCTCACCACTTTTTTCAACGAGTATTGTTTTAATAAGATGTAATTGAAAACTCATGGACGAAAATCGAGGTTATAAAATTAACGTCAATTTATTGTCAAATCAATAACAACGTAAAATGTTTTTTTAAATTTTTAATCACTGTACTCAATTTACAATAAATTTTTGTTAATTTCTGCAAATTGCCATCTACAGGTACGTTTTCTGATTAATTTGTTTACATTTTCATCGGATAGTATTGGACCATAGTATTCACCTGCCAGTTGTGATGACCACCGATGAACCACCAATGATGACGTTACGTTGTGATAGTTAATTATATAATTTTTACGTGATAATAAACTGATATCTGCCCAGTATTTTTTCCACAAGAATCTTAATAAAGAGTCTATCAAATAAAATTAAAGTACCAACACCATAAAATTAAAAAAATAATTGATAAGGCGTAACCATCGAATTATTACTGTAGGCGTGTCGGTATGTTTTATTGAAAATGATATATTACCGAGAAATTAATACTTATAATCAAAATATCCTCTCAATTGAGCCAATACAAATTAATTGAGACCAAGACTTTATGATGGAGGTTGGAGTCGTTTGCATATTTTTGACCCGAACTAAAGGGTCAATTATTAAATGGCATGTTGATTCAACGAGCATAAAGATTTTTAAATAAAGATAGATCTTTCTGTTCACAAATATAATTTTAATTCGAATGAATAATGTGCTGTAAATAAAATAATCTGATAATTTCTTATTTTGAACACGTATTATGGCGTAGTAACACTTTATCACGAACTCAACAGTTATTATAATTTACACATTAATATTATCGCTTGTGACAAATAAGTTCAATTTATCTTACCTACTCAACAAATGTAGTAAGCGATAGAACATCCCTATGTATGAGAAGATAAGGCTTTTATTTCTATGAATCATTATTGTTGGAACAAAAAGTTTAACATCCGTACCCTAAGTATGACTCCTAGATCGAACTAACTGTCTTCGGGTTTTCCCGTCTGGACATTCCCAGTTTATGATCGGATCGCAGAATCTCGGGATAGCTCCAGAGAATGTTACATCTCTATGTCACCCTTCCGGGATAGCAAGCGTAGTTTATGATGAAATAACAAACTGCTGTTTGCACTTACTTCGATATCAAAACCTTATCCATAACGGGCTGAGCAGAAATGTAGCTCTCAGCTCTCACCACTTTAGGAAATAGAAAGGTGCACTTTAGGCCACCTGCAATGTTAGCGCTGCAAAGCTCCCATATTTTGGTCGCGTGGGCAGAAATAATTTTAGGGTTCAAAGTTCATAGCCCTGTGTGAGAATTGAAAATTGCCTACTTGTAAAGTGTAGGTACCTACTCACACCAAGGCTTGATTCGATCGTCAATCGTCGTAATAATAAAATGTTCTGACAATGATAGATCCGTATAACTGTAAAATTTTACGAGATCGGTGAACTAAAAGCAGATTGTAAAAATGTCTCTGCATTGACGGGCTAAAATTGCTAGTCTGATTGGATTCTGAGGTCAGTCTGAGGTCTATGTGCTAATTCCACAATATACAAAAAGCGATTTTGTCTCTTTAAAATCGTAAATTCAAATTCGCCTTTATAATCTTGAATCGACGACCTATGCCATGTTTTTATGCCTTGGCCTTGGCATAAAAACATGGCATAGATAGGGTTGTTACCATAAATGTGACACATAACGTTTTATCGAAATAACTATCGATAGTTCGTCACGGGCGTAAGGTGTGAGCTTAAAAGCGTTTAGTACGGAAGCGAAATGAGGTCGCGTGGCTTTTAATATCGCGGCCGGGGTGCGACCGAGGTGCGTCGCTGCACTATGATCTGCTTTGAAGTTATCATTTTTGTAAACACCGCCTGTTTTTGAATTTCGAAGCGTTGAAACAAATGAACTGCGAGTGGATCAAAATGTCATTCCGTCCGACATTCGAAACATAACAACTGATGACAGCTGGGATGCACTACCGTATTTTCGAACACGAATAGTTTATTGAGGATTAAGATTTATCTTCAAAACTACTAGTGATTTTAAGAAACGTGTAAAATAATACCAACCTAAATAAAAACTATTTTTAAAATTCTGTTAGTTCATTTGATTAAACCAAAGGCAAATTATTTATTTGCTCGCGTGACGACGTGCATTTTTCATTGAAAATCCTATGAGTCGGTAACTTTCTTTACAACGATGAGGCTTTCAAGGCATCCTTCACTGTCAGACAAAAGAAGGAAACAAGGTCAGGAGTCGAGAACATTTCCCAAGGAGTAATACACAAATAAGTATTGTTTTGTTAGCACAATCAGCGCTTTGTTATTTAATTAGCAAGAAGAAAACGTAACGTTAACGTTCTCACGTTATTTTCGCATAATGTCTACAAAGTAGAGCAAAACGCTATATTAATAAGTGGGTATGTTAGGAATATTGTAAGAGGCAGCAACAAAGGCATGCATTATTATAAATAATTAAAATATTTTGGGGTAGACTGTCAACAATGGTGATACTTCTCTTTATCCCGGATAGTAGGTAGGTACAAATTATCTGAAATGCAATTAAAACATGATGTGATAACACAATGACTCACCTCGAGAGTTCACTGAACCCTATCTCTATACCCATAAATCTAGTTCCACCTCATAAATCAATGTTAATACACGCTAGCACATACTAGCTTCCAGCTAATTAGTCTAGTCATTAGTTAATTAAGTCTAGATGGAGTCACCTGTACAATAGATCTTGTCTGCCGTGTGACGTCATCGGTGGATCCCTGGATTGATCGCGGGGCTCGAATGCACGTCGGTATCATGATGTCAAACCGTCACTAATTTGACAACAAACAGTTTATAGAAGAAAACTTTGGTCCACTTGAAGCACATTTTATTTTCGTTTTACACTTTGAACTGTCAAAAACCTACTAATAGTTGAATTGTGATGAGAATTCTTAAATTGTGTTTTGATTTCTGGGAAACAGTCTATGGAAGTGACTATAAATACGAAAATATAAAAATCCATCGTCAGTAACTATTTGTCCTGTATTTTTAACTTAGCCCTCCGTAATAACCTGTCCGTGCAGATGCGGTGACACAATGATATAATTATACAAACCAATTTTCTTAGACCTACGTCAAAATCCTAGTATTTGTGTAATCTGAACGCAGTCGTATGGTTGTATAGTGAGCTACAGCTCATGAATGAATGGATGCGTCTACGCAGTTGTGCGATAAAGTTCTCAGAATATTCACGCTACGGTCGGCGCCGCTGCGCCCACACACGTCTCTACGCTGACTACACTGGGTCAGAGCAAAAAAGACTCAAATACTACTGTTTAGAACTAAAATACTACTCGTACGTCTTACTAATTTCACTCAAAATCCATCAGGTCGTACATTTTGCAATTAGGATATGTACTTACACCCACAAATCTTCCAACTCTGTAAACAAAGCCGCTGTAATATTTATTACTCTACAAATAAGCTGTGTTGAAGAAATTAGACTGACGTGTTCAGGAATAGTGAGTAATCATGCCTGAAGTAACATGGAAACCGCAGAATAATTTTCCTCACTATATTACGTCTGCGGATTTTAACTAGAGCCCGACCGCTTATCTGAGACCGTTACTGAAGTAGCTGAGGGGTGTGAGCTCACTGATTCGTCAACTTTTGACAACTATCACCCCTCCCGCAACGCGCAACTACCTCAGGAACGGTCTATAGAATATGTGAGATGAGTTAAGCAGTAAAACGATTCTCTTTAATGACATATATTATTCTTCTTCTTCTTCGTGTCGGTGGCATGATTGTATTTCTAAATTTTGTTGGCCCAACTTCGCCACTTCCACAGCGTCGTCGGTCACAGATACTTAGGCTACATGTTTTGGGACACAGAGGGCAGGATAGAAGGATACCCTTCCCCCTCCTACTTACTATTTTTCACCAAAAGAGCATCTCCCTGCAGGTGGTGATATATTTGGAAGTCCGTGAACCGTCTCCGGACACAAGTAGGAAGATATAAAAACTCCAACCTTGTTAAGTGTGAATATGGAGCTATTTCGCAAACTATGATAGATATTAATGACTGTAATATACATTTTCACATCTCATTTGTTCATACGCATAACTTAGCTATTGTCTCCCTTACAAAATATCAAAACAGAGTAGGTATAGAGCTTATATCAAAAGTAGATCAACCGACATCGTATGAGACCGCAACGTGGAAGCCGAAAGCTTTCAACTTTACGGTGCAATAATAACAGGCGCGATGGCCATTACAATGGTACAGGATTAGTCATAATCGTTGGCCCATTGCCCAGTAGTACTGGAACAGCTTGTTCGTACTGTTGACTCTTAAACTGCGAAATAGCAGTCATTGACATACTAAATTATTATAACTCTCGGTAGCTAGCAACAAGGTAGGTAATCTTTATTTAAGGTGAACGCATCGGGGTAGACCGTGCAATTTGATTATACGTTTTTACGTTACGTTACGGTTTTTGCAATTTGCTTTTCAGTATCAGGTAGGATGTTTATCAAAATATGATTCGCGACCGGAACATTATGTAAGTACAATATGTATGTAGTAGTGAGTGTGTGTACAATCTGTGTAGTCCAAACTTCCCTATTGAATAACTACATATTTAATGAAATCATAATATTTGAGGCCAGTTTTACATATAAGAGTTATATTGATGATTATAATGACAATAATTCCGTAAATACGTATTTGTTATTGTCGCTTGTTTTTGAACATATAAACCTGACACTGACCTTAAACTTAAATTTTGGGGGCTACCTTAGTGCATCCCCCTTAATCTACTTAAATTTTTTCTATGTACCGACACAGATCGTAACGGGCAATTAATATCAAACAGTAAGAACAGAGTAGAGACGTACCTACTATCGATATAATAATCGATAAACAGCGACAAATGAAGTGTCAATCATTCCGAGCCTATATACATGTTACCGCGAAGCCTTCTCACGACCCGGTAACATGACTAGTGTAGGCGCCTCTCAACAATTATATTGAAATGATACAGTGCTGCACATGTTTGAAACAATGACAGAACAGTTCAGTGGGTGGGCTAGTTAATATTTATTTATGTATTACTTTTGTCTTTATGCACTTTACAGCCCGAGGTCGGAAACACAACTATTATTCAAAATGCGACAAGAAGATTATCTGTAACTAAGATTTAAATAACTTTGTAAGAGCCAACGGCGTAAATATCGATACATTCATGTTTATTATAAGTAATAAAAGGTATGAGACCAATTTGATGTCCGCTTTGCGTTTGCATCTCAAGCAAATGAAATTCACCGACGATTACAGTTATAATAAATTTACATATTGATATGATATTCTCAGCAGGCAATAAAGTCACAATAAGTAGCATTAAACTCAAATTGAAGATATTAAAAGGTAATTAGGTGTTAGTTCGTGTTTGGTAATTTGTGAGGCTGAGATTGGTACTCCCACGGCTCTATCTGCCTACGTGATACCGGCAAAGGTCACGCAATCACTTACCCTCTCCATTTTGGAGTGGGATTGATTAATCGACCTAGTGTTTAAAAATGCAATGCTAAATTAACTGCAGCAGCGAATTGAGAATCGAAGTAGGACGAGATGCATCGTTGTTATGTATTGTATGTAGCCTGGCACTAATAGTGTCCATCTTAATTAAGTACCTACAGTATATTATAGTATCATAACAGCTGCAGGTAATTAGCGCGTAGCAACAAGTACCTAAAGTGTCGGAAGAGGGAAATAGGACACACTTCGTCATTCACACCCCTTTGAAATTTTCTTACAAATATTATTATAAAGCAGGCATCATTAGCAGAGTGTCAACGGACACAATCATGACAAAAGAGAAAATAATAATAAATGTGATTTAAGACGATTTCTCTAAAAGAAAATACTCACCATAAAAACTGATAAAGTATAATAAACACTCAAAGATTGTAAACTGAGAGATACAATGGGGTATAAAACTTAAAAAAGCAGTGACGCCGTCTTTTACCGTTAATAAATATCTCGTATTTATATTTAACAATGTATTATGGTATCGTTTAGATCGTTTAAAACTTACGTAAGCTCGTGTAAAGATCATAAAAGGACAGGGTCGGATTCGAACAATGCAAGTTTCAAAGTAGAACGAAAGATTCGACCGCTTTAATTTTATTTCAGAGGAAGGAAAACGCTTTTCATAGTCTCTAGATTTTCTTTTTTTTATTTTAACTGTACCAAAAAATTGTGCTTACTGTCAAACATTGTCTACCTCCATTTTATTCCTAATCCGGTCCTGAAGCGGTAGGTTACGGCCCGGCGGGCGGCGCGTCGTTTCAGCTTCGCAGCGTCCGGACCGCATCCCATCCGCGTGTTTATTTACTCGCTTGTCAAAAGTTCGACACACGCTGCCGTATTTATAACCGTGCGGAAGGTGCGCCCCGGAGCAACGAACTTTTGTGACATAATCATAAAACACGGACATTTACAGCAACAAACAATACGAGACAACGTCCATTAAAAGAGTTGTAGACCACCGTAAAAGGGTTTATGGCAGGAGCGAAATTATTTATGTATTACGATATTTATTTTAGAGGAAAATGTAACAACGATCTGCAACACCCATCCATGAAATGTTAGACATCGATATTTGATAGCAAAATCGTGTTCGCAAGTCAAAGTCAAAGGTCTTTCTTTGTCACCTTTGTTTATAGCCCCGACGTATCAGAAAGTCATCACATCCAAACTTAGATCGTTCCGTTATAGGATCCGGTATTTAATATAAGGATGTATCGGCCTTGCTCGTATTTGGGCCACAGATGCGCGGTCTCTGCTCCATTGTGACGTGGGCGAGTGCATTCGATTTGTTACGATACCTGTCAAGTGTGCACTCGCTTTATATCGGCTTACAAACAATAAGGCACGGTTCGCAACATCGTAGTATCTATTTTCTAGTATGCGTAGGTATGTCTGTGCGAGATTAGATTACACACAGACCGCCGGCGCCATCAAAGATTTGCTGAGTTTGATACAGTTTTCACACCAAACAAGTAATAAATTGTGAAATAGAATAGGTGTGAATGTGATATCATTTTGTGCTGCTTTATAAATATTTATCAGTTTCTGAACTGCAAAAATTGTGTTTAAGTAAACAGACATGCTGATAAATCAGTATCGTTGACCTATTTCCATATTTAATGGTGCGCCAAAATATGCGTGTGCTCTTTGATTTAAATGATGTGTGGGCGTAATACGCGTCTAACGTAAGCCTTAGTCATAGCTTTTGTTTCCATCAACCAACAGCCGACAGTGAACGTAGCCGAGAAAATTATTTTCGAAGTTGTCTAGTCATTAGGAATCGTTACGTTTTGTAACATCCGGGCATCCGTCCGTCCGTCCGGCTACGAGTCATATTATTTTTATTTAATTTTTACGGTCTATTTTCTAGGAATACGTTTTTATGCGTTTTCGTGGTACCTAATGTTGCAAAATGTGCCACAAAATTAGATCGTGACTAAAATTGTTATTGTAGCCTTCGTGAAAAAAAGCGGCACAGATTCTGGAGAAACGGTGAAAAGTACTGTCTTTGTTATAATTAACAAGATATTAATGCAATAAAAGCTTTTTACGAAGAAGTTGGATCGAGGTAGCTCAAGAGAAAAATGTTGGGAAGGATTTGGGGTGGCCTTTGCTCAGCAGTGGAACAGTGTAGGCTAGTAAAAAAAAAGAAGAACTTAAGAGTTGGATAAAATAAGTACCTTCTAGCCGTATGTCACAATATTTTCACAGAAAAATGGTATGGATATCCACCAAGTTTACAATATTTTAATGAGGGTTAAATGTACACCATAATTATTTGATCCGGGTTCCAATCGCGACTTAAACCTTAATGAAAACTTAACACGACGTTATAAATCAATCATTCCCAGCTGGTTCTAAAACAAGCGTTCCAAATATAAATGATTCGCAAAAAAAAAGTATTGAAGCATCATGAACTCATTCACTCATTCATTCGATTTCATGCAATTCGTCGAATCTTATAAATAGTACCGATTACTCTCAATGTCGGTAAACATACGGGTCATTGCGTCGGATGGATCAACAATTATTTTTATGTTTTAACTCACACAGTTGCCGGGTCAATGAGCATAGTAGCTAATTATTTTGCTATACATCGTCGTAAAGGAAACAAGTAATTATAGGTAGATACGTCTATTGTCAGCGTAGAGGAGCGGCAATCAATGCGAATCATGAAACATTAAAAATATATTATCTGACTACTGGGTTATTATAGCCTTATACGACTAGAACTTAAAAGGCATTGTCTTAAGTTTTACTACCTTCAGTTATGGTCAAACCGGATATTTACGGTTGGATACGATCTTTTCAAACTGTCGTTAAGATGGCGTTAAATAAAACGTTTACCTAATGAACCGATGTCGTTTACAACTGGAGCATCAAAGTCCCCAAAACAGAATATATAAACCTCATTATGTTTGTCTCACTCATAAATTCGATCCGGTTCCACAAATAGCTCGTTTCTCGTAAACATAAGTTGAACTACTGTTTATTCGGCGTACACTCGACACCAAACAAATACAGAGTTATCCGATTTCTATGAACGAAGGACTGAAGAGGGCTTCCGCGTGGCTTCGGTAAGGTAAAGAACTAATTATATAACTTTCATGATTGTCTCCAGATATTCCAAGAAAAACTGTGAAGTAAAATCTATACTAATAGGTATTATAAAGCTGAAGAGTTTGTTTGTTTGAACGCGCTAATCTCTGGTCCGAATTGAAAAAAAAATTGTGTTGGATAGTCCATTTATCGAGGAAGGCTATAGGCTATGTAACATCACGCTACGACCAACAGGAGACAAACCGCGCGGGAGCAGCTAGTATCGTTATATAAATGTGAAATAAAAACGAAGACATGGTAACATGTACCTTCCCGAACTTGGTCTGCGTGGTGGATTACGGCCCACTACCTTTTATGGCTGCCGAAGACAGGCCCACAGCAACGCGACGCGATTCTTATAGAACCATTTCCATTAATACTTCATTGAAATTTTCATACTGATTTCGCGCCGCGCCCGTCTGCGAGAACCTTCGCAGAGAGTGAGCCTGGATCGGCTGGATCCAAGAACTGGGAACATTAGTTCTTATGCTTATTCCATGTTCTGCTAAGTGCACACAAGAATCGGCTGATTGTTAAGCAGATAATAGATAATACGCACCATTATTTCATTCGCTTCGTGGTTAATGTGTTTTTGATGTTCATTCGCTAGTTCAAAAGCATTAAAAGCTACTGTCATTAGATACGCACTTAATTGGGCTCGTTAGCCAGTTCAATTGATACCATAGATCAATTTTCACACATTGTTCAATGTGACTTTCAGTGGTCCTCAATCTGGCATTCAATTTAATTGAAATAATTAACTGGACATGTTTATTGGTGACCAACTTTAAATTGTTATGTTAAAATGACACACAGATTAATTTCAGATTTAATCAATGTAAAGTCCATTATCCTGACCAATTATCAAAAACTAGAAATAAAAATTAGAAATAATATATTGACAATATTAATAATTTGAAATATTTTAATTCAGTATTTTTCTTTTTATTTAATGAGTATTTATGTAATTTAATTTTTCTTTTGTGTAGGCACTGCCTGAAATAAATAAATTATATTTTAATTTTCATTTATAAAACTTGTACCAATTACATCGTGATCAACATTTATGTTTTGTTGATTACTCTAACCTATATTAAGGTAACGTTAAATTAAATTATTAGACGAATAATTGTTGCAACACTTTTAATACAGGCACAATGATTCCTCTCCATTGCCTGTGATGCAACCAGAAAAAACAAAACACAATCCCCCTTAATTAACCACTTGCTAGTGTTGTTGAAACTCGGCGAACAATAGCAACCGATACACATGAATGAATCGATCAATGGGTACAGCACTATATCGAGACGTACATTAGTGGGTATATCCTTAATGCAGTGAGTGTTCTTGATAAAATCCATTTGCTGAAGCAAAAAGCTTAAACACGACCATGCAATAAATCTTTCTGAATGCACTCACAATCTACATATGCAATTTATCGAAACGAGAGACGATTCGGAATGTTTGTACTGAAATTTAACTTTGTAAGCTTTGGGTAAAGACAGGCCTGAACTTCTTTCTTTAAAGCAGTACGGGAAACTGTTAATGAGAAGTTTTGGCTCGAGTTGTGGTTGCGAACTGTATCCAGCTGTCCTAATTTCAATACCTTCTAACCAAATTTTGAAATAAGTTCCTATTTATCAACAAGAAAACTGAATATACCCAGAAATCCAAACACAAGTTAAGGATAAAACAAACACTTGGTCCTTAAATCATAGGAGCGTAACAGACTGTCTGCAAAGTACTGGACAGAATTAGCCGTTTGCGAGGGAACCCTTCGCGCAAAACGGTCTCGTGACATCGAGCACGCGCGTGGCCCCGGCGCGCGTGTTCGTTGCGCGCGCGCATGTGACTAACCCGGCGTTGCCCGGCCCAGCTTAGCCGAAAGCGATACATACGAAAGCTCTCGACCGTTAGAGAGGGACGGTGAGAATAGCCTAAAAGCTCGCGCCGTTGTCACACAAAGGGAAATTAGAAACAAATCTGTTGATATTCAGAATAATTTAGAGGTGTTGATGATTATATGAAGGCAAAATCTTGGCCGGGGTTCAACTGTTGCTTAAGTGATGCGCGGTCAACTTCAGAAATATGAGATATTGGCTGTATTGAACCATCCTACAAAAGCACCAAAGTAATTGATTAAATGAATCAGTGCAACATTAATGAAGATATTTACGAAAGAATCCAACCAATCAGTCTTCGGATACAATCACATTTTGCAACTCACGGCCAAACACAACAATGAACCACGAATACAAACGTACCCTGCATGAAATGCCCCGATTGCCTATTATTCTCTTGCGCACCTTTCCGTGACAGTGGTCCCAGCACCCTCGACCTGTCATCGAACTAAAACGCAACTAAAAAAGAGGCTGCCTTTATTGTTAGGCCGTGAGGTCCCACGTCCGGGAAACCGACACTTGACCTACCAATGTATTTAGATCTTTTGTGTACGAGATAAAGGGAAGCGTGACTTATCCTATTCGGGCTACAAAAAAAAAACTATGAATACAGACTCCATATTATCATAAATTTTGTGACACTTCATCCTTTTTAGTTTTATTCTACCGCCAGCTTCTTGAGTTCTAATGAATCGATCTAAATAAAATGATCATTTATTTTATGTGGGCCGTGTGTGGTCTATAATATGCAAATGTGTAACTTTTAGATCAATCGATATATTTTTATTGGTGCTGTAAATTGGGATGTTTCCAGTGTTAGGAAATACAATAGCCATAAAAGCTGATTTTGAAACATATTGCACAGAAACAAATGTATTTATGTAGCAATTTCAGTTGCCTTTACAGTCATTGTTTATAACAAGAGCTGCATTTCAATTAATATATGAAGATTCATTTGTTTATGCGTTCTCATTTTCATTTGTTGAACTGGCGATAAAATTACAGGTAGGCAGCGGAAATGCCAATGCAATGAACGCTAGAGCTGGGAACTATCATTATCAAACAGAATCGAATCGATCCAAATCGAGTTTCCGATTCTATAATTGCTATTGCTGCAATATCGAATAGTGTATCTGCGTCCTAGTTAGTAACCCATGGGTTTGGGCTCACAGGTGGGTCGCGGAAATGCCGGTGCATTCGACTCTATTTTCATACGTTTTGGTCTCGCCACTAACGCCCGCCTCCGCCCCACATCAATGAACGCTTCGCCCAACTACTTCTTCGTCCGCCCTACGGTGGTGTACCGCGACTAAAATACTTTGATGCTTCAATTTAGCATAAATTATTAAACTTAATATTTACATACCTAAAAAATTATTAATAACTATGTACAAGTATATAACAGGAGGGAAAAAATAAATACTTGATGCTTTAAGTTTCACAAAAAGGTTTTTTAATGTAGAATCTTATTTACGTCTACTATATTTAGGTACGCAAGATTAATGCATATGTACCCTTTAAACAGAAATTGCTGTTATAAAAAGAAACGTATAGGTAATCGGCAACATAAAAAAATAAAAATGTATGAAATAAATTACTATTCATAACTTGAGCATGCACGACGTGCAATAGATTTTGTCAAGTTAGGAATTGAACTGATTGAAATTCTTTCGGCATAAACTTGCTAAGTAGTCTGTGGTAAAGAAAATATTCGCCAACTACCAAGATCGTTTCCGCTGACTAGAGCCACAAATATAAATAGGTGGTCTTATTTTCTTATTTACGACTGTTTCAGTCTTAAACGTGCAACTTTTTATGATAAATTCAGCTTTATTAGCGTCGTCGGTACTCGCGACTGAGGCGATGCAACTATCCGTCTGAAACTGGGTTTATGTGCGGTTTATTTGTGTTTATCACTTTTAATGATTCTTTTTCCATGCGACGGACCTATGCGCTTGCGTCGGATTTATTGCGCAATATAAATTTATAACAGTAACAGATTCAGCTATTAGACGATTAGTTCGTTCGTTTAATTATTTATGTTTTATTAATGTATGTGATGATTGATAAAATTAATGTCGACAGTTATTAATTAAGATAGAACGAGAGGTGTGAAATAATTGTGAAATTCAAACAGGCACATAATCTCAGTAAGAACAACTATTTTATAGTTCTAGTGCTCTGCCTATTACAATTGAACACTTATTTTATATAACACTAATATTTTATAACCAAGTTGTTTTGAAAAATTTTCTTATAAATGCTTCTTATATTAGTAAAACTATAATTGCCTGTGCTTTCAGATCATATGAACATAATAACATTTTATGGTTATTTTATTTGACGGCACAGTTCAGTGTTTGCTGGTAGCGGGAGTTTAATAAATAAATATACTGTCCGCAGTAATTTGTGAACTAACTAGGTACCGTGTACGTTCGATTTTCTTATAAATGCTTCCTATTAGTAAAACTATAATTGCTTGTGCTTTCAGATCATATGAACATAATTACATTTTATGGTTATTTTATTTGACGGCACAGTTCAGTGTTTGCTTGGAGCGGGAGTTTAATTAATAAATATACTGTCCGCAGTAATTTGTAAACTAACTACCGTGTACGTTCACTCACCGGGCAAAACTTACACCGCATAGTATGTTTTTTGTTTAGTAACTTAAATGAGGTTTGATGGGTACTTGAACCTTGTTCAATATACATATATTTACCTACATCGTATATAGACACCACTTCACCTACAATTTCTGTTTAAATTGAACGAAATCTGTTTATTTTCGAAAGTTTTGGCAATAGTCTGGCAATTTGTCCAATCACGATTAACTCAGCAAATTATGACTGTTTTTAGGTCTCGGACGGACGGACTGAATAAAAGGTAATTGAGTTTTTTTTTTGAGGGTGGGAAATCATCAAATTCAAAGTCAAAGTCACAAGAAAGGCACTTTTGAACGTCAAAATCGTCATCATGATTCCTCACGCTCTGGGTAAAGCGGAAGGGAGTGTCAGACTCTTACTGTCCATGTTCCTTCCTTAGCCCTTTATGTTCCAGGGTAGCAGTAGCCCTTTCGGACAATCACACTTACCCGGCAGGCAGTGGGTAATAACCTAGGATACCCGTCCGTCTGTTTTTCAGCGGGTTGTATCTCATAAACCGTAACAGGACAACAGTTACAAATTTTCAAATACAGAATTATTTATATCGCTACTACAAAAACAAATAATAAAATTAAAATAAAGTAAAACAATAAATAACCGTGTTTTTTTTAATTATCTATGTATATTAAATATTGTACGGTGGTAGGTACGAAATCCGTCGTGTGCGAATCAATGAAACCAATTCAAATTGCTTTGCAAATATCCACAATACTGCCTGAAGCGGCATAATGTGACCACACTCTTATGATTTCCTTTTCGAACCAAACGGGATAATCGGATTAAATACGTCGAAAATTGCATCTCATAATACAGTTCCCGAAACCGATGTACCAGGAGCACATAAAATTCGAACACGTGTCATTGATCGATAAAAACCCGACTTGAGAACATTGGAACACGCTTACTCACGTAGTCTGGGACTCATCCCTGATATCAGACCGTTCCAATATTTTGAACTACGCGGAGATAGTCGAGTGAGTCACTTCAGTGAGTCACGTCACCTCACCTCTCCTATGCCTGAATTAACTACGCTACAGGAATACACCAAGACGCGCCTGTTCCTACATTGTGTTGTGCAACACGATGCTACAAATTTATTAGCGTAATAACAGTTTATTAGTATCTCGTTCAATATTATGACGGGATCTGTAATTATGACCGGGTATCGACGTAAATATTGATGTGTAATTTTGTTAGGACGTGAAGTATGTTTTCAATTTATATGTAGGAAACTGGAATTGATTGGAAGCCCCGTAGTGCAGTCTGCTGCAGCTAAGTACATAGGTTTAAGAGAGAGAGAGAGGGTAAAAGGGGGAGGCAAGGTAGCAGGTATTTCAAAGCACGTAGTCTCTAGTAATTGACTTGATTCTTGCAACTTGTGCGAAGTAAATCGCTTCGTTAGTCTAGTTGTTAACCCAGCACATATAATGCCACATAATTACTTAAATAATGGATTGTACGATAGGATAGGTAGATAGCTTGTTGAATTTATTGGTACCTATTCATAAAAGCTTTTACAACATTCGCCTACTTTGTTTAAATTCCTCGCACAGCACGAATCTCCGTCCAAAAAAGAGCTCTCTCCCACAAATATCCATTATTTTTTATTAGTTTTTTCAACAATAAGCGTACAGTGCTTATGTTGCGAATTTGCAGGGTTATTTGCAGTCGCCCACGATCTTTATATCGTCCCATTGTCGCCGAAGGGTACACAATGGCTCCAAATCTTTTCTTCCTCAACGCTCCACTTCACAACTGGACTTAATTTATTTTTCATTTCATTCAATTTAGAGAGCAACAAAGGCCCTATATAATCGAGTTGCAGCAATCACAAAGCTATAAATCAAAATAATTCGGTGTGTTCGAAACAATTAAGCGCCTAAAAGGGAGAGCCGGGAAACACGAGCGAACGAATTTGTAGATACCACATTTTAATTAATATAGGACATTCTATATTTAAAAGGGCTTGTGAAAGTATACGTGCTCTATTCCACTACTATTATTTCGGAAACGTTAGTTTTTAAATACTAGCTTCCGCCCGCGGCTTCGCCCGCATAATATGTCGACAAATTATACACATAAACCTTCCTCTCGAATCACTCTAACTATTAAAAAAACTGCATCAAAATCCGTTGTGTAGTTTTAAAGATCTAAGCATACATACAGACATTAGGACGCAGGAAGCGACTTTGCTTTATACTATGTAGTGACTACCTTTTGCCAGCGGCTTCGCCCGCGTGTATGTAGGAAATTGTCCCACGGGAACCGTAAACTTTTCCGGGATAAAAAGCTTATATGCTGTTCCAAACTATAATCTATCTCTGTGCCAAGTTTCATCCAGATCCATTAAGTAGTTTTTGAGTTTATTCGTTACAAACATACTTACCTAAATACAAATCTTTCCTCTTTATAATATTAGTATAGAGTATGTGTAGATAAATAAACAAAATATAATTATAATAAATACAACATTCTATGAAAAATTTATTCAAGCATCACTACAGTGGGCAACATTAATATCATCCAGCTGTCGCCTGTCTGAGCTATATTTATTTACTAGTCGCTGATTGGCTACTTAGCAGTCTCATAATGTGTCATCAATATGAATGTAACATTACACAAACACAGGAACACTTGTATTTCTGGAGATAAGCCCATTATATCAATTCGACAACGCTTTGATGGGCCGAAATTGATTATGGTCCTGATTCAAAGCACGATACGCAACGGTAAGCCAATTAAGCCGGCCGCGAATCGTAATGAACCGTTAATGACACGTGCGACGAATAGCAACCAATTATATGGTTTCGTTGCCATCACTATTTGTGTTAAACTATGAATTAGCAAATAACACACGCAATTGATCATGATATGGATTAGTCGTGATCGCGAAAGCCAACTGTTAACCGCAGCTCCGTTTGTATTAATCTCTGTTATGATTTCAAAGCCACCATTGAAACAGGATATTATTCACGGGGTTTCCATTCACTAATTAAAAATTGAAAAATCCGAAGTTTTCTTAACAAGCTGTCTAGCTTGCTTGTCTGATATTATTAGACTAGCGAGGAATAAGGTTTCTATTTTGCCTCGCCCTGACCAAATCTATTAAAGTAGATATTATTCTGATGCAAACTGAAGTTGTCCTTTTCAGTTACAAATTCTAACTATGTCCTTTATCTTTAAAGGTACATTCAGAAAATTTTCCTTGTTTGTATAACAACATCACATCTTTAAATGACTCTAATCGAATGCGTGTGGTTTGATGAAGATTGACACGAATTCGGCCGAAAGGGGCCGAGAGGTCCCGAACGTGTTGTAACCGTGACATGCTCGTGCGCTGCTTTATTGGCTGCTGTTCAACTTCGATCAAGATTATGGGGCCCAATTAAAAATCGTCATATGATACCCTGTCAAACCGTCTCGAGCTGATGAAAGTAATATAAATATTGAAGGTAAATTATATTCTTGTTGTCAAAAAGAAAGGACGATATCAATTACTTTTTATTGGAGAGAAAGAATCGCGTTGCATATTTATAAGATACTAGCTTCTGCCCGCGACTTCGTCCGCGGAAAATTGCGATATACTGTAATTGTTTAGGCAGCGCATGCAAATAATTCTGTTTTCGGAGGTATTTCTTTCCGACTTGCTAGACAAAAATTGCGATATCTCGGCTAATATGTATGATATATATATAATTTATAGCCTATAGCACTCAGGAATAATGTAGCTTTCTATCAGTGAAAAAATTTTTGAAATTCAATCATTAGTTCCGGAGATTACCCCCTACATACAAACTTACAAATTTTACCTCTTTATAATATTAGTATAGACGAAGTAAAGTAGACAGATATGGCCAGTGGCCTAAGCAATTATCTTTATAACCTCTCATTACTTCCAAAGACTGTTTACAGTTTAGGCCTTAACATTCCTATCAATTAGCGATCTTAAGTACTGGCTATAAATCCCCATATCCACACGTACCTAATGACATCAACAAATCATACACGGATATATCGTCGGATATAAATCAACACAAACGAACGAGTAGCTTCTCGATTAACAATAATTTCGTTACCAGTTGGAATAAATCTAAATGAACGGACGACGCGCGACGATTCTTAATTGACACGTCGGGTTACTGGACCGCGATGTGCTGTGAAACACGATATCCAGCATGTGTTTACTAATTACAGTGTGACAATCTGCAAGTCTATGGAATGGCCTGAAGTATCGCCAGCTGAACATTCAAGGATGTCTAGCGGAGACAGACAAAAAATACTCCAAATAGCTGAATCACATTTCAAATCTTTTGTTTCGAGAAACAAATGAAAGAATAAACGATAGTGATATATTTTCAATTGTTAACTTTTCAGAACAAAACAAAACTATGCACTTATAAACTACTAACGTAATGATTCAAATAACGTCCTTTTTGTAAAAATGCTGCGCATTTTCATTCCATCTTCAGTCATCGCGTTTAAAACAATGGGGGAAACAAAAACTCATTTTCATGGGTTCGTTTTGTTTGCGGTAATGCAAGAGCAACAACGAGAGTTGTGGGATCCCCCTCATAAACTGTTTGGGTAAAAGGATCTCTCATATCGCTTCGGTCGCGGCATTAAGCGGATGCTGCCGATCCGGCAGTGCGGAAAAGCCACGGAAAACCAATTTCCACAGACCGATTCATGCATCAATTTATACAAAATTATGTTAGCCCGCGTGTCGCATACTTTATGTTTTGTTTTTGGCATTAAACGCGTTGTGCTGCTTTAATTAAAGGACTTTTAACTGTTCTTTTTGCAATTTAATCGGTAATGGGTTTCAGTATTATGGATTCAGTTCAACAGAATTGTAAAGCCATATATTTTAATATTTGGTTAACTTTAATTGTAAGTACTGTATGTAGCACACATTCAAGACTAATGAGTCAATTGAGACACGCGGAGCGTTGAAAGGGACGAAGATAAAATTTACTACCTTGCTTTAAAGGGTCAGTAATTTAAATACCTGCGTGCAATAAAACCTAAACTGCAAAATAAAAGTCTGAGTGATTCAACGCTCGCATAACGAACATTTTTGTGGAGGATTTTCGGTACAGCTTCAGGCTTCTCCTCAATCCCACCTGTCCACAATCCGAACATGCCGCATGTAATTTATTCGCTCCTGTCCGGTGACCGACCAGCCGCGGATGACGTCACAACCACAAGTTTTTTGCCCCAAACTGCATTGTCCATGTTTTTGCTGGCTGACAATATGAACTAACTGACAATTTGATGATCGCTTTTTTTGTGTCATGCGGTATTGTTATTTAATTTTGGAACAGGAGTTGGTGCAGTCAGCCAGAGCTCTTTTTTTAAAGATATTAATTGGACAAGCCAGTTTTTTAAATCAGAACCTGTATTTAAAGTAACGCAGGCACGGTCTATCACGTTTTTGCTGGCGGCAACACCTTAGCACAAAGGTTTCATTAATTGATTTTATTGTTCCTATTTTGTTTGACATGCAATAGACACTTTTAATTGACACAATTCAGGTGTTAGGTATCGATCTTTGGGTATTATTTTTATGTAGAAAAGTTTTTTAATTGAATTAAAATGGCTTGAAACAAATGACAGTTGCGTGGTAGTTGTAATTTACCTACTTTACTAAGTGAAATGCTCTAAGTACATCCAATGTAGTATGTATGACATGAATGAATTTTGTTTTATAAATCAATGTTATAACAGGAGTGTATGTCATTGACATTATTGATGATTCACAATTTAAATTATTTATGTTATAAAATAATGTTGTTTTGTTCAATGGCGCCATTGAACAGAAGCTACATTTAGTAACCACAAACCGCATTTTTGTTTGTTCTAACATGTAGGTACTTGCAGTTGTGGCTTTAATTGATAAAACTAGAATGTTGTTTATTTGTATTTTTCCATGTTTTATTTTATTCCGTTTATGCGGTACATGTTTACCAAACTATAAAAGCTATTTCTAAATTGAAAAGTCATTGAGAGTGTTATATTATTAAATGAGGTAACAGCAACTTTTATTTCAGTTAAGTATATTGTTTCGTAACCTATATAGGTATATACAATATACAGAATCGCGAAAAAAAAACAGCTTTTCCATTTATTTGTCGATATATGTATGTGAACATATTATGTATGAAACAACCGATATTTTTTTTCGCGATTTCAGTATTGGTCCAAGTTGTTCATAATGATGAGTAGTAGGTACCTACAATAACCCTTTTTTTGGCATTTGAATAAACTAAAAGTAACGTTGTCTATGGAAATAGTTCAGACTCTTTTCTGCTTATAATTCAATCAAGAGGAAGGTTGCTTAGCAACTAAACGAGTGCGACTTTAAAAGTTGAAACATAATCACAACAGATGTGTGATATCACTTGCAAACTTTTTATTCGCCCATCCACCAGTCTTGTACCTATTGAGGCAGTAGTTTATAAATGACAGCCTCTGTATCTGTGATCGACACCTGACATATAGATATTAAATCGTGGTGTCATATTTTGAAGTGTCTTAAACATTGCTGATGTACGTATACACACGCCAGCGCATTAAGCTATCCCTAACTGTCAATTGTCACCAATTGAAAATGAACCTTATATAGGTATATGTAATAAAGTTAAAAATTATCAAATAAATGTGACAGATTGGGGTAACTTGATGTGCTGGTCTCTGTACCATCAGGAATTTACGTTGAACTACTTTTCGACTTTATGCTCTCAGTAATAGGGTTGAACTGTGCTCTACCGTCTGTGGCCGCGTTCGTACCTATACCTAGTTTTTATTGCTGTGTTCTGTAACATAATATCCTTAATTAAATTACTAGGCACTATCATGATTTAATTAATGCTTTTTTCCTCTAAGTATTCAAACTCAAACTCAAGCATTTATTTCAAATAAACCAATTACAGGCACTTTTGAATTGTCAAGGGGTCGGTCAGTCAGAAAGATGAAGCTAGTTGTCCATTCCAAAGCAGTGGGTACCTATGGAGAAGAGCGGGCAAGAAATACCATGGAGACTCTTTTAAATCAAAATATGGTTACAAAATCTGGGTTACATCATTCATGTTGGAATACATTTGAGTATGATGCAGAACGGTTTTTAACACGTTGAACGCCAACGCGGTCACCGTGTGTCCGACAAACAATAGTTTTTCTATTGTGTCTGCTGCGCGGCAGTCAATGACTTAATGCTGTATTTTTATTGCCCCGTGAAACTTTATGTAAAAATAATTTGCACCATTTTTTTGCCAAGCAACCAGATTGATATCCAACCTAAGTAAAAAGAACCTTCTTTTTTTGTCGGTTAACAAATTGATTCATTCATTGTCAACATTAGTGTGTGGTCTGTTCTCACACAGTAAAATGCTAATAGCCATATAATTTCCCACCCACTGATCGCACAGATTCCTACAAAGGCGCTCATGATTCATCCCGGGTCCTGGAATCGTGTGATTTATAACTAATTTCACACGTCTCCAGTACTTTCAAACGCCAACACGTACGAACATGATCATTCTCATCACTGAATATGTAGGTACTTCATTGTTATTCAATCAGCAATAAGAAAACAAAACACTATCGTTCAAGGATATAATGTAGATATCTTTTGCTTCTACTAAACTCAAATTCATATACCTATGTATTCTATAGCATTCTGCATACTGCCTTTATTTTAACTCAAACACGATAAAAAATTGAAAAAGTGCCGTCTCATCGGATTAAATTGCATACGTTGTAGATCATATCTAAGGTTGTCATGTGTCGTATTTCCCATTTCATTAAAGTTACGGTACACTTATTTAAGACTATAATATCCATTTAATATAATACCTATTAAATACTCCTTCACACATTTCAATATAACTATACCAAAAACTCACTACGATTCCACATAAAACTAAAAAACCAAATAGCATCAACATTTTCATGGTAGGTCCGCGGAATGTTTAAGAGCGGCGAGATCCCCTCGTCTTTCCGCTGCGCCCTAACTACTTCCTTTGTATAATTAGCTGACTAATAAGTCTCTCAGTGAAATATTCAGTGAGTCGGGGGTGTCCTCCGCGGCTTGTGAATGGAGCTGTCAATAGCGATTACAGAACCTCTCGATATTAATTCCCTTGGGAGTGTTTCTTACGGAGTATCGATGTTCCTTGAGTGGGTCTGAGGTTATCCTTATTCGGTTGTTTTTCTTGTGGCATTAATAAAATTGGTGTTCGTGTGTATTAGTGTCACCGATTTTTATATTGTATGAAAATGCCAGTATTTGCACATTTCGTTAATGTTATGGTACTACCTGTAGTACCATAACATTAGCTAATTGTGGAAGAAAAATAATAAAATTGTTTAGAAATGCTTAAGCTAAATCATTTATTGAAAATATATAATTTTACTTGGAAAATATTACAATTTTGAAACCTAGGAAGACCAACATTACGAATTCCGATCAAAATAAAATAAGCCCCATCTATTCCCACTAACGGATAAACAAGTGCACTGAACTCACTAAACTCAACCATATATCTTCTTAGCAGCATAAGTATCTACCGAATCGTGGGCAATAAATCTAAATTCACATGCAATTTCCTTTATTACACATACATCATTCGTAGCATTCTCCAAAACAAATAGAGGTATTTCAGAAGGGTGCATTACTGATGCACTCCTTGCGAAGGTAAACAAAACCAATGGGGGGGTGCTGATCACTCTATATCAATGTTATTGTTTCCGAATGCCTCGATTAACTGCACTAATGAACGAAACTGATAGAGAAATATTATTGGGAATGGGGGAAGGGAGACATAATTTGGGTGCTTTATTTATCTTTGATAAGGAATTGAATTAAATATGTGGGAATCTGAACAGAGCTACATATTGATATAGCTATATATCACATTAAACTAATTGGTAAGGACAATAAATCCTAATTGCTGATCAAAGAATCAGCATTGCTAAACAACGTGGCAATGCCGTTAATCTTTTAGGAACTTTTCCTGTTAACAGCGATGTGGACGAATTGTTGGCGCCCTTTGTTTATTTCCGCTTCTTTATTTTACCTATACTTTCACATATTACCTATACTAATATTATAAAGAGGTAAAATTTGTAAGTTTGTATGTAGGGGGTAATCTCCAGAACTAATGATCCAATTTCAAGAATTTTTCACTGATAGAAAGCTACATTATTTCTGAGTGCTATAGGCTATAAATTATATTTATATCATACATATTAGCCGAGGTATCGCAATTTTCGTCTAGCAAGTCGGAAAGAAATACCTCCGAAAAAAGAATTATTTGCATGCGCTGCCTAAACAGTTACAGTATATCGCAATTTTCCGCGGACGAAGTCGCGGGCAGAAGCTAGTTATTAATATTTTAAGAGTAACTTTTAATTTTTATGCAAAATACGCGCATTGAAGTGGGAGTTGCGGACACCAGCCCGTATTACCTACCACCTACTCAAAGACTGTTAGCTTTTAAATTACGTAAATATTATTCTTATTAACGAATAAAGAATTGCCGATAGATCAAGTGAAGAAGACCTTTGATTAGAGCTTTACAAAAGTTTCTCAGGATTAAAGGCGAAAAGCCTTTCTTTATAGCCTTCTTATCTGATTGACAGGTCACATCAATGCCCTAAACTTTGGAGTTCTTAGAGACCTCATAATCAAAACTCAATCAAAGTTCGGTCGAGATTTTCATTATCTCACCCTTCTACAATTAATAAGTGCGTCTAATTGACATCGAGCTTGATATGAGCCCTATCATAATGTCGTTGGCTCGTGGCTCGTGGCTCGTGACAGCGGGTTTGATTCCTCATACATATTCAGGGGTCCCCCTTCGCGTGCTTCTAATGAACCTGACTGTACAAAACAGGATCAGAAAGTCGGTTCCATACACGATTGAAAACGCACGCAGAAAGAAAGGCACGTGTATAAGTGCAGTGAGTGCAAGCGTACTCGCGTCTGACATTCTTTTGACTTAATTTGTGGTAGGATTTTCGCCGTATGAGTTTATATTATGTGCGCCTGCGCCTTTTTTGTTCGTTGTTTGGTCGTCGGCCTTCTGTACATCCCTGTCTATTTGTACTGAATGACTGTAGAGTGTAGAATCTATTGTCAGTTGCAGGTTGAAATCCTTTTGTTGTCAACAAATTAGATTTGTACGTGAACGCTTTTGTTGGTGATGGAGGTTGTTTACCTGTGCTGTGATGTAAATTTTTTGCATGTGTGTTGTTATATGTGGTTCCGTGTTTGATGATACATTAATAGGTGTGAGTTTCATGTTGCTACCCCATTTATCGGGATTCGTTGTTTATAAAAGAGTTAAAAAATAAATAATTAAAAGAACTGGCATTCGATTAATTCAGAATAAAATAAATGATGAATGATTATATTCTTGTACCTAAATAGGTTTTTTCAAACACTTTTACATGTCAATAATCTTTTTAAACTAACTGTTTAGGTACTCAGTACAAAGTCAAAGGTCACAGTGTCTTTGAATGTCCAGAGATAATGATGGTTATAAGATCATGAGAAGACCATGATGCATACTTGCTTGCACAAGCAGTCTATAGGTCTAAAACTATATTGCGTGAAATAAAAAAAGTCTGAAGTTATTTCATGCCATACCTACTAACAAATTCACACCTATTTTCCTGTTGCAACCCAATAAGACAAACGATCCAATATCACCCGTGTAACCAACCTGTGACATTTTCCTAATGTTGCCAGTAAAAAGAAAAATTATACTCGCATTACACTGATATAAAAGGCTATCGGCGTGTTCATCTCTCCCCACTTTTCCGGCTGGCGAGAGAAAATAGGAAAAATGTTAGCAATGAGTAAAGGCGGGGGTGGCTAATGCGCCTGATATTATTATTGTGGCCAAAACGACGGAACGAATCCGGTAAAATTCGTCGCCATGGTAAATTAGCCATAGAAAATTGGTTGTGATGATTTTGATATGATGTTATGATTTGTGAATGGCTCGTCGGTCTAGTGCAAAAGCTACTACCGATCATGAGGTCCTGGGTTCGATGCCGAGGGCGAGCTAAGTGATATTGAGTTCTCTTATCAGGAATTTCTCAGTGGAGTCCAATGGATGGATGGATGGTGGATGTCTTATGCCTGCTTGGTGGCACCCCCATTTACATGGGACTTAAAAGGTAATTTTAGGCACCTCTGAATCTGAACCCTTCAGGGATTATAGGCGTGATGGTATGTTACCTAATATGCAATAAAAAATATGAAGATTGTATGAAATCAATACCGACACCAACTATATACCTAATAAAATCGTATTGTTTTTAAAAGTAGGTATGTGTCTTTTCCTCACTCAATTTACTGTCACACGTTTCTATTTATTTGGATAAGAACAATGTTGCGAATTTATTCGATTTCAAAAGTTTTCCTTCGCCGTTCGCCTTCCCTCGGTATCACCTGAGGGCGCGTTTAGATTGAAATTTTCATTTTCTTCTTAAAAACAACCTCCCCTCACCCTGCCACCCTGTTAACCACTGACGAACAGATTTGCATGAACAATTTCCACTTTTGAACTTTTTACAGCAGCTTACTTTTCTAAAGACGTTAAAAGTACACGAAAAGTTAAGATTTATTAATATTTAAAATCCCATTAAAAAGGAAAATATTGACTGCTTAATTTGTTAATTTAATGTTTTAGAAAAAAAAATTGTTCATTTAATAAATCAAACAGAATATTTACTTACCTCTATTGTGGTTTTCCCAGACTCCTGCCATTTCATGAGGTGTTCGCCCTTCAATGACCACCCGGGAGCGTAGCTGATGAGTCCCGCCGCACCCGCACCCCCCTGTGGTGCCGGAGACGCTCTAGCGGTAACTACCTCGCTTGTCTCCGCTTTCGACTTCTTGGGACTCGTCTGAAGCCGGAAAAAGCTGCGTCCGTGAGTTTTGCAACTTTTCGAGGGGGAGAAGAAAAATGAGCTCTTCTTAGGCGATTTTTCTCTCTCGTCGCCCGATTTAGACGTAGATGCGACTGTTTCCGCGGCAGGCGCATCTTGAATGTCGTTATCAATTGTGTTCCCGCTGCCGCTCGGCTTGGGACCCGAACTCTCATCAGCGACGAACAATAAGGTTCTCTGCACGAATGGCGTCGCTTTATTGTAGAATTCATGAGGTTCTGGTACTTTGAAGCTGGACGGGATGGTTGTTCGATGTGTCTTTGAGAAGCGTCGTTCCATGTATTTTCTTGCCATATCATGCCAAGCACTTTATTCATTACTCTTTTACGCCAGTCATAAAAATACCTATATACCACTAAAAATCATCACTACTATAAAGTTGAGCCTGTTTTGTCGATAGCGATTTCTCGATTATCATTATTGTATCCTGATTCATATCCGTCTCACGAAAAAAGGTAAACATCAAGGCAAAATAAACCGAGCAGAATAAATCTATGGCGTCCCCTCGAGTTAGCAAGATAGGCGGGAGGTATTCGTAAACTATAGGTACGGATCCCCCACCTGGCGGGAGAGAACCTTAACACTTACTGGATAAGACTTTGTGATAGCTAGAAATGACATCAATTCGTCACATCTACGGACAAATTAGTGAGATTGATAAAAAAATCAGATCGAGATCAGAGACTTTATTGCATTGTCTGTGAGTTTGCATATCCTTAATAAAATTAATCGTAGGTATAGAATTATTTATTGGACCAAAACATGCAATTTATTGTTATCTGCCCAAAGTCAAAAGCCAAATCATTTATTTCAAGTACACACTTGTCTTCTGAAAGTCAAAATTTAATAAAATAGAATTGTTTCTAGTGCCAAAAGGCTTTGGCTGGTTTCGTATAGAAAAGAATAGGGAAAAATTCGATAGTTAAGCCTCTTACACATATCTAAGTAGTGGATACATTTATATACATATTTTTAGGCTGCCTTCGCATAAAAATCTAACGCGACCATGTCAATATAGCTATGGGTGGTCTAAAAAAGCGGAACCCAATATCCCACCGAAAAATAACTAATTCCCTTTCATCTCGTTTCCAGTAATTCTATTAGACGGCGGTGTCGTTCGGCGACGGGTTGCAATTTTCACGCGGAGGTTCCTACGCCCTATCGATCGCGTGCGTGAGTAAACATTGCCGCCCTAGCCTTATTGCAAATTATTCTACATTTACTTTGATACTTCAAACCTTAAAAATAAAGTTTAAAATACCTTGCATCAGTTATCCGGGTAAAGTTGTCTAAAGTCTTCAGCGGGGACTTTAAAATGCTGCGTAAAAAAAAATGTTTGTTGATTTTTCCGGTGATTTTGTTACAAAAATTATGACGAACAATTCGTTTAATTGAGAAAGGCAAGCCTTTTGAATTGGAAGGTAACTTTGGGCGTCGAATGTGGCACGATTGATTAATTTCCTGAATTTTCCTGCTTTATTTACGGCTGTATAATTTCCTAAACAAAGGAAACGTGTAATAACAATGGCAGTGGAAGTAAAACACGTAACCCTCTGTTTAGTCAGCACGCACCGCACTTCACGGTAATCAAACTGACACGTTTTGAGTGAAATGTAAATTTATATACCGGTTTTTCACATAGTTCGACTGCAGATGCCCTGCTATTGTATTAGTTTTATTATAGCCTATTTTTACTTTTCATAATATACCTGTAGTAGGTAATGTTAATATTTTTGGTGACATTATATTATAATTATTGTATTAAATATTTTCACACGGTTAGACTGGAACCCGACCCCAACATAGGTGGGAAAAGGCTAGGCAGATGATGATGATAGCAGAAAACTGTGGTTTGTTGCAGTCGTTTATGTATGCTTATAATATATGTTATTATGTAACCGTTTTGAGAGCCAAAATCTTCATACTATTTTGACTTAATACCGAAAAGGCCACATTTTCACGTAAAACGTTCATTAGGGTTGTAACGGCACCGACATCGCCACAAGCGATCTTTTTCAAATTTATTAACAAGGCAGATCTTATAAATAGCTTAATTTAATGCTTTAAACGCGTCTACAAGCCAAACTCTTGCTCCTAATTGTACAAGTTTTTCACTAATAATTAACAGACTGATAGACCTATCAAAACATTACCCAGTTACTGCCTGGGTTGTGGACGTCAGAGAGGCAGTCGTTCCATGTAAAATACTGGTATTCAGCTGCATCCGGTTAGACTGGAAGCTGACCCCAACATAGTAGGGCAAAGGTAAGGCAGATTTTTTTTCACCTATCAAAACATAGCTGAAACACGGATGGGGCTGAAATTTGACATACATATAGTTATAACGACAAAGGCATCCGTATATGCTACGCGAACGAATACGCGGGAGAAACCAGTCATTCCATAGTCATATATAACCTTCGATAAAAATGAATCACCAAAGTAGACAGTCAAATTAAATAACCTACCATCAAATCACATAAAAACTACGTGAAAACATTAAATGAACATAAAAGTTTTTGTCGATCGCAATGAAAACGGACAAACATAACTTTTCACATTTAATGCATAATATTCATAAATGTAAAGTAGATAGGCAGTTTATGAGCCATAAACACAGTTTTATGTTTATCTAATAGCGCGTTAAATGTCTAGCACATAATTGAAGAAAATAATGTTAACAAGTTTGCAACTTTAGACACAAAATGATGTTAGAAGGAAACTTAGCGCCAATTTCACCAACGAAAATAAACGCGATCAGAACATAAAAATGCTATCAAGACCCCAGTCAGTGTCAATATTTTACAAAAAATAATGATACTGACAGCCTTTAAACGAGGTGTTTTTCTGATCGCGTTCTGTTTCAATGGTGAAATTTGTCCTAAGCGGATAAAGTAATCTATACTAATGTTATAAATTCGAAAGTAACTCTGTCTGTCTGTCACCTTTTCACGCATACTCGTAAACCACTGAAGGGATTTCGATAAAATTTGGCTGAGAGAAAGATTGCATCCTGGGTAAGGACGTAGGCTACTTTTTGTCTCAAAAATATCCCAAAAGGGCCCGACTTTATAGGGGATAAATATTGCTATATTACCGAACTCCAAGAGGACGAAGTCGTTGGCAAAAACTAGTTCAGAATAATCAAATAACGTTAGTCTATAAAAAAACATCTACACATACTTAGTATAAAACAAGTCGCTCACAGCCGTCTGTCCCTCTGTACGCTTAGATCTCTTAAACTAAACAACAGATTTGAATGTTGTTTTCATCGACATAGATAGAGTGCTTCAAGAGTAAGGTTTATACGTATAGTTTAACTAGCTTTCGCCCGCGGCTTCTCTCGCGTGATGGTATCTACATTGCAGCAGTGCGAAGCCAGGGCGATAGTTCTAAATTTTAGTTTTTATAGTAGGCATGGAAAACTTTTGCAAAAATTATTAAAACAAATAACTAATAATTGATTTCGTACCGCATTTCTTTACTTTTATCTACTTATCACTAATTCACTATAACCCCTGTTTAAGTGTGAGATGTGTAAGTGGGACTATCACCTTATGTATATAGAAATCCAAACAAATCGTTCAGTCACATCTATCTATGTGCCAGCTAAGGATATGCAGATTATTAACGATTTGTAGGCAACAACATTAATTTCATATCATATGATAAAACACAAGTCCGAACGTAGATTGTGTGTGTATTGGCTAACGGGCATTATTGAAAACACCACCTAATTTTCTAAATTTAAAGGAAAAAAAATCCTTGATTAGTGCCCAACTTGACAACCTTTTTTTTTTTTTTTTTAAGGCTGGGAAATCATCCAATGACTGCTCCCGCTCTGGGTGGAGCGGAAGGGAGTGTCAGACTCTTACTGACTAAAACCCATCCATGTTCCTTCCGTAGCCCTTTATGTTCCGGGGTAGCGGTAACCCTCTCGGACAATCCCGCTTACCAACTTGACAACCTAACCTAGCCTCTCACTCTCAGCATTCGCGACTTTACCAACTGAAGCGGAATTTAACTTCAACATACCCTACATAACACGGGCGATTTTTTAACATCACAACATCAGACGCATTAAGTCGGACCATTACGGCTTACGGGTCCGTTCACGGGCGTAGGCCGGACTATATCGGTCGGTTACCGTTCGGCCGGGAGTCGTGACTCCGATTATCTGTATCGAGACAGGCGGTCAATCGCCTATAAGCCGGCCCGAGTGCCTGACCCCGCGTGTTATTGTCGCCCTTACAAACTTACCGCCACACGTTACTGTACAACGATTACCGTTAACTTAAACGTTTTTGGATCGTAATAGATTTTGTGAGGATAGAGCAATTTGGTTCCTTGAAATCTGATTTCAAGAGAAAAGATCTATTATACTTGTAAGTCAGGAATAAACCACACGGAATAGAACTATGTTACTTTTTTTTGAGATTAAGAAATCATCAAATGACCCCCCCCCCGCTTTGGGTGGAGCGGAAGCGATTGTCAGACTCTTACTGATTAAAACACATAACATAAACATAAAGGGCTAAGGAAGGAACATGGAGTTCCTTCCTTAGCCCTTTATGTTCTGGGGTAGCGGTAACCCTTTCGGACAATCCCTCTGAGAAGTATGTTACTTAGGTCTAATTCTAAGTATTAAGTAAATGTATTTTATACATAGGTTTAAATATAATTTAAGTTAGGAATTTAAATGTTTATATGTTTTAAAAACATCTATCATCTCTTGAGTAAAACTTGTGATTCATTATTTGGAATTGGGTACTCATTTCACCAAACCAACATTTGGAAAACCCAAAACTTTCTCTCACAAAAATATATCCACTGAGACAACATTCGATCAGTAGATACCTACCCCCGGATTTCTTAGTTTCCACAAGAAATTGCGCCCCTTCCCCCAATGTCCCCAGTTTCTTTGTAAATAGCTTTCCGATTCTACCTCCGAAGCTCCAACTCGGGGGGAGTTATTACATTTCGATGACATGACGAATTCGAGATGACACACGAGGGGTCGCACTTGACCCCGCCGATACACCACTCATAAAAACGTTATATTTACTTGAAAACTCAAGATGTTATATTAACCCTTGCGTTTTTATTTTATATTGTATAGTTATTGTAGGAATGCTAAACAGTTTTCGAGCATCTTTTGATGTTGAATACTTTTCTGAATATTTTCTTCGATTTAACTACGTTTTAATGAGTAATTAAGAAACTATGGAGATATAATAATGGCCTTAATTATTTTAACTAAAGGTGTTCACAAAGCTACAGTGCGTAGGAGTACCTGCCTAAATCTGTCCGGCTGGACCGCTCTCTACCTAACTTATAGCATAATTAATGCGTATTAATAGAATAGGGTTAGACTCGGGACTAGATTCTTAAAGTTACTTGTGGGCTAATGTCTTGTAACTACAACTCCCTAAGCTTGAAACCACATTAACTGCTAACAGGCTATATGTAGCTACGTACGAATGGTGTCAGTATTAAACAATCTGTGCTATACAACACCACAACGGTAAACGAACATCAAGATAAGACATAACTCAATAAAATCATAAAAAAATACCTTCACACCATGCTCATACCCTAAAATCATTAAGATACAAAAGGTATTTCCGATATCTAAGACGCCAGTTCAATAACCCTCGCAATAGCGCCATACGTTCGGTAGTTGTCCACAAAATAAATAGAAATAATGGCCAGGCCACAACTACACGGCTTCAGAAATAGACGGCTCCCCATGTGCTTCGCGCGAACTTGACAATCTACCCGCATGTTTATTTTTAACACTATCTTATTGTATTCGGTATTACTCGGAAATGCTCGGAAATGGTTGCACGTCTTTGAAGATTTGTTACGATCTATTTCACGGGCGGCTGAGCTTCGCTGTGTTATGTGTAACGTGGAATAAACCAATTAGGTACTTTGCTCCAATCATGTGTTAACATCAACGGTGAACGATCTGCATCAGAATTTACGTTGCGGACGTAATTTGCTGAAATTCGGAAGCGAACGCAACAAGCTGTATTTAAATTGTTTGGCAAATTTATTCGTTTATACTATCAATTTGATAATTAAACACTTACTGTGGGCACAATGGCGAATTGTAAAATATATCTTTGGTCAATATTTTATGGAAAAGACAAAAAAAAACAAAACTACAATAGAGCCACCCCTACATCTGAAATTCTGTTTCCAAAAATGACATTCAAAAACTTGCCTCCCACAAGCTAAGTGCTTGCCACAAAATGTACATAGTAAGTTAAACTTTTAACCACATGAGGCACGCGTCGACCGACTTAATTAAGTCGTCGCCTCAAGTAAAACCGAATTAAGTTTCACGGAACCCCGGGGACGTGTCGCGGCCAGAACTCCGCGGTGAGTCGGCAAGGTAACCCCGGAACACACGAAGCGCTTTTCGCCCGACTGAAGTTAGAAAAACAATAAGTACCTACCTATAGACGCAATTATAGGCTATTAGATAGTAGACGTAGCGCAAAATGGCGAATAGTTTGGAAGGAGTAAAGATGCAAAGCAGATTAAGAGCAAGTCTCATGAACTCGGCCCTTATTAGTATTGTAAATGAAGTACCTCCATGTATTTGTTTTTTTTCTAAAAAGAGTGTCTATCAATCTATGTATATACTAAGATTCTCTATCGTTGATAGTTAGTTTATTTACTAACCCGTCAAACACTATTTCAACTACCTTCAATTCAACCAAAAGCGAATAAATTTCAGAATATTCCTTGAAGCGCCACAGACTACCAACGGATTCCCTAAACCTAATTGCTCGCACGACAGTTTCAACTGACAATGCCATTTCACCTGCAGTTCCAAACTAATCTCAAATCCTCAACTGCAAGTTTGCCAGTAGCCAATTTAGTACCCCGAAAAGCCTTTACTGACCGAAGCCCGCCCGTATAAGGTACATGTCGTTGAAAGTGAACGATGCGTGCGCTCGTGTGTCCCAGTCCCTAGTACCGGCTTGGCTCGGCGCATGAGTTATTGTTCTGGCACTTTGTAAGTAGGATGAGTGTGATTTATGAACGATTATGTGGGAAACTATTTTATAGATACAAATACTCTTTACGAGGACGCAAATAAATATTGAAATAGGTAACCGAGTAACTTAAAATGGATTCATGGCCGAACATGATCTCGACGGATGTGTACCTTGTCATCATCATCATCATTCACCTGCCCTTATCCCAATTTATTTGGGGTCGGCGCAACATGTTTTTTTCTTCCATACTTCTTTATTAGTCGTCATCTCGGTAGTCACTCCCTTTCTAGCGATATCATCTTTCATACAATCCATCCATAGTTTCTTTGGTCTTTGTCCCTTGTATAAAATCTACGATTTTTGAGGAAATCAATAACGAGTTTTTCTTTCTGAATATAGAATACTATAAAATTTCCTCCAACAGCCTTTAACGAACGAACTTGCGAAAATTTTATTGTGGTATAAGAAAAGCTCGAATATTTTCGTTGGTTCTATTCTGACTAAATATAACACGAGCCTCAACTATACAGGGTGAAATTGAATTCATGGGCAATATTTAAGGGGTCATGGTACTCATAATTAAGAACAACTGTCACTATGAGATCAAATCTGCTATCGCAAAAAAAACAAGTTTTCCATACATTATGCTCGTCAAAATGTAGGGAACAGCTGACTTTTTTAAACGATTTTTCAATTTCAGAGCACAATTCCAAATAAAATCCACGTGCAGACAAATAAAGTTCATCAGTAATCCATGCAATCGTTTCATCACATGGGCACAGGCCGCATAGGTCCAAGCAATCCGTTCACACATGTAAGCGTGTAATTTATACGCGCACGTAGAAGCATTACTTCAAATCAACACGTGATTAAAATGCAAATGGCCGCCCTTTGCCGGACGCGGTGGCCGTTGGCCAATTATATGATTATTTAGTACGAACAAGGGGATAAGTTAGCAAACCCTTGTCTATGGAAGTGGCGAATGTGACGGATTTGAAACGAGATTTTTGCACCCCACAAAGGTTATCATATGATTCATCGACTGCAGGAAGGGTTCATCAAAATCAGTCTGTCTAATCACATATTTAATCACGGCTGACGAAGCTAAATACTGTAAAAACTGATGGTATAAAGGAAACCAAACAGGGTCGTAAGCATGAGCCACCGGCTTTTTAAACCATTATGTGGTGCCGGTAAAATTTCACAGGTTCGCATCAACGTTGCATGAACATGAATTAAATTCTTTCCAAAACAAACGCACTTTAAAGGACTCTTGCCTACCGTCGTTTCCTCTATAACGGAACACCATCCCTGCTTCTATCGTTAATCCCCACACATGCATTTTATACTCGGTACGCAATGGCGTTCAAAAGGTCATTGGAGCGGTATCAGTCGATCCTAAATATCCGTAGGACTAATGAGTCGTCCCTTTCAGTGTCCGGAACTGTATGGCGTCTCACATCCGCTTCTTGTTTATATTCAAACGTTTTTCCTAGAACCCGTTCTATATGGAGTATTTTTAATTGAGATTTTTTGTAAGGACATCAAAGGTAGTTTTCATACAGGCGTTGTGTTTACATGTGTCTATGGTTGATTTTCTGATTTGAATCTTTTTATAGGTTCCATTTCTATTGTTGTTCTTTGATTAGTTTACCAGTACCTGTTTACAATATTTCTACACTGCCCGCTCTTACGTTACGAAATAAACTTGCAATCCAATGACCTACGGTAACTCCTAGGAACAATAAATCATTTAATCTTAATTATTTTAGTGGTATAATGATAACACAACAATAGTATCGGTCATGGCACCAATAAATTAATTAAAGAAATAAATAAATAATAATAATCGGAACAATGTAATTCGGTGCGGGTTGCGTGCGTGGGGATTAGGCCGTTTGCAGACGAGTCGCTGCTTGTGCGGGCGTTAATCCCCTGTGACAAGTGCCTGATGGAACCTTACACGACATACGTATATCGGTTAGGATTTACATTAATTTTGGGCATTAGGGACGTTTGGATATAACTGCCTACCAAAATTTCGCGATTATATAATTTGGAGTACAATTAAACAGTATTTTAAAGGAATTAAGTAGCTTTGTAAAGGTAAAACCGATATGCAAATTTGTATTTCATTAGTGTAAAAGTTATCCGCAAATTCAGACTTCTCATTTTTTTTTAATTGTTTTTCCGCGTACGTTACCGCAAATGGCTCCATATATTAGTTATGGTTCTTTAAATTAATGTTACACAATTACTTGGATAGCTGTGGTCCTTCTAGAGCTTATACAAACAATCAGAACTCTGACCAGTAATAGAATGAGTGCTTTTATTAGATCAAACCAATGACTGAGGGCCTCGCGTCCGAAGTGAATAATATCTTAATTATAACGGCCATAATGATTACGTTTTATACAGATGCGTTTACTTTGGAATGTAAACCCAAAGTAGAAGTACAACAAATTAATCTTTTTTTTTTTTTAAGTCTGGAAAATCATCCAATGACTGCTCCCGCTCTGGGTGGAGCGGAAGGGAGTGTCAGACTCTTACTGACTAAAACCCATCCATGTTCCTTCCGTAGCCCTTTATGTTCCGGGGTAGCGGTAACCCTTTCGGACAATCCCGCTTATAACAAATTAATCTTAACATCAATCCCATGTACCCCGTCCCCAGTAGGACAGCAAAAACCAAAAATGCATCAGCTGCTCTTTTTCTCATGTGAACAGTCCTAAGTGAAATGGGTCATAAGTGATGAGCTTACAGTACTACTCATTCATTATTCTATATTATGGCCAACATTGGCCTTGGTTTAAACATAATTCCAAAAAGGACGAGGTTCTATGTTAGTTTGGTATGTTTTTTTGTGTCTCTACACACTAGGCTACTGAGCCGTAGGTGCCCTATGTGGACAAAATTAAAAAATAAATTTGAGTCCACGAAAGGCACCTGCCAAAAATATTGATAGGTGCCATATGTGGACTAGGCTAGGTGCCATAAGCGAAGGTGCCATTTGGACGGGTGCCCTAAGTGGACTACCTCATTTGAAAGGATAGTCAATAACGTTACTTTTTATGAATTGCCAAAACGCGGAATTTGTATGAAATATAACAATGTGACGCCACAGATTTTTCGATTCAAATGGAATACTTATTAGCATTAAATGCAATTTTACAATTACATCTTCGCATAATATTTAATTTATGGACAATGATGGAAGTTTTAAAGACAAGCGGTCTTTTATCTATGCGATTTCATATTTTATTTTTGACCGTTTCAAATAGTCAATTATGCTTCTTAGATATTGAAGAAAGTTTTGGAGTTCTCAAAACGTTTATACACAAGTAATATATTCATAAAAATAATAACATTTAAATTGAACACAGCAAGTTAAATTGTTCTCTGAATAAAATTAATGTCTGTAGATAAAAAAAACGTAGTAATACCCACGCTTTGTCACCGTAACGTAAGCTTGACCTTACTCAAATATTACTCATAGTTCATAGACCCCTTTGACTTATATTTTAACGGTAAACTCTTCGTCAAATAAGTGGATTATAGAAATGATTCAGCTTAAAGTTTGGAGACAATAAATTCTTAAATTAAATTAAAGCTTTGAGCTCTTTTAATATTATTTTATACTGTTCTCGATATAATGAGATTGAAATGAAAATTGATAATTGAATAAGATTTTGATATTTGACCACCTAACAAATAAAATAGTGAGTAAGTATTTTATCAGACTGTCTCGTTGGTCAAGTAGCCGCAAACGCTACTGTTGAGCATGAGGTCCTGGGTTCGGTTCCCGCGTCAGTCAAAGTGTAATTGGGATAGGTGCCCGATTGATTGGAACAGGCACAACCTATTACATGGAACTAAAACATAACTTCCGAAATGCGGGTGTACTAGAGGTGCACCTCTGCCTAACCCTTACAGGCATGATGATATGTCAAGTTTTTTTTATCTGTATCTCAATCCTCTCGCGAGGTCACCAGTCATGATGCTCCAATTTATTATGAAACGGAATATTTTAAATTCATATGAACAAAAACATTCGATGTTGACATTGCAGCTTAATTAAAAGCTGCACTATAGTCATTCCCGACAATTTATACCGTCGAGTATCTCATCCAATTTTTCGTAATGGCCGAAACGACTATTAATAAAAATGACGTGTAATTTCAGACGATAGTCAATTATTTAGTCAATCGTCATTTGTTTGTGGAATAACAATTACAATTTGAAAAGGGAACAGGGGATTAAAAGTTCAGTGTGTCGTTAATTTTGAAGATCGGCTTAATGAACATTGAAAGATTACAATAATGATATTAAGTTCGATATAAATTATCTCCACAATCCTCCCTCGCGATTTGCAACAAAATATTTCCGAATTAAACGAGAGATACCAAAGTACTGGCAAAGTTGGCCAATTCTGTGATAAATGAGATTTGTAAACTTGTACCTTTTGGGGGACTAACTGAAGGTAAAGAAAGGTAATTTATTGTTTAATTCCCCCATATAATAAAACAAATAATTTATCGAGAAATCGCTAAGGAAAAGTTAAAAAATCAGGTCTCGTTTTCATACCTTGCTAAAAATTCGACTACTCTAAATTTGACTACAAAAATTACACCTAAAATACTGAATTCGTTATCTATCCGAAACCAGTACACAAACTACCCTAATCACTGCACTCAAAACTACTAAAAAAACCACTCGAAACTAGACTATCACAAACTACTATCATTAATCCAAATGTGGAACTAATTAAATACTCTAATACTGTTTATTTGTTATCAAATTCGCGATTGGTACGCGTTCCCGCCTAAACGCGAAGGCTTCTGATTCGGGCGGGCGGTCGTCCTGCTCGCAGGGCGCTCGGCACGCGACTGGGGCGGATCGATCCCGCCCTGTTAGCCGGCACAGCCAGCCACGTCCCGCGGGGATGCAGATGCAAGCGGGATCATAGGGTGACTGGATGTGACTGCTTAGGCATCCAGTATTTAGGTTGATTAAAGTTCTGTGTACGTATGCAAAGCGCACGCACGATGCATTGTGTGAATGCAAGTAGAGAAGTTCTTGGCATTTATAAGTATGTAGAATCAAAACCTCATTATTGTTGGGTTGTTATTATTTTATTTATTTATTTAGATAACATGGGAGACTTACAGTTAAAACAAATAAGAACAACAACAAGTCATAACTTTTTAACTATACCTACCAGTACTTAAACTGGGTCTCCCTTGTTTGACCGAAAAGAAATTGCCAAATTATCACTTCCCAAACAAATTTTCGCATAATTTCATTTGCCAAATTATTACTTACCAAAAAATCTCTTTACAAATAATTGTTACGAAAACCTATGTTTGGCAAGTGAACGTTTGAACAATAACTTGTTCACCAACTAGTACTTTTACCATTTTTTATCTAGTCAAATATTTCAGTTGGTATAACATATTTTACGCAAAATTAAATAAGCCAAATATATTTTGGTGTTGTCAATTTTAAACTTAATAAGATCTAACGTTGAAGACGTTTTATTACAAGGGTGCTTTTTCCACTTGGGACAAATTCTAAACAGGTAATAATAATGTTATTATAATTATATTATTTCTCTCGATAGCCTCCTAAAAATAATCTCTTTTTTCCATATATTTTTCTATATAATCTAGTCGTTTCTGGCACTCGCCGGCCGCTGCCGCGGCATCGCTCGCTTCGCTCGCTCGGCTCGTGCGTAGGTGGTCACAGTTTTAACCTAACCTAACCTAACCATTTTTTTTAATTTCATGAGCTATTGTAATTAGTTCCATAAATAACCTAATGTCTATTAACCATAAATTTGACTTGTTCCAGACAAATTCAAGCACATAAGCTTACAAAGAAATACGCAAATGACATCAAATTTAACAAACAAGTAAAATGTTTATTTTTGCCTTTATATTTTTTTGTGTCATAACAAATCATTTGACTAAACGTTTATTGTCTAAATATTGTTTGCTGTAATAAATCATTTGATTAAAGACCAAAAGCCTTAATGACATTATCCTTGGTAATAATCTGCCAAGTAAACATTTGACCAAATGAAAATGTGCGTACTAAAATTATTCCAAATATTACATTGGTATAAAAAAAGGTTGATAAAATTTGTTTGGGTAATGAAAATTTGGCAAAATCTTTTCGGCAAAACGGCAGGATCCCACTTAAACTACCAAATTGTGGCTTTAGGAGTTTACCCATCAGCGGGAGTGTCCGAAAAGTTTACCGTGGTCCCGGAACACAAAGGGCTAAGGAAGGAACATGTTTTAGTCAGGAAGAATCTGACACTTCCTTCCACTCCACCCAGAGCGAAAGGGGTCATTTCATGATTTCCCAACCTCGAAAAAAAGGAATCTACTCATTTTCAGGTACACACCAACACAAATGATCCAAACTTGCCACATCCAGCCACCATACATCCACACAAATACAAATTGAATAACTCACAGAAGATCCACGTATTCGGATCTAAAGTGCGACGGGCCATCTATTTGAGGTGGCTGTCCCTTTGAGCGCTGGATTGAGTTACTCAAAGTGCGACCGAACTCACTCGATCGCTGCGACATGACAGCGACTTTTTGCATGTCTTGTAAGCCCTTTGATTTTTCTTGATAGGACCCCTCTGGGTGTTTTTTTTTAGATAAGTACCTACTTTGCTTTGCATTGGTTTGGGATTTAAACTTGGAACTGAATGTTCTAGGTGTAGGTATATTCTATAACATTGTTAGGTGTAGGTGACGCTATTCAACCAGTTAACTCATTCAACTAGGAATGAATGAGCTCAAATTTAAAGTTCAACTATGAGCACAACATTGTAGTCAATAACTTTATTTGTAGACCAGCGTCCTTAATTGTTTGAGAAATGGTGTCCTTGTTGCTCCGAAACTAAATCAATTGAATACTGTTTTCGCAGGATCCACCAGCGAAGGAAATACGAAGAGACACAAACAGAAAAAAGTAAATATTGAAAACACATAAAAAATATTTACTTCAAATGTCAAATACTTACTGGGTACATGCGTCTGCATGCAACTTCATCACATACCTGTATTTATGCAAATGCTTTTGGCAAAGTCCCCTCGCGAACTTTAAGTCGATACCTCAAAGGATTGTTTTCAGCCTTGCAGCAGAACGTTTCCATTTCGTTTTACGATACGTTACTTTCTACCTCCTTCGTATAATTTAAAACGTTATTTGTAAAGATAGAAAAGAAATACAGGCAGACTTTGGTGTACAATAATGTGGAAATCTTACTGCAGGAAATGGTGCATTCTAAGTGGGAGATTCTAGCGTTGGTTGATTGATTCTTAGTTTTCATTTGTTTATTTTTTTTCACTTTTGTAACTGCTTTTCGATACGAATGATAGCTAAAAATTTGTTTGTTTGTGTCCTATATCATAAAAAAATTTTGGACACGCATTTTTATCTTTTTTTACGCAAGTAATCAAAAGATTTCGTCGATATACATATGTAGTCAATATGTGGTATGACGTCACGCCTATGTAGATTCTATGCTTTGTCGTAACGTAACGAGGGTCTCGTACTCCCCAACTTAATTGCGTTTTATCTAATTCATTTTTTTATTTGTAAAAATACGTGTCTAGTATTTGTTTAGGGACGGAATGAATAGAAACTGCTTTTTTTAGGCATCAACCCTATTAAAAGTACTTAACTAGGTGTTGAACCTTTACTAACATACGGAAGTACCTAGGTATCTTCCCATTTACTAAATATTATTGAAAAAAAAAACAAATAATCTAAGTACAAAGTTTGAAGTCATCAGAACTACTCTAAAGTTCATTACTACGGCAAACGTGTGTGATTTGGTCCCATAGACGCGCAGTTTGACTGATTGAGCCATTTTTAGCCGACGCCGAGGAAGGGCAGCCGCTCTCCCGGAATAGCACGATCATACTAATTATCACCCCTGTCAACTGTCACTAGGACGGGGGATCTAGATAAATTCGGTGGCAATTTATATGAAATTCTATACCAGTCCCTACCAATATTATAAATTCGAAAGTTATCCGTTTGTCTGTTACGTTATCACGGCTAAGTCGATGAAACGATTTGAATAGCAACACTAGGTGCATAGTATAAAGCAAAGTCGCTTCCCGCGTCCGAATGTCTGTATGTATGCTTAGATCTTTAAAACTACACAACGGATTTTGATGCTGTTTTTTTTTAATAGATAGGTAGAGTGATTCAAGAGGAAGGTTTATATGTATAATAACATGCAATTTTCGACATCCACGCGGGCGAAGCTGAGGGCAGAAGTTAATTTACGTAAGTAAGTTTATTTATTAGATAGATGATAGCCCTGAGGCAAAACTTAGGCAATGTTTTTTTTGTTTAAACCTTAAGTTTTACACAAAGTTCTTATACGAACTTCAAAGTTCGTATGAGAAAATCCGACGAAACAGCGGGTGCATCGCTGATATAAAATCAGTACTTATTAACAAAAAACAAATGATAAACATGTGCGTGTTTGATCATAAAATCTTGGCCGAACATCTAAACAGGCATTTTAAATTGCGTTGAAACAAATGCTGCTCATTAAATTCAGATGTACGATGAAATATTGGAGCTGTGATTCGACGCGGCACATCGCGGATCGCAGACGGATTCTTGTTGGTTTCATATTAATTCAAGGTATTTTGAACTGCGAAAATATCACGGCAAGTTGAGAGCATTACTTTGCCAGTCTCGGCCAGAAGCAGAAATAAATAGCTAAGTAGTTTTCAGTTGCAGGGAATTGAAAGTTCAAATTTGATCTAAATAAAAAAATAAACGTGATACTTATACAAAACCACGTATACAAAACTGTACTTATACAAAATAAAAATCCGTTTCCGTTTATAAAAAAAAACACGAATTTATTCTCTTTCATCCCCTTAAACGGTAACCTGGGATTCCATTTCAAAATTCTGTAAACCCCTTCGAGTGAAGTGAAAATAATTAAGTCGGTCTTATTCCATCAGTAGCTTATTTGTTCTGCTTAATTAGTGAGAGAGACGAGCTTTAGCCGCCAACACGCCGCTTCGTCTACAACCAATCCTTTTCAATTTCATCACGAAATTCAAAGACTTTGAATCGTAGTGCTAACTACAAACCACCTGAACGAGAACGAGTAGGTAAGTATCTCATTCCTTCCATTCGGTCATTAAACTAATTAAACTGTTTATATTACTTAAATAGACTTATATTTATAAAAAAGACAAGTTAAAATTATATGTCACCCCATTAAAGACGCGAGACAACGGTCTGTCGCCCAAACCGGCCATAATTCAAGCTGAAGGAAAATAATTTACGACTCCTAATCCCTAACAACCAGAATAAATTCCAGGCAGGATATGGACATTACAGCCCTTTATATGAGCCGTTAAGTTTTTTAAATAAACTGAAACAATTGAGATGTATTACGGCTGACACCTGTCTTAGATAAAAATAATGAAAATAGTCGAGGAAATAACTTATGATAGGATCAAGAGGACTCTAGAATGTGCCGCTTAAAAATAACGTTGAAGATACTCAAAATATAACATAACATCACGCTTGCAATCCCCGATGGATTAGGCAGAGGTATACCTTATAGTACACCTACATTTCGCCAGTTATGTTTAAGCCCCATGTAATAAGGGGCGAGCCTATTGCCACCTACGGACCTTCCGGAAACAAATCCAGACTCCGGGCTACTACTGAGAAATTCTAGATGGAGAAACCCAATAACACATTGACCGACCTGAGAATCGAACCGACCACTAGACCAACGAAGCAGGCTCAAAAGTATGAAAATAAAAATACAGGGTTTCCCGGCAAATAGCTATGATGTAGCATAAATTTAAGCTCTTCATATGAGCATCGGAATAATACGGATGCAATAAAATAGGGCAGCTATTTGTCATTTTGGCAACTATCCGACATACAACGAATGTAACGTTAGCATCATAAAGTTTTCATTCAACAGCAATATGAAACCTTATTCATCATTATTTTGCCAACAAACTGCAGAACGTTTTTGTTATCTTGCACTACGTTTTTCTTGCAATGAAAGTGGAGTAATTTCTGAAGAAGTAAGGACTGAATAAAAAGCATGAAGCAAGTCCTTTCTGAAAACATAAGGACCAAGCTCAAAGTACCACAAATGAGGCTTCAGGGGTAATGTTTAATAATGCATACAGCTTTACATATTCACGGGGGGCTGAACTGCACAATCTCATACTTTATTAACGCACACAAGATGTAGTGTGTTGCAGACATTTATGTAATTGTGCCCTTAAGATTAATGTCTAGGGTATACGTTTAAAGAGAAGGTATATCTTATCCTTGCCTAGTATTTCTGAGGGAGCCAGACGTGTGCGCAAACATTGGTGCAAGCTTTTGTTGATTTTGTGTGAACATCCGTATCTATTGCACGTTAGAAAATTTAAGGAAACTTGGAAGTATTGACACTTTTACCTGGTAAAATGCAAAGTATATTTACTTCGAGAAATCTTTAGTACACAAAATATTTTAGATTAAAATAAATATTAAACAAGAAACCAGAGCTATAAAACACCAAATTCTTAGTAGGTACGTATACTAACTCAACAATATAAAGAGCGCTTTAGGCCTAGTCATGCGGTGAGTAGAAATTCTCACTTCCTAATTTAGAAAGATCTTATTAACAGCGAGAAAGTTAGAGCTAAAGATAATTTATTGCGCGGGCAAACAACTTTGTTAAGTTTCCGTGTTCAATTGACGGGTTTTGTATTTTACAGTGTGTTTTAATGTAAATTAATCGATTCTTCTATGTTGCAAATTATTAGTCATAATTTTACTCGAACAATATTTTATTTACAAAGCATGTTTCACGTGAAAGTAAAAGCAGCTAAATAAATAAATTACACACTGTATGTGCAGGTGACACACTGAATTAAAATGCTAAACTTTCTTAACACATAAATCGACCCACTATCCGATAAATCAATTCTCTAGTCACTTACAAACAAGTCAGTCTTTCCACAATGACAGCGACATATGAGTGAATGCGTGATCCGTACCGGCGTTTAGAATATTTACGATCGTCCCGACTGATATATGAACCCGTACTTCCGCTGAATCTTTCTTATGGGTAAATAGATGGTGAGGATATTTTTTGTAGGAAATACGAGCATAGTTTTGTAAAGTAAGAGTTATGTTTGACACTGCCTCTCCAGGATACAGCACTTTCATGATAATGTGGAAGTGAAAGGATATATAAGGTCACATTAAAATAGATGGACAATTTTTAAGAAGTCATTCAGAGCACCAAAATAAGGACACTGGTTAAAAAAATAAAAAGATCGTATTAGATACTCACAAGCAGTGTGCAAGTACCTAGTCATAATGAATGTTTATCCTAGTGTGCCGGCAATTTATTATTTGAGGTCAAATTAAAATCACTTTAATCAGTGTTTTTTTTTTGCTTGGATATCTTTAGTTAGACGTACTGAACGCTGTGTTAAAATTTGTCCATCTATTTTAATGGGACCTTATATAAATAAGATGAAATAAAAACATAAATATTAAAAAGTAAGGCAAGTAAGAAGCTTAGATGGTTTGGTCGTGTTGAGAAGTTGAATGAAAAGCGACTAACAAAAAGTATTTTACAAGGCAGATGTGAGTAGAAACTAGGAAGAGCTCGTGGTTAAGTAATAACAGCCACACGGATCGATCCATCAGGTTAAGCTACGCTTGCCTGGGGTGGTCAGTGGATGGGTGACCATCTTTTCATGTCGAAACTCCTCCTTGCCTCAAAAAGCACATTAAGCAATAGGTCCCGGCTGTCATTCGTGGATCTTTGATAGTCGTTACGGGTAGTCTGAAGCCCGAAAGGCTAACAGTCAGTATTACCCAGTTACTGACTGGGTTGTGGATATCCGATCGTCCGATCCGGTCCGATGGTATTCAGCTGCATCCGGTTAGACTGGAAGCCGACTTAAACATGGTTGGGAAAAGGCTCGGCAGATTGATTGAGATGTGAGTATAAACACACCGGGAGGGGACGTCCTAGGAGGACACATAGTGACCAAATTGGTCATGTTCTTGTGCGTAGTACTCGCAACCGACATGCGTGTAAGACCTGTGAATGTACGAAGCAAAAGGAATATTTAAGGAGCGTAGCAGTTGGCGTACTATAGTTTAATCCTACCCCATGGGAAGATGGCGTCATGTTTTCAGTAGCAACTATGATAAACACAGTTTCCATACGTAATAAGGACTAAGTCTCAGTTATTTTATGCAGGTTACCTACATCAAGTAAAAATATTTTTAAAATGACTTCTGAACTCGATCTATTTTAGTATAGTTTAATAGAACAATATTATTAGGTATAATGAAACGTTAATGAAGAAAAACACACAATTTTGTTCTTAAAAAATACCGTCCCAATATTTGTTCCAAGGAAAGTTTATATGTATGCAACCAGTGATTCTCATTCTAATTGCATAATACTGTATTCTTGTTTTGGGAAATAAATGGCTCACACCATATGAACAGGCGAAATGTCCGCGCAATGAAAATTTTGCTATTGCAATACCTAAGTTAATTTTGCGGTTTTTTTTTGTTATTAGTGTTTATCAGTGCTTAACTTGTAACCAGTCTCATATTGTATTTATTAAAAACAAAATAAGTTAGCTATAGGTGCCCTAATATACAAAAATAAAATGAGGGTGATTAAGAAACCAGAAATCTAAATAGATAGGTAAATAAGGGTGTTCGTGTAAAGTCAAAGTCAAAGTCAAATCATTTATTTCAAATAGGCACAAGTAAGGCACTTTTGAACGTCAAAATGAACAAGAAATAGAATTGATTCTAGTCGCCCCTTCCAAAAGGTAGTTTCGTGTGGAGAAGAATGGGCAAGAAACTCCACCGTTACTCTTTTAAAATGTTTTACAATGTTTTGTATACATGAATTATAACATTATATGTGAAGACGATGCACCCAGAATAAAAACACTACACCACAAAAGGTGAAAAGAAAAACACATATAGTAATGGTAGGTAACTTAAGTATGTCAAAAGTACATGGTGCTCACATATTTACAAATATTCTAAAAGTTAATATATAATAAATCAATCAATGTGTGAGAAGTTATTTCAACATGTTAAAATAGTATTTTATAAATAATAAATTATTACCTAATTTACTTAGCAACCAGTTTGATTTTGTCTAGACACTAGATTGCCCTGTGGAGCAGGACCAGCATGTTTCCAAGCATCCTTATCCTTTATATAATCCTCTAATTTGTAATATGCTTGTTTACAAAGTGTATTTTTAATGTGAGTTTTAAATTTTCTTTCATTTAATTGAAGAATTATTATTATTTATTATTTATTTTTATTTATTTTTTTATCTAAAAAAGGTACATTTTAGGGTTTGTAACATAAATTATGTCCAACAAAACTATACACATAGTTTGTCTGTTGGATCAAGGTTATTATTTTTGCTTAGGTATTATCATGAACTAAGTACAATTAAGTATATAATATTGTAGTGGCTAGTTATATTAAGTACGTAAGGTGTGTCACAAGGTATTTTGTTGTAACATTTAACACAGAACCCCATAAAAGATGTATATACTTTTGATTATCTAAAAAAGGGTTGATCTATCTTATCTTTATTTCTAGTATTAAAGTTATGCCTATCACTTATTTTGTTAAAAAGATGTCGATTTTTTTTACATACATAATGTTTTCATAAATGAATTGGCATGGTACCGTCATAATATTAATACTTTTAAATAGTTCCCTAAGCGATTCGCGGCGACGTAGATTGTAAATAGCTCTGATAGCTCGCTTTTGCAGAATAAAAATGGATTCAATGTCAGCAGCCCGACCCCACAGTAAAATGCCATACGACATAATGCTGTGGAAGTAACTAAAGTAGACCAAGCGCGCGGTTTCTACGTCTGTCAACTGCTTTATCTTTCTAACAGCATAAGCGGCCGAGCTTAGCCGTCCCGCAAGAGTTGTTATGTGGGGACCCCATTGTAACTTGTCGTCTAGCGTGATTCCCAGGAAAACCGTCTGCTTAGTAAATTCTAGCTTTTCTCCGTTCAATATGATGTCACAATCGCTACTTTTAACATTAGGTAATTTAACAACACTACTAATGTAACACTAGTAACAGCTGTAGACTACATAAAGCAAATACATACAATTACTAGCTGCGCAACAATGACTCTAGAACTGAAATAAAAGTTCAATAACCAATATAAAGTAAGAAAAATTTTAACTCCTGCGTATCAGGCAACAGTTCTGTTTAATTTAAGCCAAGAGGTACAAACAAACCGAACGTTTCGAATGTTCCACCAAAGGGAATATTAATGTTAATTGCAATTTCGGTGTAACCCCCATTGGCTCAGCCAAAGTCTAGTGCCGCAGGGCATGTTCCTTAGTATCCGGGGAGTATCCCGGATACAGAGCAATACAACAGCAAGCAATCCATCTGTAGATCTATACATACAAACAGATACGATATAGATGTCTTGAATTTGATCACTTTGCAATATAGGATAGGTAGTGACAATGACCAACCCACATTGGGCCCGCGTGGTTTTTATGTCCCACATACTCTCACTGAGAGGAGGCCTGTTTCCCAGCAGTGGGAACATTGCAGGCTAATTATGCACAGGGTAGGTAAACAAACAATTCGCTTAAACTTTTCAAGCGCTAAGGATATCTTCAGCGAGAAAATTGATATATTTCTTATTGGTCTACATATTTTACGTAATACTGAAACAAAACGGTCGGCACTCTGATATCGATAGAGCTTTTGAAATGAATTATCCGTTTTTACAAGCTTTCATTTAATTTTCCATGGTAGTATGTATGAGTCAAATGTTGCAAGTCGAAATGATACTTGCTTATCTTGCAATGTTGAATTAGAAGATTAAGTCGAAATAATACTTGCTTATCTTGCAATGTTGAATTAAAAGATTTATCTAACTTCCGATTCCGTTATTTCAATTGCGATGTCCAATAAGGTTTCTATACTGTGGATAACGGTGTGGGTTTAACATTTATATAATATCTTTGTTTATATTGTTTGTGCAGATATAATGTGTTACTGTTTGTTTGTCCCAAATAAATAAATAAATAAATACGCTTTAATATTAGGTACCCAAATATATTTTACATAGTAAAATACATAATTTTCTTGACAACTCTAAATAATGCGGGTCTTCGTTGGTAACTACATTGTGTCGCCCTCACTCAATCGAGAAATAGCCTCTTTAGGGGGCAAGATTTGTCCGGATGGAGCTATGACAATGCCATAGATGAATGAATCTGCAGTATTGACAATACGGACTAAATCGGAAAAAATCTGCCTAGCCTTTTCCCAACTGTGTATGTTGGGTGTCGGCCTCCAGTCTAACTAGATACAGCTGAACACTAGTTTACACGGACTGACTGCCCATCTGACCTACACAGGCCAGTCAGTAACTGGGTAATATGATACCCCTTGGTAAGATTGGCTGTCAGACTTTCGGGCAATACAGACACAAAACTCAATTTTAGTCTCAACATTTTAGTTTCAATGTATCAGACTTCAGATAGGTATATTCTCGTGTATACCACCCCTTTATAACATTGTCGTCAATTCATTTTAGTATAAATTAGAAGATTTAGAACTCACGGGACTATTCTAATTTATACTTTATTATAAAGAGGTAAGAGTTACATTGTAATCAATAAATTACTGGTATAACGTAAAAAAAAATCGTGAATGCTCCTTTAAAGCTCCCATGTCTATTCGAAGTGCAGTCTACGGGCAGCAGTAATTAGGTTAGAGTCCCGCGCGTGAGCGGACTCCCAACGAGTGGTAGGTACCTACCTACCCTGCGCCCGCGGCCACACTTTGATTTCACTGTAGACGCGCAAAACACAAGCAAATTGTCCAAACATTTGCTACTTGTACCTTTTAGCAGCTGCTGAAATGTTTCATACGTTTTTTTGTTTGTTTATGTCCCTGTTCAGGAAAACCAATTGGTTTGCTATCAGCGTAATTTAATTGAGTCTACAGTAGCAAGTGTAGCACAATTCACAGGCTAGATTCGGTTTATTCGCTAACGTGTGTCCATTATTCAAATTGAATAGATAAAGTTTTTGGAGTCAGATGAAATTAAATACCTTACCTAACCTAACCTAACATCACGCCTGTAATCCGCGAAGATTTAGGCAGAGGTGTACCTTAGTACACCTACATTTTGCCAGTAATATTTGACTCCCATGTAATAGGGGGTGAACCTCTTACCAACAACAGGGGACATGTACAGAGACCAGCACATCAAGTTACCACAATCTGTCAAATTTCTTTGATAGTATTTCAACTTTATTGCAAAGACATAAGGTTCATTTTTAATTGAGAAAATTTGACAGTTTGATGTGCTGGCGTCTGTACATGAAGCACAAATAAATTTCCCAAAAAAAAACAGCATACTCAACACTATTTCATAAAGCTTTTGGTTTCCAACTCAAACATCGATTTCGCTATCACGGAAGTGAAAACCAAAGTTATAAGGCAGTAGATAGAGTAGAGATAGATAGCAGAGATAGAGTAGCAGAGATAGAGATACGGCTCAAAACTATTCCGTGGAAACCTTTAATGTATCTTTTTTTTTTTGAGTGTGTTAAATCATCAATGATCCCTCCCGCTCTGGGTGAAGCGGCGGGAGTGTCAGACTCTTACTGACTAAAACCCATCCATGTTCCTTCCTTCGGACAATCCCGCTTATAAATTAGTTTCTAACGTACAGTTTATGTACAATAGATACTTCAGGTTGCCAGTCTTTACACTATTATAACCTAACCTTCAGGCAGACATGAAACAGGTATCTTAAACTAAGTAATTAAACTTCTCAAGTTCCTAACTCCTTACCGTACAAGAAGCCAAGCCTCTTTTCAGTCAAAATTAAGTGATGAAACATTTTCAGGAGCGGTGTGAGCGTTTACCCGTTTATGTGGAGAGTCCTTACGGGGAGAGGCGGCCTCCTCGAGCCAACACGAGTGTTTGTGCTCCTTGCCCCACGCTCCCCTTATCACTCATTAGCGTATAACGCGGCGAGGTACAGGCTGAGGGATGCATCTTAAAATGTTGGTAGAGGAAAGTGAGGAATGTTGATTTTTTTTTATGATGAAGGATAATGGATTGTATTTTAGCTTAAGGTGAACGAAGTCTTTGCAGATTAAGGGTGAATTTCACCCATGAAACTGGACGGGATCACCACATCGGAACTGTATTCAGGAGCTGTTGGTTAGGTGCCTGATAATTAGAAATCTCGTGTGTTTACAATCTACTGATCGATTATTATAGTGTTAGCCATTCGTCAGGAATCATCCGTAAGATTGAATCAGTAAGTGTATCAGTGTCGTGCCATTAGGTTATAATGCAGGACATAAAAGAGAAGTATGGAAAAAAACTAACCTAAAAGACGATGCTCTGTCATTTATTTATTTAGGATCTCCAACAAAAGATGTACGCAATACATGACACATAAATAAAAAGTTACATCAGGTAATAAGTAAGTGTACTCCTTCACTTATCGGAGACCACAACATGCACAAATAAGTCGAGAAAAATGAATTTTGTTTCAAAATTTAAGACTTATATTAGTTACATTATAAGACCAGCGAGAAGGTATCACAAGAATCCATACATTTTTTTTTTAAATTAATTTCTTTATTTACTTTCAAATATTTTTTGTATCAATGAAATATACTAAACAGGTATGAATACTTCTTATGCGAACTTAGTACATCGCGAATCTTCACACAACTATGAATAGAATTCTATCACGTAGCAATCGAAACGTCATTCATAATGAACTCCTGCGTCGCTTGTCGCAGGGGTAATGAAACATAAAATCACACACTATGAGCCTAAGTTTAAGCTACGTTCCTAAGCATAAAACATTTATTTATTCATCGCATGCAGTGTCAGTAATCAGGCAGGTGATTCTCACAAGGCGCCAGGTACCGTCAGCCTCAAAAATATACAGAGTTGATATTACAGAGGGGCATTAAATTACACTACGTATACTATACGTGTTTAGTATTAACTCGGTACGGTATAAAAAAAAGCACCAAAAATGAGGTTTTCATTTTTTCAAACAAACTAAATAGCTTACAAATCAGAGTAAAACGCAACCACCCTTTGTAAATAAAAACTGACCTTGTAACGCAGCGGCACCGACGCGCGCGCGCCGGTGCGCTGTTAGGAAAGATACATCGTGTTCAAACGGGGCAAAAACTTAAAAAAACATTTGCGACTAATCAACTGCTCCTTTTTAATTGATTTTTGGTACAGAGCTTGAAAATGGTCCCTAGTAGAAGCTGTATAAAGGAAAGCCCCTCTGTCGTATCAACTCTGTATGTATATAACGGCGCAGGATAGCCTTATCAGAAGTGATCATGCTATCTACAAAGCGGTGAAACTGAGCCAGATTGTATCGTTTGTAGTTCCGTTAGGAATTCTGCTTACTCCGGTAAATATGAATGCATACGTAAGGTATGCCGGACTAAGCAAGATTGTCCGAAAGGGTTCCCACAAAAACCGGAACATAAAGGGCTAAAAAATAAACATGGATGGGGTTTAGTCAATAGCAGTCTGACACTCCCTTCCACTCCACCCGCAAAAAAAAGGCATGCTGGACATATTAATGTACTAACCAGTTGAAATGTTATAATTTGGTAGAGCCCAACGGAGATGTCAATGTGTTATTTGAAAAAAATTCATGAAAAAATATTAAAAGCTGCATTAAAGTTTGCGTGTATATAAATTCCAAGTGTGTGTACCGCGTATATCAGTTTATATTTAAATTCGGACACCTCAAATATAAGAAAATATTTCTGATACAGTCTGCACCTATTGGTTGTGATTTGTCTCGGGGGTACCTACTAAAAAAAAAGAGTTATTTCTTTCTTATTATAAAAAAAAAACATTCTTCCCGTTATCCGTAGATACTGTTAAGACCTAAGAATTTCTAGTAAGTTTTCGTTTACCCATCCCATACCTATCTATACGCGGGAAAAGTTTACCAATAAAAACTCAAATACTTAGGTTGGCATTTGAATGAAATTGCTTGCTATATAAACCATAAAAAGCAATGTTATCAAACAACCCACCACCATAAAACACCTCTCCCCTGACAGGCAACATAAAGGGACGATCGAAAAATGATGCTAATGATAGCATCTATCGCCGCACATCATCAAACACAAACAATAACGGCCAGACAGTGGACAATTGCTAGCGACGTAGTAATTGCCCATACATAGGCATATACACAAACTACGCCGATTACAAACGTCAGCCCCGAGCACACGCCGCCACTCCGTTCGTTATTTTCGCTAAATGGGCCCATTTGAAAATTAACTGCACGATTGCTTCCAAATAATGCGCCAGTGTGGAGCGATATATCTCATGACAATGTTGCTAAAGAAATGAAGGGAAAGTTGTGCGTAAAATAAAAGGTTTAATACAGCGCCATCTTGTAGCCAGTAGTGGAACTTGAACGACAACTGGCTGACTAGTTACACAAACATCTTTAATAAACAGTTTTATCTTGAAATTAACATAATTTTTGTTACATTAATTCTGCGCGACTTACTATTATTTTATTATTAATAGTAACCGAAAAATTTGTTTACAACATAGAGTTTATGGCGCAATTTTGCTACTTGTCGATAGATGGCGTTACTAGCCAAACCCATACAACTTTTCTCGCGTACTGTTGTAAAAACGATCTAAGATTTTCTTTTGGCACATATTTTATATCAACAACGAAATGTTTATTTAATAACAATCTAAACTAATATTTTAACTCGAATTACTGGTACCTAAGTTCATAAGTTGTCCGTAAAATTAAAAGAACAGTGAAATAATCTGTTCAGACCAATTTCTTATTTATTCATTAATTGGCTGCATCCATTCGTATTTAAAATAGAGATATAAACTTAAGCTTAAGCAATTCCCAGCTAATAAAAATGAAAACCATTGTAAGTATTTTAAAAGAACAGCGTCCGACCGAAAAATTACAACCATGCAACAGACCGGGGCGTGTTGTTGAAAACTGTTGCCATGAAAAATTACCTTTTCGAACGAAGTAAAATAAATTGTATATCTGCTCTTTTGATGTAAGAAAAATGGCTGCACATTTTTCAACTTTTGCACAATGTTGAAATGACCAGTCTTTTCTTGGTTTTAAATATAGAATACATTGAATAAATACAAAGATATTTGACAGGATTTTTATGTTATGGAAACGAAACTCACCTGAATTTGCTCAGCAGCTTTTTTCGCCAACCCCGGATCCAGTATCGTGATGTCAAAGTCATTGGCACATTTCTTCGCCGCCTCACTAAACGCTGCAGCGTTGACATAATGCGCAGATCCCCTTTCACTTGTCTCTACTGGAGAATTGGGAGACAATATACCACTGTCTGTATCACTAACGTTCGCCGATTTCCGGACTAGACCGGAGTTTTCACCGCCCGGAGACTTTTGTAGGATTCGCGTTTTGTCTCCAGTTGGAGACTTCAAAGGAATTCGAGATTGTCTCGACCCGTCCGGAGCGAATCCGGTGGTAGGATCGAATATCACATAGTTGTCTTTGTCGCACCTCACTTTATTATTCACTGTCACTGTGTATTTTTTATTAGGACTAAGGTTTAGAAAAGGATCTTCGGTGTCAATAGGACTTTCAGGTATTATGGATTGAATCTTAGGTGATATCTTTGGTACTGATTTGCCATCAATAGTCCGCCTTATAACAGTGTCGTTAGTAAACTTTAAACGCACATACTCGTTAGATATTGTTCGTCTAACTGGAGAAGCCAGTAAAGGCGATGGCTTACATTCTTGTAAAGTGGTTTTGTTTTGAAATAAATTGATCTTTGGTTTATCCATTGTTCTAACTGGGGAAAAGGGTAGTTTTAATTTGGTTGTAACTTTCTTCTTTTGACTTGAATTTAAATCTATACTTCCCTTTACAGTACTTTTGTACACTGGTAACACACTAGCCTTTTCCTGGACCTTTAAAGGTTCTTTGGCTAATTTTGAACTATTCTTACCTAAGTCAAAAGATTTATTTAATTTCTTTATTGGTGCCGGTGTTTTAAGTCGTCTATCTTTGACCTTTTTATCGGGGGAAACATTGGCAGCAGCAATATCATGTTTCTCGTTAATAGATAAAGTATCTTGTTTGATAAAAGTTTTGCTACGATCACGTAGGAGTGTTTCATTTTGTGCTGCTTCAAACAAATGGTCGTTAGGGTTGCCAAAGATACTATCTATTATGATATCTACGTCGCTGGATTCGGAGTTGCTTTTAGAGGATCTGTTCTCATTTATTATGCATGATATTCTTTCTTCCACATCAATGAGTGAATCTGATTTGTCAGTATCGTCGATACTGCGTGAGGTACCGCTGCCGGAGTCTGACGGCGTTTGTACTTCAAATATCGCGTCATGTGTTGGGACAGATTGTTTTCGTGAATTCTCTGGACACGAAGATCTTCTCCGTTTCACAGTACCTGTTTCTGTAGATGGTAAATCCCAGTCTGAAACTTGCACAGCACACTGCGCACCACTGTTTTTAGAACGTCTTGGGCTTGTCATTATAGTAAAATCGCATCGTTATTGCACTATCTACTTTTGTCTATCACTTGTCATTTACTGTACACGCCTGTAACTGTAATGTTGGAACATCGTCGGCTTGTAATTGTCAATAGAATTCATATTTAATGTACGCCATACGAGCAGTACGATCGTTAGTGGAATCAAACACGAAGCGGGTATCGGGCTCGATTGTTATCTAATTACAAACTTGACGCTGGCGCACATGGGACCGCTGGTATCTATGTTATTTTCTCTAATGGAACCATTTTGTTTTCTGTTCTGTGACACGGAAGGGTTAGTTTTGATAATAATAGCATTTATTTTGTAAACTCGCGTTTGTTTCCCATTTAAGTTAAGTATAATTGCTTTGTTATCGCCTAACGGCAGATTATAAGATATCTAGTAATTTAAAAAAAATCGTTCATAGCTAGATCGATCGAAATCGTTCATTCATAGAAACGCGAAACCAAAATTAAAGCCAACTTAAAATCATTTCCCACACTCTTGCTCATAGTCTTAACAGCTAGAAAACTCGACAAAAATGCCTCAATTTAATCAGTAAGTTGTGCAGGTAGACATAAAGTAGTAACAGCACGTTTTATCTCTTAGACATGAACGTTTAGGTGTAGGTCGGCGGCCGGTGGTGGCGGAAGGTAGTTTTTATGTTCCGTCCGGGGCTCCGGGCGCAGTCGCCGCCTCCTTGGCTCGTCGACTCGTCGGTAGCCGTCCGTACGTGCGCCTTGGGAGAATGTTACGTGGTCTTGTATTATGCAGGGTGGTTGAAATTCAACATTTTTATTATATTCTGTCTCTAGAGGGAGGCTTTGTTGTGTTTGTTTTGTCATTTAGGTGTTGTGTCTTAAAGATGTACTATAGAAAGAATACTTACTAGGAATATTTGTAATTCATTTTATGAGACACTTTTCTTATTTAGTATGCATGTATAAAACTATTCAGTGGGTTTATTGTTTTAGTGTTGTTTTTAAATTTCTTAATAAACCAGAAATCTTAGAAATCAAAAACATTCGGTCTATGACAGAGCTTATACAGTCCTATAATAAGACAAGAATTCTCAATCAAAATAAAACCACGGCGACAATAATTAATTTATCTGACGCCTCAGTGCAGAACGTCAGAACTACTAACAATAAAGTGAAACGGAATGAACTTACGAAGTTGGTGGGATTCTGACAAATTGCCCCAAGTGTCCCCTCACTAACCTAATTACCCGATAAGTTAAAGCAATAAATAACGAAGGGCGGGGACTTACTTGCACTAAAGCAGCCGAAACTACAATAGCTCTACGTGGCTAGTTAAGACCGGTACACATTAACGAGCCTTAATAGTAACCAAAGTTAGTTTAAACGGAGTCAGCGAGGAACTTTACATCTTGCGTCTTAGTATCCCGAAGCGCACAACTGCACAAACTCACGTCAACGACGCCAGCACATCAAGCTATCCCTGTCAAATTTTCTCAATTAAAAATGAACCTTATGTCTTTGCAATAAAGTTGAAATACTATCAAAGAAATTTGACAGATTGTGGTAACTTGATGTGCTGGCCTCTGTAAATAGTTTTTAGGCAAAAATCAAGTGCGGTGAGGTTTAGCCTTTTGAACGCCAGTGCATAAACGCACGCGCGTGCCCTCCACGCCAGGGTACAAATTTATTTCTTCATTTTATCATGAATTTCCCAATATCCATGGTGTCTTTTAATTTGTTTCGTGTCATTAAATACGTACGCGAGCTTCATTTTTTAAGATATCTATATAAACAGTCACAAATGTAATGATTCAATTGTTTATTTCATGTTATCGTGTTGTTGTCATTGTCACATATTTGTGTTGTTTGCGTGCAGAGCAGGCGCTTGCTTGTCACGTATATGTGACAATGGCGTTCAAAAGGTTGCCTGCTCGTTGCTATAGTAGCTCTAGCTATCTGTCATATATTTCATGTAATCCGTGGACATGCTCTAGGTTTCAACTAACGTTGTACCTTTAAATGCTCTACCTACATGCTTCGGTTCGCGGTTACGATAACTAGTGGTCTTGAACAACGTGACCACAATTGGCTTGATTCCTGTTACAATTTGCTTGTCTGTCCACATTTCGGTATTTCTACTAAGCTACAATACTGTTTCAAGTCGACTGTGCGGTCACCGGTGGTTGTGTCTGAATTTAATTCACTTTATGATCTTTTTGTCTGAATTTGAATTACCTCTGGTTTTTGAAAAGGCGATTGTTCAGTATTAGTTTATACTTACATTTATACAGAAATGTTATTATAGGTATTTCTTTTAATTAGAGAGATTGACTATTATGTTGTTGCTAAGGTAAAAAACAAATATGAAATAAATGAACAAAGTGCATAAACAAGATAAATATTATAAAGTTTGTCAAGATGGTGTATGGAATCAAGTATTTTAGTAATACAGACCTATTTCAAGACGTAAACAAAAAAAAATTGCTTCGAGAGACCGTTCCAGATATACAGTGTGTTAGGTTAAACGAGGGACATACTTTCAGGGGACTCATAAAAACGAACAACTTTGACTATGGACTAATACCTGAAATCATGAATTGAACATGAATACATTTATGTTCGCATAATTCGTCAAAATGTCAAACAGCTGATTTTTTTTTCCCATGAACAATGTTGTTGATTTCCATGAGTACTACACAACCTGAATGTACGTCCCTCGTTTAACCTAACACACTGTACAACATTTACAAAACAAATAAATAGCACAAACAAACCAAACTTCAAATACGAATATAGAAGCACAGAAACACTTGAATTTATCAACTGCCAGTCCAACTTCCCACTAGATCGCACAGCTGGCCTTCATCAATATATCAGTAACAGTATAGGAATAGAGGGATTGTCTTCGGAAAGCAACTTTATCGGTCAGTGTCCGTCCCAAAGCCATGAAATTTATTGGAACAACACAATGACATCCCCTCTGTATACGGCACAAACTTTCTAATTTGTTAGCTCGTTGCAACCAGGGTTGCTGATATTGGATCCCTGAATTCATTCCGCACACAGAAACTAATTGATAACTTTGTAGGGAGTGTGTTTATGTGGAATATTGAACTTATTGGCTTATTGAGAGAATGGAGTTAGATTCGCTTGTGTGTTTATTCTAGGGTTTATTTATTCTGAATGCTGAATAAGGCATTGACTGCCACGCAGCGGACACAATAGAAAAACTATTGTTTGTCGGACACACGGTGACCGCGTTGGCGTTCAACGTGTTAAGGAAAACTAAGCACCATAAAAATTCTAAAAAGATGAAACCCCTTACTCATGTAAACTAGACATTTTTATAGGGCTATAAAAATACTATCTGTATTTTCCTTTTATTAAGTAAAAGGGTAATAGACAGAATCCTCGTCATCATCATCAATTCAGTCAAAGACTGACTCCATAGCTGGACGTAGGACTTCCATAGGGCCCACTACTAACCGGTTCTATGCTTCTCGCATCCAGCAGATTCCTACGGCCTTCACCAGGTCAATAATCCCCCCATTCAAGTAAAAATGCTATGGAATGTACGGTCCTCAAAAAAATGTTTTTTTTTCATTCTTTTTCTTTCATTATAACGATGAAAAAAGGAATGAGTAAGTAAATAAATCGTTTTATACAAACGAAAAATTAATACTACAACTCTTAGCGATATACAACTTCTAAAACACACTAATGTGGTATCATTATCACCCTCCCCTTTTTGTGCCCATTCATAACTTTTGAACGAAGTGTTTACGGTGTCCATATTTTTGTTGTTAATTTGGCAGGTTGGCAGCCCTGCAGACGGTGCAGTGTATTTACCCGTACTTGGTTCCGCACGTGCCCTTTACTTTGGACTAAAGTTTACAATTCAAGTTTGTGCAGTTGCATGCCCTGTGAACTCGGGAGCTTGTTTCTAAGATCCTGTAGACTTGTGATTGGATTATGTGCTGCAGTGAGTTTGTGCAGACTGTAAGTATGTTTCATTGATCTCTTGTATCTATATTGCTGATTCGATTCGTGATTTAAAAAAAAAATGCTAAGTATGTAATTTTACAAATGATTCTTACGCATATTAATAAGATATATTTTTATGTTAGGAATTAGAAGTGCCTAATTAGTAAGCTTTGGTTTGTCTAACTGAATAAATCTACACGGATAAAAGATTTCCATTCCCACTTGATTTATAAACTCAAATATTTATTTCGGTAATTATACGCCTCAAATCTCCCAAAGTAAATACAATTCAAAGCTTTAGATACGCAGCAATTACTTTAAAACACCTGGGCAGTACAAATTAGCTACATTTGCACAAAATCACAACAGGAATAACAAAAACACGCCAATTTTAAGGAAAAACAGACCATCTAATTTACGGAACCCATAAAACGAAGCTAACGTATACTGTTTCAAATATTTCTTATCGTCGCGTTCCGACTCCCCCGTGAGCAAAAACAGGAACTTTAACTGCGAGACGGGCCACGATCCCGTTCGTCTTAAGTGATTTACAGGCGCACTGCGACCTGCCTCGGAACAGCCTTCAAGGGGAGAGACTCCTTGAACCGGGTTACTAGACTTATCGCGCAAATGTATCCATCCGTCCCTTTTCTTATTACAAAACCAGAGAAGGACAGACAATTTTAAGCCTGCAATAGAAATTTGAACGGTGTACGCCCCAACAATATCCGCCTAAATGGGTCAGGAAGGCGAAGTTTACGTCGCATTTCAGCATTAGGGAAACCGAAATGCAATAAAATCCGGCAATAGAGGCGGAATTAGAAAATTATACCGAAGGAGGTTCGAGCTCCGACCTCCAAAAAGGGCTCATGAACCTTAAAGCTATGATTAGTATATTAAATTATTTTCTCGAACTCACTCATGCTCTTTATATGGAGATTAAATTTCCCACTTTATACATACGTATACACTATACAACTCAGTGCCTTATGATTTGTTTTATGACTCCAGCGAAATTGACTTAATCTTGCTGGCAATTTTGTGCGTTAAGATATATAAAGTTTGTCTGTTGTCAAAACAAACATAATAACGCAATTATTATTGAAAATCGAGCGACAAAATCAAATTAATCGTTAAAATCGTTAAATTTCGTTCGCTTTTCGCTACTTTGTACGCGTACATTTTATGTCTTTTGTGGAACGTGCGTTTTGTGTGTGCAGAAAACCAATGTTTTGTTTCTTTTTCTTTCTAGACGCTACACTAACAGACCTAGATAAAAAACAAACATAATTTAGGTTCTTCTTACTGTAGTTATTTTAGGTAGTAGGTACCTAACTTGATTTTCATAGCCCGTCAACTGTTGAAATATCAAATATGATTCAAAACAATAGAAAAAGTAATTGCGGCTCATTAGTCACAGATGAGCGCATAGTCGTGTTACTATTATGTCCACTTAAAAATAAGAGTCCAAACCCCAGTCCTACAAACCACTAAACAAACACATTAATTCCTAAACTAGCCTATTCTAAACCGCGATCACGACTTTAACGCGAGATTGGTGTAATCTCGGTTTAAACAAACTAATATAAGGCCAGAAACAAACTGCCCGATGCCCTTTTCAACAACAAACATAACGAATAAAACCGACTGTGCCGTGTACACACTGGGGTTGCATTGTATACAATTTAGCGTGGCATTAACACAGCGATATTTTGTCGGAAAGAAATATTATTTGCATTCGTAATACAGGGGTGGGTCTGTTGGGACTGGGGTGTGCATTCCTGCACTACAGTGCACTTGTCTTCCTTTGGGGTACGCACACACACATTTGTGGCGCGTAGGTACACATACGTGCAAAAATATCTACCTACAATTCAGAAACCTCGACCTTTGCTATTGTATAACAAAGACGTAACCTTCTACGAAAAAATGTGCTACGAAATGCTTGCTACACACTACATTCGTGTTTTCAGTTTTCTCGTAGCAAGCGTCTACGATAGCGCTACGAAACGTCTACAAACAATTTAGAAGATTTAATCACTTTAAAATACATCTTATAAGCCGCTACTCTGAGCGTGCAAACATCTTTAAAAGCATTGGAGCGTATAAAGGGTGTGTGTCAAACAGCAATACATACCTACACACCCCCACATACATACACACAAATGCATTTGTTGCAATGCAGGGGAATTTTCGATTAAATATTTAGATTAGATTTTTCGTGATCCATTTATCATGGTTTAATTGTGTGGGGCGATGGCTCTTACACTGATGAAAGCGGTCATAGTGTTTCTAGAGATTTATTTTGTAATCCTTTGATATGATAATGTAATAAGAAAACGGAGGACCTCTCTCCCTTTGGACGTCTTTGTATTGTATTAGGTACTTTTGTATTAACATTATTCGTAGATTCGCTCTTTTATATTCAATAGTACTGAGAATAATAGCTATTATCCTTGTAGACGAAGCCTGGAATGGTAATATTACGCTATTATGTTTCTTTCATAATAAACATTTACAATAGGTTGTATGCTGAATAAAGCTTATGTTTGCTTACCTACTAAACATATTATTTCAATGCAATGAAATATAATAGTAAAAACATTAAAAAAATAAAAATCATTTAAAAATTACAACCAAAACAGTTACCTACAACATATTTCAAAGATTGACCGTATAGAATATTATAGGTATAATGTTTAAAGCAAAAAAATTGTTATGAGAGAAACAAAGACCGCCCGGATTTTCTATCAAGACTAGTGTTTAGTTTTATAGACAAGTCAATATTTACGCCTATTTTCTAAAAGCGAAAGTAAGCCATCCAGTATTCCGATTGAAAACCCATCGCAGGAGCATCTATATTAATTATATACCTATTATAGTACAGCATAATTAGTAGATTCGAGTATTATAGCTAAGCTAAAGGTACAGTTACACATGCTCAAAAATAGCATGCTTATTAGCATGCCTAAAATGAGCATGCTGTTGGAACTCGATACATTTGCTTCTATTAAGCATGCTTATTATAAGCATGCTTATTATAAGCATGCTTTTAAATAAGCCTGCTCAAAGCAAACCATTCAACACACATGCTCGATAGCACGGTCTGGAGATTCACGGATTCGACATTTCTCTATAAATGGAAAAACAAGTGACCCTTACAACAGAATTGAATAAAATCATAATGTTAATTGGCATACAATGTGTTCAAAAACTCGAAATCGGCGCGTGTTCCTGCAGCGACGATCGGAATTCTGCTAACAAGCATGCTCAATAAGCAGACCTGTCCACACGTGCTTAAACCACGCCCCCCGCCACCCGCGCCGCAGGTAGTATGCTCAAAAATCGCACGCCTGTCGATTTTTGAGTATGCTCGAAAAAAGCATGCTTATTTTGAGCAAGGTATGGACACACGTGCTTGTAAGCAGCAAATGCTCGGTTGAAGCATGCTTTCGTGCTTAAAATAAGCATGTGTAACTGTACCTTAAGTCTGTGATGGTCTTAAAGTATTTAGATACAGACGCCAGCACATCAAGATATCCCTAACTGTCAAATTTTCCCAATTGAAAATTAACCTTATGTCTTTGCAATAAAGTTGAATTACTATCAAAGAAATTTGACAGTTAGGGGTAACGGTGCTGGCCTCTGTACATAAATAAAACGTTCAGGTAGCATATAACCCATATTAAGAAACATCTAAATGCATCATATGCATTCAGCATCGGAAGTTTCAGTCTGTGGAGACCATATTATTTCACACAAATTTATAGCTTGACCAAAGTGATCTTAAGAGTCGTCAGACGTCTTAACAAAAATCAATCTGCCTAGCCTTTTCCCAACTATGTTGGGGTCGGCTTCCAGTCTCACCGGATGAATTTGAATACCAGTATTTTACATGGAGCGACTATCTATCTGCCCTCCACAACCCAGTAACTGGGTAATACAAGATTTTCGGACTTCTGACGACCCGCAACGACTGTCAAAGATACACAAATGACAGCCGGGACTTCTTTATTATATCTATGGCCGGGACCAACGGCTTAACGTGCTTTCCGAGGCACGGAGGAGTCTCGATATCTAATGATGGTCACCTATCCACAGACCAACCCCGGCAACGTCAGACGTCTTAACAGCATGCACGTAATTGCTCATTTAATAGATGAGAGCAGCGCACACAATTCGCAATATATATGAATTATGAAATAGATGCACCTCGTCCGGCTGTTTCAAGCGGACGTGAAAGCATGTACGCATAATTGTGTCCGAGTATTTACCGGGCAGACAGACCTGCAGGCGACCATGGACGTAGTAATATAGTTATTTGCATAAAGGTGTATAGGTATTCTGTGCAGTCATTCATTTGGGCGTTGGCAGCATTCATTAATATTGATTAATCGAGTGCTGATATCTATACGGCCTTTTGTTAAGGCAAAGCGCATCTTTGGTATGTTTAATGATGATGTTACTGTTAATGGGATTCATAATTATTATGACGGCGTAACTAAAAAATAACTAAGTGAGAAGAGGCGACTTACATTATGAGCTTCTACGTGAGAAAACAAATCTACATTGCACCAGTATCGGTATTTATGTCTTCAGTACAATCTGTCAAATTTCTTTAATCGATTTGCAACTTTATTACAAAAAAATATGGTTCATGTTCAATTGGGAATATTTGACAGTATGGGATAGCATGATGTGCTGGCGTCTGTACTTGGGGGCGAACCTTGAAACAAAGGGTTTCCGGTCAGGAAACTTCATAAAACAAATATTAAAATTAATAGGTACTGTTGGTAAGTCTGCTCCGAAATCAATATTTTTGAAACTCATTTACGAAATAATTGTTTCGCGGGTCGAATCTAAAACAAAACCATAACAAACGTCAATTTTCATTTAACATCCATTTCAATCCTGCCAATCACAAAGGACGTATTTGGCTGAATAATTATTGCCTTTGCCGACAAAGCTTGGTACACACGTTCCATTACTAGGGATCACCATTGCCAGGTCGCACCGACCATAAAACCGTAAAACCGTATTTTCCTTATTATGTGCTCTCCTAATATGTTTTAGCTTGTTTACCGTGTGTTTTGGTATCAATGTCTTTTACTTAGCTTTTCGTTTTTGATTGTGAAATATGGTTTTCTCCGTCTACCTGCTGAAATATTTTGTTATGAAATTACGAATTTTTAGAGATTTACATGAGTCAAGTTTTTTCCTTTTCGATTGAAAAAGGAAAGGAAAACTAGTTTCAGTGTTATTAAAAAAAATGAAAATGGAAAAATAACATCTGCTATTTCAAAAATGGAAAACGGCATTCAGAATTTATCAATTTCCTTGCTACTTGCAAGGTATCTTACGTACCGATATCATGAGAATATTAATTATTAAATATTACATTAACGTGAGTATTTTAAAAGAAAACTAGGTCACGTTACGTATTCTATGTAGGAATACCATCGATCAAACTTATGTATTACATTTTATATGCCAGACACGAAACCACGTATTCTAAAACCTGTTAAAACTTAGCCAATCTTTCATCTTCAACTTACATCGTAAGGTGAACCACAAAAACATGAGCCAGCATAAGTTATTCCAAAGAATGCTGAAACTCCTCAAGTTCATAAGTCGCTTGGCGTGCGAGCGTGGCGTGCGGGCGTGCGAGCGTCCATGCGGGCCTGCGAGAGTGCTGCAGGAGAGCCCCGATCCTTCCTAAACCGCTTTCCTATTTATATGCAGATTCCATGACCGACCATAAGTTATCCGAACACCGGATCATACCCTTAATGATACTCGGATAAATGGGAATGGCACTTCGTAGGGGTGAATTTTTACACATTTGGAACTTTGTCATAATAAATGCGTCAAGAGTCAACGGTTCGGAATTAATTAATGCGGGGCGACATCTTGTTTTATTATTGAAATGTGGAGGGATTAGCCGGATTAATATCGTTAGTCTGTGGGTAGCTGTAACGAATTTTGTGCTGGGTCTGCGCGTTTTTATGGCTTGTATTAATACTTTATCACTACATATTATAATTTGAAGTCCTCCGCCGCGTCTGTTTGCCTGTCTGTTTGCAATAAACTCAAAAACTGATTTTCATGTTGCTATCACCAATTAATAAAGTGTTTCTCGAGGAAGGTTTAAATACATAATTTGTATCGAGTCAAGCCGCGGGCATCAGCTAGTTACTTATTAATAATTTTTAAATTAAATATGCCTCGTTCGTGTAGTGGTCGCAAGCGCTCCTGTAAGCAAGAGGCCCTAGTTTCGATTCCCAGGGCGGGCAAAGTGTTATTGGGTTTTTCCTTTAGAAATGTCTTAGTAGCAGTCCGGAGTCTGGATTTGTGTCTAGTTTATGTGCAATAGGCTCGTATTAAATTGAACTTAAACCTAACCCTACGAAAAAACCAGGCGTTTTAATTATATTATGTAGATATTTCATCCCGTCTTTATGTTTAGGGATGTTCAGGGATGAAACAAACGTCAGTTTCTGTAGATGGATGAGTATAACCTTAGCTGTATAATGGTTAACATGATTATGCCTTTAGTAACAAATAGTACCCGCCACCAGTACGATATAGAAAGCTCAACAAAGTTTTCACAAACGAGAATTCGAAATAAACGAACACAAGAAATATCGCATCTCAGTTTTCATACCTCCCTTTGTGGCTTACCTACTTAATACGACACTGTTCACGGTATTTTACACCTTAATACCTATACTGTAGGTATAATATATTGTAAGCGGTTTCAAGTTTATTAGCGTGTTGGAGCTATACAGGTTTAGGAGCTCAACTTTATACCCTTTTATTTATTTTGGAAAAAAAAAGAAACTTGTAAAATATTTACAGTCACACATATATTTTTATTATCTCATTTCTTTTTGTAGGTGTCATAAAAGATGACTCAAACAATTTGCCTAGGCTTTTGCCAACTATGTTTGGGTCCGCTTCTAGTCTAACGGGATGCAGCTGAATACCAGTATATTTTCTATGGACTACTGCCTATCTGGCTTTCACAACTCAGTAACTGGGTAATACGATACCCCTTGGTAATTAGGCTGTCAGACTATTGGGCTTAGGAAGACCAGTAACGACTGTCAAAGATCCAAAAATGCTAGCCGGGACCAACGGTTTAACGTGGTTTCCGAGGCTTGGAGGACTCTCGGTACTTATGTAAACATGGTGACCCATTCACGGAATAACATCAACTTGAGTAGCTTAACCTGATGGATCGACCACTCGACAGTGGATGAATATGACTTTATAAATGAAATGGGTGATGTAGGCACACCTATATCATCATCTGCCTTTTCCCAACTATGTTGGGGTCGGCTTTCAGTCTCTACCTATCTGTAGGCACACCTATAAGGCTATAGATAGTAGGTAGGTAATACTGCGACTCGCAAGGAATGCTAGGTGCTTGGCAGGGAAAATTACGCGACATAGTTCCAACATTCCAACAATATTCCGTACGAGATGTCTGGACTTTCAAAGTCACCTTGACCTCTTCGTATCAGCAGAGCGGTTAACTATTATTAGATGTAGGTTTTTGTCAGCAAATGTGTTTTGACATACCAAATTGTTTCATTATTTTCTTTTGTATTTTGGAGGGAATTTGGAACTCTGCAATGGCTACGTGTAGGTACTTATTAGGATTCTGATTCTTATACTTCATTGTTGGAACTGAAATGTACTAACAGTGAGCTCTAAACATTAGTTACTTTACATAAACTAACTTACGTGTGTATATTTTCACAACAAAATATATTTCCACTAATGAAAATCTAATAAATTACATAACTCAGCTACTTAACGGATAAAACTTAATTAAAAATACGTGCTGCGTTACTTCAACTTAAATCTACTAAACGAATAATTATAAAATCTTACATGGAAAATTGTGGTTGAAAATTGCTTACCGAGTAAGCAGAATTTTGATTAAATTAAACGATATTAAGAAGGGGAGACGCGTTTGAGGGAAAATAATGAAAATATTGCCCGGGGTAATCGGCGTGCTTCGATTATAAGATCGGCTTGGTGGGTGTATCGTGTCTACGTACTTTATTATCTTCTCCTTCGTGAAACAATACAACCTCGTTGCTCTAAATTAAGGCACGGTAATCATAAATACTGGCTGGATGATCATTTTAAATTTCGAAGAAAAAGAAATCTTGGTAGGATTCATTGTCTGTAATTAATAGTGGTGAATTTGAGACTGGCTAGCTAGATTTTAAATTGAGAAATATTATTAAATGTCGATATGAATATCGGTATACATAGGTTGGAGCTCTGTTTTATTCATACTGATTTTTAGATCCATACATAATTTAATTAATCCCATACAAACTTAACGATTAGAAAGGCTCACAAAATTACTCAATGTCCCTCTGCACTGTCACTGACGTTGATGTGCGACTATGCAACACAAGTAACTTAGTACATAACTAAGCAATATGCAAATACTGGCCGGACCATCAATCCTGTCCGTCGGGCACAAGATAAATAGTGGCTCTGACACTTGCACATTGCAGCCATGTCGAACCGGGTACCGTTTACACTTTTAACTGCGTATACCGAAATTGTGACGTCATTTGTCACGATCGGCGGTTAAATGGGCACGCATGTGTTTTGTTTCAACAGACAATTAATTGTTCAGCCTATTCGGCCATTTGTATATTTTTGTGGGTTTTTATAAAGTAGTTGTATTATAAATCTTTATTTCAATTAGATTTTCCATTAACCATCTCTGAATGAAACTCTAGAGAATTCAGTAATAATAAATAATACTAATAATATCCTTAGACAATTCACACAACGCCACATAGTCCCAAGCTAAGCAACCCAATGCTTGTGTTATGGTAACTAAATGGCTGATAAACTACTTATATAATATTTATTTTTGTAAATACATACATATTATAGTTAGACAAACATCCAAACCCGGAACAAATACTTGTAGGTCGCACAAATATAAGTTCCGTGCGGGAATCAAACCCGCGACATGTTACGCAGCAGCCAATCGCTCAACCACTGCGCCAATCGTGTCGTCGAGTGCTTATTATCAAGGTTTTTTCATAGTTTTAATATATTATATTCATAGTCATAACTGTGTCTTTAAGGAATCTTATACGAGAAAAAAATAAGTAAAGTGAAACATTTTCTAACGGTAAAACGTAGCGTGACGTAACATAGCATATTTAGTATATGGATACACTTTGTCCACAGCTGCAGTAGCGGGTTACGGATGCAAAATATTGCTTCTCTCAATAAAATGATACTCTCGGCTCCCTTTACGTTACTACATTATGAAGCTAGCTACTAAACACACGTTTATGTCAGTACAGCTACTCTACTAGAGCGTTTCTTTACTCTCTGACTCGAGTAATGAAAACTGCAACGACATCGCTAAGTTTTAAAGTTAGTTACCCACAGGTATACAATGTTATGTAGGTGCTTCTTTAAAAAATCATTTGCGGTGAAAAGCTCGTGATTGTCATAAACGGTATTTACAAGGGAAGATAAAACTAAATAAAAAAACCTTATTCACAAAAAAACTACTTTTTTTTTGCAAAAAAGAAAGAATTTTCCGTTTCTGTTTGTGACACTTACCCTATAAAATTCGAATACATTATATGTCAATAACTTTATTATTATAACATCGAAGTTATTATAACATCATCCACGTAGTCTAAGTGGGACAAGTTGATACGTATTATTGAACTCAAAAACTACCCAAGTAAAGTTATTAATACAATTTATGTGAGACCACCACACTAAGTTTCTCCAACGAGAGAATTTGACTATCACACATTTCCAAATCGGTCCACAATTGACGAAAATATCTATAAACATACAAAAATATACAGACGAACACAGAAACTCCTCCTTTTTTGAAGTCGGGCTACACTGCACGGACGCGACATGTACTTTCGTTCAAAAAGCAATCGTCTTTCATTAATCATCCATAAATTACTGAAACCAGTGCCTAAGACAGCAATATCTTCTACTAACGTCCCTAAACTGAACAAACGGAATGCCCGTTTGAATTCAGTTTAAAGACGATCCTAATTTAATACCCCAATTATTGAGTGAAAATTCGGGCATCCGTGAAAGGTCAAACAAGGGGCAGGTATCGGTAAGCCAGGCTGTAACTCAACAGGTATTACCGTGATCCTGAATGACCGGTGTCCGGCCGCAAATTAACATGGCCTCCGGATTGTCCGGACCGGCAGGCCGGACGATACGATTTATGGTACTGTTAATGACCCCACGCTATGATAACTGCTTATTTATGAACTGATACAGCAGGAGATTATGTTGGGTAGGGGTAGTTTTTAAATAAGCTTTGTTTATTTACGATAGAAATATCACCAGTGTTTATTTAGATGTTAATTTGACTGAAATTATATCCATGTTAGATTATCAAAATAATTAGCTTAACCCAAGCCCAAAATGCCCAAGGCCCGTGTGCCCAAGGCACACACCTCTGATTTTACGGATTCATGTGCGTATTTTATTATTATCACTTGATTAAAAATCAATTAAGGAAAACATCGTGAGGAAACCAGCATCTATGAGAGATATTTTTCAACAGCATGTGAAGCTAAGTCAGAGTTAGTCACTACGTAACGAAAGAAGGAAGATTAGCTTAACCAAATATTTTGTAATTACCTTAAACCGTTTTTATTATCCATGGGCTGCTTAGCAAACAAATATATTCTAATATTAAACACACCCAGTTGAAGTCGATCTGTTATAGGCATTTGTTCCGCATTTGCCTCGCCTAGTTTCGCCTCGATTGAAAATTCCGCTTATGCCCCACATTTTATTCCTCTTTCGCCTCGAAAGTCATTTTTGTAAGTAAATTATTATTTTTTTCCTGTTTTGCCTCATTTTATGTACCTGTTTCGTCTCGCTTTTTTGTTTAAGCATTTTACTTCGACATTAGTACAGACAACCAAAAAAAATGTATCACGAATATTTGAAAAAAAGAAACTTAGTATCTGTGATGTATGAAAAAATCCTAGATGCACATTTTCAAACAAAAGCAATACTTAAAAGTGTCTCCAACTTTAAATACTTCACGTATACATATTTTTTATTTGCAAAATCAACCTAAAGTAGTATTTATAAAGTATTGTATAAGCGCATAATGTCAAATTATGCATTATGTTTGAATTATATTAATGTACTTACGCCGGTTAAGAAGAGACAATAAATGTTTCTTTAACTCTTCTCTTTTATACTTGCTACATAAATTACATATTAAACTTATAAGTGAACTATATTATTAATTTCACTTACAAGTCAACAATTTTTAAATCAGTCAGACTTCAGGTAAAAGCAGGTAGTTGAAAGACAAAAGAATGGGGTCCGCTCGCTTGAACCCTTTTGTTTCAAGGCCAACCAATTTGAACCAATCATAACACTACACGGCAGGGTAACTAGAAATTGTAAGATGTGTTGCTTATCTTATTGAACTATTAGTTTGTGTCATGACGTTATAAGTGCAAGGAATAGTTTGTGGTTAAACTCGTGAATTGTTGTGCTTTAATCCAAGGTAAGTTTTAATATAATTTCTCATATTATGTATCAGACACATACATTTCTCTAACTGATAAAATTCATAAACACTAATGAAATTGTTTAATTTAGTCACAATTTTCCAATATTTTAAAAGATTTTTATATGATTATGGTTACGTAGATTTTGTTGATATATATTCTTCTATTCATCTATTTCAGATCTTTAATCATTATAAATACGATGGAACTAGATAATTTTTCATTACCATCTACTTCACAACCAGATATTGCATTTATAAAATCGAAAAGAGGCAAGCCACTCCTTTTGTATGATGGATATGAACATACCACACGAAGGCATAACAAAAATGGTTCCATATCATGGAGATGTGTTAACAGAAGCTGCAAAGGTGCAATAATTACCGATATTAACAATCAGTTTAAGAAAAAAACCAAACACAGTATTTGCAGATCCAATGTGGCAATGAATGAAATTAAATTGGAGTTATTTCATTGTAAGCAGCAAGCAGCATCCGCTGAAGGCAAGCCTATTCCTACCCTTTATAATGAAAGTTTATTAAAGGTAAAAGACCGAGGCATAGATTTGATTGAAGACTTTCCAACTTTTTCAAAAATCAAGACAAGTTTATACAATGCACGCAACAAGTCACAAAATATTAAAAAGTCAACATTTAATAAGGCATTCGAAGTAGAAATACCCAAGGACTACAAGGACTTAGTTCTTTTTGATTATGGATACAAGAACACAAGAATACTAGGTTTTGTTAATAAAGAAATCAAAGAAAACATTAAAAACATAAAATATTACTTAGGAGATGGAACTTTTAAATGTGTAATAAAGCCTTTTAAACAATTATATGTCATTTATGGAGACCTTGGAAGTACTGATGAGAAAATTAACGTAATACCGCTAATTTATGTGTTACTAATGGATAAAAAGGAATCAACATATGAAACTATGTTTTCACTAATAAAATCACAAATTCCTGATTGGGAACCGACATCATTCAGGACCGATTACGAAAAAGCAGCTATTAATGGCATACGTAACGTTTTTCCTACTATTGTGTCAAAGGGCTGCTACTACCATTTTTCTAAAGCACTGTGGAAGAAGGCCAAAGAGTTAAATTTAACAACGAAAAAAATTTACAAGAAGCATGTCGCACTATGTTCTTCATTAGCGTTACTGCCATCAGAATATAAAGCTGATGGTTGGTTATACATAATGGAAGATTGCCCACAAAAAGAAAACGTTGACAAGTTTAATGACTATTTTGTATCATCCTGGTTGGATAATCAATACATGCACGGAAAATGGGATTTTTATGGAGATATTTACAGAACCAACAACCCAGCAGAAGGCTGTAATGCTAAGATAAACAGATGTATCACCGGAAAACTTAATATAATCAGTTTCTTAAGAATTATTAAAAAAGATGCTGATTTAAGTTTCTTACGATTAAAAAGCCAAGGGAATGCTCGTCGCCCTGATGATATCGATAGGGATAAAATTATAAATGATTCCATAAAATCTATGTTAAACGGCACAATTACTATTGGACATTGCTTAGAGAAAATATGTCCTTTTGTATTTTAATTGTACGTAAAATATGATTCAGGTTTTTAAATTTTTAAACTGATTTTTTTTACTTTGATGTTGATTTGTTACCTTATATTATATTTGATTTTGTTTTTCTAATTTTATAATAGTATATTTTTAGTTATGTGTACCTACCTACTATTGTAGTAATCGATCTGTGATTCTGATTGTTATTTAATAATAAACACTTTTCTAAATATTGAAATAGTTTTATTTGTCTATAATTACTAAAAATAATTTTCTCTAATTCAAGAAAACAATTGTATACTTGTAAATAATACTCAACGCAATACATAAAAAGAATCACATCCAATTTAGTTTTGCTAACTGTACATTAAGTGATGTAGGAATGTGGGACGAAACAGGAAACAAATTTAAAAAGGGGCAAATGTGGAAGTTTTTAGAATGTGGGTCGAAAAAGCGGGGCAAATGCGGAACAAATGGTTATAGGCAATAGAAGACACCAAATATAAACAACGAATTTGACGTTCGAAAGAGCCTTTCACGAGCCTCATCATCTGCCTAGCCTTTTCCCAACTATGTTGGGGTCGGCTAACAGTCTAACCGGATACAGCTGAATGCCATTCACAAGCCTATTTGAAATAAATGATTTGACTTTGACTTTGTAACGTATTTTCTTTATTTCTTTCTAAAAGTGCACTTCAATTCACTCTCTTTTACATTGTTATTTCTTTACGACCACTACAACGGTATCTCTAGTCACACAACAACCACTAACTCGTATTTATTTTACGTACTTAGAACCAGTATCTCGCCTCAAGCGGAAACCTGAAACTTATCTGTGAAGACGTTATCGCTCGTTATGTTGTTGTTCCGACAGCGTACTTATGTATGTAAGTAAGTACTTATCGCATTTCATGTTCCGAATCAATTATGTTACAACACTACGGAATTATTGAAAAGTGATGTAACTATACTAACTATGAAGTAATTAGAAGGCAATTATTGGTATGGATTCTTTTGGTAGTGTTTCGTTGGAATTTTGGGTTCCTTAGTATATCAAGTTAGCCCAATTTCTCATATTTTCCTTAATAGTTTTTCAACTTTATTACAAAAGCATAAGGTTAATTTACAATTGGGAAAATTTTACAGTAAGGGATAGCTTGATGTGCTGGCATCTGTACATAAGAATGATTCATAAAAGAGAAGAAAAAGACTTAGATCAAAACAAAAAAACATGCTACTTGAAGGGGAAGACAAACCTTAAAACATAAAGATGAAAGAGATGAAATTGGGCTGCTAGAAAAAGATGGAAAATATTAAAACCTCTGGACAGTGCTGGCAACAGAAATAATGGGTAAGGTAATATTTTATTTAAAAAAAGTATAGTTATTTACAATGAAAGTAAAGAAAAGGTTTTCATAAAGGATCACTTTGAATGCCTGTTAGCTACCCCATAGTAAGTTTAGTCCAAGAACGGATTTACGGCAACCGCGGGGAAAAAAACACGAATTTATTGAACTTGGTACTGAATACAATATTATCGAGTACTCAGCGGCATAAACAAAAATAAATTGCAAGAGTTCAACAAGGAAAGATACGGAACAAAAGTGAAGTCCGACATGAATCACCTTCCTCCCTAACCTCTGTATGTTAACAATTTAAATAGACCAATTAATGGTTTTTATTCGTATCAAATGTAGAACATTTCTAAGAAGTTCGCATTGTAAGTGCACGAAAGCGAGCAAATGCGGTAAGTGTAAAATTTTGAGTGCATTCCACTTTACTTCGGAAAACGCAAGTTTTCTTCAAGTGTTTTTAGCTCTAAGTCTCAATTGGGTACCATTAGAGATTACTTTCTACTGCTTGAGGTACTAACTTGTCTTTAACTTACAAGCTCCTTTACCAATTGAGTTGTAGAGTAGGTACCTTATGTCTGTCAGAGTGTATAAACATAACTTAGTCATGATTAATTGGTGGATTCAGTTCAATTCGATAAAGAGTTTATTATTATATTATTAATTATTATATAATGTATGTATTCTTCTAACTTAACAGACAAGGTATGTATGTAAAGTATTGCTGGGAGTTTGTTGCGCCACTGCGAAGTTGGGAAGGGCGAGCGATTGTAATTTTGAGGTATAAGAGTTGATTCCCAGCGTTTTTGTTTTAAGAGAGGGAAATTATCAAACGACTCCTCCCGAATTTAAATAAATCATTTTTGATTCGATTCGATTATTGAACTCAGGTTGGCCAAGAACAACGTTATCTCTTCATACGCAAAGCACGTCAACTCCTTGCCTATGTATGAATAGTTTACAAAGATAAGTAACTCAGGGCGAATTCGACCACTGAAACTAAACGCGATCAGCGCATCTAAAACGCGATCAAGAGCTGTCAATCCGTAACAATATCGACATTGACAGCTCTTAAACTTGGTTTAGATGTACTGATCGATTTCAGTTCTATTGACGAAAGTCGCTCTCAGTATATCGAGTAATAAGTTCACACATTACCTAGCTCCTTCCATGACACGCATAATAACCGAAGACAAGCGTGCGTGCGAAACGCCAATTAAAGGTACTCGTAATTAAAACCGGATATATTTACGACCCTTGAGACAACATGGCGCGGGGTAAGCAGCGAACGATAATTTACGATCGTCCTTGATTTCAACCCCTAAGTTCCGCAGTTTTAGGGTTCAAACAGTTTGACCGAGTTTCTAAATTTATGTGAACGTAAGGTATCTAATAAAAGGCCCTCCTCGCATTAGCGGAATATCTCTAGCCGCCATGATGGGTTTACTTGTCCCAAATGTGTGATAGAGGAATTATGCAAACGGGTTTGTAGGTAGCGTTTGTACGGCAGCTGGTCGACTCTAGCAAATGGGTTTGTGCGAATAGACGGATAAAAACGAAACACTATGCCTAAATGAAGCTTTACCTTTAATAGATTGGCAGTCTTTCTTCTTTTTCGAGTGGTTAGTGACTAACCTCGTGTCAGAATTTGTATGCTGCTCACTGGCCTCTGATTTAGCTTCACAGACATGGCATTAGCATTTTTGCACGTCAATTGAGTATGAGCCGCATTTTCGATAAGCATTGAACAGATGACATAGATATAATTTCTTGAGACTACATTGCTATTTGGATTTAAGATCCCAAAACATCAATAAATAACAGCAATCATTTAATAAACTATTCACAACATGATTACGACTCGTTTCGTATCCAAATACCCTGACAAGCACGACTTAAAACTTATTTATTTACTTACTTAACCAACTCCAAATCGTAACGACTCACGAAACAGGTGGACAATATGAAACATTAAGTAAACGACTTCCAAGTACTTCCATCTGACACGATAAACAGTCATTGAGACGGTATCGATTTGCCATCAGAAAGTCTGCCCGTTAATTTTTAACGAGCTCGTCCCAGCTCCCTAATTCACTGCGATTATATCGACATTATAATCGATTTAAATCGATTACCATTTGTCATCGAAATGCAACACAACACTGCGCGATCTGAACAGAATCATAATTAGGTATTCCTTTTTAAGTACGGTACTTTCGTTTCGACTCGGTTAAGTGACAGACTTTTGATTATAAGTGAACATGCAATTATTATTCAAGAGCTCGCTCGGTGAAGTTGGAGTAGCCAAATTACTTAAGTTTTAATTTGATACAAAAACCTGAGATGAAAATTTGATAAATTGCAAGCTTTTGTTGCAGCAAGATTGCTCTTGTAGCCTTGTGAAAGATTAATCAACACGTGAATAAAGTAGGACTGTCTGTGATTGTTTATGCAATTGGGGGTAAGTTTTCAACGTATACATACGTACCTATATTATACCTTATTATTCAAGGTGGATTGTAAATATTTTAACGAGCCTTCATTTAACTTTCAACATAAGATTTATTAAATGAAGTTACATTTTCTTTTATAGAGAGCCTTAATAAACCCTTTACCTACTAAAGAAAAACAAAACTCAAATGAAAGAACGTGTATTACTTAATTGTCACAAAATATCCATATACCATTTTAATGGTATTTGCGTGTACGGTTGGCGTAATGTGCCTTTGACAATGTTACGTAAAGGACGGCGAGCTCTGGATCCAACCCTGCGCCTGCTGCGCTCCTCAATAAATAACACCAAAGGGTTTCTACACGCGTCTAATGCTATTTGCTCACGCGACGATAACTTGACAACTTTCTGCAGCCAATGATGTATGTACAGTGCTGCTTTTAAGTATTTTATTATAGTTCTTTATCAAAATAGATAAACTATCTTTTTCACTATATCTTTTTGATTATCTAGTAAAAAATCAAAACAGACTCATTTAATTCTTCCAATACAAAACTTATTTTAAATTTAAACCATAATGTCACTTACTTCCTTCATAGTTTATTATATAAAATACATATGTTGGGATGATTTACGATCATAACACAAGGATTTATCAAAGTCAGTCATAACATCCAAGGGGGCCATCTTTCCTTGTTCAGTTTCCCTATTTTGTTTTGTTTGTACGACTTCAAAATAATTTGCGATGATAATAGATGTATTTTGTGACCGAAATATACCATTATCTTGTTATTATTGGCTCTAATGAGAGGATATATTGTTGTTATTATTAGTATGTGGCCCATTTATCCTACCTACAGTGTACGCGTACCAATGTCTGCATTTACCGGCTCATTGATTAACGCCATATAAGACCTTATAAATACACACCTTCTTGACGAAAATAGTTTAACAATAGTAAAAAAACTATTTAAACTAATTTGGATGTTACTGAGCGAAGTTCTAGCACATTCATTATACTAAACATTTTACCAATCCTACATTCCCAATTTGAATTTAAAAACTTGTTTGTCTAGCACGTAGAAGCGATAAACAACTTGTCATTCCATGTTGCGTTCAAATAAAAAAATCCTGGCCGAAAAGACATAAACTAGACATCATTACCATTCTCAATTTAAACGATTGTCAAGAAAAACAACAATGTCCGATGTACGAGTACCTACGTACTAGTGTAGGATCGAGACTGGGCTTTGAATCGTTTTGGTACGCTTGTCAGGTGCAATAGCAATTTTACCGAGCTCAGTCGTCCCGGCCTACGTTGGGGCCAGACAGGCCTGTTTGAGAAACGGTTAGCTGAAACCTTTACTTTTATTGCTTTCTCTACTGAAACGGCCCTTTTCTATCTTCGGGTAATGTGTTTTTCACGTTTATTGGACATTTTTATTGATTAGGTTCGGGTAATGTGGATATTGGTGTCAGGCTTTTGTTTAAGGTGAAAGTTCTTAATGGTTCATTGAAGCTAATTTGATCTCAAATAATACCCAATATCTCCATATGACATACAACACACATAGCATGCACAGCTAGTATTTTATACATACGTATAACATACTAGCTGTTTGTTGCCCGTGATTTCGCCCGCGTTGAGTTCAGTTATATTGTATAACACATAAAACAACACACACACACACTGACGTCGCACACATTTCAATCACAACTGCAGGAAGTGTTCACATGAAATGGTAAAGATAATGTTATTCACCATGTAAGGATACAACCTAGTCATTGTATCCTTAAGAGGTACAACTTAATTTACGCAACCATATGGCCGAACACTGCCTCTCAGACAAAAGCCTCTAAGTTTAAGAGATAGGGATTATATTATTTTTATTTATACAGAATTTTGTACCCTTTTAACTTTAATACCAACAATTACGTATTTTTTTACTATATCTACCACTATGCTCAACGTATGTGTACGTATTACATTGGATAAATAAACATTATTTATGATTTTATTTTTATATACTTTGTTAGTTAGATAGTCATTTATTTTAAGTATGTTTAAGTTAGAAAGTTGCGAGAAAATAATTATAATGATATTAAATTGTATATTCTTAATTATTCACAAACAGTGTGTTTTGAGGCTAAACTTTGTCCCCAACCTCTAGGGTATAACTATTCCCAAGTACCTAACTGGATGCCTAAGCATATACAGAACTAAAAGCGAAGTGCAATATACTGATGGTACTTGCTCGTACCAACACCCGAGGAGGTGACAGCAATATTCGCTATTAGTTTAGAATATCGATTTTATGGATGCCGCCAAAATGCATTGTGTCGCGGGTTCGATTCCCGCACGGAACAAATATTTGTACGACCTGCAAGTATTTGTTACGAGTCTGGGTGTTTTTCTATATATAATGTGTATGTATTTACAAAAAAAAAATTATATAAGTAGTTTATCAGCCATCTCGTTACCATAACACAAGCATTAGGTTGCTTAGCTTGGTACGATATGGTGTTGTGTGAAATGTCCAAGGATATTATTATTATCATTATTATTATTGTGCACACACCATTCACGTCATCATTATGAATATTTATATACGTGATATAGTTATTTTACGTAATCGCTTCAGTGCATCGTTTCGGCCGATCCAGACGAGTTTATTGCATTTGTCGCCGGCTGCATACAGAATTCAGCCAATACCTGAATTATAACGCACGTACGGAACATGCTGATTGTGATTGTGATATTTCTTTCAAATATTTCGCTTGACAATGTTGTCTGAGAAATGTGTATGAGTGCCGAAACAACGTATTAAAACGAAAGTTTATTATGTCTTATCTAAACAAGTAGATATAATATACGCATTTACAAGATAGTTATTTTTCATGAAGTTTATGAATTATTTATTTGCAGAAAATACAGCTTTTACCAGTCGTTAGAATTTGGTGGTTTATGCACAGTCCATATTTTGCTGATTAGGGTAAGTATGCAAATTAGTTATAGAGTACATTGGGTAATATATAAAAATAAGCTCGAAAATAATCTGTCTTTGATTAGGTTAGGTTAGTACTTTTTCCACTCTATTAAGTGCAAAAACCAATCGCATAAACAAATTTTTTGGCGTCATCCCTGCGAGAACCTTCTTTATATAGTTATGTAGCAAAAGTCGCAGCTAAGTACGGGAGATTGCGCGGGGGAGCAATAAACTGCGCGGACAATTTGTTTAATCAAAAACAAATGTAGCTACTCGTAGAGCCCCCGGCGGCGGCGGGTTGAGTAACGCGACACTCTTTTGTTTTTGTTTTGACATCTGCCACGGCGAGGCAGATTTGTCATGTTAGATAATATTAGCATAAAAAAAATCTTTAATGATTTACTTTAATTTGGTTTTCTCCCGTCTTTCTTTGGAGCGAATGGGAAAATGCCGGTTATGGAAAGATCGTAACGTAATTGTTATCATAGGATTTGACAACTGAATAAAATGAATTGGCTTTCCGAAAGTTAGTTAAACTGGTTATCTGTCAAAGCGTGGCTATTACTTATTAATACTCAGGTAATCGCATTTACTAACCTTTAAGAAGTTGACTTTGATAGCATCAACTTAAATAATATTAAAACCACCTCTGTAAGTATTCCATTTGACATCCGAGGTAGTTCTAAAATGTGAAACGTTCTGTAAACCAAGCTTTATTATAAAAGGTGACGAGTTTTCATAACTTGCCCCAAAAGAATATAAATATTACTAGTTTCTTCGCGCGGCTTCGCCCGCGTAGTGTTTGGAAATCATCCCTCTGGAAATGTAGTAGGTACCGTAACGCGCACGCTAGCAAAACCAGATGGCATGATTTTTTTCCGACATCTTCAAAATCATTGTCACACTTCAGCCAATTCACAGAAAACCATCATGAATACTAAACTAACCCATTAACTGCCGGAACGCAGATCAATGGATTTTTAAATGTGTCTGTAATTACAGCATACGAAAGGTAAAACCTCCCAACTGATCCCATCCATTGGTGAAAATTCCGTTCAGTAATTTTCGACTTTATCGGGTTCAGACAGATAGACAAATGCGGCGAAGGGACTTTTATAATATAAGCATCACTCATGTTGGTATTCTACAGACGACTTGCCTTTGTATTCTCCCTAAAAACGTTAATAAGATAATACTATAAGTATTTAAATTACTACGCGAACATTAGTTTATCAAAAACTACAGTTCGTGACGAAAGTCACCCCAGCTTCCGATTTCTTACTACTTCCGACTTCCATAAAACTTTCCTCTCTAGAAGAATAGTCTCAAGTTGATTGCACAAAAGCAGAGCATGTGATGAGTTTCCGTAGGTAACTTGCACAAATATTGTCGCGGGAAAGACCTTATTATTCTGCGCACGGCGCGTGGGCACGTCTCGAGCCAATAATTTCATGTGACTCATCTCGCTACAGTTTTCGCTGAAGAATATCAAATAAGTACGATGATTTCGTATCGGTTTCGTTGGCTTATGTGTTACGTGTACATTTATACACTTGGCAATTACATAATATAATACTTAAGGTATTTTTTGCCTACATTGGCTGTTTTTGTACTTCGTCTGTTATAATGCATTAAAATGTTTCAGAATATATGGGCATGTTAATATAATAATGTTAATATGAGGAGCTCGTGGCTAAGTAATAACAGCCGCATGGGTCGATCGATCAGGTTAAGCTACGCATACTGGGGTTTGTCCGTGGTTGGGTGACCAACTTTACATATCGAGACTCCTCTGTGGCTCGGAAAGCACGTTAAGCCGTTGGTCGCGGCTGTCATTTGTGCATCTTTGAGCGTCGAAGCCCAAAAATCTGACAGCCAGTTTTACCAAGGGGTATCGGATTACCATTACTGTGTTGTGCAGGTCAGATAGACAGTCATCCCATGTAAAATACTAGGTATTCAGCTGCATTCGATTAGACTGGAAGCCGACCCCAACATACTTAGGGAAACGGCTAGGCAGATTGATTTAGCATGTTAATAAATATGGATCCAGTTATAAATCTGAAGAATTTTTAAAAAACATTTTTCAGTTAGTACTGTTTATTTCAAGTTTAATAATTCACAATGCATATGTTTAAAAATGTGTAACAGTTTTGAAAAGCAATTAGTTACAAGTTCCGGACAATAAGGACAAATACCTAACTAATTATCTTTTAACTCCTGGTAACACGTAATTAATCTTTTTAGTAGGTGTTTAGTTAATTACCGCAGTATATATTTCAGACTAATTAATGAATGAGCTGGTTTGATCAACTTCACGTAATAAGCCGTTTGAATATCTACGGTTCATGAGCACACGGTGAGTCACAAGCGTGGCCAGTCATCTATCATAATACGATTAAGTCCTAGTGACTTGCCACTTTACTACACTATACCGTACTGCCCCATTCACATTGATAACTTTCCCCTTTTCCTCAAACAAAGTCACGACAGAAAGATATTACTTCTCCAACATATCTAAGAAAATCCAATATCATAAAACAGAAAACTGCAAGCCCTAAAAAATATCCCTTCAGCCCATTTAAGCCGTAAAAAGGAATGGAAAAGTTTTTCTAACGAAATATGACGTACATAAATATGAGCTACGGACGATGTTCCGACATTACGGTGGAATCTTTTGAAAAACTTTTTAATTTATACCAGATCCATGCGGCCGTTAATCCAAAGATCACGTGAACTCACGTGTCAACACAAACACACACAGTCAGCACAGTTATTTTGTATGGGAGCTTTAACACTTTGTCTCGTATGTGTGGTACACGTGCATTATGTTTTTGACACATTTACCGGTATGTATAAACAAGTGAAGTTCGCGGGGTAGACAGACCGCGCGCGAGGCGTCTTGTTGGTCGGAGCGCGCGGGGCGCACTACCGCCCTTCGCCGGAAAAACAAGTTTCCATGCAGCCTCCCCTTTCCCCCCTCCCCCCACAGGATGCGCACTTGCACTGGCTTCGTCTTATCTTTCCGAGGAAAATATGTTTTGTTATACCAAGGTTACTCTCGCCTTTGTTTACGGAAATTGCATCAGTTTCGTGTTATGGCGGTAAGAAGCAAACTAGGTGAGAAAACAACCGGCTTCTATGGGGTGCGACTTGCAAGATGAAAAGACGTTGTGTTTATCTTTTGAGAACCTTATACTTAAACGTGTAATGACATAGTTATGTAGTATATTCTGTTAATAGCTTAATTAATTAACTAGAGGCAAAAGAGCTATCGTTTACCATACCATGTGATGCACTTAAGAGGTTGAAGTTGTTAAAATATTCAATATTTATGTGTCTTGTCGTCATATTGTGATGAATCCTTGTCAATGAAATATGAACCGTAAAGATGTTATAAGCACCTGGCTCTAAATAGTAACGTTAACGTCCCACATTAAACTCTAAACACAATACACACATAACTCACCTGTGTGCGTATCAGCAGTTATTTATGTGTTCAGGGACATCGCGATAAGTGTTCGTCGAAGATTCCAACGCAAAGGGCTGCTACGGCGTAGCTTCCTGCCTACGAAGCGTCTACGACCTGTCGTGACGTAAACACTTACTTGTACGTAGATCACTTGTACTTTCCGGTTGCACGTCCAGGTAAGGACGATAACTTGTGTATTTTTTGACCATGTTGATGAATGTATGTAAAGTGTCGCGTAGACGATGCATGACTTCGAAAGTTGAATGGACTCGTAGCAACTACGTGAATCAACATTCACGTAGTAGTAAAGGTACGAAGTTGGAGAGTAGTTTTTGATGTTGTTTGTGGAGTGAATGCGCTACCTAACTATCATGTTTATAGTACCGTATTCGAGTCTTAGATCTTAGACGGAAAATGGGTAATCCACATAAACATATAACATCCAGCTTATTCTCCATAGGGTTTGTTATCATTCAGTTAGTGGTTTAATTTGTAAACTGTGATTAAGTTAGCTTATTTACCAAATACTTATTATTTTATACGTAAAACTGATCTTATTATCTCTTTGACTTTTGTAAGTGCTTCTATAAGTTTATTTGCCACCTGCAATTATTTACGTAATATAACCGCTAGACTTAAAATATATCTACAAACATATTTAAAAAAAAACGGGGATATATTAATCATAGAGCATAAGAAAATTCAACCGCATCACTGTCAACAGAAAAAATGGCCAAAATGCTGGCAGCATTGCCACGCTGTACGGAGATGCTACTTCTTTAGCCAAAAAAATAGGCCAGCATAACAACTGAAAACACTTCCTTTTAACAACATTAAAAGACGTAATCTTATTATAGCTAAGTCGAATACACAACAAAGAGAACGGAAGCGAGCTATAAAATAAACTATTCCGAAGTCCGGGGTCCAGTCACGTACATCCTAATAACTTCAACTGACATCTTAAAGTAAGGGAATGGCTTTTTGATCTTGTTCTAAACTTCTAAAGGACGCGATCGGCGCACAAAAGGATTATATACTGACAGTAATGCGCAAAGGAATACATTTTGCATTGTGTGCAATATTTTGTGGATTGTTTTTAAAGTACGATCGTGGTTAGGAATCACACAGTCAAGCGGTGGTAAGTTTGGGAATATGGGAAAGGTTTTCCGTTAGCTATTGATAGATATGTTTTGCCTAGCATATTTTTTTCTTTAAACATATTATTTGCAGGTACTACTTGATGCATCTTAGCTAAATTACTATCTTTAGGCTCATTAGAACTTATTTTGGCACCTGATAATTTAACATAAATTGAGATAAATGAGAGAGAAGTATAACTTTCTTTTAATTACATTTTAACATTTCGTCTTTTGCGTGAACCTCAGAGTTAATCACCGTAAAATACCTCCTAATCTCGGCATACTTTAAAACATTCATAAAAAGTGTCACCTCCACTTTAAAAGCAAAACTCTACCCCTAATTGAAGTGGTACCACAACGCTCATCCATTTTTACGCATCGTCGCTTGTTTAAATTACAAGAGAACAGTGCACTCGACCCTATTCCACAGAATATATAGCTTACAGAAGGCTAGCTCCAGATGCTTTACTTTTTGTTTATTTATATCTTTTATTCAATAGTTTTCACTCCGAGGTCGGACTTTGACGAGGACGTTGGAAATTAATTAATTTGTGATTTCTATGTAATTTTGTCGATTTCGTGTGAACGTGTAGTAAAACAAACATTATCATTGTCTCATGTGAACTTTTCGATAGACTGAAACGCCTGATAGCAGCAGATATACTTAGACACAAGTCTGCGTACAGTAAGCTCAAGCGGCATAAGTGGGTACGCATGTACGAGTATTATGTGCATGCGCCTATTTCGCTTTAATTGTCGCGCTTTAGCATGGCAACTGCCCTTAATTAATTCGATTTTTTGTTATAAGAACATGTTGAAACTCACAATAGATACGATAGATGTTTTAAAAGGTTATCGGACTATATTTAATTTATTTAAATAAAGAATGCAGAAAAATGTGCGTCGGTCAATAACATCTTTAGATAACAGAGCAGGCCTTCTACAACTATCTGTTTTGTGAGAGACTCGGCCCAGACCAAGCAGAACAAACCAACCCTCACTGACTTGCACTTTGAATGCACATTTTAATGGGTTTGTTTTCAAAAAGGCCTGTACTTTAATTGCACTCAACTATTTCAAACATATTTTTTTTTTTTTTTGATCATGGCATCTCGCAGTTCAACCAAAGGGTTGTCTACTGCTTAACCGGGCTTGCCTGTGGCTGCCACAAAAGAATTGTAGCCTCCAGCCAGGGCTTAATAAAAACTAAAACTAACTTACAAAACTAAGCGACTACACGCTAAGGGCACCCCCTGCGGGGTTCGGACCTCGGCTTAGGGCGTCGCTGGGGGGGGACAGCAAGGGACAGCTGGATCGGGGGTTTTTAAAACTACTGGCTCAGCGGCAACGCGGGCTGGCTCGAGCAAGGGTCGGGAGGGTGAGAGTGGACAGGGTCGTCGCGACGGGCCTCGACGGCGAGGACGGAACGACGGAAATTTGTATCTGTATGTTACTCTAATAGTGCTAGTAGCCGGGCTGCTCTCCTGGAGGAGAGTGGTGGCATCGTCAGGGGCAACGAGGGTATGCCGTGGACGGCGAACCTTACTGATGCGGGACGGGGTGTATCGGGAGGCGGCCGCAATCAGGGGATTGCGGTGTTTTATGGCAGTGTCAAAGAAACGCTTCGAGAGGCGTTTCATGAACTGCTGAACTGTGGGGAGTTTAAAATCTACATGAAGGTCCATGTTACGGACGTAAAAGGGAGCTCCTGAGACCTTACGGAGGAACCGGTTTTGAAGTGTCTGCATTCGATGCAGATACTTGGGTTTGGCGTGCGCGAAGACGACGCAAGCGTAAGTCATGATGGGGCGGATTACAGCCTTATAGAGACGCAGTTTGCACCGGAGTGACAATTTGCTGCGTTCTGTAAGCATGAATTGGAGCCTACCGAGAGCGAAAGCGGCCCGCGAACGGACCTGCTTTATGTGCTCTGCGAAACTGAGGTGCTGGTCGAGAGTGACACCCAGGTACTTGGCATGCTTCGCCCAAGGGATCGGCTTGCCGTACATGGTGATCGGATTAGGGGGGTTGGGGAGGGCCCTACGAATTCTCCTAAAGAGAACAGCCTGGCTTTTATCGGGGTTGACCTCGATTCTCCATTTCCGGAACCAAGCGCCGAGGACGTTGGCCGCGGTCTGGAGAGTCTGAGCTATAGCTGGCGGACTGGTCCCTGTGTAGTAAATGGCCGTGTCATCGGCGAATAACGCCAATTGGGCCTTTTTACTCTTGGGGATGTCGCTAGTGAACAGGGTAAAGATTAGGGGGGAGAGAACGGAGCCCTGGGGGACTCCGGCGCGAATCGGGTGGGGGGCGGAGAGAGCGCCCTCGATGCGGTAGCGGAAGGTGCGGTTCGACAAAAAGTCCCGTAAGATGAGCACGAGACGGTCGGGCACGCCGAGTTGGTATAGCTTATATATTAAGCCATTGTGCCAGACTTTGTCGAAAGCCTTCGCTATGTCGAAGAACAGGGCGCCAGTCATAGCGCCACGCTGGAAGCCGGCACTGATGTGCTCGACTATGCGGTGCGCTTGCTGGACGCACGAGTGTTGGGTACGGAACCCGAACTGCTCGTCCGGAATCAGGCTCTTCGCCTCGGCATAGTCCTTGAGACGCTTATAAATAAGCCTCTCGTAGATTTTGCCGAGCACGTTGAGCAGACTGATGGGGCGATAGCTGGTGGGGTCTGATTTGGGTTTGCCGGGTTTGGGGATACCTATAACAGAGGCCTCTTTCCAGGCTTGTGGGAACATGTTATTACTCATGGCGCCATTGAAGATGGCGGTCATGAGCATGATCAGTTGGGCGGGGAAGAGTTTGAATACCCTATTGGTAATTCCATCTGAGCCGGGGGCTTTACGAGCCTGAAGACCCTTGATGATGTCTTGCACCTCGTCAGGGGTGACGGGGGGCAGAGGATCATCTGGATCTTCGACGGGTGGGAGAGAGGCTCTACGTTCGACTTCGGCGTCGACTTTGGCGAGGTGCTTTGGGTCGACCGGAAGGGAACTGGGGGAGCATTGGGACTCGAGACTGTCGGCTAGGAGCTCGGCTTTTTCAGAGCTATCGAAAGCGATGCTCTTGTCAGGACGGATGAGTGGAGGGGTGGAAGATTCTTCGGGAGCGCGAAGCTTCCTCTGAAGGTTCCAGAAGGCATGGTGATTGGGCTCAAGTTCGCCGAGTAACTTGTCCCAGTTGTCCGAACGAGCTTCCGCAATGCGTTTCTTTACAGCACGCTGTAAATTGCGCATGTGGGCTTTGTTCGCATCGCAGGGGAAGGAGTCGTAGGCACGGATGGCTGCGTTCTTCTCGGTTATCAGCTCACGTACGTCAGCGGGTAGTTTCCAGCGGTGGTCTTCCACCACCGGGACTTCCCGTGAGCAATCCGTCAAAACGGATTGCACGTGTTCTGTAAACGAGGCGATCGCGCCGGTAGTGTCATCGACAGAGACAATGAGGTCAGGAATGGATTCCAGCTGAGGTGACAGAGTGTCGGATTTAAGCTTTTCGCTTACTTTCCTCCAGTCGGTCACCAACTGGGTGCGGGGCGGGTGGTCAGGGTCAAGCGGACCCCCCGTGTAGGGGGTGAGGTGCATGACTGAGGAGCATTGAGGAGCGCTATGTCGAGGACATCGGGAGTTTGGTTAGGGTCGCCGGGATAGTGGGTGGGAGTCATCGGAGCGATGACGTCAAAGTTAAGGGAGGCCCCTAAGTTGAACAGTAATCTGCCTCTGGTAGAGGTGAGATTACTGTTCCAGGCGGGATGTTTGGCATTGAGGTCGCCCGCCAGGATGACGGAGTCGCTCAAGCCGAAGAGGAGTGAGAGGTCGGCGGCGATGGATAGATGATCCTCGCTACCGTTGGTCGGTGGGAAGTAGCCGGAGATGATGGTGATCGGTTGATGACCGGTCATGGCGAGCCGACAGAGAGAGATCTCCAAGTGAGAGAGGAGAGGGGGGGGATCTAGCGGGATGCAATGGAGAGTCCTTCTGAAATAGATGAGGGTTCCGCCCTTGTGACAGCGTGACCGATCATTGCGAACTATGCGATAGTTGACGATGTTCGGGTTGCGTATATGGGGCTTCAGAAAGGTCTCCTGAACTAATAGGACGTCAAGCTGATGGTCGCGGAGGAAGGCGGCGATCTCATCGCGTTGACTTTTAACGCCGTTAGCGTTAAAGAAACCTAGCTTGAGGGACCGGGGCTTTGTACATCTAGCACCTTTTGTAATATCCATAATTGATATTTAAAAGGTGAGGTTGGAGATGGCGCGCAGTACCCCGGGGTAGCTGTGGTATGCCATGAGGATTTTAATAGGGTCGCCCTTGGCGGCGTAGACCTGATCGGCCATCGCGATTGCCTCCGGGGTTTCGAACACTTGGTTCATAACCGCGAGGGTGTGGACGAGGATCTCCGTCGTGGTGGGCTTGATACCTGCTGGGGAGAGGGAAGGGACCTTTTTCGGAGCTGCCGAGGCAGGCTTCAAGGGGGCGGCGGGTGGAGTTGCCAAAAGGGCCACGGGGGAGGGGGTTAGCCCAGGGTTAACGGTAACCTTAGGCGCGGGGTTGGTAGCAGGGGGCTGAGAGATGGGGGCCGCGGTGACTGGAGCGTCGCTGCGGAATAAGTTGGCCCAGGGCATGGGTCGTTGGGGGCTGAGTCGCACTGGCAACTGCGCTGAGGGCACCTTGATGGTAGCCGAGGGGCTTTCCCTCTTCTGGCGATCGCTAGCGCGCTTCGCCAGTTTGGGGGAGGAAGCCTTGGGGGCTTTAGGGCAGCCACGGTAGTTGGCTGGGTGGCCAGATTGACCACACAGTACGCAGCTCGGGGGTTCGGTGCATAAAGCCCGATCCTTGGGGCGGGGACAGTCCGCTGTGCCATGGTCACCCAGACACTTGACGCACCTGGGGGTGGCGAAGCAGTTAGACTGCGCGTGACCATATAATTGGCAGCGATGGCACTGGCCAATTATATTAGTGCGGCGGGGTTTCTCAATAGAGATCCCCGATAGTGAACAGACCGACTTGATCTTGAAGATCGGGTGGTGCCCTTCTACAGGGTCACACACCACGAGGACCATGTCGTAGGCATGTCCGTGACGCGCCTTGTGAAGGCGGTGCACCGCTGAAACTGAGATGCCTTGGGCAGAGAGGTCATCTTTGATGTCCTCCGTAGGGATCTCCTTCGGGACTCGGCGGATGACTACGCGAGTCGGTGTCTCTTCCGGGAGAGAGTAGGTGTGGAACGAGTAGTTCCTCGTTCGCAGCATAGCGGTGAGCTCCCTGTAGTCCGCGGACGAGGGAACGGACACCTTGATGCCCTGTTGGGTTGATGTGGCGCTGGTGTACTGGATCTTACGATCCACGCACATCTTGGACACTTCGGTCCATTTGGCCTTGTCTTGGATAAAGACCGGAGGCGGGGGCTTTTGCTTCTTTCCAGAAGCGGAAGCGGGTTTCGCCTTACTGCCGCAGGGGCGGGGAGCCTGAGAAGGGGCAGGGGTGGGGGAGGATGAGGCCGCTACGGCCTTTTTGGCCTTGCTGGCCTGGGATGAAGACCCTTTCTTCCTCTTCCCTCCTTTTCCGACGACCTCGTAGTCGTCTTCCGAGGATGAGGAAGAGGCAGAGAGGGGGCCATCGTCGTCCGAGATCGGAGCGGACGTGTCCATGCTCTCCGGTAGAGCTTGGACTGGGGTGGTGGGGGCAGCCTTTGTCATTACCGGGACAATAGAGCCCAGTGCAGCTGCGGACGGAACAATAGAAGTGGCCGAGACAATGGGTCTCGCACTAATTGGGTTTGCGGAAGCGGGCTCAATTGTCGGTAATGACAATGGAGCCGGAATTCCGGCAAGCGGGTTTGAGCAAGCCGCTTGAATAAGGCCTTGATCGGCCGGCGGGGGTGAGAGCGGGCTGTCGAGCGCGTCGGTGAAGTCGGCGACTGCCGACGATGACGCGGTGGGACTGGCACGCAAAGCACGGGCGGAATGCTGGGCCACGAATTTCGGGTCCGGGAGCAATTCCGTAAGAAAATATTTGACCCATCTCGGGTCGTAGTCCGACATTGTCGGTAGGGAAAAATTAAAACCTAAATGCGAAAACACATGGCATTCGCACCTAACGGCCCTAGAACCTAATTCCCCGGGTGGATAGGCCCGGGGATGTGTAGCCTCCCTGTCGGGCGCAGACAGGGAGGTGAGTACCTATGGTGAGCCCTAAGCTTGTAAACCGTTCGCCAATCTTATTGTGCGAACGGGCCCTGACCGGGTCTAGTGCGAAGGGGTAGACACTCCCAACCGACACTAGGTGTGTTGCTGTGGACGAAGTCAGAAACTAGAGTTGACTAGGAGATCCCCCAAGGCCAAACTTCTAGCTCTCGGCTCCAATTGACTGCCTCACCCTGAAGGGGATCGGCGGGTGTGATTGGGTCAACACCCCACTCGGCTTCGTTGACACCGTGAGGTTTCAACCGAGGACCACGAAACTGTGGTTTTACCCAGAGGGGGCCAAGACCGACGATAACGTTTTGACACAATTTCTGTTAAGAAATAGCGACTGTAACTACCTCCTTGAAAAAGGCAGTAGTATACAGGAAACACTTGTAGTCGATGACTACGAAACTGGCGTCGACAGGAACGTCGACCGGAACACACTAGCGGCGAGACAGGGTGCGGCAAGCAGGTAGCGGAGAGCAGGTAGCGCGCGGCACGTCCGTCCGGGGCGAGTGACGGCAAACATATTTAGGAAGCACGTGGCTTTAATTAGGAGTGCGTTTGTTTTAGACTGGATAGTTTGTTTGCTATGGTATTGTTAGTAGATACGTCGTAAGGTATAGTCAGGTAAAGCAATAACTAACTAAAGCAATAACAGAAACGAATACACGTCGGATTTTTCGGAGTTTCCTCTAGTTTTTCCTAGCAAACTATTGTATTATTTGTTTCTATTGTCTAGATTAAAAATATTGCATCAACAGTATGGAATTTCGATTTCACGCGAGCTTTCTGTACCTAGATTCTGACCAGTAGGTCCTCATTCTTTTACACAGATTATTTATATAGGTACAAGTCATTTTATGCGAATTTGGAAAAAAAAAAAAAATATGAACGTGTTTGAAAATGGACAATATGGTAACGTAGAAAAAACCGCTTGGATCACATTGATCAAAAATTGTGGAATTTTTATGTATTTAATATTATTATAGTAAAGTATAAGTTGTTATTATTCCTTTACATTAAATTAAATAATATAATTTATTTAGCCAACACCATGAAGAGTATCCGACAATAGTTGATCGTTACAAGCGCTCAGTTTTATTACGAGCCCACAATATCAGCGACGGGTGTAAGTTCTAATGTAAGCACTTTGGATAGGGGCCTAGCCGGCCCCCGGCTTGAGATACAACACACGACGTATTGTATCGACAGGTTATTCTGCAACCCAAGTGGCTGGAATAAATGTCTGTTAAAATGGATAAATGTAGTAGCGACAAAATATAAAGGTATAACAATTGAAACCAAACGATTATTTTTTTAGGGTTCCGAATATCCGATTGATGAACCGGAACCCATATAAAATCATTCGAGTGTCTGCAAGACTGTATGTCTGTCTGTTACAGCCAATTTGCTCCGAATCTAATAAACCGATTAAATTGTTTAGTACGCAAATGTTTTTTTTTATATGAGAGTCACTTTTGGGGACAAATAATAATAAAGTTTTACACACTGTACCGAGTGACATACCTTATGAAAGGGTCAGGTTTCAAATTACAATTTTAAGTTTGTTCTTAGGATGAATTCATCCCAAGTCCCGACTATGGAACCCTTCATTGATCGTGGTCCGGTACGCTGGTTTTTTCATTTGTTAAACAAATTTTATTTTTCCTGAGAGCATAATCAAGTATAAACCTCTCTAACAAGAACCATTTTATAGACAAAAGAGACGTAACTGTATGGTACTAAAATGACTGAATTTTACCGCCATCTCATTTCTTTCATATAATTTTATTAATCCAAGGGACTTATTCTTGTAAGTACAGACGCCAGCACATCAAGCTATCCCTAATTGTCAAATGTGTCCAATTGAAAATGAACCTTGTGACTTTGCAATAAAGTTGAAATACTATACTATCAAAGAAATTTGACAGATTGTGGTAACTTGATGTGCTGGCCTCTGTACATAAAAACAATATATATTAATATTATTATGATAAAACAAACATTATTATATTTACTGTGTGAATGTTAATAATAACATAAACATAATTTATAAGATAAAAGAGTTCAGAATGTCAAAAATTGCAGAATGTACTTAGTTGTCGTGGCGGCGATCATAAATTGGTTGGGTTTGATTAAGGCGGCGCGGGCGCGATCTTGCAGCGGCAGCGCCCCTGCACTATGCACCGGTGCATTGCGGTACAGGGTGCTCACAACCGTACAAACAACCAATTTTTTATATGTTACCTTTTAATTATTATCAAATATTACCGCTTATCGCTAAGTAAGTAAGTTAGAATTATTTTCGTATTTATTGTATTAAGCATGTGGTGTTTACCTATAAGTAGCTGTTGCACTGTAATTTTAAAGGATATTCTTGTAGTTAATAGATCTAATGAGAGTATCTTACTAGAATAATTATTAAACATTTTAATCGGACGTAACTTAAACAGTCAATTAGATATAAAAGCAATATATTAATTTCTTACCGTCCCTTTTCTATTTATGTTGACTTTTGTATTTAAGATTAGTTCTTACTTAAACCTATGTGAGTAATTACTAAAGATTTCTTAAGAACCCCCAATGTGTAATACTTATGTCTAAACGTTGATACAATATTATGGAACAAGATTTACAGACACACAAACAGATAGGTAAATGAATTCTTCTATTTGAGACTAACTGGAACGAACTTTAAACTCTTGGTTCATTTTCTATATTACGAAAATGCGTCTATATATCCCACTTCTCTTTACAGAAAGCCGAGACGTGTAAATGGTAATTAAAAAGACGTGCAAACATCAAATTGGTAACAATTATTAGGTTGTTCAAAACAATCGTTTAAATGCCAACCTTTACAAATAATAAATTAAACAGAAATTATAACTTTAGAAAATAAAATAATTATATTAACGAACTCAGTAACAAAATTCCAAAATCTAATTGGTTTCGGAGCCCGCTGTAGATAAATTTCGCCACATTGCCATCTACTTTTGGGATTACCGTTGTAAGAAGGGGATCGTTTATTTCCTTTCCATTCGAATGGTTCCAAAACTTTTCTTACGGCTTTCATTTTAAAGTTCGAACTTGTTATTAAATAGGTTAATTTTCATTATAGCAATACACTGGATAATTATGTATAGCCACTTTGTTTATAGCGACTCTAGAGAGTGGCTATTTTCAATGATTACTTATAAAAGGTTTGCCTGATCGTTAATAGATAGTAATAAGTTAATGTTGGAGAGGTTTTTGTTTGAACATGGGAATAATAGTTTTAAAGAGCATAAATGAGATGAAGTATTTTTAAAATCCGACTTCTCACTCTAGGATGTATAAAATACTGCTTACTGTGATAGCTCAAATCTTGAGAAAGCTTAAATACTACTTAACATCAGCTAAGGTTATAATACTACTTAACTCAGGCCCTTAGGAATAGATAAAGAAAAAGTGAAAACTAAACACTAGGTAGATGAAATCGAAATCGAATCTTCGGGCCGGGAGGACCAGAATTTGACGCAAACGAAGTGGCGGGCAGAAGGTCATGGTTGATAAGTAATAAAAAACAGTGCAGGAGTAATTGACGCGACTTTTTAAAATATAATTTCAGTTCCACCGAAATGTAGCAGCAATGCATTCGCTGCTAAAACCCTTTGTCATGCTGTAAATTTAATGTTGCCATATTCTCAAATTATTTTACGACACGTTTGCAAACTATAAAATGTTTGCGTTGTAAACTGAAGGATTAAGTGCTTCGCAAAGAGGTCACTCGAAGAGATGAATCAGCGAATATGTAGAAGGATGTTTTGAAATTACTTCCATGAGACGAAATAATGATATATAATTCGCATTCATCGTAAAAATATAATCATTTGCTTGGAACATAGGAAACGTGTGCACTGGAAATGTATTTATACCTATAACACAAACTTAGAACCATAGAACCGTTACAATTACATTATTTCACCGCACCCCATAGATACCCACATACAATACGTAAGTTACGCGTTTGTGTGCGATGATTCTATTCCCTTCTTTTTTTATATGCATATAGATATTATTATTTTAAGTCGGAACATCATTGACACAATCTTCTAATCAACTAAACATTCTATTAAACAAACGGTACAAAAAAAAAATATGAACCAACCACAGATGGTTATTCAATCCCAAAAAGTTTGAGTACCCCTGGAGTACCGTGTGAATAATCGCACGGAGCAATGTTGGGATTTGATGAAAGAATCGGGGAAATCCCGGGGGGCGAGATGACGTCACCGATAGCCACCTCCAGAGCCTTTCAAGATTATTTTGAGGGTGTATTAGCTACGTAGATCGACTCGAAAAGGAATCCGAATTTGGAAAGGAAATAGGAACTGCTATATTTGTGTCAACTGTAAAATATTTTCAAGTGGGTAAAGTAAACCTCATAATATATGGGATTTGATAAGCATTGGGCTGCCATGTTAATAAATTAGTGATATCTAGGATGAAGCAAATGCTTGAAGAAAAAATAACTAACTTAAAAACCAGCTCTACAAAGTAAAAAATAACTTTAATTTTGGAAGCCGGTGTCTTTGGTATTAAATTTTCGTTCTTGTCACCGACATAAAGTTATAGAGGTGTTTTTTTTTTGAAGTTGGTTGTTTGGAAAAAAGTTTTTATTTTACTCTTAATAATTGTAACCTACCACACTATCTACTGGTTATGTAAATAACAGTGGGGGACAGTTATCATAACATCATCCACAAATATGTAAAATAGAAAAAATAAGTACGCATTATTGAAGCTTATTCAAAAACCACTCATCAGAACAGTTACCAGTGTACCTATGTATTTTATCCACTTTAAGAAATAAAACGAATTACTGTTCAAAAAAAGAATATGTTAAGACTTTCAGAACGTACAACCAATTCGCTAACTCAAGTGGCAACTGAATAAGAAAAGAGAGAAGACACAAAAAGGCAAAGTAATTGCTTAAGAACGATAAAATCACAATAGCGCATAAAATGGCCGTTTCCTAGAAATACAATTTCGTCGTTCTTATTTATTATTTTACGAATCTGCAACATGGTGCATAATTGGACGACAGTCTAGTTTAAAAATAGAGTGGTAAGATGTTTTGTGTCTCGGAGACTGTTGAGATTGGAGTGGTCCGTGGGAAGTTTATTTTAGATGTCCCAGTTCTCACTAACCCCTTTCCGCTCTCAGGTGTATTTACTTAGACCGGAGATAGCAATGAAGATAGTGGAAACATACATATGTACCTACCTACGTGGCTTTACGTTTGTTAACATCTTAGTTCTAAGTGATTGTTCTTTCTAATTGCTCGGCATTATATTAGCGAAAAGAAAAGTTGGAATACAGGTTAGCATATTATCTAGTAATTGATAAGGTACCTACTCCTTACTTGTGAATGATATATATATATAGGTATATAGGTACTTACCTAGATTTGCGTTGCTGGAATAAGTCTTCACCAAAAGCACCTTGAAAGAACTTTGACTTTTTTTTTTTTTGAGGTTAGGTTAGTCGTCAAATGACTCCTCCCGCTCTGGGTAGGGCGGAAGGGAGTGCCAGACTCTTACTAACTAAAACCCATCCATGTTCCTTCCTTAGCCTTTTATGTTCCGGGGTAGCGGTAGCCCTTTCGGACCATCTCGCATAAAAGAACTTTGACTATCATCGTATCCGACAAAGCGGAATCTCCGAAACATCCAATGAACATTCAATTAACAAATTTTATAGCACTATATAAAAAATAAAAACATTAATTTTATAGCACTATATTTGTAAACATTTATACTAATCAATTTTTCAATAAACAATTTCAATTTCAATGCCACGAAAAAAACCTTACACGCATTGTTGTGCCAGAAAGAGTCTAACGCTGCTTATTTTCAGCCACTGAAATACTTGAAACTTAAGCTCTAATGTCCTAAAACTGCACACCTGTTCTTTCTCTCTCAGTAACTTTCACATCATAATGCAGTTAAAAAGCCAGTGACGGCAGGCCGCAGCAGGGCTTGGCAGTACCGTGATTTAGGGCGGCGCGTCGCACTGCACGGGGTGAAGCGAGGGGGGGGAGGTCCAGCGAGATTAACCATCGCCTGTTAATTACGACAAATGGTCATTGAACGACGAATAATGGTCCGGTGCCAGTTTTATCGGCCTGCATTGTAACGTTGCGTTGCTGTAAGTGCAACCATCGACCAATCAGTGCGACGCTGCATTATGACAGCTGTCATATAATTGGTGTTAATTGTTCACATCTCGTAGTGTGACTTAATTAAGTGTGGTTTTGCGGTGGATTGGATTGATGGATTGATTAACGTGTTGTCTTTTTGTTAATAATGCGCTTAAAATGCTACATGTGTTGACATAGTGCCTTATCTAAATTCTAGACCTGGGTGATATTCACAATATTTTTGAAGACGATAAAATTGAAAATCGTAGAAATTTCGATAGTCATATTTTTTTTTTAATGACCTTTAACAAGCAAGCAATACCGTCAACAGTTTTACCACTCCCGGCTAAGTTTCTACTAATCTATCTGGCAGATGATAGTCAAACAGTCCATGTTGTGAATAATAATTGTGTCTGTTTCATGGATATAAATATAACAATAAGCATATTCAGCATAAACTTGGATGTATGGCTTTAATGTTGTTTTTCGGAAATCAATAAAAACATAATCTGTAAAAAAAACCTCATATCTGAAAGAATGATCTGGTAGATAGTCAAAATCTGGACGCCGATATAAACCAATTAAAACAAACGCAACTATCAAACCAGCACACGCACTAACTCGGTATAGAAGAATCCCGCCATCTAGTATCGAATAGCGGCAATAAAAATAGAGACCCGGGCAATCACGGAGCAATAAATTGCTCCAACCCACATAGAGGGCGCACTCATTTGTTTTTCAACATTGTGGATAGGGTAGCCAAGTTTCACCAAGTCGAACTATTTTTATTTTATTTCTTATATGGAAACACAAACAGTAGTACTTATATTAAAACTAAACGGAAATAACGTCACATTTAACTAAACAAATATTATATACTAACTTAGAATACTTACATAACGGGTAAGCGGGATTGTCCGAAAGGGTTACCGCTACCCCGCAACACAAAGGGCTAAGGAAGTAACATGGATGGGTTTTGATTTCCTAGCCTTAAAAAAAAAGTACTTACATAATATATACAATTTCAAAAACAATTTCAATTGTACTACACTATTCATTTATAACTATTGTATTTAAAAACACAAATTGGGTTTGAGTAAAGCCTATTGTTAATTTACAGCACGTTAAGTGGCAACATCGCCTTACCCTAGCCCTAACTAACGCTAACATTATTACCAATGACAACCATAAGATACGACTAAAGGGATTAAATCAGAAGTCCACCTGCAGTGCACTAATGACTGTACTGCCATTATTATCAATCGGCCGAATGTAGCCACCTGCCATTAGGCTGGAGGTACCATACCCCAAATTCACTGAAGCAGATTAGAGAGACGACTATACATATATACTTAGGTGGACATATTCATACATTTCTTTACATACTTTTCTCTATAGATAAATTATGAGCAGCAAAAGCCAAACAATGTTTGGGTTAGATCCTACAGTCAACATATCTATACACAAATATAAATTATGAGTAAAGCCAAAAAAATGTTGAGAGACTCAGCAGTCAAACTTGGGACTGAAAAGTCTATTCCTTCCTTCTTAATTTGGGTCTGTAAACAAACAATACGCTGAAGCTGAACCGCTGCTTAGACTGTTAATTGAAGCAATACTAGTATGTAGGTAATTTAAAATATGAAGAACTAGCACTTGGCCCGCGGCTTCGCTCCCGTGGTCTTTCCCGTGGGACCCGTTATTTTTCGCGGTATAAAATGCCTATGTTACTCCTAGAAAACTAAGCTTTCCAACGGTAAAAGAATGTTTTAAATCAGTCCAGTATTTTCGGAGCCTCTTCATTTCAAACAAACAAACAAAAAATCAAATCTTTCCTCTTTATAATATTATTATATTATAGTATAGATGTACAGTCGCCAGCACATCAAGTTACCACAAACTGTCAAATTTTCTCAATCGATTTTGAAGTCAAGTCAACGGATTAAGGTTTAAAATCATTTGGTGAAATTTGACAGTTTGGAATAGCTTGAAGTGCTGGCGACCATACCCATGTACTAAGTCTATTTTGGGTGTCACCATCTCTCGAAAGTATGTAGTCAATACGGAGTACGGTCGGCAGCTACTAAGGCTACTCAGCTGCTAAGGCTTCAGAAAGCTCTCAGGGATCGTAAACCTTCTGTCCGCAGTTTAATCTTTCGGAAAATTTGAATCCAGATAAAGGCTCGTCGCGAGAGGCAAAAGCCTTTTAATTAACTTCGGACATAAATTTTCATTGAAATTCAGATGTTGATGTTGATATTCCACGTTCAGGTTTTAAAATTCCAATTGGATTTCGTTTGTGTTTTTAGGATTTGTTATTTTTAATTTTTTTCGAGGAAAATTTAAGATTTTTCTAATGTTTCTTATGTTTATTTTACAAACCATACCTTTGATCGATTACAGCAGCTAATAATTTGTAGATACCTACAATAACCCACATTGATTTACTTACAACAACTTTGTTCAATATTTAGGTACTACTCTCATCAACCAAAGAATTAACACAAACATTTAAAATACGTTAACCGAAGGACGCTATAGAAATGAAACAGTTTACAAAAGTGGGTAAAATAAATTGTTCACGGGCGATCGTTTTCCCTACGATCGTCACCTACGTATTACGTAGAGATGGAGTGAAAGAAAATAGGGCGAGTGCTCCCGGGGACCGTAAACCTGCGCAGGTTTATCTTTCGGAAAATTTGTATTCGGATTAAGGACCGACCCCCTGGAATCTATGCCAACGAGTTTATTCAAGTACCCCAGAAACTGAAGCTAACTGATACTTCCCCAAAAAGATAAAACGTAAACAGAAAAAGTAATTAAAGGAAGTAATTAATTACGATCTCGTTACGTATCAAGTATCAAGTTATCCAACCCACTTACGGCTCCTAAAAATAAAGAGCGGACGAAAAATCTCCAAAATAAATAGAAAATGTCGCAAGAGAGGATCGTGTCAAGTTTGTTTATACGACACGGTCTGTAAACCCCGACAAAGGTGCGCGTATGCGGGCCCACAAAAGCGGAAAATTCGATTTTCTGGCCCGCGCCTCTTAATGCGGCGTGGTCCACGCATTAGGCCCAACCCTTGCCGCAACGGAAACAGTTCGTTAATCAAATTCACTAAACCAATCTCCGATACAGATAGCGAAATCACAATATATTGCTTCGGACCCTGATAAAACAATCCAGCGAAAGAAATTGCTGACCGCTATATTGACCGTCTGTTCTGCGATGTTCGCCGCGAAAAGGTCAAAGAAAACTATCACGGACCCGAATTGAAGATGTTTATTATTATTTACTGACGAGTTTGTTTTGATCAGAGTTTATAACTTAGATACTAAGTCTGGGAGCCTCAATTACAGGGGCCTAAAAGCATTGAGACAGCAGCGGAATCCTACGTATCTGAGTAATATAAAAATATAGATTACTGTCTATATATTGTTGTAGGTTTGAGGTTGGTTGTTTTGGGTTCAAGATCGAATACCTACGGCAGCAGATATTACCTACGTTCAGAAATATACCGATGACGGAATCGAAAATATTGTAGCTTTGCCATTCCCAATATATTTTCCAAATAACGTATATGGGAAACAAAGTAAGAAACAATAAAGGCAATATGGGTGTGCAGAAACTACTTTCTCACAATAATGTCGGGGTAATCGCAGTCCGACATAGGCGAGGAGTCGGCGGCAGATGTTGGGGCAATGTGGGTCGAGTCCTGATAAATGTTCGAGGGCCCGGGGGAATGGCGGAGCGCCGCGGCTTCCACGCTGCGATAACGCGCGAATTAAACCACGCCGCTTTTAAAGCGCTAACGACTGGTGTTGTGCATTATCTGTCTCGTAAAGCATTGGGTCTGTACTCAGTAGCATCGTGTGTTTCTTAGAGATGTGTATTTTTGGACTTGCTGATTAATTTACACACGAGGAGATTCAGCTTTCTTCATTTTTGTTCGAGCTCACTCAATTTGGGATGGATGCGGATTAAACATACAGTCCAGTGTATGCTGTTCATCTTGCTTCTCCGTTTTACGTACTGAAAGATTTTTTTTTATGTAGGTATGTAAAAAACTCAAAGCGAAAACAGTCACTTTAACCAACGGATCAACATTTGACACAAATAAGAAATCAAGTGACCTTTCTCACGTAGAGGGTGCCACACACATTCGGTTAAAGGGCACTAATAGTTAGTTAAGTGTCGGCAGTTCCCATTGACCCGCGCAACGCATTGAGCAGACGGATAAGCGCTGAGCCCTGTACCGCATTAATAAAGGTAAGTGCGCCCGTGTTGCTTAATGTGTCGTTATGACCCGTCCTGAAAAACTTCTTCTATACCCCTGATACTTTCATCCACATTCGAAATTCAACATTAATGCAGAAGCAATAAGATACAAGATTGTAGTTAACTTATCTAAGCCACGTTTACGGGCAACCATGAAGGGCCTGCAATTTTAGCACTTTATTTTTGGCAACTCAAAATAAACTTTATCACCGGTGATGATAGTACACATTGGCCTGTAAGCAGCGTTTCGATCGCAGCGAAAGTCCGATGTACGAAGCATTAGTCTGCGCTGAAAACTACGAGCGTCGGTGAAAGTGCTACCGACGCGCAATGTTAACACCCATGAATTTAGAAGGCTGAATTTATTATTGTATTGTTTTCATTATTACACGGAGTCTAGGCTGTTTTTGAGATAGGTATTTTATTAGAGATTGTTTGTACTGTTTTAATAATTATATTTTTCTCTTTCAGAAGCGGCGCTTACAATATTATAGGTATTTGCGCTGCCTAGAAAGGTAATAAACTGCTAGATTGGAACATAAAAAACGGAATAGTGTTTAGGTGGAATGGAATATGTAGCAAGATCATAGGCCATGTCTGTATTTATATGTCTGTAATTCGTATGGTTTATACAGTGCGTTAGGTTAAACGAGGGACATACTTTCAGTGGGTATAGTACTTATGAAAATAAACAACTTTGAATATGGCACCAAAAACTAAATTTCATGAGTACTATACACCCTGAAAGTATGTCCCTCGTTTAACCTAACACACTGTATAATAAAGAGTGTTCTATTCTATTCTTTTTAGGGATAAGGAGAATACAAACTCACCACAAAGTAACCTGAAGGTAAATGGAAACTCATTGCCACACAACACAAAAAGTGTTTCCCTACAAACGGATTAGTCTGTCCCGACCTAGATTTTCTCTAACAGCAAAAAGGAATGCGTCCCCGAGAGGCGACCAACCCTAGCCGAGTGGCAAACGTAGGGACTAAACAACTTTGGCCTAAAAACCACGACTATTTCAGCTACGAAATAAGTATATGTGTATGAGAGTATTGTAGAGGACAACCTTAAAATAAATATTTAAGAAGTCGTGTTTTTGTTTTTACGCAGTTCTACAAATCTTATACTGATCCAATCTTGAAATGATTTTCTGCTCATTTTTCCGACTAAACAATGCATAACAATAATATTTAACACGATGGACGCCACGCCGGTCACCGGTGTATTACATAATACATTTTCTACTGTGTTTGCTCCGTGGCATTCAATGACTTAATTAAGTTCTATATTCTGTTCTAAATTGAGCATCAATATTGATTTAGTGCCAACTTAAGCCCCAGATAATTTCTAAGTAGATGGCAAAAAATGGAAACAGGTCAGCAGTGTTAAAACTTCATTTAAGGATGTTGACATATTTAGAAGGTTCTTTTCAAATACAGTACCTGTATAGTCTCATCATAGGAGTAGTTGCGGCTCGAGGCCACTGTGCTCATCTCACCGGCGGCGGCGCGCGCACGACTGCGGCGACATCTGGAACAACAACATGTTCTCGTTCAACATAACCATACACAAACCTCTATCAACATAAACAATGCCTTCTCAAGTTCACCTACGTGGAGGTATGAGCCTAAATAAAGAACGGTGGCGATGAAATCACTAAAGAAAATAATTAACGTAGTGTAGGTACCAATTACAAGCCTAGATTAGGGGTCCCTAAACTGAGCTGGCAGTCTAGCTGAGCTACATCAGGCTTGGTGTTAGTGTTGGTTTTCTAGATTCTAAAAAGTATCTACCTATCTGTACTAACTGATAGGTCATTTGGATATTATATAAGCATTAAAGATACTTCCACTTCCCTGCCTTTACATTTTTGAAATATGTTTGTTTGTAAAACGATACTCTCACTTGTTCCCCGTGTATGAACACAAGTCCAAAAGAGTTGAAAACAGAAATCCAGGACAATTACTTGTACCTAGCCAGAGACTGCATTTGTATAGCAGAAATGTAAATTGTATGGCAATCAAAATATTTAATAAATTACCACCACAAATAAGAATCTTGCCCATTAACAGGTTTAAGAAAACCGTATTTGATTGGCTTCTAGACAAATGCTTCTACTCAGTTGCTGAATTTTTTAATTACAAATTTTGACATGTATGTACAATTTAAATGTTATTTTTTCTTGACTGTATAGTAAGACATAGATAGTACCTTTCATTTTTTGACATTTTGTATGGTAGTTGATTAGTGAATTACACACATCAAAAGTGTCTAGGGATCAACATATATTTTTGCAATAACTTTTCTCTTGATTGATATTAATTTAAATTTTCTTTAAGGATTCATCAAATAAAGTGTTTTCGTTTGTCACAGTAACGATAAACCAAGTCACCTTTGCATTAATAAAGAAATTTGCCATTTTCCTAATAAAGGGATTTTTGACATTTGAACCACTAACATTAAAGTTCGAAAAAAAGACTGAAATAACAGTTTTCTTTAAAATTTTATTGGGTAACTTAAACAATTAATAATCCGTGTTTCTACCGCGAACACTAACAACACAAGAACATCGGTTTGGCATACTCAAAATGAGTTCATCCAAATCACGCTGTGGAATGGCCGCCCATGTTCGTTGCAACAACAAAAAAAGGTGTTATCAGTCGACTTTGGACACGTTACCGAAGCACTGGTACCGTGGCTGAGCGCCATGAAGGACGGTATCGCTGCACCACACGGAGACAAGACCGATACATTCAAATCTTAACTCGAAGAGCTCCAACAATAACCGCCATGATGTTAGCCGTGAGGCTTCATCACTCTTCAGGGAACTTAATTAGCGACCAAACAGTCAGAAACCGCTTGCATGAAGTGAACCTTCATTCCCGAAGACCGCTACGGGTACCACCTATAGCAATGCACAATCGTAGGATTCGATATCAATGGGCTCTTGAACACAGAAATTGGGCAGAAGAACAATGGCGTTTCGTGTGCTTTTCTGATGAGTCTCGTTTTGGTATGAGACCGGATACAAGACGTATACGACACTGGAGAACCCCTGGACGCCAACAGCGATTAAAATCCTGCCAGGAAGTCCATCCTTATAGTGGTGGAACCATCATGGTATGGGCGGGTATTTGGATCGGCGGAAGAACTGAGTTGATTTGGATCAGAGGCAACCTCAACGCTCAAATTTATGCTGAGACGATTGTATCTGACGTCATCGTTCCTCTACAAGTGCAAATCGGTCCCTTATTTCAGTTAATGCATGATAATGCACGACCGCACACCGCAAGAGTTGTAAGACAGACTCTCGCCGCAGCTAACATCAATGTCCTGCCCTGGCCTGCTCAGTCGCCAGACTTGAACCCGATTGAGCATGCATGGGATATGCTACAGAGAAGAGCTCTGCCGAATATGGAGGGTATCCAGTTGCAAGAAGACCTTTTTTTGTTGTTGCAACGAACATGGGCTGCCATTCCACAGCGTGATTTGGATGAACTCATTTTGAGTATGCCAAACCGATGTTCTTGTGTTGTTAGTGTTCGCGGTAGAAACACGGATTATTAATTGTTTAAGTTACCCAATAAAATTTTAAAGAAAACTGTTATTTCAGTCTTTTTTTCGAACTTTAATGTTAGTGGTTCAAATGTCAAAAATCCCTTTATTAGGAAAATGGCAAATTTCTTTATTAATGCAAAGGTGACTTGGTTTATCGTTACTGTGACAAACGAAAACACTTTATTTGATGAATCCTTAAAGAAAATTTAAATTAATATCAATCAAGAGAAAAGTTATTGCAAAAATATATGTTGATCCCTAGACACTTTTGATGTGTGTATATAGCTTTTTCTTTTTAATTAAATTCAATTAAATATTTCTACACCGGCAACGGTAGCATATGTGAAACTATTTTATATTGTAAGACCTGAATGTAATTACCATATACTAAGAAATAAATTCTATTCTATTCTATTCTATTAGCTAGGGTACCTATTCAAATCTAAGCAACAACTTCTGCCACTTCGAAACACCGAACAAGTCGTTCAGATTGAATTTCCCTTCATTCAAAGTTCCATTTGGCGAAGAAGAGGTAAGGATAAAAACCCAATATCTACAACTCTATCGCTATAACTTCATTTTAATATGCAAAACCGAACACGCAAAGTCTTAAAGAAGTGAGTGCAAATTATTTAATAGAAGCACGCCAGCTGTTGGTCTCAAGTTGGTGGAACTTGTCCGGGAGGCTCATGAATAATTAAAAGCGGGAATAGGAGCGATAACTCACGGCCCGCGCCCGGACGCGCTCACAAAATAACACTTCTGTTGAGGAAACGCCGCTTTTTATGACTTAATTAGATACATCTCGGCCCAAGAGACGCGAGACGTGCTATGCGGAAGCGTGTGTAAGCGTCGGAGCCGAAATTAACTAAACAAGGGTAAGTAATAAAAATGCTGCGTCATTCCAAGTTGGATTATGGCGACGTCACGCCGTACGCACCGGCTTTTGTTCTCCAAGTGGGTCGCATCAATTTGGTGGAACCATAGAACTGTAGGTAATGGTACAAAGTTTTTAATCAGGTACACAATGCATTATGACGGGAACGTTTACGCATTGCATTGCTGATAACCTATATGTTAGGTGTCAATACTAATGCCTAGACTACCTCTAAGAACTACAAAATTATAGAACAAATGCAAAATGCTCAATGCTCCATATATTTCAGGCACAGACAAGTAGAAGAGAGGAAACGGGATTTAATTTGAAAATTTACACATATCTATGTGTAACATCTAAACTATCATAATCTGCCTATCTGACCTTCACAATCCAGTTATATCCAGTAACTGAATTGTGGAGGTCGACACGATACTTCTTAGAAAGACTGGTTGTCAAACTACACCTATTGTTGTTACACTTATCTATCGTAAATAGTACATCAACTATGACATCTGTAAGCAGCCAATTTTGTAACAACACATTGTGTAGCCTTATTCACGCCCCAGAGCACCTGTACCGGTGCTTAAAGCTTTATAATAATATCATAAACATCCAACCTCGCCAGTAGAACTATCTTTTTATCTCAAACATTTTCAAATAGCAGACTATCGTCGAATAAACGTTTTAGTTAGCCATCTAATGGAACAAAGCAACCACTATCTGGTTCAGACACATATTTATAAAGTAGGTACTGATTATCAAAAGTGTAGCACCAGAGAGTTTCACCACAGTCTAGCACAAGTACCTAATAAGGAATCTTGCAAACGAATTTTCCAGTTTACAGCTACAGTGAATGTTTAATTTCGATTCTTGTGGCTACATGGTTTGAAAGTTCTGGGTAGTGCTTCTCGGGTTTGTCTAGAATTTATCTCTGAAACTAGGATTTTCGGTCGATAATGAAAAAGTTTTATAATGTTAATTTTGGGCGATGTATCCATTGGTCAAGTAAAACAAAGAAGAGATTGGTGTACGTACCTACCTACTGAGTGAGGTAGATAATAAAGGCATTTTTTATTTTTGAGAGTGGGAAATTATCAACACACTCCTTTCCGCTCGACTGCCGCAGACTCTTACTGACTAAAACCCTTCCATGTTCCTTCCTTAGTAGCGGTAACCCTTTTGGACAATCCCGCTGAGAATAATAGAGCCCTGAATTGACACTGGTGCAACTTTCTGTAAAATTAGGTCTTTTCTATTGGCACTCCATATCGATATAGGAGTTTAACGTCGACAGAACCTCATGTTTTTTTTAATCCACTTAAACTATAAAGTCCTGACGACAATAATCCGAAAAGCTTCTGTAATAATTAGCTGCCTAAGAACCTCCACTGAAACCTTATCGTAACTTCGATAGAATATTTGAACAAACTTTCAAGTCCCGAGCTCATTTCATATTCTCCAAGATATTTAGATAAGCCCAAGATAATATTACAATTTGTGAATACCGAATATTCCTAATCTGCTTAATTTGTGTTTTCTGCTAAAGTCTAGACTTAAATAAACTAGATGACTATCTTTAATGGTTGACTTCTAACCGTAGTCTACTTGAGTCCAATATTTTACTAATTTTACATTTGCGAATATCTAAGAAAATTTGAGATTTTTTTAGTTCGGAAAGTCAGTTTCTCAACGACTCTCATAAGCTTCTTTAGAAGCAGCTCAATGTACAGAGGCCAGCACATCGAGTTACCCCAATCTGTCAAATTTCTTTGATTATTTTTCAACTTTATTACAAAAGTATAAGGTTCGTTTTTAATTACGAAAATTTGACAGTTAGGGATGTGCTGGCATTTGTACCTATTGCTTTACCTTTATAGGCTTTGTGGATTGCCACTGAATCAAAATAGTCATTGCTGAAAGGCACTAGACTATCATTATCTATAAAATTTAAGTGTCTGGTTGTAATATCAAATAACAGCTTTTTATTAAGTGCTTATAAAATTACGGTATTTATAAAAGACAACTTGTTTGTCTGTTTTTTCCGGCTTATCGCCGAAACACCTGGACCGATTATGACAGGACTTACGCTGCCAGGAAGTTAATGTTCTAAGGAGTAACTGAAGCTTCTTTTTCTACTTTTCAGTTCGAAGAAGAATGAGGGTCCACGCGGGCAAAGCCGCGGGCAGCAGCTGCTCACAAATAATTTAGAAGATGACTTAAATAAAAGTTATGAGACTTCGTTTACTTGCTGTCAACCAGAGCAGTATGATAGATATTTTTCATTTGAAATGATCGAATGAAACTATTTATATCTCCTAAGTAGATCTTTTATGGTACTTTTACAAGTATAAGTAATACACTTCAATCAAATTACCCGCGCATTCAACTGGATCTTTCGGGGCGTCAATGGGAACTCTGTTTGGATCAAAACTAATTTCCAGTAATTGTAATTCGTAAAAAAATATTAATGAGTAATCAGAATACAGAATGACATTGCTCTCCAATAACGATATGACCCGAAAGTTAGGGAAAACAATGTATTCCTCAACTCTTTTTTATTTTGTTTAAATGTTCATACATTCATATGAGTGACATAAGACACCGTGTGTGCCAGCATCCCGAAGGTGATATGAAAAAAGTGTGTGTCGGCATCGATCCAGAGTGTTTGAGATTCGCGTCACGCGTGCAGGCCTACTGCGCCGTCGCTATGGCAACGGGCCCACCCGCATATGCCGCACACCTATAAATACTATTTTGGATAGTTTAATAATAGTATCACTAAAATAAGATCAATTAAGATGTTTCTCCACTTAAGCCATGTTGGAGCCAATTGTAGCTTATATGTATAGACGAGTAGTATCCTACTGTCAAAATATGAGATTATAATGGTACGGTTGCTATTCATATGAATATAGACTTAAAAGTGAGAAAATATACATAACATAACATATAATCAGCCTATAATGTTCCCACTGCTAGGACATAGGCCTTCTATTTTTGAGAGAGAGTGGGCCATAATCCACCACGTGGACTCAGTGCAGGTTAGTGGATGTCACATGTCTTCGAATTTTTGGTTCTGGGACATGTCGGTTTCTTCACGATGTCACGATGTATTCCTTCACCGTTTTGAGAGCAGTTGTGAAAATAAAGGGGTTTATTTATAAACGTTGCTTAAAGTCAAGTAATGATTAGCGAGTGATTAACCAAATATGTTTGATGTTTAAAGGCCTCTCAAGTTAAAGCTGCGTTTATAAATAAACCCCAAAGTGACTGCGTTAGGGCCGAAAAGTTGTACATAGTAAGGCGAACATTGACAACTTTATTTCTATGCAGTTAAGTTATATTTTGGTTCTTCACCTAAAAATACCTTGCCATGCCGTGCCTCCAATGTGCGCCGGGCCTTAGTTGATTACTCACAGAACATCAAAGCAATCAAATCTACTCTACTACTCCTATTATCTTGCAGAGCGACAAGTTTACGGGGCGTCATGCAGAACAACTGCTAGATATAATGCACCATAGCAGCCAGTATTTCTACGTGACTTTTCCTTTACAGAAGCTATATTTTCTTTCTTTTTTCGAAAATTTAAAGAGTTATCCTTAGACTGTCTATGGTAATTTTCCAATAAAAAGCTGACAACAGACTTCCCGCACCACCAAACGGACGAATAAAAAATCCTTATAAAAAAGGTCCACAAACCGTAGCAGACGGCATGCAGACGATGCCGCAGACGGTATGCCGGAAAGAGAAGCCCAATGTCAAGTGTGAACTTGCCGCCAGGACTCCGGAATGCAGATGTGAGGTACATCTGCATTCCGGAGTCCTGGCGGCCCATCTACCTACGTAAGTGCCGAGGGTACGACCTTACCAACACGTCTCGAAGTTCGGAAACTAGGCACGCGCTAGAATGTGATAATGATTTTAATTTGGAAAACTAATTAGATATAAAACATTTTTTTTTAGTTTGTGGGTTTTTCTTTTGGTTCTTTTGAGCAAAACCTACATAAAATTATGTGTTAGAAAGACATTAACTAGAAAAAAAACCGGCCAAGTGCGAGTCGGACTCGCGCACGACGGGTTCCGTACCATTATCTATAAAAATATTTTATTCTGTTTTTGAGTATTTGTTGTTATAGCGGCAACAGAAATACATTATCTGTGAAAATTTCATGAGATACAGCCTGGTGACAGACGGACAGACGGCGAAGTCTTATAAAAGAGCCCCGTTTTACCCTTTGGGTACCCTAAATAGGATGACTTCGTAGATGACTGCTAGTAATATACGTGGTAGGTTTGTACCCTGACAGGCGCCTATTGTGTAAATTATTTCATTTTGGTGAAGGAAAATATCGTGTGGAAATCGGCATGTCCCAGGACCAAACCTTCGAAGACATGTGATATACCTCAACCCGTACAGGCCCGCATTGTAAATTATGGCCCAAGGCCTGTGTCCCAGAACTGGGAACATTAAAGGCTGTCTAAGTTTATTCTATGCTATGGAAGAAAAACATATTCATCACAAAATATAAATTAGGGTTAGGTATAATGATGACCTACCTACCTACAATCAAATCGATTTTAGTTCATAAATTATTACCTGCATAAAAGGAATGGTAAAAAATATACTACACACACAATGGTAGTACAATGGTGATCGATTCCATTGGTTTAGTTTTCACCTGTCACCACTACGGTAGCGCAATTAAAAACCCATCAACTATCGGGCGTGGATGACGTAGAGCGTGTCCTGCGAACCACATGGTGAGCGAACGTTATACCACCGATCACTTTTTAAAACATAGCTTCAAAACAAATTAATTTGGTAGAAACATGATATTACGAGTGCCTCTTATAAACCTTGACAATAAATACCTATTGTTTTTGGTTTTATTAAATAAATAAACTTGTATAAATTACTCATTTCTAAGAAGTCGTTATAACTATTCTGACTTAATAGGTATATTCATTACAGCCATAGACCATAGACTTAATAGGTAAATGAAGTGTATATGTTCAATTGAGTACACTGCAGTTTTTCCCGTTAGAATTTAATCAAGACTAGCAGTACCTATTATCCCAAAAAAAATACTACAGCTTACATATATTCTAGTCACTCGTGACAACTTTTTTTTCTAAAATTGCGCACGCACCGCACCCCTACACAATCAGCCCTGTCGAAGCTATTGAACTATTAATAGCGACAGGACGCGCCCGCGCCGCCTTCCTGCTTCACCAATTAAACTTAAGACACTTGTTTACCTTACTAGCGGTTTTGAACCGTGCATTCGGTAGCAAACGATCGGTCAATGACCCCCAACTATACACTGCAGCTGATGAAAGAAAACTTTGATGACGCGTTTTATGTTCTTACTAATTTGTTGGAGGAGTTTGGTAAAGTTTTATGCGGTAGGTAAAAAAGACCAGTTTGAACAGGTTTTTTTTCAGGAAATTGGACCAATTGGAATCTACTAAAGCTACTAAAAGTGGACCACTGAATATTTTCTGGATCTCCATTCAATGTGCATGAAGAAGCTCAAGGATTTTTTTTTAAATACCCATTAGGGTGGTATATAAAATTAGTAGGTAGGTATAGGTATCTACCTACCTAGTAATTTTTCCTACTACGTAATATTCCTATCATTTAACGTCCGACAAAAAAAAAACATAAAACTTATTATTTAAAAGTTGGCTCCTAGACTACAATCTATTTAAATTCCCTAGTCGCCTTTTACCTAAGGTACGTATGTGCACAGTTCGGTAATCTAAATATTTAATTCAAATAATTATTTTTTAACTTCGCCATTAATACTTTTTACATTATTCTCAGTCTCAAATGATTTTTTTACCGTCTTGTGTAGGTGCTTGTCATAGAAGTAGCGAGAAAATCGAAGTTTATTGTACCTAGGGGTAGAAAGCAGTAGGTACCTACTATACTAGTACTAGCTTATAGGTACTTATACCAAAAGCCACGAAGAAAAAGCTGTTTAACTATTCCGTTTTTGCCCGGAGTCCTGACCATGACATGACCAACATTGATTGGTTTGTCTAAGGTGTTATTATTAGTCTGTTGTATCTGATAGGAATTGCCGCCAAAACAATTCCTAGGAAGTTACCATATGCTTGCGTACGATAAGAATATTTCTCGCGCGAAAATGATTTACAAAAGTAAGGTAGGTAGGGATCTACGTTTATTCAAAAATGCTTACCCCTGTTGTCATCGCTTGAGAGAACACCACATCTCTGATTTCACTAAGACCTTGTCTAAACACGTCATAAAACTGTGACACCGGTAGCATAAGAGTTATGTTTCACTAAACCCTAGGGATTACAACTTATCTGGAGCACGTTCGTCCGTTACAACAACACACTCAATTATCAGGCGTTTTAATTCATAAAACTACAACAATCCTAATAAGCGTCTCAAACTAATGTGGGCTATGCAAGCATACAATGTTTATATTACCAGCTGGTTTTACGTAACGAGCCAAACACCGCCCTACAGGCAGGGAACACCGAAAACTGAACCCACTGAAAGATGTTGTAGGTATTCTTCTACTGCGTATAGAAACATGATGGTACTTTATTACAGCGCCATCTATTGTCTAATAGCCAAACTTCTTTCAACAACATTACCGTTTTACTTATTAGGAAACTGAAGTACAAAGTTAACGCCTACAAATTAAGTTCCTGACATCTGTCTTCAATCTTTTAAACTAAGATTGTTACTATTATTGCGTTACTAGATGGCGACACATTAGACAAGTTCAATTTATACATTCTGAATAATATTCAATCATAAACATAAAATATTTACAATTCAATATCATAACTATTTTTATGAAAACAAAGTAAACTAATTTGTTGTATGATTTTTCTGGAATTGGTCATGGCGAATAGCCGTGTTATTAAATTGACAAGAAAAAAGGAGTGAATGTCATGTCAATGCTGTCACTGTCAGCAAACCCGTGATTTGTTTTTGTTTTTGGTAAAAAATATAAAATATTAAAAAAACTCGAAAAAATAAAACAAGCTAATCCCTATTATTACAATAAGTGTTCCTTAACACATTCATCATGGTAAGAGTATGGAAATTAGGTTTGATGAGTTACGACACGGCCCTTAAAATTCAAATGGCTCTGGCTCGGAAGCACTTGGATGCTGTATCGAAGAATCAAGATGTTAACTTCGATACTCTGCTGCTCGTAGAACACAAACCAGTATTCACTGTCGGTAAGTTGAACGACTATTCTTTACATAGCCTAAAAATTCAGGTTACAAAATAGGTTATATGCCAAATTTATTTAGGGACGGCGCATGTTCTTTTTTTCCTTTTCAAAATAGGAACAGAGAGATACTCTTGATTAGGGAAGTGGTAACAAGTTTAAATCATTTGTGAACAGCTAACTGTAGGCTTAGACCTCGTTCTTTTTGAGGAATTCACACTAAAATGTCCAAACTAATTTATAGATGCTCATGAATACTAACACTACTTATTTTTCAAGGTATCAGAGATGAAACATCAGCCAAGGAAGTCACGAGACTGTGTGCTCTTGGAGCAGATTTTAGAAAGACTAACCGAGGTGGACTCATCACATTTCATGGCCCGGGCCAGCTTGTTGCATACCCTGTTTTAAACTTGAAACATTTCAAAACAAGTGTCAAATGGTATGTCCATAGCTTGGAAGAGACTGTTCTCAATGTCTGTAATGAGTTAGGTAAGAAACCTTTTATTTTACTTAAAACATTTTTTTTTAACTCAAGGTATATTTTGTAAAATACAGCTACATTCACACATTCTTTTATTTATACTTAATTTCTGAAGTATAAATGAAAGAATGTGTGAATGTCAATAAATTATAAATATCCTTTTCACTGGTACTTAGAATAAAGTCTCCATCAGTAACTACAAGACATTATTATGCAGTGATATTTAGAAGCTTAGGTACTAGGCTACTTAATTTTTTTTTTTTGTTTCAGGAATAAAAGGCAACAGATCGCCATACACAGGAGTGTGGGTAGATGATAGTAAAATAGCAGCCATAGGCATCCATGCATCCAGGTATGTGACTACTCATGGGATCGCACTGAACTGTGACAATGATCTCTCCTGGTTTGACAATATTGACCCTTGTGGCATAGAAGATAGGGGTGTCACCTCACTTACCAAAGAATCGGGAATGGAATGCACTGTTGAGAAAATTACACCAATTTTTGTCAAATGCTTTAACAAAGTCTTTGATTGTAAATCTGAGGACATTGATGCACAATCTCAGCAAGAGATTTTGAACAGTGTTTACAATAATCTACTGATGCAAAATGTAGTTTCTTAAGAAATAATATGCCAGTAGTATTATTGATATTTGTTTGTAAATTGTTAGTTATCTGAATTTTTTGAATCTTACAAGAAAAATTGATCTAGTGACATTGTTATTATTTATTATAAATTTACTGTTTTGGGTTGCAACATGGTGATTCAATAAAAAAAAATGTAAATTTGTACAGTTTATTTCATTTCTTATTTAAATGAAAGTAAAATAAATAGATGAATTAAAAATTATTTTAAATAAATAAAGAGAAATCTCAAGTTGGGTTAAGTGAAACACAATTTTGTCAGTTTGTACCCATACATAGGTGTACAAAGTGTGCATTAAATATTTCTGCAAAACCCAACTGAAAGTTCAAAAAGTCATACTAAGCATTTTAGCACAAAGTCAATAAGGTAACAGTATATTTACAAATTGTTTTAGTTTTGTTTTCATTATATAAAATGTTTACCTCAAACTGTAGTAATAATATGAAAATAATAATGATTAACATAGTGTTACAAAAAATGCAAATAGTTGTGACTATTATTACTCTTATATTAATGAATTGTCCTATTATCTAAAATTACCAATGTAGTCGGTTCAGAATAATCCCCTAAAATTAAATTATGTCGAATAGCAATATAATTTTATAATCATTTTTCAGGGATTATTCCAAACATTATTTTGTAACTACTGATATGATGAGTACTCAAAAATTGTACAAAAACTGGTCATCTAAAACATCGTAATAAATGCATTGTCTTATACTGTTAAAATTATCTAATTAAATGCAATAATTACCCTTTAAATTGCATAAGGGAACAAAAGAAAGATTTTATACGGTGATTTTATCTACGCATACACCTACTTAAAATTAATAAATGCTTCTAAATGCAATAAATTATTCCTAAATTAAATGCAAATCACGCGGTGGTTACAACAATCATACCAAACATTATGCGTCAAAATCATTTCCCGAATCTAGAAACACCACGAAAATATTCACGGAACTAAAATTAAATGGACGAATAGTGTCTGAGAATACGTTGTTTACTGTTGTGTTCGTCAGTCATTTGTATCACATGTTCGTCAATACAAGACAAGCATTGGAACGATACTGTCCCCTACTATTTGTCGAGACCAACGTGAACATAGCCTCTAATGTTATGGATGAATCTACGACATATGCTTGGGCGGTGCCAGCCATTTGCGCATGTAGTAGCAGAAGATTGTAGCGATGTACAGTAGCACCAGCAGGGCGCACGCCACTCCCAGCAACAGCACGGACGCCTTGCTGGGGCACGGCTCCACGATTGTCACTGTTTTTTCTGGAAAAAGAATGAATGGGATCAATAATTACATAATCCGGAGGGGAAAGATAAGATAAAAGCTTATGGAAATCCATAGATAGATTTGAATTCCACAAGATAATTACCTCCATAGTTGGCTTCAGACGCCACACCACCAGGCTTATCGGAGCGTAGGAAGTCTGTGCTCTGTCGCTCATCACCAAAGTCAAGCACCAGTATCTCCTGCGAGATGTTCATATCTTCTTCTTGGCTGTGCGCTTCACTGGTCTCGTTGTGGGGCAACGAACGCTTCTTTCTGCCCCAAGACTCCAAAGAATCGCGACCCCATTCGCACACCGCCTAAAAACATTTAAATGTTAAACAACGTGTCATTTGCGTAATTTTAGCGTGACTAACTGAATTAACCGTTGCTAATAGTCATATGAGATTCATGTATTACTCACCGGCTCACAAGGTCCAAGACAGTACTTGACGTTACATTGGAAGATGACTCCGTAAGACTCGGTGAATCTGAAGGCCTCGTACACAGACTGGAGCGCATTGCCGTCTGGAGTGAACGCCGGGAAGATTGATGGGTCCAAGGGACATCTAAAGAAAAAGACGAGTTAGAAAAGTGTGTTCAAAAAAACAATAATGTCTGCGAGAGTACTTATCAAAATCCACTAACCCTTCATCATCAATGATCGGGAATGTGCTCTTAGAATCCTTGGCCATAGCAACACAGCTGCGGGCGAAGATGCCATAAGGAGCTGAAAGAGTAACAGAAAAACGTTAGGAACTGCACATAATAATTTCCTATTGTAATGATGTAAGTAATGTCTTTATTGTCGGTTGACTTACTGTCTTCGGGGATCTCGATGCGGAAGGTAAGCCTGTCCCCAATGCGGACGGTCTCCACCTCGCGTTGGCGCGCGTCCAAGATGCGGATGCGTGGTGGCGGTGCCTCCGGCGCGGCAGTAATAGAAATCATCTCCGGGTCTCTGCCATTCAAACCAAGTATTTATTTACTACCTTGTTGCTACACAAATCACATATACCCATTAAGTACCAAGTTATTCAACTTTAATATGCATTATTAAGTTGTTTATGACTTAAAACTTCAACAGCCATAGCGCACGGGTATCATCATGTATGCAACAGCGCCATAATGCAGCTCTTTTCACGGCGATCGAGATGCTATCAGGCTTTTCTAAATTCATTAAGAATACGTATGAACAGATGTTCGTGTTAAATTGCTCATCACGTCCAACAGCCGTATCTTGCTGATGTGAATCTAATTGTTACGTGTTTACAATGCAGCTAACGATATTAGGTCAATGGAATTTCAAATCGTCTTGGCATGAAGGCATGTCGAAACAGCTCCCGTTTTTCATATTACTGTAACATGTCACGTAACTTGTCTCTTGACGCGCACGAATAAATTATATGGTAAATTCTCGAACTTTGCATTTTTGCGGTACCTTACCTACTTCATGAATGAATCGTATTCAAAAACCAGTTCACGATAAATTGTAGCGATACGATGTGAGCGTTCTACTGACCTTATTGGCACCATTCCAAACGTGATGTTCTTCGAGCTCATGTCATATGTACACTTTACTTTGTAGATCTTGTCTGCTTTCGTCATCACTACGCTGTGGTGTTGCAGGACGACTGTGTTTGAATACACTCCGGTCTAAAAAGAAATCACTTGCGTTAGCTCAGACAGCCCCATGAAACTCAGTTTTCATTAAACTTCGATCAAGGCAAGAGTTACTTACCACGCTCTGAGTGTTGCAGTCCTGGCCAGCCATGGTGAGGTCGAGTCGGAACAAGTCGCTGTTGACGACGTCAATGTTGCAGGTCTCCGAACGGCCCAAAGCGTAGATACGTCCGTTGAACGGCTTGTTAGTACGCACTTGCACTGCGATCCTTGTGTCCTTGCAAAGCACTGATACTGAAACAATAAAGTTAATGTAGAGCACATTCTAACAAACAAATTCACTAAACAATAGAAATCTTATGTTGTGACGTACCATCGTAACATGTTCCAGTTTTGTCGCAGTTGGCATCGTTCCTCGTTAAGTTGCTTGTCATGTTCGGGTCTTGTTGGTGCTCAATCGTTACTGGGAGCTCGCCGGGAGGATTCGCGTTGCTAGGCGGCTCTGTCATAAATAGTAAAAGGTTAAATACTTGCAGATAATTCTACGACTAAACAGAAAACCAAGAATGCAGTAAAGTACAGGAGTCGTTGGTTAATAAAGCCTAATAAATGCATTAATCCTGGGTGCACGTCTGTACGCATGGCGAACCCTTGATTAGGCAGGGGCAACCGTACGTGCGCTGCGTGTATTATAATAATCGAATCAAGATTGCTACAAGGTACTGCGGTGTACGGTGATTCTAAATGCAAACTACCCGTGCATCGTATCTAGTTGGTGCAATTACCGTCCCCTAGGTACGCCAAGCGTACTCCCTGTGTTTAGATGTTTTGAATTTTCGCACGCAATCGGTAAAGACGAGCAGTAGAAATTTTTCATAACCTAGATCCTTTGTTCACTTTTAATACGTCGCTAATACTTATAAATTATTTTATAGATTGTAAGTATATGTATTAATTATTTTATGTGTGCATGGCTTGTAAAATATGAACTTATTCTCATTTAGATTAGCAATGATAGTTATCGAGCTTTTCGATCGCGATTATAACTGCCCCTCACTTAATTGCCCCAGCGTATTGCTATTAATGGTTTAAAAACATACGCCTGACTATAACATATACCAACAACAAGAGGTTTCCGCGACGCAATGTTCAAGAAACAATAGACGTGCCTTCTATTCAGAATTTCAGCAGAAACGGAAGGTACCTCAAATTGGTTTCAGGAACAACAGTAGAGAAATCGGAATGGCGCTCGACGTCTTAACCGTTCCAAATCGATTCGTTAGCAGTGCCAATGTCTGGATACATTCACGACCGCCGCCCGGCCAATAATAAGGTGACGTAAACAAGATTTGGGCCGTTGACCGCTAAGTGTTGGACAAAGGAGAATCTTATTCGCCCACGGCTTATCCCTCGCCAAACGCCCATGCCATTGGCAGTTTATGGCGCTATGGACAATAGACGCTCGAAAAGGTGAATGAAAATATTGTAGAGCAGAAATTAAGGAAATGGAAGTCGTGCAAGGTTTTTGCCTGATTTAACATACGCATGTCACTGTATTCCGAAATAATATTCTTCAATCCAATATTGAAACTATCGGACACCTATATCATAGACAGAATGTTATATTCTGCATTAGCAAGGAGATAGAGCCATAAATAATCATGCAGTTAAGATAGCCACCTTCTAAGAAATTGCATTCAAAGTAAAAAGTGAATGAAATGGAAGTCATTCTAGCCGATAATGGCACATAAAAAACCTTTTAAATCAATTTCATAGCTATTTTATGTCACTTACAACTACTATGCTAAATAATTTAGTACTTAGGTAATACAAAATACTTGCTAAAAGTTCTTGAACAAAATGCCAACTGTATAATATATGGAGGTAATCATATTTCAGCAAAACTGGAGTCGATTTTATCTGTCTATCATAATTTACGTGTTGATGCCGAAGCCTTCATTACATTAATAACACCCCTATAGACTATGAATAGATGTGTGCCTACAACATTCCTGTTTGGAAATGAAGATGATTAATGAGATGCGACGAGACAATCGAACAAACGTTTCGCGGCTTAAAAATATAAAGTTATTTATGTTGTGTCATTATGATTAAGTGCTGCGTAAGTCATTGATTACCTTCTCGAGTGGATATCGTTTAGGAATTACTAATGATAATTTCAGCTACAAAAAATTACGAGTTTCATTTATCTGTACAATCCTCGGATCGTGCCTGTTTCCGACTCGGCGGAGTCGATGACACTGCTGCAATAACCGCCAGCATATTTGAAACGCTTCAACGATTTGTAAAAAACTTATCAACAACTTCCCACGCTCGCTTTAACTAATGTTCAGCTTCAACAATGAGTTGATGCAAGCTTACGTGTTTAGAATGCGATTATGCACGAATATGGAATATTAAAATCTAACTACCATAACATAATCTAGTTGGTTGAGAAAATCTAAGAAAATATAGAATCGGAGACAAATGCCTTGCTGAACATATTCGATCTCGATTCTCATGTGATTCAATCCGATTCTATTTACCGAAGTTTCTTCTGCGCCTTCGGCGAATTATTTGAAGTTGTTGAAAGTGACCACAAAATTATCGGATTGCAGAGCGTCAATTGTTGTTGGCTATCTTCAAAGAAATTACCGAATATCAACAATTTCTTCGGCTTACCTACATTTCGTAAGTAGGCTTCGCTTGGTTTTTTTATAGGAACTCCGTTTTACAAAAAAAGATGAGATCCGAAGTCGTTTTCCTTTTTTCGTTTGGGACTAAATTTGTTCACAGCTTGTCGCTAGATTAGGTTGAGATTAGACGTGGCCGCGTTCAATGAGTCGTTTTATAAGAACAAATAACTTTGATAGCCATCTCTGGAATAGCAATTTGTGGAAGCTGATAACAAATCAGAAGTAACAGAACGTTTTCAAATTCTCTCGTTTAGATTTTAAGGAATTTCTAGCAATATACAATTGATTTCCCTTCTAAGTACCTACCTGAAATATTTATATCCATAGAAGCGTCATTGCATTAATGTTAATACGCCATACAATTTCATAGCCAAGGCTAGAAAAAGTAAGGTATTGAGGCAGTCTGAAACGGTCGCGTGTTCGGAAGTGTCCACATAAGGATATAACGGTCCCACTGGATATCAAGACAGGGTTCCGTATGCAATCTTGTTACTGAGAAGCAATGCCGTTATCTCGCCACTAGATTATCGATGCCAGTAATAAACTTGTTTACCCATTTACTCATAACTTTGCGGCCTCCATGACAGCCTGCCGAACTGAATAGATAAGTAAATCGATAGAAAGTTCGCTTATATATCAAATGTACTTACATATTCATCTATTTATTACCTACATTAATCTTCAGAACTACAGTGTGCCAATTTTCTAAACGGCATTTACCGGATTAAACGAGTAAGCAACATTTCAAAACTAGAAATATTCATTGAACGTTTTAAAAGTGGATAAATTTTCTTGAATGAGCATATTTGACAGTAACGCCGCATTTTCAATTTGTCTAAATCGTTGCATAAATTCAATTATGTATTCGATTAGCAGCATGCGGTGCGCGGGCGCTGACCTGCACAGCCGCATGTATCTGCGCGCGGGCAAGGCCGCCCAAGGCCGTTATACTCGTACTACTGCTGTTATAAACGACGCGCTTCAAATTAATAACCGACATTTTAATTAGCTTTTACTTTGACAGATCAGAGTTATCATAACGATGAATCGCCGTAAAAAGTTCAAAGAACATATAAGTTGAGAAACACTTTTAACAAGCCCGGATCCTATCATGCAATTACACATAAATGGAAATTCTAATGAATTTCTACATAATGATATACACTGATATACAATAGGTTGATTTTATCTCGCAACTCGTGCTAATTGACAATTCCATTAGCCATTAAAATCTCTGTGTGGCTTTCTAGTGGTTTTGCTATTTCTTCGTTATACGACTTGGTCTTGATTATCTTAATGGTTCAACGCACTAATTTATGTAATGAATGAATTAATGAACGGACATTTTAAATTGCATTATTTTCAGATGCAATATAATTTAACGAAAGTTCTCAAACATTTTCTTGGTAAAGCCATATTTCCCGTGTTCTATATCCGTCACGTCCATTATCTCAGATTTAGGGCTGCACGAAGCGGAGCCGAGTTCACGGGCGCCACAAAAAATCCTATTCAATTTGTGTATGACCACCGTTATGAGAGCACGCACGAACGCCGCCGCCTGCGCCGCCTCCGCTCCCGGTTACAATACCACTCTCTTTGTTACTTTTTGCACCAAAATGCAGCGACTGTTATCATGACTCGGCACATTCTGTCATTGTAAACATAACTAACGAAATTATGCTAACGTATCATCTACAGCGGTGCGGCTATTCACCGTCAATACACCAATTACAATGCTAAATAGATACCGTCGAACAAGGTTCCGCTTGATAAATTCTGTAATGAATATCACTTTTATCGAATATACTCGTAGTGTGGCCGCGTGCATCCAGAGAGAGGCGTTTTTATTGCAGTGAATCAGTTTATTGATATCGTGATGTAACAACAATAGACTTTAAACGTTTCTATTTTCTACTGGACGCCGGCGCAACAGAAAATTTCTGACAGCATTGCTCCGGTACAAGCCTTTCAGAAACTTATTTATAACAGTTTCCCATAATTTCTTCGGTATTATAACAGTTCCTTATTTCGATCATCAGATAACCTCGGATCTGTGTAATTATGCTTAGTCTATTACAGAGGAGGAAATGCAAGGGATCGAGTTTCATGTAACGGTATCAGTGCGGGAAAATACCTTGAGTACCTAGCTGATTATATTATGTGTGTTTTGCCCTATACAATGAAAAGCCGGCAGCTGCCTGATGCCAATCTTAAATGCCATAACACGGTTTTACGTAATCGAGTAGCAAGCATCCCGCTCGCTTATAGCGGAACACCAGCTATGCCTTAGAATTATCGCTAACAAGGTATTTGCACTTAACTATTAGTTAGCAACTAAAGGTAAATATCGCCTAACGAATGAAATAAAATTGTTTCTTTTTTAAATAAGATATAGGAATGGCCTTTTCACGTCATAAATATATTTTTTAAAGACGCTAGATGGGATCGACATTTCATAACCGACTGTTTTGCCATTTTTGGCAGAACAAGCTAAAGGTTTAAGCCACTTTTTAAGTCCAGATAAAATCTTAGTTTATAGATCATGTGAGGACCATGTAGATTCGTGTTAGAAATGGCATTTGAAGGAAACAACCACACATATATGTTGGAGTCGTCCTGCCTATTCAGTGCAAACATTTATCGACTATCATGTAACTAAACTCGGGACTCAAAAAGCTGAGCGGGTCGACGAACATTTCCAAAGGAAGAACATTTGGGTAGGCCGCATAAAGTACTTAAAATGCCAGACAATTATTAAAAGTAACTTGGAAAGGGAAAAAAATATAGTCATAGTGCTCACAATCAAAAAGTGTAGTAATTGGTATAATACTAGGTACACAACTTTTATAACAGCCGCCGCGATGAGTTTAATAAAACACATAAATAAAAGTGAATACCCGTCTACTGTCTTCATCCGAAAGTTACAAGCCGTGTAGTCACGATCTATTCCTTATAACAACATGGCAGAGCATTATTTTCTCTTAACAGCCAGCATCATCTCCCGTACTCGTAGTTGCAAATCGATTGTATCGGTTCGATCGAGGCGAGTCAACTCGATTAAAGTACATCGAACGCTTTTGACCCTGACCCTGCAGCATGCGGCGTGGCGTGAGATATGGACTCGCCAGTGTTTACGTCTTGTTAGGAGCCCAGACTTCGAGTATTGCAAGATTCATGCTCTGAACTTGTCGAGAGCTACAGACTAACGCTTTTAGGAGATGCAGTTACGTTACCCTCATAGAAAACGCATCCGCACATTTATTGAAACAGTATAAATCTGTAGATGTCAATGGAGTTAGTATTGATGTGCCCATCACTGCTAGGTTTATGAGGAGACACATTGGATAACCTACATTTTCTTTTAATGCTAATACAATCTCTAACAGTTAAATACTTCGCAGTACTGCAATACGGTGGTTGATTCAAGACGCTCGCTCACACCATTCTGTTTCAATGTTTAATCAGATAAAGTGGCAAAAACAATATTGTGTGTGTAATCATTTCTCACGACTACCGTAGGTGAGAAATTATTCATCATTCCACCGGAGCTGCTGAGTAACATCTGACAATTAACTTCCGTTGCTTTGGCGTACCCTAATGGCGTTATTATCGAGATTAGCATCGCTTTATTGTTTAAAAAAGACATTGATAATAAGCCCTTTGTAGACACTTAGAATTCGTCACTAAAACACCTCACTTCATCTTAAAGGCAGAAACCTTAGTTAAGCAAATGAGTTTGGCTTATTAATGAAGCAACATCGTTATCTTGTAGATATTATGCAGCCTCAATCTGGCGCGTCGTTGTAAAACATGATCATGACGTTACCTAAGTATCCCGTTGCCCAGTAATAACATATTATATTCTGAATAAAAACTCAGCGTTATTAGGGGCTAAATTGCTCGGGCAGTTTTCCTTCGACGGAAACTTGAGCCGTTACAAACGGACCACACGCCGATTGTGAAAGTGCGAAACGAGTCTTTAAATCCTCTTTTGTTTTCTATTAAACGCTATGTTTTAAAGATTCATAAACACAAATCTCTTATTTTATGCCAAATCTAAGTAACAATCTCGAAGCACTAAGTCGGTCACCGCAAATCACCGCTACTAATGTCGCACTACATTTCTCGAACAATAACAGAAATAAAAAAGAAATCACATACTTTTGGTGGAAAGTAATACTTTTTATCCAATTTTGTGGCAAAACGACATAAAAATAAGACAAAAATCGCTGATAATTTCCAGCTTTCTACGAAAGCGCGTTAACACTGGCGGACGCGTAACTGTATCGGACGTTGCACGTTGCGCTGATTACGTTCTCAACAAAAACCGTTCGCATGCCTTGCAGTATGTTATTATTGAGCTGCAGTATGCATACGCGTTTTATAGACATACTGTTGATTTTGTATAACTATGCCACACTTGGTAATGTTGTCAAGACGTTGACACTTTATCTTTTACTTCAAAATACTACAAAAACTATACTTTTTCATTTAAAAGTAAACACAATGAAACCATATACCAACAAGATGTATAATTCAGCACTACAGCAACTTAATTGCAACTTTTTCTCAAAACTAACCTAATACGTCATTCTGCGCGTGGCTTCCGCTTCCTGGGCTTTCCGAATAAAAAGCACGCTCGTATATTATCGTGATTTATGTTATTTGGCTAGACTAACGCTAATTGTAAGTGATAGCTTCTCATTTATTTGTTAGATCGTTTTTGCTTAAAATCACTGAACAAATGATGGCATGCTCACTGCACACGTATAATATAAATTGAAGTTCAAAAATAGAACTGAGAACCGCAGACTTATCTGAGAAAGTTTTTCAATTTAAAAACCTCTACTTTGGCTTTTAAGCACAAGAAGTTAATGGTAATTGTTACCCATTCCCATTAAATTTAGTTAAGAGAGAAAAAAGACCAAATCAAATTGGCAGGAATGAAGTAATTATTGAGTTAATGACGTTGACGTTCACGCCAATCACTTTGCTGACTACTTAAGATAGTTTCTCACATCATTATCGCAAAATACTTGGCCACAAACAGCACTGGTAACCATATACAGGGACAGTTTATCCAGTTCGTTCTAGGAAAAATATAGTGACATACAAATTGCTTTCACGTACTTAACATATGCGTGTATGGACTACACGAAGGTAACGCGCGAGAAATATTAATCATATCCTCTTTGCGAATTTAATAGCATATTAACGTCAAAATACATCGCAGTTTTATATTTTACGATGATATCTTTGACAGCACAATGGTGTTAGATTCCATGAAGAGTACTGTTGTTGAGTATTTAAATAATGCAGAAGCTCGAATCGCGCATTAGTTGAGTAATGCAAGCAAGTAACGAAGTGGTAACGTGTGTTATTTACATTTGAACGCGTCGCTTCCCGCGAGGGTGAATGCACGTTTAGCCGGCCAGTGTACCATCGACTAGGCTCACATAATTGTGAGCGATTATTGCAAGGTGTCATTAGCAAGGCCGACATTCGTACTCCACTTTCTTATCAAGACCTATTCCATTTATACAAACTGCCGTTCTATGATTTACATTCCCGTGAAAATTAACATGATGCATTACACTTATAACGAAGTTACTTGAATAATATTAAACTTGCGCGTTTGAAGCTGTCCGTATCGTGTTAGCAATCTAAACTAAGTAGTTTATGTAAATACATAGATAAGCTTTGAGATGTTGAATAAAATATAACGATGGTCGATATTATCGAGAGCTCTCCGGTATAGCGGTGACTGAGCTCCTCCCCTAGAAAATATGACGCTATCAATAAAAGACAGAGAGTACTAACAATAAATACGTCGGCAAAATACACGGGCTACGATCTCTTCCGTAATTCAGTTCTAGATGGTCGGCTTCCGCTAAATGTACGACCAAATAATAAGCTATATTCCCCGTAGTTGGCAGTAAATAACATATTGTATGTGTTCCCGTCAAACTTAAGTGTATGCATGGGCGCACAGTTCCACTTTCTACGTAAATCGCATTATTTATGACACTTAGGCCAGCGACAGGTAACGAAAATAATATATTATATCCTTTTTGTCATTCTGCATCACATATAGAATTGCAACACGTACTTGTGTTGCAGTATGTTCTACTTTTTATCAATTTATTAAGCAAGCTTCATTTTTATAATATGCGCGATAAAATACCTAACTTTTTCCAAGCTTCTTTTTCAATTACACTACTTCAGCTACTGAAAAACAACAAGTAATATCAAAGAGCTGGCTACAAAAATGTATAAGAGCTTTTACATTCAATATTACTCCATCTTTAAAGATGATTGAGGCGCAGACTAGATAGAGCGCCGCGATCATGCAATTATGTATTGCCCATATGAAGTCATTACAAGATTTTAATTTAAACCTAGTATTATTTTCCCATTATCAATGAGCGACCGACCATAATAATACGCTAAAATATAAATAAAACATAAATGTCACCATGTTCTACAGTTTTTTGAGCCGAAGCCGAAGTGGTTTATTCAGTTTTTAGATTACTACAATTTACTGAGGCGTGTACCTGATGTATCTCGGCGCCTGCGCAGCTAGAAGCGAGGTGTTTTAAATAAAACAATGTTCTTATCGTTATAGCGTCGGCCCAGAATTCGAACTGGGTTAGTATAGCAAAATACATGCTAAAGATTTATGTATTTCCATTTACCTTCTTTGAAATAGGACCATGGAATGGAAGCAGGAAAGTTAACGATACTTGTAAACTAGTCCTCTCTATCGATGCAAAACAATAATACAACAGCACTTGTACCTAGTGCTATTCTGTAAAAACCTCACCGTGATAACGTAGGTGAGTTTAAAGTGAGCTGTCAATGGTGTCAATCCCTAGCTTTAGATGGAACGACAGCTGACTTCACTTAAGTTTTTACGGTGAAACTTTTACAAAATCGACTGACTGATATTCATTTCCTTATACCCCTTAATTAAGTGAAAAGAAACAACAGAAGCCAGTGACTGCCATTACCAAGAATCAATCAAAAAAGCTACTCACTCTCGCAGAAGTTTTCGAAGTATTTTCCGATGGGTTCTCCGTCATCGATGAGTGGCCTCTCAGCGTTCAAATAGGCTGAGGGTCCATCAGGCAGGGTGTGATGATCCAGGTGGTATAGACGGCAGTTGTAAGCAGCCGAGTGAGGGGGACCCATGTACAGGTATGAGCGACACAGGAACTCCGATTCTATTTCGCATGCGAGACGACAAGCTGCTTCGGATGTCACCTGAACGAATACAAAATAGATGGCCATATTAAAGATAACATCGATGAGTGATTCATGATCGTTTATTCGTTGTAGCACCTACGCAATTGGCTGTAAATTTATTAACACCTGTAGTTAGTACAGGCGAAAGAAACTGCATGTTGACAATAAAAACAACTCGATTTTTACATGCTCCAGTGGGAATAATAAACTATGCAAATGGCCTCTATCGCCGAACTTGGATCATTTTATAAATCTCTTAACGGGAAGCTGGAGTCTGTGTTCCACTCATAAAATCATAGGTACATATCCATAACAAGAAGCGATATATCTTTGTCGTTGCTTTAGAACTACAAAAATATAACGCCTGTAGTCCCCGAGGGGTTAAGCAGAGTTGTACCTATAGTACACCCGCATTTTTCCAGTTATGTTTAGGTACCATATAATAGGGGGTGAGCCAATTACCTTCAGTCGGATACAAATCCAGTATGTAGGCGGAGAAATCCCAGATGTTTTCCATTTGGGATTTCTCGCAATAACACTTTACCCGACCCGGGAATCGAACCCAGGTCCTCATGCTCAGCAATAGCGCTTGCGACCAGTAGACCAACGAGGCAGGCTTTATAACTATTTCATACGAAAGTTAATTGCAACGTCTTCCTTCTTGATTACATACAAGTGCACACGATTTAACCTCTGCCGCTTCTCGTTAAACCAGTGGGATGCGGAAAAGGATGGACTTGAGGTCGAAACCTATTTACGCGACAAGTTTAATTTATTACCGACGATCACTAATGCCAGGTTATTTTATATTTGTCTATTAAGCGTCGAGATAGAAATCATAAAGCCATCTTAAGATAGCATCGCAGAAACCAATAAAGGTACAATAAAACACAATCCATATTTCTCCGCTTATCCGACTCAAACGTTAATAGGTGGCTGTCAGCAGTGCACCTTTTTCATCTTGCATATCACGTTACAAATAGGGCCTTATTGCGACGTTAGGGAGAAGTGAATCTTGTTACAAATGATATAGAGTTTCAATTAGGGGGGTTGGCTAGTTACCTGTAACTCCTTATCGGTGTAATAGTGCAGGCCAGCGTACTGGGCCACCTTGTCCTCTGCGACGCCGACGCGCGGCGCCGTGAACACTCTCTGTCCCTTGCACGCCTGAGACGCCTTCAGGCACAGGTTCTGCACGACCACACACCGACCAAATCACGTTAAATAACACACAACAATGGTAATAACGTTAACTGAATACATGTTTATTTTCACGAGCGTTCAAACGGACCGCATTACTATTGTGATTGCTTTCTCTGAAGCCGGACCGAAGCGCCACTTCGAGTCGTTTAAAGCTGGTACGAAATAAATGAGCTAGTGTAAGTACTAGCTCGACTGTTTACTTGTATCGTGTTTTGTAAAATATGAGCAACTGTGAGGAATGAGAATCTTGTTTTATGATGTCAGGATAAATCGCTTTAATAATCTGATCGTCCCATTGAACTGAAATATTGCAGCATATTAATTTCGTATTGACTGGCTGTGTTCAAAGCTCAGTATGGGCGTCAAATATCGTTTTCTTAGAAACAAAGTGGGAACTAGTTAGCTTTAAGTATTTTGTGTAAAGTAAATGAGTGTAGTGTGTTGTGTAATGTGTTTTACCTCGAAGTAGTCGGTGCCGGGCGTGTCCACAAGCTGCACAAAATGTTGTGCCGTGCGCCGGTCCGAGTCGCTGAGTGAACACCGCATGCTGCCGTACTCATACTCCGCAGAACGACACGGGAACTTTTTCTATACAAAACATACAAGTTTACTTTAAATACAGGGGTATGCGCAAGGACAACGTTCAATAACCATTTAATTCTGAAACAAATTATGATTGAAATCCAACGGAATAATTATTCATCTGCTTACTAGACCAATTAATTCCACTTACCAATTGCTCTATAATCATATTTAATGTGCAGTTAAAAGAGAAAATGCAACAACTATCCACTATGTAAATTGTAAATATCTGTTGAATATCACTTATCCGTAAATGAAAAGATTACAATGCACGGATCACAGACTTGTCATTACGTTTATAGTGTATCAATTTATATAATAACAGCTTGTATAAGAACTTGATTCAATGTCGAATTACTACATAACATTGTATAAAGATTTTCACTAACTGTTATCGAGACTAAATTAAAGTAACCCCTATCATTGGTATCTTGAGTGCCACTGCAAGTAGGACGAAACTATAAATATAAATCGAATAGATAAACACTAAATTGCAGTGTGGAAGCGATGTTTTCTTAAAGCCTCATAGATAACCGAGCAATGCGACACGCCCTAAAGACATCTAACGGATACGGAATAATCTATGACTATGAGATGCGTCCTCAAAATCCTAGTGCCCCAGACTGTTTGAGTTTTAAATAAAACTGCATTATAATCTTGAATTTGTTTATCTTTTCAAGCTACTTCGAACTGTAATATATCAGACTATAGCATCAAGCAAGCATATACGCTCGCTATTTAAAAACAGCAGCGACGTCGAACATGATGGAAAGTATAGGAAAACCTGGTTTAGAATAAATAGAAAATGTACGCTACCTCGTTAAGACAGGCGGCGAGGCAGGCTTCTTTAGTGGAGGTGTAGATGACAGAATTGTCGAGGCCGCGGAGCGCCTTGCCGGGTACTCGCTCGAAGGCCCAGGGCCGCAGGCACACGCTCTCCGTGCGCACTTGAAGCTTCACCATGTAATACGTGTTCACCGACCGCTGCACCAACAACAAACATTAATCGCAAGTCTCACCTCAGCCTATCATTATCGATAAACATTCAGATAAAATGAGCCTATGTATATTATGAATCGAAATACGACTACTTCGCGCACAAATGACTCCCTTCTAATAAACTCATTCACTCATTTGCTTGCAGCAATTGTTTGTCGACACATATTTCCAGTTTCATTTCATTCATTCAAAATAAACAAAGTGCAGCCGGTGCGAGCCGCATCGTTTCACATCGTATATTTATTAGCGGCACCGTTCATTAGGCCTGAAAGCGATTAAACTGTCTAGCGTTTAGCTGAACAGTTACCTACAATGTAGTGTGGCTGGCTGGCCGGCCAGTTAGCCTCCCTGGGACTCGTTGACCGATTTAATCTGAATTGTTAATCCAATCTCTGCATCGGTCGGCTAATTAGCAGTAGGTACTGAGGGAATGCCAGTAGATAACCGAGATAAATATTTATTTGGCTATTCAATACGTAAACTGTTATCTATTACACCGTACGGTCCAGACAAAGCATGTCTTGAGATTATGAAGATAGTAAATAAGACTAGCTGTAAACGTAGGTTTAGAATGATAAGCTCTTTAAACGTTGGTTAGACAAGTACTTCAATTAAATCGAGAAATAGGAGACTCCATTGGAACCAATTCTATTTCCTAGGTCTTATTGTCAGTCGTATCTTTGCTGAATGGGCTGTACTGGCGGAAGTAGCAGAGTTTAACATTTAATCGTCTATGAGTGCATACCTGTGGTGTGGCCATAGGGTTGTTGGCCTGAGTGTCGTTCTGCAGCAGGCATCGCGTCTCTTGCACCGGTGTCAGCGGGTTCAGCACAAAGCTGCAACAAACGTTTTAATTAAACACTTGTGCTAATGACGTGTCGTGTATCGTTTACAAAAAAAGGAGTCGCAATTTCATAAGATTGGCTACAGAAAAACATATCCTAACGGTCTTTAAATGTATTAATCTTGTTATCAATATCAATTGAAAACATCGGCCAAAATCAAACACCGGTCGGCGGAATTTCGCAAAACTGCTTTAAAGCCAGTCAGCCAGTCTAATTGTAATTTATCTTAACCGTTTACTTTTGTATATTGCGTTTGTAAGCGGCACCAACTGTTGTTTTATTCCTACCGTTTGTAGTTAATCTCGCTAACAAAGCGATACGGTCGTTTTTCAATAAGAGAGAGTCATTTATACCCACGGCCACGGTGCTTCACCTGTAAAACGGCCCAAATTATTTCATTAGCTACGTTCATTCGCATCTCTGCAGGATACGAATGGCACAAAGAAACCGTTGTATACGAAGCTGTAACTAAATGTCCACCGGTTTTCTTCGAAATGTGTGGTATGTTCGGTAACCACATTTTTCTAGCAATCAATTTACAATTACCATCAAGAATATGTTCTTCATGCATCAACCACGTTATTGGAATGTCTTGTACGGTCCGAATTGAGTACTGTACCTTTTCGAATTCGATCGATTTATGCTTATTGATAAAGATATGAATCGAAAAACTGTGATAACTGTACCCTACCTAGTCGTTTTTCTGAAAATCCTCTGATATAGTATCGTTTGGGAGTGCCATAACGAATTGTTTGATATCTCATTTATCGAAATCCATTTAACCGTTTCAGCGCAACGTGGGAAAAAAAAAACATCAATCCTATATTCTGAACGATTGTCATAAATAGCAAACATTACTGTTTTAGCGTGAACGTGTTAACTGACCATAGAGTAAATATTAATAAAATATCTATTAGTGTCTATGATACAAACGTCACGGTGGGTCTTGGATACCGTTATTTACTTAGTAACAATTTACACAATAAAATAAATCGGGTTTGCCAACTTCTGCGTAGTAATTGAAGCATTTTATTTTAATTACTTCAAGTTAAAGGTTTTTTTTTTGTTAGAATGGTAAAAACCGGCAATTGTCGGGCGGCACGTAGGCGGATAGATTTTTTAGTTGAACGTCTAGATAGACCATTGCACCAGGAAGTGTCAGCCAGCGGAGAGCAGAATGTACTGACAGGTAACGCTAGCGGGACTGGAAATACCAAGCATTTTGGTGTAGAAAGGTGTTGTCAGTTAAAATGTTATCAAGAAAGTGATAAAGTTTTCATTCCGACAGTCAAACTGAGTGACTTCTTTGAATACGGTCATATTCGGTTAAAATAGATATACATTACAGAGATTAGTTTTGAATAAAAAGGAAGCGAATATTTTGATACAATATAAAAATACCACAGACTTTTTTATCAGACTTCGTTACGTTATAAAGACGAAATTATCTCAACATCTCAGTATAATCTACTTCAGGATGCAAATTCTTAATAAAAACAGTAGAACATCGCAGCCAGTTTTACAATACTTTTATTTTAGTACTTGAGTCGTATAGAGCGAGTAGAAAGGGTACTTTAACACTAATAACATCCTCCCCAGGCTAATGATATCCATACGCATTGTAGTAAAATACTCGTACCAGACCGCACGTCAAGCCTCAAACCGCTTCTTAACCGACTTCTAAAAAAAAGGAAGAGGTTCTATTCTAAAATTAGAAGTGAGAAACTCCTTTAATGAGTTAAAATGATGCAGCTTTATTATCGCAGTCGTAGATCCGTCATGTAAGAATCTGCATTACGTATCTAGTTGGCAATTATTTATATTACGGATGGGATCCAATTAATTTTGTAAATGAAGTAGCTACTCGCTACTTCATTACTAGATCTTTTAGCTACTCGAGGTAATGTCTTGAAATGAGAAAATAATTGTAACTATCTTTTAACAAAATTATGACGGGCGCATGACTTAATGGTAAACAAAAATACTACACTTACCGCTTAAATGTTTGTTTTTTATGATATCCTAATTAGAACCTAATCTCTCAAGATAACTTGTTTGTTGACCCGGCAGCCATGTTCAATTTCAGTAAAGGCATGTTTAATGATTTGATCTGATATTGAGAGAGAGATTAATTGTTAATTAACTTAAGGAGGCGTCGTAGTAGGCAAAGCAATATGATGTAGATATTATAAAATCAGTATTTAATATGAGATTATAAATGGCTGTGCTAGATTAGGGACAGTCTACACATTCCAATTTAATCGATTCAAAATCTCGTTAATATACGAAGCTCCAGCGTGTATACCAACGCTGACTCTAATCAGCCATTTCTTAATAACTATAATTAACGCAGACACAGTTTATTAGTTGTCGTGCTGAATTTAGAGTTCTCTACATTTCCGTTTCCGGCTGACAATGAGAAACCTCTCTAATACCGATGTCGTGATGATTTCGAAACACATATGTGGGATATAGTCAAACAGAGAAATGACTATTGCCTACTATTAATTTATTTTAATTTATGTCTGAGAATGTATATTCATTAATAATATACGTAGGTATGTTGGCAGACATACCTTTATCACATTCCATTCAAAATCAAATCCATAATTTCAAGTAGGCCACTAAAAGGCACTTTTGAACGTCACAATTTACAAGAAAATCGAATTTTACTAACGGTCTCTACTACTTAGTAACATATTTTATACGCATACTTTAATCATGTGTGAAGACGATGTAGGTACCCGCAATAAGATTACTGTAGTACAAAAGATACAAAGTATTCAAATCAATGACAGACAAATTAATAATATTAATACAAATACATGGTGCTCTCAAATATTGGCTTTTAACAAATAAGAAATCAGTGCGTGAGTTAAAGTAATCACAGAAACACTATTTTATCCCGAATTACCTTTAAAGGAAATTATCCCACGGAAACCGTAAATTATTCCGAGATAAAAAGTAGCTTATATGCTATTCCAGACTATATATATCTTTGTGCCAAGTTTCATCCAGATCCGTTAAGTAGTTTTTGAGTTGATTCGTTACAAACATACATACAAATCTTTCCTCTTTATAATATTAGTATAGCTAAGCTTTAGAAAGTTAAGGCCGCATCGGTCGAACCGAAGCAATGCGGTATTCACGAGGAAAGGGTGTTAATGTTCAGCACATTCAGTTTATTACGTGCGACCAATAAAAGTGACACCAAGTCAACGTTACACTTCCTTGCAGAATAACGGAACTTACCGTTCCACGCAATATTTCGTGCTATAATAACCCGAGCTAGTTTACGAGATTGCTCGTCTTATTAATGCGCCTGCACCCTCACGCTATGATGGGCCGTTACAAAATAGCTCTAATTTCTTATATTAATCCAGAATTATCTTGCTTTGCCATCTCGTTATCGAGTTCGACTCGGAATAGCACTCCGAGTTCGACTCGGAACTCGGAGTGCTATTCACAATCACCGCTTGTTAAAAATGTAGACTCATTTATTGCACATAATTACGATAAACTCTATGGAAGTTTTGCTTTATTTTCGAGTTCATCTAATGAAGCAAGAACAAGTAAATTACCTAAATTAAATTATCGATCATCTGCTCGGGTCTTACATTTAAATCCAAACATAATGCCTAATCGTTATCATTCAATCCACAGCCCAGAACAATATAATAATAAGCATTTGAAAGCTCGACTCTGACAAATTGCTGCACTTTACTTAATAAATTACTGTTTATGCGCCTACTTGTAAACAAAGAATTCATATAAAAAACGTTATGATTAATGTGGCAATAGAGCCCTTAAACTAATGACATTGCATTACACTTCGGTTTCAAAACAGACGTCATAAATCTTCGTGCGGACTGTTAAAACAGTAATTAAACGGCAGATAAGCTGGCCTCCAGAACTGTGAACTGATTTAGAATTCATCAGTTATGAGTGCAGGTGTGCTTGCGCCTACGCATATGTATGAGTCTGTGCGCAGGTTTGACAATTAATCATTGAGTATCGCACGGGAAATCAGGCTAAAGTTGCAGATACAATGCAGACGATACGGTAATTTGATTGGTCTACGTTACGTGTGGATTAGTATGCAAGTATCGCTTACGCTTTTCCTAAGCTGCGTGCAAATTACATGCGATATCAACATGAGATATGCAGATTCAAATTTATGGGAAAGTAGGTGGTTTTTGCTTTAACGATTGCAGTAGCGCATAATTAGTGACAGATCGTATCTCTCCAATATTTTCCAATTTAACGCTGTCCCAATTAACCTCATATGGTGTGTAATCATATTGTTTAATTAAGTAATAATTTGGTCGTAATATTTCTCAGAAAATATTACGGTTTCGTAAAGAATATTCTCCTACCAATTACGGAGATCAGTAAACAGGTTCTAAGTCTCGCTGTGAGTTCGTTGCCTAACGTAATGACGAGTTATACATTTGTGCCAAGGGCTTACAAGGACGTCAATCAAGCCGGCTGCAGTAATGGCAGAGCGAAGTATGAGCGTTATTTTTAGAAGCAAAGACTAATGTGCATCATGTCACAAAGATTATTTAATTTTAGAGCTGGATTTACTCGTATTATCGGTATCGATACTCGCCTTGAGCGACGAAGGCGGTCGATCTACGTAACAGCAATTTAAACACACTTATGAAGTGTAGCAGCATCGCAGATCGCATTCGTTTGATTGCAATGCGAGTCAAATGAACTATTTGTTACAATTCAAAAGAATATTCGTTTAACTACATACTGATTTTCAAATAAAACTGATAAATCATTAAGTTCAATAAATATCGCACGGTTATCTCCCATCTTTATACCGATACTAGCACTTTGCCCGCGGCTTCGCTCCCGTGGTCTTTCCCGTGGGACCCGTTATTTTTCCCGGGATAAAAAGTAGCCTATGTTACTCCTAGAAAACTAAGCTTTCCAACGGTGAAAGAATTTTTAAAATCGGTCCAGTAGTTTTTGAGCCTATTCATTACAACCAAACAAACAAACAACGTTTTCCTCTTTATAATATTGGTATACATAATAAAATAAATACAGCGTCGCAAAATAGCAAAGGTGGTACAAACTGTACTACTGCAATTAAATGAAAGAAAATTTAAAACTCATATTAAAAGTACACTTTGTAAACAAGCTTATTACAAATTAGAAGATTATATCAAAGATAAGGATGCTTGGAAACATGCTGGTCCTGCTCCACAGGACAATCTAGTGTCTAGACAAAATCAAACTGGTTGCTAAGTAAATTAGGTAATTTGTACCATATTATTTTATTATATTGGAATAACTTCTCACACATTGATTAATTTATTATTATTAACTTTTAGAATGTTTGTAAATATGTGAGCACCATGCACTTATGACATAATTAAGTTTACTTGCCACTGCTACATGTGTTTTTCTTTTCACCTTTTGTGATGTATTGTTTTTATTCTGGGTGCATCGTCTTCACATATAATGTTATAATACATGTATACAAAACATTGTGAAACATTTTAAAAGAGTAACGGTGGAGTTTCTTGCCCATTCTTCTCCACACGAAACTACTTTTTGGAAGGGGCGACTAGAATCAGTTCTATTTCTTGTTCATTTTGACGTTCAAAAGTGCCATTCTTGTGCCTATTTGAAATAAATGTTTTGACTTTGACTTTATCAATTACATTGGCGTATAATCCAAACCGCAGCGACTACAAGTTGCGCATATTACACCGTATTTATAGAGATTACAGACGTCCTAACATCATTACAGCACTGAGGTTATTATGAGCGCACTAGTATCAAGTAGTATTTACGTTTATTACACAAATTGGTCGGATCAGACCGATCATCAGATCGGTGCAGTCCGTAGTCCGTTAGCCAGGGCCGGCGCCCGCACTGCACCCAGCGCATCAATCACGCGCCGACCGGCGCAAGCGCAGACGACCGGTAGAAACTGTAAGGCATCCCGCGAAACATCGATACTTTTCATTACTATGCAGCACCACGGCCTTCAAATGTTTTGATGGGTAAATTAATGACGGGTTATCTCACATGACTAATGCGCTGTTTGTAAACACGCTGCTTCGACAAATCTTTTTGAACTCTGTAATGATCTTTCGCTGCCGTCATATTTTGTCAGAGATCAATTGATGCTACCATGTAAACTGGAGAACAAGTAGTACTTGATCGTATCTCCATAGCAGCCAGTTAATTAATGGATTCAATTAAGTTAATGTTGTTAATCAATTCATTTTTAAGCTGTTTTCGGGAACCTGAATACCAAATGTAACCATGTGGTGAAATCACATGAATATCTGCTTTTACTTTTTATAAATCGTACCTAATGTAGGCGCAGCAACATAATTAATCATCCAAGTTTAGCACGACCCAAAAACTACAGAGAAAGCCTTCCAGTATACCTATATCCTTAAATATTTGAAATCACAACGTGCTCGTAAAGATTTTATCAAAACTTGTCAACAGATATCAAAGGTCGTGATCGCGTTTAGATATTTAATCCGTGATTTAACGTCAAGGTAGAGTTTGGTTAGACAGAATGGTCGCTCATCAAGCGGTTCGCTCCCGAATACCGTAAAACGTTTCTGAGACGAGTCAGTGGCACCACCGCACTGCGGTAAACAGTTACCGATTGTTAAAATCGCATTCGTCCCATTCTTTTGTCAGATCGCTGGATCGCTATTTCTTTGGACGGATTGATTCGAGATACGTACACATTACTAACTTACAATGGTAGATTAGAAGCGCGGGAAAGTTCCGTCTCGTTTAATTGAATACCGAATTGATTTTCGATCGATCCCGTTCAAATTGATTTCGAGGAATCTAACTAGCGTTCTAATACTGTTACGCGGTTCAATACAGTCTAATACAATTAGAGTTTTTGCAGTGCAGTGCACTCTAACAGCTATGATAATGAACGCGGAGCGACACGATGGCGACAACTCGGGCGTCGGGAAAAATAGACAATAAATCATTCTTCCAACACTTTCCTATACTGTCAACTATTGAATCATCTCTTCTTCAACTAGAGTAACGCGCATACCAGACTAGAAATTGCTCCATAAGTGCTTCATTGCCTATACATTATGAGTGATAATGGAATGCATACAAATGTACTTATGGTGTCTGCTCCAAATCCTAGGCCAGACAACTGCCACAGAGTGTGAATCAGAACAAGCAGACAATAACAATAAATTAATATAATGCGCACAAAACCGCCAATAGTCATGAAAACTATCGGGCGTGCTTGTGTTGCTGGCAGTAATATCCATTGAAGACGTATGCGATCACTTTTACTGTTATCCAATTTGGAACGCGGCGAGGTCGGTTTCCGCTTTTACACGGTTTGTGGCTATGCCTGAGACACATTGTTATTAGTCGGCAGCGTGTCGCCGGGCCGGGCCAGGACGTGTGGCAGACTGACACACATCCCCGCTCGCCGTGAACTCACTACATCATGTAAATAACGTGAACTGGCGGTGACCTCACGAATCCAGGAGTTATAGTTTAACTGTAACCGCGCAGATTTAGGATTCTGATTATGCACGTAGTCACTTCTGTATGTATGTCGTGGCCTACCTTTCATTTTTGGCATTCAAATGAAAAAAGTACATTAGGATTTAAGGTACTACTCTACACTACCTTTAGGCTGCCTATTGTGTCAACACTTGTGATATTTCTAAAATTATATCTGTAATTTGTATGGTGTATATAGTAAAGAGTATTTCTATTCTATTATTATAGTTATTCAGAGCAACTGGCCGGGTTATGCCAAAGAAAACGTAAACAACATCAGAAAGTAAGTAATCTGTTTTCGGATTACTTTCTGCAGCTTCAACCAACTTTTCAATACATTCATTCATTGGCATGCGTCGTGCGTTGAAGCGATCACGCAGGTCAACACGGTACACTTCGACCAGATTTCTCCACCCCAGAGAATCAGAATCGCCGCTGAATCAAAGAATCTTTACGTCAATCAGATCTCTATCTGTATCAGTAGAACATTCGGGTCAGGAGCATCTAGATCTAAGATAACACAGACACATTGGTTTTTATTTGTTTCGTGATCATTCGGACTGACGAGTCATGTCGTTTGACGTCGTTTGATGCGAAATTCTCTTTACTGGGTCAGATCAGCACACTGATTGATTTTACTGACAATATCTTGTCGGTAGTAATTGATATATAATTAATATTAATAGGTAGATAAAGGCGGTGCCGCTGCGGTTTTAATAAGCGTCCGTGTACGGGTGATCGTAGTATGCCCATATTTAGTTGGTTACAGGAAATGTGGTTCGGTTATTAATAAGGTATGATGTGTGTACCTGAATGAGGCCGCCTGGCAGTCAGGTTCTTCTCGGCACCAGCCCTGACACTCGTACAGGGACAGGTTGCGTACTGTGTAATACGCTGTGCCTGCGAAGTCGACATCCGTTAGCTTTTCGAATGCGGTTCGACCTGAAACAAGCAGGGTTAATATTCAATACATGATTATGATTTCGCCTGTGTTATTAAAAAATCCATGATTATAAACATGTATTTTCTATTGAAGTACACATTGGGCTGAATATGACCATAACATGATTTCAAGACATTCGTTTACACGTAGAATCCACAGATATAGTCATCTTTCAAAAACAAGTAAAGGTAATACAAATAAAAATATCAAAATACTTACTTATTACAAATGTGGCCTGCAATAACAGTAGCGCCAGCCGCGCTAAGCGCAGCCCGTCACCCTTCATGCCGATAGAACCACCTGAAACAAACGGAAATTATTAGAAGAAAATAATTTAATACAACAAAAATCTATTAATAAGCTTTTTTCTATCTACCTATATTGCTTTCTTCTCCTTACATGTGTTATTGGGTAAACCAATATGTTACAACAAAAGTCGCGAACTCATCGTCATACCTTGCCCTTAAATTAGGAAATAACGTCTTGATCTTGTATACAAAAAAAACAAATGAAATAAATTTATTTTCTCAATATCGGTATCCCAGTAAGCCTTGTTTACTAAATAAGAAAAATAAACCGAAGTCTTTCTTACTTAGCGGACCATAACTTGCATGATATCTGCAATAGTATTCTGTGTACATTCCACTAAAAATCAGTGACTATATTTCTATAGAATCTCTCGTTAGTGTCTTAATATATTGTGGTATAAAATTCTCTTAATGCCCTTGCATGTCGGATCTATATCCAAGAGCAAGGCTTTCGAACAATCCGCTTTCTACAAGTGCTACGCGGTTTGCATAACAAATGCTACGGCGTAGCACTTATAGCACTAACAAAAGACTGAGACGAGAAGTTATTTTTTGTCGTATTGTCTTTTGTTTTTATTATTATTGTATATATTTTCTAAACATACGAGTAGGTAATATTGACATCAATACAATACGTAAACAAAATCGAAAGTTGGTCAAAATTACAACTGTAATAACAAACCAATGATTGGCAGATGTAGGCATTCGTTCTTTATAGAGGAAGCGCAATCATATAAGCAATAACTTACTAATTTAGCAACTTAATGTACCGAGTAATTCGTAACAGATATATCATTTAAAATGCGTCCGTATCATGTCTATTACATTTGATATTTCACCTACATCTCAGATACCAAATAGACTTATTATAGTGAAATTTATTGCCGACAGGATGTAATTCAATATTATTGATTAAAAATGAAAGTAGAGAAGTGATGTGGTTTTCGGCGTGCATTGACTCATATCTATGTATTATGTATGTCTGTGTGCTTCATGTACAGAGACTATTTTACAGCCGCGCCTGCGCCCGCGCCGATCGCGGTGCGATTGTTTAGCTCGCGCTTTGCGATTGTCGATGCGCCGAATGCAGGTCAAGATCAGCACTGCATGGACCCATGAAAGCTAACAGGAAAGTCAGTGACACGAATTTTCATTTACTTTTTTGCATCGCGTTATCGCTTTCACTAGACTTTTTATTAAGTACAATGAGTGATCATTTGTAAACGAGAAAGTACAACTATTGTTGTATAGTAGGTACTCTCTAGTCTCTGGACGGCTGAAATAATTTCTTATACACCGACAATGAATGACATCGCTTTCAATCAATTCACAATGTCTGCGCTCGGTTAAATGTGTTCAATATTATTTAAATTGCAAGGTTTATAGCACTTGTACGCTTTTATTTTTGCAATTTAAGCAATCAAGGAACGGAAATCCACAGAGCGCAGTGTCATAAAATTCGTAATATAAATTGCACTTTAACAAGTGCCGCTATTTTAATTAAAATTTTCTCGAACGAAACTTGCGTGAACTTGGTTCTGAAATGCGGTTGTGTAACACTTTAATAAACATAATCAGATAAACGTTGATTAAACATTGATTTAAAAGTTAATTGAACGAGACGGTCATCAATTGCATGTTCCTATATTGCGAATCCTTAAAAAAGATTAATGGAAATATTTAAAACATACATGGAAACGTGGCCAAAAAATATTTGTACTCTAAAAAACGAAAACTCATTACTATTATCATATTATTTGCTGTGTGAATGTGAATACGAGCACACGGCGCATGAGTGTAAATGGCGTTCACTGTTCAATATGTACAAGTAATTGCACTTAGATACCGTTTGTCTATGTACTCTTACAGCAAAACTATTATGTGGAGTGATTCTCAAATTCACCGGAAGAGGTGACTTCGCGGTACTGATTTTTAAACTTTAACGAACCACAAACAATTCAACGGTATTGCGGTAATGACAATTTCAGACAATTTGTCCTCTTGGTACAGTGAGCGTGAAGCAACAAAGTGCACGCATTCCGCACACTCCGGTGCAGATGAGAAGCGCGCCTAACGTTTACACGCATTACGGGTATTACACACATTGCACTGCATTAACGTTCCCAGCAAATCTTTTTAATGTTTTCTAACTAAAAATGAGCTTAATACGACATATTACGTTGATACTCATGACGGATGAAGGCATGTTATGAAAACCTTTGCGAGTGTTTAGTCTTAAATACCGTATTAAACATGGTAATACACACCCACGACCTACTTACAGTTTTATTAGCTTCATAAATTCCTTTTAATTAGCATGCAAAGAGGCTTTGCTTAGCTCATTTAGAACTTCACAAATATTGAGAACATCCAGTCAAGCAGAATTAAGTTTCAGACATTTTCACCCGCATTCATTTACGTCCCGATCATAATTATTAATGTATACGGAGAAATTTTCAGCAGAACTATGGGAATTTCGAGGCCATAAAACACTGCTTCACATTAACACTAATTAAATCCAACAGTACATACACCGAGACGAATACTTCAAAATATTTACGGCAGTAACATGAACCAAAATGTTGCATGCAGATTTAGAAGCACGAAAACCAGAAACATTTCTCGTGAGATAATGGAAAGGCCGTACTGAACAACAAAACCTCCTTTTCATAACCTATTCAAATCGCATAACGACAGCTAAAGGTCCTTAGTCTTAACATAAAGAAGTAAAACAATGTGCCCGCTGACATTTATGGCGGTCATATATGGTGGAACAACGGAGGGAGTTTGTGATACAGTTAGTTCACCTATAACACTATGGGTATAGCCGAGATGCCCCGAGAGCGGAACATCGCTCCAATCTTGGTCACTCGGCACAATAAACAGTGAATATATAAGTATAGTTCGTATTGTGTAGGTGTGAGGCTTCGAAGGTTATGTTTACGTTACGCGCGTTAATGGAGGCGCCATACTCGGTTTCTTCTATTTTTTTTTCACGCTGTGGTGAGTCAGTTTAGTAAACATAGTGTTCATAACGGTCGATGTATGAAAGTGTAAGATTTTTGGTGATCGCTAACTTGTTTGGATTGTTTTATTACCCAGGCACCCAAATCGTGTCTCTATCTCCATTTTATTTCTCATAAAAAAGTTGAAACTAAATTCGAACTAATCTAATCACGCCATCATTCTTTTTTATTGCCGAATGGACATTAATGTCGTCTCACGACATTGTATTACAAGATGCATCTAGTTAGCAACGGAAGCAGTAAAAGAAACACCCACGACGACACTCCACTACAGTTAGCACTCGACACTTAGCCCCGTAACACTAGAGAGCACTCAGTTTACGAGTTGGTTACGAAGATCATGCATGAGACAACATGGTTCCGTTAAGCGTGCACTACAAACAATTATTACGCACAGGTGACGCGATCACGTGATCCATATGTCACATAATGATCGTAACAGTTATATCACGAGCGGTGCAAGCCCCAGCGAGCGGCGCGGGCGCAGCCACCGTGCTGTGCGCGCACAAATTGCCCAATTTAACGGTGAACTCGGCTCCGCGATCTTCACGTACTTCTCAACATTTCTATCATCGCTCACTGAGCTTCGGAACGCTAACTAGAAACACTTAGAACAATAACGCTGTAAACTGTCCGCCGCTGTTAAGAGCGACAGATCAACGAACAGTACTCTTAATTACAGCCTTGTGGTTCTACTGAGATATTTCTACAATTAAATGGATAATGACCTCCCAAGGAACACCTTGAATGTATGAAATATTACAACACACCTGTTCACAAAACTGAACGTTAAGGACAAGTAGTCTTAAGTTGAAATTAATTTGCCATATTTCAATCTTAGGCTTTACAAAGTCACTTTTATGATCAGAAATCAACACTGTGTAACATGTAACAACCAACTACTAGAACTTTAAAATATACTTTGTTGACTGATTGAGTTTTACGATTCTAGATCGTTAGCTATTTTTAATGGCTTGAAAATATGCATTCATTAAAGGCTGTAAATATCTTGCAGTTTTTTTATGTCTTTTCTATACCGTCTTCCAAGAAACCTATTCTCACTTTATTGATCTCAGACACTTTAGAGGACCCATAATCTCAATATGTATGGGCGCCAGCACATCCAGCTATCTCAAATTGACAAATTTACCCAATTGAACATGAACCTTATTTTATTGTAATAAAGTTGAAAAACTATGAAAGTTTGACAGATTTCTTGAACATAATGTATTTATAACCCAGTGTTAAAAAGAAATAAAACCTTTTTCGTTTATTAACTTATTATCCAACGATATTACCTCAAATAGTTTACCCATTGTCGATAGCTATGAACAGGAATGTTCAATCGGATGATAGAAAACCCCAAGTTTTTGCTTCAGCACCCTAATTACAAAGTAATGAACCGTGGTTCGCCTGGAAGGATTTTTCATTAAACATACAATAGCATTGTGTTCCCACACCGCGGGCTCTGAATGGATCAGTAGCCGCCAATCTCTGATACGACTGCATACAATCATTCTCATTGATGCCTGGTACAAAGAAATTACAGTTTGTATTTCCTGTTATTTCTGCACTTATTAACATTTATAGAATCAATGTAAAGCTCATTACGACACTGAAGGCGAATTCTCACGATTGAAGCGAGGAATTAATATTTAAGCAGTCATCAGTATTTTTTTTAATCTAGTTTTAATTGAGGGAGATTATGTTACCTAGTTAAGATCATTCTATTGTAGTTTAAGTTTACTGAAATACGTACCCGTATATTTTCACTTTTACGTAAAAAATATTGTAAATTAAGAAAATATTTTCGTTGATTGGATAAAGTTTTGTCACCTTATAAATTGTTGGAACGGGATATTGACACCCACTAATTAGGGTGACATTAATCAACAGCTAAAATTCAATATTTGTGACGACTATGATATCTAATTAAACAGAAAGCACCGGTTGACCCAATGCCCACAATTGTCAAATCATGTTCCTAATAGGCAGGCGTGCTCATCAAAACCTGGTAAGTGGTTGTAGAGAACAATCAGTGGCTTAGTAAAGGATGCCGAGTCATGACGCATATGCACATTCGGAGTGAGAAATAAACTGTTAATTAATTATATACCATGATTATGGCTACATACAATCACACATATTCAAATTTTGGGGACCTACTAACCTCATTAAAATTGCGGGCAGATAGATGCAAGGCAATGCCAATTAGTATGAATACAATAATTTATGAAGCAAAGCGTCTTTTCGAGAGATATAACATTACTTGTATAGAGAAATACGGTTAACCAGACGATTGACGTGGCATAAACTTGTAAACCGCTATTAACCCCCATCTTTAACATTCAGTAAATTAAACTAGGCACTTTTATGAGAACGGAACTACATATTCCTTTAATTGGCCGAGATAACTGACGTTTCACAACTATTAAGGCGTAAATACATTGGTTCGGTAATTGTCTATATTCAAGCAGTGTGTCGTGTCTCTGTACACTTCTGTTTAATAAATGATCGTAGAATAATGTGTCGATAACAACCGACATAATCTCATATGTCCGAGCAGAGGTCACGGGTAATCCGATCTTTGTGAAGCACGAACAAAAAAGCTAGTCACACAAGTCTAGCATTAAGATCTTTTGATGTTCGGCGGCGGGGTTAGAGACGCACGTGCCTACTCGCCTACTGTCAGCATCAGATAAGCTCACGTAAATAATAAGTGCATATCTTGCAATCACCGCCTATTATTATAATAAAAACTATTTTCTAGCGGTCCGAATTGCGACGATCGCGCCCGATCTCGCGCAACTTCAAAGATAACAAGATCCCAATAGAAAGCTTTTTGTTAAGCACACAGATTGAGTGTTTTTTGGGAATTTCATTTCAGTTTCCTAGAAAACATTAAATTTCTCTGCGTGCAGTTTTTGTAGGGCCATAAGAAACGGTTTTTAAATTGAAATCATAAAGTAGGCAGTTATAATAACTACGTGTTTATGGAAAGAAAACTGTCTGAAAACGGGGCCAAACAATTGTTTTCTCTCCGCAGTCGCGTACGATTACTTCGGGGGCGGACCGAATCGGACAGTATAAATCCGTATGTCACTGGTAGCAGTCACGTCACAATGGGCCGAACTTGACCGAGCGCTAACGGTACTGCGCCAGCGCACCGAGACGCGAGACAATGCGTGTGAGCACACCGACAGGTTGCTCGCCTGACCCAATTATCTGCACCAACTGGGCCATCTGTTTTCGAATGCGTGTGAAATTCTTATACTTCTGTACTTTCACGCATGTATAAATATTTCTTAAGGTAATTACGCGAAATTAAGGATTTTTAAGGCTGCATTGGGCTACTTTTCTTTTTTATTCTTATTTTATTAACGAATGGAAAAGCTTCTTGAAATTAACGTAATATAGAACAGCAATCATACGAAATATATTGAACACATAACTTTTAAAACACGTCGGACAAGAAGATATGCGTGTCTAAAGCCATAATTCTTCTCTCGCCAACAAATATTTGTACTCGTAGCCCAGTAACAAGATAACCTATTATAATGGTAAACATGGAAACAAACTTGCTTTGCTAGTTATTTTGCTGTCGATTAAATGTTTCATGACAAACAAATGGTCCGGGGTCGAGGCAGGACTTGTACCTATACTAAACCTATTTGCGAATAAATAGCGCATTCCTTTGCCGGTGTTTCATAAACGTGCTTTCTGTATTTAGCTCGTTTGCATCGCACCTCCATAATTTGAGAATTCCTTTTATTCGAACTAGCTGCCGGAGCAGGGTTGGCAAACTTCTGAGATTTTATAGGAATTGCATCCACACTAATACTGAAACATTTCCTTCACATATGTAAACTAAGTAGCCATTTGAAATTCTCAGCGAAGACCTTGCTTGCAAACATTATTTATATTTTATTATTGCATAATAAGCGAATTATAATGCAAGTACTATGATTAATCATGCTGTACGGCCATTCTACACATAATCAACTGTCAGAGGAATTCGATCCTTTTATCACTTTATCTGCTATTTTCCTTCATAATTTTCCTTATTTCACAATTCTATTACAGTTTAACTACCTCAAAACCTCTGTTCTAGCAAATATCAGGAGCAGCCCTACAAGTGTCCAGGGATCGCGTGTTTATCTAAGCGAGCAGGCGGTATGCGCCCGCGCCGTGTCGCTGTCGGCCCGACGACTTGTACAAGCCGCGCTGTCCTATCTGCGGACCACGCGGCAAGCGACAGCGGTAAGATAATAGTAATTATAGACCTCATCTGCATACAATGAGGTTTTAATTAGGAATGATTAACTTTGAAATATGTTGCAGGTTGGTGTGAAAGTTACTTGAATATCGAATGGATTTAAAATGTGTAAAAATATCAAGCCATAAAAGCAAAAAAAAAAACGATTGTTAAGTTGCGTTTACAACTAAACACGTGATGACGATGAGGTTATACTAAAATTGTGTTTTTTGCCTCCCAAAGAAAGAGAAATCTTACAATTTAGTGTCTGTATAAATCATATCGTGTTGAATGGAATAAGAACGCGTAAAAAAGCACCATTAACATTGTAATGCGGGGTCAGAGATTCTTAATCGATTGTCAATCATCTCGCGCTCAGCACTTCACGATCAAAACATATACAAATACTGTAATAAACATCTATTTGCCGTTCGAATAAACTTATCGAGTGCCACTAATTAATTAAAGATAACATCGCTTAGATTTACTAAAACCGATCGCATCGTACTTTCGAGCTGTAATATAATTTTAATAAACTTTTACTCGAGCTTATCTTGAGCTTAAAAGTGAGCTTTTAAGGCAAGCAGTAATAAATGCACGATGTCGTTAAGAGGCGCCGCGACTAGCCGGCCAGGTCGTGAAACTACAACGTATACAGGCTGATGTCAAACGGATCGCGATGTGCGGTGAAAAGCTTCGGACCCACAGAGGAAAGCGCTCGCGCAGTGGCCGTGCGGTTTCATAAACATTCGCGTTTATCGACGAACATATAGGTTAGAGAAAAGGTTTTGCGTTAAATTAATTTTATGAAGGAAATTACATTTCTGATATGTCATGTTAATCGAGTAGCCGTTGTATTATATCTGAAAGGATGGTTAAGTGGTTAAGTATGCATTTGTTGTGTGCTGTGCGCTTGGCTAGGCACGGTAGTGGACCCTTAAGTTATCGCGATCCTTGAGAGCTTAAGTACGTGAAGTGAGGTAGCGAGAAGTATCTTAGGTTTAAAACCATAGATAACAAATCTACTACCTGCTTTTAGCCTGCCTCTTTATCAATACCTACTTACTTGAGGGCAAATGCGTGATTGCAATTCTATAACCGAATTTGTCTGTTTTAGAATCATTTTAAATTAGTGTATTAGGTCCAAATAAATATGTCACTGATGCATCCTTCTTTTAAGAAAATTAATGGTTTAAGCCAATATAAATTGTTATATGCTCGATGAAAAGACAATACTTGAAATTATGATTACATCATTTACCCATTTAGCAATTCTAATTATTCCAAGTACCTACATAATATTAAGATCAGATCCAACATTAATAATCACGATGATCAACAAAATATGCCAATTGATCACATATTTTGCATGCACAAGCCAGCGATCTTATCTAAATCATAACAGTGTGCATTCACACGGCAATCATCTCTCGTAAAACTAAACATTCGGATATACAACAATTATCGCTATCAATAATAAAACATTCTCCTCAATTTATTTCGAATTAGAAAGTTTGAGAGCTAAGTAAAAGTTTTCAAACATAAGCTAGCCGGAGACGCAACACCAAAAACATCTTTTATTTGTTACTGTGGAGAGAATTGTATTGACAAAACGACCGTAACGAAATGTAAATTTATATTCCGACGTTTACTGGCATTCAAAGCTATAGCCTTCCGCCGCAATAGCTAACAGGGAAACGGAGAGTAATGACTGGAATCCATGCAAACCTCACCGCAGACCCTCTGCGTACGCGCACGTGAGCCTTTATTGATTTGATCGAATGAAAGAAACTTAATTACGGCTCTTACCTAATTGTCTTATCCGCATTCTAACATGATACTGAAGTACCTTACGAGGAAATAAATAGACCAGTGTTCCCACACGATATAGTTGACTACTCCTGAGAAATGTCGAAGCACGTTAATACAACACCGACTCACAATGAAGCTAAAAGACCGTCATTTAAATGGTGGCTCGACCTCCGCTAACTGTACCGAGCCGTGATATCGAAAACATTATCACAAATGCGGCGTGTTTACAGACATTGTGTGTGTCAATTATGATATTGCTCATTATATGGTATTACCGGACCATTTCTTGGAAACACTTTAAAGGAATCGTTCGTTAAGTGCAGAAATTCACCGACCTCGGGCAAACTGCGTGTAGCAAAGCGCTGCCTGTCACTCATGCTTACAGAAGTTAGCGTGTTACATCTCAATAGCCACTTATTTGCATACAGAGGAACCCTCTTAGCTGTCGACTTCTACACTGCGGTTTATACATGTTAATGACATCTCTTAACATACCTATACAGATCTAAGAGTTGCCTACTTTTAACTACACTGCCACAAATAGTTGCAAGAAACAAAACTTTCATCCGGTGAAAGATATCCCACGTACCAATTGTATCTTGTAGACGAGTGTAATTGAAATTCAAAACCGTTCTTTTTCAGAATAGTTTATTTGCCATCTTTCGCTTTCACTCGAAAGCTTTACGAACTAAATTATATCTTACATCTGTCGATGTCCATTTTATTTTCTTTCAATCACAATAACAAAGGAATCACCTGTGCAAATTCAATATCGATAAATCATGCAATCAATGGGAGCCGTGTTTCGCCGCCCACGCCGCGCACGCTCTAAACGTCCAGCCTAACAATGGCCGCGATATGTAATTTACTGTCCCCTTATTCATTGTGCAGGGACGTGGGCAAGGAGTCAGGGCAGTTCTTATTACGATGGCCAGACATAAGTTCCTAGGAAATATGCATTCTTGTCTCGTTCAGAACGAGTCGTACACTTGATGTGGCAAAAACAGTCGGGCGGAGTTCACAGACGTCCCACGGGCCGCCCATTGTCGCTACCATGTGTTCCATCATGTCAACACTACTCTCTAATAATGACTAATTGAGATTTGTGTCTGCGGCTGTCTCGTCAACCAGATAAGCTTTAGTAAAACTAAAAAATACATTAAGAAAACATCTTACCTGTTCTGTGTAGTAGAGATTAGTTTCCTCCGAGTCAGGACACAAATCCTGTAACAAATGAGTATTTACGTTAACAATCGGATTGCGTGACCCACTACTACTAAGCCCGGCCGGTCGTCCGAGTGACAACCACGTTATAAACAAACATCTCATTAATATGCAAAGCCTAGCTCCACATTCGCGTAACCATATTAAGCTTAACTACCGTTACATACATAGAAATCGTATGTAGACACAGTCAAGGCTGTGCAATATTTGCTTAGCCTCACGATGTTTGACGGCTAATTGGTGCAAAATCAACACGAACACTTTCTACGTTCCAAATCTTAAATTGAGCTGTCAATGATCAAACGATATAATCAAACAAATGTTCGGTAAAGTCGTGCACACACATTAATATTCATAATAAGAAGCGGGTGGCGGCGCGGAATAAAAGAGTTATTTATACTGTGGCGACTGAAGAGGTGGCGCAGGCGCAGGCAAGGATGGCGCCTGCGTGTGAGTAATGATGTGACATCCGCTCCGACTGCCCGCAGCCCGCAATCCGGCACGCGGATTTTAACACGCCATTAATCTTGCACAAAGTGAAACTGCAATATTTCCTCTTCGGCACGTAAAAAAAAAATATTAACCTCAGCTTGTGCCATCGGAAACTGGTTTAATAATTTAATATTATTTATCTAAATTTAAATCAGCTTCCACAAAATGCTTAACTAATCTTAATTTGTTGAACGATCCCATTTGCATATCCAAATATTATAAATTACTTATTAAGAAGTTATTCAACTTGTCAGTAACGGGATTTCTTTGTATAAATCTTTCACTTTTATGTTATAAAGTTTTAATTGTAGATTTTATCGTTTCATCTTGCGACCAAATAGACCTTTAATTCACACTTTAAAGGAAACAGTAACGGTCAGGAGTGAAAGTAGCTGGAATGTTGTCTGTTTATGTTACTATTGATTATTTCAAAGATTACAAATTGTGCCTTTAATGACTCCATTTGTTAAACATATAACTCGTTGGTATCATGCTTTGATCTAAGGTTCCCGAAGGTATTACTTTTCATAGATAGCCCGGTATCGTCCAGTTAATAGGCTTTGAGCAATTTCTTAGCAGCCTTAGGACAATAGATACGGCCAAGGATAAATGCTAGCCAACGTAAGCATCGTAAATAAACCGCGCCACAGCACGAAGTCTTTTTCTTTGTGGGAGCTTAGAAAAGAGCGTTAGAACGAAGTACATCGCTGGGGGCGTTCGTGCTGTGCTGCGGTGCCGCAAAATGGAAAAATAAATTCGCATTGAAATGGTTTCTATCGATTGTTGGTCCAGTCGGTTCCCCTTTATCCGCAGCTGATCGCACCAGACAATGTGGTGGTGGGTGCGGATGAGATGCGGGGTGCGGGGCGTCGGGGCGCACGGGGCGGGGCAGGGGCGCAAGCGCATGACCGCGCAGGGCGCAATGACCTTGTGCGCGCATTCCGGCCGCTCTTTCGAAGGCTCCCGCGGCCCTCCAGGCTCTCCCGGCTCTATTCTAGTCTCCCATAAACTACCTTAACACGGAGTACTACAAAACGCTCGGTTGTTATCTACATTGTGTGAATTGAATGGAGTTAAAAAGATAAAGACGATTGCGCAACATGAAGAATCGTTTAAGAGAATTTACATTCTATTTCATCTCGAGAATCTGCAGGTAAAACACAAGTTTGTATACTTACAAAGTAATACTAACATACTCGTAACAAAGCGTCTACAATTGTACAAGAACGAAACTAGGTTAATAACCTTTGAGAAAACATTCAAGACGAACAGAGCAGAAGCAAACAGGCTGAGCAAACATGGAAAAAATGTTCCCATCAATACGCATATAGACGCGACGCGCGGATAGCTAGTCGTTATTAGAAAAATAGTTTACTACGAACTAGTGGCTGTAAAAAATAATAGTAACTTCGGAGGATGCTGCAGAAAATCACTTAAGCAATATTCTGCTTTTTAAAGTAATTTCAGACCGTTTAAAAAGTGTATGACTTCCGTTTTTTTGCAAAATCTTCAATATGCATAAATGTGCAGTAAGCGTATGTTACGGTAATAGATGTTCTTTTTATATGTTTGCTTGCAGTTTATGTGGGAAGCAAAATCACTGCAATCAAGAGTTACAAATCGCAAATATCAATAGGTGAGTGCCCGGAGAGGTCAAATTACACAGCTCTGAAAATTGCTTGATCGGAATAGCTTAAACTAACTATAAATTAATGTCACGCTCTATAATTTAATTAAATGGTTTGAAAATATTCGTAGATGCTTTTTTAGTTATTTTTAACGAGTTAGACTGCTGATGCAACGGTCTGTAAATTGATCCAGTACACTAGATCTAAGTAGTCGTGACGGCACCTAGACAGAAAATAACGGATTTGGTGCCAAATAATCGGAAAACAGTGAGTTAACGTCACAGAAACAGTTCAGTGCCACTCGAAATTGGCTTTAAACTACCCGACGTACGAAATGTCAACAGAGCGTGACAAACACATATACGTAATGAATACACTTCTGTGTATTTAACCCTAAAACATACTCCCAAATATTTGTTTTAAATGTTTAAACACAGAGTGGATTCAGAGCAATAGGCTTTAAAGAAAGTGTTGAAAGTGAACTTTAAGAAAACCCATAAAATCTATAATACCAAACTATTGTTCTATTGATTTGATACTTCAACCTCAGAAATGAACAAAGGCGAACTTAATGCCATAGACAATAAGCAAACGAAACTGTTTAGCAGATAAAAGGTTCTATTTATTTGTAAATAAAGATAATATTTACACAAATTAAAAGCTACCCGTCTTAAAACATTATTAATAATACGTACAAGTATATAAAAAAGATCAGCCGATCCTCGGAAATATTCTTCAATCGGAACATAGTGGACCATAATTTACACACCCAGCCTGCATATGCTCATAGATCGTCACACTGCACTGGCACGAAAATATCTCGGTGTGTAGTATAATTCTACATTTTTATGACACACAACCGGCGCTATTAATAAGCCGCCGGCGACCGGTCTACGTTACGTCAATTACGCATCATGTATAATTGCTAGACCGGACCCGCCATATATAGCACATATAACATAGGGCATTGCATAAGTTACGAAGCCATTTTATATTATTTGTAGCTTGAACCCAGCTTTTTGCTATTTAATGCTGTAATGTATAATGTTTATTAATTAATGTCATAATCTTTTAATGAGATCATATTGTCCACGTAGAGAGATAGTTAAATAAGTTGTTTAATGGGTAGTTTTCTAAAGAAAATATAATAATCTTCCTTAACTTTTTCTCGGGATAAAATAGTAAAAATATGTGTTTAATTGTTAATACATTTGTGTTCATAAAATATTCGTTTTGCAGCTTTATAATATGTGCCTTTTAGTGAAACTGTGTCAGGTAGAAAACAATATGTAAATTAAAATGAAGCAGTCAATAAAATAGGTGTTTTATTCATGATTTTTATAATACAAGATTTATGCGAGTAGGTTTTAGATAAAAATACATATGCAGAAACAACTCATTTTGTGCACCTGTTCATCTGAATGATTTATGTGGTATATTACACTAGAATTATTATAAGAGCCACACTAAAGCTGTCATATTACCTTCTTACCAACGAAAGTAATGTTTGATAAAAAACATTCGTTAACATATTAATATCTGACATTATCACATATTTATCTAGCGAAGTCTGCTGCCATAGTCGGTAATATTATTTAAATTTAAGTAGTTACATACAATAATTAGACTGACAGCGATACAATAAGTAGACTATTTAGGTTAGCTCTTACACCCCCTCAAATTGATCTTGTCAAAATTAATTTTCAATATGGCAGCACCTACACCTAAGTTTTATAAAACTGCACTTCCAGAGGAGGTAAACTTCAATCCAATTAATTCCGTTAACGAGTTGTCAACCCTACTTTGGCTGAAAAACAACGGTTGTTTCATAAACTTTTTTTTGTTTTTCTGGCAATAAAAAGGCGTGCGATTCTATCCGCTAACTGTATTTAGTCGTTCCCGCACTTAGAAGACATTGCAACCGCATCATTGCGACGCTAATCCATGGGAAATTCGCCCATAAAGCGGTGTAAATGTACGTAAATACCTTACAATTACACATAATTTAAACGGAATAATAAAGCAACATTAGTTAAAGATAATTAGCTATGGTAAGAGATTGCGTACTTAAAGTTATGGTCATTGTTCTATCTTGAGAGTTACATTGCACTTTAGTTTTTCATTTTAGTTGCTACTGCACGCTGGTATTATTGTAATGGACTTAGGTCGTTAATTTTAAGGTATTCCGTAAATTTTTAATTAGAAATAACAATACAGAGCCATTGTGGTCGGAGTTCCGTCGTCATAATTAACAGACTGTAACGTTATCTACAGAATACTCTCCCGTATATTTCCGCAGCAAATGATCCTTGGTAATTGCAAAATAATGCTAATTGCGCTTCTAATTTTAACCCATGCCATTTCCTCTCAACACCCTCATAGACGGCCGTACGCCGGGAAATTAATGGTAAGGATAATATGGTAAACAATAGCTTCATAACTTACTGCGATGCTAATTCGAGACAACCGGCAAGACACGTCGAGATATGTATATGAAAAGAATTTTTAATCTTGAAAACTATCAACACATTGTATGCAAAAGAATAAAAGTACAGACAGCCATCACATCAAGCTATCCCAAACTATCAAATTTTCCCAATTGAACTTGAACCTTAATCTTTTGAAATAAAGTTGAAAATCTATCAACGAACTTTGACAGATTGGGGTAGCTTGATGAGCTTGCGTCTGTACATTCCTACGCAGGTGTGAAGAAGATTGCATGATTACGGAATGTAGTATAATAGAACGTGCAAATGGAAAAACATAACTGAATCGATGTGGTTGCGATAGAATCTGTGAATAAACCACATTTAAATGACATTATGAACAGTTACGTCGCTCTCAGTATGCTAATGTCACCGCTTTATGTTACCATTTGAGACTATTAAGTGATTTTGTTTATGTTATAAAAGAATAATATGTTTTATGTTAAGGCTTTTGGTCCATTAACTAATTCTTCAAATAGTTGTAAAATCTAATATATTTCTTAAACATTGATTTATTCTGAGTTTCTAACTGGGCCGTTCACGGCTAAAAATATTTTTATTGTAAAATACATTTTTATACGCATTAAAGTATAGGTAGCGTAGCGCTGACGTAATACTTGAAATCTAATACGTACTTAAGTGTGTGGTATTTCTGACGCCTCAAGTACAGAACTGCATTGTTAATAATAAATAGTAACAGTACGTCGTTGTTTGTCGGGACATTCAAAGGAAAGAAGCAATAAAAAAGCAAGCGAGTGTCATAACATTTATCTACATGTCGTCGGTCATCTGTCCAGTTCAACTGTGGAACGTATTGCATAAATGCATGTACGAACGCGGTCTGTTACCGACTGCCCGCACTATCTCTGTATCAGTAAAATGTAATACGATCACATCGCTCGGTCACTCTTTGTGGCGCTATCTCGCATCTCCACCGCCGCACCGCGTCGTGTCGCCTAGGATGGGCGGACGTACTGTCAACAGGACTTACATGTCAACTATTTCACTTAACAGCGCCTTTATGTTGTAAAAGTAAGTGCAATTTCTCGTCGGTCAAATGTTACCAGTGACTGCGGTTGACAGTACCTCCAACATGGTAACCAAGCAGACCCGTTAACATTCTTTTCGCAAACAACTGACGACCGACACAGTCCGATGCGCCATTATACCAAATTTTACGCCTATAATTACAAATTAGAAACCAACGAGTACAGATACAACAAAAGTGTTTTGTAGTAGGTTAATACAATTATTTTCTTTTCCTTGTGTGTCTGTATCGCAATGCGATCGGTTAGTTATGTCATTATAAAAAGTGGTACTTACCATTTAACCGACTTTTTTACTATACATCTAAAATAACGGTTCTCAAATTGACCTTTACTTATTGTGTTTTGATTAAAATGGGTGTTATTTTACAATAATAGCTTTTTAAATCGCCGGGAAAGTTATTTTCATTGTTTCTAAGAAATATGAGGTTAATCTAAATAGAGATAATAATGTAGATTCGCAGGAAAAATTATAAAAGTGTTTTGAACTACTATGTTCGTAGCACACTCAACGCGTTGATGTCTTTTGTATTGACGAGAAGGCGTAGTTATTTAAGATTTCGTAGCATGTCGTCTACGAATAATGATGCCAAGTTTAATATTAAATTAACTGGACTCAACTAATGCGATACTAATCGACACATTTTCTCTTTTGGTTCATCATCAGTAATAGAACTTTCTTTTGATCATATCATTTTACTAACTGCGATTTCCTCCTATTACAAGGTAGAAAGTGTCGTGTCTGACTTTGTCATACAGTGGTAATGTCCGGTACAGAAATTATCAAACAATCGCGAGGCGACGGCGACGTGACTTATTTGGTCGTTGACAGCGATCGTTGACAGCGTGGATAATGTTATCGCATTGTTTTCTCAGCAAACCAGAAGCGGGAGCGGCGAGGCGATCCCGATCGGACGCGCGCGGGGGCTGAGGTATTGGGGACCCTGGAGCGCGGGGGGCGGGTGTCACCGACCGACTAGAACGACGTCTCCACAATTATTATGTAATAAAAAACAATAAGTGCGGCTTCGAATACGACCGCATACCTACTGAGATTACGAGGAAAGAAACTTAACGATCTATCCCTAGATTGTGATGTGCACTTTGATTTATTTGCCTTACGTTCGAGCGACGCATTTTACTTCATATTTTACGAGAGCAGTATATCTATTTAGTTGTCCCAAACATGCAATAACTCTATCGATTTATATCGTTATTTCCGCCAATACACGTTCTCGCGATCATTCAACCCTGTGGAAATTATGCGTCCGCCAGCGTACGTGGGGCTCTAAGTTACTCGAGCAGGTTACGCATGTAATAAACTTACTATAAAAGGCAACGTGAAGAAAATCCTTTTGAATTATTCAGCCTTTAAGAAAACAATATCAGATTTATCTTCGGGTATTTACTGACCTGTAGGTATAAACCTGAACCAAAGTGTCCTGAAAATATATTAATAATATATGTATAACCCACACAATTACAAAACAAGCATTCAGCGCTTTTAATTATCTCCGACTGCTAATTCCATATTCCTTTAACTCAAACTCAAAGCATTTATTCAGGTTTTGAATTGACAAAGTGTCAGTCAGTCAAAAAAGTTAAGCTAGCAACATTAGTCACAGGACATTCCTATCAAAAGTCAATACACCAACATCGGGACTCTTTACATACGATACGAATCAAAAACAATCAAAGTTATCTGTGATCGCATCACGTCTACGCGTCAACGTCGGTCGATCACAGATCCGACGGACCGGAGTCACTGGAGCGTTCCACTTCATTTGCATCACAAACAGAATCACCACGGCTATGATCTGTTACGTCATCAGCTGACTATGATGTTATAATCAAAACTTAACATCATTATAACATCTTCACGCTTGTCTATTGAAGGGGAATCACGTGGAAAATTCAAGACGGAGATGTATAATTATATTGTACACTTGCATAATATTTCTGTAATGTTGTTAAAGTCTCATGTAACGGGTATTTGGCCTATTGCCATTTCATGATTAACCTATAATAACGTTCCTTCTGTTGAGATTCAGGTCATTCAGGTCCTCTCTGAGAGTGGGTGGTTATCAGCCGTCCGACGTCGGTATCCGATCATGGTCTGAGTAACTACTCAGGAATTTCTGATAAATCTAACCAATAACACGTCAATCGGCATGGGAATTCAACTCGGAACCCCTTGCCCAAAAGCCGCGCTTGCATCTACTAGGTTGTTTTGCTTTATTGCCATTAATCGTAAAAAAGCAGACCAAAAGCCGCGCTTGCATCTACTAGGTTGTTTTGCTTTATTGCCATTAATCGTAAAAAAGCAGACTCTGAGCAGTCATTTCTGATAAAAGAATCCAATAACACTTCCTTTTTTTTTTTTGAGGGTGCGAAATCTTCAAATGACTCTGGTCACTGGGTGGCGCCGAAGGGAGTGACAGACTCTTATCGTCTAATACCCATCCATGTTCCTTCCTTAGCCCTTTACGTTCCGGGGTAGCGGTAATCCTTTCCGACAATCCCGCTTACCAATAACACTTTGCCAGACCCGGGAATCTAATCCAGAACTCAGTGCTCAGATACTTGCCACTACTAAGGGTAACCAGTCATGATGTGTCAGTAAGTGATAATGACATTATAAATGTCCATAATCCGACACAATGCTTCGTGCCGCCTTCCGTGCGTTGCCACTTAATTATCATAATATAATGTGACAGGCATTACGACTACTGTTTCGTTGAATAAATGTTTTGGCCATTCATTTTGTGAGTGATATGAGAGCTGGACATTTATGGTATTCGTGGCAGAAGTTTTCTTAAACTAAACAAACATACATAATAATATACATCACGCGTGTAATCCCCGAAGGGTAAGTCAGAGGTGTATCTACACTATGTAGGTACAGACGCCAGCACATCAAGCTAGAACAATCTGTCAAATTTCTTTGATAGTATTTCAACTTTATTGCAAAGGCATAAGGTTCATTTTTAATTGAGAAATTTTGACAGTTAGGGATAACTTGATGTGCTGGCGTCTGTACATATAGTCTACCCATATTTTGCCAGTTATGTTTGAGTATAGGTGACGAGCTTGCCATCAACCGTGCACAAATCCAGATTCCGGCTGCTACTGAGAAATTCCAGGCGAAAAATCCAATTATAATTTGGCCGATCCGAGAGAACCCAAGACCTCATAGTCAGCAGTAGCGCTTACTACCAATAGACCTATGAGATAGTCTGCTTGCTCTGACCTAAAGTTAAAATAGAGTCTACCGTAGTTATGGTTGCTTTTGCAAACTTGAAACTTTTTTAAAGGAGATTGTTCTACGCCCATACATTGTTCGCCCTGGAGCCAACAGCATAGAAAAAATCATTTTCTATTTGTAAATTGCCCTTAGTAGCCCATAAGAACAAAGTTTCTTGACGGACACTTTAAAGAAAAGGACCCGTTTTGAGGTTATTTTGAATAAAAGAAAACTTAAGTAATTCCTTCTAAAATCGCTATTTCTGGTTTCTACAAAGCATTAAACTTCAAATACAGTAAAATATTACTGTAAATACAGTTGTATTACAAACAGAAACCAAATCAAAACGCCAAAAGAAATCACCAAATACAACGCAACACAAGACTCGGTGAGACGAACCGACAGACGTAGTGACGTAGAGAATAGAGATGCTCTCTCGAAGATCAATCATTCTATATCGATTATCAATGACCACCTATATAATCTGAGGTTTTAATTTAGTAGACCAAAATGACAGATCAATATGTCAAATGTCAATTAATTTGTTCCGTTACAAACATAAACACGTTGTTGCTATGATTCTACTTAAATTAAATTAATGCTAAAATAAAATATTTTCATCCCAACGAACAATGTGTAACGTTTTAGTTTGCGACATTTCAAAATAGAGTTTAACACGTTAGCTGCGGCACCAATTTTTGCAAACTTTCCGTTCCTGCGGCACGAGGTATTATCGGCCCGCACAATGACCAGACGTAAGGGCGACACGTGGTCTATTAGACCCCACCTCCTTTAACAGACTAAAATGCATTTTTTGGCGCGAAATCAAAGATAAATGAAAAATTTGGTCCTTATCGATATAGACAGTGAATTGATGAACCCTAATCTACCGTCGCCCCGGGATCTGATAACTAGTTTAGGAATTATTGGCAAAACAAAGTATGGGATCTTATACACCTCGTAACGCACTGAAATAGGGTAAATTTTCGCTAAGATTAGTGATGGGAAATATAATATCGACGCAACGACGTTTATGTATTTTTGTGTGAAAATCTTAATGCGGTTCACAGAATAGAAAAAAAAGAAAACCAGAAGTAGAAAAGAAACTATCCTATGTATTCTGCCTCGGACTTTAAAAATACACTTATTAGAACTTGAATTAACATAAAAAAATCAGTAACAATATACTTTTTTTATAAAAAATCGCAATCGTTCTGTTTCTGGGTTTTTTTTAAATTAACTTCTTCCGACATCGTTTAGACATGTTCGGCGATGTAAAAGGACGTGCTCTCCAATCGACGTGATGCATAACACTAGTCGCGGGAAGCTCGCGTTGGGTGCGGTACGAGGTCCGGGAGGATATGGGACGTTTTAGCCTCGTTCCGCACTGCATTAAAATTATATTAATTCAGTGCGGTACGAGGCCTAAGACATCCGGTACCAAGGTAGGTATACCACCGAGTCCGGGACCATTAGCGTGTCTCAAATATACATTTATCTCTTTTCTATACTGGACCAAACCAAAGCTATGCCCTTCGCACGACAGAGATGTTCACGTTTTTCCTTGCCGCACCACAAGGAAGTTGCATGAGGGGTGATTTAGGCCTCGTTTCGCACTTAACGTGTTAAGTACTTAAAAAGTAAAAATATGGCTATTGAAGTCGTGAAATGGTTATGAGAACAATTCACTAGAGTTGCGACGTAAATGACATTTCAATCGTTAAATGAGAGATTTTCTGACAAGTGAAAAAACATAGTTCAATAGATGGCGTGGGTAAAAAATACGTCTTTGTTTTACTGGCTACTGATAACAAAAACAAGATCCCTAAATAAGAAAGCTTATTTGATGTCAAAAACCTGAGACAGTGGCGTATTTTTTACCAACGCCTCTTTGAACTAATATTTTCTCACTTGTGAGAAAATCCCTCATTCGACTAGTAAGTACTTTTCGTGAGTTTGTTTTGTTCATTATATTTTCATCATAATCGTGCTAGGCCATATTCATCATAAGTTCCATTAAAATGTTCACGGAACTAATTCCATGAAAAAAGTATGCATGAAAAACTTTTATGTTGCACATTTTCAATGTTTTGGAAGTGATAAATATCGAACGTCCATTATTTATCACTAGATATTATGGACATCGTCGTCGATATCGATATGTAAGTAAGATGAGCGAGAGCGACACTGTCAAATCTTTTGTGACATTCACATTGACAATTCCTTGAAAGATGGCGAGTGCAGTTGGTAATAAAATCAATGAGGTCACTTTTAAAAACCTATTAAGAATTAAACAGTGTCCGCTTGAATTTATTATTTTTAAAAAGCATATTAAAATATAATTAAAATTAACGTACACGTCAAATGTTTGTTGGTTATAGGGCGGTCTAGAACAATCTCCTTTAGTTATTATACATTGAACCATGCGCTAGCTCTTGGAGTCGTTTTATCGCGGTGGTTAAAGACCCGCTCCCTAAACCAAAGATTGCTAGCGCCAGAACTCTAAACTTACTAAGTACTAATTTCAAATCAAAAAAATAAATAAATATGCTGTTTCTGCATGTGCTCTAAATTATGATTATCATCTGAATTCACGATGTATTATATTATCTGTGCTAGCGCGCAGGGACCTAGTGTGACAATACAAATATTTCCTACAAGACCTCACATGACAGGCGCCCTATATGATATTAACATTCACACGGATCTAGTTCCACTTGCCACCCCACTATGGTCAAGAAAAGACTAGATCGGTCATGATCTGAAGCTAGATAACAATACACGTTAATACCTAGCTCAACTTGACCAGTTTATTATAAAAATGTTCATAATGATCTCGTTAAGGGACCTTGATGTTATCATTCAACATCTGTACTTAGAGATAATTAGTTATTCAGTGTGATAAGTGAGGCGGCCCTTAATGAGTACGAACCGATAGCGCAGCACAATCATTTATATCGGTGTTTAAACTCGAGCAAGCTTCGGACTTTACTTTATCTTTACGATTTATGGGATTTCTCACTACATATTATAGATTAAGGAATTCAATTATTTCGTTGTCCATAAATTGAATTTTATATTATCGATCATAATTTGAATAAGTAAATCCAAATTATCCTTAAAGGAAATAAAACAAGAGTTTACAACGTCTGTAGTTTGCTGATGATGATAAAAGGTAGCAACTGCTGAGTACATCGGTCCCTTTGTTAGCATAATTCCCCTTAATTTGTAACTATGAATTCCTAGACAGAAAAACCTTACACTTCATCCCGGGGATCTAACCGAAGCCCATCCGCTCGACACCGAGCTTGACCGATCAGTTTCTCGAAAATATACAGTAGCAATTTGTTCTAGTCATGTGTTAGTGAGTAACGAGTGACTAGTGGTCACGGTCGAGCGCCGGCTGTTGTCGTGTGCCGTCGTGGAAGAAGGCCGCCGTCGCCACCGGACTCTGCCGGGCGGCGCCGCCGGCATGCTTCCCAAGTTGACACGCACCACTAACCACCACCGGCAGCCGGCCGCCGTGTGACCGTCACACTACCCCACTTAACAGAGAAAATACACAAGCCATATAATCCACCCAACACAAATCAAGCTTTATGTATCACCAGTCAACCGTGCCATTAGCATTTCTCTTGCTATCAAATACCGATTAATCTGCTACCTCTTGTACAGCAATAAACACATTGAGGTCACGAAATCGAATAGGTTAATAAAATTTATTAGTTCAAGCAACCGGGCATAAGCGCATATTCGTAGCGTGTGCACTTTCTCGCTTATTCATCAGTTTAGTGGGTCGCGGTTCTGCGGCGTCGTGTGCCCGCGACTCATGCGCATCGTACCGCCCGGGACGTCTCAAAGCCTAATCCATTATACCTTTTAAAGATAGTCATGTTTCAAAATATCAGCTGAATATTGGAATTGGATTTTAACCGCACAGCTTTTCAAATGGACCTCCTTTAGTCTAGACTGAAAGAAAAAGTCTGAATACTTAAACTGCTTTTGATTAACAAACCCGGCTATTGTAAAACTACGCATTGTTAAAGTGAGCCGTAAATAAATCGGCAAAGATTTTCCTTATTACACTTCTCAGTGTCACCAACGCTCACAGCATTATCCATTCAGGACAGTTTATTGAGTTCGGAACGCAGCGAACTACTTACATAAATGAACTGACTGTATTAGTGGAACTAGACTTTGTTTCGAGTACTTCGAACTACGTGAGGAAGTAAACATTCCATTGAAGGTATCATTTCAATTTGCTGTTCAAGCTAAAGCATAAAATTCGTACTATGTCCCTCATGTTCTATTTAGAACGACACGCCCACACTCGCTAAACACTCGTGTCATTCGACAAACGAATAGTGTGGAATGTGAAAAATTTCGTCTAACTGTTCCGTGGCGGCCGCGCTTAGAATGAGATGCATACGATAATGTCCCCGCGTCGCTCTTAGCACACGTGTTGATGGCAAACCACAGAAATAAACTCCACCGTGCATACGTCAGCATTATCAAAGTAATCTCGTTTCAAGTTTTATCGGGCTTACTGGTACCGGTGCAGCGGTGCGCTTACAGATGCGTTTATCATTAGACACCATACATGTTTAATCAAATGAGAGATCGCCCCGACTGCCCTATTCTATTTTTTAACGTTATAAAAATAAAGTGGTTTGCGGCATAGTTAACTTAAAGGAACTCTTGGCATTTAATCAAGTCGATTTTCTCCACCTGCTTTTTCATACAATTTGTCGAAGTTATTTGAAAACGTAGCCTGTAATTGTAAAGCATTTCTCAATTTAAAGATTCAAATAAACTATGATTATAAATTATAATGCAATTTGGCGAAACATTGCAATTTCAATAAAAATGTTTTTGGCATTTCTTTTTCATTTTATGGTAGCAAAATAATGGTTCGGTACTTTTGTGGAAACGGATAAATAAATTGCTGCAGACAAAGTTACATGCTCTCAGCAATCACGAACTCCGATTACCTAGTAGTTTTTTTTGAGTGGAAGGAATTATTTTCTTTTTCATATGCGATCATAAGGCGCGATTGAATTACACGGGTGTTAGAGAACATTCGGCGCGGATGCGCGCACGTGAGGTGTCGTGCGCCGACGTTCTGCACGAACACCGCGTACAGATTGATGAACCGCGCTTTTTTGACTTATTAAATAATAAATCTTTTAGACTCATCGATAAAAATATTCGCAACATTTTACCGCAAAAGTCAAAACCGCTCTGATACTGATTGATGAATGATGGATTATTACGTATCAACTGCCTCATCAATCAATCTCACATTTTTGTTAAAATGACGGATCATGAGTCTTAATATTTTTTTAGTTTCTCTCAATCCTTTTACAAAATCGTGACATACACGACCACACAACGCTACTTTATCATCAATTACCGCGGGTATGTACGTCAGACTGGACAATCGTAGAATACAGCTGTTATTAGATGTAACTGTAAAAGTGACGTGTAATGAGCCACAGCAAATCACAAATAAAATGTGAAACATTACGGAATTGTAAGATTGTGGGTCGACTGGGCGGCAGGAGGGCACTAGGTCGGGGGAAAGTAGTGGGGCCTTATGTACGCCTGCACGGTGCATGCCGGCGCAATTACATCCACGGAATCCATGTTCAAGTTGCGTCCCCAGCGAAATTGACACCTGAATAACCACTACGACTGCGTGTTGCCAGAAGAAGTTGAACATGCAAGATGTTTAAGTAAAAATAAAAACTGAAACTACAAAACTTTCTTCACGAACAGAAGCAATATTATGCGCATGTATTTCAAAACCCTTTCCATAAAATGCATGCTTTTTGTTCTGACATCGCCATCATGCAAATATGAGCCGTTATTCCACGAAGCGTCGCTACCTAACATGCATAATACATAATGCCTATAATTTACACTTACATCAGCTCGGAACGCCAATTTAGAAATCGCATGTGACACCAATAGCTTACCTTGACAATAAACTTGTACATACATACAGCGACATTACCCCCTTGGGGGAGAAATAGCTGACCTCTGCGCAGGTACGTCTGGAGATTATGCACGTAATGCTTTATACCAACCGCCATCGATTTATTGAACAGACATTATACTTTGCTTTTACCATCGTACCTAACAGCATCAGAATCGCTTTGCAGTTTATGAGTAACGGTGACACTTAACCCGCACATCTCTTGCATAGTTTTATGTGGAAAAATTTAAATATTACTTCTTTTACCGTTTGAAACTGTATGTCAAAGAAATGCGTAAAACAGAAAGAACTAATTTTGTTATTCGTTTCATTGCCTCTTCTTGATTTTGCAGTTTGAATTCTAACTACTATATACATACGTATATATGTCGTAGGATAATTTGATACTTCGAATCTTCGCGGAAATCCTAGGGGTTTTGCGAAAACGCGGATAATTAGACATAGGCGAAAAATTATCAAATCTTACTGGACAAAGTCAGGATTTTTGCGAAAATACTCGTTACTATAGTAAGATTTGATGTGCTCAACACTGATTGGCTACAATTTTGCTGGCTGACTTCTAATTGGTTCCTAGTTTGCTGATGATTAAGACGTCAACCAATCAGAGACGATCTCTTATTGAACGCGCTGACCGACCAATCAGCGTTCTTATTTCATAACAGCCAGCGTTTCGTTTCGCAATATTGCTATAATAACGAGTATTTTCGCAAAAATCCTGACTTTGTCCAGTAAGATTTGATAATTTTTCGCCTATGTCTAATTATCCGCGTTTTCGCAAAACCCCTAGGATTTCCGCGAAGATTCGAAGTATCAAATTATCCTACGACATATATACTACTATTCTAAGAACAGAAGCTTTATGGTATGTGTGGTGTTACACGTTTGTATGGAATAAGAAATGTGTCTATTATAAGAAGTCTGTAAATGGCACAGCTGGTGACTGAAAAATTGCTTGGAAATTGATTGTCAGGTGTGATGCGAAGGAAAATATCGTTAGGAAAGTTTTGAGATTTAATGTAAGAAGAGAGACCAAATAAACGACGGGAAAACTTTGTAAGAGATGATACGGTTACAAAGGCAGTGTGTGCAGACTACTGAGATGGTTACTAATAGAGAAGTATTAAATAATAAAAACATGGCCGACCTCAAATATATTGTGAAAAGGGCAAAAGAATGATGATGATCATAGCAGAAGATTTTTAACAAACTTTAATAGGTCGGTTTCGAACCCAGGCAGGTGCTCACCAGTGCTTTCGTGAAGCGTGCGTGAAGCGTTGAAGGAAAACATCATGAGGAAACGAAACATGTCCTAGAACCAACAATCCGAAAATATGTGACATCTACGAACCCACACTGGGCCCGCGAAGTAAATTTACAGAAAATGTATATAATTATTACGTAACTAACTATACACTGAGTACGAAATTAAATTAACTATACAAATACAAAAACAAAATGACACTAAGACGTCGAAGTATTCGTCCGCATCGTTGTCATCCGGAAGCTTTGGATCAACAGTTTTTTTTTCGTTTGGCTCGTCGCGTTTATATCGCCTGTATGAATTCAACTTTATGGACATTGTAGAATCTACTAATCATCTAAGTCTGACAGTCAAAAGGTCCTGCCTTGTATACTTGTGTGCGTATATCTGAACCTACAAAACCCATTGACCATTACCTATCGCAGTCGATCGATCAATCAGCAATGATATAAACAATACACAGGTGATTAATCTTGTGAATAGACACCTTACCAAACCAATGTTGGCTCCATACGGTCATGAGTTTTCAATAGGATAAATGAATGAAACCATAATGTCATTCAAATGTGAGAAATGAACTATTTGTTCTACATACATATTTTGTCAGTATAGTTGTTCAGAGTGTTAGACAGTCGTTCCAACAGTATAAATGAATAGGCCTACAAAATACTTCTTCTCAAATGAAGATAAATAAGAAAGCCAAACTTTCTTTGCATTTCTTAACTCGACAGTGAGAAATTGCCTAAAAAAGCTACAATATCAATTGGAAACTCATTTTCACGCCTCCGCTGTCAGTCACTATACTTAAAACTCTATTAAGTTAAACCAACAAATTGGTATAATTTTAGTCATATCTAATATGTAATGAGCATGTCTTAAGTGGGCCGATCGGCGTTTTTGGCGTCGCGGGCGCACCCGGTCAAGGCCGCTTGCACTTGCTCGCAAAAAACCAACCAACTGGTTGTGTGCCCACGCATGCGGTTATCATACTCGCGTTTTTTGCGACCATATTCATATCGACGTCACTGTGCCCGGGCCGTTGTTCGCTTACTAGTTTTTGTAACAGTAAGCTTTATTTTATTAAACCTGTCAAGTTAAGCCTCCTTAGTTTTTTATACCCAAATTGACTTCTGTGTCTAATACCAATGCCAAGTTTTTTTTTATTATTTTCAGAACCTTGCAGACCATAAACATCTCCGCAATTTTCTTAGATATTTATTTTCCTGTCTAACTCATCAAGTTCTATGCTCTGTTCGTATAGCAGACATTTGCATAATGACCACCTACGTTAGTCACCGAGTACACTTCGCGACCACGACAAATAAAACATAGCCATCATCATTAAGTGCTGTGTCGAAGGCTCCGGGCCCGTGATTCAGTGCGGACCGTGCGCCTATTGCGATGAGCAAAGTCAATGTCAGGGGTCAAGAACACCTAAGAGTGGCTAAGAGGCAGGTTTTTTTGTTAGCATCTAATTCCACTTTATCGCTAAAAATAAAAAGGTGGTTAAATCATACTTTTTCATTATCGTCAGTTCACCCAGACGGTGTTATTAAATTTTAATAACGAGCATCCTGTGCCCGGCGACTTGTAAGTAACCTGTTTGTGAACAAGTCTTAGAACAAGCAGATGTAGTTGCAACTTAGTTTTTTGTAGTTCCCAAATGATTTACCTATAACTTTTGTAATGTAAATAAATGGCCAGGAATTTTTTGTTTTAATTAAGCGTTAACGCTTCGGCTAAGTGCTTCCGGAGTCAAGGAAACGTCCTTGAAGTTTTGTTGAATTTAATTGAATATCTAGCGTCCATTACTTCTAATTGTTGTATCAGAATAACTAAAGAAACTACCACTTATATTTAATAAAATGTTAGTGTCTTACAAGGTTGTGGAAATGTTATAATCGTTTTAGGATTTGTATAAACATTTCCTATTTCATTTTCTTTTTTCACAACGTATTTCAGTTCCAGTTTTTCTTTATAGCATTTAAAATTCCACCTCTTTGGGTGAGTCGTTTATTAAAAACTAGCTTTTGCCAGCTTCGCCAGCTTGTATGTAGAAAATTATCCCACGGGCACCGTACATTTTTCCGGGATAAAAAGTAGCTTATATGCTATTCCAGACCTTTCTTTCTGCCAAGTTTCATCTAGATCCGTTAAGTAGTTTTTGAGTTTATTCGTTACAAACGTACATATAAATCTTTCCTCTTTATAATATTAGTATAGAAGTAAAGATTGTGTTAAAAAGCGCAGACTTTAACTAGTTTTGCAAAAATGAGTTTTGAGTTTAGTTATTGTGCATATATTTTTCAATAACTAGTGTGACAAGTTGACGTTTGACTTGATTGATGATCTTGGTTCGGACGCAAAATGCTCTCCACAAAAGATAATCTGGTCGCCAGATACAACTACAGTTTTTACAACGCACCATCCAGTTTTTTATATCCTTTACCAGCTTTTATTTAATCTTTGTTTCAGTACTTTTTACAAAAAACTTAAAGTAATAAACTAATGGAACATATCGATTGAAGAAGAAGATTTGAGATTAACTTTTACTTTACGACTTTTACTTTTTGTCCTGTACGGCGAAGGTGAAAACCAATCCGAAGTCCATTTCATTCTTAGCAAAAAATAATAAAACAATGGTGGACCGAGGCGGAGCTGGTATCTCACGCAAGTGCACATAATGGTAGAAAAGGCCGATGCCGACGTCTCCTACTCGTAATTCTCCAGTAATGACGGTAATCATTTTATCATCTTCGTACCAATAACGTGCGTTTACCTAGTGCAATAGGGTTACGTTGCCGAGTCGGCAGGACCGTGCGAATAAATGATAGATGACAGTCCGTATGTAATTTAGTTATTACAGATACCTTGCCGGTATTATTTCACAATATTGCTGGACTTTCTCGGTGCGCCACCGTGGTTAGGTTTATGCGTGAAATGTTGAAATAAGGTATGATTGATATGTCGTTGACGACCTGTTGCACTTCCGCGTTCATTTTTTTTACGCAAACCGTCGTGGTGTCTGTCATTTGGTTAGAACCATCTCAATTATATTTTACGAAGGTTTTTTTTTAAAGTTAATCCTTTTTTTTTTTTTTTTTTTTTTAAGGCTTGGAAATCATCCAATGACTGCTCCCGCTCTGGGTGGAGCGGAAGGGAGTGTCAGACTCTTACTGACTAAAACCCATCCATGTTCCTTCCGTAGCCCTTTATGTTCCGGGGTAGCGGTAACCCTTTCGGACAATCCCGCTTACCCGGCAGGCTTGGCCCTGGGGGGCCCCTTCATATGCTGACATCTCTTTGAGGCGCGCGTGGAACATATACGCGCCGCACGGCACGGGTCTGGTGCTGATCGGACGGTGAGTCACCCATTACTCACCGCCCGCAGGCCCGCGCCTACGGTGGCCGGGAGTCGTCACGTGGCTCCCGACGCCCGGGTTTAAAGTTAATCCTGAATGATCAATTTGAGAGCCCTATAGTTGAGTAATTTAATGCTTGTTTCTGTATTTTATGAGCCTTCCATGTTACGGACAGTGTTCTCGCTGTAAAATTTATGTTTTATGGATTTTATCGTTATTGTTAAACAGCTTTACAAGCTCTTACTTATATTTTTTTCTAATCTTTTCCCTATAAATGTAGTAAAAAATGAAACAAGCAGTTCTCTTTGACGGCTTTGATTGCGCGTGCGCTTGGCTCTTCGTTACCATGAGTGAGTGTTTTAGCTATCACATTTAGAGCAATAACTTATTACTTATTAATTCCTTTTTTTCTTTAACATGTTCATAATTACTAATATTGCGTGAAGCCATGACAGAGATTTTAAACGTTTTAGAATAATAGAAGAATGATGATGATTTTCAAGCGGTAAAAATTGACATCACGAAAACTATCATTTTGCACGAGCATGTGAAAGTGAGTTCAAATACCTAATATATGATTTTGGAATATTCACAGTCGTTCGAATATTAAGAATAAGATATTTCATAACTTAAACTGTATCACATAACTTAAATTTTAAACCTTGAAAATATAAAAATGTCCAAAAACTTATTGAACGAATGCAGTTTAATTTTGCTCTCCTTTACTTACCATTTACCATTTTCAGTCAACGACTTTCAGATAACATTTGCAGCCCACTTTTCCACTTCTGATTTCGTCCTTACAAAATATTCAACCAACATTTTCTCTTACCAACTAAAATTAAATAAATGTCATAAATAAAATACCTGAGTACGGCGGCACGCTTCACTTTCTTCAACTGTGTCACGTGATTAATGTTCAAGTGTTCACAAAACTGAACTGTGTCCGGGAACTTTGCGAGCACTCGACCTGAACGGACGCACCGGCTATTGAATGTAACTAGAGAGACCGGCGCGGTTGCGGGCCGGAGACGGGGCGCGTCAGACAACACAGTCACGCAGCCGACCAAGCGTCTCAAACGGAATGAAATGGTGAAGAAGACGCCACGGTCTTATATAGACGTGGCCGTAACCTGACGCCGGATAACGGACTCCCGCCGACGGACGTGCCACTCGACTATAGACCGTTCTGCGCGCACGCAAGAGACACATTCGAACTCTAATCACAACCCTTCCCAATGTAACAGATAGATCGAATTTTCAATAAAGTGCCCCGAGCTTAACACTGCAATTTGCCAGTGTTGGCGCTCGAACCTAGGTACCCGCACCCAAACGAGACGACAGGACAACGGAACTCTAAATGGCATCAGGGTGTGGCATCGGTGCCAATCTATCTGGACGATTTTCTTGTGAAAACATTCTTAAGGTCTTACAATAAGCTTTTCTCTTCAACTTTTTTATTTACCTAATCTACAATCGTCTTTATCGTAGAGGGAATACTTACAAAAATTATAGGTAATTCAACGGTACGCAACGTAATGTCATAGTTTGTCATGTGACAAAAAAAAATTATATGAAACGATCTAGTAAAAAATTAAAGACATCGATACATGAATTGAAAACTTTATACTGAATGCGAGAAAACAAGGACATAAGAAAAAAATAGGAAAACTAACACATAAGAAAAAAATAGGAAAACTAAAATAAAATGTTTAGTGCTGAATGATTTTATTCATTAATTAAACTACATCCTTAACAGGTTAAAAACTGTTTCATTTACTAGTTTTCTAATTTCCTCCTTACCCGTCTTCATTGCCCTGAGCAATGTTTTATTTTATATGAGGGTAGTAAAATATATCCAGCAGTCTAATTATATGTCGACGGCGGAAATTTCAAATGTCGTAAGGGCATTCGTTTTTATATTTGCACCGTCGATTTGTATGCAGTGCAACGTAACCACGCTGTCTAGAGGCAGTAGGATATTAGCCTTTAAATTTTATCATCGCGTCTTTTCTAAAAAAGTACATTTAATACATTTTAAAGCAAGCATAGCCTAATAATGTTAAAGTCAGCTTCTAATCTGAATTTAAAACAGCCGTTGGTTACCCTAAACTTGGAGATGGATGATGACTTTCAGGTCTTGACTGACTTTTTTATTGTTGAATTTTCCGCGTCACGCCATTTTCCAGTTCGTACATTAACCGTGGACTTAGTTTCCAAAGATAAATCCCGGTAAATAAAGATTAATATCCCGTCATCAATAACTACTGCACCAGTTCTAGCTTCTATCCACAGCTACCGGTCCCTCAAGGACTCATTCAAATATAGAACCACATAAATTCAGTCTCGATTGCTAGTACGTCTGAGTCATTAGTTTCGATGGGTGCTGTAAGAGACAACTATATGGCATTACATCAGCCAGATGAGCACCTGAGCAGTAATAATGCCATGGCTAATCTCTAAACTGGCTATTAAATGGGTTTTTATAGCATGTTCGCTCCAGGGCGTTTTTTATCTACGCAGAATACTGTCTAGCTAGCAATAGAATTTTCCAGAGACAAATAAAATCGATTTAAAATCAAAAAAAGGATCTTCTCGAGGAAAGGGATGTATTTAATCGAGGTAAAAAGTTTTCATGTACAGACGCCAGCACATCAAGCTATCCCTAACTGTCAAATTTTTTCAATTAAAAATGAACCGTATGTCATTGCAATAAAGTTGAAATACTATCAAAGAAATTTGACAGATTGTGGTAACTTGATGTGCTGGCCTCTGTACACACGTTTAAACAAAAAAGAGGCGATGCTTATTTCTGAAATAATCTCTCTTATGTTGTAATCAAATCCAATTTTTAACATGAATTCACGATTTTATTGAGTTATAAAGTTACTGGAAAAAAACATACCGTCGAATTGATAACCTCCTCCTTTTTTGAAGTCGGTTAAAAATACTTTTACCAAAATAATAAAATAACTTACTGAATAATAACTATTTAATTAATAAATAATTCATTTGCATTACCTCTTTTACGCCACTTCACACACTGTTTTTAGTTATTTAAAACATAATTATGATAAAAAGTACAACCATCCACTTCGTAAAAAAAATCAAGAACCTAATTATTTTCGATATACGAAAGTTTCCAAAAAATCAAGTCCACTATTTTATATTCACCCTCATTTGTTCTTGCCGCACTTTGCTTTGTTATTACGAACTGAATTAATTGATAAAATTGTTATTTTATCGCAATTCTGCTACCCAAAGAGTAACTACTGCTACCATACCTCTCCAGAGAACGAGGAAAACTGTTCCATCGTAATACAGTTTATAGAACGAGGAACAGGGTGAATTAGTTTCCAACTAACAACCGACAACTTCCAACACAACACAACACATACCGAGCTAAATAAGTACGAGTGTCTACCCTCACAGCTTATTGGTTGAGGGTAGAACTTGAGTTGAATTCAGTATTTAACAGGGTAGTCAATAACACTACTTTTTATGAACTGTCAAAACGCGGAATTTGTAAAAAATTTGAAATATTAAAATGTGACGTTACTGATTTTTTGAATATTTATTAACATTCTCGCATTTTTTTTTAAAGACGAGCGGTCTTTTTTATATGTGATTTAATATTTTATTTTTGACCGCGTCAAATAGCCAATGCAAGGTTGTTTTCATATTTATTTTGTAAATACAGTTTTTTTTTTTATTGATGGGTAAGTGTAGTACAATCACACACAAATTTCGCACGTTAAATTATGTTTCAATCCGCAAGTAATAAGAAGCGAGCCTACCGCCATCATCCAGACACAAATCCAGACACGGGTCTTCTGAGAAATTCCTGAGGGACAAGTTTAGTACATTACTAGTACTACTTTGTCCGACCTGGAAATTTAACCCAGGTTAACAAAAAAAAATATAAATTCTCCGAACATTATAACTTTTCAACGAGTTTTCTCTAGTTTTACATCTGCCCACACCAAGCAACGTGGGAAGCTAAAGACAGTATATTTGTATATAATAAAAGTCCTAGTAGAATTAAGTCATAACACTTAGAATATAAACGATAAAGTTACTCATAAGTTCAATTTCTAAAGAAGTCTTTATCGAAGCGCGCGACCTGTGAAGTTAAGCGGTGCAGCGGTGGCTCTTTGAAGTTATCGAATAATTTTGGTACAATTTTACTTTTACCGAAATAATAGGAATTATGATACAACCTTGCAAAAAATTATAAAGCCCGAGTACATGCACTACATAAAATAATATTAAACTATTGATAGATATTACTGTTTCTTTAAATTACAAACGGTTGGCCGTAATCGCAGCTCTCTTTGCAGATGGACAGATTAACCTACCGCTGCGTAGACACTGTAATAACTTAAGATTACGAAAGATCAAATAATACATTACTGAAATTATTACATTTCAAACAACTACCATCAGACAACAAATTGTAAAGAACTTTCAGTTTTCGATCAAAATTTCGAATCAATAACAAATCTATGATTAAAAATTGAGGTCTTCTTCAATATGCACGTACAAAATTGGATACAATAAAAAAACTCACAAATGGTAGCGTCTTTTAACGCATAGTTATCGCTTAATAGCTTTGCTGCAAATAAAAACAAATGTTTATGCGCAGGCGCCGTTTTTAATCTCACTTCCTGCGGTTTCCCAAAGGAGGATTTAAGGCCAGCGCTGAAGTTGGTACAGCAGTGAAAGTTAATGTTGATACGCATTGGCTCGCTCATTATCTGCGCGATGAAAATCTTAAATTACACTGCACATGCCATATTTTGATCTATTTTTATTTGTGTAAGATTCAATTACTCGACTCCTAATGACGTACAGCGCCGTAGGCTTCGGATAAGAAAATAACCTCTTGTCTCTGCTGCCGTGTAATGAGTGCGCTCCTCCGCGAAAGAAAACAATTATCTACGTGATGAGAACTTGTAATAATTTAATATTTTATTGCTTTATTCATTTAAGGCCGCATTGCATGTCAAAACTTAAGTAGTAAATAGAAAAGTAAAAGAGGAACATATCAACTACAAATCACTTGGAGGCTAACATGACGAGCGCATTCATTAACTTTTTGTGCAGATCAGAATAGCAGATTATTGGATAGTATTTAAATAATAGCCATTGAAACGATCGATGGTTAGTTAAATTATATTGATAGATGCGCATAAAGCGAAGGTAATTGATTTAAGAGGTAGATAGCTCGAACAAAACTGACTCTAAGCGATGGGGTAGAATATTTGACCTAGAACTTTGAGTCCAAAGTACTAAAACGGGTATCAATCATCTTGATTAAGCTGAGGAGCTTTTCTCTTTATTCTAGTGATTGAAGATAGCATACCTAGTCAAATCAATTTGCCTAGCCTTTCCCAACTATGTTGGGGTCGGTAATATATTACATGAAGCGACCGCCTATCAGACCTCCACAACCCAGTTACTGGGTAATACGATAAACTTTGGTAAGACTGGATGTCAGACTTTCAAGTTTCTGACGATCCAAAACGTCTGTCAAAGATCCACGAATGACTGCCGGGACCAACGACTTAACGTGCTATTCGAGACACGGAAGAGTCTCTGTATGTAAAGATGGTCATCACTCATTTACGGACCAACCCTGGCAAGCGTACCTTAACCTGATGGATCGACCCGCTGTTATTACTTAGCCACGAGGTCCTCTCAGCATACTATACTTACATTCTTTGGACATTCATTGTCTTTGCAGTATTTCGTAGGTAGGTACTTGCTCTGGTAAGTTATAAACATACGTAATGTGTATGCCGTTGAGTTTCTTTTAGTCAAGATTTGGCAGTCGCAAGAACATAACAAATCGAGTACCTTTTTATTGAAACAAAAACCGATCAAATCGTAATTTAGAACAATAATAATATTGATATGTACGGAGGCCAGCTCATCAAGTTACCACTATCTGTCAAATTTCTTTGATAGTATTTAAACTTTATTGCAAAGTCATAAGGTTCATTTTTAATTGAGAATATTTGACAGTTAGGCATAGCTTAATGTGCTGGCGTCTGTACTCACACACTGCACATACATTATCGCTTTGCACATAATCACAATATTGTTCTAAAATTACAATAGTAGAATAGAGTAGTCCCATTAAACACAGTATCAGTATGAATGGTGTCATGGGAGCAATTTTCCGAATGATTTTAATGCACATGATGTGGGTTATTGTGCTAATGCGAGCACTTAATCCATTACGACACGATCTCGCATTAGAGGCTAGAGCGAATGTCAGGGAAGCCATGATTGTGGCCGCTGGTGCGCCTGGCAAGTGCTTCTTACACGCGATTTTCACTTACATAATTATGTATCCTAGTGCTATGTAATATTATAAACTTAAGACGTTCAATCCTGTGGCTGCATAGAGGGTCTTGATACATCATGTAGGTTTCTCATCAATAATAAATTTAACTCAAAGTATGTAAAAAATATTACCGATGCGTTTTAATTTATGTGTATGAGTCACCTTATCACGAAACTTCTATGATCTATGGTAATAAAGTACGTTTTCCTGTTACAATAAAAAAATGCATTTTCAGCGAAGTAACTGAAAGAAAACGCAGTTGATGTTTACAAATCGCTCCATAAATCAACAAATTTTGTTCTTTTTGCTATTAAAACAACTTAACGCTTAGCCTTAAAATGAGGGAGCTAAAAAGGTTGTGACTTTACGTCATCGCACTCTTACCGCTGCTGTTAAATACTCTTACCCCAAAATGGCTTGTCTTGAATTATGTCAAGCTTCTCGCAAATTAACGTAATTACTTAAATAAACCAACACAGGTAATCATAACAAGATCGCAAATGACATACCGAAGCAGGACTGCTGAAAAACAATTTGAGAAGTAGAAAGTGGATTAATATGGTAAAACGCTAACCGATAAATTTCAGAATTGCGATCAAAACTATTTCTAGGTTATAAAAAACAGTTTTAATTCGCTTTCAACATCCTTTGTGCTGTCAAACAATCCAAAACTGCAATGAAATTAAAAAGTTATAAATGAAATTGCTTCGATCATTCCACTTTCAAAAAAAACCTCATACGAAGTAGTCTCGAACAATAGTCGACATAATTTCTACCCTAATTAAAAACTGTCGGCTCAGTAGCCTTCATTCGATTATTTCACTTGGTTTTCGCAGCTTTTATTTGGAGTTCGACGGATGGCTTGAAGTTTTTGCCCACGATCAACTCGTCAATAGATCTGGGTCGTTCGTTCAAACTTCTATAATACATAGCACTTTTACTTCGCAAATAGATCTGTATTCATTTTTATTTATGAATAACACTCCAGTTATGATGTTGTTTTTTATATTGAGAATAACACTCTTTGATTGAAATGTGATTTCCGAAAATATTTAATTTTAAACTCTGAAATAAATCTGAACGCCAGCAATGATATTCTTAATTTATCTTCCATTGTATATTTACCAGACATTTTTTGGGAAATTAAGTAAGAAACACAAATATAAAAGATTTACCTTTAATAATAACAAGAAAACATTATCTATGTTTTCATACATCACACGGGTACCTAAAAGTATCTTCTACATGTTATGTATTTTTTCTTTGATGCGTAAGTATTGAAAAATATTTAAAAATAATAGTCAATGCACATCCTGAACTGCTGGGTCTTGAAGCATGACATTTTGCACAGGAGTTCACTTAATAACAAAGGTCAGAGATTTTCTGAAATCCTGTTTGTGAAAGAATTTTAGAAAATTCTACTAAAAAGGGAAAGTTCGGCATTTTTTTCCGGTGGCAAATCTCATCGACGACACACAACTTCTTTTTCTTATAAAATTCATGTAGTAATATAACTCATACATTACGACTAACGATGACAAGTGCACCGTGGTCGTCGTCGCAGGCGCTCGGGGAAGGTGCGCCATGCGCCGGCGCAGCCTAATCGTCGCGTAACGGTGGCGAACTGTAAAGCTCGCCACGGACCGCGGGCCGCGTGCTAAATTTGCCGAAACACCGCGATCTCTAGCGGGAAAATCTTAAATCACTCTAAATTCGTGTCGATGCCCGCCCATTACGAAAAACGACAATATACAGAATTCCTTACCCATGACACTATCCAAAACGTCGTGTTTGAGGAGCTTCTCTCTTAGGCAACTCGGCCATTACTAAAGCCAATATGTTGAGCTCACTGAAACCTTATACGTCGCTTATAATTTCACATGCTAATGGCCGATGTCCTCTTAACCTTAATCATGAAAAGCTTTATATAGAGTTTTAAATGGCTTTAGGTACCATTTACAGATTACAGAATCAAGAAGTTAAAGCCTGCGTATTATGAGAAATCATATGAGCATGCATAAGTTTCTTGATATCATTAAAGTATCAGAAAAAAGTAATTTGTTTAAATTTCAGGAAAAATAAACAAATATTTTCATCGCTTTACTTGGACATCTGTTGGAGAAACTTTCAGCAATCGCGTGTCGGGTTAAAGATCAAAGCATGAGGAGTGACAAATTACTATTGTTTTAAATAAAATTGCATTTCTTAATCAAGTGGAACGTAGGCGAAGTGTTACTGATTTGGAGAAATTATGAATGCAAGCGATGGTTAGTATCGCACCTCTTACATCCTGCATCTAGTGACAGTGTGACGGACAGTATGGACAGCTGTCTACCCTGTCTAGCCGGCTACGGTGACTCATCTGAATACAGCTACCAACAAAAACGTTTCATATTAATGAATCAGTTGAATAAAATAAATTGAATTGTGTTCCAGGTGAAAGCTGTAACAAAAAGCTTTAAAACCTATTGGTGATTTGCTAAAACATCCTAAATCGAATAAGCAATAAAGCTTCCAAGATCCTAAGCTATGACGAATGAAGCGAGTGCAATGTAAAGCAATTTACATAACAATATTCCTTACATCATGCAATAAAATTCCGACGCGGGGTTCATCATCCTGATCCTGCCATTAGCAACAATATATCCGATATTAATTACGACAAGTTCGCGTGTTAGTAACGACGCTTTCTGTTACCGCAACAATGAGGAATTGTTACTTCAATCCAATCATGTCACGCCAATGAACTATGAGATTTATCCCATTACGGTACTAGCTAATAGATTTTCTATTCTTCACACCAGTTTGTGCTTTAATCGAATACATTAACATTACCATAAAAACAATGTAGTCTCAGGAGCTTCATTAAAATTTCATAATACACAATCATCGATATTTAATACCGTTTCGGTGAAAATACTAGGTTACTGTTGATCGACGTACAAAGTTCCACAAACTTTCGTTTAGCTGTCAAACTCACTTCCAACTGTTCGTGTACGCCCAACAATCAACACTTTAAAGTAATAAACTATTTATCAACTTCACACTCTACTTAAGGCCGCCCAGTTTCATTCGAACCAAAGTATCCGTGACTCTTCCACAGACAAAGGGTCATTAGCGAAAATGTCCGAGTCAACAATAGAGCTAGCGAAACGGGAAATTGATGAATCCCTGGTTCTGAGCGCATTCTGTATGCGGCGCATCGGGCTGTCGTTCCAGGATCCCAAAAGCAGGTCGGCTTACTTACGTCAGAAGCTGATGCTCATAATCTCCGTCTGCAGCATTTGCTACCACGTATTCAGTGAAATCGTCTTCATAGGTCTCACGTTGGCGAATTCGCCACGAGTCGAGGATGTCGTTCCACTTTTCCATACTTTTGGCTACGGTGCTTTAAGTAAGTAACAATGTACAGTATACATTGAGGTAGTCTGGCTATCTGTCTGTATTCGAACTACTTTCGAGAACTGTTACACAGGATGTGGTTTTCGCTATTTGATGAATGTAATCTTGAAAGAGTAAAATATATTATAAGGCACAATTTGAATGAAGCGTGAAGTTAAGTCTATTCATGATACGACACGCAAAGGTGTCTGTCTACAGTACTGTCTGCTTGTCTTGTGTTTTATTTCATCTATTTTCGGTCTCAATAATGTAACTTTACATTTCTTAGGTATTGCAAAAGTATTTGTGTTGTGGTACAAAAAAGACGTATTCCGTCAGTTACTGAATGAGCTGGCAGGCATATGGCCGATGCCTCCGCTGGAAGAGGAAGCTCAACTCATTAAGAGCAAGAGTGTCGCTGCTCTCCGCATCACACATCGATGTAAGTGTTCTTTGCTATTTGAAGTGCACACATTAAAATCCGGTCCGCTTATGTTTTTGCGTGACACATGTACAAGATTGTGGGTTTGCAAGTAAAGTGAGTGTTGCTTTACGATCTGCATCAAACTGTTATCACAGAACGGAATAAGGCCGGGGTGGCTTTCTCACTATGAGTCATGTTTATTAAATGTAATTCAGTTATAAAAACAGGTTTAATAAAACTCTGATTTTAAAAAGCCCTAAGAATGCCGGCCGAGCTTGCTGAATTAACATCGAAACCGGTGAAACCTCAATTAGACCCGGCTTAATTGCTGTTACATTGATGCATTTTTATGGCAATTGATAAGTACCAACTCTTTACGCAGGGTATTTCTTAATTAACGTTCTGGGGGTCTGGTTCTACAACTTGACGCCGATCATCAACTATCTTTTTGGCCTGATTCAAGGCAAGAACTCTAAGATTGGCTACGTCTGGATGTCTTGGTATCCATTTGATAAACACCAAACGCTTGGACACGTCGCGGTTTATCTCTTTGAAATATTCGCAGGTAAGATTAGCTACTTTATTTGTACGTAATGAATTTATTTTTAGACTTACTAACATTCAATCCAGGGCCATTGAGTCATTTCTAGGTGTATTTACTTCCGTGAAAGACTAGTTATTGTAATATAGTGCAGCTATCAAACTGTCAAGATAGTTACTTGAAACCTAGTTGAAATACTTTATAGTATTTTATCTCACGAAGCGACGCGCGCTTTACTTGTGGTAACTAAGTGTAAAAACACGCACACGGTAGTGGTACTAAGAGCGGCCTGCGCTAACACACACATATTCACAATGTGTTCGTTAGATTTTTGATGCTGCATCATCAAGGTTGAAATGTTGCCATAATGTTGCTAAAAAACATGTACCTATCACCAATCAAGACGGTTTTGACGCGTATAAAGAGCACTTTCCTTCTAAAACGGTGACCTATACCACCATTTTAATAACACTTAATAACTTAATCGAATCGTTCGCCTTACTACCAGTTTCTGGGAGCAAAAAAAACACCCAAATAATAGTACCCGTAACCATTTCTACGAACGATTGTTTCTTTTATTGACATAGAGAGAGTGAAAGTCCGGATGATATAGAATCATCTTTAGGCTCCTATTATCACATTGAGAGCTACATTTTTAGTCGTAGTAAGGTAGCAATTAATCCAGTTAAAACATTCGATTGTACACTTTGGGCTCCGAAGAATGAAGGTGTAAACGCGATCGCATGATGAACTCAAAACAAATATCGTTTAGCTGTCAGCGATAAAAATGAGATGCTATTCTGTTTTTAAGGTGTTAATTTACTTGAGTCATGTTATGCTCTAGTTAGTTCATGTATTAGAATTTTAGTTCGTAGGTTCTACAGCAGAATAATAGTTTGTTGGAGTTTGTTGCGCCAATTCTTCTCAGGATAAACACTAGCTAATGAAGTACTATAGCGGTTTAATTTTTTTTTTGAACGAAGGACCTTATCTCGCTTTGCGAAAGGGGGCTAGACGGAATTAAGACCAAAAGTTGTAACGACACTTTTTTGGAGTGAAATATGATGTCTTTTTAATCAATATTTTTTGATTGCTTAATTTAAGATCAGATTATTTTGATTATTAAAACATAAAAGAAATAAAATTTTATTACAATTCCTTCACTAATTAATCGAAAGGAACTTCGTTCCATCCGGGTGTCCCTTGACACCTCTCAGATTTTTTTTCTTCAAAAAAAGTATTTCATTGAAATAATACTAACAACTTTACTTAAGTAGTATTTAATTACAATAACTTCTAAGCTCATATTAAAATAACATAGCTAATGTTCTAGGTCAAACATGCGTCTGGATTATGGTCAGCACGGACCTCTTATTCTCTGCAATGGCCAGTCATATAAGTTTATTGTTACGACTACTAAAGCGCCGGCTGGAGTCTATAGGGACAGCAGACAACGATCATTATCAGGATGTATTGGAAGATATCAAGTTGCATCAGCGACTTATAACGTGAGCTAATTCAACTATCATCATTCTGTTGCCCTTATTTCAATTTATTTGGGGTTGACGCAGTTATCTTCTTCTTTTGTGGAAGGAGCGTAGGTATGTTCCCGTTATCTTCGACTTTGGTGGAAGATGGAACACCTGTGTGGTTTTTAGTCTGTAAGGGTCTGACAGATCCCAGACAAGACATCCATGGGGATTTTCCACTCCGGAACAACATGAAAAAAAAAAACATATTACCTACCGCCATACTTGTATATTAGTCATCATCACAGTAGGTACCCTTTCGAGCTATATGTTGGACTCTTCTCTGCGTATTTTCCCTGCTCTTAAAGCCCTAAATTAATCCACCCATCCGACTTTAAAGTCAATAAACCGAATTACCCATACAACTATAATTTATAATCTGGCAGCTCAGTATGTACTTCCAAGTTAATCTACTACAGAAACGCGTTTAAATACTCATTTACGAATGTTTACCCGGCCAAATCGTGTTCTTGGGTCAAAGAAACCAAACATTCGAAACACATTATGAATGTCTTCCGTTTTACCGTAGCACGTAGTTTTACTTGCGTAAGTGTCTTTTTTAGGCCTTTTGAAACGTGATTGATATAAAAAAGTTTATTTCAAAATTTTAAAAGACTATTTAGGGTATTGTACTAAGTTTTTTTTCGGTATTCCAGATACTGCAACGATTTAGAAAACGCTTTCTCCTTGTCGAACTTCGTGAATATTATGTTGAGTTCAGTCAATATCTGCTGCGTAGTTTTCGTCATTGTGGTCAGTATTAATGCACGCATTTCATTCATAGTATACCTAGAAATAGTACAGCATCAAGTTACCCCAATCTGTCAAATTTCTTTGATAGTTTTTCAACTTAATGTAAAAAGCATAAGGTTCATTTTCATTTGAGAAAAATTGACAGTTAGGGATAGGTCCTGGCGCCTGTACATGGTAACCAAAGTATTTTGATAGACGCTCAGTGTGCTGTTTAGTACTTACAGATGGACATACCTTTGCCTTTGGGTATTATTGTAAGCTGTGTTTCTACTGTTAACTGTTTTATTGTGTAGGTGGTAATAATAATATAATGCCACCAAAATCCTACCTGTTTCTTATTAATAATATCAGTATTAACTTAAGTATACTTTTTAATATTATATATTTTTTGTGCTTAATAAAGAGTATTCTATTCTATTTAAATAACTTTTCAGCTCCTCGAACCGCTAATCACAATTAGTAGCAAACTGTTTTTGGGTTCAGCTCTAATTCAAATCGGAATGTTGTGTTGGTACGCGGACGACATTTTCCATGCGGTTAGTTCTCGTTTTAATTTATTTATTAAGTAAACTTTTGTTCAGTTTTTGTTCTATTTCTTATTATGACGTAACTAGAGGTTTCAAAACGTATACTTAATGCAAACTTTAAAAAATACTTTGAGCAAGTTATTACTTTAATGCAAATAACTATCTGGAGATAAATTCACAAGATTGGTTCTCTGAATTCGTGAGATTAAAAAGTTTGAATTCGTTGAATTCTGCTAATTTTGTGTACCTAATTGGAGATTAATGAAATCACGTATGTTAATCTTACTTCGTGAAACTGTAATATAATTACTGAAGCGCTAAAAAAATAACGTGAATATCAATCGTCTATCACACAACCATAGCTGCCTAGAGCCTGTTCGCATATGTGCTGCGGTCGGCTTACGGTCTAACCGTATGCAGCTGAGTACAAGTATTTTATTGAGTCGGGTAAAACAAAAGGCGTTATTAATTAGTGGCATTCTTTTAGTGGTGAAAGAAGCTGTGCCTCGGAAAGCACGTTAAGCCGTTGGTCCCGGCTGTAATTTGTGCATCTTTGACAGTCGTTACGGGTCGTCAGGAGCCCGAAAATCTGACAGCCAGTCTTACCAAGGGGTATCGTATTACCCAGTTACTGGGTTAAGGAGGTCAGTCTCCATGTTTAAATATTGGTATTCAGCAGCATCCGGTTAGACTGGAAGCCGACCCGAATTAATTAGGAAAAGGCTAGGCAGAGAATTCTTTTAGAGTTGAAAGTACAGTTTACTCATGTAATGAAGATCCTATTTGAAGCAAGTCCGAAATACAGTTAGTTACAATTCGTGATTTGTATTAAGTATTAATTTTTGTTCGAAACCGCAGATTTTACTTTAGTTTACAGTTAAACTGCATATCTCTCCTGAATGATGTAAATAATGTTAATGATCACGATTAACACGACATATTTCCTGTAGAACGCAGATGTGGCTGCAGCGGCTTACAATAGTGGTTGGTACCGTACTAATCCCCGGTGTCGCCGCGCCCTGCTTTTCCTTATGCAGAGGTCAGTTGTGTTCACTTCATTCGATGCCAAATTAACCATTGAGCCTGTGATAGCCTTGTGGTGTGACCACTAGGCTATCTGACTGCCAAGTCATAGGTCTCGAGTTCGAACCCAAGGCAGGCACCTCTGATTTTTTCATGTGCGTATTGTATAATTATCACTTGCTTAAAATCGGTGAAGGAAGGAAGGCCCATGGGCAGCATTAAAACTCTGACACCAGGTTAGTTACTAACCACACGAAAAGAAGAACCATTAAAATAATGCAAAGATATATTTACTTATGAGGGAATAAAATATACATACCAACTTGCAGGCTTTTTGCTTTTTAACTGAATAAGAACCGCCTTACTAATAAACATATAGTCACACAACACTGTCTTCTTCTTTTGAATGTAGGTTAAATGCTCTAAGTTTGAATGTCAAATTTCTGCTGACTGAAAGAGATAAATCGGCGTGTAAGTATTCACCTGATATAATACGTTTATTAGTGAGGGGGGAAGTATTAGTTATTTGTTTTGTATTTGTTTGTAGTTTCTTTTGTCGCTATTTGACGTCAAAAAGTGATATTTCACAGCCTAAATTGAGTAATAGACATTTTTTTAATATGATTCTAGTTTTCTCTTTAATTGTAACTGTTTCAGAGCTCAAAAACCAATTGCTTTCACAGCGATGGGTTTCACTAACATTTCTCTCGTGACTTATTCAGCGGTAAGTGTTGTTAAGTTTTATAGCCTGGGACAGCACTCTGGCATGCTATTTCATTAAAATAAAATTGAAACAAAACTGAGATTTTCTTCGAAGAATGAAAATAAATAATTGAGATTCTCACCTACTCTGTGATTTTCAAGCCAAACTTACGTGCGTCTTAAATATTACTTAGGTAAAATAAGGTTAAATATTTGCACACCATAAGTAATGGTAGAATGTAAAGGGGCCGTTATATACTTTTAAGATCATACTTTGTAATCCTACACTCTCGCAAATAAATGAATTTGAATTTGACATAACGTATAATACCTAATGGTGATAGAAATTAAATTAAAATATTCATTTATCGTTTACGCGAAAAGCTAAAGATACATAGGTAATCATCTCACATAGATATTGCAGTTACCTGTAACTTATAAACATGCTGCCAGCACTTCATGACTTTTGCCCGTTTACACTAACCCTGTGTGATACCTAAATGAACGACTAAATAGAAATGCACAATTACATTCTGAACTTTCAGCGCTAAACCGACAGTTGAAAATCCAAGAGCGCGTTTTATAATGGCATTATTTTGGTGTCACTTAGTGTTTGTAAATACGGGCATTAGTGTTGCAAGTAAATGTTCCAAACGTCTCCAGCAGTACAGAAACAATTTGTTGCAACAACAATGCACCACAACTGATTACCGTGAATGTTTCTAGGTATATGGATTTGGAATTATTATCGACTAGGCGCGTGACCGTGGTCATGATACACTAGCCCGTTGTACGGTGATATCATCGTTCCAAAATAACATCCGATTGAGAATACATAAATTTCCAACAGATAAAAACCGTTTCAAAGTAAAAGCTTTACGAAATATAATCCTATCAAACATATTGTTTACAATTTATTAATGTTTATTCTTTCAGTCCAGGTTCCTATTACTAAAGCGATGTTCACTTAAATATTTTAGTGACAAAAGTAAAATTATAATTATTAAGTAGGTACCTAATTAAATTATATTCTTTTCAGATTCTAACGAGATCTTACTCGTACTTCGCGTTACTGTACACGATGTACAGTGAAAATTAGACATTACTTAAAACAGTTAACATTTAAACTAGCCACATAATGTAGATAAAGCTGTAGATGTTTAGATAAGAACAGAATCAATAGATGTCGTTTCCCGTATTAATGCACAGAGGTATCTTAGAGATATTACTAACCTCCTTGCAAATACATACAATAAACCATAGACAAAATACTCAATACTCAATTCTTTATTGCATTCCACAATGTACATGCTTAGGTGGTAGGTGATAATTTTTGAGACACAATTATGGACCCTGTTGGGCACAGCAAAAGACAATAATTTAACATAAGGACTTATATACTAACTTATTCTAATTACAATTTTATTAAACATACACAATACAAACAATTTAATTACACATATTATTTGGGTGAAATATTCATTATTATTATTATTATTGATATATATATTATTATTCGAGCTGTATAAATTTATCATTCATGTATTCATTTATGCTGTAATAACATTTACTTAATAATAGTTTTTTTAATTTGTTCGTAAAAACAGTCATCTTTTTTTCATTTCTTAATAGCTCGGGTAATTTATTATAAACTTTTATCGACATTACTAGAGGCCCAGATGAGTGCATTTTTAAACGAGAAGTTGGTAGGTTTAGACGTGTTTTATGTCGGAGTGTGAATCTTGTTTGAATGTCTTCTCGTTTAGTGTAGAAGTCCTGGTGAGTGTGCGCAAATTTACAGATTTCCAGTATGTAAATTGAGGGTAATGTTAGAATATTTAATTTTTTGAAATGAGGTTTACAGCTATCGGTTTGTTCAATATTAACCAAAATACGAATTAACTTTTTTTGAAAAGTAAACAGTGCTGGTGCATCTGTGCTATTACCCCACATTATAACACCGTAGCTGAGCCATGCATGAGCATAGGCGTAGTACGTAACTAGAGCTGTCTGTAAGTTTGTTGTCTTTTTTATTTCGCGAAAAGCGTACAAAAATGTTGAAAGTTTTGTTTTTATTTTCTGAATGTGTGATTTCCAGTTTATGTTCGTATCTATGGTTAAGCCTAATAATGAAAACTCGTCTACCAGTTCCAATTTGTGGTTGTTAAAAGAGAAATTTACATCTAGACGACTTTTCTGGTGAGGGTGGAATATTATAAGTTTAGTTTTTTCAAAATTAATTTCTAGATTATGATCATTTAACCAGGTTATTGTTTTAGTAAGAGTATTATTAAGGGTATTATTTAGGTTTTTGCTATCATGGCAGGCGGCAAGAATAGATATGTCATCCGCAAACAGGACGCATGGTCCAGAATCTTGGATTGTTTTTGGAAGATCGTTAATGTAAATAAGAAAAAGAAGACATCCAATTACACTCCCTTGCGGTATTGAGGCGTTTATTGCCTTGCTGTCAGATCGGAACTTTTGAAGTTCGTTAGTTTTATAATTGCAGAATTCTATTTCGACCAGTTGCGCTCTGTTTGTTAAATAGGACTTAAACCATTCATGGGATTTACCACGGATTCCCACTCCATATAGTTTATTTAATAATATTTCATATTGTACTTTATCGTAGGCTTTGCTCATGTCTAGTAGCGTACCAATTGCGTATTTTTTATTATTTATTATATTAAGAGCTTCCTGTATAAATTTGAAAACAGCTAAAGTTGTTGATTTATTTTTACGAAAGCCATTTTGACATTCGTTGAATACTTTATATTTCTCGCAGAAGGCGTACACGCGATTACACATCGCTTTCTCAAAAATCTTTGAAGCTGTAGGCAGTAGAGCTATTGGACGATAATTGCTAGGATCTGTTTTATTATTTTTTTTGTGAATAGGTTTCACTAGTGCAATTTTTAGCTGGTCAGGGAATACGCCTTCTTCAAAAGATTGGTTTATTAATTTATAGAAAGGTAAAGTGAGTTCGGCTGCACATTGTTTGAATAGACTTGGTGGGAGTTCGTCTATTCCGTAACTATTTTTATTTTTAAGGTTTTTGATCAAAAAATTTATCTCATATGGGTCTACAGGGCTAAGAAACATTGTGTTTTGGGTAGGTGAGAGCACAGGGGATCCTTTGGGCTCACTTTTTTGTAAAGGGCTTCCCTCGCCGATTGACGCAAAAAAGTTGTTGAAGATGTTTGCAACTTCCTTGGGTTCAGACGTTATTATATTGTTTTTTGTTTGCAGTTTTATATTATTTTTCTCTTTTTTTATTCTTTTGTTAGTTCGTTCATTTATAATTCTCCACATTGTTTTGACTTTATTTGTAGATTTTTTAATTTTGTTAATGTATTGTAGTTTTTTCGCTGTGATAACTGATTTTTTTAATAATTTCTCATATTTTTTATAATATTTTGTTATTATTGGGTTATTACTTTTTAGCGTAAGTGTTTTTAACAATCTTTTATTTTTGCAGGAGATTTTTATACCTTTGGTTAACCAATATTTCTTGTAATTTGTTTTTATTTTTATTTTACGTACAGGTATATATTTGTTCAATATGTCAGTTAACGTATCATGAAAAGCTTTATAGCTGTCGTTCATATTCTGGTTTGTTGATATAACAGAGTTCCAATTAATTGTATTTAATGCTGATTTAAATTTTGATATATTTTCTTTATTATATAATCTCTTATTTGCGTACCAAGTTGTTTGTTTGTTGGGTGTATTTGGCACGGTGATATGTATTACTGTTGCGCAATGATCCGAGAAGCCTAATTCCTCTACTTTAGTGAAAAATTTGTTAGTGTTCAGGTGTGTAAATATCAGGTCTAAGCAAGTAGATGTTGTTTGAGTAATTCGGGTAGGTTCTTTTATTTGTTGTGTAAGTTTGTATTCCAACATTAGATCTAGCAGCTGACTAGTCTTCCTGTTAGCCTCTAAAATATTAACATTGAGATCTCCTCCTATAATAACATTTAGTTTTGAAAACCTATCATTTATATAATTCAATATTCTTTTTAATTGACTATTAAAAATATCTTCTTCTCTCTTATTCCAATAAATCGTTACTAATAAAATATGTTCATTTGGTATATATATAACTAAATACATACTGGCATTGTACCAAAGAGTAATATAATAAGACTCATTGTACTAAGGAGGTGACATATGTTATGGTTGGTCACAGAGGAAAAGAGGAAAAACAGTGACAAATAACTGTCGAATTATTCATCAATCGGGAATTTCAAGAATAAATATCGATTAAATATGTAATGGATTAAGATGTTAGATAATGCAAGTTATTAGTCACTACAAAGTTATAGTAGGTACATAAGTAGACTACATAATATAGTAAATATTTAGATCTGCAAGCAGAAATAATAAGGTCCTATGTTAGAAAATAGCAAGACAGGGCATCATTTGTTGAGGAATATAAAGTAGTTTCTACGCATCACACGTAGCCTGCGATACTGCGATATAAGATGGCTTCCGCTACACTGCTCTGATAACATGCCTCGAATGGAGAAACGACTCAAGTCTGACGCGTCTGTGATAACTGATTCTATTGAAAATCAAACGCTGCCAAACATACCATGCTTCGAGAATAAAGCCACATCAAGTAGACATCCCAGAGTAATGCATAAACCTGATCACAGTTATCATAAAGACAAAGACGAAACTCCTGCAGCTCAAGATACTTATAAATACCACTCTCAAAGGAAAGCGTACTCGGTACCAAAATTCGGCAATCCTAGACCATTTGCGACCCGAACACTGAGTTACAATGTGGTGGAGAAAAAATCATCAATCCAAGTTCGCAAGTCGAAATACCAAATAGACTGCTTATCTAACCAAACTTGTAAGAAGCCATCAAAATGTTCTTCTAACATGTACACGAAGTTGGAATCGGTAAACACATGCCTTATAATCTGTTATGCATAAAATCCTACCTTATTAGAACCGGTCCATATATAAAGTTATTTTTTTAAAAGAACTAGCCCTATGTCCATTATGTTGTCTAGAATCACAAAATATGTTAGTGCATAATTTTTAATGAACTTTACACAGAATAACAATTAACTTTATCATTAATAGACCAGCAGAAATGACACTGATGCTAACTCTGAAGAACGCATACACTTGCCGAAACTTCAACCCAACGAAGCCGATTTCTTACGACTCGTATCAGAAGATGACGTCAATGAACTTCAAAAATTATTAGAAGAGAATCCAAACCTGAATTTAAACTGCACAAACTTTCAGGTTAAAGACCCAATTACTTGCATTCAAGTTCAGTTATGCGTACAGATTCAATAACACCTTTTTACTTCACAGGGAGTGTCGGCGCTCCAAATAGCTGTGCAAAACAGATCTCAAGTGATGGTTGAATTTCTCTTGAAGCTTCCGAATGTGGAAATTGGTGACTGTGTCTTGCAAGCTGTCCGATATAACAATATTAAAATATTGGGTGAAGATAACCTCGATCTTGCTTTCACTTGCCTTTTATAAGCATTAAGGTTTATTAAAGTAGGTCGTTTATGTTAACAGAGATTTTGTTGGAGGCGCAGTGTAAGATCTCGCCAGGGTTGGAGTTCGCGGGGGCGACGCACTCGGCAGATTTCCCCGCACATGTGAATCCACTAGTTCTGGCAGCTCAGATGGGACACTACGAGATTGTCTCACTCCTGATAGATAGGGGACACTCCATCACCCGTCCTCATTTAACTAACTGTTTTTGTTTGTGCTGCCGGTGAGATCTTTTGAAACAGTTATACGCGTTAACATTGATCCACATTTGATTATGGTTCATTTCTGTTATTTAATTAATACATAAATATGTATATTTTCTGGCAGAAATTAGTTATTCTCGTTTACAGATATGTTAACTTATGATAATTTATTTAAAATCAATAGAATTATGATCCCAATAGGTTTGTGTTTCGATTATGAATTACGCAGCCGTAGAGTTTTATTAACATGATAATGACAATAATTAACCAATTTGAAATCAATTTCAAAGTAGGCATTACTGTTAGATTTCTCTAAATCGTCGAAATAAAGATATTATTGGATATCTCCCCAATAACATCTTTATTTAATGTTTGACAAAATAATGACAGTTTTTTTATGTTGCAGAAATAAATTATTATTTACAGTGGAAATAGCATTAAATTTGAATAGTGCTAAAATAAACTTATAAGGCGACATTCTCAATGCCCACGCGCAGCCAGCCAGCCTATTGATATCCTAATGATGTTTTACTGTTCTAAAACCGTTACTTTTATTTAAATGCATGTTTTTTTAAAGAAATTGTTATATGAACAATGATCCTCTCCACGAGGGCAGCTTCCGCCTGTCGGTGTACCGTGCCATCGCCTCTCCAGCATACATGGTGCACGTCACTTCGGACCCTATCCTGACCGCCTTCTGCCTAGCTTCGGAACTAGCCGAGAATGCTGCCGCCTACAGGCACATGGCTGCAGCTTATCTTCAGGTTGCTGATGACGTCAGCGCATTTGCCGTTGACCTCTTAGGTTCTCCTTTTACTGGATATAATGTTTAATTTATATTTCTTAAACAACGTTTGACGTTTCCCCATTCGATCTTAGAGTGTAACAAAAAATCTTCCAGATAGAGTGGAAGAGGGTTCTTTTGAGTTGCTGAAAAATAAGTGAAACTAAATTGAAACTCTTGTAAAAAAAACATTTTAAGTAGTAAAAAATCACCATGATTTACGCTCTAAAGGTAGCCATTCCGAATAGGATGCTGTCGTACGTCAGAAGAAGTGGAATTTGTACTGAAGCAGACGGCTGGCGGCAAAGGACGTCGTCACTTCGTGCTGCCTCGATTGCTCATGGCTGTGGACTACAGGCAGAAGGAATTTGTCGCTCACCCTAACACGCAAACAGTACATATTTATTTAAATTTGAACATTTCAATGCTAACAATTTTTAGTACTACTGTCGTTTTTAAGACTCTGAAATGTTTAACAGACGTTCCATTCACCCTCAAACAGATTCAGTAAATTATAAAGTTGTTTTAATAATTAATTCTCAGGTACTGGAGTCCTACTGGCTGGGCAATTGGCACAGTTGGAGAACCCAGCCAGCACTCTGTAAAGCTTTCACAGTTTTGAGCAGAGTGTTGATTACACCATTTATTCTCATTGTTTGCATGGTGAGCATGATTCTTCAATTTCATTTTAATCATAGTCACTCTCTGAATGTATGTCTATGAAACATTGAACTTTTATTTCCTGAAATTATTGTTAGTCATTGCCTGTTACCTATTTTATGGTGTAAGTTCCATGTAATAAATGGAGCTAGCCTATAGCCATTTTATTACCGAACTAATCCAAACTCTAGGCTGCTACTTACTGAGAATTCCCAAATGGAATCTCTTGAGCCGGGATTAGACGCTCAGCATTAGACCAGTAAAATAATGCCGGTCTCAATCTCACCAACAACAGTCAAGGAGATTGTATTTGCAGTTAGCGCCCCGTCATCACCTCGTGGCGCACTGGCAGATCCCGTTGAACAAACTGATCACACACGTCTCCGCATACTTCGTGTTCCTTGCTCTGGTCTTCTTCATATCTAATCAAGATAAATTGAGTCAAAAACGAGGACCTCCAGACACAGGTTCGCGATTTACTTTCTAATGACGCAACTGTGATGCTTTGTCAAGATAGTCACAATTAATTGCACACGATATCCCAGTTGCGGCTTGATAACGTGTCATTATAATGTGCTGCACAGTTAAGTTGCTGTGAAGCACAGCTTATACATATATTTTTTTAAGACAAAGTATAAACGGAACCGTTACAGTCAAAGCTTTTTTAAGAACAGCCAATAGGGGAGGTAGAGACCTGTGTGCTACAATGATCAACGAGGATCTACATGAATGTGGCGAAAATAAAATACAGTAGTGCTATATTGTGTGAAAACTGAGGTGAAGTGAGGTTAAAGTGAATTTTCAGTAGTGCCAATCCGTAGCAACTGGTGAAACGAGTCCTCACGCCCAGTCCATCTTAGTTTTCACGATGAGATTGGACTAGACATCTTCCTTCACTAGCACCACCACCATCCACGTTCATTTAGATCCACGTGGACCTGCGTAGACTTATAAACTTGATTCTTTTCGTATGTCAGGTGCCGAGGCGCCTCTGGTACTGTATGTCTGTGGCTATGCCTGGTCAGCTCTGCGCATGTGCCTCATGCAGGGTCCACATCGATACTTCAGCAAGATGTGGAACTGGACTGAGATCATTATGCTCATGCTGTTCGGATTTACTTTCATCTTCTGGATTATTTCTGCCATCGATGTTGCTATAAATGATGACGAATTTGCAGGTAATAAGTAGGAACTAACGCACTTTATAAAGTACGAGAGACCCACCCCGGGTTCTCATGGGTGCAATGTAGATACAAACACGTGGGCGAAACCGCGGGCGATAGCTGGTTAACCTATACGTATGAACCTTCCTCTTGAATCACTCTATCTACCTATTGATAAAAACCGCATAAAAATCCTTTGCGTAGTTTAAAGATCTAAACGTACAGAGGGACAGATGGCGGGCAGCGACTTTGTTTTATACTATGTACAGATTAATAGAATCAGAATAGATTAATCTATCCTTAGAATTAGATATAAACACTTACCATCGGAAGAACATAGCGTAATCCATCCCTCCAAATTTTTATAGGGAGAGCAAGAAAAGAGCATTAAACTAGTGATTCTACCTACTTTAGCGACTACTGAGCGTAATTACTTGAATCACTAGATAGCAGAACACCGCAAAGTAGATATGAGTAGATGTGCCTGGCACTTGTGCTCGAGCCCTAAGCAAACAGAGTTACGTGAGATTAGATAAACCAAGCATAATTCAGTATACCTAAATACAATTGAAATTAAAATTCGCATAGCATTATAGTGTGCGGCATTGTATGTAACATCTAATTTGCAATAGAATATTGTGTGACCTTTAAAACGTACAGAACGCAAATATTGGAACCAGCACGACCCAACTCTACTAGCCGAGGGCACATTCTGCCTGGCGACTATATTCGCTTTCTTCCGACTTATGTTCCTGTGTCAGTTGAACTACCATCTAGGGCCGCTGCAGGTATGCTGATTTTACATTTAAATGCCGCATTGATTCTATGTAAGAATGCCCTCGTTAGAAAATGTTGCAAACATACCTTTATTCAAATTATATCTCCTTCTTTGGCTTTACTGTTTCAAGAGCCCGCTCTATGCAAACATCTAACATTATATTAGTTCTATTTCGACCGGCATCGCAACATGGAAGCAATCGATGCGCACTTGAACACCTCACATATACAGTTATTTTACAGGTGTCGTTAGGGAAAATGACTATCGACATTTACAAGTACATCTTAATATTTGCAATCGTTATAAGCGCTTTTACCGCCGGCCTCGCGCGATTCTACCAATACTACGATGGAATGGTGTATGAAGACGAATTCGGAATGAAAACAGTGCAGGTAAACAAGCAAAGCTAATTGACCTTAAAACCTTACCACAATAGAGATAGAACTATGTTTAATTTTAAAATATTGTAGGTACCTAACTATCAAATTAAACTTTAACCCGTAGAAACAGTAACGGGGTTTAATAGTCGTCACAATCTTCTATACTCATGTCATTTTGAAACAGAAGTTGACATAGTAGGTTAATACCAAATAAAAATGTTCATAGCGTACTTGCAAACAAGCGAGACTGTTAAACTTTATGGGGTTTTATGTTTGAATGTTTATGCATTTTATTCGTATTCTTAGAGTTAAGGTCAGATCTGTATGTATCTCAGGCGTAAAACCGTAGTAAAGGCGTTGGCGTCATAGCGGAACTTACGACCTCTTTACTACGTCGCGGTCGTAGATTCAAGTTTAAAGTTCATCCGATTTACTACTTTGACTGCACAGTGGAGCCCCTGTCTCCCATTTTACATTACTGAGCCGTAAACTACGTATAGGGACAGTAGCCATACGGCCATAAACCCAAATGTAGTTACTTAAAAGTCTTCTTATTATCTGTGTCTATGGTACGAGCTTTCGCGTTCTATCATTAGTTCACATTGTCTGCAGCTTATTTCACGGATCATTGCAACTTACAAAGAAACGTTTACTGTTACTTTACATTAGTTGTTGAACAAAAACCGGATGATCTGCCTATATAAAACATTTACATTGGTTCCCATGACTCATGAGGTGCTTTTGTTATCAAAATAAACTGCTTTACATAAATTTAAACAATTAGGATGCATTGAACCTAGCGCTGAAATACTGCCTAATTGGCGTGGGTGCCTGAGTTTGAATCCAGAGTCAGGGTCAAATATTACTAAGGTTTTCCATATAACAATTATCCACGATCACAAAGATCCACGAATGCCAGCTGGGATCAACAGCTTTACGTGCTTCCGCGGCACGGAGCAGTCTAGATATGTAAAGATGGTCACCCATCCACGGAACAACCTTGGCAAGCGTAGCTTAACCTGATGTATCAATCCGTGCGGCTGTTATTACTTAGCCAAGAGCTCCTCAATTTATGTCATACATGTCTGTGTGAATTCCTTTTCCAGGTGTCTTCGTTCACAAGCTTTAGCGACACTTTGAACACTTTGTTCTGGGCCCTGTTCTGTATGGCACCTCTGGAAAGTGCAGATGTGGTGCTGGAGAACACTCGGGACCCGGGGAGCTTGGACAAGTTCCATGAGAATAGACACGCGTTCACGGAACGTATTGGATACTTCTGTTTTGGGTGTAAGTCACTCATAAGATAGTTTCCAACCATCTAATAGTTACCTCCGAATTGTTACTAAAACCAGGTTAGACTACAATTTAGTCACCATACATACAGTGGGAAAAAGATACGTCAATATAGCTCCGTCTCATTCTCACATTGAAGTAATATTAAAATAATACTGCTATAAGTGGTGGTAGGTCAGGTGCTGATCTGCCCTAACCGTATCTGATTAATCTCTGCTAAGTACCATCTTTGTGTCGTGGACTCATCTTGTTCTGACCTAGTTCATACATTACTTTGACGTGTTCCTTTTTCAAACCCGGTAATAAGCCAATAAAAAGAACCAACATTCCTTTCTTAATATTAATGAGGATTAGCTATATTCATTGCGATCTGCGATTTCGAAGAAAGATTTCTACGAACTAATGGTCCCTGTAGCATACCTACCGCCTTGGAAGAATTCAATAAACTTTAATTTAATTGCAGGCTTCGAAGTAATATCCGTAATAGTCGTACTGAACATGCTCATAGCAACGATGTCCAACACTTTCCAAAGGGTCAACGACAACGTGGACATAGAGTGGACATTCGGAAAGACCGAGGTAAGCTTACGTTATTCCTAACATTATGTATTACATAATAAAACGTCCACGAAATCGTCAACTGAAGAATTTTACTGTTTTCCGTGATTTAATAGTATTCCTATTTATGTTAACGTCGCCATTTCCAACAAGATTCCACTAAGTTATAAAGAAAGGCAGACGCAATACTATACAAAAGGGAAAATGCTATTCTAAAATTCACTCGTATTAGATGTACCGCAAGTGTTTGTAAATATTATGTAAATGCTAATAGGGTGTGTGCACTTGCACGACCATATTAAGAAGGCGCAAATGACAAGTACCTAGGAAGTGAACTCAGTTTCCTTGGCTATGGAAGGGATACCCATTTGTACATATAATTGACTTCGTAATTGCTTTGCCACACAGTACAGTCAAATGTTACTTGCAAGTCAAACTTTAAAGTCTACTTTTGCTTTAAAGGCTAATACAAAAAAATTAAACACACATGCTAACAAAAGGCATGCTAGTTGGACAGTAAGTAGCATGCCCATTACAGCATGCTGTCGGAGTTTCAAAAGTGATCACTAGGCACTCTGTTCGTATACCTACATAATAATTGTGTGCTACTGAAACATCTGAAATTAGCACGCTTAATGCTACTACATTGCATGTGAATTCACGGCTTATCCTTTTGAACGCCATTGTCACATATACGTGACAAGCAAGCGCATGCCCTGTACGCCAAGGACACAAATATGTGGCAATTCGGGTACACTATAACACTAAATAAACAATTAAATCATTACTTTTGTGTGTGTTTATATAGATATCTTATACGTATTTAATGACATAAAACAATTTTAAAGACGCCATGGATATTGGGAAATTCATGATAACAAGAAGAAATAAATTTCTAGGTTGCCGTAGAGGGCACGCGCGTGCGGTTATGCTCTGGCATTCAAAAGTTGAATGTAAGTTAATTTACTGAGAACGTTTGTCAGAAGTGGTAAGGCATTTACGAGGTCCACTATAACTGATAGAAAACTCAGTCTTGTCATTAATTGCTGCAAATCAAACATACTCGCTTGTTGTGCAAGCTCATGAATATTTAACATTCCTTCTAAAATGCAATTCGCTTAGCCACCCCATGTTGATTGTAATGGGTCTTAAGATACGACAGAATTTCCTTCCCTGGATCAGAATCATCATTTCATATAGCAGTATTATTTAAATAATGCTTTAGTGTGAGAATAAGATGGAGCTACACAGGACCTACAGGTCCATCAATTTCCCACTGTGAAGTAATATTATAATAATACCTACTGCTTTAAGATGTGTCAGCCCCTGGCCTGGCAACATTGCAATGAAGTAGTTTCAGTTAGTTCTGAATACAAACTAAACAAACAAGCATTTAAGTGTTTGATGGGCATCCTAATTCCTATAATATATCACCGTGTAGTTAGACAAATATCAAAGAGCATTCAGTCTGCATCCTTTTACGAGTACCTTCTGCGATGAGATCTTTAGTAAATTAGAGAGCCTTAGTAAATTGTCTGCCCCTGCCAAGACTATTTAGCAATTATCAAGAATGATAGCATTGTGTTGGCCCACCCCCTTAAGAAGGGGGCATGAGTTTCTGTATGTGTGTATGTGTCAAAAAAATTGCGAATTACCTTACAGTGCTTGAAAGCTGCTACAAGTGTCCAAGTACTAAGTAGTTGGTACTCATAAAAACTTCAGCTTAACGAACTCGTGGGTGGTCTCAAGTTAGCAATAAAACTTTATAGTTACTTAACTTGTCCAAGTTCAGGTCAGGTACAGGTTTTCATCCAAGTGTAGGTTTTATGTTGGTATTGTAAGTACACCAGGTACCACTAAGGAAGTCGTAGTTGACATCGATGCAATCAACGTCCCTTAAAACAAAATTTGAATAGGTAAAAGTTTCAACTTTTCACGATTGGTAGGTACTATGCGTCGGTATTACGTACCCACCTCATCCATGTTGATCTGCAGAACGCAAAGCGCTAGGATTATATGAAAAGCATCCTCATTAATATTTTTATTAATAATTAGAAGCATTTACCCATTAGTCGATGGTAAAAAGCGAAAGAAAAACCAAATTCCACCTCTACCTATAACTTTGAAGAGCCCCTAATAAATGTAATGAAGATAAAAAAACTGCAATCCATTTAAAGGATTTCTAAGTACCTACGCCTTATCTAATGGCTTTGCTTAAACTCAAGAATTGCCACCATTGGATTCATTTAACAACGTATCTTAAACAATTCCAAATAGGTAGGTGCTTAACTTGAATAGTGATTGCTACCTACCTGAGAAAACTTAAAAAAGCGGAGTCATGGACACCGGATGTATGCTAAAATCTGAGATTTTGATTAAACTTTCAAGTTTCCAAATACGCAGCTTTATTCAATAGCAAACTAAACGTTTACAGGGAACAAAATTGTATTACCAACCTTACCTTAGAACAATTATCATATTAAAACTAAATGCGCATCTCAATTGTCATAATTTATGTGATAGACAAGATTAATAAATAATTTAAATCTAATCGGAGGATTGTTTTCAGCGACTAGGTCATCTACCTACACTCTAGTAAGACAATTATTAGAACATTTTTCAATTCGGTGATCCTTATTCCGGGGAGAACGGAGGGTTGTGTCGGAGTCCTACCGACCAAACCTTTAGGGGTTACTACAATAAAACCCCTGGCGATTCTGCTGCATTTAACCCCCAACTGGTACCTATTCGTCCACCAGCACTAGCGGGCCCCATCACCACGTACTACCGTACTTAATCCATACGTTGCCACGAACACGTGTGTGTTCTGAGCTGCGCTGAGCTTAGAATAGCACAAAAAATACTGGCAGTATTTGTGTTAATGACTAATGAAAGACAAACTGTTTTCAGGTATACATAGACTACATGCTGCAGACAACGCTACCGTCACCGTTCAACTTGATCCCCACAGCTTCAGGAATCGGTAACGTGATGGAATGGTTGCGTAGCAGATGCAGCCACTACCCGGGCGTGTATGCTCGGTGGTCTCCTCATTACTGCTGTTATATTGTATGTATAGTTCGAGGCTGACGTAGACCTACACTTTTTTTTTTAAGACTGGGAAATCATCCAATGACTGCTCCCGCTCTGAGTGGAGCGGAAGGGAGTGTCAGACTCTTACTGACTAAAACCCATCCATGTTTCTTCCGTAGCCTTTTATGTTCCGGGGTAGCGGTAACCCTTTCGGACAATCCCGCTTACCCGGCAGGCTTGGCCCTGAGGGGCTTCTTCATATGCTGACATCTCTTTGAGGCGCGCGTGGAACATATACGCGCCGTCCGGCACGGGCCTGGTGCTGATCGGACGGTGAGTCACCCATTACTCACCGTCCGCAGGCCCGCGCCTACGGTGGCCGGGAGTCGTCACGTGGCTCCCGACGCCCGGGGCGTCTCCCGCGGCGGCTGGGACGGGAGGACCTTTCTCTCTCCCACCCCGCCACCTCCTTCGCGAGCATGACTTTTTCGCAGAAGGAGGTGACTGCCTCCCACTCCCTCTCGCCCCGGACCATGGCTTGCACCAGGGCCGGGCGCGAGAGGTCGCCGCCGCCGATCGCCTCCACGAGGACACGGCGGTGCTCCGCCCAAGCGGGGCAGGTTTGCACCGTATGCTCTACCGTGTCCTCTGGGCGATCCTCGCAGTGGTGACACCCGGGCGTTTCCTCCCGCCTGATGATGTGCAGGAACCTCCCGAAACATCCATGCCCGGTGAGGACCTGCGTCAGGCGGTAGGTGAGGGCACCGTGACGCCTCTCTAGCCACTCCTCAAAGAGGGGCCTTACCACCACTATCGTGGCGTGCCCTGCGCTGGGTTGCGACAGTCGCTGATTCCAGGCCGCCATGAGATCGCGCCGGAGGTCCGTCCGCTCCGCCGCAATTTGCTGCGGAAACGGAGTTTCCCCCCGGCTTAGTACCTCTGCGCGCCACTCGTACAGGCGCGCGAGGACTATCGCCTCCAGATCCCACGGCGGCAGTCCGGCAAGGAGGCTTGCCGCCTCGCCCCAGATCGTGCGGTACCCCCGGATAAGCTGTATGGCTACCACCTTTTGGGGCGCGTTCAGATAGTGGGCGGCTCGCCGCCGCAGTGAACGCGCCCACACCGGCCCCCGTAAAGGGGTAGACCTACACTTAAGACCTCTTCACACGGTCTAGCTGCCGGGTAGTCGGCGCCAGGGCAGTGGAGGAACTACCTATATGGTTAAGCCGGGTAAACTGAAAGTAAACTTTCCAATTATTACCACTGATATCCGTTGTTAACTCCCCAGCAGTCTGAGCGTGTGAAACGGCTCTTAAGGTATCAATTTTGTATCCGCAAGTCGTAGGTACATAACCTAGCCTCGATAAAAGTACAGGGAAAGACCTATAAACTAAATTAGTTGTATATACCTACAACTTGTTAGTGGTAAATTACCGTTCGACCTTGCTTCCCATAGAATGTAACGGGCGATAAATTACCCGTATCATTGAATCGATAATGATTTTATTTAATTCATGATAAAGACAATGGGACATTAATATCTTGTTCACCGTTTTGGAATAATTTAAGCATTACCTCACTTTTTTCTGTACCATTGGTGTTATGATCGTAAGTGTGACAGCTAGCGTGAGGTTCTGGGTTCAATTACCTACCAGGAAAGAGTAGTGGTGGTTCAGAGTATGGGATCTGCTTAACCCTAAGGGAAATTCCACCCGTAAGTGGGATTGTCCAAAAGGGTTACAGCTACCCCGGAACATAAAGGGCTAAGAAAGGAACATGGATGCGTTTTAGTCAGTAAGAGTCTGACACTCCCTTCCGCTCCACCCAAAGCGGGCGAAGTCATTGGGTGATTTCGCGCTCTCAAGAAAAAAAGGGAAATTCGACCTACAGACAGCATGTAAAAAAAGCACAATAGCTAATCATTTGAAGTGAATGGTTAGCAATTACTATCACTTCCGTTCGTTATCTCCTGTACTAAAAGTAGTTATTTGCGTGTGAACAAAACGGAACATTTATCGCTAATTATTTTTGCATTAGGAGCGTGATGTCGAGGCGTCTGTGCGGAGAGAGTACCCGGCGCTGATGTCCGTGCTGGTGCAGCGATACTTTAGAGACAAAGACAGTTCGCAAATGAACACGTACAGGCTGGAGAGCGAGCTTGCGGCCATGCGCAAGAACCTCGCCGGTATTAGAGTCCCACGTCATGTGTCCTAAACTATTTGTTTTTTTTTATCTGTATGTTTCTTCATCTTCACTTGACTGTGTGTACAGTCACGGAGTTTAATTGTTGAGCCACTTCCAACTGTTCGTATTTTAAAACGTGTAACGCATATCGGGTTATTCGGTTATACTCGACATCCAAACAGGGAAAGTTAGATAATAAGGACTTGAATTTCGATTTGCGGGTCTAGCAACCGTAACCTAGCGACAATTGTTTTAGCGTAGCCATGCTAACGTTAGCATTCGATGAAATATTATGATTCGACATTTCAACTCTCATGGATAGGTTTTTAGAAAATGACGATTCTCTAATGAGCTCTAATTCAAAAGTCGCAAAATAGATTGAATAGACGTATTCAACCTATTTTCATTTTGTAATCTCTACAACTGTAACCTCTGTGGATAAGACCTATTATAAGTAATTTGTCATCTTATTTGCGGTTTCAGTTCGTGCTTAATCGTGTAAAGTCGTGTAATCTCGTAAATCTATAAAACTACAAAATTGAAAAGTTTGCAAGTGGCTCATTAATTAAAGTCCGTGACTGTACACTGCCTTGCTGTGAGAATTATTGTCAAATTACTCGACCGCTCGCGTTATGTTAATGAATAGAGAATTAAAGGTGTTTCGACTATCGAAAACGAATATTAATTGGTCATTGTATTTTAGAAATTGTTTTGAATGTATACCTACCGTAATTGTTTAAATTTCTATTAGAAAATGACAAAACCCCCAAGTATTTTAATGTATTATTAATACTATAACTTTCATGATAAGAAGTATCATTTTATTATTAACTTAGCCTCTAAAACAATTATGTTAATTTATTTTGTTTAATAATAAAAGTCAATGATACTGCATAATAATGTTTTAATACAAGTATTTTCAACGTTGAATAGAATATATTATGTACAACTTATATAACTAACTTATTCGACATGGATACACTGATATATATATTTATAAGATCACTTATAACGATATTATAATAACTGAGGTACTTAATGGCGATAATATATACAATCTTCTGCCTGGCAACTGGAATCCATTTAGCACAATGAGGCCGTAAGTGACATTGGACGGGCAGTAAACGCGCCATGCAAACCGCGCTAGCGTACACGCACTAACACAAAACCTCAACTAACCTTTTTTTTTAAATGTCAACAAAGAACAGACTTTTCCCTTTTATTCCGATTCAGCCTACGCCCTGCTGCCTTCTCACGACCTAAGTTGAAGACTAACCCACAGGGGTGCCCTTAGCGTGTAGTCGCTTGGTTTTTAAGGATTGCCCTAACTTAATCTGACTTTATTTTAATTGGGGCACCCACAGAAAAGTCCGGTTAAGCAGCCGAACCTCCTTCGCTGGCCTGCGAGATGCCATACACAAAAAAAATATATTTCCGCCAAAAAGTACCCACAAATAGAAAAAAACATTTGGGCCTTAACAGACATTATTCAGTAACACTGGCATCACTGTACACGTCGTCCACTCATAGACAATCCCAGGCACATCCACGGTTCGGGCTGGTCGGCCTCCGATCACATGCGCACATGGAACTTGCCCGCTTTAGTGACGTATTTGACGCCCTTGAAGGGCTTGTACTTGGCTCCGTACATATCGAGGCGGCTGACTCTGAGCCCGCTGACTGCTAGTTGAGGTATCGTGAAGTGCACGTTGATGCTTGGGTTTGCGCCTGATGTGTCTGCACCTGATGCTACTGACACCTAGAAAAAACGTTTTTTGCTTTTAAGTGTAACTACAATAGAAGGAAAAAAAGTTGCGCATGAGTCGGATATTGTATGACATGGTTGGCGCAGAGGTTGAGCGATTGACTGCTGCGTAAGATGTCGCGGGTTCGATTCCCGGACGGAACAAATATTTGTACGACCTACAAGTATTTGCTCCAGGTCTGGGTGTTTATCTATCTATAATATGTATGTATTAACAAAAAACAAATAAGTATATAAGTAGTTTATCAGCCATCTCGTTACCATAAACAAGCATTACGTTGTTTAGCTTGGGACTATGGGGCTATCTCCACGAGCGAGAGAATCGCGACGGATCCGCGCTTCTATCGTCGGGTCGTCTCCACGAACAAGCGATTATTCCGCCAGCGTATCGTCGCGACTGGTAACAGAATCGCCGCGTGCCCGTGACGACTCGTAACGGAATCGCCGCGTTTCCGCGACGAGGCGTTATGCAATTGTTTTGTTGAAAGAGTTGAGTTAGGTGCCAGACGAGAGCGAAATACGAATAATAAATAAATTAATTATTATGGATGTACTGTTCTGGGGTGCTTGTGCAAGTACGCTAGTGAATATGCAGTTATTAGTAATATAATAATAATAATAATATCCTTGGACATTTCACACAACGCCATATAGTCCCAAGCTAAGCAACCTAATGCTTGTGTTATGGTAACGAGATGGCTGATAAACTACTTATATACATTTTTTTTTTGTAAATACATACATATTATAGATAGAAAAACACCCAGACCCAGAACAAATACTTGCAGGTCGTACAAATACTTTTTCCGTGCGGGAATCGAACCTGCGACATGCTGCGCGGCAGTCAATCGCTCAACCACTGCGCCAACCGTGTTGTCAAAATTATTGTTATTAAGAAATGAAAAAAGCGCCGTTGGTGGACCGTGGCCCTTTAATTTCTCTGTTCCGATACTCGGGCAACTGAACATCGTAAAGGGCAGGTCTCTCTCTCATTTCAAGAATAAACTTTTCAACGTTAAACATTGTACAGTCAACAGCAAAAGTAGATGATCAAAATCAGAAACTCAATACTAGTGAACGGAGTTCGCGTCAGAACTGTGTGGCGTCGGAGTGATTCAAAAGTATATGATTGTAAATTATACCAAACATTTAGTACTAGTACAGCTGTCATATATTCGTGATCAGTTATAACTCCAAAAGTTATAAACACAATTCGCATCAGAACTAAGAAGTAAAAAAAAATTTCAAAACTAGTGAACAGTCCACGATTGTTACTTGGAAAGCAATAAAGATATTGAGTATTGAGTACAGTTGAAATCAAAAATTAAATGATGAAACTGAGGCCACGTAATCATGAAGCAAATAATTCTTATTTTTAATTATCCCAGTAATTTTGTTTGTTATGTTTTACGGAAAAGCTGATTAGCTGAATTTGATAAAGATTTGCATATTTAATAATATATGCCAAATTTCATCCAATTGAACCCCGAAAAAAGCATATGTTTATTAAAAATCATATAATTTAAAAACTTTACTATTATTAATTGTTTTTTTTTTGTAACTTCTGTCAAATGTTCAAAAGTAGCTGATGTGATACAAAACGATAATTCAATAAATATTATTATCTTTGTATGTTCGCGAATTTATGTCAATGTTCAAAAGTAGCTGGAGACCGCCGTGTGGAGACGCGTTCATAGACAGTGTATAGAAATACGAGGCACGACGATATTATCGCCGCGATTCTCTCGCTCGTGGAGATAGCCCCTATCAGGCGTTGTGAATTGTCCAAGGATATTATTGTTTGTCATAAAAAAGTAAAAATTTAATGTTATAAAATTTAAATATAGTGGGCTACCCTGCAGCTTTCACCTTAATATTCACAAAATTACTTACAGTTCCTCTTATATTGGGCAGTTTTGGTAACTCGATGCGTCCTATATCCCATAACAGCACCTTACTGACCGGATCGTACGAGTATTTGCCTTGGTTTGCGGTCAGCGAGCAGTTCAACACACATTTAGGCATACAGATCTCTAACGCTACATCTGAAAATAAAATTTACATAGTTTAATACTACAGTTGCAATCTAGCACTTAATGTGATGTACATAAGGTTTGTGCATAGTAGTGATGATCATCATCTGCCTAGCCTTTTCCCAACTATGTTGGGGTCGGCTTCCAGTCTAATCGGATGCAGCTGAATACCAGTATTTTACATGGAGTGACTGCCTATCTGGCCTCCACGACCCAGTAACTGGGCAATACGATACCCCTTGGTAAGACTGGCTGTCAGATTTTCGGGCTTCTGACGACCCGTAACGACTGTCAAAAATGCAAATGACAGCCAGGACCAACGGCTTAACGTGCTTTCCGAGGCACGGAGGAGTCTCGGTATGTAAAGATGGTCACCCATCCATGGCCAACCCCGACAAGCGTATCTTAACCTGATGGATCGACCTGTGCGGCTGTTAGTACTTAGCCACGAGCTCCTCTATAGTAGTGATGATAATGTGATAAAATTGTATGGTCATACCCTACCTACATGCAATCCATTTATTACCCAACTACGGCATAGCCAAAGAGGATTATGATTACAATTTATGAAAAGTAATGTCTTTTGGGTATTTCAAATATCTACAGGCAATATAAATATTGTGCAATGTGAACATCGAACTTGGTAAACTAAAACATAGTTTCTTACGAAAAATCCATTCTTACTTTCTAAAGTCCGTCCCATAGTTTGCTTGGGCCCAACCGTGAGGTCTAGCCGTCCCTGGTCGCCATTAGACCGGAGCGTGAGGCTGTGTCGCACGTACATCGGAATCGCGACGACGCTCTGCGATCCAATGTGATACGACATGAGACGGAAGTTACCGTCCGGCGGGATGAATGATAGTATTCTTTCTGACTGGAAGAGATGAATAGATTCGTAATTGTGTGTTTGAATTCACTTATTCTAGCCTATATTGAATCCTCAAAGGGTTAGGTAGAGTTGTACCTACATTTTGCCAGTTACCTCAATGTAATACCTAAATAAAACTGCGCTGTTGGATTTTCAACGCTCAGTACAATGCCGAGAGCTGAAAATCTAACACTGCAATAATATTTACTCGTCGACTAGAAGTGTAAGCAAAAAGGGGCGAAAGTCGTCTTTTTTTCACTTAGCATTCCTTAATTATTTAATGGATTTCAGCACCATTTCTAGAACCAAGTTATGTATGTATACTATACTACACTATAATATAAATAATTCCTTCTATCAAAGTGTCAGTAATTAACTCACCTCCCATCTTTTAAATCTCACACAAGGATGGAATGATACATCGTCGAATAGACGTGGATTTACAAAAGTAAGGGTCAGATCCGGCATTCCACTTAACTTTATACAGCAATCAATCTGAAACCAAAAATAGAGATATAAGAAAAACATGCTACATAAGACTCACAAACATAAGAAACAGACAATCTTATAATTTGTATTGGTATTGATTGTTTAGTTCTGTTAATTAATATCAAGACCAGACATGTACCCAATGAAATTTCCATTGGTAAAAATTACGAACTTCCATACCTTCCATACAAATTTTCAACCTTATTAATTGAAGGAACTTTTGAAGGAAGAATTTTCTAAAAAGTTTCAACTTTGTTAATTAAATAATGAATTTAACCATTCGATACCCAGCGTTGCCTGTCAGTGAGTGAAAGTAGAAGATGCAATTTCACCAATACACTACACATTTAATATAGAGAGCAGTTGTACTCAGACAGGCGCTTTACATTGTGGAGACTATTTCATCACCACTGTTCTCAGAAACAACATTGTGAGTAAACTGGCATGTCCTAGAACCATAAATTCGAAGGCATATGATATCTACCAACCCGCAATGGGCCCGCGAGGTGGATAACTGTTCACAGCCTCTCATAGTAAAGGAGGCCTTTGTGAACATTAGTGCAGTGGGAACATTATAGGCTAAGATTGTTTGTTGTTCTTTCACCAATTTAATTTTATCTAGGCTACTTGCTACTTACATAACCCTGTATTTCCGCAGACACGGTAGCACCACTCTTATCAATAATGGCGTCGACTTCCTCCACAACGTCGAAGTAAGCCTCGTTGTTCGCGTACTTGACGCCCGAACGTCGCCACGGCACGTTCGACAGCTGCCCAGATGGTAGTATTGAAGAAACACTAGAAATATAATGTTTCATGCTTAAAAACATTATTATAAGGAGACATTAAAGGCTCGAAGGCAAGAAGGTTGGTTAGGAAAGACTGGATGCAGAAGGTGGTGAACAGGGTGTTGAGTCGCAGCCTGGGAGAGGCCTTTGTCCGAATGCGATAGGCTAAACAGTTTAAAGGCTCTGGGCTTATGTTTGTCGCAATAACGGCATAAATACCACTAGTTGATGTCCTATGTAACTATCAATGTTCTTTTTAATGCTGATGCAGATTAGGGTGGGGCCGCCGCAACGTAATGACAGAACAATGACCGATCTTGTGAGGAGCCTGCTTAACGATGTTAATCCTTCCGAAATGCAGTCGCTATTCGAACTGATAAGGGCCATACCTCACCGGGATCCCATGGCGACGACAGCTGGTCGCGCTGCCAATTATATATTGAATTAAAACAAGAAAATGCCTTAACATGACCGAAAACACCTATTTATAAAGCTGCTGCCAGCGGCTTTGCCAGCGTGGGTGTCAGAAATTATCCCAAGGAAACGTACTACCGGGATATAAAGTATCCGATGTGTTAATCCAGGTCATAAACTACCTCTGTGCCAAATTTCATCCAGATCCGTTACGCCATTTGAGTGTGAAGGATGGACAAACATACAAACACACTCACAAGCTTTCGCCTTTATAATATTAGAGTGATAATGCTAGTTTGGTTTGATTAAGAGTTGTTAGTTAATTGTGACTTACTTAGATTTCCCAGTAACAGTATTGGCAATTGTCCTTAAAATATTTGGCGGTTTTATCAATTCCTTTAGAATATTGCTCTCTGTAGCCAGAGGGAAGCCATTGTCCAGCATCTCATCTAACAACTGTAAAACAAAATAAATATTTTAATAGTAAAAATTAAAATCTCTCTTCCCTCACTTTCATAGTCAGATGGGACAGCAATCCGTCATGACTGGAGACAGGCCAGGCGCAGACACGACGTTAACATGCTTTCAGAGGGACGACAGTGCTGCCAACTTCTCCGGTCTGTTACTAAGAATTGCCTAATGGAAAAACCCAACAACACTGCCCAGCCCAGGAATTAAACCCAGGACCCTCAGCAATCAGGCTTGTGACCATGAGACCAATGGGGAACACACAGGTATACAATGAAAGGAACTTAAGGTCCAACTAGGTGTCCCACCCACAACACCCTTCTCTTTTTAATAATTTTAGTTTCTTAATAAAAGAATCATACCTCATATACAACTACATAGTTCTCCTTAATTATAGTCTCTGTACAGTCTGAAAAATAGTCCTGAAAACAAATAAAAATATCATAAATGCTTTGTCATCCTTTTAAGTTATTCATAACTATTAACAGCTCAACAAATACAGTATTATTTCCAAATAAATTGTTTAAAATATACTAATGAAACTATATATCAATTATCTCAGTGTTCTTTAAACATCCCCTTTCTTCATTTCTCTGAAGTTATTTTTCCTCACATAGTAAAATGATTTATTCTGTACTCATGCATTGGCAAATATAATAGCCATACAGCAATGTCAGGAGGGGCATTCAGAAGTACAATTTAGTATTGCCAGACAAGAAGCATGTATGACCAAATTTAGCATACTTACTTGGAATGTATCAACAACTCGGTGCAGGAACTCAATCACAAACAAAGGTGCAACTTCCTGCATGCACACGGCCACCAGAGCCACACCACCTCTCTGGATTGATATCAAGTAGTGGTGGGGGGCGGCCAACACTGGAGGAACATCCTAGAACCACAATATTTTCTGTTTAACATACAAAGTAAACTATCCAATTGTCTTTTGGGACAGGTGGCACCTGGAAAGTGCCAGAGTGACTTTTTATTATAAACATAAAACTTCTATCTTCTATCAATGTCTATGCCTTCTCTGTGTCACAGTATTCCCTACAGTGAGACTATTACAAGCTGGTAATGAATGTCATTATGGGAATTCATCATTTAAACCTTACTTACATTGGGAGATGCCCGCTGTGCCTCCAAATAATAGTCACATACTGATCTTGGGACCACACTCCGCCAATGCTTTTCGAGAAATACATCCCTGGAAAAAATTTAAATAGCTGTTATAGTAGGGACATAGGAGTAATGATTTTTAGGGTGTTTTAACTGCCTTTTTTTTTAAGGCTGGGAAATCATCCAATGACTGCTCCCACTCTGGGTGGAGCGGAAGGGAGGAGATCAGCTTTTCCCACCATGATCCATTTTTTTTTTACATATTACTTTCCACTAAACTATACCAGATTTAAAGTAAAGACAGAATTATTATCCTCCAGAGATTAATCCAACCTGGAGTAACTGACACAAGTGACTAGAAACTATTACATTCTTGAGTTAAGTTTACAATAACCGATGCACTCATAATAAACATAACATTTATTGGACAATTACAGGCTAGATTAGTTTTAGGGTTTAGCTGGATCTCTAGACACTGCTCTACTTCAAGCTAAATACCTACCCAGATGGGTTTATTATAAACAAACTGTGAATCATTGTAGAATATTGACTACGAATGAGTTTGTAATATGGTTTTATTGAATATCCACTGTTTACAAAGTAGTAATTAAGAGAATATGTTGTGTTTTCACTTTATTATTTCGACATTTCTCCTGTTTCTCCCTCTTTGAAGATAAACTTAACTTCACAATGACAGTTCGTTTGATATTTTGACACAATGACAAGCCGTCGAGTTGTCTGCTAGTGTTGTGTGTGGGATATTTACGTAATAAAAATCGATATTACTTTTGTGCATTGTTAATAAATTCGACACGTTTTCATTTCATTGTGTTTTTTGGTAAATTTGTTCTTTTTACTCTCATGTACCAGTCATTCTCCGACTAATTTATTAGGAACCGGCAACCACTCTTTCTTCCACACTTGTTATTAGTCTTTCTCTTAGGTCTTACTATTTTATTCATTCGCGTAACACATGGAGTGTTACGCGAATGATACTCCATGTTTGAAATCTCATCTCAGATCCGTACAATTGCCAAAATTATCTCATGATGAGTGATCTTCAAAAATGAATTCAACACTCATACATACAAAGTAGGTCACATGAAACAATTAATCGAACATATTTTTTTAGTGCCTACTAGTTCAATTTAGTTATTATGTAAGTACCGTAATAAGCTTTTTGAAAGCTACCGACGCTGGAAACTAATGCAAATATTACTCTAATTTCCAGGGTAGGTAGCTTTCAATCTCTGAACTTGGACTCTTGGATCTTTGATCAATAAAAATAGTAATCAATGATGACGATTGTGATATAATCGATGTCGGATGTTATAGTAGGAAAGCACTGCACTAGCGCTCTAAAAATGACATATTTTGCCATGAATGAACTCGTCGACACGTGGATTGGGATTGAATGTGCACAGAATTCCATATTGTAAACAAAACAATACTTGAAAATGTACACTTACGTACCCTTCCATATTCTTTTTATCTAACTCACACAGAATGCCTATTTCTGAAACATCTCTTGTCCAAAACTGGCTAAAACCAAGTCAACTGCAAGTTGTGGCTGGTATATTTATTACATTTTACTTTGATCCTGTCATATTTGAAATCACTTGATCCGTAATTACTGACTATAGTCCATTAGCATCCAGTACTGCATAAACAAAAAAATATATTCCTATGATGACCTATGCACAGAAGTTGATTCAGCAGGTATTCAACGAGTTAGTTGAGGAACAAATCTATCAGCAATTGTGCGAAAACATTTTGTGATCACAGCACATAAACACAACAATATAGGTATTGATTCATGAAATTTCTACAAATGCAGTAATGAAATGGGCTAACAACAAAATAAATAAAACAAAATTTCTGACTTTTTTTATTGAGACATATCTTAAAATATAAGTTTTAACGGTTGGATTTAGCAACACGCTCCAACTCATCCTTCTTCTTGATGGCATAAGAGTTTGATGAACCCTTGGCTGCGTTAATGAGCTCATCAGCAACACACTCAGCGATGGTCTTAATGTTTCTGAATGCAGCCTCACGAGCACCAGTGCACAATAACCAGATGGCCTGGTTCACACGGCGGAGAGGAGATACGTCCACAGCTTGACGACGCACGGTACCAGCACGACCAATCCTAGTCGAGTCTTCCCGGGGACCCGAGTTGATGATAGCTGTCACGAGCACTTGCAGAGGGTTCTCGCCAGTTAGCAAGTGAATGATTTCGAAGGCGTGCTTCACAATTCGGACGGCCATGAGTTTCTTGCCATTGTTGCGGCCGTGCATCATAAGAGAGTTAGTCAGACGCTCAACGATTGGGCACTGAGCCTTACGGAATCTTTTGTGTGCATACCTGCCAGCAGAGTGGGGTAAGTATTTCGCGTACTTCTCTTTGACGGAGATGTAATCCTGCAGGGACATGTCAGACACCTGGACATCATAGCAACTCCATCTCCCGAACAGCTTAATTTCGGGAATGTCAGCGGCTAGCGGCAGTGGCGCGTTGTCAACAGCCATGCTGCCGCCTTCGACATTATCATCATTCCAGTTTTCTTCAGCCATTATGATTGCCTACAAACAAATGTGAACTAATTAGAATCTATCACAAATCACAAAACTAAGTAAAAGTTTACTTTATTTCAATAAATACGTACTTTTACAAGCTAAATAGCGATTCTAACCTCGCGTTGTCAAAAGAACACGAGAAAAAGGAAGTTCGCTTCAGTTTGAAGGTTGGCATTACAACTTTGGTGTTACATTGTTTAAAAAATCAGATAGCATTCTGAATCCGCATAATTTAAGCTTACTCTACACAATACAATTTGGTTGATCGTTAAACAAATTGTAAAATTGACCTGATGAATTTTAGTACCTCAGAACTTACTTTTAGATCAACTTATCGCCACATGAGGCAATTTAGTTGGTAATTCTATTTAGTGGTTTAATAGTTGGTTGCGCAACCGATTGGACCCTCGGTTAGATACTCACCAAAAACATTGCATCGTGGCGCAACTGGTGCAGCAAAATCTAATGAGTAATGAGCCTTGACTGCCACCAGTGCTACCGTATGACACAAAACACATGCCGCATGGAAGGAGATTCACATCGGGTCAGTAGCACGGTATTATTAGCGGCTTACACCATGAAGACCATTAAGCGGGATTGTCCGAAAGGGTTACCACTACCCCGCCCGGAACATAAAAGGCTAAGGAATGAACATGGATGGGTTTTAGTCAGTAAAAGTCTGACACTCCCTTCCAGTTCACTCAGAGCGGGAGGCGTCATTTGATGATTTCATACTCTCAAAAAAAAAAGACCAAGACCATCGATTATTTCTATATTTTTTAAACACGTGTAAAATAAGCATATATTTCTACAGGTTACTAGTGATCCACCACAGCTACACAAAAACAACTTTGTTGTCATGACATGACATTGACATCTCTCGTTCATCGAGTTACTTCAAATCTGTTTTACTAGTGTCATTTTCATATTTGTCGTGATTGCACTGCAGCACTGGGGCCGATTACGTTTCATCGCCAAAAGGCAGTGATAATTATTAATAAGTGCGTCCATCTGTTAGAATTTGTATTAAATTCTAGGATTGCATGAATAAACGCAGTGTATCAGATCTTCCATAATTATAGTCATCAGATATTCAAACTGAACGAGTGCTATCTTTAGGTTAGGATTTCCGTAACTGGACAAAGTTCGCTATGGCTGCGTTGAAAACAAAAAATCTGAAACTGTTAGCGAGGCTCGTTCCTAGATATTGCCCACAAGTGACGGCAAGAAGAAACCTAAATTTGCAAGAGTTTCATAGTAAGGATTTGTTAAGGAAATATCAAGTTTCAGTACAAGACTTCCGAGTTCTCGATTCTAAACTGGACACTAAAGCTCTAGCAGACTTTAAAGCTGATGAATACGTCGTAAAAGCACAGATCCTTGCAGGTGGTCGCGGTAAAGGCCACTTTGACAATGGGTTCAAAGGAGGTGTGCATCTTACCAAAAATCGTGATGAGGTTTTGAAATTAGCAAAGAGTATGATTGGACACAAGTTGGTTACAAAGCAAACTCCTAAAGATGGAATATTAGTGGAGAAGGTAATGGTGGCAGAAAGTGTCAACATTAAACGGGAGACATACTTCAGTATTGTGATGGAGAGGTCTTACAATGGGGCTGCAATAGTGGCTTCTCCTGCTGGAGGCATGGATATAGAAACAGTTGCGGAAAAGACTCCACATTTGTTGAAAACGGTGCCTGTTGATATATTTGATGGTATCACAGATGAGTTAGCCAATGAGATAGCAGAATTTCTGGAGTTCAAAGGTCCATTGAAGGCAAAATGTGCTGAAGAACTTAAAAGGCTTTGGCAACTCTTTATAAAGGTATCTAATGATTTATTCAATATATTATTAACTTGCTAGTAGTGCTGTCCCATTGATGGGTAAAGAGAAGAGGTATACAATTTATGTAAAAAAAAATGATTTCTGTTTCCAGGTAGATGCTACACAGCTAGAGATTAATCCCCTTGTTGAAACTGATGATGGGCGAGTGATCTCTGTGGATGCTAAAATCAACTTTGATGACAATGCTAACTTCAGACAGCAGGAAATCTTTGCCCTGGATGATTTATCAGAGAGTGACCCCAAAGAAGTAAGTAATAATATCCTTGGACATTTCACACAGCGCCATATCGTCCCAAGCTAAGCAACCTAATGCTTGTGTTATGGTAATGAAATGGTTGATAAACTACTTATATACATTTTTGTTTTTGTAAATACATACATATTATAGATAGAAAAACACCTAGACCTGTAACAAATAATGAAGATTTGATTAACCGTGCCGATGCCAGAGCTTAAAGGCATTGGTATCCCTTACCACACGAAGCCCCAAACTCTAGTATGAGGTGGTGTGAGGAGGGCTGTTTAAATTCGTCGGCTATATCCAACAGTCAGCGCTCAAAACGTCAAACTGTTGATGGCCATTGCATATTTTGATGTGTTTGATAAAAGTTTTTTTGTTCTGCTCAAGTCCCAGAGTAGCTGCTTTTTTAAGGTTCCGTACCCAAAGGGTAAAACAAGACCCTGTTACTAAGACTCCGCTGTCTGTCTGTAACCAGGCCGTATCTCATGAATTGTGATAGTTAAATCGTTGAAATTTTCACAGAAGATGTATTTCTGTTACCACTGTAACAACAAATACTAAAAACCAGAAGTAAATAAATATTTAAAAGGGCTCCCATACAATAAACTTGTTTTTTTTTTGTTGTTTTTCGAGTCCTACTTGCCCCTTGGCCAGTTTTATTATAATAGTGCTTGGTGTGGAATTATACAAGGCAATTGTACATACATTGAAACATAACATAGTACAATACATGTTCAGTCTGATTATTGGTATTTGAGCTTTGTCCATAGGAGGTTAAATGAAGTTAATTTTTATGAACTTTAGTAGGACTGTTACCTAACTCCAATAACCTACTCCAGTAAAATTAAAATATACACAACTGTGTACGAATGTTCTATTTATCACTGTGCAATGTTAATAATGGGTATTTTTTTATCTCCTCCTTTATCTCAATAACCTCTGTTATCACTTATTTTTCTTTGTTTGGTTCTGTTTTTAACTTATATTTTAGATAGGTATTGGATATATTTGAGATAATGTTGCTGTTGCTTGCAATAGCAAGATCAGCTTGCTGGGATAAATAACAAGAAGAGCTATGTTCATTTTCTAATATGATTGTTGTAGTTAAAAATAAGTCAGATAAAAAATAGCTATTCATACTTTTTAGTCCTAACCCTAGTTTTGTAAGCTAAGGTCCAGTAAATATTTTTCAGCTAGTTCATGGACATTTCTTTTACAATAGTTCAATTTAATGACCTTACAAAAATAATCTACATTTGATCATACAAAATAATTCCTGCAAATTTTTAGTTATTTAAATCTCCTGTTTCAGAGAGAGGCAGCTTCCCATAACCTTGTGTACATTGATATGGATGGCAGCATTGGATGTATGGTCAATGGTGCTGGTCTAGCTATGGCCACTATGGACATCATCACCTTGAATGGGGGAAGAGCTGCAAACTTCTTGGATCTAGGTGGTGGTGTAGGACCAAAACAAGTTTCAGCTGCTCTGAAGATATTGGAATCAGACCCAAAAGTAAAGAGTATCTTTGTCAATGTGTTTGGTGGTAAGCTATCTAATGTTACTCTCATTTAAATTTGTTATTCTAAAAGATTTTCAGATATTATACTTTAAACATTGTTTGTTTGCAGGTATTGTGAACTGTGCTACAATTGCACAGGGTATTATCACAGCATGCAAAGAAAATCCACCCAAACATCCTCTTATCATCAGATTGCAAGGCAGTAACTCTGACTTGGCGCAAAAATTGCTTAACGAATCTGGTCTACCACTTAAGATCATCAAGGATGTTGATGAGGCAGCAAAAACTGCTGTAAAAATGGCACAGTAAAACCAAAATGTTGAAATGTTTGTTGAAAGAATTGTGTTGACAATTCATTGATTTACATTCAAATACGTATCACTAACACGTTGAATGGGTTTTATCCGAATTATTTTACTATGCGACGTCATATGATATTACAACAAATATGGGTTACAATACTGTAATCCATCTGTTATTATACTGTACATTAAGAGCTCTCTTAAAAATGTGTTCAAAGCTACAGAACAGTAGTTTAGTACTTACTTCTTAACTACTGCAAACTAAAAACGTACCTATTTTACCTTATTTGTAAATACTAAAATTTAATTACAAGGATGGGGCAATTTTTACCGCTCAAAATGATGAGTCATATTGGTAATGCAAATTTGGGTTACACCAATCAGGACTCGATAATAATTTTAACAGCATAATTTCATATACTCTCAGCCGGGCTCCAGACAATAAAAACTGTATATACTTAATAAATAAATAATAAATTAAGACTGAATTTTTGTTCTAACTTTCTAACAAAATTTAAAATTTTTAGTACTAGTTGTATTTATGTAAATCAAATGTCTTGCCATGAATTATTGTTAATGTTTTGTATATAGTTTATAAATATAGAGTGAATCATTCATCAGCATTTCATTTTATAAAGGGCACACTAAAACGCAAATAAAAAAACGAATAGCTTTATTTTTTAACAATTTATGACTACCGTACAGTACATAATTCGAGACTGGGTCCTTATTTAAGCTCGAAACAGGTTTATTTTTCTTCCTTGGGTTGACGTCTCAGTTTTACTGTTGCACATGTTGGCTTGAATTTCTTCATAGAGGGGAAGGTGAGCGAGTTTGCCGCGGGCAGCTACTGATGGCTTTGTATTCAACATTCGTCGTGCAACGCGAATGATATCGTCAGATGTTATTTTTTCTGCAATAATAAAAAATATACTGGAATATAAATATCTCGTAAGATCTGCCTTCGTCACTTGTTTCTACGCAGATGTACCTAATATTATGTTTGTTTATGGCTGAGTGAGTGGGCGACCAGCACATCTGACGGAAAATGCGTCGTGTATCGCACAAGTAGCTAATAAAACATGCAATCTTATACACTCAGGGCCGGTTGCTCGAAGCTCGGTTAGGGTTAAGTTATAGTTAAAGTAAAATTAACCGGCGGTCAAATTTAAAAAGCGTTGTTGAAACAGCGGTTACTTTAACGTGCAGTCAAATTACAGATTTGACGTCGGCCAAATTAACCGACGACGGGGTGAGGCTGGTTTAAATTTTGACGTTAGTAGAATTGAAGTTAACCTTTATCGTTTTTAGGCTATTTACAAAATATTTCCTTGCGAATACAATTTAAAATGGGATCAGAGCGTTTGTTTTGGATTTAATTAATGAAGACAGTTCTTCCGATGATGATTTAAAATTTCAACAGGTAGTCTGACAAAGACAGTTTCGTCAACGAACTGATTTTTATTATGGGAGGGAATAGATTTCAGAGCACGCATGTAAATTTATTAGATTCTCGTCTCAGACGTTTGAACAAGAGGTAAATCAATCTTTATCCATAATAATATGGTTTCAAAGAAAATTTACCCCAATATAACAACTACTGTTGTGGAACCAGGAACATCAGGTTCCGCGCAAGAACACTTGCGATGATGACGCCTTCATCAAGGTGGAGAGGAAGAAGAGGAAGCCTACTTATCGCAACCAGTGCGGGCCGGCGCCGGCTGTATGTAACATACTGCTACGTCCTGCAGTGCCGACGACGCAGCTGTACGTGTCCCGTTTGCACCACTCTACGCAAGCTGAGGACGTCATACAGTACATGCGGGTGAAGACCAACTGGACCTTGCGGGTGATGAAATTGGAGTCGCGCCATAACACTAATTTCAAGTCGTTCGTGGTGCGCGTTCCCACTCACCATTTGGTGACCTTCTTCAAGGAAGAGTTTTGGCCGAAAGGTGTGCTGTATCGGCGTTTCCGCGGCCGGCTACGCGACACCTCGCAGCGTAACTCGACGCCGTCACAACGAGTGCAGTAGTTTTTAAGTTCGTTTTAAAATTATGTATTAGTTTATAGTTATAATTTTTTATACAAGTACTATGTTATATGGGCCTCCGTTGCCTGAAATAATTAAAGGATAAATAAATAAATAATGCAAAGTATTATCGCAATAGAAAGGACTCATTTTCTTAAATGTCCAAGTTATTGCTGATGCTAATTTCTATATCATAAATATATTTATATCGTCTATTTTCTTCCAACAACACAACCAAAGAGTGTAGTAAGTATAATGGCGGCCATACACGCTAGGATTTGCATGATGGTTTTGACCTTGCATGCGTAACCGATAGGCAAGCCCTAGCGTGTATGTGATAAAACTGCACAGTTATCGATGCATGTACATGTAACCGAGCAAATATCTAAATTGATATTTTATGCCGTTCGGTTATGTTTGCGCTCGAGCATAACCATGCGTGTGTGGCGTCCGGCGAGCTTGCCTGCCACAGTTCTCAGTTTTTAATTGTCTGCGAAAACGGTAGGTAGGTCGCGCGCGCGCACCATCGCAAAAATGGCGAGTCGCAAGCGTAATGCCGTATTAAAAGAATTCATAGAAATTTATAAGTCGGAAACTTAGAGAGGTACCAACTGAGAGGTAATGTCAAAACTGTGCTTGCAAACCCTAACGTGTATGTGCAATATGAAACTCAGTTAATTATATCTGTCGGTTATGCATAAAAGGTTAGTTAAAACCATCATGCAAACCCTAGCGTGTATGGCCGCCATTACACAACAATGACAACTTGACAGCAAAAACAATGTTAGCAGTCGAAAAAATTATTACCCATCGAAAAATAAGGGAAGGTATAAGAAATTCTACTGGAAACACTTTTAACCCCTGTCTGATTTAACCGCAACGTAAAATATTTTTGGGCAACTGAATGTTAAGATAACCGACGTCATTTTTTTTACCGAAGTCAAAATTGACAACGGTTAAATTTTAACTTTAACTTTACTGTAATGTACGAGCAACCGGGCCTCAGCCGACCTCATCTATTTAAAAAAATATTATATACATTCAGTCAAAAAAGTATCGGGAATGGATGATTTGTTTATGGTTCCAAATTCAAATTTTTGTTTTTTTGTAGTTGTTAGATTGGCACAACTGTTTTCCATTTTGGCGCGGAGTTTGAGTTGCATCTGTTATATACATATATTAGATACAGTGCTGGTTTTAGTAATATCATATACCTATTATATACCGGTATAGTGTGTATTGCGAATTTCATAATGGACAAAAATATCGAACAAAGAGTTTGTCTTAAATTTTGCATCGCCAATGGAATTTCGTGTTCGGAGTCACTGAAAATGTTACAGAAGGCTTACGGTGAATCGACTTTATCAAAAACTCGTGCTTATGAGTGGTTCAAAGCATTCAAAAGCGGTCGAGATGTGATGGAAGATTTGCCTCGCTCTGGTAGGCCGTCAACGTCTGCAACTGAAGTTAACATCGCAAAAGTGAAGAAAATAGTGACTGAAAATCCCCATTCAACTCTGAGAGAGATAGCCGCCGAACTTTCTGTATCTCACGAGTCGATCCGTACCATTTTAACTAATCATTTGGGTATGAAACATGTTGCTGCTCGGCTAGTCCCAATAGATCTGAATTTTCTCCAAAAACTCAAACGCATGAAAGTCGCTGAGGACATGCTAGAACGAGTCAGTTCGGACCCAACATTCATGAAACGCATTGTTACTGGTGACGAGACGTGGGTTTACGAGTTTGACATGCAAACTAGTCAACAAGCTTCGGAGTGGCGCCTTCCAACTGAACCGAAACCGAAAAAACCACGCCAAAGTCGATCAAAAGTCAAAGTCATGTTGACTGTTTTCTTTGACTATCGCGGTGTTGTGCACTCTGAATTCTTACTGGAAGGTCTAACGGTAAATAAAGAATATTATTTGAGCGTTATGCGGCGTTTAAGAGAGCAAATTCGACGAAAAAGGCCAGATTTGTGGAAAGTAAATTCTTGGATTTTGCACCACGACAATGCGCCTTCGCACAAGGCTATCATTGTGAACGAATTTTTGACCAAACACTCAACAAATACCATCCAGCAACCACCATATTCACCAGATATGGCTCCTGCTGACTTTTTTCTTTTTCCTAAACTCAAATTACCACTTCGTGGCACCCGTTTTCAATCGATAGAAGACATAAAGGAGAATTCGCGGCGAGAACTGAACTCAATTCCGGAAGCAGCGTTTAAAAAATGTTTTGATAAATGGATTATTCGTTGGCGCAAGTGTATCGTTTCTAAAGGAGCATACTTTGAAGGTGATAAAATAAATTTGGATGAATAACAGACATTTTGTGTATTATTGATCTTTTCCCGGTACTTTCTTGACAGAGTAGTATGTGTAAAAACCTATTTACAGAAGCAAAAACAATCATCATTATCAACCCATGATGCGTTAGTGCGTCGAGCGTATAAAAAGACTGAACCGAAGTTACGCCAGACGCATCTTTAGTCAGATTTATTTATATTATTTTATTTTTAGTCTGTTTATTGATAATATTTTGTTTCTTGGTTGTCTACTGCAGGGCAAAGGCCTGTCTTTCTCCTTACCACTTGTCTCTATCCTTAGCTAGAGGGGGCAATCCTGTCTTTAGGCGTCAACGCGATACTGTCTTAATGTCGACGGACATTTTCTGGGACCCACATGGTGATATGGCCCATGACTCGTTCGACATGTTGGAAACGTCAGATGAGCGACCACCCTAAAAGTTCCTTTTTTTCGTATTACTTACCAATTTCATTGATAAAGAATGAGGGTGGCTTCCTCTTGCCAGTCGCAAGCACTTGTCGGCCAACATCTTCAAATACAACTGGTCTTGCTTCTAAATTCATCAATAACATTGACTGCAACTGGGTCTTCGCTCTCTGGGAATAAAGATCACCATTGTTATGACTGGATAGGACTATGCTATGCTATGTCCGTGACTACCTCCGGACGGGAATGTTGATTCTCTCGAAAACTATTGAGGTGTGTTTGTTTTTTTTTTTTTTGAAGTTTTGGTGATCATCAGACGACTCCTCCCACTCTGGGTGGAGCGGAAGGGAGTGTCAGACTCTTACTGGCTAAAACCCATCCATGTTCCTTCCTTAGCCCTTTATGTTCCGGGGTAGCGGTAATCCTTTAGGACAATCCCGCTTACCTACCCATGTTGTATGAGTACTGATTGTTATTTACCAAATATGGAAGCGATTGGCGTTGGTGGTCCGGTGGTAGTCACAGACTCCAAATGATGTGTTGCCTTGACGATGACCACATTTCATTATCATAACACAAACTAGTCAAGCCCAACTTAAATATCTCACCCGAAGTTCAGTTTCTCCAACTTTGCCGGCCATGTTAGCGAATTCCCGCGCGATAACTAGCGTCGTATCATAAATGCGGTTGGGAGGTGCGGCGGCGTGTATACAGAATAAACCTGTGTCACCGTATGCGTGGTTGTACGCTGTGGCGTTGAACATCCAATGATATCTGAGGAAATAACAGGCTTGTGGTATAATACCAAGTGTAAGTAAAAGAGACATTTTAATAGTTGATCGACTGTACACCGCTTGGCGAGTACTGGTTTCTCGCAGCGATAAGACCTATCAAAGAGAGTACTCGCTGGGCGGCAGGACTCCCGCTAAGTGAGGGACTTACGCTTGGTATATATGCATACCAGCGAGAAGTCGCACTCGCTTCTCGCCAACTACCTGACCTACCCCGCCTACTAACGTCACATGCTCCTCGTCAAACTCCGGCGGATGGACATGTGCTATGGCTTTTTGTCGGTTAAAAAACAAATTGAAGTAGAGTCATTTCTATACGCTGTTTTACTTCTATTTTCGCGGTAACACTGTTGGTCAAGTCTATGGCTGAGAGCCAAAAAAATACAGGCAGACACGTGCTGCTAACCTAGCTTCAAACTAAATAAATACTGAGTACTCTAGGGAGACTTCTAAGATGCAACTCAGTATACCATGCTTTTTTTTCGCGTGGTTAGTGACTAACCTGGTGTCAGAGTTCTTATGCCGCCCATGGGCCTCCGACTTAGCTTCACATGCTGTTGAGAAATATCTCTTAGACATACATGCTGGTTTCCTCACGATGTTTTCCTTCACCGATTTTTAAGCAAATGATAATTATACAATACGCACATTAATCCGTAAAATCAGAGGTGCGTACCTTGGGTTCGAACTCTAGACCTATAACTTCGCAGTCCGACGGTCATACCACTAGGCTATCACTGCTATGAATAAAAAAATACCATGCTGTTTAGAATAGTTACCTGTTCAGGACATTAGTGTAAAGCCGTGTGTACATTCCCTTGCCGGGGCCGCCGGCTGAGAACGAGCCACCACCACCCATCATCATGTTCAACACACATGTTGGCACAAAATCGGGGTCACTGTGAGAACAACCTAGAAAAAGCAAAAAATATGTTCAAATATAGATTTTCTTAAATAATAAGTAGATAAGGTAGTAGGTTAGTTTGTTATTTCAATGTCATGTGACTTTACTGTGATACTCAATAAATACAGGTGAAGGCTACGAAATATATGCATTTACATAAATATAATCAACTAGCACTTTGCCCGCGGCTTCGCTCCCGTGGTCTTTCCCGTGGGACCCGTTATTTTTCCCGGGATAAAAAGTAGCCTATGTTACTCCTAGAAAACTAAGCTTTCCAACCGTGAAAGAATTTTTAAAATCGGTCCAGTAGTTTTTGAGCCTATTCATTACAACCAAACAAACAAACAAAGTTTTCCTCTCTATAATATTAGTATAGATAAATAATCAATACAAGTCTCTGAATACAGATTTCTCAAGACTTTTTCATGAAATCATGACATTTGAGGTAAATTCCTACTTAGTGTTCATTCATATAGATAGGTCCACAGCATGTGTCCCAACAGTGGGAACATTATAATAGGAATTAGACAATTGAGTATTTGAATCGGTCAAAATAAAATATGAAATCACATGGAAAAAGCCCGCTTGTGATAAAAACTTCCATCACTGTGCAGAAATTAAATATAATGCGACGACATAATTGTTAACACGTTGAACGCCAACGCGGTCACCGTGTGTCCGACAAACAATAGTTTTTCTATTGTGTCTGCTGCGTGGCAGTCAATGACTTAAATTGCATTTAATGTTATTAAGTATTCCATTTGAGTCTAAAAATCTGTGACGTCAAAATGTTATATTTCATACAAATCACGTACAAATGCCGCGTTTTGACAGTTCATAAAAAGTAACGTTATTGACTACCCTTTCAAATACCCCATTGTATCAATGAGTTTGCGAAAAACGTTTGAAAATTTATATTTAGCGAACTTCCTTGACGCATCTCCCAGTAGTGATAATTATGATATTTTTTTTTTTTATTAAAAAATATGATATGTACTTACTTTCCAACCCAATAACAACATGAGACAGTTCTGGGAGATCAGATCCTGGATACAGAGGTATTTCACAATCATCCTGAAATATTTATAATTCATCATTGATCATGGGAGTAGTATTAATTATGGAACGAACTTTTATTATCAAACAAACTACCTTATCGCATTTATATGCTGCACTAGGTAAATGAGAGCTACACCAACAAAAATCTAACATTTTGACATATAAAACAAAGAAGTATGATGACACTAGCATCATACTTTTTTGTGATTGATTGATTTTTGATTGGTCAAAGAGCAAAAGTGAAAAGAACTTCCTTTGTACCGGGTGTACCGTAACACTTCTTGATTGTTTTTAATGTTGTTTTGACAATGTGCTGTGTAGTTACCTGTTGCATTCCTCCAGTGTATTGTGCGATTGAAGCGTCAACTACCGGTTTGAATGTTTGAACTTGGTCCGTATGCCAAGTAGGTTTCATATCCACGAAATATTTCTGCACAAACTCTACAAACGGCTCATGTTCGACCTACAAATTGAGTGAAAATTAACAGAATTCAAAAGGCATTACTTCACTGTTATTTTGTTGCTGAAAAAAGTGTTGTCTTTGTTTATTATATTCTTACCCCAACAGCTGCAACAACCATTCTATCAGGTGTGTAATGATTTTTGAGGTAGTTCAGAATTAAATCACGGTCTATTTTATTAACATTTTCATTCGGACAAATCTTAGGAAGTCCAAGAGTATTGCCTCTGTATGCAGCCTGTAAAGAAAATAATAACAATGTCAGTTAATAAAATGATATCAACCCTAAACAAAAAATTTAGCGGCTGCATGCTATGATAGGGCATCATAGCTTCGAAGGCAGAAGGAGAGATGAAGCTATATATATTTTATGGTTTTAAAAATTAAGAATTTCGTGGGAGCATTTCTAACTACTTAACGTGTTCGTAACGATGAATACGAGTTGTATGAGTTCGTAACTTTTACTATGGTATGAACCCAGAAATCGCGAAAAAAATTTGAGCTGTTCCATACATTTAGGACATGTAACTCAATAAAATGTATGAAACAGCTCATATTTTTTTCGCCATAGTAAAAGTTGTGTGTAACGATGAATACAATGCTCGCACGAAATTCTTAGGCCTAATTTTTTAACACCTTATATACCACACAAATAGCACTATTCATTCTGTTAATAATTTAACATTTATTTATAAATTGGTAGGCTGCCGCATGTTTTATCTAAGCACATGTGTTAAGTTCCACTAAATTGTAGTCTGATGTGACATGGTGTAAACATACCATATGGATCATATCCATCAGTATAGTCTCTTGCTCCGGCCTCATGGAGAGGGTCTCCAATTCAAATGCAACAGCCTGTCTTGCTGCTTCAATCTCTTCTGCATTCAGTTGTGGTCTCAATGTTACTTCTGCTAGAACCTGGAATATAGAATTAAAATTATGTTAAACTGAGATTTTGTAGAACAAATCTGTCTTTTGAGTATAGAAAGTTAAAGGTAGTTAACCAGAATTTAATTATTAAACATTTTTTTATATATGCTTAACATAAAAGTCAAGAAATCGTCCATGAACAAGACAATATTGTAGATAATAAAAACAATGTTATTGTATTTACCTGAGAAACGGCATCCAAACCCCTAGAATCGGCGCTGGTGGCATATACAGTGGTGTCCCGAGAACCTTGACAATCACAAATGCCTCCATGTCTCTCAAGCTCTCTGTGCATGACATCTCGAGTGGCATACTTATGTGTGGCCTGAAAAAGAACAGACATTTTTGAAGATAAATGTCTTAGGTGGCAAGTCAATAATTTGGTTGGCAATTATTGACTGTGAAATTACAAAAAATCATCATAGCAGAACATTTTGTTACAAAAAATAGAGAATTTCGAAAAAAATAATACAAAGTTATAACTTTCTTCTTTCTCATAGAACAAAGTTATAACTTTGTATTATTTTTTTCTAAATCTCTCTATTTTTTAATATTTTGAGAAGGTTTAATTAGCGACATTCTTTATGTAGAAATGATATCAGCCTGTAAAATTAAATCCATATTGTAATAACTAAGATAAATACTTACACCAAAACTCAGTTTTTCAAGGAAATGGCAAATCCCATTGGGATAAGCAACTTCATATCTTGGACCGGAATCAATGACCACTGAGAACAAAAATGCATTATTACTAAGCTTCCAAAGAGGTTAAAAATAAAGTAAAAGTAACTAACCTCATTAATAATATTGAGATGACTATAACAATTAAAAAACATTGTCCCGTTTGATGTATTAAAAATTATTGGTACTTACCACCAGCTGTACAAAACTGTCCAAACTTTTTTTCTGACGCCACTCGAAGACCATTGCTGAGTACAGTGACTTCTGTTAGAGCATCCTCAGACTCAGCTGCAGAGTAAATTACTGGTGGCAGGTTCATTGGTTCAGACAATGGTGGCAAAGGCGTTACATTGCCCCTGTTTACTACTGGTGCTGTTTTGCTGATTTCTTGACTGTAGTTTTTTATGGTCCATCTACTTGTATTGAACCTGTAAGGTTTATTATGTTAATGATGCAATAAATCACAGTATTAAACGTACTTTAGCTACGCTACTGCTACTTCTACCAACCTCAAATATATTGAGATACATGAGATCTGTTAAATATTGTGGTTATTATTGACAAGCAGTAGCACATTAACACAAGAAAACCGTCGTGACAATAGACAAATATTGAACCTACCCATTTTTCAAAGATAATAACCTAGTGAAGAGATGTTTCATATCCATAGCATGCGCCATCCTCACATGGATTTAACACTGAATTTTTTTAACAGGGGTTTTATGTTTCTTATTCTAATTAAAGAAAAACCAAGTTCAATTCTGTAACTTGGGTGGAAATGGACGACGGACGAAGCTCATGACATTGACAGTCAATGAATGACAGATATTATTGTTTCATTTAGTTGCCAGATAGTTGCCAGTAATCTCTCTGGATTAATTAATCCAGAGATAAGAATTACTAACGAAGGCAGAGTACCCTTTATTTTTTGTCCTACGTAAGATAACAAATTAAATATCATCGTCATCTGCCTAGCCTTTTCCCAACTGTTTTGGGGTCAGCTTCCAGTCTAACCGGGATTCCATTCTCAGTCCTCTCGGTGTTGCTCTCTTCCACGGCTGTCATTGTCGATAACAGTGAATCACTCACTCAGTCTATCTCAAAATCTCAAAGACCTAGATAATAGTGTATCATCTATGTCAAAGACTGCAGTAAGGTCTATCTGTCTGTCTGTCTGTGTCTGTCTGTCAGTGTCACTTCCACATCCAAAGTTCAACTTTTGGAGAAGTTGTGTTGTTTTGTTTGGTAATAGAACTGAGTTTGTTGTAGAATTTATATAGCAATAGTAATTTGATTCCAGCATGAATATTGTTGTGCAGCAGTTATGGCAACTTGTAAAATTTTTGTAGTCCCGTGGTAACCTGATAAAAAACATGTTTTTTTGACGGTGTATTTTGTATTCATGTATTCATTGTAATTTATCTTATCACACAGAACATTTAAATTTTAAATCAGTGTAACTGTGTGTATAACCTTAGTCTGAGGCTTGGGCATCTATAAAACTCAAAATGACTTACAAGTTATTGAGAAGAGTTTTTAGTTCTTCATCAAACAACAAGCAACCTCAAGTATGTATTGTTGGTGCTGGACCTGCAGGGTTTTATGCTGCGATGCATCTCACTAAGAAGCTGGACTCAGTAAATATTGATATATTGGAAAAACTTCCTGTACCTTTTGGACTGATTAGGTATGTTCTATAAGAAATCACTCCTACATAGGTATAATAATTCGCTTTATTAAATTATTCTTACGTAATATTTGGTCAAAGAAATATTAGAGCAGTTAAGTAAACACATAAGAACTTGTGTTAAATATTAACAAAACATCTGTATTGAATACAATAATTGAATACTAACAATTTGGTTACTGTTTAGGTATGGAGTGGCCCCAGATCATCCAGAAGTGAAAAACGTAATAAATCAATTTACTAAGGTAGCCCAACAACCCAATGTTAATTTCTATGGAAACATAACTTTGGGGAAAGATGTAAATCTTCTACAGTTGAGACAACATTATGATGCAGTGCTTTTGGTGAGTATCCTTCATGGCTTTAATAAAAATAATCATTTTTAACTTCTTTTTACTGTGATTAACTAATAACTTAAACTTATTTCAGACTTATGGTGCTGAAGAAGACAAAACACTGGGCATAGAAAATGAAGATGCAAGCAATGTGATAGCTGCTCGCAACTTTGTAGGATGGTATAATGGACTCCCCTGTGACAAAGATTTAAAAGTAAATTAATAATATTATTTAATAAACTGCAGAATGTTAAATTTGTTTTATTGTAATAAGAATTCTTAAATCTACTTTATTTTTACAGATTGATTTGTCCTGCAGAACTGCAGCCATTCTTGGGCAAGGAAATGTTGCATTGGATGTAGCAAGAATTTTACTAACACCTATTGATGAACTGAAAAAAACTGACATTACAGAACATTCTCTGAGTATTTTATCTGAATCAAAACTAAAAGAAATATATTTAGTTGGCAGAAGAGGTCCTTTACAAGTGGCTTTTACCATAAAAGAACTCCGAGAACAAATTAAACTGAAAAATTGTAGAACTATATGGAATGAGAATGACTTTGCTGATGTGCATAAAGTAGTTCCTGATCTACCTCGCCCTAGAAAAAGATTAACTGAACTAATGTTGAAATCTTTAAATGAGAAGCAAACAATGACTGATGATAGCAACATTAAGTATTTTAAACCAGTGTTCTTTAGAAGCCCAAACAAATTCCTTGTTGATGATAAGAAGCAATTAACAGGAATTGAATTAATCTGTAACAAACTTGTTGGTGAAAGTTGGGAAGATCAAAAATGTGTGCCTACTGAAGAGAAAGAAGTACTGAATTGCAATTTAGCATTCAGAAGTATAGGTTATAAGAGTGTTCAAGCAGACAAAGGCTTGATACTAAATCATGGTTATGTGACCAATGAAAAGGGCATTGTTGAAGATGCATCTTCAAACTTAGCGAAGCTTTATGTGGCAGGGTGGCTGGGCACTGGACCTATTGGTGTAATACTACACACAATGGGAAATGCATTCCAAGTGGCTAAAGTAATACATGAAAATTTAAATAATATTGATGACCAAAATAAAGGTGGCTTTGAAGAAATCAAGAAAATAATAAACGAGAATAGCGAAATTATTGATTGGAATGGTTGGGAGAAAATTGATAAATATGAAAAAGAACTAGGTAAAACCCTAGGCAAGCCACGTGAAAAAATTTGTAGTATAGAAAAAATGGTAGAAATCGCCAAAACATAAAGGGTAAATAGTATATTTGTAAGAATAGTTTTATATAAATCAGAAAAGATTATGTTAATTTTTGTTCTTGTTTATATAATCAAAAAATGTTTTGAATAAAATATATTTTAATAGAAAGTTTTTTATAAATTCACCAGACTAGCATCTGTGGTTCATCTGGAAATGTGGTAGTAGACAGAGAAAAGAGCTCTATTCTCTTTCTACAAGTAATTGGGTTGTTAGCTGTGGAGATGCCTGGCCCTGATCCAAAATTAGTGTTTTATAACATGGGTTGGACCCCAGTTGTGAAGCAAAAGATCGTGAATTAACCAGCAACCAGAAGTTCTAAGGCCCGTATTAGAGAACCTCACTCAAGACCCAAGCATTACTTAAGACTAGTTTTAACCAATCAAATGTCTTTAATCGAGACTCAAGCAACGCTTGAGTATTGAGTGAGGTTCTGTAATAGGGCATAAGACAAGTTTCGCCTTACTAACCCACACTGAGCGGTGTTTTTGATAACACGCTCCCTTACCAGTGCCGGGAGGGCGAAGGGGCCACCACCCCGGGTGCCTTAACCAGGGAGGCGCCAAAATCATCTTGACCATGGATATTCAAGTGCTGCCGTCGTATCAGCCTTATCAATGATACGGCCCCTCCAAGCTACAAGGCCAACTCGACGCGATGTGTGAAAGCATTCATCATCTACCTAGGCGCCTAGCCTTTTCCCAACTATGTTGGGTCGGCTTCCGAAAGTGTTGACATGTGAAAGCATTGTATTATAAAAAAAAAAATATTTTCCAAACCACAGCTTCGTTTTGAAAAGAGGCCTTTCATGAGTAATCTGATTTATAGTAACAGTAAGAAATTAAATTAATTCAGTCTAGGACTTTGATTGAGATTTTCTGTGATTTTCTAACATTTCACACAAACAGTCCAAAACTTCAAATAAGATTTGGTCATTGTTTTTCTTATTGCCGAAGCCTTCCATACGAATGGGAAGAGTTGCTTGTGCATTGTAGACTCTTACATTTATTTTCACTCACACACCAATACATTCTCTTACGCGTTACTCTCACTTTGTAAAGCTCAACAGGATGAAAAAAACGTTGGCTTAAAGGACATTGATCACTGTCCCAAATCCTGCTGTCAATGCCTTTTTTTCCTACGTAACAATTTCATTGACCCTGCTGCCGTGCTGTCACCTGTCAAATTTTGTTGATGAACGAAACACGAAAGTATGTGTACTATTTTGTCATAAAACTGAATTACTTATTAATTAATTAAATACGTTGCCCTATACTACCAGTACTTACCTTCTGACGAAATATAAATTAAATGCGAAAGGTGAGAAACAGTTAAAATAATTAAAAATACACACAATATTGTGACATAACCTCAAAAAACTTATTTTGGTCAGAATGTCCAACGAAGTTAAAATAGGTGATTACGTTATCATCCAGAAACAGAACTTTAAAAAGCTACTTAAATTTAATAAGTCCGATTCGACTATTAGCCTGGGTAGAGACACTATAAATTTGAAAGGATTAGAGGGCGCCCCATATTTCTCAGTATTTAAAATGATACCGAAAGCAAATAAGAAGAAAAAGGAATTTACTGTAGAACTAGCAGATGAAGCCGTAAACTTGAAAGATGAAATTGATATAAAAGTATCTGGAAATGACAACAGAAATATACTTGATGATGGATGCTCACAAAAGTTGTCAGCAGCTGATATAGAGACACTAAAAAATGATTCTAACAAGGCGTCTGATATTGTTGAAACATTAATCAGTAATTCCAACACATTTCATAATAAAACTGAATTTTCCCAAGACAAATATTTGAGGAAAAAAGAGAAAAAATATTTTGAATACTTTCAAGTAGTAAAACCAAATCTTCGAATCATTAGTGAAATTATGTACAAACTTGAACCGAATAAGATCCAGAACTTAAGAATAGATACATTGTCACAAATCATAACAATTGTTAACATTCATTGTGAAGGGAACCATCTGTTATATGATTCTGGGTCCAATGGCTTAGTGGCCGCTGCATTATTGAGTGTTATTGGGCAAAATACAAATGGTAAATTGGTGCACATGCACCCTGGCAACATGTCACAGAAACAAGCACTGTTAGCTATGAATTTTCCTGATGAACAGATGAACCGTTGTGTTTCAGTCAATGTTTATTCTGCACTCAGACAATTTTATCAAGGATGTGACACTCATAATACTACAGAACCTGAAAAGGATGCAAATGGCACTGAGCAAAATTCATTAAAAAGGAAAAATGATGATAACACTGAAGAGCATGAGTCTAAAAGAACTAAACAAGACAATATTGAGAATAAACCTAGTGAAGATACTAATATTAACATAGATTCTGAACCCCCAAGAGAAAATAAAAAGCCTAAATGGCACTTTGACAACATATCTGCCTCGGAACTGCTGCATAACAAAATGGATTCACTAGTTATAGCATGTAAAGAAGACCCACAAAATATTTTCAATGAACTAGTAAGTTTTGTGAAACCAGGCAGGCCGTTTGTGATTTACTATAATGTTGCAGAACCATTGCAGCAGTTGTATATGTCATTGAAGACGCAAAGTAATGTGGCTGCCCTGAAGCTGTCATGCAACTGGATGAGAAATTATCAGGTGAGGATTTTTTTCTATTCTAGCTATGTCACTTGTTTGCAAGAGAACCACCAAACCAATCCTTAAAAGAGGGGAAGGGGTTTACACACAAATCACTAGACTCATCTAGATCTCTATTAGCAAATGACATCGCAATTTGCCCACCAATAACTAAGTACAGTGCCTGTAAGTACTAGTGAGACGTGTGCGTTCGCGCAGCGGAATGTTGTTGAATTTGAAGATTTTAATTATGCAGATATTTAGTGTATGACGTCGTATAATTGTGTATGGTAAAAAAAAAATTGTGCATGCAGCCATTGTGGAGAAATTCACCAACAACTGATTCCGCTGGGCGAACGTTGTCCTGGCGGAACTTTTTTTAATCCATAGACTTTAGAAGAAAAGAGATGTGTCCAAAAATTAGTGTGTATTCGTGTGTAATTGTGTAGGTATGTATGAATAAAATTAGTGCATGCATAAACTTCGGAGAAATTCAAGTATCCGCTACGCGAACGTTTGGCCATTAGCTAGTTTTCATATAAAGCGCTTACATAGAGAGCTGTAGATTTTTACATACGTTGATTTGAATTTGTTTATATTTGTTTAAAAAACTGATTTAGAAAAAATCGTAGGGCTTAAAAGATAAAAATATAAACGTAAAATACGCTTATTAGGTCTTAGTTCTTAAAGTATGCACTTTGGGGTCTAGATTTTCACGTTTATACAAACCTTGTAAGTGTCTGCAACATGTTGCCAAGTATCAATGATGTTCCGTTACTAATTAAAGAGTTATAGGACAATTTACCATGAATAGATCACTGTTTACAAAGCAGTCAAATATCACGACGTTCTAAAGGAATTGCATGGTAAAATGTATGCCAATAATTAGTGTATTCATTCAACTATTCACATGCAAAATTTCATGTCATTAAATTCAGTAATTAAAGAAAAACAATTATAATACTGACGAAGCATCGAAAACCTACATAACCCGACCAAGTTCGGATAGCTACAAAAAAGCGGCCGTGCAATATATTTAGGTAACATCCCAAAATTTTCAGTATAATACCGGTATTGAATTGGTATAAGCGATAACACAATTATTGTTGTATCGATATAATTTATAGGTAATTTATTTTTGTACACCTACTTTTTTAAATGTATTTGACTATGACAGAAAGTAGGTACTATTTACGTAGGTACTTTATTTAAGTATGCGCTTGAGACTTGAGATATAATCTAGATATATTACTTAAGACAAATAAAATTCATACAGCTAATTTCTATTGTAAGATTTCACGGATCAGGATTCTAACTATAGACCCCTTAGGGAAATTAAATAATTACCACATGTAAGTACCTACTACTGTTTAGGTAAATATTTATCATATTGTAGCTTATTACACTATTTAACCAATGGACATGCACGAGCGTTCCCCTTTGCAACTTTAGTGGATCAAACAATCTAATAATTAAAAAAAAACTACTTCTTGAATCGATTTTTAATTGATAATACAAATATTGATTGATTAATGATAATAAAATATTTTTCATTCAAGAAATGCAATTGTTTTACTTTTTCCTAACGCTTGTGTACGCAACTGTACCATATTAATCTATACTTATAATAAATCTGTAGAGAGGCCAATTCTGTACATGAAATATAATATTTAAAAAATAACTATCAGGGGGTGATTAGGGATCGATACTGATGCCAAAAATGCAATCAGTAAAATTTTTGTCTGTCTGTCTGTCTGTCTGTATGTTCGTTATAGAAACAAAAACTACTCGACGGATTTTAACGAAATTTGGCACAACTATTCTTCATACTTCTGGGCAGGTTATAGTATACTTTTCATTACGCTACGATCAATAGGAGCAGAGCAGTGAAAGGAAATATTGGGAAAACGGGAGAAGTTACTCCATTTTTTAAGCTTCCGTCGCGTGTGCAGCCCTAATGGTTAAAGGTACATAGAAATCATGTATGATGAAAATGTTCTCCTTAAAATTGTAATAAATATATTCTTTGACAGCATATGTCTATCTTTTATGGTGGACTCACAATAACACGTGAAACTCCCGATAGCTTAGCAATTCGGAGCTTTCTGATTATATTTGTCTACTCTTACATTGACAACACTCTTACTCATCCCTAATTAAAAAAGTTAACATTATTACCTATTCAATAAAAAAAGAATCATATAAATCGGTGTAGAAACACCAAAGTTATACACGAAATACGCTAATAAGTCATCGCGCGTGAATACAGAATCATGCTATAAGGATTATTTTTGTGTATCGGTTGCTGCGCTCGACGTACTTAAAAAAGGCGGGGAGTCCGCGCGGTAGTATCACATCTGGTTACCATAACTTGAGCCCAGTCGATACCCAAAGGCACCCTTGGAACAATAGAAGAATTGTACAAAAAACTGCCATAAACGGTTTATGGCAGTTTTTTGTGAAAGTGTGGGAACATGCGATAAGCGTGGTGTTTTTGAGGAATTTGGGAGACTGATGCAACAACATGTGTTATCCCGAAAAGCTGAAACTGCTTCACAACGAGAATTGCGTCTAACAGCTGACCGCGAACGGCATACATTATCTCGAGAGTCAGAAACCTTCACTGACAGGGAATTGCGTCTCACTGCTGACCGCGAACGTCATATATTGTCTCGCGAGTCAGAAACCTTCACTGAGAGGGAATTACGTCTCACTGCTGACCGCGAACGGCATACATTTTCTCGCGAGTCCGAAACATTCACTGAGAGGGAATTACGTCTCACTGCTGACCGCGAACGGCATACATTGTCTCGCGAGTCCGAAACATTCACTGAGAGGGAATTGCGTCTCACAGATGACCGCGAACGGCATACATTGTCTCGCGAGTCCGAAACCTTCACTGAGAGGGAATTGCGTCTCACTGCTGACCGCGAACGTCATATATTGTCTCGCGAGTTAGAAACCTTCACTGAGAGGGAATTACGTCTCACTGCTGACCGCGAACGGCATACATTGTCTCGCGAGTCCGAAACATTCACTGAGAGGGAATTACGTCTCACTGCTGACCGCGAACGGCATACATTGTCTCGCGAGTCCGAAACATTCACTGAGAGGGAATTGCGTCTCACAGATGACCGCGAACGGCATACATTGTCTCGCGAGTCCGAAACCTTCACTGAGAGGGAATTGCGTCTCACTGCTGACCGCGAACGGCATACATTGTCTCGCGAGTCCGAAACATTCACTGAGAGGGAATTACGTCTCACTGCTGACCGCGAACGGCATACATTGTCTCGCGAGTCCGAAACATTCACTGAGAGGGAATTGCGTCTCACAGATGACCGCGAACGGCATACATTGTCTCGCGAGTCCGAAACCTTCACTGAGAGGGAATTGCGTCTCACTGCTGACCGCGAACGGCATACATTATCTCGCGAGTCAGAAACCTTCACTGAGAACATGTTGCATCAGGTTAATTCGTTTGTATGCAGTTTTAAATCGGCATTAGAAGCTCTTCCTCGAGATGATGATAACAATTATAAAATTGTTATAAATGCCGATAGGCGTCCAACTCAGGAACACCCTGGGCGTTATAATGCTCCATCCACGAATGAAGTTGCTGTGGTATTGGTCGACCAGGAATGTGACAGGCATGATATCGTTATCCGTTCCAGAGACAATCGTTTGCAACGTATTTACGAAACCCACAGGGCTTACGACAGTTTGCAATATCCTTTGATATACTGTCGAGGGGAAGATGGTTATAATTTTGCTTTATACCAAACTGATCCGCGTACAGGCGCACCTAATTATAATAAAAAGATTTCATGCCTTCAATTTTATTGTTACCACTTGCAAGTAAGACGGAATAGGTTTGTATACTTTCAACGTTTTCGTGGCTTATTTAATCAGTTTATTGTAGACATGTACGCAAAAATTGAAACCGAAAGATTAGTTTATATACGATCTAATCAAAGGCAGCTGCGCGCTGAAGAATACGTGCACCTTCGCGACGCCATGCAGCAAGATAATGATACGGTGAATATGGGCCGTTTAGTTGTTTTGCCCTCTTCTTTTACTGGTGGTCCACGCTACATGCACGAACGTACTCAAGATGCTTTTTGTTACGTAAGAAAATATGGACGTCCCGACTTATTTATTACGGTAACTACCAATCCTAAGTGGGATGAAATCACTCGGGAGCTTCTTGAGGGTCAAGCACCGCATGACCGCCATGATATCATCGCAAGAGTTTTTCATTTAAAATTAAAATCAATGATAAATCTACTTACCAAAGATAACATTTTTGGAGAAGTATTGTGTTATATGTATAGTGTTGAATGGCAAAAACGCGGCTTACCTCACGCACATATCCTGCTTTGGTTAAAAGATAAGGTTCGACCTAATGATGTAGACAGTTTAATCAGTGCTGAAATTCCAAGTCCGATTGCAGATCCCGTGTTATACGACATTGTTAAAACTCATATGATACATGGTCCATGTGGTGCATATAACGGGAATTCTCCTTGCATGCAAGACGGTCGGTGCACTAAAAGATATCCAAAAGCCTTAGTGGATGAAACTGTAACAGGACATGATGGATACCCATTATATCGTCGCCGTTCAAGAGACAATGGTGGTTTTACTGTTGAAAAACGAGTGTCTGGACAACAGGTTACTTTAGATAATAGGTGGGTCGTTCCGTATTCGCCTGTGTTGTCCAGAGCATTTCAAGCTCACATAAATGTTGAAATGTGTAACAGTGTAGAGTCAATAAAATATATTTGTAAGTACATTAATAAGGGCAGTGACCAAGCTACATTTGCTTTGAGAAATGAACATGATGAAGTTACAAGATTTCAGTCAGGCAGATATATAAGTTCTTCAGAAGCTGTGTGGCGGATCTTAAGTTTCAACATTCACGAAAGATATCCACCTGTGACTCATCTGGATGTTCATCTTGAAGGCGGTCAACGTATATATTTCAACGCCGAAAATGTCACAGAACGGTTAGAGAACCCTAGACAAACAACATTATTAGCATTCTTTCGACTTTGCCAAACTGATGATTTTGCAAAATCTCTTTTGTATGAGGAAGTTCCATCGTATTATACCTACGATAAGCAACGAGGTGTCTTTAATCGAAGACGCCGTGGCAGGCCTGTAGATGGCGAGTCAGGTATTTTCAAAGAACATGTTCTTGGTAGAGTGTACACCGTTCATCCTAACAACGCTGAGTGTTTCTATTTGCGATTATTATTACATACCGTGCGAGGACCAACCTCATTTATAGATTTGAGAAAAGTAGACGATGTTGTTTATCCCACTTATCATGCAGCTTGCCAAGCGCGTCATTTGCTTGAAAATGATCAGCATTGGGATGACGCTTTAGCAGAATCCTGTGTTAGTGATAATCCACGACGGTTACGCCATTTATTTGTAACATTACTCACATTTTGTAATTTGTCAGATGCTGTACAATTATGGGAAAAAAATATAAAGAAAAATTAGCAGAAGACTTTCTTAGAAATATATCTAACAATGATGAAGGCACAACTAATGATAATTTCCGTGATCTTGCCATAAATCAGTGCTTATTAGCTCTTCAGGATGACTTAACAGCAGCTATCTAAACTTTTCTGCCGGAAGTCACTATTCCACGCGGACGAAAGCTAGTAAAAACTATATTGGAAGGTTAAGAACGTTTCTTAGATATATGGCACGGCCGCTTTTTTGTAGCCATCCGAACTTGGTCGAGTTATGTAGGTTTTCGATGCTTCGTCAGTATTATAATTGTTTTTCTTTGATTACTGAATTTAATGACATGAAATTTTGCATGTGAATAGTTGAATGAATACACTAATTATTGGCATACATTTTACCATGCAATTCCTTTAGAACGTCGTGATATTTGACTGCTTTGTAAACAGTGATCTATTCATGGTAAATTGTCCTATAACTCTTTAATTAGTAACGGAACATCATTGATACTTGGCAACATGTTGCAGACACTTACAAGGTTTGTATAAACGTGAAAATCTAGACCCCAAATTGCATACTTTAAGAACTAAGACCTAATAAGCGTATTTTACGTTTATATTTTTATCTTATAAGCCCTACGATTTTTTCTAAATCAGTTTTTTAAACAAATATAAACAAATTCAAATCAACGTACCTATGTAAAAATCTGTGTGCGTTTCGACCGCGCGACCATGGCGTCATATTAAAAAAAAAACCATGCCAAGATTTTGTAAAAATTTGTAAAAGTTGATTCCCAAAACCATAAATTTGTCAAAGTTATGGTTAAAAAGTTCTAAGGGTTTGAACGTGGCCGCGCCATCGAAACGCGGAGAACCGCGCGGCCACGGAGATCTCTAAAACTAAACGTTGCAGAGACCTGAAATTCAGGTAAATAACAGATTGAATTTGTAAAAAATTTGTAAAAATATAGAAAAAATTCCCAGGTCAATATTTTAGGAGCTATAAGACTAAAACTCCATGGCCGCGCCATTGAAACGGTGAAGAACACGTTATCGCCGATATCTCGCTGAAAAAGCTTCGCAGAGGTCTGAAGTTTTTTGTAAAACCTAGATCTGAATTTGTCAAATAGTGTAAAAATGCACAAAAAAATCCTAGGTTAATATTTTAGGAGCTATAAGACTAAAACGGTGAAAAACACGTTATCGCCAATATCTCGCTGAAAAAGCATCGCAGAGGTCTGAGGTTTTTTGTAAAACCTAGATTTGAATTTGTCAAATAGTATAAAAATGCACAAAAAAATCCTAGGTTAATATTTCAGGAGCTGTAGTACGGTATCGCGTAGAAATATGTCGTGATTATCTACCGAAGAAAGTAAGAGTAAAGCGAGTTTTTTATTGTAAACAACACCTATTAATATGTAAAACTATATAAAACCAGACAAAATGATTTTTTTTTCGGTTTTTATAACTTTTGATACGTCTTGAATATTTCAATAGGGTGACTATGGCTTTTTGTCTACGGAAAACTTTCCACCTATCGTTTTAGAAATCACTAACTGTTCCTCGCAGTTTCACCCGCTTAATGCAAAATTCGAATGAATACTATGCAGTAGTTTTTGTGTTTATCCCGGACAAATAAACAGACAGACCAAATTCTAAAAACTATATTTTTGACGATTTTATTATATACTAGCTGTCCCCAGCGGTTTTACCCGCGTAGTGCCCGTTCCTGTGGGATTTTTGGGATAAAAACTTTCCTTCTTGTCCTTTCTCAGGCTATGGACTATTTCTGTACCAAATTTCATTTAAATCGGTTCAGTAGTTTTGCCGTGAACGCGAGACAGACAGACAGAGTTACTTTCGCATTTATAGATAATATTAGTATGGATTTAGATATTATAGATTTCTTTTAAAATCACTTAAATCATTGCTTGATGCTGAAAATACTGTGGTTTTGAGTAAAAGTACGAGAACCATAACAAATAACTTTACACAACATTCGTAATTTCCGTAAGATTATTTGATGAATTATTGTGTACTCAAACACATAAGTTTTGTATAAGACTAAAATCTGCCAGAAATAACACCCTATAAATACCCCATTCTTCCGTCGTTTTACTTCCTGTTGGTAAGGAAGTAAAACGACGACTGTGAATGTTGAAAAGCATGACTTAAATATTTCTGATATAACCCTGCTAATGGGGTATTTATAGGGTGTTATTTCTGGCAGATTTTAGTCTTATACAAAACTTATGTGTTTGAGTACACAATAATTCATCAAATAATCTAGTATACATTCAGTCAAAAAAGTATCGGGAATGGATGATTTGTTTATGGTTCCAAATTCAAATTTTTGTTTTTTTTGTAGTTGTTAGATTGGCACAACTGTTTTCCATTTTGGCGCGGAGTTTGAGTTGCATCTGTTATTTGTATTAAATACAGTGCTGGTTTTAGTAATATCATATATAGTGTGTATTGCGAATTTCATAATGGACAAAAATATCGAAAAAAGAGTTTGTCTTAAATTTTGCATCGCCAATGGAATTTCGTGTTCGGAGTCACTGAAAATGTTACAGAAGGCTTACGGTGAATCGACTTTATCAAAAACTCGTGCTTATGAGTGGTTCAAAGCGTTCAAAAGCGGTCGAGATGTGATGGAAGATTTGCCTCGCTCTGGTAGGCCGTCAACGTCTGCAACTGAAGTTAACATCGCAAAAGTGAAGAAAATAGTGACTGAAAATCCCCATTCAACTCTGAGAGAGATAGCCGCCGAACTTTCTGTATCTCACGAGTCGATCCGTACCATTTTAACTAATCATTTGGGTATGAAACATGTTGCTGCTCGGCTAGTCCCAAAAGATCTGAATTTTCTCCAAAAACTCAATCGCATGAAAGTCGCTGAGGACATGCTAGAACGAGTCAGTTCGGACCCAACATTCATGAAACGCATTGTTACTGGTGACGAGACGTGGGTTTACGAGTTTGACATGCAAACTAGTCAACAAGCTTCGGAGTGGCGCCTTCCAACTGAACCGAAACCGAAAAAGGAGAATTCGCGGCGAGAACTGAACTCAATTCCGGAAGCAGCATTTAAAAAATGTTTTGATGAATGGATTATTCGTTGGCGCAAGTGTATCGTTTCTAAAGGAGCATACTTTGAAGGTGATAGAATAAATTTGGATGAATAACAGACATTTTGTGTATTATTGATCTTTTCCCGGTACTTTCTTGACAGAGTAGTATAATAAAATCGTCAAAAATATAGTTTTTAGAATTTGGTCTGTCTGTTTATTTGTCCGGGATAAACACAAAAACTACTGCATAGTATTCATTCGAATTTTGCATTAAGCGGGTGAAACTGCGAGGAACAGTTAGTGATTTCTAAAACGATAGGTGGAAAGTTTTCCGTAGACAAAAAGCCATAGTCACCCTATTGAAATATTCAAGACGTATCAAAAGTTATAAAAACCGAAAAAAAAATCATTTTGTCTGGTTTTATATAGTTTTACATATTAATAGGTGTTGTTTACAATAAAAAACTCGCTTTACTCTTACTTTCTTCGGTAGATAATCACGACATATTTCTACGCGATACCGTACTACAGCTCCTGAAATATTAACCTAGGATTTTTTTGTGCATTTTTACACTATTTGACAAATTCAAATCTAGGTTTTACAAAGAACCTCAGACCTCTGCGATGCTTTTTCAGCGAGATATTGGCGATAACGTGTTTTTCACCGTTTTAGTCTTATAGCTCCTAACATATTAACCTAGGATTTTTTTGTGCATTTTTACACTATTTGACAAATTCAGATCTAGGTTTTACAAAAAACTTCAGACCTCTGCGAAGCTTTTTCAGCGAGATATCGGCGATAACGTGTTCTTCACCGTTTCAATGGCGCGGCCATGGAGTTTTAGTCTTATAGCTCCTAAAATATTGACCTGGGAATTTTTTCTATATTTTTACAAATTTTTTACAAATTCAATCTGTTATTTACCTGAATTTCAGGTCTCTGCAACGTTTAGTTTTAGAGATCTCCGTGGCCGCGCGGTTCTCCGCGTTTCGATGGCGCGGCCACGTTCAAACCCTTATAACTTTTTAACCATAACTTTGACAAATTTATGGTTTTGGGAATCAACTTTGACAAATTTTTACAAAATCTTAGCATGGTTTTTTTTTTAATATGACGCCATGGTCGCGCGGTCGAAACGCACACAAAAATCTACAGCTCTCTATGTAAGCGCTTTATATGAAAACTAGCTAATGGCCAAACGTTCGCGTAGCGGAAACTTGAATTTCTCCGAAGTTTATGCATGCACTAATTTTATTCATACATACCTACACAATTACACACTAATTTTTGGACACATCTCTTTTCTTCTAAAGTCTATGGATTAAAAAAAGTTCCGCCAGGACAACGTTCGCCCAGCGGAATCAGTTTTTGGTGAATTTCTCCACAATGGCTGCATGCACAAATTTTTTTTTTACCATACACAATTATACGACGTCATACACTAAATATCTGCATAATTAAAATCTTTAAATTCAACAACATTCCGCTGCGCGAACGCACACAGTGAGACTGGGTTGAGGTGAGGCAAATTGGCAAAATATACACATAACATACATATAGAATCAATGAGTTGAGTGTGTCACTGTTATTATGTCCCACATCATCATTTTTTGGAACGAAGTTCCATAACGCGCGTTGCGAAAGGGGGCTAGACGGAATTAAGACCAAAAGTTGTAACAACACTTTTGGAGTAAAATATGATGTCTTTTAATCAATGTTTTCTGATTGGTTAATTTTAGATCAGATTTTTTTTTTATTATTATAACTAAAAAGAAATAAAATGTTATTACAATTCCTTCACTAATTAATGGAAAGGAACTTTGTTCCATCCGGGTGTCCCTTGCCACCTCTCAAGTTTTTTTAAATGCAATTTTCCAAAAAAGCACTACAACCAAATATTTTTTGTCAAGTCATGAACCTACTGTTCAAAAAGGTGGTTGTTCATAAAACTACAGAGTGGTATACAACTACTTACTTTCCATGAATTCTTTACAGGTGCTGCCAGACAGAACGCACCCAGAAGTCACAATGAATGCTTCAAGTGGTTTTTTGTTAAGTGGTTATGTTCTTAATAAATAAAAATATACTTATAAGATTGTAATAGATGTAAATAAAATAAACAACAACTTTTTATAAATTTATTTATTTCTCTCATTTACTCAATGAACATATTATCATGTCTAAATGCATTATAAAATTTTATGAATCACTATGACTGACATGCAATGAATTGCGACTGTATTTTTAGTTGATACAATTTAATATGTTCTGTTAAATTTCCTGTGTATTTTCATTTGTTAATTTATATTCATACTTCTAAGTCCACATTAAAAATTGGGGTATCTATCTAGGCAAACCTGATCATGTATAAATCACAACAGTAAATTTCTTTATAAAATTTCATAAAATTGTGGAATATAAAACCACCAAATACAAAATGGAAACATACACGGAACAATCACTAGGTACTGCGTTCTTATATCTTTCAATACACTGTGATGAAAGCTACAGTGTCACATCACCATGCTGTGGAGGAATGTATTTCAGTCTAATGTGGGTTGCATTTGGTGTTACTCAGTGATATATTAACACTATTAATATAATGAAAAATAACTTAAATAATTGATAGTAAAAAGAAAAATACGTTAAATATTCGAGAGGAACATTGATTGCTGCAATCTGCGTGAATTATGATACATATATGCGCAATAATGAAATGAATTTGGCACTTATCTAATTATAAATAAGTTAGGCTTCAGCTTCTAAGATGCTAAGCAATTGGTTGTTAAGTTAAACGCTATGAACTGCTTGTGTTGGTACATATTGTGCTGCAACAGGGACCAATCATGTATCAATCCAACCACCATTACAAAAAAAAAGACTATAATTTATTTCACGCCACATCCTAATTTATTTATTTAACTCGACTACTAGGCTCATATCACTAATGCTCATTGCCGATTGTTTTTAAATCTGCCATTTGCAGTGGCTAGATCGTTGTATCTGCGACATTTCTCATAGAAACATCATTGATAAGATATAAATACCAAAAGGTGTGTCCACATTCACAATCAGTGGATTGGTTTGTGTCATTGACATGTTCAATAAAGACTTAACTACATTTATAAAAAATGTTATCGCTGTCGCTAGCACCATTCTTGCAGTTAAATTTTACATAAAAGATTACATTCGTATGTCTTACGTGGCGACTGTTCGATTTCTTTCTACAAGAGGGGAATGTTTTGATCAAGAAATGAATGATATGATTATGATATGATAGAAGCAATAGCAATGAATATACGCCTACAAGCAATTCATATTATACAAAAATCATAACAATTAACTTGCGCTCTACACTTGTAAATATGAATTCATTCAAATTAAATAAGATATATTACTCGTATATTACAGAATGTTATCGTTAAATAAAAATATTCGTTTTAAATATTATAATTTCTTTAAATCTAAAGTTCAATCTAAAACTGAATAGCTAATAAAGCGGTAAGAGAAATCTAGAGATCTTTAGAGTTGTCAGTTTGATTCAACAAGCGAAATATAACATTATAGTACTCACTGGCTGAAAAAGACGCGAAAAACGACATTGTAAAGCAGTTGAGCAGCCACATTTCAAAATCACTCCGCCAATGTATTGCTACATTAAAATTTTGGCAAGCTATATGCTAACACTATACAACAGCGACCGATAAACATGCCGCGATTGTTAATTCAAATATAGACCCAGATATAACCCACCCATATTATATTTCGTTGAATGGAAATCATTTTTAAGAATTTGTCTTACAATATAAGATAACACAATAATTCAAAACCAAAACAATAATACTGCACCAGAGTTCGCACCAAACAATATATAAATACACAAACTATTTATGCATGCAGTATCTTTAAGTAAAATATGTTAAATAATAACTTTGGTATTGGTGTTAACATATAGAAAGGCATACATCGCTGTGATAAGTACAGCACTAAACGTTGAAGCCGTAGCGTAGATTCAGATGAGCTCAAGTCTCGGCTTGGCCGGTAGCGCGTCGTCACAAGGGCGCCGACACGGATTGGCGGCGACACTCGCCCAGCTATGAAGAGTCTTCGTCGTACCACGTGCGGAAGTCGCAGCTTTCGTCATAATCGTCCTGCAAATAAATATTACATTATCCAAAGTGCATTTCAGTTGTCCACCTTACAATACTGCTGTATGTTAGTATGTAGCCAACTAACCGCCATCCAGGCATGGTCGAGTACATCTTCGGCAGCGAAGCGAAGTTCTGGCTGTGGACGCAGCATGTTGGCGACGAGGTCGATGGCGCCGGCCGACACGCGCTCCCAGTGTGGCGCTGGGAACTCCAGACGAGCCGACAGAATCGCGTCGAACAACTTCTCTTGATCGCCGTCAGGAGAAGAAAACGGCGGGAAACCGCACAGCAATATGTATAGTATAACACCAGCCGCCCATACATCGATCTGTAATAAAAAAACGGTATTGACTTTTTGAACGCCAGAGCATTAACGCACGCGCCTGCCCTCCACGTCAAACTACAAATTTATTTTTTCTTGTTATCATGAATTTCCCAATATCCATGGTGTCTTTTAATTTGTTTCATGTCATTCAGTATGCACGAGAGCTTAAATTTTTAAGATATAAACACACACAAAAGTAATGATTTAATTGTTTATTTCGTGTTATACATACACACATCAAAAGTGTCTAGGGATCAACATATATTTTTGCAATAACTTTTCTCTTGATTGATATTAATTTAAATTTTCTTTAAGGATTCATCAAATAAAGTGTTTTCGTTTGTCACAGTAACGATAAACCAAGTCACCTTTGCATTAATAAAGAAATTTGCCATTTTCCTAATAAAGGGATTTTTGACATTTGAACCACTAACATTAAAGTTCGAAAAAAAGACTGAAATAACAGTTTTCTTTAAAATTTTATTGGGTAACTTAAACAATTAATAATCCGTGTTTCTACCGCGAACACTAACAACACAAGAACATCGGTTTGGCATACTCAAAATGAGTTCATCCAAATCACGCTGTGGAATGGCCGCCCATGTTCGTTGCAACAACAAAAAAAGGTCTTCTTGCAACTGGATACCCTCCATATTCGGCAGAGCTCTTCTCTGTAGCATATCCCATGCATGCTCAATCGGGTTCAAGTCTGGCGACTGAGCAGGCCAGGGCAGGACATTGATGTTAGCTGCGGCGAGAGTCTGTCTTACAACTCTTGCGGTGTGCGGTCGTGCATTATCATGCATTAACTGAAATAAGGGACCGATTTGCACTTGTAGAGGAACGATGACGTCAGATACAATCGTCTCAGCATAAATTTGAGCGTTGAGGTTGCCTCTGATCCAAATCAACTCAGTTCTTCCGCCGATCCAAATACCCGCCCATACCATGATGGTTCCACCACTATAAGGATGGACTTCCTGGCAGGATTTTAATCGCTGTTGGCGTCCAGGGGTTCTCCAGTGTCGTATACGTCTTGTATCCGGTCTCATACCAAAACGAGACTCATCAGAAAAGCACACGAAACGCCATTGTTCTTCTGCCCAATTTCTGTGTTCAAGAGCCCATTGATATCGAATCCTACGATTGTGCATTGCTATAGGTGGTACCCGTAGCGGTCTTCGGGAATGAAGGTTCACTTCATGCAAGCGGTTTCTGACTGTTTGGTCGCTAATTAAGTTCCCTGAAGAGTGATGAAGCCTCACGGCTAACATCATGGCGGTTATTGTTGGAGCTCTTCGAGTTAAGATTTGAATGTATCGGTCTTGTCTCCGTGTGGTGCAGCGATACCGTCCTTCATGGCGCTCAGCCACGGTACCAGTGCTTCGGTAACGTGTCCAAAGTCGACTGATAACACCTTTTTTTGTTGTTGCAACGAACATGGGCGGCCATTCCACAGCGTGATTTGGATGAACTCATTTTGAGTATGCCAAACCGATGTTCTTGTGTTGTTAGTGTTCGCGGTAGAAACACGGATTATTAATTGTTTAAGTTACCCAATAAAATTTTAAAGAAAACTGTTATTTCAGTCTTTTTTTCGAACTTTAATGTTAGTGGTTCAAATGTCAAAAATCCCTTTATTAGGAAAATGGCAAATTTCTTTATTAATGCAAAGGTGACTTGGTTTATCGTTACTGTGACAAACGAAAACACTTTATTTGATGAATCCTTAAAGAAAATTTAAATTAATATCAATCAAGAGAAAAGTTATTGCAAAAATATATGTTGATCCCTAGACACTTTTGATGTGTGTATTTGCGTCGTTGGCGCACAGGGCATGCGTTTGCTTGTCACGTATATGTGACAATAGGTTAATGGCAAAATAAACTAGGCATGTTGTCTGGATGTGGTGCATCAAGTCATAACATTAGACAAAATCAAGTTAAAAGTTCAAGTTCACACGAACAGTTAAGAATAGTGGGAAAAAATCGTTATCTTCATCCACAACAACAACTTTTACGTAATGGTTTCAGTGCTCCATAATGTATTGTTTAATATAATGTGAATGGCACGTTTCTGAGTATTATGAGGTAATATGCACGTATGTGGAACAATACAAGCATTAGTAGATAATCGAAGAAGAAGTTTCTCAGTAGCAGCTAACTAAGCGATAGGCTTGCCCTCTTTTACATAGAATTTAAACATTGATGAAATGTGGATGTACTATAGGTACACCTCAGCCTAACTCTTCGGGGATTATAGTCGTGATGTTATGTGTTTTTTTAGTCTGATACCTTTAATCCATATCCAGTTTCGAGCAGTATTTCGGGTGCTACGTAGGTAGGGGTGCCGCAGACTGCGTGCAGTGGCCGCCATACTTCTACTGCGAGGCCGAAATCAGCCAGCTTCAGGCCGCGTATGCTGCCGTCCGAACCCACTTCCACCTGGAAATACATTCATGTTACGTAATAATAATATTTTATAATTATATATATATATTTTTTTACAATGTTTCGTTTAATATACCTAGCCTTTTCCCAATTATGTTGGGGTCGGCTTCCAGTCTAACCAGATGCAGCTGAATACCAGTATTTTTATAATATGATATGATATTTGTATAATATGAAATATGCAATGAAATAAATAGGTAAACAAATGAATTATGAATTTATGATGCATATTTACAAGAATTAAAAATATGATATTTTTTTAATAAATTGAAAGAGCTAGTACATGCCTCCACATTAAAATGATTTTTATTTGCATGATCTCAAATTATAGATTTTCAAGGTTTGTTAGTTGATAGCTTACCAACAGATTTTCGGGTTTGATGTCACGATGCACTATAGAAAGCGAGTGTAGATATGCGATAGCAGATGTTAAGTGGCCGATTAGCAAACGCGCTTGGGGCTCAGAGAATTTGGAAGCGGCCGCGATACTATCGAACAAGTCTCCACCTAAAAATATAAATTACGATCAAGAGGAATGAGAATAATAAAGCCATGTTCTATTAGATGTCATTGGAGTATTGTTAATGATGAAATTATTTATTTATTTTTACAAGTCCCATTTATATACACACCACTGACTAATTCCATTACAAGGAAAAGCCATTCAGGGCTATCCTGTTCCTCGATAAGTGAGACAATTCGTGGATGACACAGCTTCCTCATCACTCGTACCTGCAGATGAAAGTAATTCTGTTATAAAATCACGAAGATCTAGCAACATCAATAATTAAGAAGTTCGTTGGCATCACATCAAAGGTCTCAAGCGCACGCGCACCGCTAAATATTTTCTCTAATCTTCTACAGCTGCAAAATGCGTCATACAGACTTTTAAAAAACTGTATTCAAATAGAATCTTGCTAAAAATATTATATTGCAACGGAAAAGATTGCTAAATATCAGAGACATAACATACGAACTGTTGGTGTGTATTTTTAACCAAGAAAATAGATTTTATTATATTTACCTCTGCTTCCACATAGTGTTCCTTGCCTTTGCACTTGGCCTTATCAATAACTTTGAGAGCATATTCCTTGCTGGTCGTCTTGTCTTTACATATCCGTACAACAGCGAAGTTGCCGTCACCTATTATCGATATGACAAATGGTACGATAATGATATACATTGCTGGTAAATATAGACAAAATAAAAACCGGTCAAGGCGAATACAGTACAAAATTTTTATTCAAGTTTTAGTTCAAACGTTCTACAGTTGTAGTAATTATTGTAAGAAGAATTGGGAAAGAGATGTAATGGGTCTTCTAAAATTAAATAATAGGAGGGAAATATTAACGTTACCCACAGTATAATATCATAAGAGTTCAAAAAATCGTTTCATAACTGAAATACCCTGACCGGAATTTAAATAATACACTAGCACAAGACAAGTTCACATTGGAAACATTATGAAGTGAATAACAGGCATTAGTAAGTACGAAAATTAATGATGTTTGTTTGATAGGAAATTCGGATGATTACCTATGATTCTGCCGACGCTGTATTTGAGTCTCAAGGGCTGTGGTAGTAAGGGCCCCGATGATTCGTCTGCGGCGTCCCCTGCTGCGCCCGCGCCTGCTTCGCTGGCTGCGCGAGCTGCTCCGCCGCCGGCTTTCACTGGCATACGCGGTTTGGGACCCGCCCTGTGCACGAAAACGTAGGTTTGGTTGATTTGCGAAGTGTCTAGTACAAATAAATCTATACTAATAATTCTTTTGAATTCGATAAATTCTTTTTGTATTGGATAGTCCATTTATCGAGGAAGGCAATAGGCTATGTAACATCACGCTACGACCAATAGGCGCTGTGCAGCGGCTAAAACCGCGCGGGAGCACCTAGTGTTAGCATATAGGCATTTCTATCATGAGTAATGAATATTAATTACGACCATGGTTCTATCTGCTACTAGAACTTTTATGCGGAAAAAACAAATCCGCTAATATGAATTTTGTTTCTATTGTTACAAGGATAATATTAATTTAAATTACAAGAAATTAAATATTTCCGACCTTGAATTTCTTGATATAGGAGTTTTTCTACATTGTAGCACAGCCTTATTTTCTTCGAATTCCAATTCAAAGTCTTCTTGGTTAACCCTGAGAACAACATGTCTTGTAGTTACTATACGAATAGCTTAGTAACAGAGTGATTTACAAATATTTCATTTTTTGACAGTTTAGTTTGTTCATCAAAGGTTACCTTTCATTGCCATAAGCAAAGAACACATCTTCAACTTCAAAGAACTGGTTTAATGCTGTGACCACAGAGCCCGTTCTCGTGAAGACTTTACGGACACAACCTGTATCTAATTTAACACATTCCGTAATGGCTGCTAGTGCGTGTTCCAAAGTGGGGCTGTTTCGTTTATTTAATAACAATCTGCACACCTGTGGAAAAACATTGCTTTGTACCAATAATAATAAGTAATAATATAATTGGGTTTTTAACATAGTACGTAATTCAACATAATAATTAAATTATTTTCCTGTTATTTGACGTACTACACAAGCCAGATTTTTCTATGTAATGTAGGTATACATTGATTCATAATGAATACTGTTATCAAGGAATGCTCACAAATATGTGGAAATAAAAATGTCCTAATTTGTAATCAAGGTGTGACACATTATTGCCTGTAAATTGATAAACAAAGTTGATATTTATTTTTACCTTTCGAGGTTTCACTCCATTTCTAATAATAGTAACTATGCGTGGTCGGACTACATTATCCCCAGCTGGGCTAACTCGTGCTGTCCCGTTGCCAGTAGCACTGCTACCATTTGCCTGAAATATTAGTACCGTGTAACTGATATGGAAATCAAGGAACATTATTATAAGCTCACATAAATATGCATGATCAACAATTTACCTGCAAATATCGGGACAATCTGTTATTAGCTCTGGCTGGGGACGGACTTGAGCTGTCACTCAAAGACTCAGGACCACTCAGTCTGAAAGATTGAGGGGTCACGGCACTGGCTTCATAATCTAGACGTTTGAAAGGCTCACCAAACCCACTACAAACATATGACTGTCCATCTTCTAGATCATCCAGTTTGCCTATCTGAAAAAGTATTAGAAATATTTGTTACACAGTTTCATTTTGGAGCAGTAATTTAAAATGCTCACACCTAGCATGCACTTGTTTTGAAACAAAAACCAATTAAAAATGTGTAAATATTTAACTTACTTTCCTACCCTCAAGTGAATATATTGCCCTCACACCACTTGGCAGAGTTACATTGTCCACTAATACCCTTGTTAAATCTGCTGTGAGACTATCAAAAGACCTGTAACCAGAAAAAAATAGAGAAAATATGGAATATTGATGATATAAACTAGTCATTGGCCTACTTACACATATAGTTTCATCAAAATTAATTACAGGTGTTTGCCTGGCTTCACCTGTGTGTGTTGTTTGAACTTTATCCCATGGGATTGTTTTACGGGGAGAGAAAGTATCCTATGTCCTAAACTAGGATCACGGTCTAAGCATCTGCCAAAGGTCATCCAAATCTGTTCAGCCATTTTAATGTGAAAGAGTAAAAAACCTCACTTTTTTTTTAATTATCACATAGTTACAGAAACTTTGAGTAACTATGTTCTGATTTGCATGTATTGAACCAATTAAAAACTATATGTGATAATTGTGTTACTGGAATTCAGTTCAATGTGACTCAGTTCTTAATGTGAACACAAAATGCACAGAAAATTAGAAAGCAAACAAAAGCAGACCAACAACAGGAAGGTAACAATATGCCAACTTCTTTTGGAACTAACAATTTGCATTTATTTGAAATCAGATTCAGTAGGATATTTATACATCATGGGAAGGAAAGGCAAAATTACAATCGGCCAATTATCATAGCATCCTGTAAAACCTTGATAGTATAATTGTTGCTTATTTCACTGATTTCAACAAGTGTACAATCAACTGAGCTAGACTTCATAGGTTGCTTGTGGAGTGTGGATGTTATTATTATATTATAACAAGAATTTATCCATAATAAAGTTAATATTAATTAAAGTAATGTTAGATCTCAGAATATACTTTATTCATTCAACTTTCATTTGAAGTATTTGTTCAGTAATCTGTTCCACTACGTAATTTTATGTTAAAAAAAGTTATTATTTAAAATATAACCTCATTACAAAGATAATTTATTAATAATATGTTTATTATTAATCTTTGTCATAATCTACTTCCTCACTACTTGCCTTTCTCGTGACCGCACTTATCTCACATACATAGCAATAAATTGTAAACAAATTAGACTAATCAGAATAACATAGTGCAACTGTATTTCACCCTGTCATGATAAATAGGTATAGAAACGCCTAAATCAGCTGAATGACACAAACACCTAGCTACTGTATTGCAAACATGCAATTACCTAGTAGGTATCAACAATTGAACATTGCTTCATAATTCACAATTGAGCCGCAACTACTTACATAAATACTATAAAGACATCTAATTTAGAATAATATTCAGCTATAGGTATGTATAAAAGTGAAAGTGTTTCAAACATTTTCTAACTAGAACTATAACTATTTCAGTGTTTTGTCAAATATTGTAAGTATTTTACGAACCTGTATCTCTCTGGCAAGACTGGAATTATGACTCCTGAATAGAACTTATCACCATTTCTAAAAAATCTGACTCGTTTTGCTTTCCGCGCGGCTGGCGTTCGGAGCAGTACGTTACGTCGGTTCGTCCTAGTTTTCATAATTTCAATATCGCTAAAGTCCTTTTCCAGCTCACATACGGAGCTCGATCGGCTGCCACTACGGCTCAAGTTATTCTCCATCTAAAAAGTAATAAAAGTTAAATCAAAGTCACAAATTGGAGCAGCATAACGGATCATCTTTAACAACACGATATAACCCTTACCTTCTTTCTTTTCGGTTCAATGAACTAATTTAGTTATGTAATGAAGGAACGGGAAGTCATCACTTTTATTATTTTCTCATTTTGCACTATTAAAAGTGAAAAATATACTGGTATTGAAATTAAAATAATTTCTGTAAAACTCATGAATCACACAGAAATCAGCGCAGACAGCAGGCAGCCGAACCAATCAAACGAACGAATGACTACGAACAAATTGATGTGAAGCAAGAGTTGAACGTAAACGTGTGAATGAAGTCATGAATGTATTTTTTTTTACTTCCTGCCTGCTGTAATAATTAGCTCACTACCCACCCGGTTAAATCTCTAAAGGTAAGGTACAGGTACAGTTACACATGCTCAAAAATAGCATGCTTATTAGCATGCCTAAAATGAGCATGCTGTTGGAACTCGATACATTTGCTTCTATTAAGCATGCTTATTTTAAGCTGTTCAAAAACTCGAAATCGGCGCGTGTTCCTGCAGCGACGATCGGAATTCTGCTAACAAGCATGCTCTCAATAAGCAGACCTGTCCACACGTGCTTAAACCACGCCCCCCGCCACCCGCGCCGCAGGTAGCATGCTCAAAAATCGCACGCCTGTCGATTTTTGAGCATGCTCGAAATAAGCATGCTTATTTTGAGCAAGGTATGGACACACGTGCTTGTAAGCAGCAAATGCTCGGTTGAAGCATGCTTTCGTGCTTAAAATAAGCATGTGTAACTGTACCTTTAAGGTACAGTTACACATGCTTATTCAATTTTATTCAATTCTGTTGTAAGGGCCACTTGTTTTTCCATTTTTACATAGAGAAATGTCGAATCCGTGAATCTCCAGACCGTGCTATCGAGCATGTGTGTTGAATGGTTTGCTTTGAGCAAGCTTATTTAAAGGCATGCTTAAAATAAGCATGCTTAATAGAAGCAAATGTATCGAGTTTCAACAGCATGCTCATTTTAGGCATGCTAATAAGCATGCTATTTTTGAGCATGTGTAACTGTACCTTAAGGGTTAAATGCTCTAAGACCCAGGGCCACCCCTATAGTTACTATACTCTTTGGCCACCCCGCGGCGCGTATTATGACAAGACGTGACAAGGCTCGCTAAACTATTGTAAATTTAAGATTTAACTTCTCTAAATGCCCTGTAGTGCTGTAAGTGAAGTGAGCTCTCTATAGTGTCAATCCCTAACACCGGTGGGATGACAGATCACTTCACTTATGGTTTAACGGTGAGATTTTTACAGAATCGAAGGACTGGTTTTAACAAATCGCAGCGTAAGTTTACGCTAAGTTTCGTGTCTGTATCTTACTCTCTCTTACCCTTAGTGGCCGATACCTATTTATTTTTAGTCTTCTAAATTTTTTTCTGTGAACTGATTTCTTTTTGGTGGACCCTGAATATTCCAATGATACACACTGTTTGACCCAAGCACAGAGTACATTGGACCCAAGTAACGTAAGTGAAAAGCAAAGCAGTTACAGCTTGGCAAATAAGTCGGGATAATAATGGTGGCGCCACTATCGTACATATTGTAACCCTATATAGTTCGACATCAACAGTTTTGATACTTTCGATTTTTTTTCAAATTTAATTTTTATTCAATTTGTACTTTGACGGGTTTTAGAAGAGCTCGGAGCTAAATAATAACAGCCGCACAGGACAATCTTCAAGGATTTATTTTTTTAAGCCTGTGAAATAATCCAATGACTTCTCCCGCTCTGGGTAGAGCGGGAGTGTCAGACTCTTACTGACTAAAACCCATTCATGTGCCTTCCTTAGCCCTTTATGTTCCGGGGTAGCGGTAACCCTTTCGGACAATCCCGCTTACCCAGTAGGCATGGCCCTAAAGGGCCCCTTCATATGCTGACATCTCCATGAGGCGCGCGTGAAAAATATACGCGCCGTCCGGCACGGGCCTGGTTCTGATCGGACGGTGAGCCACCCATTACTGACCGCCCACAGGCCCGCGCCTCAATCTTCACGGTTAAGCCGTGCTTAACTAGGTTGGTCTGTGGATTGCTGACCATGTTATAGTTTCCTTCGTGCCTCGGAAAGCACTTACAGCCGTTGGTCCCGGCTGTCATTTGTAGATATTTACTGTGATTCAGAAGCGACGATTCAGCACGAGCAGTAAACAGTTGTATTGCATATACAAAACAAGTCTGTCAGTGATCGTGTCGGGGCCCCTTTAGTAAGAAATGACATTTCAAAACCAGCACATTACAGTGTTAAAACTTTAAAATATAGTTAGTTATTTTAAGTAATTAAAACTCAACAAACTTATTTCAGATACTCACATGCCTTCCATTAAGTTATACAAATTTATTATAATCTTATTGCTAAATTATTCCTGAGATTTACAAATAATTATATATTATAGCTGGTAACACTCAATGGCCATCGAAATAAACCAGCCACGAAAAACAGGTGACGCATTTATCAATTTCGTTTTATGTCAAAAGTGCAGACAAAGAGTGTGATTATTTTGTAATTTTCCACGTTTTTATAAATTTCTGTGTAAAATGTCATCGAGAAAAAAGGTACTGCTGAAGGTGATCATCCTTGGCGATAGCGGTGTGGGCAAGACTTCGCTTATGAATCAGTTTGTCAACAAGAAATTTTCCAACCAGTACAAGGCAACAATAGGCGCAGATTTTCTCACGAAAGAAGTAATCGTAGATGATCGAATCGTCACAATGCAGATTTGGGATACTGCTGGTCAAGAGCGGTTCCAATCTCTAGGAGTGGCGTTTTATCGTGGGGCGGATTGTTGCGTCTTGGTGTTTGACGTAACTGCCCCCAACACGTTCAAGTCCTTGGAAAGTTGGAGGGACGAATTTTTGATACAAGCTTCGCCACGGGACCCTGACAACTTCCCATTCGTCATATTGGGCAACAAGGTGGATCTGGACAATCGCGCTGTTTCTGCCAAGCGCGCACAACAATGGTGTCAAAGTAAAAATGATATTCCCTACTTTGAAACAAGTGCCAAAGAGGCTGTCAATGTGGAGCTTGCATTTCAAACCATAGCTCGGAATGCTTTGGCCCAGGAAACAGAAGCTGAGCTATACAATGAGTTCCCTGATCAAATCAAGCTTAATGCCAATGACAATGGTCGTAACAGGGATGGAGACAACTGTGCTTGCTAGGCCCTAAGACATATGCTTCAATGATGGCAATTTATTAGTCTCAGGTTATATAAAGTAAACATACATTAAAGTATAATAATATCCTGTAAGTAATGTTTCCTTTTATATCATGTAAAAATGTATAGAAATAAAATGTACCACATTCACACTAACATAAATTGGTTGGTTTGATAAGCACTTTTAAATTAGCAAAACAATTATGCTTTGTTACGAAAATATTTGTACAACTTTGAGTTTTTCATGTGTAAGTACAATATTATTTTGATTATTTTTGGCAACTGGCAAAAGTCTCAATAAGATTATTAGTTTCAGTCCCAAAGATTTAGAACTGACTAAAGTGGTCTAACATAATCTATATTAAAATAATTATATTATCAATATTATATTATAATAAACTAGTTGGAATCTATAGAAAATGTGTATTTGTTCAAGGTTACAACAATGTAGAACTATATCCATCAGTTATCCTGGCATCTAATTAAAAGTTCTAAAGTATATTCTAAATGCTTTGAGTTTTGTACAATTCTCGTTATTATTGAAAATTCATAAGACAAGATAATTAAATGATTATTATGTAAAGCTCATTGTTTCAATTGCTTTTTAAAGACATTCAATATTACTCAGCTATTTATGATTGTGACATGATACATTTGTGACAAAGTAAATTTTATGTGTTAGAAATGAGCTATGGATTAGTGTGTACCAAAATTATGTTTTATTGTATGTAATTATTAACAACATTATAAAATAATACTGTAAGGTATGTTTCTTCTCTGCTTTGTTCAAAATAATATTCTTCTAACTCATTGTTCTAATTGATAAGATAATGAATTGTCTATTTGTAGGAAATGATGAAACATTGTAATTTTTGGTAAAAACAAAAGTTATTGTAGGTAAAATAGGATTCAGAATTGATACAACATTGAAAAACTTTGCCAATACATATTAAGTAAGGGTAAATTATATTTTATTGTTTTTACCTCTAATAGCAATATGCTAAAAGAGAACAGTAATGTTTTAAAATTCAATGTATTGCGGTTAAAAGAATATAATTTTGTATCGAAGTATGATGAAGTTCATCTCTCATAACATTCATGATATACAAAATGTGATATTAAGTTGAATTCTTTGTTAAAATATGTCAATTGTTATTTGTTCAGTTGCCTTTTGGTAAATAAAAAACGAAATATACAGTATTGATGTGGAAATTCGACTACTGTGGCTTCTTCACTGCTCTGTTGGCCATAATTGGATTATGATCATGGGAAACGGACAGTGTTTGAACAGAGTTTATGCAACAATAAACATTTCTGTATATATTTGGATTTTAAATATTAGTTGTAAGTAGTTAATGGTAACATTATTATATAATAAAATAACATGTTATTACTCAGCACTATTCATAACAAGTTGTGGGTGTGAGAACAAAAACATTAAGACTAAAAAGAAATAGCAAAAGAAGTTCCAGGTTTGCCATTTGAATAAACAAGGCTTGTTTGGTTTCACATATATATCGGTATAAGCAGCTTTTAAAGCTACACCATACACAAAAAACAGCTTTTTAGAGTTGTAGAATTTTGAAAAGCATTTGTACTTTATGTCACTGTTGTTATTGGTATTATGTAACATAAGCATCATGAAGTCCATTGGATGTAGACAGCTACATATAAATACATACTATTAATGTTTTATTATAAACCTCGCTTATTATGTTCATCCACATGACCTTGCTTTTTATTTCAATACTTTAAAAAAATTAGTGATCAATATGATTCTCACGTGTTTTTACTTCGCATATTTTTAATTATTATAGTATGTATAATTAAATTACCTACAACAAAATATAAATTAAGATCTAGTTATAATAAAGGAAGCTAACAAACGATGTACGCTGTAATAATGGTTGCTTTTAATTTTATATTAATAAATAAAAAAAATATATAATTCCGTTTTATTTAAAAAGTTTATGATCACAGCCTTCTATAGTGTGAGGGCCAATTTTTCAAACCTGCACAAATAATACATCCGCCCGCATCACTAACCTACTTTAGATCCTCGTGATCTTTGTTTGAAATGATTAGTCATAAGAAACTAGTACCTACGTATCCACCTGGCCGTACCTACTGTGAGCTATCTATTAGGTGCTCTTATAATTGTTTTATACACGGGGAAATACCTATTACAATGTCGTATTGCAGACCTTGCGTTATGATTCAAATTCCTATAAGTATACATAATTAAAGTGTGCGTATTTATGAATCGGTTTCCACGTCCGAATCGACACTTGTCGGGCATTAGTCGAGGGGCGCGAGCACAGAACAGTTAAAGAGGACCTCTTTATCTGTTCTGTGGGCGCGAGCCATAAACAGTATTTATGTATGTATTAGGCGGGTAACTTCCCCGTAGAGTCCATCTGGTCGGCAATTCTGTGCCTGCGAGCCGGGGAAGATTTTAATGCTTCTATTGTTAGGGTGCAGGTGCAGGTGTAATTACGGGCACAAAAGTTATGTCTTTGGGATGGGGTGGCAACCCACAACCCACCTACCATTCCTCGGTAATGGAAACGCCCATGCAGAGGAGTTTAAGAGACCACCAACACACCATCAGATGCGCCTGCTTATTTGCCACCTAAACCAATTTGCATAAAAATACGGAGCAAATTATAAAAACAGCAAAATTGATTAATCTATAAAAACATCCTCACATTAATTATATATAGCTTCCGTTTTCAATCCCATGAAATTGAAAGTTTTCGATTATAGCAATTCACGCCACCTATCGCCATTATCATGTTGATGCCTTTTATTCCAAACTCTTACGAAGCTGTCGCCATCTATTATCAAGTAGTAGAACTACTAAATTATAAAATAATATACCTATTTCGAAAATAATACTTTTACATGTGTTTGACCCAGTTTGCACGAATTTTTGGCCCAGAAAACAAAGTTATAATTATTTAAGTAACAATCTTTTTTAATGCGACCTTGTGATATTGAGTTCGAAATGTTAAGTACCTATTCTGACCACCATACTATCCCACGTAAAAATGTTTATTTACCTTTCTAGGTATATGTGTTTAAATTTTCCGTAGCTCTAGCCTGCATTAAATTGGGTTAGTAAAAGCAGTATCTAATCTTGGCTATCGCCTACAACTATGTAATTTTGTAACAACTATGTAATTCAAAGCAATTTCCTGGAAAAATACATCTTATTCAGCTGTTTGTACCTAGGTATAATAAAGTTATTATAGCAACATCCACGGTTGAAATATTGTCTACGTTTGCACACGAGGTGGTCGACTTATGGGTTATGAACTCTAGAAAGGTCTACAATCTACAATTAACAATACCTAGTACCCTATAACTAGGTATCGAACTTTCGATTGTTATTAATTATGCATATTATTATTACGGTCAACGACTCTCATAGCTAGAGCTTTTGAACCTCGATCAACATTGATGAAGAGAAATTCATTGGGGGGTGGAATAAGTGAGCTGCTAGATATCAACAGTAGGTACAATAGGATAATACTGCTGAATACGTTTCCATGTGGAAGGATGCTATCTTTTCATATGGAACCACCGATCGGTAGCTTCATAGCTTGGACTTGGATTTTTAACATTGTAAATGTTTAATTTTATCATGTTATTTGAAAAGTTAATGTAAATGAAACTGCACGAAATTGTAAGGATACTATTATATTCTTCAGTCGGTTTGAAAACGTAATGCAAACAAATCAATCAATTAATTAACCTAAAATAATAAAACTAGGTTTTTGCAGTGTCGAAGGTTGCCGTAGTCTACGTAACTGCAGCTAGATATAAATATGCAGAGTGCAGAGTCCAATTTACAATTCTATTTGCCGTGTTATTATTTTCTTCTCAATAAATTACAAATACGAAAACGTTTATGTAGCCTATCTAGCAAATTTAAGAAAAAACAGTACCAAGTTAACACAAGAGCCTCTTCCCGCCTACCTACGTATTTATACGTTATATACTTAAAGCTACGCAGTACCAACTATAACAGTGAAGAACCAAGTGGTGCCTGTAACAAATCATGCTGCATCCAAAACGTAGTGTGTGACAGTTACGTATAGTTTATGTAGGCGATGGTTTCACGTTACTTTGGTATTTCACTGGAGTCATTCATGTATTGGCACTCAGAAGAATAACGGCTTTAATTCAGCCTGCGCATGCGGAGGGGCAGGGGCGGGGCAGCGGGGTGTGGCTCGCTGTTTCAGCCGGCTAGTTGATCGCTCGTAAAATTCAGTCTTGCTTGTGACATGAAAGGGCGCGATCCTTCACACGTAACACGGTGCTTCGAGCAATGCATCACCATGAACAAACGCCAGGGAATGCATGTAATGGTGAGTATTTTGAAAATATTCTTCATTGTAACTGTTCATAATATCTTTCTCTTTTATGAAACGTTTGTTTCTAATATTGCTCGTATACATCGTAGAGTTGTATTTCACAATTCCTGGTACAGCTCTAATTGCTCGTAGTGTTATTTAATTCCTTTAAAAACTGTTGCTAACTGAGTGGTGTTTCTTCAGTTACAAGTGATTTAGAATCACTGAAATGAAATTCAGATGTTCGTGTTAAATCAGCGTGCGAAATGAAATTTATTATTCGTATTTTGTACCTAGTTAATTAATTTGAGTTTTGAGTTTAATTTAACGGGTATGCAAATAGATCTGTTCTGGTTAAATATTTTGGTTTTATTTAATTTTTTTAAATATATCAATGGATTTTTTCATGAGATATCAGGGTCACACCATTTAATATCGACGGTTTATGATCCATATAATAATTTAGGTTTATCTTTTTTTTTAAATATCAATTTTATCAGATGAGATGACTGTGAGTTGTTCAGGTTTATACATTTTAAAACAGGAAGATATTCCTAGACATAGGTACCTACTTTACACTTAAAGATTTACTTTAAGTGTAAAGTAGGTACCTGCCAGACTAAACAAGCAGAGAGCGGTCATGTTTATTGTATTAAGCTTTTATTTTTGTTTTGTGTTTGTTACATCACTTAAAGATACATGGCGTAGCATAACACTTGACGTAGGTTTACAAGTGTTAAGGTAGGTAAGTAGTTAAAAATGACGAAATTATTCATTAAATATTACATCATTTTCTGGGAAACAGAACAGGGAAATATCGTTTAAAAAAATATCGGTATCACCTGGTTATTCTGAAAATTTTACCTTATTGAAATATAGAACATAGTTGCAATCAAGAGTTTATAAGGAAATATTATTAAAGTTGTGTAAAGGAGCTCTTTAAATATCGGTAGAATGAAAATAAGAAGCGACAAGACAATAAGCTGTTTTGTTTTCTAATTGTCCTGACGACAATTCCTAATAAAGGTCACTAGGAAAGGCTCTCGTGAAACCTCCGTGAAGGTCAAAGTCAACAACTTGGTGGTATCCGTTGACGTGTTTATCATTTTATCGTTACGAGGTTTATATTTCGGGCTTTACCTACAAGTTAAATCAGAATCAAAGATACAAATGGAATAAGTTCTTCATCTCTGATGACATACAGCGCAGGTAGGTACTCTCCTATTGTGCTGACGCAAGACTTACAATGTGGATGTCACGTTGTGGGTTTGAGGTGATGAAATATACCAACAATTTTATTAATATTTCTATTATTGATAGTTAGTAAACTTTGCAGCCCATTATAAGTTCATCCTTTAATTCATCCTCTTCATCATGTATTTAACCACTAGCTTTTGCCCGCGGCTTCACTTGCCTTGAGGTCGGAAATTATACCACGGGAAAGTACTACCGGATAAAAAGTATACCAAGTTTTAACCCAGGTTATGATCTATCCATTATTATTTTATGCCCAATTTGATCCGAACGCGTTCAGCCGTCAGCGTGTAAGCGAAATATACAAACAAAGTCACTTTCGCATTTATAATATTAAATCGAGGCATCCAAATACAAGCGGGATTGTCCGACAGGGTTACCGCTACCCCGGAACATAAAGGGCTACGGAAGGAACATGGATGGGTTTTAGTCAGTAAGAGTCTGACACTCCCTTCCGCTCCACCCAGAGCGGGAGAAGACATAGGATGATTTCCCGGCCTTAAAAAAAAAACCATCCAAATACGAATATTTTTTAAGCATTTTGAAAGTTGGGAATTATCACATCTTGATCATCGTCAATGCTCATATACCACTGATTTTAGATTCCTGCTAAATGGAAACACGTGGTTAACTTATTCCTCATAATCATTTACAATACAATGCTGACTAATAAGGATCATACTTAAGTATTTGTGTAATATTTAATAAATAAACTGCGTACCTACCGCTGTTTTTAATTTCACACTTATCGCTTTTTAATTAATTAAATTTCAATAGAGTGACACCTAAAATGCATAAGCACTCATTTTTTAAAAACACGGTAAACATTTTTAGCTTCATGTTTTCACGCGTGTGTTACATGTCAAAGTAACAAATAAGCGTTCCAAAACGAGCCACATTATTATTTATTATCTGCTGAAAATTAATTGACATCGTGTGTTGAGTATCGACGTTCTTATTTATGGTCATTGCCCCAATTGTGCTGTTGTCATGGTCTTCGAGATGTTGAACGATATGCGTTCCGTAAGAGAACTTCCGCAAAGATTTAATAGTTAGTCACACCATTTAAATTACTGGTATTCAGCCGCATCCCGTTGAAGTCGAAGCCTATTCTTACATAGTTTGGAAAAGGCTATTTTCTTTCTTTACAATTCTTGACAAATTTTCAAAGCAGGCATGCTTAGCTTCATGGCAATGAAGCTATGCATAGCTTAACAGTATGCTGTTGATCGACATTTTTAAGCATCAACCATTTTTTTTTGTTGCTATGTCTTATCATTTGCTTAGCCTTTTCCGAGGGGGTAGGCCACCCAGTCTACCGGGATGCAGCCGAATACAGCGGTTGTACTTTTTCTGTGATTCCTGAAGTTAAGGAAGGCTGTGCTTTACAGCGATTCAAGACTTTCAGATAATACAAATTATCCCAATTTTCTGGAATAACAGGGCTTACAGGATCGAAATGACAAGTAATGATTGCATTTCTGCCTTTATTATGTCAATAATAATTGACAAATAAAAATAATACATAATAAAAATAATAATTAATTATAATTCATTGATTCATTTATAATTTTTTATAATTTTATTACAAATAAATATATTTGTAATAAAATTATAAGTTATAACGCAACTGATGTTAAATTGCTGCAGATTAGATATTATGTAGTAGAGTAATAAAGATGAAACATGACTTTATTCATTATAGTGTACCAAAATTATAATTGTAATCCACGTGGTCATGTGTTAATTGAATTATTTAAAAATACCACCTAAATATCAAGTACTTTTGCTACATTTGCTTGCCAAAATCCGTATTTAAATACAATCAAGTTAAATTAAATAAAACCTTTTTATTAAATAACAGAAACGTCACGTTTGTTTTCCCTTTAGGGACAGGGCAAGGTGACCCCTGGTTCTAATGAACAGACACGCCTTGAAAGCGTAGGACTCTGATCAGCATTTATGCTGGTGGCGGTAAATAAAATACTAGGAATCGGTACAGACGTACCTATACGATACGATACTCATATTGCACTTTTTAAATAGTACATGTCTATTGGTCACGTTACTACAACATCCGAGCCAAATGGGCAACGATGTTAAATTAAAATGATGATTATTTATTACTATTGTGTTCGTGTAAGGGCTCATGCCTGATGCACCTGTGTCCATTTATACATTTGTGTTGTCTTCCTTCTCACTTCACTGAAGTCATTTTATTACCACGTGTTTCAAATGAGATATTTAAAACACTATTTCATTTATTGGTTAATTGAAATAGTGTTTCTATTAGTCAAAACGTTGACACTTTAATAATCAATGCTTTATTTATTCAGATAGAGAGAAGTTTACTTCTCGTACATCTGGTTTTATTGAGATCCACGTATAAAGATAAGAACTTAGAATGTGCAGCTGAAGACAAATCCGTAGAATCGACGCGTAAGGAACACTAAGCAGACGCGTAGCAGACAGGTATAGCAGATGCGTTGTACACTTTTAACAGATGCGTAGTATACTCGTAGCAAATGCGTAGTATACTCATAGCAAATGCGTAGTATACTCGTAGCAGATGCGTAGTATACTCGTAGCAGATGCGTAGGATACTCGTAGCAGATGCGTAGTATACTCGTAGCAGATGCGTAGTATACTCGTAGCAGATGCGTAGTATACTCGTAGCAGATGCGTAGCATACTCGTAGCAGATGCGTAGCGTACTCGTAGCAGATGCGTAGTATACTAGTAGCAGATGCGTAGTATTACTCGTAGCAGACGAGAAGTATATCCGTAGCAGGCTCGTAGCATACGCGTATGAGAGCGTAATAGACGCGTAACGGATAAGCAGCATACTCGTGGCACACGGGTAAGAGTATTTTTTTTTATAAAATTCGAGCATTGCCATGAGGTTTTTATCGTTAGTAAAGTATTTGTTTGGATTGAGAATATTAAGGGCTATAACCGAAGCTCAGTTGAGAACTACCACTCAAGTGTACGATTTTTATGACTCGATACTCATGACGTTTACGTTTTTCATGATAAATGAGCCCTCAAATGACAGGTAGGTGTTTATCAATACGGACCTAAGTCGTGTGATATCCGAGTTCGTATCACCGAGCATTGCTGGTCTACTGTGAGTGTGCATCGTTGACTATTGTGATTAGTATCTCTTGTGATATGAAGAAACACGTGGGTTCACTAAAAGGTAGGTTTAGTTTAGAAATTGTACTGATTTTCGTCTTTCGGTCATTACTATCATTTGTAACGGTAATCATGCTGTTATACAATACCGCACAATTTATTCCACGCTTTTGGTACCTACTATTTATTAACCTGATATTTAGATGATGATGTTCAAGATACTAAGTATATAATTATGTAGTCACGTGTTACAGTACATTTGCTGCGATGGCCGATCCATTGCAGAAAATGTAATGTATCAAGATATGTTGGGTCTGGTCACTACGGAGAGATTTAAAATGTATGTTATAATTTCATTAATTAACATCAACAATAGCAGAAAGCATACTATTTTGCTTAGTTCAGGGAAGTTTTACATTCGTACCTCTAAAAAACCAGAGCCTGGCTTGCCCTACTAAAAACTCAATAATCCGAGTAATCATGATTCGACACGCTTTGAAAGATAACTCTAATCTTATCATGCCATGATTACTCATAAGTTAGGAGAATCGATGGCTATCAGCTTTATCTATCTTAATATCTATAAATCTATTGCATTTAAGCCTCTAATCCGTCCCAATAGAATTGATAGGCTTATCTATTGATAAAGGAATGTCTATAAAATGATATAAAGGTCGGAAGTATTTATGCACATTGATTAGCTTGATATCGTTTTTCTGTATGAATGAGAAATATTATGTGTTTTAGCTCCAAGGTTGAAGACTGATGGACAACCTTGATTCTTTCGTAAAATTATTGTTGATGTAATTACTTATATTTTTTTCTATTTTTTTTCTCTCATGGCTGTAGATGCTATCCTTTGCACATAGTAGGTATGTTTGCTGCTTATCCGCTCGAGTAGGATAACAAGTTTAGTTCGTAAAGTGGTTTTACTAAAGCCCAACATTATTGTTAAGCGTATACTTGTCTCAATCTCGTTCGAAGTAAGTACTACGAATACTTTGCCAGAGAGGTTCAACTATAAACTAAGAAGTACTCCACCAAGTAATTTTCCACTTCAGTATCATGTATATTCTATTCAATATCTGGCTTATTCCACTTTTCCCCGTTGGATGATCCCCATTGATGGGGATTAGTGAACTTTTTGTTCACTATTCCCGGTCTCAGGGCTGATTTTTCAATCGTCAGATAAGTTATATTGGAGGAATAAATATGTCAGTTTGACAGGATTAGTATAAAAAATATGACAAACCGCCATTTTTATTCTTCAATTAAAAGTTATCAGTCGATTGGAAAATCGGCCCTTAGCGAAACTTTTCTAAAAATACAGTCAATATTTTTTTTTATTCTGAAGTGTTTAGAACGAGCGTGGTTTATTATGAATTGATTTTCATTTGTTATAAAAAGTATCTTCGTACAATACGTAAAAGATGTTTTTTTTTTTAAATTAACAAGTACTAAATAATACATTCCAGTCTCCCAGAGTAATCGTTACACCGTTCTCGCACAAACTTTTTTTAGCTAATAATTAAAATTTTAATATGGGAATGGTTGCTACAATTTGGCGAAAAGTTGGGTGTTATTAAAATTTTTGTGTGTAAGGTGAACACTGTACAGTTAATCATTTTGATTTAGTAATTTAGTTTTCTCAAATTATTTAATTAAACAGAAAGAACAATATCATTTATATTTCAGTTTTGTTTCACAAGGTTACATCTGAATTTTCGGGCGGTATTCGCGCCCCTCCTCCTTTCTAGGTTACACGTGGCGAAGTAATCCAACATTGTATAGCTATTGTTACTTGTCCACCACGTTGTACCGCTTTGCATGTAGCAAAAAATCCTCTCGACTTTCAGTGACGAACCCGATCGTCCTTGTTCAAGGGCATTTCAATCACTTGCCTTAGGTTTGCCAACCTCTGACCCTGGATGAAAACGATGCGTAAAAAAATCATTTCGAGAGTACAATTTCGAAATTGAAGTGTATTTTTCTTTTCCAAAACATTTTCATTATGAGAGAATCAGCAAAACACGTCAAACGCCTACGTCCCCGAATACTCGAAGACGTTAAAGAAGTCATTGTGACGCATGCGTGAATATATTGATTAGTACCACGCTGATTTCGCTCTCATCGTGCTCTCAGAGATTCTCTGTCTATCTGAAACTTTCGAAGTTTAGATAAGAGACGTAACCTTCAACGTGAATTATAGCGATGGTGAGACGACCTTGACTAGGTAGCAACTCACTGAGAACATTAGTTAGGCTCATGAATGTATGAAACAACTGCTTTATGGACATTTATTAACTATATATAGCGTCTTCGTATTAATTGGTCTAAATTACGAACCCATTATGTATGAATGGAAAACTTTGTGTTACAGTATTACTACACGAAACGAGTACTCTACCCGAGTACTCGTTTCGTGTAGTAATGTGAGATTTACGAGTAGTTCTATAACGCAATGCTTCCAGAAAGCATGCGTGCTGTAGGCCATGTCACATGACATCGTTAGCAATCTCAGAATAACTGACCGTCGCGTCTAATTATAATACGTATCTCGGTGTTCTTTTATATCCACACAAATTGATATTGCTGAAAGATAGTTTAGAAATTGTATTAACCATATTAAGAACTTAGTAACTAGCTAGGTGAGATAAGGTATACTTATGTTGCACATGTGTCGTTATACAATACAGGTGAACTACCCATCAAAGTACGCGTTGATATATCGGGTTCAGTTATAACATAAAGTGTTAACAGTGAGAACAATGCGTCATACTAGCAGCTTTAACACCGCACTAACTGATTTACCTTGATGTTATAAAATGAGGTGTTAAAAGTACTTTCTTCAGTTCGTCGCTCGTTGAAACAGTTGTAACACACGAAAATAATACAGAATTACAGAAATTGTGTTTTCTTATCTAATGTTATTTAGAATATTCTTTATTTTTGTGTGATTACTATTACTTATCTGTTATTTTATTATGCCATACAGACATTTGACTCTTGTGGCTTTGAAATGGGCTACTCAAGCTATGTATATTACGGTGCTACTTTTAACTTATTTTGTGCAACAGGCTTAAAAGAGGACAAGGTCTAGTTTTTATTCATTTTTGATCCCTAAAAATTTCTATCTTGAAGAACACCCCTACGAAGCCATGGGCCATTTAAGAAATTTGCAATGTATTTAATAAGTACCAAACTCATGTACCAAGTCGTGATTAGTTAATATGTAGGTCGGTCAAGAATATGCTGATTCAATTAATAGTTGTTTTCTATGAATCGGATAGTGTGTCACGTATTGCTTGGATTAGGATTCACACATCTAGGTAATGATATTTATTGCAAACTTTACATTTTCGCTAAACGTTGCTAAATGTAACACGTTTTTATTTCAAGTTAAATAAATTGTAGTTTGAAATTTATTTTCTACTTAAAGAACACGAAAATTAAAACCATCAAATACCTATGTATAAAGTTATACATAATAAGTCCATGATGTAACAAAGGGATATCAAACTTCGCCCGCATTGCTATCAACAGGAAAAGAAGGTACCCAAAAGGCTGACACCATTGCCACTGCATGTTGAAGGGTGATGCAGATTATTTGGCCAGAAAATAGGCAGCAGCTCTACGTGACCAGAGTCACGTAAACAGTAATCCCACCACTAATAACGTTTTAAATGACAAAAATTGTGTTTTCAGACTAATGCTATTTAGAATACTTTTTATTTTTATAGATTACTATTACCTATCTGATACTTTATTATTCCACACAGACATCTGACTCTTGTGGCTTTGAAATGGGCTCCTCAAGGTATTTACATATTATGGTGCTACTTTTAACTTATGTTGTTGGCTTAAAAGAAGACAAGGACTAGTTTTTATTTTAATTTTATTCCTAAAAAGGTTTGAAATGTAGCTGCGGCTTAACCTAAAGTAACATCCTACTACTATTATAAAGGCGAAAGTTTGTAAGTATGGATGTATGGATGTTTGTTACTCTTTCACGTAAAAACTACTGTATAGATTTGGATGAAATTTGACACAGAGATGGTTTATATCCTGGATTAACACATAGGATATTTTTTATCCCGGTAGAACATTCCTGTGGGATAATTTCCGACCTCCACGCGAGCGAAGCCGCGGGCAGAAGCTAGTAGGACATATGTAAATGTTTGCTGATAAGTAAATTAATTTAAATAGCACGCAATAGTTGTAATATCGACATCGCGTTTTTCAGACGACTTATTTTCATAAGTAATTTGAAAATGCCGCAAAGTAAGTACTTTATTTAAGTTTGTGCGGTTAGTAACCGTCTTCTATTGACCGTGGTTAACCACTATTGTAATAACAATATCTTATGACTGACAAGCCTACCTAATGGGGAAGGCAACTGTCAAAATGACGCTGACGTAGTACAGCTAGTTCCCAAAACAAGCTAATAAATAATGGCGAGAGGTTGTTTTTATTTCTTTTTCCAAAAATGACTCTCTCTTGTGTTACTAAATGCTCGGAAATTGGTTTAACTACAATTCTCCGTTACAATATTGTGGTTTAAAGCTATTCGTAGATAATTAATTTAATAAAACAGAGGTCGAGGTTATGTCAACCACCTAATTACCTTCCCCACTTGCTCTCAAAAACGAAAAATCTTTTCATGTGAACTTACACACATTTTTACGATTTTGGCACTGTTTGAAGTAACACAGCCAGTATTTCTTCATTGATTGTTCTTTACAACAATATAACCCAGAATTGGTCGAGAAAATTCTCGAAAACATACTTTTTCTTTGAAAGATCTTAATTTTGGCATATTTATTTTCATTCTTCATTCTTACGGCACAAATTAATTTATGTACATGTGGTTTGTTTTAACTAAACGCGCTCGGTACGCATTTTCCTTATACAGAATCCTTTATGGCGGGTTCACCGGAAAATTGTGTGGAAGGTCACATGAAGGGCACACTGTTCCTTTATTTTCTTACGGCACAAATGTATTTACGAACAATACATGTGGTTTAATTTTAACTGAACGCGCTCAGTACGCATTTTCCTTATACATAATCCTTTTTTTAATTAACGCAGGCGACACAAAGTCTGTGAATGTTTCAGTAACAGCTAGGGTTCATTTACCTCCAGTCAGTCAGACCTGTGTGAAATTCAATTTAAGTATTGTGTACGACAACATTTATTTATGGAGTTACGTGCGGCATTTGACTATCCATTTGTTTGTATCATCGAGGTTCTACTTACTGTGTTTGCGGCTCTTTGCAATCAAATTGCGATCAAGAAAATAGCTTTTCTCACTGTACTGCACCCTCGTTTATCTTTTATATAAAATTCTCGTGTCACAATGTTTGTTACCATATTCCTTTGAAACGGCTGGACTGATTTTTATTAAATTTTAAATGCATATTCAGTAGGTCTGAGATTCGGCTACTATCTATTTTTCATACCCCTAGGTAGGTAGGGTAGGTAGGGTAGGTAGGGTAGGTAGGGTAGGTAGGGTAGGTAGGGTAGGTAGGGTAGGTAGGGTAGGTAGGGTAGGTAGGGTAGGTAGGGTAGGTAGGGTAGGTAGGGTAGGTAGGGTAGGTAGGGTAGGTAGGGTAGGTAGGGTAGGTAGGGTAGGTAGGGTAGGTAGGGTAGGTAGGGTAGGTAGGGTAGGTAGGGTAGGTAGGGTAGGTAGGGTAGGTAGGGTAGGTAGGGTAGGTAGGGTAGGTAGGGTAGGTAGGGTAGGTAGGGTAGGTAGGGTAGGTAGGGTAGGTAGGGTAGGTAGGGTAGGTAGGGTAGGTAGGGTAGGTAGGGTAGGGTAGGTAGGGTAGGTAGGGTAGGGTAGGTAGGGTAGGTAGGGTAGGTAGGGTAGGTAGGGTAGGTAGGGTAGGTAGGGTTGGTAGGGTAGGTTAGGTAGGTAGGGTAGGTAGGGTAGGTAGGGTAGGTAGGGTAGGTAGGGTAGGTAGGGTAGGTAGGGTAGGTAGGGTAGGTAGGGTAGGTAGGGTAGGTAGGGTAGGTAGGGTAGGTAGGGTAGGTAGGGTAGGTAGGGTAGGTAGGTAAGGTAGGTAGGTATCATAGTTAAGGCAGGACAACGTCTGTCGGGTCAGCTAGTAGTTTTATAAAATACTGTGGCACGATGACAATATTTTGATACAGAAATAATCAGTGATCTTAATTCTTAAGTTCTATGACAGTTAAATCGATTCAAAGTAGTAATAGTGGCTTCTTGCCAACTCATATTCATGAAATTATGAATTAAAGCGTTATTCATTAAATTGCTATTTGATAATGATACTGTAAATTTCAAACGTGTTTCCATATCCCTTCCCAGTCTCGTGACTGCTTGTGATTCATGGCAATTGTTCTACTGTTATGTCTGTTTAACGGACGAAGAAAGTATTCATACGAATATTGTGACTGTAAAAAGGTTTGTTTACATAATATTCTAATAAAAATAAATTAACTTTTTTTTACGTAAAATTTAAAAAATAAATTTTCATTGCATGGTAGAGTACTTACCATAATCATAGGTACGTTATGACGTGTCGTGTTAGTTACTTATATATAAGTATGTGAATACAGACATGCGACGATACCCAATCAATAAAAAAGCCTCCCACTGCCGCTGCTGAAATATACCCACAACAATTGATATTTCTGCTCTACTGTACTTTATTTCTGCTAATGGTAGTTATTGTATGCCAGACTACGTATAGAGTAGTCTCCATTTTCAAAGACATTTTTCCAATGTAACAAACGCTGAATATTTCGACGTCACATAATGTGCGACCAGAATAATTTGCGGGTATTTAAAATATGTGGTACCTTTACTCCTTTGCGTTAGGGTCGAAAATTGTTTGCGATTAATTGATAAAAGTGCATTTTATTTGGGCCGCCCTGCAATAAGATGCATGGCACTCGGCTGGTATGTCTGATAATTGTAACGTGTGCCAAAGAATCGTCGTATCGGCGCGGGACCGTCTACATGAGGTTTGTTTGTCTTAAGATTTATAAGCCATCCACACCACAATTTAGAGCAGCTAGGTTTTCAAACATTTTTATATTTTATTGAAATGGTGTAAAGCTATGTAACCTGGGTGTGCTGTAAGACAGATTTAGAGGCTGGGAATAAAGCAAAATAAACAGCATTACCCGAAAACATTCATCACAGTCTCTAGCGAACATTTATAGAGTAATTGAAATATTTCTGTAAAGTTTACTACCTACGATTTATTCTCCGAGATAAAACTGGACGTGATCCTTATTATTATTTACGTAAAGATATATTTTAGCTGCAAAATACATAAATTATTGAAAACGCCATGCTACTTTGTATTCAATATCAGAGCATAACGTTTCATTGAAGTAAATTGACGCCAAATTAAAATGAAATGTAATCTTGATGAACAAGCAACATTCAGATGATCTATTGCGTTACTCAATATTCTCATTTATTACGGACTCCGTACAGTTTTTAAATAAACAAAGCCTTGTTGATCACGAGACAGAATTGGCTGAACTATGTTATTCACTGCAAGAATTTCACCTTCAAGTAAATTAATTACTTCCATGGATTAATAAGCGCTATTGGTTTATTTTAATTGTTGGCCGATAAGGAATTTTTCAATTTAAGCATTCAGTGATTGATTGTAAAGTGAGTTTACACGAGTGGGTTTTATTGGAGAAGCCCTACAATCGGTTACCGTGCGGTGGTGGTCGCAATCCACGCAGACTATTGCGTCACCATCGGCTGAAGAACTAAACCGTATCTATTTTTCCATCTTAGGTCCTTGTTTTTCTACAGAGAAAAATAACGAGTACCTAACCCCTCGTAAATTACGTTCCAAGGTGTAGGCAGCCTTTTTCTTGCTCTATTTCTTTTTATTTGCTTGTTTACATGATAATGAGGTCTCTTGATATTCTACTCTTTTTCTTATTGATTTCTATTGGGATTCGACCCAAACTAGTCAGCTTCTGTAATACTCGTATATGTGTGTATGTACGTGGGGTCAAGTCTGAAGGTCATTCGTAAAACAAACATAAAATGGGTTCAAATTCATCTGATTTAATAACAACTGTTATCAAAATTTCTTACAAAACGGAAGTAAATAAAACGTAGAAATGATACGTCATAAATTGTTTACTAAATTGGTCATAATGTGACAAGTGCAGAGATGTGGATACGGCTGGATATCAAATCTCGTGGCCATTGATCGGTGGGCGGGCGCGCGGCGGTGGCAGGGCGGGCGGCGCCCACGTGCTCGCTCACGCCCGGAATAGACAGTTCGCCCCGCGCAACTGCTCTCAGCTCACATCTCTCTAGCTCCAAAAAGTTTTTTTAAATTTACACAAACATCGTTAAACGAAAAAAGGTTTTTTACACAAAAATAAATTTTAAAGTCAATACAAATTGTGATAGTAAATATATTGAAGTAATTAGAAGGTTGTTAACTCAAATTTGTCGATTATTTAATAAATTATAAACTTCCTCGTGGTCGTGAAGCAAAGGTCGTGTTGTGGACGTAAGCAATATTCGTAATAATTGTTCCGTCACGTCCTGTATGGTGTGTGATATATAGATCATCAAATACCTACGTGTGGTATAGTGCAGTGACATTGACTGGGACAGGATCGTTCGTGGGTGTGTTAGACTCAATAATCGTGTTATTTTGAATACGATCGAATTTTGGCGGAGTGGTGAGTGTATCAGTGCGCTGATATAGCCGCGGTGAATAAACGTCATTTTGTCGGCGCCGGCGCCGCGCGGCGGTGTACCTGTGTGGCGGTCGCATGTGCGATGCGATGCGGGAAAAACTGTCCGCACTGCTGCGGAGCTCGGTGCAAGGACCAGCGCACCACAACGGCAACAAACTGCACAATGATGCGTTCGGACCAGTGCTCGTGTTCACAGATGAAGGTGCTTGTTTTACTTAATTTTTCTTGTTCTATAGGGACCTACCTATGTGAAACACTTATCTCATTTTTTTTTCTTTTGGGGTAATAACACCAGTGGGAAAATGATTAAAAAAAAGATTCATTAATTACGTCATGCGTTGTATGAAATTCATTTCCATTTAATCTGCTTTGTAAATGATGTTATCATTCATCTGTTAATGTAACATCTAATATTTTGAAAACAATGCGTGAATTGTGTGAAATGCTTGCGGTATGCTTTGATTGGTACAATAAAAGTACATGAATTGTTATTGTTTCAGCAAATTGTTCTGACGTGCCACTTATAATGTTTATGTAAACCTGTTACATACTTTATATTTATTATACTTTCTTTGACTATGTTTTTTATATTATTATTCTCAGTGGAGTAATCATAGGAAGTTTTTTTTTTGTAGGTACTATAATACCTTCGTGGGTTACGAAGGTATTATAGTAGGTATCTACAAAAAAACGAAATGATGAATAGCGGCGTGATGTTATATTTATAAAAAGTAGAGATTCTATTCGACGATTGAATAAAATTACACGATCACATCAATTATAATATACTAGCTGTCCCTGCGAACTTCGTTCCGCCTTGTAATTTTTTTAATCTAAACCATCCTCAAAGCCACTGTAACACACACAACAAATTTCATTAAAATCGGTCCAGCCGTTTAGGAGGAGTTCAGTGACATACACACGCACAGAAGAGTTATATATATAAGATATATATATTAACTTGAAACTATGATTATGAATGCTGCTGGTTACTTTTAAGCTTACAAATGGAAAGCTTTAGAAAACAATTTCTCTTTTACTGCTTTGAAGCAGCTTTTTACTGCCAGACCGTATACTTGCTTTGGTCCTAAGTACATATTTACAAATCTGTCCTTATGCGCCGGTCAATATCAATTTTATTAAATGTCGAGGACATACACGAGACGGTTTCTTAAATCTGCTGTGAAGGACCTTTTTGCAAATTTTCTTGGAAATTATGTCTTTTTTTAACTCGTAAGTAATTTAGACTAAGAAATCTTCTATAATTTTACGTTGAAATATTATGTCGTAAGTGATAAAAACCATGGGAACCTACGACAATATTTTGTTCAGTTACAAATTCAGTGAGAAATAGCGCTTTATGTATCGATTTATTGGGCACAGTTATTCTCGTAGCACGTAGGTAGGCAAGGCCGCAGCATGTACAGTTTAGTTATACAATACAAAGTTATCATTATCGCTGACAGTTTTCACCCGCCTACTGCAATGGAATAGAGCTAACACTACTCACATTATACATTTAATATTGTGCAGCCTCAAGTAAAAAATTGTTTGTATTATTTTTCAAACATTTCGTCTTTTTACCGTTCACGTTATGCTAATCCTGTAGATAAAGTAGGTTTAGGGACACTTAGACAATGGGCCCATAGACAAGTGGGTCATTAAAAGCTTTTATTATTAATTAACAATAACGATGAAGCACGTTAAATAAACGTTGCCATGCTGTTGTTATTAATTTAAAGTGTCCCTAAACCTACTTTGTTTTATTCGACCCTGTACGGATAAAATCGGGTACCTCATCACGCCCCAATAACGAGGTAATCAACCATGGATCTTCCACGAAGTAGTCAAGATAAGAAAGATTCGGTAGGCCCTACTGATGACCTCATGGTCAATGTCAATGGCCTTTAGGAGACGCCCGGGCAAGTACGACAGACGTACCTACCTACATTCAATAAAATGGACTAAGATTTTCTTAATTTATTCCCAGAGAAAGGACTGTTCACTCACTACGTTTATAATTGAAGTAATTATTGCTCGTAGTACATAATCAATTAGCTTGTTATAGATCGAGCCAATTATTTTCCGGCGCAATTGTCTGAGCTTCTAATGGTGGCCTAGTTGGGGAAGAGGATTAACACGTCAGAGTTGCTTAATTAAATGAATAAAGAACGGGGAAATTTAAATTTGTAAAAGTTTTTTTTTCCGTGCACTTAGATACCAGTTACCCGCTTTTAAAATCGCACTGTTCGATAAATATTTATACAGACTCTGGAGCGCAACGTTGTGAGTAATTATTATTTCTTCCTGTTACGATTGGAAGCTCGTGACAGCGGGCTTTTACGACATAGGTACTATGCGTAGATAAATCTTTTTTTCTATTCTGAAATATTTTTCGTCTGGAATGATGAGTATTATGGTGTTGAGACAAGATAAGTGTCAGTTCAAGACCACCTCCCTAGCGAAGCACTTACAAGAATTAAGACACGTTTTTATCAGAAACAAAACATTAAATTAGTGCGCTCTCTACCGGCGACGATAAGTTGTGTGTAACGCTTGAGATCTCACACATTTAAAACTATCTTTGTTCCAATTAGCTATCAAGTTAAGTGAAATAACGGTACAAAATACTTGAAAAGGCTTCAATTTTATGATAACAGTATCTACGTGAGCAAATTTATCCCGTCCGTTACTAACACAGTGTCGATAAAGTGTCCAGACATAACAAATATTATGTTATGTGTGCTATTGTTTTTCTAAGAATCGTATGATGTTAGTATGTACGTAGTTGTCACAACAAAGTTCTATATTGTATTAACTTTTGTACTCAGTAATAATGTTAATGTAGCCTTCGAGATTGGATAGTGTTTACAATCTGGGATTAAAGCTTAACCTTATGTTATACAGCGTTTGTATCGGATGTTTTGTCCTTCTAATGTTTACAGATAAGTAAATTCAGATTATATGTAGGTATTTTGGAGTGAATCCAACGTAGAATGCAAGGAAATATTTTGAAAACTGAACAATGTGCAAGCGTCATTCAAAGAGCGCCACAGAATGTTCAAATCATTTTCTCAACTAGCAACACATTGGAATACTCACAAGAATAATCTTCTAAATTTTCCGAGTTAATATGGAAAATACGCGCTAAACACCTGACAATAGGAGTTAAATAGGTATTTGATGAGCACAGTGATTAATGCTAATAGAAATAGTACGTTATTATTACAAATTAACACAAATTCTTGAATGAAATGAGGTAAATCATACAATAGGTACTTTGTAAGAAGTTGGTGTACGTGATTCTCTGCACACGAGTGTTTTGGTTACACTGTGTCCGGTGTGTCATGTGATATGCTGTATGCGTCATCAAAATGGAAACTGGAACTTGAGTTAGCAGAATCTGAGACTCGAATGCCAATGCCCCGCCATTCTTACCATGTATGGAGGTTCTACTATCTTGTATCGAAAGTTTAGGGCAATTTTCCGTCTTTATTTTCGTTGAGAGTAAACTTTATTAAGTTTTTCTCTTTTTGTTGAATGTTTTTCTGAAAAAAGCTCTTCCCGTCTCTAGCAGTGACTTGTACTTCACAACAAGGTGATTCTTGAGACAATAATTGAGAGTCACCTAGTGCTTCTTAGTTTACGAATGATGACGAAATTAGCCTATTCAATCTAGATCAAAGCTATAATAAATCCAATTATGTAATCTGCTTATCAACAGACCTGTCTACGTTTTCATGTATATGATTGAGCTGAGACATTATGGATAATTGTATTGATGAGATATGTCCTGAGTGGTCCGTCTGTGCTCTTCGTCACATTATCATTTTCCATAAAATAACATTCAAGATAAGATTAAATGATTTGAATGATGTGCGGTGTTAGTGCGTCACAAAGGTGATATATTATGCTGAATTATTAACCCCCTTTCGTTACATATGTATTGTTGTTGTTGTTGTTGTGTTGTTGTAGGTACACGGTAGAACCCTGTGGTATAAGTATCAGAGGGCGATTTTCTGTCCTCAATTAAAAGTGTTGGCATCACAAAACACTCATTATAATAACCAAGATTGGCAAACTGTCTAATGTTCCGCGTGTTTATTGCATTGTCTGAGCTTTTATTGTTTTGTTTTTTGACACAAGATAATTGACCTTTGCTTTCGGTTGTTAGACTTGTGCATTTTCGACAACACGTCCTTTAACGATCTTCTTATAAAACAAATACTTAGTGAGTTTTATTTTAGACATGTTTAGTGGTTGTTTATTGCCCATTTCATAAATTGATTTTATCAATAAATTTGTATAGGTAGACACACACAATCGGTACCGCAATGGCCATAGCACGTGTATGTGATTGGCAGTTTTTGCTTCATAAATCAATACCATTATGCCCTTGAATCGATTTTATTTTTCCTAGGTATAATAAAACTCTCACTTTATGAAACCTTTACCTGAAATGCTGTTAATTAAATTCTTTAACAAAGAGAATGTTAAAATATTTCAATGATTACAAGTCTAGCCATTTTTATTAGTTGTGCATGTAAGCTTTTATTGCCTTATTCATTTGTTTTCAGAAAGTGATTGGTTTGTGAACATGTTTATTTTTAACAACATCGGTCAACTTTGTATGAAACAATCGGCAATCAGAATCTTCCACCATCTTTATTGTCTTTTTCTCTTGAATCATTACAACGTAGTTCGCATTCGCGGCCTTCGCGAATTAAATTTTTTCCACAACTGAAATAGCTCTGAATACTCAACATAAGTGTGAAAAGATTATTAGATTCTTACATTTCATTTACAATTTTAGTTCAACACATTACTTGATACTCCACGTAACAATACTAAAGTCACATTATCACTGATTTAGTGGTTATTTTGGCAACTATAAGTGTGATTACGTCGGGTATCCAACAGTAGAATATTCACACTCAATTTATATTGTCTGTGTGACATCAATGGGCGTGACTGTCACTATTTCAGGCTGTAGCACTAGAAACTTTAGTAGATGCGAAGGTCTGAAATACGTTCTAATTTTAAACAGTAGAATTACAAAATACGCGTATAATCCGTATTGTTATTTTCTATTAGGAGTAACTGAACGGTTGCCAAATATCTTATTTAATTACTTGAATGTTTTGTTTTTATTGGAGAGATTCTGATACGCAAAAACGATACAAGTATGATTAAGAATGAAAATGTTTATGAGGAGTTCAGGGTACATCTTTTCACATGAGATTACATGCTATAGGTACCAACTGAAATTCTCATGAAACAAAAAGTAGACCCTCCACAACACTTTCTGCCTTTTGGAAGCTCTACATTTTCGTTACAATTTTGATCAAGAAATACCTACTAATCGATACCGAACCGAGCCTATGGTACCGTACCGATGTTTCTTGGCGGTCCTGAAGATAGCTGTCTGGCTGAGCAATGGATCTATTTGGTACGAAATTGTCGCAGCTGATCGGATTGCTTTGAGACCGCCAAAATATGGCTGGATGTACTAGTAAAAAAAGTTATTTTATACAAATTTACTTTTAGATTAATCTGTCTATGGTTCTAAAATATTTCAATTGAAAAGCGAAATTTGTATTATCAAGAAAAGCTTGTACAGTATATTTCTGAAGATCCCTTATTCTGTAAAAAAAGTTCGAAACCGATTCGATTCATTTTGGCCGCGTTTCGTCGTTTTTTGCACCCCGCACATCCAAACATCGCCAAAGAAGTACTAAGTCAAGTAGTTTATAATAGCTACTCATTATTTTTAATGGCTATCTAATCATACAAGGAAATCTAGATAATAATTATAATTAGATTTGTGAAACAAGTGTCGCTCTCTTGACCAGGTCTGAGGTTGTAGTTTAAGCTTAATTAAGTAATAGGGTTCCATAGAAATCATACATAAGCAGTACCGTTATGCAGGCTTTACGCCTAAGAAATCACGTAGACATTCTTGTTATCGCAATTTCGGAACTGAGCGCAAAAATAGTGACTAATCGCTTTTTACGAATAAATTAGCATTTTTTCCCTTATGAAATTGAAAGTGTATATTTACCTAAGTGCGTGTTAATTTTAGGTTATCTAAGGTAAATTGTGTCATGCCTTTAGTGTAAACAGGACATTCATTGGTCAATTCAGCTGGGTTTTACACTGCGAATGTTTATTATAGTCATCTTCCTTAAAATGAATTAATTCTTTACATCGTCTGCGTTCAACCTCAGCACACGGTCATCAAATAACTCAGTTTAATAGAAATAGTCCTTCAAATATAACGTGTCTTGCGGTTTCAAGTACCTATACTTAGTGTAGTAATATAATACCAATAATGTATCACAGTTCCTATATTTATTATTTGTAGTTGCAATTTGGTTTTATCTTTGGAAACATAAAACCTAATCAAATAAAATTTGTAATAGTGATTGCTTACGGATACATAAACTTTTATGGATTTGAAAAAGAAAAATGGTAATGTGTTGTTTTTTTTTTCATAAATTTTTTTCTACGGGTGAAATTTTATCCCTTAGCAATTTGTGGTATTGTTTGCTTTTATTTTTAGTAACCGGTTATTGTGTGGTGTAGGTTACCTATTCATATATGGCAACCGAGTTATGGGGATCTTATAATAAGAGTGAATTAATTAATTTAAAGCATATAGGTAAACATCATTTTAATAAATATTTAGTGTGCTACGTCTGCAGAAATCAAATCGGTTTTAATTATTATGACGTAATTACGTTTTTAGTGCATTATAGTACTTAGTACTTTTAATAATTATCAGTGATTGCGCTAATTAGCTACAACTTATACTAGCGTTTGTCTGGTACCTACGTTGTCCACGTGGATTCCGATAAAAATATTGATTGCAGCGAGCTTGATTTTTTTGAAAACTCTTCTGAATAAAGGATTTTCCTGTATCGGTAACCTATCTATAGGTTAATTCCCCGAAGCAACATTATTTTGTCTAACCTACATGTTACTGATTTTAAACAGTGATTCGCAGTTGTTTTCTATAATAATTTGGTAGACAGTATTTAACTGTCTACCAAATTATTATAGAAAATTGACATAGACTGGCTTGGACCGGCTTGGCTGCCTTGGATTGGCTTGTAGACATATTTAATGTCTACAAGCACCAGTTGTATTTAAGCTTTTTATTAAGGCTCGATTTCAGTCCTGCACATGCTTTTGACATATTTTTTCTGAATATAAAAATTAAGTAGGTACAATAAAAAAATAGTTAAAACAGAGATTAGAGAACTGCATGAAAAGATGGACGTCATGCGCTACGCCGTAGAGGCAGTGGTATCTATACCATCTGAGGCCTTTGGCAAATCCATTGCATATGGCCCCAAATTTATATTTTTTATTAAATTTTGTTAAACATGCAAGGTCACTTTTGAGTTTGCAGCCTCTAGGGCCGGGGGCCCCGTCAGGCCGGGGGCCCGTGGCATTTTGCCAGTCCTGCCACCCTATAGTTACGCCACTGCGTAGAGGCGTAGTTTCGACCATCAAAGCTGGATTCGGCTATAGTGTGGTTAAAGCATTTTACAAGATAAACTCAAACTCAAACTCAAAGCATTTATTTCAAATAAACCAATTACAGGCACTTTTGAATTGTCAAGGGGTCGGTCAGTCAGAAAGATGAAGCTAGTTGCCCATTCCAAAGCAGTAGGTACCTATGGAGAAGAACGGGCAAGAAACTCCATGGACACTCTTTTAAATCAAAATATGTTTACAAAAACTGGGTTACATCACTCATGTTGAAATATACACGTGAGAACGATGCAGAACTTAATAAAAGCGTCCATAATTACAAGATTTTAAAAAACAATTCAAAATTAATTTAAATATTAAAACAGCCGTGGCAGATAAGAGGTGACCAGCCCCTACTGACGGTGCCCGCTCATGAACATGACGCATGGATTAGCACCAATCAGCTCAACCATTTTGATGGGAGCTAAATGGTCCAAAATACCGCCACCATCAGTGAGACATTACAGGGAGCATGACATGCTCTCAGCCGCCAGGGCACATTCAAGTCAATGTAAGACGTACTCAGTAAAGATATTTCAGACTCTGTGTCTTTTAAACCAATAACTACTTTCAAATATACTGATATAATATTTATTTCGTTGTACACAGGGAGCGCACGCGAAGGCGGATTGGTATGGCGCGGGTGCTCAGCAGAGTGCGACGCAGAAGACGGCGCGGCGGGTGCGCTCACCGACGGCAACATCAACCCAGGAGACAAGGTACACACACCACTAAAGTACGTCGGGTTCTAAGGCAACGCTTGCCCGGGAAACCCGGTATATACCCCAAAACTAGACCCCAGTCCGGGGGCCTCGGTCTATTCTTTTTACTGCGTTACTCCCCTTCCAAAATATTATCTACCTAGTACATATAAAAGGAAGTCATACATAAATATCCTTAACTTAGACTTTTAAGTCAGAACTGTAAAGAAAATCCAGGACGTCTACACTGCTCAACCCAAGCTTAAAGAAGACATCTCTTTGAAATAAGGATTACACTAAGATGTGACATCGTCTAACATTAGCTCACCTGACCTGACACTCTCCTACTTAAAGACCTCTAAAAACAAACCCGTCTTAAAATGGAGTGGAAAGCTAACACTCTCGCTTCATTGCCTAGATCCTTGAAACGGAAAACTACGGCAAACCAACGATAAAAGTTTTCCGATGTAAGACACGATATTGTTGAAGCACTTTAGCCACAAAAGCTAGTGTGTGAAATAAAAGTTCAATCAATTTTACGAAAATTCAAGTGTTAATGTGATGAGCCGTTTAATTTGTTAGCTACTTAGGTTTCTGGTTACAAAGCATCCAGCATCAGCTGGATCATACATAAAGTATACAGTTTACGATGCAATTATCACTTGAAATACGTAGGTACTCGTAGATATATATCTGCATGTTCAGCACCAATGTAGGTTTAGTCAATTGTATATAGGTTTTCCACTCATAAATAACTGAGGAAGAGCCATAAAAATAAAAGCAACTTAATTTACTGTCGGCTTGTGCCTCGACAGGCAGTTCACTGGAAAATAAATAACGCAGCAGGAAATTCTTGGAAATGATAGAAGTAGAAAATCTTATTTGCAAAACGTCTCCCGAGGACATTCTTGAGGGAATGACAAATTGAATAAAGCCTTCAATATTTACAGTGTCCTTCAGTGTCGAAGTAAATCTTCTTAGTGGGGAAGTAGCGAGCTGTATGTAACCAAGATTATTTTGTTCTTTTTGCCTACGTGATATTTTTCTTGAATTGCCTTTTGCGAGGGACATTTTATCCGCCCACTGCATTTATGTGGCCCTAATATTTTCTTAGCAAACTTTCCCGCTCATGTTAGTCCTCATGAAGTTACCTAAGTGCATTTGTGTTTAAGCAAGTGGGAAGTTGTGCGATGAGAAAATGCAGGGTAGATAAACTTTTTGGTCACTTGTCTCACTTTTAAGTTTATTATTTTACAGGAATCCGTCTGGCGTCTATTTACCTATCCAGTTTTGGTTATAGCACCTATACTTACTAATATGTTGTTTTTAATTGGATTACGCAGTTGGAGGGGTCGGACGCAGCTCCGGACGACCCTGTTCACCTCAAGAGACGGGTGGGACTCTTCAGTGGGGTGGCTCTAATCGTCGGCACTATGATCGGTATGACGTCTTTGCTCACTATGACCTAATCTTGCTAACCTTCAGTAAACCAGCTCTGATATTTACTTAAATATTATTTCTATGAGGAAATCTCTCAGGTGTTCTCCCCTTACCCACGTTAATGTTGAATTGTAATGTATACTGTTAGCGCGGCCCGACCCAAACCTTTTGTCACTGGAAGAGGCAATTATCCGGCTGGCAGCAATCCTGGGATCCCAGTTTCTGTAGAGTCCAAAGCTCTTAAAAACTCTTTCAATGTCAGATAGCTGAACTGTAAATGGTCATTAATGCTTTACATTAATATTTACCTACATTGGTTACAACTACAATGTACAGGTATTTCCTTACAAATATTAACTTCGCCTACAAAAAGTAGAACCTTTTGCAAATATTATGGTAACACGACTTATAAATAATTCATCACGTGATTGTTTATTTCATGTTACCGACACACGTGCTTACCGCACCAGCGTCACGGGCATATTGGCTCGGCGAAAAATTATTCAGATGTGCATCTGGCTCAAGATAAACATTTACTTACGCAAGATACGTAATTAATTATAATAATCCAAATAAATTATAATAAGTTCCCGTAGCATTGAAATTAATACGACGGGGGCGAGAAAAATGTATTTGCGTTTCCTGAAAAAGCCACTGTGGTGACGCATGTAGGTATATTTCTTCTATTTACATAATTTTCACTTCCTGTGATATGAATAGAAAAACTAGAGACCAAATATACCATTGTTGAACTGACGATTCACAGATCTACCCACGTCGTCACTTAACTACCTACTCTTATATGAACGTGGAGCTCCATTGTGAGAAACGGTGCTACTTGTTGATAGTAATAGGCTCTGGGCCAGCGATCTGTCATTGTATTGGAAGATTGTTCTTTTTAAACCCACACGTCAACACTGACCGTAGCGCCGAACATGAATACATGAACCGTGCCAAAGTGCTAACCACGTGTCGATATAGCGTTAGAAATAATACGGAGTGCTCTGAAAAACAACGTACTTATTAAAAGCCACACTCCTAAAATCTTAGAATATTATTTTCCGCAGATTAAGACGAATCCCACAGACCGCGACGGGTAAAAGTTTTAAGTCAAGGGAAGACGATAATATATTTTTTTTTTTGCGATAGGTAAAGTTAAGTTAGTAAGGGAAAGGCGAAGTTCATAATACTGCTTAAAAACCTACCTACTTCGTTAACTATAGCAGTGATGACCATAGTAATAAAAGTATTATCACTTTAGGCTAGCTCCTAGTTTGAGAGATATCTTTCACCATCAAGATCCATACTAGCAGCACTAAATTATATTCAGCAACAAAAACATGAAAATTTGTATGCAATAAATTGCATAATGTAAAGCTGTGATTGATTTTGCAGGATCAGGAATTTTCGTCTCGCCCTCTGGGCTTCTGGAGCGCACAGGCTCAGTGGGCATTAGCTTCATCATATGGATGGCATGTGGCCTGCTCTCACTGCTTGGTAAGTGGCACATCGAACAATAAGTACCCACTAATCAGTCCCGTGACTGTCTGATGTACTTCAATCATCAATTTGGTTAACTGCCTCAACAAGCAATTGTATTTCTATCGGGAAGTTTAACAACATTGTAACGTACGGACAAATGAGCTTGCAAATTGATAGATCAAAAACTTTGTAAGTACTACTTGGTCCCGGCTTCAATTTCATATATTGACATTGCCGTAATTGCTTTGCTTGTTTTGCGGTACATAACTGTAGACTGTAGGTATTCGTTTCGTTGACTCAGCGTGCTGTAGTAAACTCAAACTCAAACTCAACTCTTAGTAGTATTATTTTAATAATGCCTCACATTGGGGTAGCGGTGGAGCTATTGTACCTCATGTGAAGCTTCATCTTTTTCTCACACTGAAGTTATATTAAAATAATAAGCACTGCTTTATGAGGTGATGATTGCGCGCCTGTGCTATATTTTTATTAATGAAAATATTTTTCTTTAGGAGCGCTCGCGTACGCGGAGTTGGGAACGATGAACACATCGTCAGGCGCTGAGTACGCCTACTTTATGGATGCGTTCGGAGGACCTCCCGCATTTCTGTTCTCATGGGTATTTAAAATTAAATCAAGGCAAATTAATTTACTAAATTAAATTAAATAAGCACTAAAATTCGTTTTCCTTATTACAGGTATCGACATTAGTACTGAAACCATCGCAGATGGCTATAATATGTCTGAGCTTCGCGAAATATACAGTGGAGCCATTCGTAGCGGAATGTGAGCCGCCGGACAGCCTCGTCAAACTTGTCGCGGTCATTGCTATAGGTACCTGAACGAATAACGATAACCGAACAGACTTCGTACAATTTATTACAGGCTTCAATAAGCTTGATTAAAGATCAAGATAGACGAATACAAATTGATACATAGCTAGTGCTAATTGAAGTCAATAAGATGTCGTCTGTTGGAAGCCATAAATAGTCAAATCTAAATTGGAATTTTTCTTTTCCAGTGATGATATTAGCGGTTAATTGCTACAGCGTCAATTTAGCTACCAATGTACAGAACATCTTCACAGCAGCTAAGCTGGTGGCCATTGCCATCATCGTGGGCGGCGGAGCTTATAAGTTAATATTAGGTAATGCAACCCCTGTCACATGAGTAAAGCCCATGTTCACACTCAAGAGCTTTTACCCATCATCATCTGAGACGAAACCGAACGACGACGTCTTGGAGGCAGCTCCCAGGCGGATCAGATGCGGTCGAATATCGGAAAAATACTTCGAACGTTACCTTTAACACCCATCTACATTGAATTGAACCAAAACAATTAAATTAACACACCCATATACAAAAGTTCAGTTCATTATCAAATGAATCACCGTTACTAGCCAGCTAATTCAAGCTCAACGTATCCATTACCTACCTTTTTCATTTTCCTAATGGGTTGTAAATATTTGTTCAAACACTGACGGTTGGTTGTTCGATATGGTGCAGGTAATACGCGACATTTACAGGAGCCCAACTTCGCAAGTAGCACGGCCACGCTGGGCAACATTGCCACAGCCTTCTACACTGGCCTCTGGGCATATGACGGTTGGAATAACCTGAACTATGTCACTGAGGAAATTAAGAATCCATCCAAGTAAGTCTCCATTATTCTTTTATTTTACTTGCTCTTTGTTTTCGATCCAATTTCATACTCGCCTACAAGGCAATCGGAAACCTCCTCTTATTTATTTACCCCTTTTATCCCTAGTGGCTTGAGAAATTAATTGCTGTTGAAATTGAAACACGGCTTGTGCGCAGCCGTGGCCTCATATAGGGCCAAGCTGAGCCAGTTTTCAAGTTTAATCCAATTAAGATGTTACTGCTACCTAGTGTAGGGCAAAAGGTGGTAGGTAGGTTAATAATGAATCGTTCTACTAAACTTATAGAAACTTACCGCTGAGCATAATAATCGGCATCCCCTTGGTGACGCTGTGCTACGCGCTGGTCAACGTTTCGTATCTCGCGTTGATGTCGGTCAGCGAGATGGTCGACAGTGAGGCAGTGGCTGTCACCTTCGGGAACCGACTGCTAGGACCGATGGCCTGGTTGATGCCGCTCGCCGTCACTATCTCAACATTCGGATCCGCTAACGGCACGTTGTTTGTGGCGGGAAGGTACGTGACCATGACCTTTTAAATAAAGCATGTTTACTCCACGCACCATTAAATCAGTAACGCTATCTGTTTGCGTAATTTTCACGTTTGCTGACTGTCTTCGTTTTGTTTGTTCAGGTTGTGTTTCGCAGCGTCTCGGGAAGGTCATTTACTGGACATCCTATCGTACGTTCATGTTCGTCGTTTCACTCCTGCGCCTGGATTGATATTCCATGTAAGTTATAACTGGCACGTAATATGAAAACTTAGTAAGAATCATAATACCTTGTACTTATGTTCCCTTAATTTCAGTCTCTAATAGCAATGGCGATGGTGCTGTACGGAACCATAGACTCGTTGATTGACTTCTTCTCGTTCACTGCGTGGATCTTCTACGGTGGCGCGATGCTCGCCCTGATTGTGATGAGGTATACCAAGCCGCATGCACCCAGACCATACAAGGTAAGAATCTTTAAAGTTTTCGTTATCTAGTCAATCACCCTGTTACGCATCGCAAAATTAGGGATAGGTGCTACCTGTTTCATAATTCCCTGATTTTAGTTTGATAGGTACCTATGTGATTCAACTATAATTGATAAAATTATGAATTACCCAGTTAGTGACTGGGTTGTGGAGGTCAGATAGGCAGTCGCTCCATGTAAAATACTGGTATTCAGCTGCATCCGGTTAGACTGGAAGCCGACTCCAATAGGTATAGTTGAGAAAAGGCTAGGCAGATTGATTTTTTGATGAAATTATGAATGTGGTACCGGTTACTTTACACCTCTGCGGCCTGTCTACCCCTTCAGACATCACAAGCATGTTGTACATATTTAATATCTATTTGTAGGTGCCGATAATAATACCGTACGTGGTGCTGCTGGTGTCGACGTACCTGGTGGTGGCGCCTATCTTGAACGAACCCCAGTGGGAGTATCTGTACGCCACCGCCTTCATATGCGCCGGCGGCTTGGTGTACGTGCCTTTCGTCAAGTGGGGCTACTCTTTGCCGTTCATGGGTAAGTTTTTTTTACTTTACGGTTCATAACCCCTATGGATAATGTTCTATATGTCGAAGCGTCGACGCATATCAATCAATCTGGATCAACGCCATTTATCTCTCACTAGAGACCACTGATAACGAATCCCTTTGTCATATAGAACTTGGTATCTAACATATTTCGTTTTTTTTTTCAGATAAAATAACAGTTTTCCTGCAAATGGTGCTGGAGGTAGTGCCAACATCGACAACCTTCGAATATTAGGAAGAAGTCGGAGCTGGACTATAAAGAAGCAATTGTGACAAAATTACTCGTCGATTTATTGTACCATATCTGAGTATTGTTTGGACTTCGTGCATTGTTAACTATTTTTGGTCCTGTTTCACCGACCTACAAGAAAATTTTAAAAGGTAATGTTACCAAAAATAATATATTTTGTAACTAAATACCTCAAATTCTTGGAGGCGGTGATGTACCTAGTTACTTCATTAAAATTTGATATAATTTTTTGACTGATAGGTATGTGTTCCTTATCCAAAATTATTGCCCTCTATATTGTGTAAATGCAATAACTGTAAAATATAATTGTGTAATATCGTGTTACATTAATGACTTAAAAATTACATGGTATTTTGATGTTGTTGCAGCGTAAAGCTTTTTACACTTTTAATTTCGAATTTTAAGAAAAAATGTTGTACTTATGAAATATATTTGGTAATAATGCAGTGTTTAAAGATGTGAAAGCCAAAAGGCGATATTTTTTGCTATAACTTAGGTAGTAAAGACGTCGTTCATTTCATTAGTTTGCACGAATCATTCCTATGGGGACATGCATTTCGAGGTGTTGACGCTGCGCCATGTTGGGTCGAAGCGATCACGATAGCAGTCGCTAATATCTATTATGTGACGTGTTGGTGAGGGTTAAGGATAATGGTTTAATTACATGATACTTATGACTACCTATTAATACGTTTATGCTCCATAGATTTATGATAGCGTTTGAACACTTGAACTATGTCAATAGCTTACCTATTTCAATAGGTAGTTATGCATTATGCTGCAAAGAACCTTTATCGTAAGGTTGTTCCAGTTAGTAGCCGACCTCGTCTAAGCTTTAAGTTATCTGTGTGCTCTTCAACCTTTTTATTCTAAAGTAATACAGTTTACGATTTTTTAGATGTAAGTCAGATCTGTCAGAGGCTACTATCTATAAGCTAATTAATAAAGGATATTTTGCGCAAAATATCCTTAATTCTCAACTACACAATGCGTAGTAAGAGTGATACGTGGTACGCAGTAGTTCTCGATAAGACTCGAGCCCTGTTCGCATCACTATGAGTGATTGTGCTAAACTCATAGTTTGTAGCTCATCGACTCATTCATAGCCAATCTTAGAAGTAATGGCGTAGGTATAGCAATGTGTTTTATTTTGATAATATACATATTTAATTATATTCGGTTTGCATTAAGTGTGATTCTTACAGGGGTAATTATTAGTTTTGACGTACCTATTTGTTTACGGTGCTGATACGCTAGGTTTTTACCCAAGAAAGCGAAAATGTACTTATCTGTAGTTTGCCACTTTGTACAATCAATGTAACGCTAATGTGTTTAACTAAATATATCAATAAATCTCATTCGCTGATTGTACAAGACGGATTCTAAAGACGGCACAAAAGGCTAAGGTTATTTACATTTATAACGGAAAAAATCTCATCGATCTTGGGCGGATACTTTATCCCGTTTGAAAGACTAAAGCGTGTATTAACAATAGTTTTAAAAATGTTTGAAAGGTTGATGTTTGCGACCGGTAAAATTTGGTCCTATCATTCCTTACCGGGGCAAGCGATACCATCGACTTTTTACTAAAAATATTTTTATATTTATTGATTGTATTATAATTATTCTTGTTTTTTATTACTTATTAATTTGAGAATCTTACAATTTAGGTACATTACAATGAATTAGAAATTTTGAATTTAATTTCGATAAGTTGCCCAATCATTTCGTTCCATTGTATTATCTAGCCAGTTTGGACATTTAAGAGTACATAACTTGTATAGTTACTAAATACTAAGCAAAAGCGGGCACACAGAAAGTACACACCTAACGATGTGATATTGTTATGGGTAAAAACTAATGGTTTTATTTTTGTGTACAGAAAATATCAAAAAAAAAACATATATAGGTACTTACATAATATAGATGTGTGTACTTATCTCTGAAAGAGATCAGAATTATTTATTGTTATACTACCATTGAAATGAAATTTTAAATAAAGACAAATAAACCAATTCGTGTTTTTTTTTCAATGTGTGTACTGTGTACATAAATGAAATACCTGATCCGGAATTGTGACTGAGTGAGTGTGTGTTTAAATAATAAAAGGACAAGTTATGTTCAACAATTTATTGCTGTCAATAAACAAAGATCACAGATCTTTGAACAGTTCTATACCATTTTAAAAATATTTTGGCGATACGGCTACATCAAAAAATAGCAGGAGGGGCATAAACAAAACATGAAAAAAGCAAAAACAAACAATCGCTTACTGTAAAGTTATAAAGTATATATAAGAACGAACCTACTTTATATTATTGTCTATGTGACAATCGTCACGCTCAAAAGCCTTATAGTAATATAAAGAGGGATTGCGTAGTCAAAAATGGTACTGTATTAGTAAATATACTTTATTCATATTTATAACATTCAATATAATCCACTCATATTCAAATATTTTCAAGCCGTTCAATCTAGACAGTATACATACTTATATAAAATATTTGACAGTACAAATTGCACAACATAAAATAAATGTGTGGTCACATTGCAAATTATAAAATATTTATTACATGGTGTTACTACCATACTGTCCAATAATTATTTTAACTATAAAACTAGAAAATGTGTATATCAAACTGTCGCATTACATAATAATAATGAATAACAACCGGTTATACCCTACTCAACATACTATTATCAGTTCAATATGCAAATTAGCCAAAATATTTCTTAAATGGTATGAATTGACTTAGATTCGTTTTGCTTTGAAGGCATCCTGATATTCACATGGCATTATCATATACTATTAGATAAAATTATATAGCTACAACGGTCTTAGAACCTAAGGTGCGGTTTATTCTTCATCATGTGCCTGGAACAATGAGAACGCATGATTATTTATCGACAAAGTTATGAAGCTCCAACTATGTTTACAAATTCGTTTCATAACAAAGAAATCTTCGAGTCGACTATAATGGCTGTTAGCAGTTGCCTCAACGAGAACTTAAAACGCAACTGTACTTCATATAACGGACCTTAGACTACGGGATCTTCGAGATAGTGGTGAAATAAGCGAAATAATTTTCATCTTAAGATTTCATAGTCCATTAAATTGCGACAGAAGTAACGGTAGCAAATGGAGGAGGTTTATAAAATACTAATATATTTTAGCGAAAAATAATTTTGATAGAGAACTAAAAGGTATCTAGTTGGGCATTACCTTTCATGGCGTTGCTTAGTGTAACATTACTGATTACGGGCTTTTTATTATTATTTAAGGCACTTCTTAACGAAGCTATTTGGTTTATATGATGACAATAGGTACGTACTTGTCGAGTGTCTCCCAAAAGCCGAGAAGGACGGCCCGATCCAGATGCCGCTTGGTGCGACTGAGGTTGAGCACGGTCACCGCCCAGCGAGCCACGTTAGCGTCCAACTTCATCTCGTCGAACTTCAAGTGGAACGCGCATACTGGGCAAAGAAACCTTATACTGTATAGCTTATTCTAGTAAATAGATTACAAAACAAGATCGTTACAGTAAATAGTACTGACTTTTTACTAAAGATATGCAAGATTCAACTTTGTAATTCATCGTCATTTAAATTAAGTTATTTAATGGTTTTAGCTACTTCGACGGAAGTTTAACAGATGTAAAAACTGCATACACTGCAAACTCACTGTTAGCAAATATCTGGACGGGGTTGCCATCCCATGGCCACCCTTTAAACTGCCAGGCTGGTCCCTGAACGAACACGGCGACCACGCGGTCCCATTCTGCAGCTGACAGTCTACCTGGGTTGTCTACGACTCGATAAGGTACCTGGAAATAACAATAAGTACTGATATTTGTAGCCTGTAACTGCTAAATATAACCTTTTTGCCCGCAATCGCAGGCAATATTCGAGTGTTTTCCGATATTGAAATACTCGGTAATACCTCAATGACGAAACACAAAGCTGCTGATTTACACCATATTTTTTTTTCAACATATTATAAGTGAAAGGTCTTCTTTTCGTGTCGATGGTAATATTTTTTTTAGTGAAAGTGAAATGCGAGCAGCTAAAATGATTAGTGCGACTTTCATTCTGTAAATAAGTGAGACCTACCGTCATAGTAGTCGCGTTGTTTGGCAAGTCCCCACTGGGACCTTTTCTCCTTTGCAACAGGATTTCATTTTCACGCGCTACGCCTTCAGCCTTCTTTTGTTCCACAGTAACGAATCTGAAGACAATGTAGATATGTTAATGAACGATTAAAGATAATCAGATGTATAATACGCAAAATGGCTTAACATTCAACGTCATCAGTACCGGTTCATGTTTTGCTTCGGGACCTGTCTTCAAATGAGCCTTAACTCTTATGTTCCATTGAATTCCATTGTTTTCATTAGTTTTTACTCATTTGCGTTTTTTTGGAGCAAAAGAGACAGGAAATTTTAAGACTGACGGCGTGTCTAATATGCAAGTTCGGCTAAGCGCAAATGAGTCACCGGCCACAGTCACAGGTAGCTCTCACCTCTTGCTGCGGTATTGAGTAATGCTGTAGCGGGTGGCGCCACCGGTCACTTGTGCGACTAATCTAGATAGATATTAGTAAAGACCACTATGCATTTTTTCAAGATATAAAAACCGTGCGCAACTCTGAGAGCGGATCGCTATTTAAAAATAAATAAACGAAGGACTTACTTCAGATCCTGCAGAGTGTCCTTAACGTTATACATGGATAACAGCGAGGTGGTGGCTGCGGGTATGATGATGATGGGCGTGCGCGATGGTCGCTTGCCACCCGCTCCTGCAGGCGGTCGCGCAGCCGTCACAGGCAACAACTCGCGACGACCCGGTGTGCTCCCGCCCATCGATCCGTTTTCTTGTCACAATCAAAATTATAAAACATTAATAATAATGAAAAAATTTTGGGCATGGCACCAAAAGTATACAACAAGTTGCCAAAAAGTATTACAGACCTACACAAATTGAACAAATTCAAATAACACCTTTTTAACATATAAATAAATTATTTTATTCGATTTGATTAATATTGGGCAGAAGAATGCTTTGACCATCTCTTATATCAAAATGTTTCTAAATACATTATAATCACCACATTTAAATGTATTCTTTTTTATTACTAGTCAAAATACTTACGCTGCATTTGCCGAGGATGGTTTGGTGTTTGTGGCGCACGCGCAGCTGCTGGAGCGCTTGGTCCCTCTGTCACCGACTTCAGTGTCATACCATGATAGGTGCCCATGGTATCGATTTTGAAGCCCTCCGTTTCTGAAACAATGCAATGAAGATGCATGAAAAACCATTCTCTTATAAAATTCACGAGATCGCGTGACTATCGGGGAAAGAAGCTGAATTAAGATTACAAACCTTCTTTTTGCCTAATAAACCTTTCCTGATCGTATCTGTTGTACTGTGTCTGCTGTTGCGGCAGGGAAGTGGGTGGCGGCATGATGATGGGCTGTGGCCGCGGTGCGCCCGGCCGGCCCTCCTCGCGGGCACGGATACTGCCCAGGAGGGCCAAAATACTCTTTGCAAACATCTGAAAACGCATTCAGAATGTGTTTATAAAAAGTTCCTTTTGTGTAAGTGAATTTAAACAATCAAATGTACCATTTTTATTTTACATTAGGAATTACAATACCTTTTTTGCATTTGTAGGTGACAAATGCAGGAAAAATATTGAATATTCCCAATGCATGAATATTTTTATCTGGTCGATTTTATTTTAGCTGTAAGCTGTTTTAAACTGGCAACTTTTTAGTTCTTCTTTAAGCATTGCGGAAAATACGCATTCCATTACTTACTTTTCCATTACTTTGTAATACTGTTGTTCTAGTACGCCACTGTCTTTCTCGGCTGATAATATCCTTGGTTAGGTCTACATCATAGTCGAGAATAGCTCTGAAGTCTGATCCAACAACACCCAAGGTATCAGAGTAATCATTACTCTTGATTGTGGTCCTCTTTTTAGCGAGACGTTTTGCTTTAATTGCAGCAATCTTCTCCACAGACATAGCCTCCGATAAGGACCTTTATAAAAATTTATATCATTTTAATTTAGCAGGCAGTTCTAGACCAGTTCCAAAACAGGAATAACTTTGTAAATTTTCCAAAACACTTCATTTTAAATAGGTCAGCTTATATTGAAACTTATAAATGGTATTGAGTATTAATAACCTAAAAGATTAATAAAAATTAAATGCTGTTCATTGGTAACCAATTCGGCTATCTCTTGTTTTGAAAGGTTGGTAACAGTCTGAATGAGAATTTTAAAGAACGAAAAATTGAAAATGAAGTGGAAATTGAGAATTAGGTTAAAACTGAGGAAACATCTGCTGTGTCAGCTAGTTGTACAGTTAAAACATTTATTTCGTTTTAGTTTTTACTTAAATTGCACATTTATTAAGCTTTGCAGTGCTGCTTGCTGTGTCAGCTAGTTGTACCATTAAAACATTTATTTCGTTTTAGTTTTTACTTCAATTGCACATTTAAGGCTTTGCCTAATTTACATGATACAAAGTTATTTGCCAAAACAATAAATAACATACTCACTTTATGCAAGTTCAAAACTCAAAGTCAAACTTAAAGCACATTTCAATTACACCAGGCACTTTTGAACTGTCAAGAAGTTGATCATTTAATCAGAAACTTTAAGCTAGCAGTCTAAAACGAAGATCTCTATGGAGAAGAATGGGAAATGAAACTTCAAGGATACTCTTTTATATGAAGATATATTATAAAATTCTGAGTACATTATTCTTGCAACTTGTGAGAGATTTAAAGAAAAAAAAAAAATTCAAAATTTAAAATCAATAATAAGCCTTGCCAGTTATGAGATGACTATTCTCAATTGATGGTGCTCATTTTACGAGCATGACACGTGGATCAGCCCAACCCTTTTGTAAGGAAATAAATGATCCAATACAGGCGCCATATCAGTGAGACATTGAATGTAATCATGGCATACTTTCAACTACCAAGCTCTTTTAATTCATTATTACGTAATGAATAGCTCCCTTTTACTTGTATTACAATATTGAAAAATGCTTCTAAATTATACAAAACTAGAGTTTATTTTTACTGTCAAAAGAAACAAATATCAATATTACCTATTAAAGTAATCAACAGCTAAAACAAATAGATATTAAGATTGTTACGTAGGAAAAAACGGATGCACCTGTTAAAAATATTAAATTTCATTAGGTGAGCCCTAAAGGCTGTGGGAGCAGGGCAAGCATTAAGCTAAAATCCAGTTCCCATTCAAAATTACTTCTTGAAATTGTTGCTTGGATATCACCATTTGAATAAATATTCACCAAATATTTGCAGAGTATGAGACACTTAATTATTGAAATCTAAATTTATGTTTCTTTACAATGATTGCTTACTTGATATTATCAACTGTAACTGATGCTTCCTTTGGTCCATCGAGGCGGGCAGCAAGTTGTTCACGTACTTTCTGCACATGGGTTTCCTCAATACGAGGTTTCTTAGCTGCAGATTCACCTCCATCATGATCATGAGTGCGTTTGACCTACAATCACATTATTTTTTCATCTTTGCTCATTTATTAGTATTCTATACCAGGTTCAAACAAGAAACCTTACCTGTGTTGGTATTTCTAATGGAGCACTTTTATCAATAGATGCACAAGTTGCAGTTTCACCATTCAAATATGCCAATAATTCTTTACGATCTGGACGACGGACAGCAGGTATGTTTGCAGCCTGTTGAAAATTAGATAGTCACTGCATATTCATGTTGGGAGAGTTCTATCACACAAGAAGTAGCTGTACTTACAGCTGCCTGTCTGACATAAACAGGATGTGTCAATGTTATATTTTTGAGGATGAAGAGCAGACATTCTAATGTATAATACTCCTTGTCGTTTCCTTCTTTTCCGGAACTAAAAGATGTAAATAGTTTGTTATGAAATCAGACATATTGTGAAAATTTTCAGTATGTTGCAAATGGAACTAATCAAGTGATACATACCCCCACATAAGATAGTTAGTTTTGACATTTTTGGGCCACGAGAATTCACCAAATATAATTTGATTATCACGTTCAATTATTTCTTTTTTGTTTACGTTGTACTGTCGAAGTAAACTCAGCGGGTCGGCCATGATTACCTACTTCATTCAATGCCAATGTTTTCACTGCTTAAAATAAGTGAGTGTAAACCGTAATTTAATTACACACAACGGCTAATAATGTCTAATACAAAACGTATTCAAATTGTGTGCTATAATATCTAAACAGCGCGTTCAAATTCTAAGCTTATAGCCGATACACATCAACACACACACACATTGTGACAGTGTGACACAATTCCGCCATTGACCACAGACATATAAATAATTTTACAGATGTATAATTACTACTTTGCACTCCTTCTAGTCCTTCTGTTCTGTGCATTTTAACAGAACCACACTGGAGGCTGCAGTAAACTAAAATTGTATGGGTCAAAATAATTTCATATTTATTCATTTGGCATTCAATTACGAAGAACTATTTTGTTTTACTCGCTTCGAATCTTTTGATGTTCTACTATTGCGAAACTTATTTAGCACACAGCCTCCGCATCTAGCTATTTTAATTATTTTTTGAAAAAGCGTCATTATCGGGTTTATTTTCAAAGTAAAACATGGTATTTAAAACAAACAAGGAGTTCCATCTAGCGGTTTGTATTTTAAATAAACTCAATGAATTTTCCTTGTATTATGGATAGGTGGCGTTGAGTGCAACAAATTATAAATTGTTTTCTAAACATGGCTGCCGGTCGAGTCTAATGATATTTTTTGTGAATTCTGTCCTATTAACTAATTTTAAATCAAATAAAAACTTTGTTATCGGTGCTACTGTTAATATGACATAGTAGTTACAGTTGAAATAAAATGACTTCCACTCCAAAGACTGACAAATGCGGACAAGGTAAGTTATTTCTATCAATAATGCTTTTCATTCTGAAGTAATTTATTATAGTTTTTGTTAATCTGTTTCTCTAGTTCTATTTATATTTTCTAACTCAATTCATATGAAATTGAGCCACATAACTTACGTAAATTACATTGTAATTGTAATTCTGTAGCTCAGTGTGTCTTTGGGCAAGTAAGTATTACATTAGAGGAGCAAGTTATTTTACAAATTGTTTGGCTATGTACCTACTTACTCTTCGTTATGTTTAGTACAAGCTTTCAATACAATGTTATTCTGTAATTTTGTCTTCAAATAGAATTTACTGTGTGAAACCTACAGAGCAGTTTTATTTAGAAACTTTTCTGTTTGTTCTGTTAAAGTGGCAGTGCTCACTAAAGTCTGAATGCTCATCTTCAAATAGGAAATCATTAGTCTGCTCTTACTTTTTATTTCCTCAGCACTCATTCAGTCAACGATTTACACATACAGAGCACAACAAGGGTTATTAAACTCTTCCTAATATTTCTTATCTTCATAATTACAATTTTGAAAGAAATATCCAACTACAAACAATGGATATAAATTGATTTACTACTTTTATTTAAATTGCAAATCATAAATAAAAGAGTACCCTAATTTTTTCAAAGGGTTTATGTATTTTGTTTCCTTAATAGTCACACATAAGTAATGTCTATGTCATGAACATTGTATGATTGTGTAGTGTAGTGACACAAATAAATTAATTTAATCATGAATTAATAATAATATAATTTGCAATACTTAATATGATATCATACCTTGTGATTTCTTTAGTGTATCTAATACCTACTTAGATATTAATTCTACACAGATATGTAACACACACAAATCCAGTTTATGTGTTACTGATATTCAAATATCCTGTTTTGATGTTTATTGTTTTAGTAAATATTGAAAATAATACAGATAAGTTAAATTCTTTGTGTATCTCAATGTGAAAACAATAATTACTGCAATAATATGTTTTCATGTTTGGTTAAGTCATAATCAAAAATGCTGTTTGCAAGTTCACATAAAACCTAATTTTATGAATGAAATGACCCAAAACATTTCATATCAATTTATCTCATCAACATGGGACAATAATTTGTTGAAAATTAGTTAAAACAGTGTAGCTGGAAATTTTGAATAAATAAAATTGTTGTGATTGCAAGCGTGAATGCGAAGCATAGGTAACTGTACTAGGTACCAATCCTTAGGTTTGGCAGTAGAAGTTGAACACTGCTGCCTAACCATTAGGGGAACATGGTCCTTACAATTAAAAAAAAATATATTCACTAGTTTGTTTAAATGAAAAACATTCATGTTAAATTCTATAAGTACAAAAGCAGCAGCTCTTATAATAAGTATTTAATAAAAGCAAACCATACAAGGATACACTAGAAGGAAAGTTATATTTAAAAACAATATATCATCATCATTTTGCCATAAATTATGAATGTGCTATAGGAACACAACAACTGTCTATCCAAACCTCTGTATAATAGCTATAATGTAGTAGTCAAGGGTAATAAATTAAACAAAATCTAATGGCTTGAACTTATTTTTTTAACCTTTAGTTGACTTTGCTCCTGGCAAACACATTAATGTTTTAAGTAAATACATAATAATATAAATTGTATAAAATAGCTCCTTATTGATCGTACTTTAAAATAATCTGATGAAAACTTATTCAATCACAGATCAAGTCATTGGCATTATGATAATGCAATTAGAGCTTATAAAAAATGGAACAACCCAACTTGTCATCATTACATTTCACTAGATATTTTCGCCAATATATTAATTCCATTCATTGACAAAAACAAAAGTCATCTGAATAGTGTGCTTATTCTGACAACCCTAAGTGCCAATCGACGAGCACAGCATCCGCCGCCGTCGCAATTTTTATTCCGTCCCACTTTTTTGATTGGATTCACTACATCGAGTCATCTGTGAATTTGTATCATAGGAATACGATACTAGAACTTGACACACGCAAGTCTTTGTAACACACGCAATTGTTTTCGTTCGTGAATAATTGAACATACCCGCGTGTTATCACTTGCCCAATAAGAAAACAACAGTTTATTTACTTTTTAATTATTTTACTAGCCATCTGAGGTAAGACACTACCCGTCGAGTTTAACCACGGGTGGCCATGGCTAATTTGTCTCGATCTCAGATAGCGTTGGCTAAACTTTAGTTTAGCGAGTTTAGCCAAAGCTAGTGTTTGTCAAGAAACTGTGTTTGAAGGGAAATATAGAGATGTTTGCAGCATTGGGTGTAAATCTAGGCTGACAAAAATATATCGAATCTGTTACAATACTCGTCCAATCCTTTTATTTTACTCAACAATCAATGGGATGCATTTGCCGGTTTGTGTTGAAAATTCTAAGCATACAAGCGCTTTTCAAAAACGAAATTCTGAATTACATTACCTGCTAGGGATTTTTTGATCGGCGGTATCATAGATATCCGTTATCGGTTTAATAAGCTGTCCCCGGATGGGATTTCCCCTTGTTATGACAACAAACCTATTCCGAAAACTTATTCATCGTCTATGTTGAACCTGTGAAAGACTGAAAATAAAATATTTAAAACTGTTCAACTCCGACCATGGTGGGACGATAATCCTATCTGAAAACCGTAACGGAATAGCGTATTCTTAATGGGGCTATTAAAATGAGACATTCCTGTGTCGAACGATACTGGCAGAGACGCGAGATTATTGAGTGCACTGCGTTCTGTCTCGCACCACTAATTATAATATTCCCGAGGTTTTGCAGCTACGTGTTTTTCGATGCTAGTGCATAATTATAAGAGTGTTCAATTTTCTAGCAAAATTAAGCTAAGAAAAGTCCATAATGTTTTTGGCATGCTACGGCCCAGTTCTTCTTCCACTAGGCGACAATTATTTTCTCTATTTGGAATTATCCATGTTGAGACGCAACAACTCATTGTTCAATCACTCACAACTAGCTTATTGATAATGTAATAGCAATGAATTTAAAATCACTCATGAATACCACCTATAATTGGCTGTAAAACATGGGCCTCCCAACGCACGCTACAATGAACGATTGTGGCTTATTGAAGTAATTACCATGCTTGATATAGTCTGTTTGGCAATCCGCTATGAGGATTTATGCAGATCATAGATATCTCATACAATGCAGGACAGTAAGAAACTTACATTACTGAGTAGTGAGTCAATCAACCTGAGATCTATCTAGCCTTTTTCCGCTGCAGGACATAAGCCTTCTTCTCCCTTCTCAGCACAATCCTGTCTTCCGCCAATGTGAACCGAGTAGTTCGGTAGGTGTCAAGTCAGAAATCTGCAAGACGCCTTTTACTACTGTTAAGATGGGGAATAGATTCTTTATAACTAGTAGGTATTCAAATATTCACGTGCTTAATTTTGATTTTGAGTATTTCAAACACATTAATTGACTGCCTAAAAATGCAGTGTAGATTAGAAATTATTAATTGCCCCTAGTCACGCACAGCAAAATGTTTGTTAGCCGTGTAGACAACACAATAAATGGGACATTAATTAATAGTTGGATATCGTACTATGCCATGCCATAATTTACCGATAGAACTTTTAGTAAATCGATGAACAACATTCAAAGAACACAATCTAAGCCCTGTGCATAGACTTCGATGGCGGAGCAGTCACGGACGCAGGCTGGACGTGATTGCGGTCACACAACCTCGTTTCGCTCATAAGAGAACAACGTACTTCGGACTTCGACGGTTATTTCCTGTAACCGTTGTAATTAAAATAAATGTTTTGGTTTCCAGGCTTCACGGTACATTGTTATGAGAAGAATACGGGATAGTTAAAATGACACTGATTTTGTCGTGAGTGTAAAGTTTGTTTTCTAACGGGCTTTTGTCAGTCTTACGATTTCATCGCTAGATATTTCGACTCAACTTTAACTTGACTGCTTTACCTGGGCTTACAAACTAAATGTGCCTCTTACAATATTGGAAACAGTGATTTTTTTATTGGAAAATCGATCTACTCAGTATCGGTTTTTAGGGCAAAAATTTAATTCCTGTTGATGATCGTCCTCATTAATTTCTGAAAAGTGGATCTCCGTTTGCGACCTGTGTCTTGATGAAGTGCGAAGTTTACCAGCACTTCCAGTTGTTTGCAGCATCTTTCTCGGCTACGTTTTGTTGGTCTTTGTCACTTTGTTTTGTCTTTCTATTTTCTCTATCACTATACGTTTCTCACTCAAGTCGATTCAGTTGATTTTGTTGGTTCATCTCTCGCTCAGATTTAATTCTCTTACAAGCGAATTGTACGGAAATTACATTTTAAACATTTAAATTAACAGTTATATCGCAATTGTTCGAGTAATCGTATGTACCTAGTGAAGCTACATTATATATGTTCATATTTTCGTGCATCGTGCATCATTACATCATGACAGTCTATAAAACATATTGTACGTAACTATCCAAAGGAGTATTACGTTGACGTAAATTTTATTCGCATAATGTGTACTGTACCTCAACAGTTACCCGAGCTATTTCATAATGCTCTTCTGAATATAGAGACCCGTTATATGGAACCCATTTGCACTTGCCACATGTTACCTCCATTACAAAGCTATTCACATAGCGTCTTCTATGCAAATGTGTGTTTAAGTGCGCCAATTCAATTCTCTTCGGCGACTCTTGATTGATGTTGTTGGTGGTTCTCATATTGTACAAAGTTTGATAGCATAGCACAACTGGATAAGTTTTATTCATATTTTGATGAAAGTGAAAGGGAAGAAGTAAAATAACAAGTTTTCAAGCAATTTTTTGCTGCTGCGTTGGTATTTAATTGGTATGACATTAGATTTTAAACGGATAAATTTAGATAAGTGACCTCCATGAATCTAGAATTATTTAAATAATTTATCAATGTCGACTTCAAGTAGTTTTTTGTGAGTGCTTGACTATTAGTCATTTAATAATATTCTGTTTTCAGCATTTCCATAAATCTTTAATTGATCATAATAAGACTCCTTATTATTTCACTAGTCCGCGACCCAAATATTTTGTATATAGTAGGGATTTTTGAGACGGGCCAGTAAGGAGGACAGGTATGAGGCACCTCAGTTGCCGTTTCTGTAGGAAAATGGTCCTAGGAGTGTCTTAACTTTGAGATATTTTGATCTCTAGGTACCCACAGATTAAAAAGAGGCCCTACGGTGCGAAAAAAACTGGGCAATTTTCTCAAAAAGATTTTGCGAAAATTTCGTATTAGGGTCAAAAAACTCCACCCAGAGCGGGAGAAGTCATTGGATTTCCCAGCCATAAAAAAAGGGTCTAAAAACTATCTGACCAACTAACGTCTTAGTACTAGAAAAGTAAAACTGTTCCGTTATTTTGATATGTATTTTTTTTTATTCCACCGCGCAAGCTTGCTCTGCCAATTGAAAACAGAAATTCCAAAATCGGTCCCCAATTGACGAAGATATCAATAAACAATCAACATACCCGATATCGATATCAACATAGGTACCCAAAAAAATTAAATAAAATAGATATTTTTTATAATTATTCTTTATTGTTGTTCAACTTGTGGTTTTATTGAATAAGATAAGTGCTTGGCTGTTTCGTGCGAACAAGACTCGGATTGTTGCCTAAAATAAACCATATGAATACTGTTTTTCCAGTCTTAAATATTTTATTATGCCCCTGAGATAGACATACGGTTCGTCTCGGCTATGTATTTACGCAATTATAATTGTATGGTGTTGCCACAATGTACGTAATGATCGTGCGCTCGATTTCGCAGTATTTCATTACAAGTTTGATGCTTATTTATGTTTAATTTCCTTACTATTTAAGAACGTGGCATATCGTTTATTGCAACGTGCAATTATTGTAAGAAATAGAGTAGGTTATACATTTAAAATGAACATTTCCGAAATATTAATGAAAATTCTGCAGTAGTGCAGTATAAACGTGCTTGCGTGTGAATTACTATATGCCAATCATGGGCAATTACATACACGAAATGACAAATTGCTGTCGAAAGGTTTTTGACCTTCAAATGTTAGAACATATGGTTTTTTTGAAGATCGCTTTTTGCGATAAGACCGTTTATTGTGTCACCTTATATAAAATGTCTACATTTATAACTGTAATTTTATGGTGTATATTAAAGGGAGTTCTAACTATAAATTTTTGTCGGAGGGCTAATATACCCTACAATAATCTCCATAAATCTTTCATTTTGGGTCTACTTCTTGTAAATTGAATATACGGAATAAACCACTTATCTATTACACTACTGTGTGTAAGTACTATATGTAGATACACATGCCAAAACAATGTTTTTCTAAAATTATCTTAATTTTATTTCTACTGAGTGGTATCTTATGTGGTCAGTATTAGTATAGCAATTCAAAGACATCTTGCAATACGGGAAGCTACGCTGGATGTAATCATGTATTTGCGATCGTGATTGATTTAAAAAACATTGCAAACTGAAGCTTGCAACCTCGCATTTTAGTGTAATTCGCGTTATCATTACGGTTTCTTATTGTGAAGGATCGTGATGAGATGGTCACCACCGCAAACGCAATGTTATCTTAACCATCACGATGTGGCGGATTGAGCCTTGATTTTATAATGTAAAACGACAAAGAGTTACTTTTCAAATTACAACAACAGTTAAAATGCTGTTATAGGTGATGGTCAAAATGTGAATTCATTACAAGCAATGATACCAAGCTTGAGCACGCAATAATTCAATGCTAACGGACGACGGCGTACCTTACATTATCTTGAGTGTAATGATCAGGTTGCAATCTACCTAGAAGTATATGATCCCGTTAGCTAGGTATCACGACCGCGGCTAGTTTATTGGAAAGTGAGTTACATGGACCGTGGCCGGTGGCCGAGTGCGCGTGCGCCCGTGTGGCTAGCTGCTGTCGGAAGAAAACCCTAATCCGACCGTTGAAGCAATAAATACATTTTTTGTATGAAAAATTGTATTTGTAATGATTTAAAAAGAGATATTGTAAAGTATCCTTCATGTAGCAGGTTTAATTCTTCGCATGTAATTATTTTTCGGTGTCTTCAACTTCAGATTTGTAAGAGTATCATTGCTCGGAGATCATTGCGGTTAAATTCTTGTTCCGTTGTTTCCATTATTCTATTTGTATTCACCATGTTGGCGGGCCTATCGTGGTACTGTTATTTTGCTTTATTTATCTATATGCCAGCAAATGTAGTTTTGGGATACTTGCATCAATATTGACAATCATAATTCATCACTTACCTACTTAGCCGTCAATTGTAAAGCGCTAGGTGCTGATAAAAGTTTAAGGTAAATTGAGATAATAAACTACCTACTAATATTTATTGAGCTGGAATTAAAGTCCGATCATTTTTTCAAAATAAAAATCTTCCCTGTATTTGTACCTCAGTGGTAAAGATTCTAGTATAGAATGTTATGACCTAAAGGATATTATAAAATATATTGATAGTGAATTTCTTTAATGGTACTTAATTAAATATTAACTAACCGCTTTATGCCTACTACTTTTAGCACCCGATTTCTAAAATATGCTATCAGGTTCTTATCTGCATATTAGATTACGCTTTTAATTACTTGTTATTAAACAATTACCGAAATGTTGTTTTTTGTTCCGCTTTCCAATTAAGCGTCAATTTAATTCATTTATACATGTGTACTTACACACTAGAAATTACATTCACATTGTGTCAGGAATGCGGGATTCGGATTTTGTATACATACTTAACAATCTTGGTTTGGTCAGTATTGCATAATATAAGAGAAAACGACTGTTCCGTCTGCCTTATGATGTAAACTTGTAAAGCCTACTAGAGTATAACCAATTAATACTTTCTTTGCCAAACTCGTCATATGATATTGGTGAGTATTAATTACAACATTAATTGAGAACGCATCAACCACGATTTATTAAAAAAAAAACAATCCTACATTACATCACTGCATTTTGTCAATGGTCTACATTTGTCTGTATGTCAGAGACAATTTACTATGTGCGACTGCAAGAAAAGAAGAGATTACGATTGTTATGTAATGAGCAGGCATTAGCGTAGGAATGGTGTATGTTAGGACAGGTGTGCAATGGTTAGACGTCGGAGATGTGCGGCGGTGGCTGCACTTTCACTCTCGCCGGTGTGACAGCACCGCCGGGGTACCGGTCACAGGCTGGCAGTGGTGTCGCGCCTGTGCTCGCCGCCGCCGGCTGCGCCGCCCAGCTCCGCGACCGATCGACACCCTGTGTCAATATTATGGTCCGCTGCGCATGAGCTCGCTCACTCGTTGCTCTGCTGAATATCGAGATCGTGTTGTGAAAAAGCGCACAGATATTTTTAGATTAGGTGTTGTTCGGTCGTGTGTTGTTACAGGAAATTATCTGGTGTAACGCAATCATATCCATTTTTTAGAATTTAAAATCAGTGTTTATTTAAATATTGTTAAAGTGAAAACTGCAGTATCCAAAATCGGGCGTTCGTTTTGCAGAGAAAGTATAAACAGATTCTGATGTCAAGTTTTCCCCTTAGTGTAATGTTTTGACTCTGTTACTTTCTCATACGCCCGTGATAAGACAAGTGCTTAATTAATTAATTACAAATCTGTGAGCTGATCAAACAAGTTTGTGTTTTGTGTACGAGTGTTCGATATTGAATCGCGACTTGTGTTCGTGAACGAAATAATGTTACTATGCTAACGTTCAATCTGTTTGGTTTTATTGCGCTCGAATTTGTGGTATCAAGGTTGACAGTGGACGCTGGACATCAGTCAGTGTAAAAGAAATGCGCGTGATCCTCATATTATGACGGCCGTCGCCATCTACACCGACGACGGGCAAATACTGTAAATAAATAATGATCTAATTGTATCTTCCAACGTGTTGGCTATTTCTGTGCCTGACCGTAGCCTGATACAGATATGTTAATATCGTGATAGTGTAAAGTCATGTAATAAATGGCAATATTATCACTAAACAGTGAAACTTAACAGAGGTACATTGCCCACTTTCTTGGATTTCTAGAGGGCCCTCCTTTTCACTGCGGCACTAGCATCCGCTTCGTTGCTTGCGATCACCGGTTACTATGGAAATGTCCGTAATGTGTGACCCCAACTAGAAACGAACGAACCAGTCGTCAGTTATTGGAAATATGTACAGGAAGTGCAACCTAAAAAACCCATGTCATATTTAAGAATAGAATACTGTTAAAAGGGAAAATATTAATTAAGAAATAAGAGCTCTTAAAAGATAGAAAAATGCCACATTACGACGAAAGTTTCATTCACGACGACAACGTTAATCAAAGAAGAAACAAAAGAAGCTATCACGTTTATAAAAATGGGTTAACTCCCTTGAGGTTGATAGAGACAAGTGATATGCTTCACGCCCTAGAAGAGAGAGGATCATCGGTAATAAAAAATAATATTAGAAATATTAAGTGCCGTGGAAATCGTTACAAACCAGTAGCACAAAATGGATCACAATGTACGAGTTCAGTGAAATACAAAACCCCCGATATTATTGTAGATCACAGTCCTAGAATGACTGTGTTCGACCCCAATAAATATTACGACTTACGAAACAATAATGTATATTCCCTTACACCTTGTAAAAGTTTTGACAATCTGACGCTCAAACCGTCGAAAAAAAACTACCTTTATAAAAATAAAATAAGAAACGGGAGCAGTCTTCAAAACTTGGTGGATGACGGACAATTGAAGCACTTTGCTTCTCCATCAGAAGATCATGACGCATCAGTGTCACGCAGGGAAGATGCCAGGAAGTCATATTCTGTAGTAGATGCCCAAAGTCGACCAGCACACAGCCGAACATCTCTATGTACACCGGCGCCTGGACCAGGAGTTTACCGCCAAATAAAAGAGGGCATTTCTGGAAAGAACGGTACGAAATAAATTACGACTAATGAATGATGTAATTAATACTAATGCTGTAACCTATACCTATTCTATTGGTCTGCGTGATATACCCAATATAACTATTGCGTTGTTATTTACGAACCTTTTGGTGTGGTAACGATTTTCTCTATTTATTGTATTAAGCTCGTATTTTATTTTTGTTTCTGTCCCAAAATTGGTAAAGGAATGTACATTCATACAGTCTTAATCTGGTATCAGTCTCTCTCTTGAAACGCTTTTCCGTCGTCGAAAGGGGTTATCATGAGGCATTTCCACGATGCTAAACGAAAGAGAAGCAGCCAAGCTTTCCATTTGGCTTCCTTGTTCGTATCTTTGCGCATTATAAGCAGGTAGTGCATCCAATGAAATGTTTGATATTGTGTAACGAGACGTAAGAGACGCGGGAACTGCACCATTGTGTCTATTGTTATCATAATGTTAAGGCCGTTGACAAAAAAGTTGACTAATGACTAAACAATGCTACTACGATACTCGTGAATACAACTTATAAAATTATGTGTACTCCCAATTAACATAATTCATTGTTGTAATTAGTTTTAGCTTTATCTGTTTACTAGGAAAAGGATTAATAAGTGTTTGGTTTTTATTTTATTTCGTATTATTAATTTATGCAAACAACTTTCGATTTCGAAAACTCCTCATTCATAAAGTCAGTAGGTTTCCAGATGATTGCTAAAACGAGAATCTCACGTATTTACATGATGATTAGGTTGACTTTCGTTTTCTAGATATTTAAATTAATACTTAAAGGCGAGTAGTCTTCTTGATTTTTAATCTGAACCATCCTGGCAAGTGAAATTTTTCAATATTATGGTTAGGTGCTGACCACAAAGTTAGTCAAAGATACAAATATTTTTGGAGCCTCTTTTTCGCCCTTACCTACCTATAAATACCTATTTATTTTTATACAGATACATTGTTTAAAAACATGCTTTTTCTCTAATGACCTTTCTTCTGAAAACGTGGAATCGTCGTATCAGTCACTATTTCTTCCCCACCCTAATTTAAACCGTTACAATTGGTTTAAATTCAGAATCTGTTTTTAATAATTACATGATTTCACTTATTATACCCCCTTGCCATCATCAATATATCATGGTGGGCATTCACTAAGATATCAGTGCCAAATTCCAAATCTGTACAAGACTTACGTCATGATAGTGGATAGATAGCAGCTGGATGAGAGCAACCGAGAATGGAGTTAAATGTCGTACAGCTGGCATCGCGCTATGTTCAGCAATGGACTGATACGCTGTTGATAAAATACATTTAACATTCTTTTAACCAATTTTGGCACGCATTTAAAATTAATGTGCCACATGAACCACATCACGTCCAATAAATACAAACCACGATGTAAATGCAAGAGATTATCTACAAGTTCATGAATAAACTATGAATGTCCTAGATGTTGTGAATGTCAGTAATACTAAAGATGCTATTTCAATACCGTTTGCATTATGTTTAATCTGAATAAATATTGCAAAAAATAAATCTAAATCATGCGTTTTTTTCCGTTGCGCCGATAATTAAACGAGTCGTCGCGATCGTCAGTGATCTTGTACGCATAAGGGACTACGTTGACAGAACAGCCGTGCTGTACTGAAGTCGCATGCTAAGTAGGACTTAATACCGAGTGTGTGTGCACAGTGCTGGTGATGTGTTATGTATGACGCACTCGGGCTTGGGAAGCGAGTATGTACCGCGGCGTCCGTCTGTCGCGAGCGGTGCGACTCGCAAGTGCGGAGGTTCACTGGTTCAGTCGACGCCAGTCGTCACTGCGACTTTGGGCGCGTCCTCCTGTCGCCTTCGCGTTTATTTATAAACTCACGCGTCATCGGCATTATAATTGATAAACTGATGTTTACTACGTTTATATTCTCCCGTTTATTGTGACCCATAGTTCAATATCTATACTTGTACTACATTTCATGTTGTGGATAACGAAGACCTGTTCTACGTCATAGAGCAGCAACTGCAATCTGTTGAGGTATTTTTTTCTCTTCTAAACAGTACTTCGTTCTTTGTTGCGATGCATTGATATTATTTGTCTCTATAAATTTATCTCTAACTAAATAAATATTGTTTAAGTTACGTGTAGAAAATTCAAAAATATTTTATTTTAGCTATATTTTTTTCACCGTAGGTACCTAATTATAAATTCTTTGAATGTTTGTGACAGCCTTATGAAATATTTTCCTGTTAAAGAATAACTTTGTCGCCTGATTTTGTATGCGCCTTCCTGTTTGTAAAGGATAATTATGTGCAATCGGCCTTTATTTAATTATTTTATTTAAATTGAGTTCAGCTAAGTTCTAAATTCGTCTAATTAAAGCAAACAAACAAAGTAATAAACGTACCTATTAGATCAAGTGAACAATTACACACTGATTTCTCTCTTTCAGTCGTCAGAAATTCGTCCTTTGAAAGAAGACGAAGCGTTGTGTAACTAAACAGACGTAAACAAATAAAACATTTATTAGTAAGGGAGTAAATATATAAAAAAATATTATAGGTATATCACTTAACCATTAAAATTATTTTGTTTCACTGCTTCCGGATCACGGTTAGCTATCTTGGCAGATAATCGCATACAAATTGTATTCCATTTTTTAAGTTTATCTGGTGGATACCGCCTTTGCGAACACTGATACACATAACATTACATAGCATAACTTTTATTTTAAATGCTAGTACAATCTACATTTGAAATAAAAGATATGCTATGAAATGAAAAAAAAACCACAGGATCTCAAACTTATTTCGCTCTGCGCCCACAAGTTGACTTTTATTCTGCACTAAAGTAAAGGATAATTTGTTGATTTATTATTTTCCTCATTACCTGCTTTGAAATGCAAGTTTTACCTATTGGTGCATTTATTAAAAAACGGTGTCAACTTATTAAGTGCAAAAGTAAAAGGTTTCCTGCGTAAAATACACTTTCAAAATGTAAATTTTGGATCACTTTGGGTATTGGTTTGTAGGTTACCTACAGAGAATATTAAAAGTTGTATAAAGTTTATATAAATAAGACTAATTCAATAATTAATAAGACTACTAAATTATAAAAATATAAAAATAATAGTATTAGGTACTTATTTCAATATTTTTAATTAATTCTTTTATGACCTTCCAGCGGAGAAGGTCTTCAAAGAATTTGTCTGTTCATCCGGAAATACCTTTATGGATGTATAAAAAAAACAGCCAAATAAATTATACATATAAATGAATGTGATTAGTTCTTTAAAATTGTTGTTATATACGGTCCAAATATAAGGTGTTTTCTTATGTTCAATGTCAGAATGACGTAACCGTATGACTGTATCATGTGTAAGGTCATCTAAAAAAAATTATAAGTTTACGCTAGTTTTTGTATAACCAGCCATAATAGTACTTGTACAAGTACCTACAGATACAATATTATCATTATGTTATAAATTCATAATACTTTTAATCGATATTATTGATGAAAGTATCAGTGCAGCGTAGAATTAAGTTAAACGGAGTGCAAAGGGAATCACGTGGTGCACTTTAATTTAATATAATTAAACATGATTTATTTTGTATCCACATGTAGATTCAAGGTACTTACCTACTAATCTACTATTCAGTAACACACGGTTTCTAGGCTCTAAAACTGTCTCACTTATCCTGTGGCGTTGTAGATCTGCCTACAACACGACTTAGGGACTTTGGGTAGGGACATAATATGTGACACCATTTTGAATTAGGTAGACAAAGGTAATGTTTGAAGCAAGCATTGATAATGCTAATGATTGTTTGATTATTGATGCATATTAAAATAAATCCAAGGCAAATGTCTGTTAGCTAACTGTATATCCTCTAAATTCATTAGAGTCGTAATTTGTAGTAATTGATTCAATAAATTTACAGAGAACGAATCGGGCAGCGAGGGGAGCTCGGGGCACCGCGGGTCGTTGCGCGGCGCCAACAAGTTGGCGAGGCGCGCACGCTCATTCAAGGACGACCTGCTCGAGCGCATCTCAAACATGCGCTCACCGGCGCAACAGCATCACCGGCCGCATCTCTCCTCAAATATCAGGTCAAAATACGTGCACATCCGTTTCTATGATAACGCGCCTTGTTTCCGCGCATTATTATGATACACTAGCACTGCCCGCAGCTTCGCTCCCGTGGTCTTTCCCGTGGGACCCGTTATTTTTCCCGGGATAAAAAGTAGCCTATGTTACTCCTAGAAGCAAAGCTAAGCTTTCCAACGGTGAAAGAATTTTTTAAATCGGTCCAGTAGTTTCGGAGCCTATTCATTTCAAACAAACAAACAAAAAATCAAATCTTTCCTCTTTATAATATTAGTATAAATTTATAAAGAGTCAACCGTGATTTGGACACGCCCGTCGCTCAGGGGTTCTGTACCTTATTAGGCGCATGCTCCAAACAACTACTTCAATAAGCAATCAGTACGTGACACTATACCAATCACATTTTTATGTTTGTAAACTTAACGCTAGTAGCAAAATTCGGTAGATAATGAACGAATAATGACACAAACGTTATCTTTACTAACTAACCAACAGATGTTTTGTTGATTACATCTTAAGGTACACAGACACACCTTATCTAGTAATTTGTTTACAGTGAGATGAAATATATTGTTATCTTTATTGATAAATGTACATACATAACTCTACTATCTTTCGACTGACAGCGACAAGAAAGTGTCGCTCATACTGACACAGTATTATCTTTGCCACTAGTGCAAGAACAATGTTATTGTGTTATTTAGTTAGTTTTATCATATTTTTTATTCAAAAAGTCACGTAAATAGTTGTGTAGGTGGTGTCGTAATTTGTAAAAGAAGTCGTATAGTTTTGTGAAGTAGGAACGCGTCTAAGTATCGGGCTTGTTATTAGTGTAGACATTGCACTAAAATGTGGCATTAATTATGAGTCATGAGCACGACCCGCGACTGTCGGACTCATTAGTACATTGTCCGCTGAAATCTCATTAGTTTAGTGCGTGCAATGTTAAGTGATTACATTTTAATGTCCGCGCGGGCTGTCAGCGTGACCGAATCGCTTTTTATTTATTGAACGGCCGGTGGACACCAGTTTTTGTTTTGTCTCAGTGAGGTTGTTCGAAAGTAGTCTACGTCCAAGAAGTACATGAAACGAGAACCTACATACTGTGATCGGATGTACTTAATCAGCAGTGGTAGCTCTACGACATGATGTCGCATGTGTTGAGAAAGCCTGTCGGCGGATGGTTTCATAGACGGACCAATAAACTGCAACGGAGATTTGCTAACAATGGAAAACGGTATGGATTTATAGTTGTGTATAAATAAGACAATTTACGAAATCCATTTGCTTTTGTAATTCTACAATAAGAAATATCTATGATCTAATTAATAAAGGGTCGTATTAATGTGCCATTTGGAACACAAAGTAAATACCGGTAAGATAAAGAAAAACAAACACAAGAAATGATGACTCGATAAAACATAATCATAAACGACTAACAGCACAGCTGTATTATATTGCCTGGTCATACGATTCGAATCAGCACAACAACAATTGATTCACTTGAAACATCGATCACTAATAAAGAACTAGATACACAATCAGCGTCAAAAAATGTCCTCACCGAATGACCACCCAATTGTACATTTGGGTGGTCTTTTCATCTAGTAGCATTCGAACGCTCCGACGGTAAACATGCCTCAGTGCTCGTTTAAAAACTGCAAAAATCACACGTCTAGGACGCTAAAAAAGGATGGAGTTTCTTATTTTTGCTAAGTATTAATATTATCATTATATAATTGTTAACACTGTATTGTAAATACTAATATTTTTCAAGAAATCATCGTAAAAACTTTATTTTAAATTAAGTCGTAACAAATAGCAGGCGATATAATGCAGCTCAATTGTAAAGACTCTTACTAAACGTATTAATCATACTTACGCATGTCCACTTAAATTGTTTGGGTTATCCGCGTTGACTCTGTTCCATTTGTTGGAGACGCTATTATAGTTCTTATTTTTTTTAATGCGAGATTTGATTTTTGTTTTCATTTACCTGACTGCGCGATGCAAGGGAGGGTTATGTGTTTATTAGCCTATGTATGAATAATTGACCTAAAATAACTGCTACTAACTGCATAAGACTACTTGAAAAGTGACTTGTTTGGAACTTGTTAGTTGTTTTTTATCAGTCGGGTTTTTTGATATTCCCAATATTTTTTTGTGGTTGTTTAGTCGGGACTTTTGAAAATATTCAATTATTTTTTGCTTTCCTCGTGATCCAGTGAGGTGTGGAGAATCGATATCAGTTACAGCACGTCAAAGATCCGAAGAATTCTTCGATCCGAAGTATTTCTTTTTATTGACATTTGTAATTTATTATGAACAATATGTCAAAAAATTGGGACAATAATATTCTTTGATTTTTGTATATTCTTCCTCACTAATTTATATTTACTGAATGTAAAGTTCTGATTTATTTAAAAAAATACCAAAATCGCTAATTGTATGCCTTTAATATTTAAGGCGTTGCCTAAATTCCTAATAGATTCCATCATCAGAACAAGGATTAGATGTAAACAGGACCAACTTGGGAACAAACCTAATGTAATGAATCATCTCAATCGGTCGATTCGTCTTCGACTTATCGGTGGTGTGCAAACATAAAAAAAAAAAAAAATATAAATACGCGACGCATTGAGTAACCTCCTCCTTTTTTTGAAGTATGTTAAAATACCATACATAATAATTTACAGTACAAACAAAAAATATTGTTCTGGTTCGTCTCCACTCGTTCCTTGTGCTAGTGGCGAGCCTCGGTTGTAAAATTTTATTACTTTTTTTTGACACTTAGTAATTGTTACTTTAAATCATGCGTATAAGGTTGAAATTGTTTTGATGTATGTTGAGCAGCGAGTACCGGTCGTAAAATTTTATTGCTTTTTGCAATAGCTTTGTGAATACGGCTTTAAACCTTGCAGGTAAGGTTGAAATTACATTAATATAGATTTATTTTACCTAAACACAATTGGCGACATTTTTAAGAGAACTTTTGTATGAGATTGTGTATCTAGTTCTTTATTAGTGATCGATGACTTGAAAATAAAAACAATAAAATAATTTTAATATTGTGTAGTGTGTCTGTGTACCGAAGAATTACGACAGCGAATAATATATGTATCTGCCTACTTCCAGTACGCTTATTGCGTGACACCGTCACAATCACAATGAAACACAATATTTTTATTTTTGTCAATTTTCCCAATATCGATTACACTATTGCCAGGGAAATATTTTGTACAGTAATTATAACCATTTGATACATACTTAGATGTTGTTGAACTGTTAATTTTGGAAACTGGGCACTTTGTGTGATTGCGACAATCTTAAAACAATGGGTATAGGTAGTAAATCCAATATTGAAAATAAATATTTATTTTTCCTGTTAATTTACGTATTCCTACGCTTTGTTTAATGTAGAGACAATCCCAAAAATATATACTTATAGGTATTAATATACATTGTAACTACTAGGTAGTCTTTTTGCTAATATGTTCCCGACAACACGGTAAAAAGTCACGAGTTTTCGCATCATCATGAAAACGCAAACAACACATGATTTCTCTCAAAATAAAATCCTACGCCATATTTGTTTACCGAAGAAGACAAGTAGTAAAACACGTTACATGCTCGAGTCTCGTGACCTCAATGGTAATTAAAAAAAAATAATATCTGCCGTCTATATTGTCCGTTGAACTCACATAGGTGAACCGGGACCTCCTACTTGAATATAAATATAGCTTAGCTTTGTATTCGCGCACAGGTGTGGGCTTGCATGCAAAGCAGATTCTTTCGCAACGCATACCAAGCAATGACATTTTAAATGATCATTTATATACAGGCTGACTTGTAATTTGACGACTTTCGGGTCGTGATAGAAACCAATTTGCAACAATTAAGCACCCCGATATTCATGGGACCAATCATCCATCCCAATGCTTTCTAACCTCTCCGCAATTTCTCATACGCTCCATGTAAAATACTGGTACTCAGGTGCATCCGGTTAGACTGGAAGCTGACCCCAACATAGTTAGAAAAAGGCTACACAGATTGATTGAATAAACAAGTCGTTATTTTTAGTTTAGTATTGTTAAGTTAAAACATCCAGAAAAATGTTATGATAGGATTTCATTTTCCGATCGAGGTTTTGATATTGATCTGTACTATTTCACTGCAAAGCAAGGGCCTCCCCATTGACCCTCATATCCATTACTTGCTTAGCTTAACTTTACTGTACTTTATGCTTTTATTTGTTTATGTTACAGCAGGTCGCACTCGCCACTTAGCCCGAAAATTCGGAATATGGCGAAAAATCTTAATAACACCAATGAGGATGGAGAAGTCACACCTGCCAAAGAACTCGAAAGGCTAGTCAAAGAGGTCAGTAATCACCTCAACAAAGTTAATACTTCATTCACCGTCTACTCTTTACATACATTTAATCTTAACACGTCTATTGTCCTCAGGTTACGTTCGGCTTAAAACACTTTTCGGATGTTATCACAAAGGGGAAACTGGAAATGCTCCCCGACAATGGCACTATTGTTTTTGAATCAATCGCAAATATACATAAAGGTAAATAACTTGCAGGGTTTTTATTTACTTAGGTACTTTTTGGATTGCTTTATCTTAGTATCAATGAATGCACACTTGATTTCGTAACACTCTATCAATCATAGTCTGAATGATTTTGAAGGATGGCTTATCCAAATTTTGTCTGTTCCACAACGTAAATAACACAATGGATGTCGTTGCGAATGCCATTGCTACATTGTGTTATGCATAAGGTATCTGACGTTTGAATAATTTGTAAAACTTTGTATTTTCAACATTTTCAGCAATAAAACCATACTGCAGCCGATCCCCACAACTAACGACTGCCGTAAAACGTCTCTGTGCGGCACTAGCAAAGTTGATAAGGCTATGCGACGAGATCACGGCCTTAAGTTTGCGAGCTGATGCCAGTAATGAAGAACTGGATACTTCGGCTAAAGCGTTGTCACCAGAGTATGTGAGCTCAGTTGTGAAGGGCGTGACGGGTGCAGTGGAAGAAGTGTCAGCGCTGGCTCAGCAACACATGACGCGGCCCGCGCTTTCCCCACGGCCCGCGCTCGTCTCGCCGCGGTCTTCAACACAAAGGAATTCCTTGCCAGGTGCGTTATTTATTTCTGTTGAAACGCTATCATACATAATAGAGCCTCCATTACAAAACCACTGTGATGGAACTAATCAGTTCCGCTAATTAAATACAACGGCTAAATTCTTAGCTATCATTTAGCTGCTCATAAATACTTTGTAGTTTTTAGCAGCAAAAGCAGCAATCTTTAACTGTTTAGAAACTTTACTTGGATTATGGATAAATGCACTTTTTATACCAGATAAAATCTTAAATGAAACATTTGTTACTTAAGAAATTTTAATGGAAAACGAAACGTTTTTTGGCTGTTTTGACTGCCAAAACAAGATCTAAGCACACTGTTACGTCTGTTTTAGATATTCCGTTGACGCCGAAGGAGCGTTCTTTGCTCACAGGCGAGGCGGGGTCGGAACCCAGCGGCGTGCGCGCGTCGCACTCTTCCGAGTCCGTGCTAGACGCTCCCGACTCACCGCCGCCCAAACCTGCCAGGCCCAACCAAAGGTTAGTACAACATATTGGAAAAATAACTAGTTAAACACGTAAAGTTTAGTTTCCGCTACAACTTTCATAACATTTCCATACTACTAGTCATTCTGAAATCAACTTAATGTACACATAGTAAAGTTGATTTTTGTTATAATGGAAATAACTTCAATTGGATACAAACATTTGAATAGAATTCACACTTTTACTCCAACCTTAATATAGTCTCGCCAGCAAACACCACTCAAACGTGCCTACTACGTGAAAGCCACTCACAATAGCACATACAGTATTGATGGATGGCGTAAATTTTTATGGCGACACTATAACACTTTCAAAGTTTCGTGGCCCCGTTAGCTTCACATGCTTAGAACACAGGATGCCAATTTTAATTACTGTATTGGGGTTATCGGTAATTGCGTATGTTTTCAACTGTACGCACGTTAATCCTAATTGTTAATTTCAAGGATATTGGCGTTAGGTTTGTGGGAAGGTACGTCTTGGTTTGATAGTTTAAATCTTAAGGAAGGCTTATGGTCAGTGAGAGTGCAATGTGTGTTTGCAGGAAAATCGAGTTGGCCCCACCTCTGCCGCCTAAGCGTAAGTCAGCGAACGACAACTCCCTACTGGCTCTCTCTATTGATAGGTTAGTTGATGGTTCAACTACGCTACGCTTCGAAAGCTTGTTATCACTTTCATGCGTACTTAGGTACTTTTAGAGACATTCATGTTATAAATATTATGATTTAGAACTTATTTTCTTTGTTTCTGGATCATTTTTGTTTTGGCAAGCACTGGAAGCACTACTCGGTCTTGGTTAAGAAATAGCAACAATGTAACATATGTAGTTCTTGTTTTGTACTTTTACAGACTATCTCTGCAATCTCACAGCAGCGGCTCGCTGGATTCGATGCTGAACGTGTCAAACGACGAGGAGAGGAATGCACATGACTCTACTAATCATGACCACGTATTTGCTACGCCGCCTAACTCCGATTTAGTTGGTCAGTATCAGTATATCAATTAACTAGCGTATCTATTGTTTGTTATTGAATTGTAAGGGTGCATTGTAAAGCAGCTGATCGATACCAACCACACCTCACATTTTAACCTTTCACACAAACACTGCCACTATTTTTTGTGCTAGTCTAAGCTCAATGGCTTCAACACATACATGTTCATGGCAGTGTATGGGTTCACAGTCCCCTCTTGTACAGTACATCTCAAAACCTGTACCTGTCCTAGATCGACTGCGGTCTGGTTGAACTCTGATTTCCGGTTCATAACGCTGCCCCCCATCGTAATTCGACAAGGCATCTATTATCCTCCTGTGCCCATGACTTCATACTGAGTATACGGAGAATAGGCGTCTAGTATTAGGAAGTTTCGTTGTAAGAACTCCCCATTCATACATGAGTAAGAGGGTTAGGTGACTCAGTTGCACAGGTGGAGGACTTTGAACAGTAACAGCTGTGACTAGTTTATTACTAAGACCGTATTCGTAATGAGAATTTTTACATTATAGGCATGTGCAGTTGCAACAACGTCAACGAGATGCGCACGTCCGTGGAGTCGCACGAGTCGCACTTGAACTCGACTCACGCGCACGCCAATTCCAACCACAATCGGTATGTTTAAATATTTACGCTAATAATACGTTCCGTCAAATAAGTTACAGGAAATACAGCCAAATAGAAAGTGATTCTCGATTTTTTTCCTTCCATAACCATACTTATATTATTATAAACTAGCTGACCCGACAGACGTTGTCCTGTCTTAACTGTGATACCTACCCTACCTACCTACCTACCTGCCTACCTACCCTACCTACCCTACCTACTCTAGCCACCCTACCTACCCTACCTACCCACACTACCTACCCTACCTACCTACCTACCTACCTACCTACCCTACCTACCTACCTACTCTACCTACCCACCCTATCTAACCTACCTACCTACCTACCTACCTACCCTACCTACCTACCTACCCTACCTACCTACCTACCTACCTACCCTACCCTACCTACCTACCTACCCTACCTACCTACCTACCCTACCCTACCTACCTACCCTATAGGAGGAAAATCAGCAGCTGATCGAAAAAAAAAAATGTATTCTGCTATTCAGGGCGGAGACAAATCCAACGAAACAAAAACCATGAAAATTGGTCCAGCAGATCTCGAGTTATAATGGAGGGAACAAACCCGACTTTCTTTTATATATATAGATACAAAAGTATATAATATGTCACTTTTTCACGCTTTAGCGGCTTAACGGATCTCTATTTTTGGCCCATGACCCAAAACTTTTTCCTATTATAGGATCATTTTTATCCCCAAAAGCTAGCATTCAATATAATACAAAATATTCAGTAGTCAAGCTTATTCCATAATTAGTAATAATAATTATTATAAACATAATAAATACAATTTTCCTTCCTGGACAAGTTTGGTTAGGTTAGGTAACTATGTTTCTGATACACCTTTATTAATAGTTCTAAAATATTTAGTTTTTAGAGAACAATGGCAAGTAATTCCATTTGAGAGTCATTTATTGTATTCTTTTTTTTTAAGTTTTTCCAACGAGTCTGGGTTTGTGTCAGTCGGGCACGCAGAGCTGTCTGCTGAGCACAGCTTCACGTCTTCGTTCTCTTCACATCACTACACTAGCCATACGGACAGGTAACCTACTTTGTATCACACTATTTATCACTTTTGTCAGTTTTCTCTAATGTTTGTTGCACATTTTTAAAACACCTCTTACATTTTTAATTATCACTCTTTTCTCTTGTCTTGTTCATGTTCATGGTTTCTGTGTTTTTAGAGACGTTTAATATACTTTGAGTGTGATAGATATAAGATAACATTTAAAATTATTAAATTAAATTTTATTCAATCTTTGAATGTCTATTAATAGCAAAGTATAATAAATATCTCAAGTATCATGCTTCCTGTTATTGTTTTTGCAGTATTTTTAACAGTACAGACTGTGTGACCGAAATGAAGTGCACACTACAAAGCTTTGAGAGCCGCATGAATGTAACCAATATGAACAGTGTAACCACGCACCATTCTTCAAAGTGAGTGATCCTCTGTTTTACCACACACACCCTTCTTACCTGTAGTTTTTATAAGAATGTAGTGAATTGGCTTGTTTTTGGTTTTTACATGTGATTAAATCCAATTAAAATTGTTTAAATAGTCTTAAAATTAACACACATACCACTAGTTATAAATTGTATTCACATTCTAAAATAACATTCCATTCGTGGCACAAACACAAATAACTAGCACTGATAAAATCTCTCAACTTGATGTGCACAATGATTCTACCTACAATTTAACATACTTCGGTACATTAATTTTGTTACTTACTCAAAACATCGCAACACGGTATAAATTACATCACCAAGGACGCGCCGCGGACTAACCAATTTGGTTGTTTATTTTCGTAATTTAGTTGTTTGCGCCCCAGACTGGCGAGCATCACCTCAGACGAGAACGAGACGCCGCCCGAGCTGCCCGTCAAGACACGCCGGAACATTCGCGTCGACGTGCAACAACATTTCCCAACTGTCGAAATCAGGTGATTAGCACACACAACCTTGACGCCTATTGCCGGCTGTCGTAAACAAGAGGTGTAGTGTGTTCATGGTGAATATATTGCATTGTGTCCAGGCCGTCGCCCGTATGTTCTCTGCACGGTGAAGCGCGGCCGCACACGTTGGCCGTGCACCAGCCGCCCAGGCCGCCGCCGCTGCCACTAAAGAAAAAACACAGTCAGTATACTTTTTGTCTAACTTTTTAAGCACAATCCTGAAAAAATAAACTCCAATGTAAACTACTTGACCCAGTCTTGGTGGCGGAACGAAATGATAAAAAACGATTAATATAACTTTTCACTTCAATTGCTATTTACAAGTTCTTGGGAATGCCTGCATAAGTTCTCCACATTTAATATCCGCAATGGGTGTAAATACTATACTGTCAAAAAACTGTGAATGTATTCTGTACACTGTCACACTGTCAATGGCACTACATGTTTGTATGTTATCCTAAACAAGTATTGTTTTCATTTGTATGTGATTGATGAGAATCTATAAATGCTTGGAATATTCACTCAATGGTTATGTGACTTTCTATAAATTCCTTTGGTCATTGTGTATTTCTTGGGGGCTATGGTATATGAATGATATTGTTATGTGTGGGGCTATAACGGCATGTTTGTCTGTTGTGCCGGTGCGGCGCGGCAGTGTTCCAAAGCGTCGCGTACAGCGGTGAGTGGATCTATGCATGTACAGCGCTATTTAGCTCGGAAATAAAGCATCAGTTTCTTTGAAGATGCAAGCATTCGTGTTTCATTATGTTTTAGACATAAAGGTCCACTCCATGAACGGACATGTTGGAGACTCATCAGACGTGCTTTAGCGTCAACAAGCTTCTTGTCACTTACACTAGCAAACTAGGCGCCAATTTCACTTGATGTTTGGAGGCACTACCATGAATATTACAACTTATTTATGTCCGTATTTCGTAAGTTTATTCCGTGATATGGTAATAAAGAGCTGCTGTCATGGTGGTCTCCTAGCTTGCTTTCCACGTGCGAAATGACGACGTTTGTACAAACGAGCTTACGCAGCTTACATGCGTTGGTTAACAACAGCGGAACTCGGTTCTTGCCGTAGTTAATTATCACCGAAGATGATGAATGTATTTAGCGCTTCATTACGATCTTGTGTTATTGCTGTTTCATGTTTTAATTCGACTGTATTTCTTCGGAAAACACATTTTCGCCTACGCTCTTAGTGTATCAGTTCATCTTTTTGACTAACTGTAAGGTGTATTGCAATTAAACAAGTATTGATTTCGGTAATAAAAAGATAAGATAAGATTACATTTTATCTTTCTAACTGAAAGAATATTTACGTTCGCCAAATGATTAACTTCAAACATAAAAAATCGGCAAATTAAAAACAGTGTTTAATTGTAGTACGCCTTGTGATATCACAGTAGAGTGATGTATAACTGATGTGATTGTCTGTTTAGTTATGGCGTATATGGAGATGTTTGGGAACTGCAGTCATCCGCCAAATGCTCCTGGAGCTGCAGCCCCGCCGGACATGTTTCGCCACTCGATACATACGTATAATGTAGCCAGGTAATTATAACATAACAAATAACATAATTTTAATCCAACTGCACCAATGATCTCGAAGTTTATTCAGTGCTAAACGTAATATCGTGAGGACATAATACAATATGTAGTTTTTACAAGTTCGAAACCCGTCATCAACCCGTCTTGAGCAAGCTTTGTGTTCAATGCCTTCTCTGAGAACAGGCCTTTGGCTTGCAATTGAAAAATAATAGATTGTTATTATTATATAATATCCTGGTGTTCTGTCAACTCGAAACAATTGGCCGAAATGAAACCATGTTTGTTTTTAGTAATTTGTGGTGCAATTGAGGTTTAATGCTCGTTAGGTCATGCAATAAAACCCAGTCAGCATTTCAACCTTTTATTTTAATGTTTTTTTGTGCAATTAATGTATAATTTGACGACTCCGTGATGTGTAGAACTGGTATAAAATGTTTTTTAAATTACATTTTTTAGTGCCAAACAAATCGGCGACGGCGCCATAAGTATGCAGCGTCAACAAGTACAGCGCTCTATTGCGCAATCGTTCACTGTCCAGCACTTTGGAAATCCACCAATGAGGTATGTTGCGTGACAGAATCAAATTTTACGCTATTTACCTAACTTACTCAATTAAAACCATTATAATGATTTCGGTAAAGTAATTGATAGCACAATGTAAAAAAAGGAAACCTTTTTTTTCGAAACTCATACTAAAATATGCATACGGCTTTTGTTTTAAGAACACTATCATAATATGTAAAATACTGGTATTCAGCTGCATCCGGTTAGACTGGAAGCCAACCCCAACATAGTTAGGAAAAGGCTAGGCAGATGATGAGCAAAAAATATAAACATTCGCTATATTGATAACTATGTTGTGTTCTTTAGCAGCGGCTCAGAAGATAGTGTGAACATGAGTGGTACTAGTCCCATCCCGCTGGAGCCGCCCCCGGCTCTGCCCCCTAAGATGAACAAGAGTAAACAGGTAACTACTACATTTATTAAACTATTGGATAAAGTTGTACGGTCAACCGGTCGTCTTTAGAAATCAAAACGAAAACCGCTTTTACTGGTTTAGAATAAAGACGCTATAAACTTTTACCATGTGCATGCGGTTCACTGTAACGCCAGTTTATATTGTAGTACAGTAGTAAGGAATACTTTCTTTACATTTGTCTCTTTGCAGCTCTCAGTTAATTCTAGCAACGAGTTATTGCCTCCTCCATCGCCGCGGCCGTCATCGCACAATAGCTCCGCTGATGAAACCGTGTTGAATAATGTAAGTTTATGTTATTTATTTATAACTATACTAGCTTTTGCTAGCGGCTTCGCCCGCGTGTATGTAGGAAATTATCCCATGGGAACCGTACATTTTTCCGGGATAAAAAGCTTATATGCTATTCTAGACTATAATCTATCTTTGTTCCAAGTTTCATTCAGATCCGTTAAGTAGTTTTTGAGTTTATTCGTTAGAAACATTCATACAAATCTTTCCTCTTTATAATATTAAGTTCAGATTACTATATTATTTATTTTCATAGAAGATAATTTCAAAGTATTTCTGTTCTATATTAAATCTATCTGGTAGTTTGTGCTTATCCCGATACAGTGAATTAAGGCTAATTATGGCTCAAATGGGCCTTAATTGCTATTTAATAGCTCAAATTCGTGTTGGAATCTCGTTTCAGAATTCTGATGAATCATTTACGAGTACCACGGCACCCGCACCTGGAAAGTTCCCGCTTGAAGATGAGTTGGAAATGCTTGTGCAACAACCACCCACACCTTCGCCTGTGCCATCGCAGGTAATGTATACATTGGTTCACTCACCATTTTCAAGAGAAAGAGATTTTTTTTACATAATCAGCCTATAATGTTCGCACTGCTGGGACTCAGGCCTCTCTAAGAGGGGGAGGGCCATTGCGGGTTCGCGGATGTCACATGCCTTCGAATTTTTGGTTTTAGGACAAGCCAGTTTCCTCACGATGTTTTCCTTTACCGTTTTGAGAGGAGTGGTGATAGAATTTAATTACACAATTTAAAGCGCCTCTCGGGTTCGAACTCTCGACTTACAACTCGTAAGTCGTGGCTGATACCACTTGGCCGCCACTGCTCTTTAAAAAGAAAAAAAAATAATATGTTTTTATTATAATCGTACCAGAGGAGTGAAGGCAGCACGGAACCCGCAGCGGCTACTGCGGACACCAACAGCGAGCCTCCTCAGGCCGACCCCGATGACATCATCCTTCAGACTGACATCAGCTCCTGGCTGGTCCTCAAGGGGCCCAGCAAAGACGGGCCCGAGGTGCGCGGCGGGCAACCCGACGCTCTCATCGTACTCGCCACTAAAGCCACCAAAGGTCAGTCACCTGTTCAAAATGTCATGGATATGGGATCATTAACTTTCTTTGACATGAAATTAAAGGTCCTCCTGATTCATCTCATTATTCATTAAAATGGTGGTTATAGGCATGAATGCATTTTGGGTACTGGATATCAATCACTTTTTAAGACAATACAGATTAATCAATAATTTCCAATCGATTTTGGACATAACAAGAAACCACCACCATAAAACATCTACCTAAGTCATGTCTTATCATTGCTTCTATCCTCTCAACTGTCATGCTTTCACTTTACAGAAACGGACGAGTGTAAGTGGTTGAACCATTCTTTAATATGGGGCTGGAATACTGGTTTTTATATTTACTAATATTTGGAGGCTTGTCGAATGTTGCTTCACGTAGACTTGAACTGTGTTTTGAGTAGTGATATTGATAATTCTTCGCTTTAAACACTGAACGAAGATAATTAACCAATTATCTATAGCACACACTGCTCTGTAGTGACAGAAGTACCGTATTTCGTCGAATTTTGTGTCAGATTCGGCATAATACGTGACATTGTCAAGTTATGGTGTTTCAGACGAAGCAGCCGTAAAACGTAGTAAATGATTATATCATTAACACGTTGAACGCCAACGCGGTCACCGTGTGTCCGACAAACAATAGTTTTTCTATTGTGTCTGCTGCGTGGCAGTCAATGACTTAAATACCTAACCAAAAGCTTTAGCTGTAGTTAAGCGCTGCGCAAACTTCTGCTTTGGCTTAGCAATGTGTGGTTTTGAAGTAACATACGTTTTTGAATTTCACAGTTACATCATAGTTGTACGGTAAAATATTTCAAATCGGTTAATAAAATATTCAAAAATAATGTTACAAGCTTTTATTCTGCTTTAGACGTATATTACTCATTTTGAGTGCCCTCGAAGTCTTTTACATTAATCGATAAATATCAAATAGTGGGCGCTCAAAATTGGGTAGTAAAATGTACGTAGAAGTTTACAGGTAAATGTTGGAGTCTCAGTCACTACGTCTTGTTAACGTCTTTTGCCAATGTTACAGAGTTGTATGGATGACTCTAATTCTGTGTATATTTTTTCGGTCGTGAATCACATTTTTATCAACATACAACCCTCGCTGACCGATCAATTTCAAAAACCGTAAGAAAATTTTAATGTTGCGCATCAAAGCGCATCTGTCAAGAAAGTGACTGAGTGAATAGTGACTGGACTCCACCATGATCTGTAAACTACTGTAATGTGTGAAGTTGTGTACTGAGTGGCCCCTGTCCGCGCAGACTTCACGTACCAAGAGGCGTTCCTGGCCACGTACCGCACGTGGGTGTCGCCGGGCGGGCTGCTGGCGCGCCTGGTGCGGCGCGCGCACCACTACCGGCCGCGCGCGCACGAGCTGCGCTCCACGCTGTGCCTGCTCACGCGCGTCGTCGCCGACCTCACGTGAGTACACAAGCTAGTTGTTCATCTGTATCTACTATAAACTAGCTGACCCGACCGACGTCCTCGTGTTCAGAGCCGCTGGCTGTTAGAAAATACAGTTGGAACTCGTAGTACTCGTGTTTGCAATCGGTAGAGATGTCAATTACAAATTGCAAACTATATAAATTTTTAATCACTCCAAATAACGATGTTTCGTTCGTTTTCAGGATGTCGGATTTGGATTGTCCGCTGATGCAGGAGATAATGGAGTTTATTTACTGGCTCGTGGACGCTGAGGAGCTGATCATAGCGAAGGCTCTCAGGCAGATTCTAGTCGACAAACAGAAACAGTTGCACTTCCAACAGGTGAATTCAGTTTTAGTAACTGGTTTTATATAATTGTTACTTATAATTTATACAAGGTTCATATAATTAAATTGCTTGGCGAAACATCTCAGATCTGATAGGTATCGATTTCAATCAATCTGCCTTGCCTTTTACACCGATATCGGGGTATTGATATCAAATCATGAAAAAACAAAAAAAGACTCATTCAAACTACTCAAGGATGCAGTGAAAATTGTATTGTATTTGATTAAGCCATACAAATACGGATGTGATTGATCAAAAGTTACTTTAACATTAATTTATTGTTACAGACTAACAACAGATACGAGTACGAAAATCCGTGTTTCGGCAGCGTATCGACGCGTCGCGACACCCTCCTCGACTTCAAAGCGACGGAGTTGGCCGAACAGATGACGTTGTTAGACGCCGCGCTGTTCGTGCGCCTCACTACCGCAGAAGTGTTGTTGTGGCCGCGCGACCAATCAGAAGAGAGCTCGCCTAATCTAACGCGGTTCACCGAACACTTCAATAAGATGAGCTACTGGGCACGCTCCAGGATTTTGGAACAGGTACGTAAAGTCCTCGACAAGTTCAATTTAGTGCGAATCTTGCCAACGTCTGTGTGAGCTCATAAATGTCACCCAAGATAATTAATAAACCAAATACTACAAAAAAAAATTTTTGATTTGCGGAAATTCTACCATCCTACCTATTTTCGGTGGAATTACTAGCGCATGGGACAGCTTTGTCACTAAGTGACAAGTGTGGCAACGCATCTACCAGGACCAAAATCGTCCAACATCACTAGTTTGTTAACCATCCGATTACAGCACTTAATTAAAAACTTAAATTACAGGAGGAAGCCCGCGAGCGAGAGAAGTACGCTAGCAAGTTCCTGAAAGTAATGAAGGCGTTACGCAAGATGAACAACTTCAACTCGTACCTGGCTCTCGTATCCGCGCTGGACTCTCCTCCCGTGCGGCGCCTTGGCTGGCCACGTTCCATTGTGGACACGCTGCACGACTATTGCACCATCATCGACTCGTCGTCCTCCTTCCGCGCCTACCGCCAGGCGCTCGCCGAGACGCAACCGCCCTGCATACCCTACATGTATGTTCATTATAATCCATACTAATATTATAAATGCGAAAGTAACTCTGTCTGTCTGTGTTACCTTTTCACGCCTAAACCACCCAACCGATTTTGCTGAAATTTGGTATGTAGATAGTTTGCATTCATGAGAAGGACATAGGCATATTATTATTTTTTATTTTTTTATTGCACATTATAGGTAGGGTAGGTAAGGTAGGTATCATAGTTAAGACAGGACAACGTCTGTCGGGTCAGCTAGTTATTCATATACTAAAGTATATAAACACAATCCGTGCAGAATTCGCTGATAATTCTCCCGACCTACGTACAATACGATGTTCGCAGGGGCGGGCATTCATGTCTCTTAAAAATGTGTTCGTCAAATTGTTGAGAAAGCGTCTCCACGTTCCCTTAGCATGTATTCCATTATTGCACTATTGGAATAAGGACCAATATCCTGTAACAAGAAAGGCAATAATGCTAAGCTAGTTATCGATAGCAATGTATTCATAAGTGTTTGTTGTTTTTTGCAGTGGTCTAGTCCTTCAAGATCTGACTTTCGTTCATATCGGCAACCCGGACCTCCTTCCGGAAGGCTGCATCAATTTCACGAAGCGGTGGCAGCAGTACCACATCATGGAGAATATGAAGAGATTCCATAAAGAGTGCGTAATCCATACATACATAGTTTATTTAATCATTTTGATTTTGCAAAGTACATTATTATAATAATATCGTCTTATTGTAAACTCTCTGCAAATAATCTAAAATTATACATAGTTCGAAATCAACAAATTTGATTGTATTTAAAAGTGAACCGAACCACCCATGCACGAAATTCAATCAAGAATTAATTAAAGTCCTGTAGTAGCATTAGCATCCCTCTTTTAGTCACAGTGATTAATAGATGTCACATGGCCGAACAAAGCTTGTACACAAAACTAATGTAACTTTCGTTAGCAGGCAGTACAAGTTCAAGAAGAACGAGCGCATACTGGCGATGTTCAACGAGTTCGACGACGTGCTGAGCGAGGAGGCCATGTGGCAGGTGTCGGAGAGCATCAAGCCGCGCGGGGGCCGCGCCCGCGCCGCGCCCGCCGCGCACGCGCCCGCCGCGCACGCCGCCGCCTGACGCGGCCGCGCGCGTACGTACTTGCACTATAGTTTTCGAACATATACACCAATGTGTTTTTGGTAAAAAAATACTTTATGGTACATCTTAACTACTCAGAAAATTCAGTTTCCGCTACAGCTTCAAATATTCTTTAAGATATTTTGTCATTTTCAATAGTGCTATTCATTCTGAAATCAATTTATAATTTACACTAGCAAAGATGATAATTACTTGAATAAGCGGAAAAAATAATCAATTGCAAATAAAGATATTGAAAATGGAATAGATGAGAAGGGCCGCACATTTGACGAAGCGCGACGCAACGCGGCTTTCATCAAGTGGTACTGAGAACCGCTGCGCCGCGCCTAGTTTCCAAGCCACGAAGCTCCTATTAACAATACCAATGTTTTCTTTTGCAGGTAAATTTTGAATCCAAAGAATATGAAGATGAAATAGGATATTAAACGAGTCGCTTGAATTGTATGTCGGGGAGATATATTAATTTAGAGAAATTGTGATTATCTGTCCTAAAAAGGCCTAATTAATATTAGTGTATTTATTAATTGTGCGATTTTCTCGACTGTGATTGAACCGAGTGCGAGTGTGACGCATGGACAGGTCGATGCGACGAGGATTGTGGTTACGCGCTTACGATTACAACGCTTTTCATGTGCAACAAATGATAATAATCGAGTAAATATTATTTCTATCAGTATTTAAATCGAATAACTGTCGTCTATTACATATCAGCATGTGACTTGCATAGTGTACTAATAATGAAACGAGCGACGCCTTGGGTGTTTAGAGTAAAGTCCTTGAACCATCTCGTTGTTGTATTTGCCATTGATGTCATTATACATTATTGAGTAAGCCAGCTTCGGAAGTTAGCTTTCTATACATCGAATTAGAGGAAACTTTTTGAAGTCTTAGGAATGTTAGCAGAACTACTGTTTGATCATAGTGACTTAGTCGATATAAGCATTTCGAATGTATTCATTTTTAAAGTCGTTTATTGTTCACCGTGTTTGAATAACATAATTATAACGCGTAAGTAAGTACCTATAGGAAATGGGACAGTTCATTTTAGTTTTAGTGGAAAGTTTATGTGCACGCTTCAAAACTCAGTTTTTGCAAGGGGCTTCCATAAATATAAATGGAGAGAGAAGTTTTAGTACCCCTAAACAATATGACCTGTCGTGAAGTTTTAAAATAAATACATTATATTTTTGTACACACTTGTATTAAGTATAACCCCTCATAGCAAAGCATTAGGACATAAACATATCATTTTTAAATATGTGCCAAACTTTGAAACCAACAGAAATGTCCCATTTCTATACTTAGTACAAGTAATTACTTAATAAGTACCTAAGCGAAAATGTTGCGTATCTGAAATTTGTAGAAATGCTATAATGGTACAAAGTTACAACAAAGACTCACGTTTAAATATACTTAATTGCTTTACACAGAAAGCAACTATAGAAAAGTTAAATAGAATTAATATCTTGCAACATTATTAGGCTATAATTGACCGTCGATGGGAAATACTACTTATAGGGAGTCTATTAGAAGTTTGGAAACGCATTGAAATGCTAATTAATACATAATGAACTTGAATCATTTAATAATAAGTAGTCCATACTTTCATATGAGACCTGTCTCCAATATTTTTATGAGAAAAGATGACGCTGTTCAAACGCGTCGACGCCATTTCATTCTTGTTGAAGTATTACTGTTGATGCAATATTTTTGTGCATGCTCTTAAAGTATTCATATGAATTTGATGCATATTTTATTTTTGATATTCAAAAACTTTTTCCTATAGGTTGCTACCTTCAAGGAAGCTAACGAATTACGTACTTTTGAGATGTATACTTATTTACATTATTCTTCAGTGTTTGCGTAATTTTACTATAATGTAAGATTTAGATATAACGCTGCTAGCTCTGAAGCTACAAGTAGCTAGGTATTGTACGAAACTTTGGATAAATATTTAAATTCAATTGATACTTGATAGTCTCATGTTTACAGTAATCGCATTTTTAAAATAGATAATGGTAGGTAAAATTTGAATAGTGTAATATAATCAACGTTTAATTTGCCTTAAGACGATCGAGTCTTCAGTGAAATAGCAATAAAATTTAATTGTTGTTAGAATTGCTGCACAATTTGTGATACTAATCATGTAGCGTGCCGCTTATTACTCGGTCTTATTGACGTCCTGTACGCATAGGCAATTGTATTAGAAGAATATTAGTACTAAGCGTAAGAAACCCCAATATGATAGTGTTGCTGAGGCGTGCACGTGTTACTTGCATTATCGATGGTTGCCGAATTGCCTCGTGTGTTGCGACTTGCGATTGTACGCAAGGTGTGTAATCGTGCTACAACAGTGTCAGTGCAACAATAGTAAAGATTTGAAACAAGCAATACCATTTTTAATACAGGCTAAGAATAAAATATATTTGCATCGATCAGGTAGTTCGTATATTCAAAAGGAACATGACGTTCTATGCAATAATAACTAGACCAATATTTAGAATGTTTTACAGTGCTTTACTGAATTATGTGCTGATATTGTATTTTGTATGTAAAATATTTTGATTGATAGTTAAGTTAATAGGGTACGTTACCATTCTTTATCTGGTATTATTATTTATTTAGTGTATTATGAAAATACGGAGCGATTAACGGATATAATTATTATCTAAAGTATATTAAAGACTGCCTAAATTAATTATTCACTGTATTTGATGTGTAAATTAGAGAAATATTTAAAATGTCCCATTATGTCACCAAAGGATGTCTTATAAGGGTGGAGTTGCATCAAAGTTAATCTGTGATCACTTTAACACACGAAATCACTTTAACATGTGAAACTATACAACTATGATATTATGTATCTGGTTTATCTATGAAAATCGTTTAACTTTGATGTAATCGCTCATGTGTGAGATTTCTAATCGCAGAGCAATGTAGCCTTGGCTTAATTTTACAATACACAATGATAATTTGTCACAATGTTCATATTTATTACATACATTATTAACGTATTCATAAGAAGTATAAAGATCACATTATAGTGAACAGCGTACATATTTTTGTTGTATTAGCAAGTTCAGTATTACGTTAAATTAAAGAAATGCCATAATCTTATGAATTGAATTAAATATTAGTATATTTTTATCTTTTTGGGACCGTTTTTTTAAGTTTAATTCTTACTTTAAGTAAAGTTTTTTTTATTACATATTATTATACTTTATTGTACATTTATTGAGTTAGTTGATTTTTAAAAGTAATCAGAACCGCAGGTGTGTACAGTAAAATTTTGTGTGTCAAGTTCTTTTTGTAACTATTTTGTAAAATAAATATAGCACTTTATTTACAACAGATTATCTTTTTTTTTAAATTTAGTTTCCCATTTAACCGTTTCCCAGTCCTATGAGACATTATGATCTAATACAGCGTATGGTTGGCTATCGTTAGCGTCACGCACGGACGGTTTTAATTAAACTAGGTCGGCGTATCGTGGAAATGGAATACCCAGCAAGAAACCCTAATATGAATCCAATAAAACACCTGAAGGAGCTGTCGCTGAATCATCGGGTCAAAAGTCACCGTGTCGCTGCACTTGTTTCATTGTATTAGACGTAAGGCTATAATTATACGCACTAGTTTTCTTCCTTCCTCATTAGCCGGAAAACTGTGCGCTATGATTAACGCAGTTCAGTTATACCTACCGCCGGAAGAGTTCAGTCTGTAAAGGAAACCTGCTTGCCTAGAACTGAATTTCTGTACAACACTCTAGGATGGTTTGTGCTTCTTGTGCTTATTTTGACCTTCACCAACATCCACAACCACGCTACTCTAATGATCATAAACACCCAAAACTTACTCACATGAATTCTCTGTCACTATTGGGTTGGTGCATACCGCGCATACCAACCGAAATCGGATCAATAAACACACAGTAAAAGCATTATTAACCTTTTAACCGCCCCATTCGGATTAATACGACAAATATTTTCGGGCCCGTATCGCCTGAGTCGTATTTATCCGACTGAGAATTTATGTTTGGTTTTGCGTTTTTACGTCATTGCAAGACCCTATTCGTCGAAGATATTTATTTTTCGATTCACTGTGCCGGGCGCTGGGGGCACGACAACTGATAATATGTCGTCGGGCGGTGAAAAGGTTAAAGTACTATTGCTTCATATATAAGGTTCAACTGCTCCCTAGCTATGTATGACGGATGTGCGTCTGGTAAACTACACACCAAAAACCTAATGCTTGAGTAATTTTCGCTTTTTCTTACATTTCCGCATGACCGTAATACTTAACTGATTGGAAAATTCAACATAGGTGTTAACTCTTTGACCTTGAACTGGCTGGTGGCCTTTTTCTTTTTTTTGAGAATGGTAAATCATCCAATGACTGGTCCCGCTCTAGGTGGAGCGGAAGGGGGTGTCAGACTATTACTGACTAAAACCCATCCATGTTCCTTCCTTAGCCTTTTATTTTCTGGGGCAGTGGTAACCCTTTCTGACAATTCCGCTTACCCAGCAGGCTCGGCCCTAACGAGCCCCTTCATAAGCTGACATCTCTTTAAGGCGCTTGTGGAACATGTTCGCGCCGTCCGGCACGGGCCTGGTCCTGATCGGACGGTGAGCTACCCATTACTCAACGCCCGCAGGGCCGCGCCTACGGTGGCTGGGAGTCGTCACGTAGTTCCCGACGTCCGGGGCGTCTCCCGCGGCGGCTAGGACGGGAGGACCTTTCCCTCTCCCATCCCGCCACCTCCTTCGCGAGCATGACTACTTCGCAAAGGAGGTGACTGCCTCTCGCTCCGGACCATGGCTTGCACTAGGGCCGGGTGCGAGATATCGCCTCTAATCGCCTCTACTAATCGGTTTCCACCGTGTGCTCCACCGGGCGTTTCCTTCCGCCTGATTATGTGCAGGAACCTCGAAACATCCATGTCCGGAGATGAACTGCGTCAGGCGGTAGGTGAGAGCGCCGCGACGCCTCTGTTCCCACTCTGGCTGGTGACCAGGCGTGTAGAAACGTAGTTAAATAGAGTAAGAAGCCATACTAGTTTTGTTACCAGTGACGTACTCGTACGGTTAACTGCAGGTATAAAATAAATATTTGTAATTAATTACAATTTCACAGACTAAAGGGGTTTGGTTGTGTTGGTTGGAAAGCCCAAGTGGTCGCCTCGCCAACTAAGGTAGGACCTTACCTTAGTTGGCGTGGCGACCACTTGGGGTTTCATCACCACACCATGTGTCACTGAACACTTTAGCTCGCCTTTTGTTCATTAATTAATACCGCTACTAACAATCCGCAGATTATGCGCAACCGAAAACTTTGCGTGACAGTCACAACTCAGGGTTACATATTCCACGAAGTGGTGGTAGGTATACCGTGATGAAAGTTTTTGTATATATCGTGGGGACAACCATAGCAAAGTCTATACAGTAGACAACGGATTCCTCATACTTTATGATAAAGTTTTCGCTGAAAGTATACACAATCAATTTTGTTCATGAGATCATTTAAAGGCAGCGCTCTGCATGTTTTGTAGGTACCTACTGAAGCAAAGAGCAGCCAGAACTAGTAAAAATGTGGGTCTTCTTCTTCTTCGTGTGGTTAGTGACTAACCTGGTGTCAGAATTTAATGCTGCCCATGGGCCTCTGGCATACTTATTTTTACTAGTGATACACAACGCTACATATTCACTAGCAGAAGTCGTTATTCGTCTGGGCGTGAATAATCCATAACGTTGGCAGCTTTTTAGAAACATATAACGTTTTATGACTTCACGGCTTTTTAAATTAAAATTAATAAAAACCATGTCTAATTCGGTATAAATACAGTATCATAGAATTAAATTTTCTTGGTGGGTAAGGTACTCACCACCAACTATTATACCTATTTATAGACGAATAGACATACTATCTACAGTACGAGCCCTGGAACACCTGGAAGTAGTAGGCAGAGGAAGTAATAGTGGCAGTACCTAGTTTTTTTTTACGACGAACTGTTAATAACAATAACCCGAATAATTCCAGTTGAATAAAAACTGCAATCCGCATCCTGTGACTTGGATGAAATTAGTAAATACCTGAAAACCGCTTGTATTGCAAATTTGAGCCCGAAGCTATGAATTCAGGTCACTCCGTCACTACCTACTGGCTTTAGGTCAAAGGATACCTACCCATAAATAAATCCGGTGTAGCTCCTGCAGTAGATATGCGTAGGTAAATAGACTCTTTACCGCCTTCTATCGGCTTAAAGTATCACATGATGGCCTGTGCCACTATTGCTGAATAAAGACGGTTTGGAAAATTATCAATAACGAAACGAACAGTAACAAAAGACATATTTCTGATTACATATTGGAGACGTCATGTGGTCCCATTTGTGATAGCAAAGAAGTTGCTCAAGAATTTGTAAATTTCTTTACCAGTATTCCACTAAAAAACTACTGAAACCCTAAATTCCTCACCTACCCTCTCTTTTGATTTAGTAAAGGCGAACGTTTCAGCCTGCTCGATCGAATTCAAATTTAAACATATTAACCCCATAATAGTAATTAAAACTTTTAAGCTAATAAAATCAAATTGACCGAAGATCTTTGAGAATGTCCAGCAAAGTCTGCAACTCGATCATTGAGACGATAGCACCTTACTTAGCCTTAATTTATGTGTGGATCAAGGCACCTTCCCAGACTTAATGAAATTCAGGGTAATACCTTTTTTTAAATCCGGGGATAGTAAAGACACCAATAATTATAGACCGTATCCGTATAGCCGGTTTTCAACAAGATCTTTGAAAATTAATGCTTAATCATTTTAGCACGAATAAAATCCTTAACGATCAACAGTATGTTTCACCAAAGGACGTTGTACAACTGATGCCGGTGTGACCTTATTAAAACACATTTTCAATGCGTGGGAAGAGGCTCAAGACGCCATAGGAATTTTTTGTGACCGCTCCAAGGCATTTGATTGCGTTGATCACGAAACCTTGCTGTTGAAGCTAGAGCATTACGGACTTGAAAAACTTGCGCTAAGTTTGGTAAAATCTTATTTAAATGATAGACAACAGCAGGTGCAAATAAAAGGTGTCAATTCACTCGCTTTAAAAGTAAAAATGGGTGTGCCACAAGGTTCAATATTGGGTCCTTTCCTCTTTTTAGTATACATTAATAATCTTCTCCATTTATTAAAAAATCAACCAAAAATGGTGTTATTCACTGGCGATACATCTTTAATTTTTAAGATAGATAGACGTGTTAAAAATGTTGACGGCGTAAATAACGCCCTACTGCAGGTCCAAAATTGGTTCACTGCTAATAATTTAGTATTAGATGGAAAAAGATTTTCTTTACCAAATGTAAAAAGTAGTGATTGTGAGATAGTATTGAATCAAGAGAAACTTGAATTTGTCGATAAAACTGTTTTCCTGGGAATCACGCTCGACTCACGGCTACAATAGGGTCCTCATTTAACATCTCTTGCAGGGCGGCTAAGTTCTGCAGCATATGCTGTCAGAAAGATCCGGCAATATACCGATGTAGATACCGCGATAGCTAGTCTATTTTAAATATTTTCATAGTATTATGTCTTACGGTATTTTACTTTGGGGACGAGCTGCAGACATCGAGTCTATTTTTATTCTGCAGAGAAAAGAGCTATCAGAGCCATTTATAATCTTCGTAAGCGCGATTCTTTAAGGGAACGGTTTAAGGTTATTAACATCATGACTGTACCTTGTCAATATATATATGAAAACATCATGTACGCAAGGAAAATATACATCTTTTTAGTAAAAGAGGTGAAAGACACAATTATTTAACTAGAAATAGGGACCAATTAGTGCAACCAGGTTTCAGGCTGGCTAAAGTAGATTCATCTTTCATGGGGTACTGTTTAAAATGTTACAATAAAATACCTTCCCACATTCTTAGACTTAATGAAACAAAATTTAAAACTTGTATAAAACGCACACTATGCAGCCAAGCGTATTATAAATTGGGAGATTACATTGCTGATAAAAATGCTTGGGTCAATGCTAGTCCTGCTCCACAAGGGCGCATCAACTAATTGATTAGATTACTAAAAACAGTTGGAGATACGGAAGATCAACATAAAATAAAACTATCTTTGCATTGTATAAATTCAATCTCTTAATATTGTATAATTGCTTAGCACATATGTGAGTACTATGTACCTACTATAAAGCGACCATTTACTGGGTACGTCTTTCATTGACTTGAATGTGCCCTGGCGGCTGTGAGTATGCCATGCTCACTTGAATGTCTCGCTGATGGCGGCGTGTGTGTTGGATCATTTAGCTCCCTTCAAAATGGTTGAGCTGAATGGTGCTAATCTATGCGTCATGTTCGTGAACGGGCGCTGTCAGTAGGGACTGGTGATCTCTTAGCGGCTATGGCATGTTTTAATTTAAGATTTGAATAGTTTTTACAGATTTTATATCGGATGCTTTTAACGTTCTGCATCGTTCTCACATGTTTAATATTATTATAAAGTTTGTAACCAATATTTTGTAACCATATTTGTTTAAAAGACACATCGGGCAAGACACTTCATGGACACTCATGAAGTGTCTTGCCCGATCTTCTCCATAGGTGGGCTACACCCCACACCATGGGGTAGAGCGGCAAAAACCTCCCCACTTGAAATTATTTTTCAAGATTTTATTTTTCCATTTAGTCGGCGTGACACATCTTTTTAAATGACTATGATGTTCTTTGGTCTTTGATGTTTTGACATAGCACATTATTTTATTTAGTCACTGTGCACCTACCACTCGTGGCGGGTGGCATCAAATGGACGGAAGATGCGAGGCCAATCCCGCAATGTGAGTAAAACTGTAGGTAAGCAATGAGGCCCAAGTAAGAAAATTAATATGATACTTATTAGATCATTTCAACCTATAGCATGCCTATAGGTCTTCAACCTGATGACTCATGTAGACCAATGTTCAAGAGGTTTGGTCTGCTACCTCTACCGTGTCTGTATATATATGAGGTATGTGTATTTGTAGTTAACAACAAACATTTATTTAAATCAGCAAATGATGTAAATCCTAGAAACAGACAAGATCCTCATAAACTGGTATTAAGAGATTTGCCAAGACTTGCCAAATACACACATCAAAAGTGTCTAGGGATCAACATATATTTTTGCAATAACTTTTCTCTTGATTGATATTAATTTAAATTTTCTTTAAGGATTCATCAAATAAAGTGTTTTCGTTTGTCACAGTAACGATAAACCAAGTCACCTTTGCATTAATAAAGAAATTTGCCATTTTCCTAATAAAGGGATTTTTGACATTTGAACCACTAACATTAAAGTTCGAAAAAAAGACTGAAATAACAGTTTTCTTTAAAATTTTATTGGGTAACTTAAACAATTAATAATCCGTGTTTCTACCGCGAACACTAACAACACAAGAACATCGGTTTGGCATACTCAAAATGAGTTCATCCAAATCACGCTGTGGAATGGCCGCCCATGTTCGTTGCAACAACAAAAAAAGGTGTTATCAGTCGACTTTGGACACGTTACCGAAGCACTGGTACCGTGGCTGAGCGCCATGAAGGACGGTATCGCTGCACCACACGGAGACAAGACCGATACATTCAAATCTTAACTCGAAGAGCTCCAACAATAACCGCCATGATGTTAGCCGTGAGGCTTCATCACTCTTCAGGGAACTTAATTAGCGACCAAACAGTCAGAAACCGCTTGCATGAAGTGAACCTTCATTCCCGAAGACCGCTACGGGTACCACCTATAGCAATGCACAATCGTAGGATTCGATATCAATGGGCTCTTGAACACAGAAATTGGGCAGAAGAACAATGGCGTTTCGTGTGCTTTTCTGATGAGTCTCGTTTTGGTATGAGACCGGATACAAGACGTATACGACACTGGAGAACCCCTGGACGCCAACAGCGATTAAAATCCTGCCAGGAAGTCCATCCTTATAGTGGTGGAACCATCATGGTATGGGCGGGTATTTGGATCGGCGGAAGAACTGAGTTGATTTGGATCAGAGGCAACCTCAACGCTCAAATTTATGCTGAGACGATTGTATCTGACGTCATCGTTCCTCTACAAGTGCAAATCGGTCCCTTATTTCAGTTAATGCATGATAATGCACGACCGCACACCGCAAGAGTTGTAAGACAGACTCTCGCCGCAGCTAACATCAATGTCCTGCCCTGGCCTGCTCAGTCGCCAGACTTGAACCCGATTGAGCATGCATGGGATATGCTACAGAGAAGAGCTCTGCCGAATATGGAGGGTATCCAGTTGCAAGAAGACCTTTTTTTGTTGTTGCAACGAACATGGGCGGCCATTCCACAGCGTGATTTGGATGAACTCATTTTGAGTATGCCAAACCGATGTTCTTGTGTTGTTAGTGTTCGCGGTAGAAACACGGATTATTAATTGTTTAAGTTACCCAATAAAATTTTAAAGAAAACTGTTATTTCAGTCTTTTTTTCGAACTTTAATGTTAGTGGTTCAAATGTCAAAAATCCCTTTATTAGGAAAATGGCAAATTTCTTTATTAATGCAAAGGTGACTTGGTTTATCGTTACTGTGACAAACGAAAACACTTTATTTGATGAATCCTTAAAGAAAATTTAAATTAATATCAATCAAGAGAAAAGTTATTGCAAAAATATATGTTGATCCCTAGACACTTTTGATGTGTGTAGGTACAATAAAAACTGCCTAGCAATGTGCGTACGTATTTATAACAAAATACCAAGTCGCTTTAAAATATTGAACGCGAGGAAATTTATGACAGAATTACACAAGTGGCTTATTGAATGTAATTCTTACAGTTTAAAAGATTTTATGGATGTGAGATGTTGATTGCTTTTGTCCAAATAGTGTTAATCTTAGCGAAACATGTTGAGCTACTGTAATAATAATAACATCAATGTATAGGTACCATGTTTGACGCAAATAAATGATTTACTTACTTACTTTACTTACATAGAACTGGAACTCCCTGTCGATGTCGGAGGCTTGTGGGGTTTCCGGTTTCCCTTACTAATGTGAAGGCTAATTATTAATTTACAAGGCTACCTACACGATACCTATAATTTGTTCGAACGCGAAAGCGAGATGCTTTCGCATTCAATATCCCTAATTTAGATATCCAAATACCTATTAATGCTGAATGACTAAGTATTTCTGTGATTTTTTGATTTGCCGTTGACTTTTATTTTGCAGCTACCTAATAAAATATATGCTCACTTAACAGTGTCCTGATGAGAGCGCCCCAGGGTTCTTTAGAGATAGCTCGAGTGGCGAAATAAAAACCACTCCATTTCGTAAGTAAACGCGTTAAAAGATAACCTGACTATCTAATTAGGTGATCGATTGTGATGTCCCGTTGTTAAGCTACTGTAAGTAGGAGCAGCACTCGTTTAAAAAGGCGTTGAGAAATGTAGCGATGTTCAGTGCGTTAGTGGTTCATATAAGTTGGCGGTCGAACCGTACCTAACCAAAGTATTTTAATATGGAACTATTTCATAATTTCATACTGGTGATTTTAAGTACGATCCTAGTTACTTCTACAGCTGCACCACTTTGGGGGGACGAGGAGGATTTGGAAGACAATGGTAACTATCAACTATTTTCATCACGTTTTTCCTACTCACTCATTTTAATGTTCTATGTAACATTAGCTAAGACTACTACCTAGGCACTAAGGTTATGCCCGCTGTGATAGCTGAACTGACATCAGAGCTATCGCTGATGCTTTCCCTGTCAAACGGATATGGGTGCAGCGGATTGTGGATCTGCTCCGCATACATGAACTGTTATTGAATGCGTCAACCCGCATTCCTCATTAGAGGACCGTAAACCATTATAATATTTTCCGATGAAAAATGCTGAGCTGCAAGGTGGAAATGCCTATCATACTACCTATTCCCTATTGACCGCAACTCAGTCTTCTTCTTTTCGTGTGGTTAATGACTAACCTAGTGTCAGAGTTTTTAAGCTGCCCATGGGCCTCTGACTTAGCTTCACATGCTGTTGAGAAATATCTCTCAGACATGCTGGTTTCTTCACGATGTTTTCCTTCACCGATTTTTAAGCAAGTGATAATTATACAATACGCACATGAATCCGTAAAGTCAGAGGTGCGTGCCTTGGGCTTGAACTCGAAACCTATGACTCGGCAGTCCGACGGTCACACCACTACTATCACTACACAGCAGTAAGCAGTAGCAGCTCAGTAAGTAGGTATAAATTTGTCCCTGCTTTAGGTGAATTCGGGGACTACTTCGAGGGTGACATGCTGCTGACGAACTCCCAACGAGAAGCAATAAGCGAGGCCTCAGACCCTGACAGTCGCAACGGACTCCGGGATGTTGTCAAGCGCTGGCCGAACCGAACTGTCGTGTATCACATCGACGAGGAAGACTTTGGTTTGCTATTTCCATCATATTTACTTAGTTCAATAATTCAATGTTTTTTTTTACCAGAATATAAAGTCAACAAGTCCTTTAATTAACCTGCTCATCCGATAATAATTTGATAGTTTAAACTATGATAAAAGTTATTTTCTTCTCAAGACACTTTATTCAGAGCTTTCTGTAAGAGCCTCTACAAGGTTTGCACACCACCCGGTTAGCTCCTATCCAGTTTGCACCATTGACCTTCTATTACAGAGACGCCCCTATTATTACAGTGCGTCTTAGACATGGCTTCGAACAACAAAGGTCTTTTAGTCAAACATCCACTAAAGACAAATTTTCCTAGACATTCCTGTATGTGATTCGGTCATTACTCAAAACCACATGACGGAGTAACGGAGTAGGTATGTTCCGTTATCCACAAACGACGACGTGAATACAAAGTGCCTAGTGGCTGCAGGCTGCTTCTAACAATGACGTTGATCACGTAGCACTAACGAAAACAATGTGTACCTACCTACCTGCAATGCCTTTGAGAACATGTGCCCTATGTTGGTATTATTTAGTTTTTTATGGAACTTGAGGCGTAATGGAGCCATTAATATATGTTTGTTTTTGAAGGGGAATTGGATTATTAATATTATCAATATTTCACAAAATGCTATGAAGGGGTTTTCTTTCTAAACAATATCTTCCTCAATTTTCTACTATAATAAGGCTATGGGCATATATATAGAAAAAAAGAGGAGGCGTTTAATATAAATTATCCTTTTTTCTATTCCTTGGTCAGGATTGAAGCACCTGTCAGTTTTACTACAAACGTAAACGAAATGTTGGGAGAAGTACAGAGGCCAGCACATCAAGTTACCACAACCTGTCAAATTTCTTTGATAGTATTTCAACTTCATTTTAAAGACATAAGGTTCATTTTTAATTGAGAAAATTTGACAGTTAGGGATAGCTTGATGTGCTGAGACGCCAGCCATCAAGCTATTCCTAACTGTCAAATTTTTGTACATGTATATTACTAGCTGCTAGCCGCGGCTCCACGCGCGGCAATTTTGAAATTTTTCGTACAAACTTCCACCCCGTATTTCACCCCTTTGCAAGGGGGATTTCCTAAAATCATTTCTTAGCTGACGTCTCCCACTCATCTAGCTTTGCCAAATTTCATTTTCGTGGGTCCAGTAGTTTTTGAGATTTCGTGACAGTGAGTGAATGTATGTATGACGTTTTGCTTTTCTATGTTACGGAGATGTTCTGGGACGTAGATAGAGAGTAGCTCAATTCAAGATCTTTAATGATGATGATAAAATGAATCAGATACCAACATATGAATATTCAACCAGGATGGTGACGTTTTACCTGAAGAGCTTTGACGGCTTCTTCTAGTCACTACATAGTGCATTAGTCAAGAGGCGTAGGCGTTCACGTAAAAATATTAATACCTAATAGTAATTAATTATAATGAGTTGGTGGTTAATGTGGTTATTATTATGAATCGGATATGAATATTAAAATTAAACTACTTATTGGTCATTGGAACTTTGGAACTCTACTTCCATTGTTATGAGCATAGACTCATATAGTTGTGTCATCAATTAAAATTCTGGAAAGTTGATTAATATCTGGAGTTCCAACCGCTTCCTTTGTAGTTTTTACCGCAACTTTATATTTGCAAAGTCGTCATCGATACGCTAGCCCATCGATTATTTTATTTTGCTACTTTCAAATATAATAATTATTATAATATGCTTACAATTATACAAGTATTGCAATTTGATTTAACAGATGAGGAACAGGTACAGAAGATTGAGGACGCCATAGCTGACATCGCCAACAAATCGTGTCTCAGATTCCGCCATAGAGAAAAGGATGCCGACGAACATTCCGTGCATATAAAAGTGAATATTTTTATTTTTTATACTTTATTGCAGATTTGGGACCACATCATCATCGTTTCAACTGAAAGACGTCCACTGCTGGGCATTAGTCGTCCCCAAGTGTCGTCACATAGACCGGTCCTGTTAATCTGTGGGACAACACAGGTTTAAAAAAAAATCACATTAATCTCTTTAACGTAGGTATTAATGATCAAAGAGATCATGTGCGCCGATCGGATCCGTGTTGTATCTATGATCAGACTATACTTACTTATATTAATTATTATAGCAAGGCACAATTTAATGGCACCGATATAAAATAGATACCATTTTTAGGGTAACAAGAGTGGCTGTTACTCAAATGTGGGCTTCAGCACTCCCGATGAAGAGGGCGCAGTTCGGCAAGTGCTGAACCTGGCCAAGGGTTGCTTCAAACACGGCACCGTGATCCATGAGATGCTACACACACTTGGATTCTACCACATGCAAAGCACCTATGACAGGGATGACTTTGTCACTATCGTGTGGGAAAACATTAAACCTGGTGAGCAACATGTGTCAAATGATTGAAAGTTCAGTAGATACTAGTTGAATAGAGAGTATTAGAAAATGTTCAGCTTTGCAGAATGTTACTCAATACATGTGTCATGTGTGGCCCTTTCAAATCTTGATGTGCCTATTTGTACCGGTTGGGTAACTACCTTCTTTTTTGAGGGTGGGAATTCATCAAATCACTCCTCCCACTCTGGGTGGAGCGAAAGGGAGTGTCAGACTCTTACTGACTAAAACCCATTCATGTTCCTTCCTTAGCCCTTTATGTTCCGGGGTAGCGGTAATCTTTTCGGACAATCCCGCTTACCCGGCAGGCTTCGGCCCTAACGGGCCCCTTCACATAAGGTCACCGGTCGGGTACTTATTGTTGACCTTCAGCACTTAGGCGCTCAGATGATTAGCTTACTGCATCGTTATCTGTAGTCATTCAGGCATTTAAGATGAACCTAAAAAATGAGGTGCAGGTCAGTCATTTGATCTCATAAACCGTACAATTAGAGTAATGTTGAAATGTTGACATCTTACAGGTCACGAACATAATTTCGCAAAGTACAGCAATGATACAGTAACAGATTTCGGAGTACCTTATGACTACGACAGTGTTATGCATTACACGAAGAAAGCATTCTCTTCAAATGGCAATGAAACCATTATCCCGATACAGGTAAAGTTACGGTCGGCAGTGCATCACGTTATACCAAACTGTCAAATTTCTCCAAATGATTTTAAACCTAGTGTATTTGTGGTAACTTGACGTGTATTTTTTTTTTAGTTTTTTTTTTAAGGCTGGGAAATCATCCAATGACTGCTTCCGCTCTCGGTGGAGCGGAAGGGAGTGTCAGACTCTTACTGACTAAAACCCATCCATGTTCCTTCCGTAGCCGTTTATGTTAGCGGTAACCCTTTCGGACAATCCCGCTTACCCGGCAGGCTTGGCCCTGAGGGGCCCCTTCATATGCTGACATCTCTTTGAGGCGCGCGTTGAACACATACGCGCCGTCCGGCACGGGTCTGGTGCTGATCGGACGGTGAGTCACCCATTACTCACCGTCCGCAGGCCCGCGCCTACGGTGGCCGGGAGTCGCCACTTGGCTCCCGACGCCCGAGGCGTCTCCCGCGACGGCTGGGACGGGAGGACCTTTCTCTCTCCCATCCTGGGCGAATGTATCATGCCTGCATTTACCCGAAAGGTTAAGCAGAGATTTATTTACAGTAAACTAAGTACACTCACATTTCACTGTTCTTAAATCCAATGTCTATTGCCATCAACCAGTCATCTATCGGGTCGGTGTGTCTATACCTACTGGGACAATTTGATTATTTCTTCTATTTCCAACAACTTATTCATTTCACCACTTGACTCATGCTTAGAATTGGACACACAAAGTAGGTATGCTTATTGTATGGACTTATTTAGTCTTATGATACTCAAACTATAATTATACTTACGTTACGCATAGGTGCAACCTACATAGGTGCCGCTTACCTAAAAGGGAATTCCTATTATACATCGATCCTTTTTTTTTTTGAGAGTGGGGAATCATGGGTAGAGCGGAAGTGAGTTTCAGACTTTTACTGACTTAAACCCATCTATGTTCCTTCCTAACCCCTTAATGTTCCGGGGTAGCAGCGGTAACCCTTTCGGACAATCCCGCTTACCGTAAATCGTACCTGGAGCTCCATACTGAAAAAGGAGAAAAATCTATATTCAACATTTTCTAAGATCGTTTGAAGCTAAAGCTATTTTTAATGGTGTGAGAACAACTTTAATGAGTCAGGCTTGATAAATCAGTTTTCAGATCGCAGTTTAGTTCACGTCTCTTGAGATCGCGTCGTGATTTATTACTGTACAATAGCGTGTAGCGTGCTATGCTACAGCATTGCTCTACTCACACTACAACTCGACTACCTACATCAAACATAATCTGACACACTTTTCAAACACTTACTTAAGTATTTTATGTTTCCAGACAAATGTGACTATTGGCCAGAGGATCGGGCTGTCTGAAAGTGATATATTGAAGTTAAACAAGATGTATTGTGAAGAAACCGGCGATAAGGAACAGATTGACAATAACAATAGCGACGAAGTGGTTGTGATTGACAAATAAATGATTAGCAATAAACCTAAATAGAATAGGTTATAAAGTGTTGTATCTATCATAAAGTGTGGAATATAACAATATTATATAAGTGCGTTTCATTCTTGATGTATAGTGAGCTATAGACAACTATATACTGGGTTTTCACTTCCTCGTTGATGAAATACGCTGTGGGCGGCGGAAGCTACAGAAAGGACCTTAAACCTCCTTAGTACTCACTTCCAGTAATCATAGAACACACTGTATCAACAGGGTTTAGAAACCTTGCTACTGAAGTATCACTCGCAATGTATCAGTTTCGGGCGAGTGCGTCGATTGGTGCATAACACTCAAACAATAGGTGCACTCTAGATTCAGCGCAACATCTTGTAGACTAAGTTGGAAACTGAGATTAAAGAGTTGAAGGAAATGTTGGGAGAAGTACAGAGGCCAGCTCATCAAGTTACCACTATCTGTCAAATTTCTTTGATAGTATTTCAACTTTATTGCAAAGATATAAGGTTCATTTTTAATTGAGAAAATTTGACAGTTAGGGATAGCTTGATGTGCTGGCGTCTGTACAAAGACTTTATTCCCTACTTATAATACAGACAGAGAGGTTATCAGGCTATATTATGGCTGAAATTTTGGGCTTCAAAACTTTTACACTCTACTTACTAAATATAATAATATTTATATTCGAAAGTGGCGTAGATATCGAGCAACGTTGATAGGGATTACTTTCCCAATAAACTAATTGAAACAATAAAATTATCTTACTATTATTTTTATCGTAATTACTAGTCATAGTCACGGTCAATTTTCTTTACGAAATCGACCTCATTTCATACAAGGACACTTAAATAAAATATCAGATAGTTTTTTGCATTCTTGAAATTACACGCGTTTTCATTTGACAATGGCATTGAAGATTGCAGAACACTTTGCAAGAATTGATAATAGTTTATTTGTATTGTATAATGTTCACCAACTAATCAAGAGTGATCTGTGGTTTTGCTCGGGTGAATTTGTCGTAATAATTACAACGCCGTGATTGGATCAGGGAATGAAAAAAAAACCATTCCTCTAATTAATGAACCGGCTTCATGCTTCGATAATTTAAATGTTCCAGAAAAATACTTAATACTAGAGATAGAAGATACTCAGTACTGCATAGAGCATAACTTCTTAGAACAACAATTTTAAGATTTTAGTTTCCTTTCGATATGTATCACTGAGAATTTTGATTTACAGCGGAGCAAATCGCCGCCATCCATCCCACATTCGTGGTGTATAACAATGGTTTGGGGTGGGTATGTAGCTGTGTGTAGGCTTAGCCCAAACAAGCAGTAGCTTCTCTGCCCTTTCATTTAAAGTGGGAAGGGTTGAAAAGCTCTTTTTCTGTATCTGCTTCAGTTAATGGAACACGTTACATCTCTTCAGTTCAGTGATTTTAATAGAGTTTAAAAGTTTCTAAATTGTTTACCTTAATATTTTAATACGGCTTTGAAAGGATCTTCTTGTTTTTGTAAGATTTTATACAAACTCTTTCAGGAGTTATTGTTGTAAAATATTGTTACAACAAAGGGAACAATTTATACGATTTCATGTCAATACTTATTTCACCGGAACGGCCAACTGTTGCTTTCCCTTTACTATTTCACTCATTCAATTACAAAAATGGCAAGTTGGTGTTATTGTTGGAGGACGTAAACGTTAAGAATAACTGGAGCCAGTAAATGTAGCAACTCTGTGTTGCACGAGTTATGCGTGGTGGCGCGGAGTGCTGCCGCTGTCACCAGCGCCCGCGCTGACGCAAGCGTCGCCGTCACCGGCGCAGTTGCGGCCTAACACCTTGTGAAATGGTCGTATCCGAAGCTATATTAAACCTCGCCCCACCCCGGCGGGTTTTGTCCTACACAAAAAATCGCGCGGGACTGGAGTAAACGAGCAGCGGCTTAATAGTCATTAACATAAATAAAAATTCAAAATATTTATAAACACAATACCGTTATTATGGCACACTTTTTTCGGATACAGCGTGTGAGTTAAGTTAAAAAAAAAGCGAAATCAATATCGCATGCATTTATGAATATTAATCGAAAGCAGGCAAAGAATTCATAGTTATCATGGGACGGATGAAGTTATCGGTGGTTCTCATAATCGTCTGTGCGGTCAAGTGTTTGGCGATGACCTATGACGAACTGGAGGATTTTGCGGAGCACCTCAAGAAGACGTCGCAGCTGAGCCCAACTTTGAAAAGTAAGTGATATCGTTCTTATTGCTACTGCCGACTACTAAACCAAAAGGTACCTGCAGGTTATTTGCAATTTATAGTAGGTGTACATTTTCAAACTGGTGATGTCAACTTAGATTTGTTTTTGGAAAAGTAAAATAAATAAGTACCTCGGCAGTTTTATGAGCTTTTAAAAATTTAAGCTTGAATTTCAAGTCCGGTTCTAGTTTAATCTATTTAAACTAGAACCTAAAGGGTGAAAAACAACAGCCAACATCCCAACGTATGCTTTCATTCTACCCATGTGATTGTGCTAAAATATATACTCTACTGCAGCCACTTCCCTTTCTGTGAAATGCCATGATAGTGGATTCCGATATTCGCTCAACAACAACGTTGGTCCCATATAATATTAATTTTGCTTGGATAGTTTTTGAGTTAGCTTTAATTACTTATAATACGTATTATTCTATTATTTATTTTTTTTCGTTATTTACAAAGTGGTATTCGAATTTGTATGGGGTAGGTACCATAACTTAAAAGTTAAAAGAAAAATTAAAAAAAAAACACAAGTAACTGAATAATTCATTCATTCTGAAAAATACATTTACCAAAGCAATCGACTGCCGTTATTATAGTTATTTTTCATAAAGTTAAAGTTTTTTTTCACTTTTACCTACTTAATGTATTATTTGGAAGTCGGTGTTTTATTTTTGGAATGATTCTGATTAGTACCTATGTATTGAAGATGACTAAAGCACATTCTGTAGGTAGATACCTATATAAGTAGATTATATTTTAAACAATTGATTGGCGTATTTAACGAGATGATCCGGTTGTAGAGTTGAAGAAGTTCGAGTTCAGAAGCCAACATTAAATTAATAACAAACTAACTGATTAATTTAAGTTTCAAATTGATTCATTTCTATAATCCGATTCAATAGTGTTAAAAATGAAAGTAGTCAATTCAATTATTGCGGTTGTTTTGTTTTTTTCCAGTGACCGCAACTAGTCTGTGCAATATTAATTGTTCAATTTTGTTTTCGTAAAACTACTTACTTATAATAAAAAGGCACTAGCAGCGTATAAGCAAAAGTTAAAAACGTGTAGTATAGTTGATAATTTAGCAACAAATAAATCAGTTAATAATTTTCTAATAAATCAGTTCCATTGGTGAATCAGTTTTAGCTGTGGATCAGTAATGGGTGGAGCAGTGATAGGCCAGTGGTGTGACCGTCGTCCTAGGTCTCGAGTTCGAACTCAAGGCTGATTTTACGGAATCATGTGCGTATTGTATAATTATCACTTGCTTAAAAAATCGGTGAAGGAAAACATCGTGAGGAAACCGCCTGAGAGATATTTCTCAATAGTATGTTAAGCTAAGTCAGAGGTCCATGGGCAACATTGAAGCTCTGACACCAGGTTAGTCACTAACTACACGAAGAAGAAGAAGTAATGGGGATCCCGTATGAGACTAGAATAACTCAATTATAATTACCTATTTGATTACGACTTCTTATTTTGACATATATTGATTTTGATATCTTTTTTACCATCTCATGACGTGTAGAAGGCGTAGACCCCGACGTCGACTATGATGACGACGAAGTAGTGTCTGACCACGCCTGGGAAGACAGTGGCAAGTTCGAAGGTGATCTGATCCTCAACGAGCGTCAACGGAGGCTGATCGTCGAGGATGTTGCCGAGGGCCTCGCTAGGAACGGCATTAGAGACGGCGCAAAGAGGTGGCCGAATAATGAGGTCATAGTATACATTCAAGTAGAACATTTCAGTAAGTATAACGTGTATTTCGATGTAATAGAGATACCGTAAATACGATACCTAGATGCTATTATATTTAATCTGGAAGCTGCACAATAGCTGTCCGATTTAGCAGTTGAAGGATAACTGTCCAATTTCCTAAACCGCTTGTAAAATGAAACAAACTCGCAGAAGCGATAACACTAAATTTCTTCGACCATGATCGTACTTCGAATGTGTGGTGGATAGTCGGAATTTTCTATGAAATATGTTCCAGCAGGGGATAATGATAGGATTTAATATGGTGGATCTCATAATATTTTACAGCTAGCGATCAAGTGCAAGCTATTGAAAGTGGTATAGAGGATCTTGCACGCGCGTCCTGTGTCAAATTCCGTCGATACAAGAAAGGAGACCGAGATGCTGTCGTCATACAGGTACCTAACTACTTACTTTTTTAGCACATCAGTTTATCTTATCATGACACTCGTCCATTACGACAAGTAGGCACAGTTAATCATTACAGTTCGAGTGGAATTGAAAGTGCATATATTTTAATTGTTGAAGTAGTTGTAGTAATTAGTTGAAGATGAAGATGTCACATTTGCCAGCTTTGATTGTAACTTGAACTTTTTCCTTTACAAGCATCAAAATTGTAATCGGGTTCTATTTAAACTACCTACTCATCGTAGGTGACGAGAAGAGGGCACGCCACGATAGTGGCGGTAAGGCCCCTCTTTGAGGAGTGGCTAGAGAGGCGTCACGGCGCCCTCACCTACCGCCTGACGCAGGTCCTCACCGGACATGGATGTTTCGGGAGGTTCCTGCACATCATCAGGCGGGAGGAAACGCCCGGGTGTCACCACTGCGAGGATCGCCCAGAGGACACGGTAGAGCACACGGTGCAAACCTGGCCCGCTTGGGCGGAGCACCGCCGTGTCCTCGTAGAGGCGATCGGCGGCGGCGACCTCTCGCGCCCGGCTCTGGTGCAAGCCATGGTCCGGGGCGAGAGGGAGTGGGAGGCAGTCACCTCCTTCTGCGAAAAAGTTATGCTCGCGAAGGAGGTGGCGGGATGGGAGAGAGAAAGGTCCTCCCGTCCCAGCCGCCGCAGGAGGCGCCCCGGGCGTCGGGAGCCACGTGACGACTCCCGGCCACCGTAGGCGCGGGCCTGCGGACGGTGAGTAATGGGTGACTCACCGTCCGATCAGCACCAGACCCGTGCCGTACGGCACGTATATGTTCCACGCGCGCCTCAAAGAGATGTCAGCATATGAAGGGGCCCCCTCAGGGCCAAGCCTGCCGGGTAAGCGGGATTGTCCGAAAGGGTTACCGCTACCCCGGAACATAAAGGGTTACGGAAGGAACATGGATGGGTTTTAGTCAGTAAGAGTCTGACACTCCCTTCCGCTCCACCCAGAGCGGGAGCAGTCATTGGATGATTTCCCAGCCTTAAAAAAAAAAAGACGAGAAGAATTTAGATATACATTGTGGCAGTATCAACGCGCAAATGTAACCATGCGTTCACTATAATTATGACTGTGGACCCCAGACTTGAAACTTTTTGCCGGTTATCAAAAAAAATTACCTACGCGGACAAAATGTATAGAACAGCATTTTTTTAATTACCGACGAAAATTTAAACGCAAAAAAAAGAGGCATCACCAATCTCAACATCTATTATGTAGTACTTACCTGGATTACGTGTCGATGTAGGTATTTAATTAAGCCGGAACGAATATTTTTTATCCGATCCAGCCTGTTTCTTGCTGCCCTCCCTCAGCGGCGCAATAAGCCGAGGTCCGTACCCCAGTGAGTGCTTATAGCGTGTAGTCACATGGTTTTTAAGTTTAATCAAGCGGTTAAGCAGCTGACAAACCCAAAGGGTTACCTGCGAGATGCTATAGGTACACAAAATGAAAATGAACGGGACTTTTTCGAAGCACCTGTCTTTCTGTTGCAGGGAAATCGACGAGGTTGTTTCTCTCAAGTGGGCTACCAAGGCGGGTACCAAGTGCTAAACTTGTCAGGACGGCATCCGGTCGGACGCGGTTGTTTCCGACACGGCACCGTCGTACATGAGCTGCTGCATACTCTTGGCTTCTACCACATGCAGAGCAGCCCTGACAGAGATGACTATGTCAACATTGTTTGGGCTAACATAGTACAACGTAAGAGAGTGTTTAGAATAATGCGCAGTATTGTATGCTAAATCGATAAACACTTACGATTTTTGTTACATACCTATCTAGGTGGTAAAGTCAGCGAGCGGCAGGTACAGGCCTGTCACGAACACTACACAATGCGAATGTCAATTAACCCACCGCCTGTCTAAGCAATAAAATTACGGTGTGAAGTAAATTCGATTTCTATTGAAAGTTTCTTTGTATGTTAACAGAATCTGAGGCTAAGTTGGTACATTTTTATCGTCGAGAAATCAATAGTCCAAACAGTGTTCGCTTCTGAGTCGATATTTGTTTGTTTGCAGCGGCGAGGCATAACTTTCGCAAATATAACTCGTTCTCCGTGTCAGACTTCGGCGTGGGGTACGACTACGACAGTGTCCTGCATTACAGCCGACGAGCTTTCTCCTCCAACGGTCAGGACACGATTGTTCCAAAACAGGTGATTAAGATTTTTCTTAAAGTTTTGAAGACAGGTTTATTTTTGCCTAGTGTCAATGGACAACCTACCGACTAGTTCTTGACAAGGCATTGAGTGCCCACATAATAATGTAGGGTCAAAGGTCAAAAACAGATCAAGTTTACCTAATGGTTATTTTTTGTATTTTCCAGGGTGGTGCTGAAATCGGTCAAAGAGTAGGACTGTCAGATAAGGATACACAAAAATTGAATAAAATGTACTGCGACGCTGATTGGGACAACGGCCAAGCAGACGAAAGCCCTCCTAAGAAGACGGAAACTAAAAAAAAGAAAGGGAAGAATAAACCATTTGAAGGTCAAGGGATTGGATACCACCAAGGTAAAGCTGTGGCTATCAAAATATTACCTGCAGCTGAAACATATAAGTTACCTGACGTACCCAGTTTTCATGTATTTGATTATTTTAGTAAAGAGCCGCAAATCCTGTCGACGACGGAAAACGAAGGCTTTCGTATTGGTAAAGAAATAGCCTATTCCTACAGTCCACCCGAAACAACACAATATCAACAAACTACACCAGGAAGCCATTCCAATCCAGTGGATTTTGACACCTTGTCAGAATTTATGACAGACCATAATCATAATGAAGAAAAGCTCCAGGGGCCACATGTAGCAGTCGTAAAACAAACTCATAGCCAAGATGCGGAGGATCTGGTCAATCTGGATGAACCTGAATTGGCTGTTGATATCTCTACACATGATGAACATTCTAGTCCTGCAGACGCAAAAGTAGTTGATGCAGATTTAATCGATGCATTTGATAGATTATCGAAGATAATAAAAATGCACGTTTATCCTTCCCAGACACCAGATCTGAGTGTTTATAAAATGAATGAGCACTATAACCATTATGATGCCCCACGAAAAGCAGTTGGTAATATCAAATTAGGTTCTCCCTTGTCAACTAAAGCAAAAAAATCTGAAGAAGATAAGATGCACTCTGCTATTAGATTCATAGATAATATGTACAATGGAAAATATGAACAAAAAATAAAGAATCCTTTAAAACATAAGCCGATGAAAATGGTTCCAGATAGGGAAAGTAATTCTCCATGGTATAAACATTATGAAAAAGACGATGTTATTGTACCAGATTTTAAGCCTCTTGAACATTATCGAGAAAAAGATGAATATAAAAGCATACATTCCCAGAAACTAAATAAGGATGAAAAGCCAAGCGATAATCAAGATGACTGGTATCCAAAGTATATTCAACACTATCCTGATCATGAATATCATGATTATTCAGAGGACAGTACGAAAGGGTATGAGCATGACGGAGATGAGAAAGAAAATATCTTTGGATCTTCAATTCCGAAACGAACTCAACACTATTCTACATTACCGGCAAAAGTGACGAAAAGCTGGTACAACGATGATAGTCACGACTATAGATAAGTTTTACTTAAACTCTTTATTATAAGTAATTAGGTATTAAGATATTGTACAGATTGTTTTAATTTTAAATAAATATATAGTAACTTAGACTACAAGTCCCTTAATTTTAAAACTGCCTAAAGGTTTAACAACAAAACTCAATCTACCTACCTACCCTGGCGGAACCCGCTTAAATAGTCAAAGTTTGGTTCTTTTATATATACCAATTACAGGTGTACACAACATTCCTACAAAACAAAAAATCAATCTGCCTAGCCTTTTCCCTACTATGTTGTATGCCAAGTATTTTACATCATTACATGAAGACGACTGCCTATCTGATCTCCACAATCCAGACAGTAACTGGGTAATACCCCTTGGTAAGACTGGCTGTCAGACTTTCGGGCTTCTGACTACTCGGAACGACTGTCAAAGATCCACGAATGACAGCCGGGACCAACGGATTAACGTGCTTTCCGAGGCATTTCTACAAAATAATTAGATTTAATTATTTTGATGGCTGGATCTCACTCTACGAGAACAGAACTTTGTAAAGTGGATATAATTATTTTGCGTAGGTAGGTACGCGGAGTTACCATTCTGGGGATAGTGCTTCAACGAAGTAGTTACTTTAATTATGCCCGTATATAGAGGGTAGAGCTAAGGAGAACTAGTACGGTGTATGAAAAATGTCCGTCAAAATGCGTTAAATTAGGGTGTACGTGTGAGACCCGCCACAAACTTCCCCCCGGACCCGGCAATCTAACCCAGGACCTCATGCTCAGCAGTAGCCCTTCCGACCGCTGGAACAACGAGGCAGTATTTAGTAAAATGTTTCGTCAGTAGGATATAATTTTAAAATAAAAACCAAGAGTAGCAGAACAAAGTAAAAAGCATTTTTATTTCGAATATCCCGCAATTTGAATGCTATAAACGTGGAAAGGAACAGACGAACAAAATTATTTGATAATGTCAAGTCAGCTGTCATCTGTCACAAGTGAGTGCCTCTTATCATTCTTGTGTACTGCTGATTGATTATTTACTATTGTTTTTCGGTCTATTTGTCATTGCTTGATAATGAATTGGAAGCTATGATAATACTTTCAACGTAAGGTTGTACGCTAATCAATTTGCAATGAATATCCAAAGTCGGTGACAATTGTGAAGTTTGTTAACAAATTAGACGTATTGTTTAATGGGTTGTGCTGTGTCGTGCGTCAACCGAGCGACAATGTCGTTGTTTGGGAGACAAAATAACGATGATGATGCTCGAGCTATACTAGAAAGGAAGTTATACATTGCCAGAGAATCACCTGAACCAGATTTTAACCTGTCCGAGTGTCAGCTGCGCCAAGTGCCTTCCGGTACATTTTCAATATGCAAGGTATACAGAAAAGAACGTTTGTATTTGCACATAAATAGTTTACAATCTTTGGAGGAAGGAGGTCAATTGTCAGATTTATACCTTCTTACGGTTATCAATCTTAGCAGTAATAGATTTTCACAGCTACCTAGTGATATTAGATATTTGGTAAACCTGACTGAGCTGTACATTCAAGATAATCAGATTAAAACGCTACCCGATAATATACAATATATGCAATCATTACAAATATTAGATGCATCAAATAATAAGCTACGAAGCCTAACACCATCAGTAGGTAAGCTGAAGAACCTACGAAAACTGAACCTCACAGAAAATAAAGATTTGTATGAACTCTGTCCAGAACTATGTTTAGCTACTAATTTAATAACACTAATGATAGATGGTGAACAGTTTTTATTCCCTCCATCAGACATTGCCCTACAGGATACTGCTGAAATTATGAAATATTTATGTGATAAAATGAACATAGACTATTACCCCCCAATATCCATTGAACAAGATATGCCCACAGTTCAAATTCCAAACATGGTTCTGGATCCATTTGCGAGACGCAATACACTGACTTGGGAGGAACAAGAAGCTGCCATTATAGAACAAGAACATAGACTACATAAAGCAGCAAAAGAACAAAGAGAAAAGTTTTTAAGTCAAGTACTACAAGAACAGTTGGAGCTAGACAATGAGATAGCTAAAGTACACATTGTTAAAGAAATAGATCGGCAAAATCTGATCAAAGCTATACAAGATGATGAAAAAGAAATTGAATGTTTAGTTAAGAACTTTATTCAGTCAGAAAATTTAAATCCGGAAATTATACAACAGCAACTTGCGTACGAACAGTCTGAACACGACAGGCTACTTGAAATCACTCGGCAAAATTATGATAATATTAAAAAGGCTGATGTTTTAAGAGCAATGGAAATGCTCATAGAAGAAGACTACTCAATGAGACATTCCAAGAAACATTACGAAGATTCTATGAATAATATGAAACAGAGTGTGCTCATGCAAGATTTAGAAGTAAGTGGGAAATTGTCCGAGTTATTAAATGCTAAAGATCAGTCACGCACTGTATTAGTTGAACAACTTCTAGAAGATCAGGACATTCAAATGGCGATGGTTGCATCACTGTTAGAAAAAACAGATGCCCGAACCTGGAGTCTTAACCAGGAAATATCATTGGTTTCCTCACATTTAGCACGCCTTAGTGTTATTGAACAAGAAAAGAAGAAATTGCAAATAACTTATAATTATAATGAGTTGCTTCAACAGAGAGTTCATTTGGTTACTTTGTTAGATGATCTTTTTGGTCTACAGAATAAAAGACGAAAGCAGCTTGTTGAAACTTTAAGAGAAATGGAAAGTGAAACAAATAAGTCTCACGATTTCTGGTTGAAAAATTATCAGAAGTTAATCAACTCTGCACCAAGGACTTTACTGGACATCGGGAAAAGTTTGGACCCAGCACTGGCAAACTATCTCTTACAGGAAGGTGTTATACACTGTCTGCCGTTCTTGGTTAAATTTTTATTTTCTGGTGAACCAATATTCAACATCACTCCAGAAGAGCTAAAGTTGAGTGGTGTCTCATTGACCTGTGACAGAGAGGGTATTATTAGAGCAATAAACTCTTATGTAGGAGCTAAAAGTCAGAATCACAACTTTGAAGCATCTTCTTCTGTTTCACCAACTGCTCCGTCTGACGTAGAACTGGCTGAAGAGCAGAAATTTACTGGAGTGGTGACTACTAACCAGGCTGATGATTCAGTGTTGGAGGCAGAGTGTGTCATTTGTATGGATGCTAAGAGCGAAGTAGTATTTGTACCATGTGGACACATGTGTTGCTGCCAGCCGTGTGCAAACAAAGGAATGGAGAACTGTCCTATGTGCAGGAGTACGATAGAAAGGACAATCAAAGTTATGATTGCATGATGATTGAACATTAAGGTAAATATGTTTGCAAATGTTCAAATAAGTGATTATATGTTCAGTTTTATATTCATTTATAATGGTATAATTTTGAGCAGCCAGGAAGCCAACTAGGAAATCTGTACTAAAATAACTTTTTGTTTATTTCAGGATGTGCAATGTGGAGAGTGTGGAGAGAGTGGAGAAAAATATGTGAAAAAAAGAATATACTCAGCATTTGCTACAACATTTTTAAATTAATATGTCTGCCCCTCTTTTGTGGTGTAAGTTAATTAATATACTTGGACATTTCACACGTCGTAACGCCGTATCGTCCCAAGCTAAGCAACCTAATGCTTGTGTTATGGTAACGAGATGGCTGATAAACTACTTATATATGACGGCACAGGATCAGACATATTGTAAAATAGATAGAAGACGTTAGGTTAACAGTAAGAAATAGAATTATTTGATCAATGAATTTTACAGCTACTCACTTAACTTAATCAGTTTTCAGGGAATAATTAATTCAACACCTTATAATAATAGCCACGACACCTCAGTAATACAGTAACAGCTTAGTTCACACAAAATAGCAAGAATGTACAGAGAGGCAGAGTAACAATAATTAAGAGCAATACAACCTGTGCACCGGGCGACGCCTGTAGTCAGAATGCCGTTTTACCGCCGTGCGGCCCCTTTTATACGCAGTGCTACGACGTAGCGCATACTAACTCCGCCCCGTAGCAAGGAGGCGGGAGAATGACGCAGCGCGCTACGGTGCTACGGCGCCACCGCGTGTTGTTTATAATGCGACGCCGACACGGCCATGCTGACGTGCGGACGTCCTCGTACGCTTAGCTTATAATGTCATATCTAGAACAGAAAACTGATTAGGCACCGTTTGGTCATCCTGCTATATTTTTTTTTTTTTTTTTTGCCCGGTCTTCTTAGACCCTTCAAAGTAATCCCTTCAGAGTAATAATCTGGTCCGGTCTATCGACCCTTCAGAATTATTACTGCTTGGTCATACATGACCCTTCAAGGCTTGTTTCTTGGTCCGGTCAACTTTTGACCCTACAAGATGAGCTCCTTTTTTTTTCTATTTTTTTTTTTTTTTCTTTTCATTTTTTTTTTTTTTTAATGTCCCTGGTCCGGCTACTGCCCTTCAGATATATCCCTTCAGTTAAACTGGACCGGATTTACTCCCTGGTCCGGCAACTGCCCTTCAGGTGTTATCCCTTCAGTTAAACTGGACCGGATCCTTTTTTTTTTTTTTTTTGTATCCCTTCAGTTAAACTGGACCGGATCTTTTTTTTGTATCCCTTCAGTTAGACTGGACCGGATCTTTTTTTTTTTTGTATCCCTTCAGTTAGACTGGACCGGATCTCTTTTTTTTTTTTTTCTTTTTTTTTTTGAACTGGTAGATATAGTGTCACTTTTAGCAGACATGGTATCACTATTGACAGAGATAGTATCACTATTATCAGACTGAATGTCATCATTGCTAATCTGGTGCCTAGTCTCATGAACCTCTGTGTTATTATTCGCCGACACGTCATCCTCATCATAATTTTCCGAAAAGAATGACTGACCACGTGGTACTTCTCGCAAGTTTTCGTGAGAGTATTTGTAGACTATTGTTTCCATTAATGTGTTTTAATTCGTACCTATCATTTTCCAAAATAGCGGTTATTTTAAAGGGGCCTTTGTATTTACGGTCTAATTTCGTTTGGTGTCTTTCCTCGCATTTAACAAAGACAAACAACCAAAGACAAAGTCACCTACTGAAAAAGGTTTTACTATAGCATTACCCCTGTTAAATCGACTTATGTCATATTGAGCCAGCCTTTTTATACTAGCAGAAGCATCGGATCGAATGGTTTCGAGGTTTAACCTGTCTTCATCAGGATGATGGGTAGATACTTTTGATATCCCTAATGAACTACTCTTAATACCAAACATTAATTCCAAGGGCGTGAACCCTGTAACTCTACAACGAGTACTATTGAGAGCCAATTGGATATCACCTACATGATGTTGCCATAAGCTATCGGTATCTGTGTCAGCATACTTTTCAAGGTCCTCATGACACGCTTGACCTGGCCATTGGCCCTACTGGAACCAGTGGCTATTAAATGTAAATCAATACGATTATCTTTGCAAAATTCTTAAATTCAGTATTGTCGTATGACCTACCACGATCTGCAACTATTCTTTTAGGAGCGCCAAACAAGTTCACTGCATTTTTAAGTGATTTAATAGCATCTGATGCATTTAGGGTTAAGGTATGTTCTAACAAGACGAATTTTGTAAAACCGTCAATAATCACGGAACAATACTCCTTACGCTCGCTTTTTCCGCTGAGTTTGCCAGTTAAATCTAAATGAATTGTATGCCATGGAACGGCCAATTTAGGGTTTGGATGTAGACGGACCTTTGGAAGTTTTACAAACGACGCATGAATCTACAAATAGATCGTATAATTTATCTAGTGTTTTTTTCATAACCAAGGTGTTTAATTTAGCTGTGTACGTGATTAATCATTGACTAGGTTAAAGAGTGTGGCAATATTGGTAACCATTTAGTGGTTTTATTACGTTCGATTTTACTATAAAGTACGCCCTGTTTAATATCGCATGTGTGTGACATTTCAGATGGCAAGTCATTTGAACGGAATTTAGAAATAATGTCTGATATTTCAGAATCACGTTGTTGTTCCTCAGATAACCAACTTCTCTCCAGTTCAGATAAATTTACAATTTTAGCTGGCTTATGAGTAAAAGATGGGTCAGCATGATTACGTGAAAGGAAATCTGCATGTGCCATATTTTTCCCCTCCTTATAGATGATATCAAAGATCTGTGTCAATCAAATTAATGTCAACAGGCATTTCTAATTTAGAGCTAGGACATGAAATTGTTTTTTTTTTTTTTTGAAAAAGTTAAGGCATCGTTACTAACCACAACGGATATTCCTTGCCTCAAAATATCGCGACCTAATAATATGTTATCATTGAGACATTCATCAGGTAATACACGATAATCGATATGTAACATCGAGAAGACAGTTTTGTACCATGGTTGGACATTTTATTTGGAGGGAGCAATTAACGTTATTAGAACCAACTTAAACTTGTTAATGAAATTTTCCACCAGTAATAAGATCACAGTTACTTTCTTTCATAAGGCTACACTCGGATATGAAAGGAAATTGCATACTGGGTGTCATGTGGCGAGGTGTCATATTATCTGCTATTTTTTTTTTAAATAGATTCCATACTAGCCGAAAAAAAGAACGACATTTGTTCCAGCATTAAATTGCCGGCAGTCCCAGATATAGGTGGGAGTGGGTCTGATCCCACTTCTGATGACGGCACAGGATCAGACATATTGTAAAATAGATAGAAGACGTTAGGTTAACAGTAAGAAATAGAATTATTTGATCAATGAATTTTACAGCTACTCACTTAATCAGTTTTCAGGGAATAATTAATTCAACACCTTATAATAATAGCCACGACACCTCAGTAATACAGTAACAGCTTAGTTCACACAAAATAGCAAGAATGTACAGAGAGGCAGAGTAACAATAATTAAGAGCAATACAACCTGTGCACCGGGCGACGCCTGTAGTCAGAATGCCGTTTTACCGCCGTGCGGCCCCTTTTATACGCAGTGCTACGACGTAGCGCATACTAACTCCGCCCCGTAGCAAGGAGGCGGGAGAATGACGCAGCGCGCTACGGTGCTACGGCGCCACCGCGTGTTGTTTATAATGCGACGCCGACATATACATTTTTTTTTTGTAAATACATACATATTATAGATAGAAAAACACCCAGACTCGTAACAAATACTTGCAGGTCGTACAAATATTTGTTCCGTGCGGAAATCGAACCCGCGACATGCTGCGCAGCAGTCAATCGCTCAACCGCTGCGCCAACCGTGTCGTCAAATCAATTAATTTGTCATATCTATGACCTCATTAATTCAAATGTATGAGTCATTTCATAATCTGCATGACATCTTCTAAGCCATTATTATTTTTATATCTGGCCTATATTAAAAATATCTAATATGAATTTTCAACTCTATGAATAGAATGTTTGTTTCTACATGATTATTGCATCATGAAACTCTGGCTGGAAAACGTAAACATCTTATGGATGACATTCACGAAAACTCGAAAAGTACAATCAGTCATGACTAATCATAGTGTAAATATCATCACAAACGTGATGTTTTCCTAAAGAATTAGTTGAAGTTAACAGGGAAAGTTTGTTATAATTGGAATTCCTGGTGATGATTCATAAATAATTTGCTATTTCAATTGAAAATCGACTTCCATAAAATACCTTACTCTTCAATCATTTAAGGGTAAAATAAATAGGTATGACAAACTAATTTATTACATATTTTTGCATTAATTTACTATATTTTCACTTAAAGTATGAGTCACACATCACATGACTCATATGGTGTATATAATTCTTGGAACACTCTGTATAGCGTATGTTTGCGTGACGTTTCCTATGAATTACAAGTTCTATATAAGTTCAATCAGTTAGACCATAACTACCAATAAATTACATAGAATGTCGGAATTCATCAATCAGCACAAAATTATAGGTTTTGGAAATTTTCTTACTGTAATGGGATGAAGTTGATGAAGGTGTTCAAGCAGTTGAATTTGAAAGCACTCATCATGGGTGAAATTCTTTATTAATGTGTTTTTATCAGGTGATTCGTTTTAATACATTTTCTTATTTAAGTATTAGAGTTTATTTTTATTTTATAAGGCATTTTGTGGTAAATTTAAAACAGTCGTATTACTTCTAGCGCCATCTAGCAAAATTCTAAGCTGGCCTTGCTACCATTTAATATTTAAATTAATATACTGCCATATCATTTTTTTTTGCATTTACGCAATATTAGTTTCGTTGGGTGTGATTTATAGGGCATGAGTTTCCCTCAGATATTGTTAACATTTAAAAATAATGATAGCCTTTTAGCGTTATTAAAAAAGTATTGAATTGTTATTCATATAAAGAAGACTGGACCCACAACATGCCTGTGTGTATATGGAATTAACTTGTTGATATAATGTAAATACATACTAGTCACTGTAATTTAACTCATCAGATACGGTTCACCAGAGGGACAGGAGTGTTGTTACATAAAATAATTCGTGTTTAAATTATTAAAATATCTTGTAAAATATAAGTTAAGCAGCTGCCGGCTGTGACTTTGTAATGAGAGTCAATCTAAAAGATTGTGCCTTCTACCTGATGCCAGTGTCGAAGTTGGCGTTGTTTCCAACACTTTTCTACTAGAAATGTTCATGCAATGAGCAATTTTTAAATTTAACTGATGCTTTTAAATTAAAGAAAATACTTGCAAGGGCTGTGCCAATTGGGTCATGAAAAAAAAAACTAATTTTAATATAGTATATTTTCGAACGTATCTTTGTCCATAAAACGCTCATTTATTCTTAAACTAAGTCATTATGTCATACTATTATGAATAGATTTTAGTCTATAATTATCTATATCGGAAACGCTTTTTATATTGTTAAGTTTTATTGGTTGTATTTTTAAAAAAGTATTGTTTTTTTTAGCCAAAGCACATAATATACACTGTAAAAACAAAATTAGTCTATAAGAAAGTTGTACATGGTATTGACGAAGCAAACCCTTAGCGCACGTTATTTGACTCTTATGGTCACTGATGTAAGGTTTAAATTCTAACAACTGACGAGCGCCCAAGAAATTTGTGAACTACAGAATGTTCTATTAATGTACCGTAGATTTGATAAACATAGCAGTTACGGGCAATAAGATGCAAATAATAGGAGTAATCTATGTAAGGTCAATACAATGAGTAATTTAGATGAGTTAGATTTAAACTCTTCCAATAAGCGGTAAAGACTAATTATTATATTATACATACTAACATAGTTGTTTAAAAATACACATACATAACTGTAAGGGTTTCCCAGATTATAATAAAAACATCCATTTATATCAAATTTCCATTTAATATAGAAAAAAAATGTTAATATAATGGATTTTTGTTTATCATTAAATCCTAAATAAATATATAAATTAAGTATCATATTCACCAGAGGTAACAGATATTAAGAGTACCTATTGTTATGAAATATATTGGAACAAATTAAGACTACATAATAGCAATAACATTAAGGTAAGATTTGTTACAATAATGAACAAATATTGGCAGTTTAGTGTATCGTTAATTATCAGGAAGGTTTTGTAAGGAGTTAAAAGCGGAGTCCCGCACGTCTTCATATAAACTTAGGGTTAAAAAAAATCAATTAAATGTACTGAAGACGCTTACTGTTCTGTGAATATCAAACGTAATGTAAAATAGGGTTGCCAACTTTTTAAAAGATATAAATGTTATTAATTTCTTGGGGGCCAAACACCATCTCCTATAGCAGTATTATTTTAATATGGCTTCAGATTGTGAAAGAGATGGAGCTATACCTCCTGTATAGCTTCATCTCTTTCTCACACTCAAGTAAAAAAAAATACTGTTTTCAAGGCGGTGGTGATGTCACAGAGAGGGTAAATGAAATGGTATTGAAGTTTTAAAAAGTTAAGACGTATGGAAAAAACAATGTGCTGAATGCTGAAGGGTCAGGAATTCATCCAATGCAATTCAAAGGCAGAGTCGAAGAGACTCAGCTTTAAATAGAGTATTTCAGCGTATTCTATTACTTTTGTAGATTATAAAGAACGTAAATGTAAAAAAGAGTACAGTTGGCAACCTTACGTAGAACTATCCGAGTTTTTCGGGTTGTAACTAGATTCCATAATTACCCGACAGATGGCGTTAGTGAAACACAAACGTCGAAAACTTTACAAACTACCTTAGCTGAACCGGGCAAACAAGACCTTGTAAAATTGAACCAATACATTGTAACTGACCAAGATATCGGATTTACATTTTGCAATTAACTACCTTTATTTAAGTTATTATATTTCCGATTGTTGATAAAACAAGATATGTGAAAAGTGCAATAGATAGCGGCATTTACAATGCTTAGACTAAGATAGTCATAACACGCATACTTAAATTATACACTCGCGGAGTCCTAAATCGAGCCACCGCATATTTTTATGTTTATAGGTCTAAAACATCAAAATAATTATTAGTCAAAGAAAAAGTTTGCTGCAGAAGCTGACATACATGCCATCATTTATGTATAATTTTCATCATTGTTCCAATTTTGATTTCACTAGTTTGAAAAAGAAGGAATTCAGCTTTGATTCAATTCACCTTAAAGTCAACAGTCAGTTTGTTATTTCTTTTGCTTTGCATAAGAGTATCGATTTTGGTTTTCTTATTTTTTTAAATATATTATTATTATTTCTTATTATTTTTAACCTGTGTTGCCTCACTGCAGGGCAAAGGCCCCCCTTTCTTCTCTCCGCTTTTCTCTATCTTGAGCTGTGGCCCAAACAAAATATAAATAAATATATACGTTGAAATTATGGTTACCGGAGTGGGTGTCCATAAATTCCTTACCTGAAGTAAATGCACAAGTTCGTGCAAGCCTTTTGTGCCGTTCAAAGAATTAACCATCGATACTTGGAGACTGGCCGTTTCGTGCGCCGTCTGGGAGGACCACGAAACGGGGTCACTACAGCAAGTCAACATTGGTTTATCTTCTAATCATCATCTGAACAGCTTCGAGATTACTTGGACTGACTGTTTGCGCTCGACCAGTTGGAAGGATACTCTAAGAAAGTGCAAGAGTTGTTCGAGAATACATGCATGACGTAGTATCGCAATAATGGAATGAGCTTTAAACAAAAATAGGGCCCGATTCTGGTGTCCGGGAGTGTATTGTTATAGTTCAGTGAATCAGACGTGACGTGGATATATGACAATCTTAGTTATAATCTAGATACCTAGGTCTGATAGTATGTATCTGCCTAATATTTATTGTTTTAGTTTAGTTTTTAATTTTGTTGCCATAATGATGTTCTGAAGGGATGTCATATTATTATGAATAATTTAATTTAGGAAATCAGACTGAAGCTGATAATTTTCTTTGAGATATAATATAAACCAGAGTTAAATAATTTAGTTAGCTTTTATCTAAATATTAGTATTGTAGTCTTTAAAGTATATCTACATTACACTATCTGGCCGTAAATATGGCACATCAAGTTTTTGAAAAAGTTTTCAGCTTTGTGGAGCGTTGTCTTTGTCACTCTTAAGATACGGTTTCCTAGAAGAGCAGTGGTCGCCACGATCAGTCTTATTATATTACTCTTTGGTCGCCACATAGTGTCTGTTATTTACCGGCGAAGGACGTCACTGAGACGTTATGTATGAAAGTAAATAGTTTGTTTTGCTAGCGACCGTTTCTTGACACCATGAAGTCAAAACTCGCTGCCATCATTTTCATGAGAGCTGCTTTGCCTGTGTTTCAGCCTCTTTGATAGCTCGTCATATTTATGGCCACGTAATGTGCAAAGGCCAACACATCAAGCTGTCATCTGTCAAATTTCTTTCATTTATTACAAAAGAATAAGGTTCATGTGCAATAGAGATTATTTGACAGTTTGGGATAGCTTGATGTGCTGGCGTCTGTACATAATTATTATTATATTTACCCACCCTTTCCCATTTAATCTTTTGAAATTGTTCCCTAAATGCTTTGAGTGTGTTGTTTGGTATTTCGAATCGGCACACAAGATATTGCAGTTATTTGTTAAGGATGTAAAGCATGCCTGTCACGTGGTTGATATTGAACACCTGATATTCACGCGGAGACGTTTTTATACGTACTCTGAAATTATTTTCCTACTTTTTGAATTGTTAAACACTTATTTATGAAAAATATATAAGTTATAGCACACGCAGTTTTGTTTTTATTTTTTTTGGTATTAGAATGAATGTCTATCCGAATCTTCTAAGGGCCGAGTGACACCGGAATAGCAGCGGCCGAAGCGACGCGGCGAGCACTTTCAGTGTAAAATAATTTTAAACTTTATCTACATACTTAAAAGACCAGTATCGCTTGAAAAAGTCGCCAGGCCGCCCGCGGTGACGAGAGCGGCCGCGCGCCACACGCGTCTTGTCGGTGGTTCTGCCCGCGGCTGCCATTGGCGACGCGAATTCGCTCGCGGCACCGCGGGCTGCAAACACAAGAGTTTCCTTGCCGAGCCGAAACTAAAATAGTCAAAAGGAGACTAGGCGCGTGGGCTTTGGAGGTCGCTCGAGGCCGCCAGCGGCGACGCCGGTCAAGTTTCCCTAGTTCCCCTTCATTGTAAAATGTTCCAATACCTACATATTGTAGGTAATCCTGAAATACGGGCGACCGACAGTGACGTTTGTTTTCATTAAAAATATTATTTAAATATTAAATCAATCTGGCAGGTTGCGACAGTATCAGGTTAATACGAGCATTAGATTTATCTGTAAACCCCGAGTGCTCTGACATAATGGCCCTTTGTTACATGCGACGCGACCTATAATAATGGAGTTTACACGCAAATAGCAATTACGACGAAGCCTTTCATGTCAACCCTCATTCCCTTCAGAAACATGAAGGCAATTTTCTAATAAAGGTAAAGAGCTGTTCCAAAATATTTGGCGAGAGATGTTATTTGTGCCTTTTACATTACCTTTGATTCCTCTGAATCGGATTTCTTGAAAAATACGATGTATTTCAATCGTTCTTCACACGCTGATGACGTTATGCAGGTACGCAACTGGCAAGTGCCATCTTGGATCAGTTTAAAAAATTCCTAGAGCACCTTTTTAGTGACGGAAAAACATTTCGCCTACGTCAATATTTTCTATTTGCCGACGAATTTTGGCACGAAGGTTTGATGGCAGTTCTCCTACGAGTCAACAGAGGTAGAATAAATAATGGCCGCATTTTTATTCAGCTCATGTCCTGCTGAGGGCGTCAACAACGCAATGTCGAAGCGGCAGGGGGTAGGTGTTGTTTTATATAAGTGGAGGGAAAGCACACACTGAAATACGATTGCGGCTATTATTTTTTACAGGAAAATCAAACTCTCATCTCAGCCATCCTGACTTCGGAAAGAATAGTAATAAACCATGAGGAGTAAGTATTTCAAAGTTGTTACCTACTTATTTACCAAATAAAGTAGCTGATCATAAATATTTAAAGCAGTCTGGATGTATCTAACCTTGTGCCCAAGAATGAATTTGTTCAGCAGCGTGTCGGAGTAATTTCATGTAAATAAGCTTACCTACTTATAATATGGAGTACCTACGGAGGTAAGGCGCATCCCGCATGGACTCGTTATATAAACGTCAGTCTCGAGATGTGAGCCGAACCGAGGAAATTGAATTGAAGCAGCTTACGTACCAATATCAGTAATGAAACTGAAACCGGAAGCGTGGCGCACTTCCCCTCCCCCTCCTCCAAATGTTTATGATTTTGTTGATATCGCACGTGCGTATAGCGTAACTTTCGTACGTGATCTGAGCTATCACAAACTATGGTGTACGTTTAATATTGTGGTACCTACGTGTTGATAGTATTTCATTGTTTGGAGGATCAATCACACCGAAACTTGGCGCTGACAGAAAATGGAAGTTAATCTGTTAACTAGAAGTGTGGATAGCGTTATTTATTTCGCGTATTAATTCACCGGCAATAAACAAGACCCTTTAGCTTGCATTCTCAGCATTTAGCCGTTAGCCCAGTATGTGATCATATGATTGTGCTTACACATCTTGGTGAATAGGGTCTCGTATTTTTTTCACATTTAATAATGTACACAAAATGCTCTACACTTCGTAGCATGTTAACTCGCGTAGACCTCGTAGACCGCGTAGCAATATATTACAAATTACACGCAATTTTAGCTGACTTCCTAAAACAGGCGGAGGTCTTGAATTTGTCTGTATTTTTATTATAAAACTTTAATTCACCTCACAGGCTCGGAAAGAGTCTGTTTGTCATTCGAAATCTGAGCCGAAAATCGATTTTTGCTCTCTAGCGTGGAAAGAGTTTTTAAAATTCGAACCTTTCTATTTAATAATTTTCTATACTGCCAGTCCACTGAAAATGCATGACACGGTCTAAAATAAAATATTAAATCACACACAAATAATACCGCTCACCTTAAAAACTTCCATCACAGTACAGATATTAAATATTTTGCGAGGATATAATTGTAAAATTGGAATTGATGTTAATAAGTACTCCATTTGATTAAAAAAATCTGTGACGTCACATTTGAATATGCCATAAAAATACTACCCTGTCAAATACCCAATTGTGTAGTTATTGAAGTTTAATTTTTTAAATAAAATAAATACTAATATAATATGTTATTTAATCCTTTGCTTGGCAAAAATAAATATGTATTAAATTAAATTAGTTAGTTATTTGTATTAAATTAGTTTTTTCTTTCATTCTCCTTAGAGGACAAGTAGGATATAGAACAAAATACAGTGTATTTAATTTTGGAGATATTCTATGAAACTCATAAGATACATTGCCAAGTATCTGTTATTTTCTTCACATGAGTCAATGTATCTGAGACGCTCGAACAAAATAAAACTCAACATAAATAACACCTGTTTTCTTGCACCTAGCAGTTTCCTCGCTGTAGTGAGGTGAAAAATTGTGTGTCGCGCTCGGCAGCAAAGCTTTTCTGCGTCTCGTACCTTTGAAACCTTCGTTACGCTCAGGATTCTATATTTGAATCCTTCGCTTACTCAGGTTTCAATAGAAGTACTCGCGCCAAAAATCAACTTTCCAGCCTTGCATAACAAATAACTATTAAATATATGTAAGTACATAATATTAATCTATTTTTTCGTCAATTGTGTATCAATTTTTAAAAATTCTTTTTTTTATTCGGTAGAGGCAGTTTTAACGGTGGTGTGTTATTTTGCTTAGATAGTTTTTGAGTTTGCTTTAATAATACCGAGGTATTTTTTCAGTTGGTGTATGTTTATGATGTCATAATTGTCACTGATATTTAAATAGTATTTTTTTAGCATTAAAATAAATGTTTTTGGGGTAGGTACCATCCCCAAAATAAAAAGTGAAAATAAACTTTACAGTGCTAACCTACTTAACATTAGAAAAAAAGAACCACAGTCTACAAAAAAACTTAGGTAAGTACTACAAAATAAAAAATATCTTTGATTTTGGAAGGCCGTCTTTGGTTGTGTTTATGGCAAAATGATAATTTCTTTTGTGTGTAGGGTTTTTTTTGGAAGGAGGTTGTTTTTGTTAGTAGAAAAGTTTTCTGGATTCCTTTGTAGAAGAATCATTACCTCTCAGTGTTATTAAACGTATAAATGTGAAGTATATCATTATTTGAAAGTGATAACTTCCAGAAATCCAATTTTATGAATAGTTATGAAGGGGCTTTAATCCCATATCCTTTACTGGTGTTCCGATAAAGTCAACAGCGGGTACCTAAAGTCTTTTGGACACGATATATTGTGCCATACTAAGCTGGGTTCACAGGGACTGGGATATTACTTCTTCGAGATAGGTGTCGCTGCAAACGAAAACGATCCTTACACCTTTGGCATAAGGGGTTTTTGCTTAGCCTTGTATTAAGAAACTACAGAATTTCCCATTGGTGACCAATGGATTGAAATATAATTCTAATACATAATATAAAGTTTCTATTTTATCTGGTATATTTCCCGACCGTCGTAATATCAAAGATATTTGCAGTAACGTGGGTTAGCTGTTTGACTTGGAAATAACTTTATGTGTAAACCTCCGTCCCCTGTAGACATAGGTAGGTGTGTCCCCTGTGGTCTCCCTGCAAGCTTTTATGACATGGTTCCACACAAGGGTCGTAACGTTCTTGATGTACCGAGAGATTACAAGTGTCAATATGCTGAAATAATTAAGTCTAGGTAACTAGACTTAATTATTTCAGCATACTAGGCTGTACTTTGTTAGGACATTGCCTTCTACTAATCTTTAAGGCTTTTCTAGATGCTTTATCGATACTGGAAAACTTAGGATTGATGTGTGGGTTATGATATTTTTTGTGTATGTTTGTTTCCCTGAAATAAATAAATAAAATACATTATAGTTAATACATGATGAGAGTACAGATGCCAGCACATCAAGCTATACCAAACTATAACATTTTCCCAATTGAAAATGAACCTTACTCTTTTGTAATTAAGTTGAAATCTTTCAAAGAAATTTGACAGATTGGGGTAACTTGTGCTGGCCTTGGTCCCTAAATAAACCGTCACTGGAATTTTTTTTAATAATATAAATGTACGCCTTCTTTCCATGAGGGTAGCCAGAAATTATAGTATCCTATCTACTGCGCTCCTTACTTATATTTTTTTATATTTCGCAAACCCAACATCCAAGAAATAACACGATTATCCAGCAGTCTGCTCTGTAAGTAAATATTAATCATGTCGCCGCTGCTCGCTAATACCAACATACATCAACATGCGGTAATTATCAGGCTGAATGCAATCAAATGGCAATCGTATCTGAATATATTTGGGCTTAGCTGGCTAAAGAGATTACGTCTCAGTCCTATATAACATCGATTTGCATGTAAATGAACCTTGTTAATTCCGTTGTAGTGTCTTGTACAGAATTTGCCTGTTTTGGTTTCACTAAATATAGGTAATTTTCTGGTAATAATGCTGTCTTCGTCCTCAATGGAAAATAATACTTTTTTTTAAATGTGATATAATTGTGCAAGAATATCCGAAAATATTTAATGAGATACCGGTGAATTTAAGGTTTTCTTTAAAAAATCGAAGATTCATGAAGGATAACAAAAATAAAATGAATTAAAAAATAACGTGCTTCAAGCTTTCAGGATATTCGCTCTTGTAGTATGGGTAATTTAATTTGTCAAGCGATGAAAGAATATTATTATCCGTCGTTCTCTCCAGTCGCTTCGCGTCTATAACGCCTTTTTTCATAACATATTTCTTTTATAAATTGCAGTATGATAGAAAATGTGATGTTTAAGTATATCCTTTTATTTTGCAACTGTGCTAAACAAAAACGTTTTAAGTGCAGTATATAAAGGTTGGTAGGTGTATAAACAAACCTGCTTTTAAGCATAGTGTTAGTTTACGGTTCACAATGTAAACAATTCTATTACAGGCCTAAAAAGGTGTAGGAAAACATAGCAAAGAACCCGACACGTTAATAATAAATTCCTTAGTAGAGCGTGTAGTTCCGGGAGAAGGCTGGTACAGCCCACGACTCCTTTCAGGAATGTAGTGAGGACACATTTACTTCTGTATGGGGATGGATACACGTTCGTTTAGAATCACGTATGCTTGTTTAAAAAAATAAATATAAAGGAGTGGTCAATCTGTGGCGGATTTCGCGACTGTGTGCGTCACGTGATAGATAATTCGTGCTATTTTAACACCTCCAGAAGTTAATTGGCACAATCGGTGCGAGCTAATCTCATCCCTTCCCATGGGACTCGCCTCAGTTTTGCCAGGGCCTAAAATTAGGATGGGTTCGTCGCATCAACACTGATACTTGCCTATAGTCACATGAGACACCACTTAGGTACCCTGAGGACACCTCTGAGGACTTGTCTATTTACAATAGGTTACCTGCTTTTTCGCTTGAGGTAGTTGTCGGATCGGATGTGTAATAATTCTAAGTAACAAGCTCCTAGTGTTGGTGGTACCAACCCACAATATAATTATGTAAGTGCGTATTTAATTAATAAAACCGTTTACAGATAAAAAAAAACCCTTTTACAAATTCAATTTTCTAAAATAGAGTTTATGAAAGTAGTCGTTCAGAGTTTTGGGTATCAAAATACGTTATAATGAAATATACATTTCGAAAGTCAATATAACTTCTGTGAATTGGTTCGATTAATATTTAAATAATCCTTTTAGGTCTAAAACATTAGTAAAGTTTTCTCTCCGAATTCAGAACCCTTGCTTATGTGAGATTCTTAATTATTACAAAATTATACAGCTACGTTAATACCTATGTTTATAGGTACGGTCGACAGCGCATCAAGGTATACCAAAGTCTCAAATTTCTCCTAACGATTTCAAACCTAAAACCGTTTACGGTTAAGTTCAAAATCGATTGAGAAAATTTGACAGTTTATAGTAACTTGATGTATACGTGCTGGCGACTGTACCTGCTGTTTATACAGGGTAAAGTTTGTGCTATATTCGGTACATGTGTATTCAATTAGGTAAACTGGGTAATATGAAATGTTGTTCGTTGGTTGAAGGACATTCATTAGTACGTAGTTATGTAATTCAGTTGGCTACCAGCGCGCGGCGCTTCAATCGTTTGAGATTACTGAAATCGTATTTCTGTATGCCAGTGTCAGTTTGAAAGAACTAATTTTCCTGACTGTAGGGGACTCCTGTCGACTAAGTGCTAATTTCACCAATTAAATTGAACGCGATCAGCACATCGTAACCATGTCAGTGACAACATTCCATAGAAAGTAATGACACTGACAGCCCTTAAACGTGGTTTATGTGGTGAATGCGTTTAGTGCCATTGGTGAATTTCGCCCTGACTCGACAGTGCATGCACGTCGCAGTTCATTTTCATTCGGATTCAAAAAAGGAGAAGGTTTTTATAAACATAATTCTTAGCTCAAGATTTTTCTCGCAAACAATGAGTACATTTTGTTTTTTAACGTAAGCGAGTTCTCGACTATTACATAAGCATGTCAGTGTCAACTAAAGGATTAATAGTTCACTTAAACAATTTTACTTGCAAATGGCTGTTTAATCCGACAGTCTTAGCTGAAGCCACGGTGTAAAATCTCTCGTCTGTGGAAGCACTTGCTCTGCGAAAATCGCCCATACTGCTACGTCATAAAGGCGCTGTCAATGTCAATATGTTACTAGTGATGTGCGGCCGCTGTATATACGTACGTTAACGTCAAGTAAGTAGGTAACTATCTTTTTAGTTTATGTTTGTGTTGTCGTTATTTAAATAATTTATTAATTCCGGACGCAGTTTCGCTCGCGTGGGATATGGAGCTGCGCGAAATGTGTCAGCTGTTAACAAACTTTTTACTACGATATGAGATTAACGATTTTGTTTTATTAAATTAGCCTTCGTATTGCACAGTTACTGGGTTCTGGAAGTGAGATAGGCAGTCGCTCTATGTAAAATACTGGTATTCAGCTGCATCCGGTTAGACTGGAAGTCGACTCCGACATAGTTGGGAAAAGGCTAGGCAGATACATAGTTAAAGTTTTAATGATGATTGAGAAGGTACTGATAGAGTGCTGAAGGTATATAATTTGCACTACCAGTTCCATCTTTAGCAGGTAAGTGCAACATAACATGGCATCACGCCTGTCCTCCCTGAGCGGTTAGGCAGTGGTATATTATTGTACTACCTCATTTCGTTCAGTTATTTTTTTTGTTCCATGTCAAAGGGAGCCTACTGCCATCAATTAGCCGCAAATTCAGACTTCAGGCTGCTACTGAGAAATTCTTGATAGAAAAACGCAATAATACTTTACCCCACTTGGTATTTGAATCCGGGCCTTATGGTCAGCGGTGGTGCCTGCAATTACTGGACCAAAACTAGGCAGTCTATAGTAGAATAAGCCTGGTTGATAACGAAAAGTTTTTTTATGAATGCTTAGTTGGTTGCCTATAAAATAAAGATTGAGTAGACGATAGTAATAAATTTAAATTGCTTTAAAAACTACAACACTTTTCTCTTTTGAGGGGGGGGGGGGGGGGTAAGGGAGTAGGAATTCATAGGCACTGATTACAGTTATGGTGGTTATATGATGGACGATAATTGTCGTATCAAAACCAAGGGTTTCTTGTGACATTTCAATTCTAATTTACACATATTTAATCGCCCACTGGCGCAATTTTGCACAGCATTTATCTCTTATTCCAAGTTTCCAACAGTGTAAACATATTGCTAAAACTAGCCCAAACACATACATTGAAATAACTGTCGTTTGTAGCTACGTTTAAGGCTAAGCCTTCATATTTCCCGTGTATCTTTTATTCATAAGTTAGTCCGTAACTTGGTACAGTATAGATGCATACGTTACGACACAACTTAAATGTTGCGTTTGCGTATCTAATCGAACGATCGAGACTAAATTAGTAAAAGTAATAGCTTATTTAATTTCACGTGATTATCGCAAAAATAGGCCACCTAAAGATATATTATAAATTAATTCTGCCAGCGGCTTCGCCCGCGTGAATGACGAAAATTGCATGTTATTATACTCGTACATATAAACCTTCCTCATGAATCACTCTATCTATTAAAGAAAACTGCATCAAAATCCGTTGTGTAGTTTTAAAGATCTAAGCATACATACAGACATTAGGACGCGGGAAGCGACTTTGCTTTATACTATGTAGTGAAGTCGCAACTCGTGTCTGTCTGTGTGTGCCGTTCTGCTGCTAAACCATGCAACGTTTATGCTTTCCACCATAATTTAGAAAATTTATTCCGGAGTGTGATTCAGCTGCATCCGTTTAGACTGGAAGCCGACCCCAATATAGTTGGGAAAAGGCTAGGCAGGTTGATTTAGATTTTTTAAGTGTGTAAATATTTATATAACATCACGCCTTGTTTCCCCGGCGGGTTCGGCAAAGGTTTAACAATAGAGCATCCACATTTTGCCAGTCATGTTAAAGTCCCATGTAATAAGAGCTATGACAACCGGGCACAAATCTAAACTCCGGCTGCTACTGAGAAATCCCAGATAGAAAAACCCAATAACACATTTTCCGACCTGGGAATCGAACCTCATGCTTAGTAGTAGCGCTTGCGATCACTGGAGCAACGAGGCAGTCAAAATATTTTGTCAATTTGTAAAAACCGTGCGAAGCAGGGGCGGTCGCTAGTCAATTTATAATATCTGCTGCTGTAACATGGACGCTTTGAGCTCGGAGTTTTCAGCCAAAGTTAGACATGCTAGAGCATTTATGAAAGAAAATCACGTCTAAGCTTTATTATCATCCTCATCTCAATGTAATCTTTTGGTTTCATGGTTTCCTAAATGCGATGTATAATTAGTGTTTTATCCATTTTTATTTACTGTCATGTTTTCACGTGTACAAGTCACTAAACATTGATTCTGTCAGTTCCTGTTATCATGTCTGGTTTTGCTTGAATAGAATAGGACACTGATATATACACAAAACGAATTACAGATTTACATACGGTGACAATCGTGTGATGTGATTGGGGCAGACGTATCGCTGATAGCGATCTTTACATATATCCTTTATATCTTAAAGAGAGCAGGAGAGAATATAGGTAGCCTATGGTCTAGCATTAACGTAACAGCATACACGTGTGTGCACATTTTGTGTTTTACGAATTTTCCCAAAGAAACTTCTAAGTGGTGTCGTGCCAACCGTATCGAGTGTAACTACGTAGGTTTGCGGCTCCAGTCCACGTTGCACGGTGCATTTAACAAGCCTATCGGAATATTTCCTCGCTTTGATGTTGCCCCAATTACAACTGGACGTACGCTTTTTATAACGGACTTCTTTGAAGTTGAACTAGCTAATCAATTGAATCGTTTTTCTTTGTAAACTGTATATTCTTACATGACTTATTTGGTAAACAAACATGGTACAAACACCATGGCTAGTTCATAAAGATCACGAAGGTCACACACTTCTTGAACTTTAAAATCAGCTTCGCATAACCTAAGCAACACAACCTATTTAATCACATTACTTTACATAAGTACTCTATCTTTCATTAATCATTTTCCTATGTATTTACTAAGTAGCTTCAACCTAAACGAATATACAATTTACATAGATACATAGACACAAACTTATGTACCTCTTATAAGATTTAACAGAGCTCTTCTGTCTATGTTATCCTTAGTACCTACGTTGGGACAAGCACCTAACACAGACCAAGTAGTTAAGTCGGACTAGTACAGTTTGGCTATTAAGGTTCCAAGTCGCACCCACATTATTATACATATTTCATGAAATGTCAATGTAGGACTTCGCCAAGTTGTTTCCACGTACATAACGTAAGTACCTACCAACGCAAGTTTATTTATACTGTAGTTAACAGCCACTTTACTGGGTCGGTTACGCACTACAACTTTTGGGTCCATGCACCTTTTTGAGGTCTAATTCTAGTTTACGCAACTGTGAACATTTTAACTTGTACTTAATTACCTATTTAGGGCTATTAATATGTGCTTAGTAGTTTTAATGGAAGTTACAACTATGTGGTGGGGCGATATGCGCGCGGAACCAATTTGTTAGCGACAAAACTTTATGGCGTTTTCTTGTTATTTAGCACATACTGGATTCTCATTAGGTTGCATTAGTGTCAAGGAGAAACTTAGTACTTATTACATTTAAATACAAATCTATGTATATTCACGAGTGGATTTGCAAATGGTAGGTTGATTATCAAAGCATGCACGATATTTCTTTATTTAGGTGACGTTATAGTCTTACATAACTTTCATACTTAATGTACTAAGTAAGAGAAAATGTAAGTGTTTGTGTGTACGTAATAAGTGATGTGAATACCATACAAATTCGGGCACAAAACCGTCGACTTCGCTTTATGGTAAAGTCGGCTTGGCGACGTTTCTGTCGCCATTCCTTTTTATGAAACGTCTATAAATGCCCGGACTTTGGATATATATTTTATATAGGTTGACTTATTCGACCTCACATTTCCTTCACGATGTTTACTTCCGCCGGAAAGCGAGTGACAAATGTTTTTAGGGAGTTTGGTAAGCCGGGATCGATACAGGGTCACCTATTCAGCCGGCTGCCGGCCAGCCAGGGGTATGCGTTACCCAGGCAAAATGTTTTGCTTTAGAGAGATGAGACTTAAACAAATAATTAGTGTATCATGAGGAGCAATTTGTTTACTAATAGCAAAATTTGTTTGAATTGTAGTTTTTAAGTTATTTAAGAAAAACAAATTTTGCTGGAGTAACGTTTGAAACGTTACCCAGGCAAAATCGTCTTTCAAAAATTAGTTTCAGCACCGGAACCAAATACATGAATAGATAGCTTTTGTTGAGTAGTAAATGTTTATAAATAGCAAAATTTGTGTGTGGTATAGTTCTTTAGTTATTTAAGATTTTGCTGCGGTAACGTTTTGGGATTTCCCAGATCTCGAAAACGGCTCAACGCAGAAGTTTGAAAAAAATACCAATAAAAGACCTTAATTTGTTTAAATTTGTTTAATCATTAGTTTTTGATTTGGTTGACGTAAACCAATGTAATTAAATGGTTTCAAAAATCAGAAGAAGCGGGTTTACATGTAAACCAATACACTTATAACCAAATAAACAGCTGTAAAAAATACCCGTGGTTCGACGCTTGTTTACAGCAGACATTTTAGATTTCATACTTTACACGTTAAGAAGATAAAAACAAATTTGATTTATTTTAGACTGGTCGTACTTTAGCGATCGAATACGCAGTTCCCATAACATTAAGAAACATGGCATACTTTAAACAAATTAAAATGATTCATGAAAATTCTTTCCTGTTAATTTCAGCCTTGAATTAGGGCTCTAATGAAAGTTATCTCAAAAACAAGAATATGTCAGCAATTCTGTAATAAGCCGACCAAATTGAAAAGGTCACGTAAAAGCGACTGCACCGTACGTACGGGTAATCTTCGCAAATTAGCAGCTTGGTAACCGATGTTTTGTACAGTTAAGCAGAAAAACGTTATTCGTGAAGCCGATTTTTTAATATTTTTTAAGTGGTTTATTTTTTATATAATTGTTGGAAGATTTTTATTATATTGTTGTTTTCTCATTTAAAAGTTTTGTGATTATATACATTTTTTATAGAATATGCTCGAAACCGTCCCTCATAAGGGCAAGAAATATAGGCAAGCCGATAATACATATTTTGTAAAAAAAAACATTAAATGTGCTTTGCACATTACACACACAACGCCGACTCAATTCCAACTCAAGTCACACTGTGGTATTGAAATATGAGCTTTATGTCGTGTTACTTAGAGTGGATATTTCAACATTAAGTTAAAAGAAGGTTACGACGCTTTGACAATGATTGGTTCACGGGTTATCCACCTGTGGCAGTCACATGTAATGTTAAAATATTCACTCTAAGTAACACGTAACAAAACTCATATTAAAATGCCATACTGTGAGTCGAGGTGAAATGGAGTCCACCTATCAACCTACGTTATTAGTACCTCCTAAGGAAAATTGTACAAACTATTAATGTATCCAAATATTAAAATTAAGTAAGTAGGTTATAACTTATCTGTGATTTTTCTCTAAAAATGTTGATGCTAAGGCAAAGCAATACATATAATTTGTATGAGACTGATTTTTTAAATAAAAATAATGAATCTTAACCATTTTATTATTTTAACTAACCTGACCAGAAAACTTTTGTATTCAACTGTACTAACAAAACATCTATATTATCCTGTTCATTTCAGATGGTTGCGCTTATGTATGGTGCGGTCGCTTTTATGTGACCTTTTCAATTTGGTCGGCTCATTAGAGAATTGCTGACATAATCTTGTTTTTGAGATAACTTTCATTAGAGCCGTAATTCAAAGCTGCAATTAACAGGAAGGAATTTTCAGGAATCATTTTAATTTGTTTAAAGTATGCCATGTTTCTTAATGTTATGGGAACTGCGTATTTGATCGCTAAAGTACGACCAGTCTAAAATAAATCAAATTTGTTTTTATCTTCTTAATGTGTAAAGTATGAAATCTAATATTTCTGATGTAAACAAGCGTCGAACCACGGGTATTTTTTACAGCTGTTTATTTGGTTATAAGTGTATTGGTTTACTTGCAAACCCGTTTCTTCTGATTTTTGAAACCATTTAATTACATTGGTTTACGTCAACCAAATCAAAAACTAATGATTAAACAAATTTAAACAAATTGAGGTCTTTTATTGGTATTTTTTTCAAACTTCTGCGTTGAGCCGTTTTCGAGATCTGGGAAATCCCAAAACGTTACCGCAGCAAAATCTTAAATAACTAAAGAACTATACCACACACAAATTTTGCTATTTATAAACATTTACTACGCAACAAAAGCTATCTATTCATGTATTTGGTTCCGTGCTGAAACTAATTTTTGAAAGACTATTTTGCCTGGGTAACGTTTCAAACGTTACTCCAGCAAAATCTGTTTTTCTCAAATAACTTAAAAACTACAATTCAAACAAATTTTGCTATTAGTAAACAAATTGCTCCTCATGATACACTAATTATTTGTTTAAGTCTCATCTCTCTAAAGCAAAACATTTTGCCTGGGTAACGCACTCCAGCCAGGGTGCCAGGGTCACTCCAATGTGAATTAACTATTGCTGACGTAATCGCTAAGTCCTTTGAAAAGTAGGCATGTAAGTAGAAGCTGTCAGAAACATAATTATGTAACAAGCTAAGTTGTATTCATCGACGTTTGCTAAATTATCATAATACAATATTGAAGTATAGATAATGTTTTATTGGTACTGAAAAGCTTTCATTGTGTCACTCCTGAAAACCTTAAATATAACCGTTGATATTAAACAATTATATTCTAGATAGTAAGATTACATTGTAACATTACTTCATAATATGACTGAAGATATTACGTATCTATTCAAGATTTGTCAGCTAAACATAATCAATAGTTTATCTACAAACGCGGGATCTACGAGGGTAGACGTTAACAATTCGTCAGGGGAAGTAATCCATTCAATTAGTACTGGATTAGTCGATTGTAGGATTATCCTAGTTAGTGCCGATAGTTTCAGCTTCACTTACAAAACAACTCTGTGCCAACAGTGTTCGCTGCTGTTTCAATGTACCTATTAGTTAATTATGTTCTATGGTATCGTCTTTTGTTAGTTTCAATATAGTTCCCGTATTATTACTTTAGTAAAGTAAATAATAGGACATTTTGAAAAAACCGTTACTTCGTTATTTTCACCCCATGCACTATGTAGACCGGAGGTAGGTGTTTAAACGAAGGAGCTATCCAGGTCCCTACATATTATTGGTCCAGGAAAAACAAAGATGATCTGATAATAAAAGTAGAATATCAATAAAGGAACAACATAATGTGGCCAGTTTCAAAATACGTATTTTCTTAAACAAACGATCTCCTGAATATAAGCATTTTAATCAATTCAAACTTTTTCCTTGCAATTTGATCAGGAATGTTGGCGGAAAACATTTGGTTCGATAAAATTGGAGGCGTAATGAGGCGTACTAATGTGAAGGCTTATCCTCACCGTTTAGGGAGAGTATAAAAACTGGCTCCAAATGTATGCGAGGGACGGAGGTACTTACCTTATGGATTAATGGCATACGTTTTGTTTGTTACCTACTTGGTAGGTGAAGTTACGTCTTTTACTGAGATGTTTGGTTCTTTTTTTTGTTGTGATACTTTTACGATTTTTTTTTTGTTAGTGGCATCTCGCATTTCAACCATATGGTTGTCGACTGCTTAACAGGACTTGCCTATAGATGCCACAAAAGAATTGTAGCCTCCAGCCAGGGCTTAATAAAAACTTACAAACTAAACGACTACACGCTAAGGGTTACCCCCTGTGGGATACGAACCTTGGCTTAGGGCTTTGCTGGGGGAGGACAGCAAGGGTCAAGCTGGATTGGGCGTACTTTGACGAAGCACTTAAAAGATTTTATATATAGGAAGGTAAGATATAAATTCCAAAATGCTTTATTCATTAGATGTAAGTGTCGTCGACGCACAAAAGCTGTAAATACATTGCGTTCTCATTATCTCCGTTCGAACAGATCTTAATGCTGCCGTTAACTTTTTACATTTAATTAATCTTTGGTTTCTTTGGTCATGTTACACAAGACGGATTAGAACTGTTACTTGCTAATGGCAGCAAGTTGTGACGACGTATGTAGTGCGACATGTAATTTGAACTTATACTCTGAACTCGCCGCCGAATACATAATGTACCTACCTACTCATGATAAATAAGGGTTAATAACAAGTTTTTATAACTTATGTAGTATATATTCTTATTTACAAACACGTCAGTTGCTAGAAAATTTAATTTATAAAAATTATTTATCGACTGCCAATTACAGTTGGGCCCGTGAAAGCCCTGGCTGGCCTGCTGACTGACATTTAATTGGCAAGCGAGAAGAATACCAAATTAAATCGAAAATCTTTATTTAAATTAGATAACTACTATACATTTTTCCACACAAAACGCTGACGCACTTTTAGAAGATGAGAATAATTTATTAAACTTTCATAAAATTAAACGCGAACTGGGAGCTCGAATATTTGGAGATGTAAGGCGGTTTCAAAGAGATTTTGAGAGATGGCGGGTAATTGATATCAATTAGGGTTGCGCTGGTAGCGGCTCGCCTCGGGCCCGATCACAATAGACTATCGCGGCCAAGAAATAGCCCCGGGAAACACGTCCTTTTCGCTCATCGAGATCCACAAATTTATCTGAATTGTTTTTGGCGATCTTGGTTAATTCTCCTGCTATTGTACGTTTTAAATAGCAGCTTAAGAAGCTTCGGGTTTCCTTTATTTTGGTACAACTGATAAATGTGACTTGCGATCAGTCCCCAGTCGAGTGGAAGTTTATGAGTAATCATTCATGAGGGACGCATCCGTTACCGAACTAACGAGGCAGTACTGCGCTGTCGGGTGGTGTTATTGTCATCAAGTTGTTTAGTGAAGCACACGTGTGTTGGCTAGTGACGCGTGTTGCTCATACTCTGTTAATGGAAGATTAAACTGCGGAAGGGGCAGTGGGTCTTGTGAATATGGGGAGGGTAGTTACGGAGTTTTAACGACTAAGGACTTAGCGAGTCCGGGGGGCGCTATGCTTCCGTTATTCTGTAGGAAGTTTGCAAGTGTTCCTTTAGTGTTAGCGCATGTCGATTATGACCTGGTCGTTCAAGAAAACTTCTTGTTTGCTAAGTTTTTGGGTTAATTCGTAAACATATGGTTCATGGAAAGTCATTATCATGAAAGTCGTTATGGGGTTATTTTAACTCGAGTGCCGAAGTATCTAGTGCAGTAATGATAGTTGAACTTCAAAATAAACTTCAATCTTAATTAATAATTTAATACGAAAGTGATTTGTTTGTTACGCTTTCACGCTAAAATGGCTGAACAGGTTTGTAGGAAATATGACTAATTTATTTGAATCAAATTTCCAATAATAATAATATTATTATTATTATTTTCGGTAAACAAATTTTGTTTCTTAGCTCTTTGGCTAGTTTCAACTACATTAACGGGCCCAAGCCAAGTCAATGTAGAGTATGTGTTGTGATTTGTTTTTAATGATTAGTTGTCTGTGTGTTAGTGTGACTGATTTCATTTTCCTCAATTTGCATGAACTTTCTTACTATTCTGCAGGTGTTTAAAATTGCGGCTTTTTGGAGTGTTATGTAAATAGAGTCTTTCAGGTCTATAAGTTTGAGGCTGTGGTGGAGGTGGTTGGGTATTACACCCGTCGCAGAGACAACAATAGGTACTACGTACACTTTTTCCTGCTTCCAGATTCTGGTCACTTCTTCTTTTAGTTCAGCATATTTGCTGATTTTCTCACCTATTGTTTTTTGTAAATTATGAGTATTAGGGACTGCAATATCTATGAGGTATGTGATTTTTTTAACTTTATCTTGAAGGGTTGTATCTGGTCTATTATAGTGTACGGTTCTGTCAGTCAGTATGGCGCGGTCGTAGTAGAGTTTGTGTGTAGTATTTTCCAGAACAGTTTGTGGTGCGTACTTGTAATAAGGTGTGTTTGTATCGTGTATGAGTTTGTATTTAAGTGCCAGTTGTTGATGGATGACGTTTGCTACCTGATTGTGTCTGTGTGTATAGTCTGTTTGGGTCAGAGTTGTGCATGCCCCTGTTATGTGCTGTATGGTCTCTGGTTGTGTGTGACATTTTCGACATTTATCGTTTGTTATTGTGGGGTCTTTTATAATGAATTTCCTGTAATTTTTTGTATTTATGATCTGATCCTGTATTGCGATTATAAAACCCTCGGTTTCCGGAAATAAGTTACCGATTTTAAGCCATTTATTTGACGCTATAGTATCAATATGAGATTGTTCTGGATCATGGGGGTGCCGCCCATGCAACACTTTTTTTTTCCAGTCTTCTAATTTTTGCTTATGTGGGTCGTCATTGCTAGTGTGATGTGTATCTGTATGTTCATGTAGGTTTAGTGGGGTGTAGCTGACATCGTTCATAACCATAGCTTTATGAATTTTGCTTGTGTGTGATTTAGTATGAAAGAATGTTCTTAGTCTGGCTATCTGTTTCTGCCAAAGATGATGGACGTCTATTAGGCCTCTCCCTCCGTGTTGTCGTTTGATAGTCAGTCTTTCTATTGCAGATTTAGGGTGTAGATTTTTGTGTTTAGTGAGTGTGGTGCGTGTTGTTCTCTCTATTTGCTGGATGTCAGTTTTTGACCATTTAATCACCCCAAACGAGTATGTTAATATTGGGATTGCATAGGTGTTCAATGCTTTTATTAAGTGTTTTCCGGAGAGTTGAGTTTTACATACTGCGATCACTCGTCTTTTGTATTCTGTGTTCAAGGTGTGTTTTATTGCTGTGTGATCTATTCCTTTGAGTTGCTTGTACCCTAAATATTTATATAAATCCGTTGGTTCCATCGCTGTTATTGTGTCTGTATTATTAACAGGATAGTCACCCGGTTTTATTTTGCCTCTTATTATATGAACTATTTTGCATTTATCTAACCCGAATTTCATGTTTATGTCTTTACTGAATTCTGTCGTGGTGTCTATTAGTTTTTTGATATCTTTTTCAGACTTTGCGTATAGTTTTATGTCATCCATATAAATAAGATGTGAGATTACGGTATCTTCTGTGGTGTGTTTAAGGGAATATCCAGCTTGGCAGCGTTGAAGTAAGTGGGACAGAGGGTTCAGGGCGAGACAAAACCATAAAGGGCTTAAAGAATCTCCCTGATATATACCCTTCTTTATGGATATTTGTCTAGTAGTGATAGCGTTGTGTCTATAATTTAGCTGAAGTGTGGTTTTCCAACGGGACATGATGGTCTGTAAGAAGTCTATTATTTTGGAGTTTATTTTGTAAATCTGTAATATTTGAATTAGCCAGGAGTGAGGAATACTATCGAATGCTTTTTGATAATCTATGTATGTACAATGGAGGTTTCTATTTTTTGTGGCGGCATGTTTGTGAATTATTGAATCAATAACAAGTTGCTCTTTACATCCCATGTGACCCCTTCTGCATCCCTTTTGTTCCTCTGCTATTATTTTATGATTTTCTATGTGTTTATTTATTTTTGTAGTGATTGCTGCCGTTAGGATCTTGTATATCGTAGGTAGACAAGTTATTGGCCTGTATTGAGAAGGTTGTAGTGAGAATGTAGTTTTTGGCAACATATAAGTTATACCTGTAGCAATAAATTCTGGAATATTTTGTTTCCCTAAGATTATTTCTGTTAAATTTTTAGCTAAAACTTTATGTAATGACTCTAGTTTTTTATACCAGTAATTATGAATTTTATCAATACCAGGGGATTTCCAATTGTGTAGTCTCGCTGTAATACTAGCTATGTCAGACTCAGTTAGTTTAACAAATTCCATTTCTTCTAGTGAGCTCCATTTATTCTTTTCGTCTGTTATCCAATCAGCTTGTTCATTATGCTGCACTTGCTCTTCCCATATGCCAGACCAAAATGTTTCTAGTTGTTCCGCTGTTGGTAGTTCAACGTTGTTTTCGGCTGTCTGTGTTTCGGTGACAGTTTGTGGTTTTTGTAATTTTCTGTAAAAGTTCTTTTCGTTCGTAGCAAACAAGGAGTTATCATTTTTACGTTCTTGTGCTTTCTTGTATCTTCTCAACCTGTGTACTTTTAAAGCTAATTTCTGTTTTAGTGTGTCCAAGAACTGTTCCGGTTTTCTATTGTCGGCTTCGTGCCTAGTGTGGGTAGCCATGTTTTTAAAAATTGCTTCTACTCTTTTAACTACTTTGTTTGATCTATTGTTGTTAATGTAATGAGTTAGCCTACTGCAGTCTGCTCTTAGTTTTTCTATATCTCTTTCAAGTCTCTGCTGCCATGCTGGTTTGTTAATATTTCCTTGTCGTGAGTTGCCTGTGTATGCTGTGATTTTAAAATTAAGTTCTTCGGAGATAACTAATGCTGTGCAATATATTAAGGTGTGTACGTCTATAAGCTGAGTTTCTTCGCTAATGTATTGGTGTAGAATATTTTGATTAAATAAATTAACGAGATGAAAAAGTTTTGGTGTGTACCTAAGTTTGGGTAATTTTGGTCGAGCTGCTGGGTCCATGCCGGAATATTGAGTGAGAGCTGTTTTCAATTTATCGTGTATTTCTTGGATATTCGTATCTGTGCACGGATTTTGATTAGTATCGGCAAGAGTATGTACTTCATTTTCTAACAATATTGTAATACTTTGGGTTTGCGTGGATATATGCGTAGTTTGTGAATATGTTTGTGATTGAAAGTATGGTTGAGATTGTGTGATTGGTTGTGATTGAGTGTACAGTGTTGGTTGTTCTTGTTGATTATACTCAGCTGCGCTTTGTGTTAGTGCGATAGTGATGTCATCTTCATTATTTTCTGATTCTAGCAGTTGTGTACGTACTTCTTATTTTAACTGATCTATTATTTCTTGAGATAAGAGTTTATTTCTTACTATTATTCTTCTTTGATCTGAAATTCTCTGTTCCATAACTGTAATGTCTGGGTATTGACGAGTATAATGTTCATGCAGTTGTTTTCTGTACGTGGTCAAATCGGTCTCTAATTTAGTTATGAATAGGTAAGTCCGCATGATGAATAGGTTAACTTCTTTGCTCCATCTCATGCGAACTCTTGCTTTTCCAGCCTTGGTGGACGCGGGCAAAAAGGTAGATACCTCCCGCGCAACATTCAAGGTCGGAGTGGGTTGGACCGTATTTAAACTAATAATGGAAGGTGGTGATGGTATGGGTGACGATGGTATAGATGGTGATGATTGTCTAGAAGGTGTGTAAGATACTGTACTTGGGCTGTACGGTTCTACAGGGGTGTTTGTCCTGTCCGTCAGTCTGTCACCATCGTCAGTGATTTCGGCTGTAGCATCTTTGCCGGTGGGAGCCCGCCTGTTCAACTCCTCACCGCTGACGGTTCGCATGCTGAGACACCCAGCGTCAGCTCCAGGTGCGCCCCGGCGATCGCCCCCGGGCAGCGGTCCTATACGTTTTCTTTTTGAACGAGTCTCCATGTTGAGTGGGTAATCAGAGCCACGTTAGCCACGCCAGTAATTTCTTAGTCGTGTGTCCGCCCCCCACGTGATAAGGTGGTCTATCAGGACGTGTGGTTGTTTTGGGGGGCTTATTATTATTATTATTATTATTATTAAAGCAAATCCTTAGTTTGATTCCCGGGTTGGACAAAGTTATTGGGTTTTACCATCTGGAACTTCTCAGTAGCAGTCTAGTAGCTAGTGGCTATGGGAGGTCCGCAATACTACATTCAGTTTGTATTTTTCTATAGTTTACCGTAAATTGTTAAAAGACGAGCCAAATAGTTTGAATATTTGCAGATAATTACGGATATTTCGTGATCTTCATCACGCTGTATCGACCTTAGCTGCTGACCTAAGCGGGATTGGTCGAAAGGGTTACCGCTACCCTGGAACATAAAGGGCTAAGGAAGGAACATGGATAGGTTTCACCCTCAAAAAAAAAAAAAGCTTGAGCTGACCTCAAGAGGAGCTGCTTCTCACACGGACAACTATACTTCGCCTGCTCCCATGCCACCAGTCCTGACTCTCGGTATATTTTAGCTACTGGGGCCGAAATTGCAAACGTGAAAAGTTTTATAAAAATGTGTGTTACTAGTTACTAGTATAATGTGGTGTCGCGGGCAGAAGCTAAAGTTATAATAATATAATAGACGAAAAACACACCAAATTAAAAGTAAACCTGCTCTATAACCTATATACATTAACACAATTCCGTGTTACAGGTCACAAGTTAAGCTTTTTAAACTTTTAATCGAGGGCTATTCGGCAACTAGTCCTCTGTTCGTTACGTTAAAATTCAGTGATCCTAACAAGCGATGACTGCATGCGTTCCTGTGCCTAACTTTTAACTGGCTCCCTTACTACTCTTGTTATAAAACAGTTTGTGCTCTGTACGTAGAGGTTGAACTTAACTGGGTTTTAGAATAGAACCTTCTTAACTTTTTTATAAGTAATTGACAGGTTGGAGTCGAGCATTGGTTTACTGTAAGAAAAAGAATAAATTAGACAATCGGCTGCCACAGCTGACAATGAACAGGTAGAATGTTCTAACAATCATAATACTAACCCACAAGATCTATATTTAGTTCAACTGTATCCGAGGATTTAAAAAAAACTCTTTTCCTTTTTAACCGACTTCAAAAAAAGGAGGAGGTTCTCAATTCGGTTGTATTTTTTTTAATTTTTAATTTTATTTTTATGTTTGTTACCTCAGAACTCCGTTGTTTATGGATGGATTTGCAATTTTTTTTTTAAACTTTAAAGGATATGCTTCCAGATTGGTCCCATTTTTTTCAAAATCCAGTTCTGATGATGGGATCCATGAGGAATCGAGGGAACTCCTCAAATATTATAGGCAACTATATAGTAATTTTAATATTTTCATCGAGAAATCAAGCGTTTACAGTCAAAAAGTAACATTTGATGAAGTGGAACTGGTGAAGAAGATCAGATATGGCTAACGGAACTTGACACTCGCATAGATATCACAATCAAGATAGTTAAGCAACTATGACAATACAAATAAACATACAATCCTGAATAGTTATGTTGAAAATTTTATCATTGAACTTATCTGGTGATGATGATGGAGCCGGAAGACAGGCACCGGAACTCCGTAATTAATCAATGTATTCTAGCCTTGTTTGGGCTTATTAGAATTGTCATGAAATGCACTTTGGCTATAAGGTACTATCGAACTGATGTGATGATGGTGCCGGAAGGTGCAAGGTTGGCATGAGAACTTCAAAATAAAACAATGTATCCTAGCAGTATTTGGGTTTATTAGAACTGTGTTAAAAATAAAGTCGGTGCAATGTAATAAGTAAGAGTAGGAAAGATGGTATCTTGTTGCTTGTTATCTCTTTCTCTCTTAATGTAAGTGTAATGGCGGATCTTCCTTGTAACTGAACGACTGTGTCAACTGTGTGCTAATAAATAAAAAACTTATCGTATTAAATTAAGCCTATACTTCATTTATATTTCAACTGGTTATGGGCCCAGGTCACTAACTAGCATGGATTAATAAATGTAGGCTTAAGGATTGCAAATACTGCAGTGAAAATTAATAGTCAAAAATACCGGCGCGTGGGTTGACGCCATTTTGAGGTGAAGTAATACCGGGAAGGAAAATTACTTGTCCTACTATCGTTGGGCAAGGCAGGAGAGCCTGCAGGAAGGTTTTGAAATGGATTCGACACAGGGAAGTGGACAACAGAACGTCATGAAGCTGGAGGGTTCCAGGAATTGGAACATTTGGAAGTTCCAAACGTCCGTGTTGCTGCGAGGTCAAGGTCTTTACAAAATCGTGGACGGGACAACAGTAAAACCTGAAGATGAGACTCAGCGTAGTACTTGGGAAACCCAAGATGCGCGAGCTCAAACGCTGATAGTTACGAGGATGTCGGAAGAAGTCATGTTGCATATCATCTCGTGCGATACTGCGGCGGCTATGTGGAGGAAATTGTTAAGCGTGTATGAACAAAAATCTGAAACTAGCATTCACATTGTGCAACAACGCTTTTTTCAATTCAAGTTTGAAGAAGGAACAGAGATGTCTGTGTTTTTATCAAAAGTACATGAGATGCAGAATCAGTTAAAACAGCTGGGAGAAAATATGTCTGATAAATTTGTTATCACCAAGGTTCTTATGTCTTTACCAGAAGATTACAAGCATTTCATCTCGGCATGGGAGTCTGCTCCTGATGACAAGCAGACCTATGATAATCTGGTAGCCAGATTATTGATAGAGGAAGAAAGATTTAAAGAAAAAGGCGGGCCGCCGTCGTCTACGGCGTTTGTGGCAAAGAAAGTAGATAAAAAAAGTGTTAAGTGTTTTAAGTGTCACCGACTTGGACATTATCAAAGCGAGTGCCGATATAATAATAAAGTGAACAATAATTTTCGTAACTTTAAAGACAGTCGTCCAGATCTCAAGTGTTATTATTGTAATAAACCGGGACATCTAAAGAGCCAGTGCCGTTTTAAAAGGGACAAAGAAAAAGAAAGTAATGCTTTTATAGTCAACAAACTGTCATAAGATACATTCTGAATGAAAGGTGCCATTGAAAATTTAGTTCTGATGTTATCATCAATGTGTCCACAAAACAACTTCTGAAATATTAACGGCATTTTGCTTACACTATAAAAAAAAGTCGCTTCTATTTATTTACTAAAATAAAATTGTATTCTTCGTAGTATGCACACGTTTGCTCGCCACCTATGAGGTAGTGTGTTGGGCGCGTTTTTTTTAATGTGGTTTTTTTAAAGTAACAATTGCGTCAGTCTCTTTGTATTTTACCGGCTTATCTATGCACGTGTGTATTGAATAATGCTAAAATAGACTACATTCCGTTGGAGTCTTTGAATTTTACCTGTCTGTTGAATTTATACCAAAGATTAATTTAACTTTTTTATTGTAACTATAGGAATCGACAGTATTTCATGCGTCATATTATCATCTCTCTACGGGATCAAATTAACGATCAGAAAGTAGACAGTAATATGTACCTACTTGTATGATGTTGGTACTTTTTTCAAAATAATATTCTATGTAGGAAAGATATTAACTTCGTTGCCATTATCCACACTAATATTATAAATGCGAAAGTAACTCTGTCTGTCTGTCTGTCTGTTACCTTTTCACGCCTAAACCACCCAATCGATTTTGCTGAAATTTGGTATGTAGATAGTTTGCATTCATGAGAAAGACATAGGCATATTATTTTTTGGAAATTCAATCCCTAAAAGGGTTACAAGGGGTGGCAAAGTTTGTATGAGAAAAATATTTTAATTGCACATTTTTGCATAGGTAGGGTAGGTAGGGTAAGTAGGGTAAGTAGGGTAGGTAGGGTAGTTAGGGTAGGTAGGGTAGGTTAGGGTAGGTAGGGTAGGTAGGGTATGTAGGGTAGGTAGGGTAGGTAGGGTAGGTAGGGTAGGTAGGGTAGGTAGGGTAGGTAGGGTAGGTAGGGTAGGTAGGGTAGGTAAGTTGTTAGGTAGAGTAGGTAGGTAGGGTAGGTAAGGTAGGTATCATAGTTAAGACAGGACAACGTCTGTCGGGTCAGCTAGTATTATAATAAAAAAACACTAAACGGCTAGAAATAAAAAAAAAAATTACAAAAAAAAAACCGCCTTCAAAAAAAGCGAACAAAAACGTTCCTGCACTAAAAAGTAAAAAATAAAAAAATTGAATTCCTGTAAAGAAACTTAATTTAAAGGTAAACATATTTGACATTAATATTTTGCAAATATTCAAAATTGTTTACTGCTTTTTGGAGTCGGTGCCAGCCAAGGCAAAGAAATACGTATGGGCAACAATACCTCGAAAAACGACCTCTAACATTTACCCTAAAACTACCAAGATACCTATTGCATACCTAGAATAATTAAAACACAAATACAGACTAGACTGTACTCTAAAACAAATTGACACAATTTGTACAATAATTTCTTTTAAATAATAATATATACATATACATATCTAAAAATCCCCTGCCACTTTTTAAGTACTTTGAAATTTTTGAAGCATCTGTTTTTAATTTTTATAATCGTGAATTGAAAAAATAAATGGCACAGGATACAACTGCTGGCACCGACTCCAAAAAGCAGTAAACAATTTTGAATATTTGCAAAATATTAATGTCAAATAAGTTTACCTTTAAATTAAGTTTCTTTACAGGAATTCAATTTTTTATTTTTTAGTTTTTAGTGCAGGAACGTTTTTGTTCGCTTTTTTTGAAGGCGGTTTTTTTTTTGTAATTTTTTTTTTCCGTCAATACACACTTGCTTTTCCAATTCACTAGACATTGGCAGAATGGTTGTCGTCAGCTTTATTGCCATAGATAAAAAATCGAATAGAATGAATAGCTAGAAGATAATATAATATTGAATAATCGGCTCAGTAGCCTTAAACGAAAAAAATAAATGTAAAAACGTATGAACGAAAATAATAATCAAGTTGAACTAAATTCTAGTTTGATTTATACGATCCTGTACCACAAGCTGCTTGGGAGTTGATAGTACAGAGGCCAGCAGATCAAGCTACCACAATCTGTCAAATTTCTTTGATAGTATTTAAACTTTATTGCAAAGACATAAGGTTCATTTTTGATTGAGAACATTTGACAGGGATAGCTTGATGTGCTGGCGTCTGTACCTACTTACCGTACGACCACCAAGCTAGGTTAGGCTTAGGTATAGCAATGACTGTAAAAGTGATAAAGGTATAAATTGCTTTATAAAAACAATTGATGCTTTGAAATTGCTCTTGAAAATTGAAAAAAAAATCATTTCCATTTACCAATGTACATATTTATAACACTCCTAATTTTGGTATAATATTTTTTGTAAAGGAGCGTGCTTTTTTAAATTAGACGATCTCTACTTAAATCTTGAAATAAAGTTCTTACACAGGAAGTTACTGTTCAAAAGCTCAATTCAATAATACCGTAGCACAAAGTTCGCAAATGTTTGCTATGAGTTCCTACTATTGAGACTACACAATGGAATCCTTAAAATTATTTCGTTTAATATCCATTTACTTACTCTTTGTGTAATAGAAATTCAATGTCTCAAGTGGATTCGTTGCTACGTTATTTGTTGCTAAGTAGCGTTGGAGATACTCGTACTTGTTCGTATCTATTGGTAATTGGTTTTCATTAGTTACGCTAACTAGTTAGTTAGGACCGTAGGTATCTAATTCGGTTCATAAATAAGAAGATTGGATCGATGGATACCTAATAATTACGGATTGGGGGACTTGCAAAGGTGAAAGAATGCGATGTTTTGTATTTGTGCCCGCTTATTGGGAAGCTTATGATAGAAACATACGTTCCGTAAGTTTAAGGTAATCCATAAAGTAATTGTTTTTGAGAGAAAAATATTGGGTCATCGACTTACGATTTTAGTTATGGGAAATATAATCCTGACGGCGCAGGATAGCCTTCATCAGAAGTCGTCCTGGTATTAGTGGTTCAGCATTTTCAAGGGGTTCGTTGTTAACGTGGTACGCGTACGTCAGTGGCTCTGCTAGAGTGACTGTTAACAGCCAGTGTCACTCTTATCCGACCTCTTCGGTAATTCCAGTAACTTCGTAAAAAAACGAGGTGGGGCGCCACTTGCTGCGCCGTCAAACCTATAAATTTACATATTGGAGAGGATAAGAGAAAGCTTAAAATGCGTGCCAGGTCCTATAATTAAGTGTGATAATAATCGAATGCTGGTTTTATATGAATTTATTGCTGGGCCCTACTATAGCTATCGAGGAATATAATTATATTAAATACGTATAGGTATAATACACTAGTCACAGCAAAAACTCAAAACGAAACAGCTGAATCTAGCCAAGACTCATATGTTACGCAGCGACGAAATTCTAACATTTGCGACGTACTGCGAACATTCTTAAGAAATATGGAACGAATTCTTGTATAAAAGTTTTGTGTTGCTGAAACAGAAACATAAAAACAGAGGAATGGTGTGTCAACAAAGTAATAACGCGCGATATATTATAATCGTTCTTAGAACACATGCGTACCAGCGCCGAAAGCGTTTACACTGCAGACTTTATGTAATTTCAAAGTTTGAGGCCTTGTCTGTACCTACCTAACTTTCTTTTGACAAGTTCCCTCGATATTCGCCGAGCCGAGGTTCAATCGAAAGTTCTCGTTGGGGACTGTTCCGAGAAGAAAATGTTCGCACGCAATTTTATATAAATTATTCTTTGGCTGGTGTGCTGCGGATATGTGACGTCACGTTGACGGCTACGTCATCAATGAATAACGTCAAAGCGATATGCGATATGCTGAAAGAAGCGAAAATGAGCGTGAATAATGGTTGCGTATCCGTATAAGATTTATATAATGTTGTGTTGTGCTCGACTTACAAATATATTTGTTCTTTGGTCAATTATCTTTTTGAATATTCGAGCGCCTACCTCTTACTGCACCACGCAATTTACCGAGCAGAATCTAATCCTCGTTTTCCAAAAATTTCGAGAGGCTATCATTTTACATGCTTATACCGACTAGCGTCGATCACTGCGATCAAAGTTTTTTGCAAGCAATCAACTAATCGAACAGTATTAAATTTTTTTCACTTTGAGTTATATCCTATGTAGGCTAATGCAGCTAGAAACGAAACTTTTATGTTCTTAAAAAGAGATGAGTCTCTCCAACGTGAAGTTTTGCGGATTTCAATTTATTTTTGAGCCAAGTAAGCTTATTTACGTAGGTACATACGTACGGTCTGCATCTTTGGACCTCAAATAGAAAGAAAATCTCGAAAATGTATATTATGTAATGTCACGTGCTCAATCAATCATAATAATTTATTTCAGATGTTTATCTATAGGCATACAATAAACACAATTTATTTAAATAAAATAAACAAAAATTTGATAATCTGGGGACAGGAGGAACTGACTTAATATACGTACAAGATTTTTTTACAATAGATTGTTACAATATCCGACAATGCATTTTTCACATAAACATTGCAACATGGTCATACTTAGTGTCAAATTGAGTGCTATCGTGAAACAGTATGCTCGTGACTGCGATGTAAAAGACTACTGAGTCCGTGGTTCTAGGTTCGATATTCGGGTCGACAATGCATTTTATATTATTGGGTTTCTAACCAACTTGGAAAAAGGAGGAGGTTCTTTTGATGTATGTCCGCCGATTTATCAGTAAATTGTGAAATTGATGTCTTTGGCTTTGTATTGTATTTTCGGTTTTTGCCACCCATTTCCGAAATCAAAATTAATTTTCACTTTGTAGTGTTTTTTTTAAGTCGGTTGTATTTTTTGGTAAAAAAGCTTTTGTTTTCTATTAGAATATTCTTAATAGCAGTCCAGTGGAATCTAGATTTGTGTCAATTCGGCAGAACCCTATTACGTCGGATTCAGACAAAACAGGAATTTGGGTGTACCTTTTATATACACCTCAGTCTATCCCTTCGAGGATTAACATTTTATGCTGTATTCGTAAATAGTTTGCTTAAACTTTCTTAAGTTAGAACTAAAGATAACGCACTAACAAAATTCTAGATGGAAGTCAAAATCAAAATCAAAAGTCAAACTAGGCTGGAAATCAGCACTTTTTGAAGGTCAAAGTTACATAAGACAGTCCTCCAAAAACGCCCACCCTTCACCACTTCCTAGTGCTTTAGATGGGTAGAAGAAGTGGCGCAACAAACTCCCCAGCAGCACAGCTGTCTGTTTAGTAGGAAGAACTTGACTCTACACATTTATCGTATGAGAAGTAATTAACATTACGAAACACATCACATTAAAATCAATAATTTGCCATATGACAGCTAGCGTGTCTGAATGTGTTTTCTTTCACACAAACTTTACATGATTTATCTATACATTATGTAGGCACATACATACCAGCTTTAGTACAATGGACGGTGGACGTTAGTTTGAAGTAAAATTAATAGCTTAGCTGGCGTGAAAGCACTTTAGTTCACGATCGAACTCGACTGTGCGACTAACGAAATTGAGTATCGGAAATAGGATTAGATTAGTCTTTTATAACTGCAACTGTGACCATAGATTGGATTTTGTTTTATTCGTACGTCATTCTGTTTATTAAACCTGAGAGTTTTTAATGTGATTGTATTTTGTTTATTTTATTTTCAGAATCATGTTGATTCTCTACAAAGTATTTTTGTTTTCAACATTACTCGTTCTAGAGCTGATCCTGACTAAACGCGTTAAGCTAGTCCTGCCATCTCTCCTGAATCCTATTTTTGCCTATTCCATGATAGTATCTATGTGCATACGAGTTAATTTTAATTAACAGCTTACGTCTCATTTCGAAGGTACAGACGTCAGCACATCAAGCATAAACTGTCATTTTTTTCCAATTAAAAATGAACCTTATACTGTTGTAATAAAGTTGAAAAAGTATTAAAGAAAATTGACAGATTGGGGTAACTTGATGTGCTGGCCTCAGTCGGTCGATTCTGTAAAATTCTCACCATGAAAACTTAGGGGCCGTGAGCGTGAAGCGAACTGTGATTCCACCTATTGTTAGGAATTGATACTATTGACAGCTCACCATAAAGTCACTTCACCTAAGTCATCACAGTCAGATTTTTACAGAATACAACTACTGTACTTGAAATCATCAGTGATCACTACGTGATTCTCTCAAAGGTGCATCTGAAAATCTATGGATAAATAATATTGTGCAGAATACTCTTTGATATAAAATGAAGCGTTGTACAGTTTTTAATAAAAGTTTATAAAGGGTTCTTTAATACCAAACATTCACACGATAAAATTGAAAAAAAAAAATTGTAAATAGACTGACATACCTACAATGACGAACAGAAAAATAGTGTAGGCCTTAGTTTTTCTCGATTTCGTTATTTTGTGCGGAGTATTATTATAGTTTTATAAAAATATATGTGCCTAAATATTTTGACATTATAGGCACAACCCTATCTAAATATTTGCATACGCCATTATTAACTTAGCACAAAACAAATAGAAAAGAATGTTCAAACATGATTTTATTTCTGAAAATTGATATCAAAAATCAAATATTTTTATACCATTACTGTTTCTAGCTATTGTAAAAACATTTTTATAATTTTATGTAAAATAATACAGGCATGTTTTTGATGAAAATAATTGAAAGCAGAACGTAAAATGATATTATTTTTAAGTGGTATTTGCAGAATATACAGTTACCCAGACTTTGATACCTAGAATATTTATTTAAAAAGTTATTATAATTATTCTCCAGCTGTTAAAAACTGATGTCGATTTATTACATGGGGAGTCGTCTTCTATATAGGCTAGGCAAATGGAACATTACCTACCGACCGCGGATATTGCAACGTTCTAACAACATAGTCGGAACATTCATTTCCGTTGTCGTAGCAATACATCTTAGGGCGAATTTCACCAATGAAACTGAACGCGATCAACACACCTAAACCGCGTTCAAGGGATATTATAATTCCTAAACAATAATGACACTGACAAGTTTTGAACGCGATTTAGATGATCGTCCCAAACATACTTGGAAGAACATAGTTGTGATACGGTCACATTAGCTCAACTTACTGTGACTGTTGTTTTCTAATCATATTTGATATTTCAACAGTTGAGCGGATATTAGGTTGGTAGTCATTTACTTAACAATTAATTACAATATTCTTCCTTTAAGACCATAAGTATATTATGTAGGAAGGCGTAGCGGCGAAGTGTCAATTTTTAGTCGTAGAGAAGCTGAAGCGAAGCTGGTTTTAACTTTCTTTATTTGTCAGTAGAGTAAAAATCACTTATGTATGAATATAAAGTTTACGGTAATGACGTTTTGGTGTCGGGTTTTCAGAACTTCAAACTTCAATTTTTTATTTCTTGACATTCAAACTAATAAGTTGCAACTAAAAGCATTAAAAATAGGCGTTTTTTGTTTTTTTGAATGTTATGATAAATCCGTTGGTTATCCGTTGTGTCAAAGTATTTTTTATAAATAGTTGACATTTAACAATACCGGTAGATGCGTACCGCGAAAGGGAAGTCATCGTGTTGTATGGTGCTTTCGCCACAGGATGGTACCGTTATCTGTATTCCATCCAGACTTGTTAAATGAGTAAACCTATTTTGACATTATCTTGATTACCTGTCTAAATAATATACCATTGTTACCTACAGTATCTGAAACCAAAGCTTTGTTCGTGGGTATTCAAGACAAAAACAGAAATCAAACAAATATTCAAACAATCTGTACGTTTTGTTTCGAGAAAATCATAGCTTTCAAGAAAATCACATTATTTTTCTCTTTATTTTCTCATTCTATGTACCAAAAACTCTACTTGTCTCACCATATCAGCCATTATCCTCGTGATGTGTAATAAACTTAGGTCCGATATTAATATAAATACAGTGTCACGTCGGTGTGAGGGCTATTCCAGCGTCAAGGAGAGAGCTACGCCGATAGGGATCGTTTCAGTGACGTCACGACTTAGCCGTTAATATTGTACGCCCGAAAAAATGTGCCGAATATTAGATTAAAAACAGTAATAAATACTCTATTGTTTTCGTGAATTTGACCTCGTAAGCGCTACTGTTGAATATCAGTCGGCCGATTCTGTTAAAAATCTTAGCGTGAAAACTTAGGTGAAGTGAGCGTGAAGTAAGCTGTCGTTCCACGTAATGGTAGTGACTGTCACTGCGAGATGGGAGAGAGAAAGGTCCTCCCGTCCCAGCCGCCGCAGGAGACGCTCCGGGCATCGGGAGCCACGTAACGACTCCCGGCCACCGTAGGCGCGGGCGAGTAATGGGTGACTCACCTTCCGATCAGCACCAGACCTGTGCCGGACGGCGCGTATATGTTCCACGCGCGCCTCAAAGAGATGTCAGCATATGAAGGGGCCCCTCAGGGCCAAGCCTGCCGGGTAAGCGGGATTGTCCGAAAGGGTTACCGCTTACCCGGCACATAAAGGGCTACGGAAAGAACATGGATGGGTTTTAGTCAGTAAGAGTCTGACACTCTCTTTCACTCCACCCAGAGCGGGAGAAGTCATTGGATGATTTCCCAGCCTGAAAAAAAAAGAAAAGTGATTGTCACTATTGACAGCTCACTTTAATATCACTCAAACTCATACTCAAAGCATTTATTTTAAATAAACCAATTACAGGCACTTTTGAATTGTTAAAGGGTCGGTCAGTCAGAAAGATGAAGCTAGTTGCCCATTCCAAAGCAGTAGGTACCTACAGAGAAGAACGGGCAAGAAACTCCATCCCAGACACTCTTTTAAATCAAAATATGTTTACAAAAACTGGGTTACATCATTCATGTTGAAATATACATGTGAGAACGATGGAGAACGTAAAAAAAGCGTCCATAATTAACAGATTAAAAAACAAAACAATTGAAAATTAAATTTTGAATTACTTATTTTGTTTTTTTAAACTCCACTGACGTTACCACGGTGAGATTTTTACAGAATAGCACTACAGGTTCTGGGTTCGATTCTCAGGTCGGGCAAATTAAGGTTTTCCTTTGGGAATTTCTAAGTAGCAGCCCGGGGCTGGATTTGTGCCCGGTTGATAGGCTCGCCACCACATGGGACTTAAACATAACTGGCAAAAGGTGTTACTTACTATGGATGTACACCCCTGATTAACCCTTTGGGGAAACAAGGTGTGTTGTTGTGTTATGTGAGTATTCGTGAATTGTATTCGTGGATTGTAATTACAAAGGACTACTATATACGTAGAGTTAACCAAGACTTTTCCCAATTATTTTTAGATCGATCAGTTCCAAATCCAAGTAAATGAGGCTGAATATCAGTATTATTCTAGTAACAGCTGCTATTTATTTGACCTATACAACCTCATTACTGCTCAATATCGACGCCATTACTTACAAAGCTACGGTTCCCTAGGAAAACGGTTCCGTCATATCATAAATGCCGTCATGAAAACCTGTAATTTTGACTAGTATTTGTCTGAAAACGGCCTGTATTTGGACAGCCGTTTTTGTGTGACGTTTAACCGTTTTCTTAAGAAACCATAACTTAACCGATTTAGGGTATATTTCAGCAAAACTAAACCGGGCAAATCTGGCGAAAATAAGCAACGCCCGCCATGCGATGGTGGGACGATAAAAAGGCGCGGGCGCGGCTTTCCTAGCGGTATGGCTACGCAGGCACGGCAGTGGTAAGTCCGGCCGTGCGCCATCTGGCGGCAGTGAGGTCCTAACATTAAACATAGTATTCTTGAGAATTATTCGTCCTATTGCAATTCAATACCAATAAATATAAGGTAGGTTTAGGTACCCGAGAATTTATTAATAACTCAAACAACAAAAGAGTTAAAACGAAGTACGTACTCTTACTAAGACCAATATCCGTCCCAACAAAGGTTTCCCGTACCTAATTAAACCGTAAATGAATAAATTAAACCACAAAATGAAACAGGTCTAAGGTCCGAGTATTTGAAAGCAAATACCCCCAAAGCAGGAAATTATAATTGCAAAGGCTCTTGGTAATGTTATATAATGCCTTCAGGGAAAGGCTCGCATTCCTGTTGTGAACAGGTGGGTTTTTTTCGCTTCCACTCCCAAAATAATAATTGTAAAAGTCACGCTTTCTTACCCTATGAGGAAATTCCAGAAAGTATTGGTAGAATTGTGCTTCTTTGCCAAGCGGAGGTTTTTCAAGTAATTTGATATATTTTACTAGTAGAAAGAAAAATACGTACATATTAAAATACACCATAATATCATTCTGCTGTTTTACAAAACCGCTAGCTCTTTTTCAAAACAGCTCTAGTAGTAGTCTATCAGAAGTGTATGATTCCGTCCCGTTCTGATGAATCCGAAATCGTTAGGGAGTAGGGTTCACTCGCGACGTATCGGACTACTGTCGGACGGGCCCGTTGCTTCGTTGACGGAGTTAGGGAGTAGACCCCCTGTTAACAAAACGACGTTACAACTAGACGACATTTAGCAATTTTCCATAAGTAATGAACAGGCACAATTGCATAAATGTTTTGTAATAAATAAATGCAGCCAATCAACGATTAGAGGATATAATATATAAAAGCAGGAACGAAAGCGTCAGATTGTGGTTTTTAGTTCTAAATTTTGTCAATAAGGGCGTCCGAAACGGTAATTATAAATAGTATAACATGATTATCTGTGGCAAATAATTAAAGCAACATGAGATAACCTTAATTCAATGGGAAACAGTAATTTTAGACAAAATTTAAATATAAAATTATCAGAGTTAAAGTCAGTTTAAAAAATTACTGAACAGCCAGGCGGCAACTGCGACCAACTTCAAAGTAGCACTCGCCGGCCGCTACCGCAGCACTGCTCGCTTACCTCACTCGGCTAGTATGCGGTTGATCACAGTTCTTACCTAATCTAAATAAATGGTTCAGGGTGGCCTAGCTTAGTTTTTTCGAATGATTTGTCCCATCTCGGCACCCATGAATTTATTTATCTTGTCTACGAAAAATTCCCATTTCGGCACCCTCTCATGAATCATTTTAAGGTACACAAAAAGAAACGGAAACACAGTATCAGTATAGTAAGTAAATCAACTTTATTAAATCATTTTTGTTTCTTTTTAAATTGCCATTTTCATAGACAAGCCCTTGAATCGCTTTTTAGAGGCTCCATTATCTCTGCCTTGGCAGTAACATAACAAATTTTAAAATATATGAAAAATTCACGGTTCGTAGGAATAATTGTTTTAAAATCTTTCCAGCAATTATGTAAAAACATATTACAAAAATCAACAGTTATTATGTACAATTAACCTTTAATCAGTATAACCGGGACGTAGGCAAAAGGGCGTCCATACTTTGAGGACTTTCATACTGGTACTAAATGATATGAGTAGGCTTGATTACGCGTTCACTGTACAGTCATAGCAATTAGCTGATCCCCCTTTGCAATTCTTTTATATTTTATTTACTTCACTCAAATAAATAAAATATAAAATAATTGCAAAGGGGGTCAGCTAATTGCTATAACTCGCTGTACATTCATTTTCAGTCTTAATTATCACATAAACGGAATAATTGTATATTTTTATACCTACATAATAGGTAAAAATTCTAAATATAAATTATTATACTATCTGGACTGAGCACTTCTAATTTAGTATTACACAAAAATGAACCATAATGAGCAGTCGTTAGGTTTACTTTGGTTTGGTCTTAACCGAGGCGAAAGAGATAGCCAGAAAATATGACACTTACTTGCTTACTTATTACTTGCATATTTTTTTTTAAGTCCCATGAAAATATATTTTACTTTGTCCACTAAACACTAAAAATTTAAAATTAAACTTATTTTGTAGGTACTTTTTTTACATTTTTTAGTTTTGAGTCAATTTGATTTACTCACTATACTGATACAGTGTATCCATTTTTTGATGACTGTACTTAGCAACGACTAATGACGGAGTGCCGAGATGGGAATTTTTCGTAAAGATGATAAATTAATTCATGAGTGCCGAGATGGGAAGGTGCCGAGATGGGACTAAACCTTGGAATCCACATCAAACGCTTATTGTAACTGCAGATAAGACATTCTTCATATATCTATACATGGTTAGTAGTTCCGGTAAACGCAATGCAATGCCAATGTTCAGCTGTTTAACACAACGGAGTAGAATTGTAAAACAGCTGGCAGTTACGTAAAATAGCGGATTCGACAATCCATCTGCGAAGTAGATATTAAAAACCAGATATAACATACTTATGTATTTCGGGCTAACTCGCGACTGGTGCCCGAACAGACGCAGTGCTATATTGCTCTTAATACAACAGTCGCAGGTAAATTCGTTATTTAAAAAAACTCCTGAGTACTATGCCAGAAAGAGACGAAAATAAAGGAATGGGTACCTAAACTTCTGAGAACATTTTCTCAAAACGTATTACGTAAACTCGGGGGCGACTTGCTGAAATAATGATATCGACAGGCCACCGAAGTTTTTTAATATTGAACTTTTTTACCGAACATGTCTCCAAATATGAAAAGCGCTTGCGGGTAATAAATCATTTATACTGTTCGAAATTCAAAACTTGCGTTCGTTGACTTTTAAACGTTCAATATTAACTGATACTTTAAATATTTAATGTAGACTCGGTATAAATAGCTTTTGTAATCTGTTGATGCACTCGAAATTGTACACGAAATGAAGTGGATACTTTAACGTTTATTCCACTGAAGTTTTATTATTTTGTTTTTCGCGAATGTAAACAACATCAGCGTATGAAATATTTTTAAAGACACAATGAAAGGCACAATAATTACATAATGGTAGATTTCTATATCTAAACTATAGAATTGATAACTTAAAGTTGTGCAAAACATCTTATTTGAGCTTTTCATTGTTTTTATAAATACAATATAATATTGACTACACAAACAAAAACGAAACTGAAATAAACGAAATATTCCTTTTATACAGAAACCAAACCGTTTCCTTTGATAACATTCCCTTCAAGTTTTGCGTTATGTTCCAGGAGCTTTGAATACAAAGCTAAGTAATTTTAAGAAAGAACGCAAAGAAACCGCTGTGTTTGCAGGGGTTCGTAATACGAATTGAGAACAAAAGTTTTATAAAACATTTGGAAAATTGTAGGTCAGCTGTAACCCGACAATCTGTGTCGGACACCTATTCTAGCTGTTACAGTTGTAATTTGCTTGAGTGGGGACGGAACGTGTCGGTCATTCGATTAGTGTGGTGTGCCGTGTGCCGGGTGTGCTACCACCACCGTCCACCGTCCCGTCCCCGAGCGCCGTGTTCACTCTACGGAAGCGCTGAATCCGACGACCGGGCTCGCAAAGATGTGCAGGAAATTATATCTTTTCATTTCCCGCGAATAGTCGTAACATTTTGCCATTTTGCCGAGATTTGATGTATTACTGCGGAAAATCAAAGTTAAAACGAACACATTTTCCACAAGGGAACTTTCATGTGTATTAAGGTCAATACAAACATACTTTCCAATTTAAATTCTGTCTATTTCATTCCCTGTAGCCTTCACTTTATTATTATTTAGCCAGAACTCTCGGCGTGAGATACCTACTGAATATTACTTAGTTCCCCCTCAAGTTATCTAAGGACGAGTTTATCGCTTTGCGAATTAGTTACGATTGAAAATGTCTAGTGGTTGGATCGGCGGGGTGTCACGTGGGGGCCTTCGTTATAGGCCGTCGCTAATTAAGAAGTTTCCCCTTCGATCGGCGCAAATTTTATTACGTCAGGGCTGTCCCAAAAAGCTTGTAAAATTAAATTAGTTCAAACGACGAATCGGATTTCCAATTTTAAGGTTGAGACGGCTGCTGTCTTAAGAAATTGTGTGCACCCTTTAATTATGGTTCGTTGCTGTTTGTACTTACTTATTACCGTTTCAAATTGCTACCGATATCTCCATGTTAGCTAAGGTAAGGTACTTTAAGAGTTCGATATCTATGCTGTTCTTACTTACATTTGATTAGAGAAACAGTTTTTAAATCACGAATGCTAGGCGGAAGTGAGTTCCACAATCATACAGCAACATTTAATGTTGAACACCAGCTGTATATAATTACAAATTTTAAACTGATGCCATTAAATTAAGGGTAAGAATATGAGTGAGTACGACTCGCAGAGCCGTAAAACGTGTTATGAAACGATATGAGCCCAGCAGACGTTGAAATTACACTGATATTACGCCGATGAATTTGTAAATGCGATGATTTCCATTATAATTTCATAATTAATATGAAAATTTAAATTAAATGAACTGGGTAATACCGCCGTAAACACCACTGCTGTTTCCACAGGTGACTAACGATAATAACCAGTTCTTTTTTTATCGTGTGGTTAGGGGCTAACCTGGTGTCAGAGTTTTTATGCTGCCAAGGGCCTCGGACAGAGCTGCACAGGTTGTCGAGAAATATATCTCAGACATGCTCGTTTCCTCACGATGTTTCCTTCACCGATTTTAAAGCAAGTAATAATTAAACAATACGCACATGAATCCGTAAAATCAGAGGTGCGTGCTCTAGATTTGAACTCGAGACCTCTGACTTAGCAGTCCGTCGGTCACACCACTAGGCTATCACTACTAACCAGTTAATAGGTAGGCACTTATTATTCTTCGAAACTACATTCTTTAGTAAATTTTGAGTTGGTATTTCAACATAAACACTATGGTTAATAATGCCTCTAGTTGACTGGGGTACAAGTATGTTTTAATTAACTCAATTTACTCGAAAGAAAACAAAGATTTATATCAGTCAATATTTGCTTTGCGTCACCATTTCATAAATATTCATCAGCTTCCGTATCATAGTCTCAAGCATAATTCTATAAGCCGGGGCTACAAATAGTACACATTAATATGCCATTCACCCAAACTGTGAATCGCTTAAAGCGGAATTGAGAGGAAGGGATTTAATTGAGCATAGTTCCTACGTTCCACTACATGTCAACACCTCCAACAGTGACATTGACAGTTAAAACTTGTTTTAAATCGATACAATAGTTATTTGTTATGCAAGGCTGACTTATGAGAAGAAAATAACAGATACTTGGCAATGTATCTTATGAGATACATACAATAGCTCCAAAATTAGATACTCTGTACTTTTTTCCAGACCTTACTCCTCCTAAGGAGAATGAAAAAAAAAACTAATTGAATACAAATAACAAACTAATTTAATTAAAAACATAGAATTTTTTGTCAAGCAAAGGGTTAAATAACATATTATTTTATTTTTAAAAATAAACTTGAATTACTACACAATTGGGTATTTGACAGGGTAGTATTTTTTATGGCATATTCAAATGTGACGTCACAGATTGTTTTAATCAAATGGAATACTTATTAACATTAATTCCATTTTTACAATTATATCCTCGCAAAATATTTAATTTCTGTATTGTGATGGAAGTTATAAGGTGAGCGGTATTATTTCTATGTGATTTAATATTTTATTTTAGACCGTGTCCTGCATTTTGAGCGGACTGGCAGTATAGAAAATTATTAAATAGAAAGGTTCGAATTTTAAAAACTCTTTCCACGCCTGCGAGCAAAATGCAATTTTGGGCTCAGATTTCGAATAACAAACATACTCTTTCCGAGCCTGTGAGGTGGAAACGTCATTTTTCCTCATTGGAGGTGAAGAATTGTCTGTTAAATTCTTAATACATTCACTGGGTCACCGGCATTACTTTTGCGCTAAAGTGAACCTTCGAGAAAGACTCTGTACATCAGACTTAAATCCGTGCATTAAAAAACGGTAATATCGTGTTATAATAAACTAATATAGTGATTTGGAGAGGGGGAGGGGGGGGGGCTTGTCACTGTACTTTAGAATATTGGTCAATTTGATACGTTCGCAACTCAATTTGTCGATATACCGGGTCATTTTTCAATGACCGTCCAAATTTTCACTGGGTGTTCTACCCATGAATGTGAACAACTTTCACTATGGGACCAACTCTGAAATCCCGAAAAAAAAATCAGCTGTTTCATACAAAATATCAATACCTACTCGACTAAAATGTATGAAACAGCTGATTTTTTTTTCGTGATTTCAGAGTTGGTCCCGTAGTGAAAGTTGTTCATATTTATGGGTAGAACACCCTGCGAAAATTTGGACGGTCATTGAAAAATAACCCGGTATACCCTGCATTGGATTTATAAACCCTAATTCATACGCAGACGACGACTATCTCACGCGTAAATACGTGTAAGACGTTACAAAAATGCACTGCAAATGCAGAGCTTTTTTTTTTTGGAGTGAAATGGTGACTACCGTGTCCTCTGGGCGATCCTCGCAGTGGTGACACCCGGGCGTTTCCTCCCGCCTGATGATGTGCAGGAACCTCCCGAAACATCCATGTCCGGTGAGGACCTGCGTCAGGCGGTAGGTGAGGGCGCCGAGACGCCTCTCTAGCCACTCCTCAAAGAGGGGCCTTACCGCCACTATCGTGGCGTGCCCGCAAATGCAGAGCTAACGTACATAATCCAAATTTCTTTGATAGTTTTACAACTTTACTACAAAAGCATAAGGTTCATTTTCAATTGGGAAAATTTGACAGTTTCGGATAGTTAGATGTGCTGGCGTTTGTACATCGTGTTTATCTCTTATAAGGTTATAATATTTTTCGTGTTCGTAATTTACTGAGTCCCAGATTAATAAAGTCCTCTTTATTTAAAAGGGACTCTTAAGTGTCCACTTGACGTTTTCTGAATTGATGAGTTTATTAAATTATAATTTCTGTTTTATAAACGTTTGAAATTCAGAGATCTTACTATGGTATCAGATGTCGAGATTTTTTTAAGGGATTTTTATTTTTCTTTTGTTCTGGAGATATTCCGGGACCTCTAAATGTAAATGACTGTGACATATTTGTCAAAAAAACGCCATAATTGTCACATTTACATTTACAGATATACAGCATCCGTTGTGAAACGGATGCTGTATATCTGAAAACTGACAAAAAAAATACAAAATTATTAGATTGTCGCCTGTCACCTTTCGGTTTTATTAAATAGGCCCATAATAACGAAAAATTCAATTGTGTACCTAAATGATCCGTACAATTTTCAAAGGCTCAATACTTTCAGTTAATTGATACGTGTCGTGTGTGGTTATATTATCAGATTCAGAGTCAAAGTCAAAGTCAAATCATTTATTTCAAATGAAATGAAACAAGAAAGGCACTTTTGAACGTCAAAATGAACAAGAAATATAATTGATTCTAGTAACTAGTTGCCCCTTCCAAAAGGTTGTTCCGTATGGAGAAGAATGGGCAAGAAACTCCAGCGTTAGTCTTTTAAAATGTTTCACAATGCTTTCTATACATGAATTATAAAATTATATGTGAAGACGATGCACCGAGAATAAAAACAATATTGTATTCAGTACTTAACATCCACAAAAGAGAATATCGCTTTAATCATATTTTGACACTACCATTAATTTGAACCTACCTGTTAAAAGCTTACAGTACAATTTGCTTTGATTGATAGAGTGGTCCATTTATCAATGTCATTTGCCGAATCAGGGAAATAAAGCCATCGGGTTGGAGTGTTCCTCTTGTTTTATGAGCCGCTTCATTTGAAGATCCTGTGGTTTAATGTGTTATGGATGGATATAAATTACGGCTATGCGGTGTTACATACCTACGAAGTGAAGTTGCGCTAAGGGCTATTGTACCCTTTATTAGGCTGCGTATCCAGAGATGTGCGAGAAAGAAAGAAAGATAAGAAATATATCTATTAAATTCTACACACGCACAGGACATGCATAGAAATAAAAACAAAACAGAATATTAAAAGGAAAATAACAAATTAAAGCAATATTAAAAAATGAAATAGAAACAAAGAGCAAGGTACTTATGCTGTGTGCGAGGAAAAAAGCCACCAATAGGATCACTTTATTTCATAGCTTTTAGTTCAAGCTAGTGCTTTTATTGGTAAGTTTTACGCACATTCGCCGCTACGCATCTTCGCAGATCTCTGGTGGAAACGTCCTTACTCTGATTTGACGCCCAGAGGACACTGTAGCAACAAATTTGGTTTCAAGAAGAAAAAAAAGGTTTTGTTTCTTTTGATTGTTGAATATATTACAATCTGTAGTCTATATATATTTAAAAATGAAAGTACGTTGGTAAGCGCATCACTTGAGGATGACTGGACCGATTTAGTTATTTTTTATTTTAAAATAGTCGTTATTAAGAATATCTTAAAATCCACATTAGGTTTTTATGAAAAGAAAAGTTGCAAAAAATTCCGGGCGATTCTCAAATTTCGGGTAAACCTAAAAGTCTTATAAGTTCTATGGGTTTATTGAATGAATTATTGAAATTTGAACAGAACAACATCTATTGGATCATTTAGTTTCAAGTAAAAATGACTCGAGATGATTCCCAACATTAGCAACGGTGTTCGTGCAATAACGACGCATGTAAATTTTAAATTGCCTCGTAGGTTCGGACCCAGAATCTATTAGGTCGGAAATGGCCGGCGGTGGACGGTTCCTCTTTTTTATCAATTACCATTTTTGGTGTAAGCCTAATGTCATAATAATGTTATTTAGGAGCGGCCACGGTTACAAAGCAATTTATGAAGAGAATAATTATATTTTCGGCATAAATAAAAGTAGTTGAAATGTTTGTTTGCTAAGTGTAACTAAGTTGAAGTTATTGAGTGGAAAATCTTGAGTTATTGTGTCGTATTTATTTTGGGGCGCGGGGTGGGGCGGGGCTATGCTTGCCGGGGTTGGTCTGTGGATGGGTGACCATGTTTAGATATCGAGTCTCCTCCGTGCCTCGGAAAGCACGTTAAGCTGTTGGTCCCGGCTGTCATTCGTGGATGTTTCACAGTCGTTACGGTTAGTCAGAAGCCCGAAAGTCTGACAGCCAGTCTTACCAAGGGGTATCGTGTTACCCAGTTACTGGGTTGTGGAGGTCAGATAGGCAGTCGCTCCATGTAAATACTGGTATTCACCTGCATTCGGTTAGACTGGAATCCGACCCCAACGTTGTTGGGAAAAGGCTAGGCAGATTTTTTTTGTATTTATTTTGGGAAAATGTAAGTACTTAGTAACTTAGTTTAACTTTACATATTAGGGTAATTGCTTTTAGTAACAATCAGCCTGTAATGTTCCCACCGCTGGGACACAGGCCTCCTTTCTGTGAGGGGTATGGGCAGTGGCGTGCACACAGTTTTAAGACAGGGTAGGCAGAAAATTTTACTGACCAAAAATACTACACGTTGGTTTTGGTTCGTCGTCTTGTCGATTGATGATGTAGGTAATTGCCAAATGCCAACTCAAATATCCATAGATTGACTGATTTTATAGACATACCAATTTACGGATATTCGAAGTGGCCTTTCGGCGCGTTTGTTTGATGTTTTGTAATGTTTGCAAAATTTAAATGAAATCATTGAAAAGATGGTGGTGTGAGTATACTAAGTATATAGGATTGTTTTATTTGTATATTAAATCTACACGCCTATCTTTCTGTAAGAATATCTGCAATATGGAATCGTAAAAGTTGGGAAGGCGTTTTATTTCCGTAAGAAAGTTTTTTTCTATTGAAATCGTGGAAAGATCTGTAAGTCGTTGCTGGCCTTGTGTATTTCTTAAGTAGGTGTGTATACGTTTTAGCGACGAGAATGACCTTTCGGTTGAAGCACTGCTCGCGGGAACTGTAACAATTAATTTTGCCAAACGCAGTACTTCGGGAAAAACTGTATTTATGTTATTTTCGTAAAAATGTTCTATAATTTTGTAAATACTAAGGTTTTTGAATTCGGCAGATTTATAAACACATTTGAGCTCATTGATAAGGCGGTCTAAGTTAAAGTCGTATAATTTATAAACATTTACGAATTGCGATACTAATTCAACCGGAAAATTGTCATTATATTTATTGAAATTTTCGCAAGAAAGTAGTCTACTCTTCCAGATTTTTATATCGGTCGCGACATTCGATGGACATATTGTCTATAATTTCAATAAAAATCCGCTTAAAATTGATTTTCGCGTCCACAACATTACGTTTTCGTTTTGGCGGCCCTGTGCTTATTTTTACGCTTCAAAATTTAATTCAAACTTAGATCTAAATGATTCCAAAAACCCTAATTTTTTTAATGCAATAAGTCACATCTGATGTCTTTTTTTGCATAATTTCGTAAAATTAAAATTTATTTTTATTATACCTATTAAAATTATGAATATCAGCGTAACCGATGTCGTTCCAGACGGTTTTATTATTTGAAAATAATAGACAAACGAAGCAAAATAACCGATTACTGTGTATGCAACCTGTCAGCCAATGATATGAATCATATTGATTTGTATTGAATTTACGATTAACTTTACCTTTAGTTTGTATTAATTGCAAATCCGGTGTTGGACGACCTATCTCGATAACTTGTTTTTTTTCACTGAAAGATAGTTTTGAAAACGCATCATATTTTATTTTCTCAAAACAAGCACCATCTGAACCACTTTCACAGACAATATTATCCATTTTTCACTCTAATAATGTTAAAATCCTAAATATCTGATAGCGCAAGTCACAAACACAACACACATAAAACAATATGGCTTCTATTGACTATGTATTAAAATTACGTAGTAAAAGGAAAATTTAATACGACAAAAAAATGATGGCCATCTAAATATATAAAATTCAATGAAACAATGTTACTTCTTAAAATATTTGCACTGCGTAGCAAACTTTCTTCGGAAATGTTCGGTACGGATCGTAATTCTTCGTAAGATAGACACTGGCTATTCATGCAGTTGTGTGCGTGATTTTTGTCATTGTGTGTCAGCAAAGCCCACGTAGCTATAAGAACGCACACACATAAAAATCCGCATAACCACGACTTTGCACTGAGCACACATACAAAACATTCAGAGACGAATAGTTGGTGTCTTTGCCGAATGCCGTGGCGCTAGTGCAGCGCGAATCGATGATGCGAAATTACTTGAACGATCTTAATGATAACACCGGCACTGACTCGATAGGTGGCGCTGATTTATGATTCAAGATTTTTTATGTTGTTTTGTTTATTGATAAAATAATATTAGATCTATTATCAGAACTAGGGTAGGCAGTGTCTTTTTGTCTTTATGAAACGCACGCCACTGGGTATGGGTCGTAATCCTGCACGACTCACGAGGGCCTAATATGGCTTGACGGATGTCACATGTTTTGGAACTTTAGGAACGATTAACTGCGTGTGTTTAAAAAAAAAAACAAATATATTTATATATTGCCATAAGTTATAATTATGTCTTCCGCTAAGAACAAAATGTCCATATTCTGAAGTGTCTGTATGAGTGAAATGACTCAATCAAAAGAACTTCGATCATTTGGATCAACCCAGGGAGCGATCGATCTATTTGAGTAGGTAAGACAAAATCAGAAAAATATTTGCATTTCTGACTGAAGCATGCAAGTAAGGTCACAGTGCTACTGTGTTAGTTGTCTATGAATACTACAACTACCGTTGTTGTCTGTGACTCGAAGTGTGTGAGTTTGTAAAGTGAGTGAGCGTGGCCTTAGCTGATGAAAACACTTGGCTTCGCGCTTGACGGCGGGCGGCTGGCGTGCATCGTCTGTACTCGTAGCGCTATGATTGGCGTAGTTCTTCATACTTCAGTCATATACAGCTACTAAGGTCCTCTAACCGAGGATACGAAGAAAGTTTGATGGAGTATCGAGTCAAAAATACATGCATGTTTCTTAAAAACGATAATTTGCTAATCACTTATCACAGAGGATACGTCTGTAGTTCGTGGTTTTTGGTAGTCCGTCAGCTAAACCGAGGTGATGATGGTGTTCAGTTATTGGGAATAGGAGATGTTTTCCTGTGTTACTATGTTGTTAAACTTATGTGTCATTTGCGGGGACCAACCACGGTGGAGGTACTTCAATGTGAGAAAGAAATGAATTTAGACAGGACGTACAGCGCCTTCTCTTTCTCAATGGGATTCAAATAACATTGCTAAAAAAGGTGTGGTTTCCCCCCTGTACTTAAATCGTTTTTTGTTTTATTGTATCTTTACATGCTTTGTCTATCACTTAATATTGTGCACTTGCCTTGTATGTTGGCTTGTATTAAAAATCGTAGATAAACCAATAAATAAATAAATTCAGTTTAATAGAACCTGTGACAGCATTAGGTCGGAGTCTTAAAAAATTGCCTGGGAATATAGCACGTATGTAAATATATATTAATATTATAATTTCCTTCTCAGCGCACTATTCTAAGTCTAACTCACACCAACGTAATCAAATTAAATTAAATTCATTAGTCCGCTCATACTTGTAGCGCTTCAAACTTGTAGGAAGACGCTGTTTGAACGACTCTTCTGTGTGTAGTTAGAGGCGCGCAGCAGAGCCTGCAGATAAGTCGACATCAGCTCAAGTACAATCGTGCGAGGAACGTTGGCTGACTTGTTCAAACCTAGTCTGTCTCCCGACTGGAATAGTTCTCGACGTTTCGAGTTCACTCCAGTCTCGAGCCCTACACGGAAACAGTTACTTCTTTTGTTTCAAGCTTCGGTTATGAACGTTTAAAACTTTTGAGATTCGAACAAATACTTGTAGTGACGAGAATCAAGATAGGACACTATTTGGTTAGGCGTTCGACTATGGTCAGAATTCCCGTTTAGTGGTCAGTAAAGTTGGATTATAATTTTTTATGTGAACTAAGGTCACTTAACCCGCATGGTAGGTATACGCAAGGGATGAAAACTTTTTCTTTTCACAAGAAGTCTTATTTATGTCCAGCTGTGGTCAGAGCAAGAACAGGGAAGTAAATAAAAGCAAGATTAATGTAGATACATATGTGTATAAGGAAAGCACCTTTGCCAAGTCAAAGTAAATGGCTCAGATTTTATTATAAATTTTCGTTATACCTGATAGGTAGTTGTTGTGTTACTAATTAGTGTTATATAACAAAACATCCGCCCGCAGAACCCGAGCAACATACGTAGGAGAAATAATGAGAAAAATCAAGTTACCTCGTTACTTGACACTATCGCCGCCGGCAAAACAAGTGAGTAAATATATTTGTTTTCTTTCATTTAAAGAGCGAGCAAATACCAAATAAAATACCTTTGAGGGTATATCACTAAATTGATCCAACATTCTATACCGTAACCCAGCAATGGCGCCCGGAAAATTGGAGTGTTGCCACATTTTAAAAACAAAATGTCAACTAGTAAGACGAGCTCTGATTCGTGCAATGATATTAAATTTTACCTGAGACTTGATTTATGGAACGCGGGGGAGAGGCAATTTCCTCTGCGGAAGCGTTGCCATAGCGACGATGGCGATGTTGTTCGCGGGTTCCAGCGAGGAATCTTGAAAATATGACCCGAATGTGTTGGTGTTATTGTCACATGTTTTTATCCTCATTTTTTCGGACGCCCGCCATAAGAAGTTTAATATAGTGTAGACTCGTCTTATGACCCGGTTTGTGCTAGACCTGAAATGAATGTCGCAGTGTTGCCAACGGTCCTGTAAATGATTGCTTTGAATGGCGACTACTTTATTTAACTTAAACATTTGTGGAATTTTCTTGGCTGTACAGAAACTTAACTTTGGTCTACGGTTTCTTCAAAGAGTACATGGTAAAGTGGCTTTGTATAGATACCTGTAGAAATAGTACTTCTAACGTGCATTTTTTATTTCTATCAAAAGGTATAGTTTTCTTAACTCTGTTTTTTTTTTGTTTTTGTCTAAAGCTTAGAAGACAGATTAATCTTCACAGCATCTCTTGAGTCTACTTAACGTACCCACCACACATCACTAATAACATTAACACGCACATTATGTTCCACACTTAAATACTTAATGTATCATGTTTCGGCTCTCATCTTTTTGTCATTAGTATCACAATGGCGTGCGATATGAGCTCTCGACACAATTAATATTGCACGTAATAATAAAGGATGACTTTTACTCGACAGTGACTTGACAAAGATCCAACCCTTAGCTTAGTCACGAGAATATGTGTAAGTATTAAGTTTCTATTAGAGTTTGCTCATGTGTGTCCTGATTAAATAGGCGCTGTAGCCCCCGTGGTAAGTGTATTTGAACTACCCTTATTGCTGTACTGACTCAAATGTTCCTTACTCCGCTTTTAGTGTATACGATGTTTAAGTTTAATAAAGTTAGAGGAAGGTGATTAGCTAAGTGCTTCTTGCATGTTGGAGATTTATCGAGTTCTGAGAGAGATTAATCTAGCATATAAGGAGTATTAAACGATTTATATATGAAGTTTTAAGTAGTAATATCCAGTATATTGCGAGCTCGTGGCTAATTCATAACAACCGCACGGGTCGAACGGTCAGGTTAAGCTTGCTTGCCGGGGTTGGTCCGTGGATGGGTGACCATTTTTACATACGGAGACTCATTCATGCCGCGGAAAGCATGATAAGCCCGGTACCGGCTGTAATTCGTGGATTTTGGACAGTCGTTACGGGTCGTCAGAAGCTCGAAAGTCTGACTATCGGTATTACCAATGGGTATCGTTTTATCTAGTTACTGGATTGTGGAGGTCAGATAGGAGGTCGCTCCGTGTAAAATACGGTATTCAGCTGCATCTGGTTAAACTGCAAGTCCAAGACCTCTGCCTAACCCATCGGGGATTATAGCGTCATGTTTTGTTTTAAGTAGTGGAGCAATCTTGTGGCTTTGTACACAATTAGGCTCTTGCTGCTCTATACTTACTTAAAACACTAAATCTAAGAAACATTCGACTTATCTCATTATAGTAGAGCCTCGTCACCTTGTCGTAGACCCAGTTCTATATTCATTCCCTCCGTTTTTTTAGATTAATTCATTAATCAATGTAACAAAAATAAAATTGAATGAAATCATTAGAATCGGGAAAGTAATTACTGGCACATTGTTTTATTAGAGTAAATGAATAAACTTTCCTTATATAATTTATCAGCCTCATTTTCCGCTTAATGACATTTTCGTAAAAATTGAGAGAGAAAAATGTAATTAAATTATTATGTCTTATTCAACTTATGTCCAGGAAACGGAACCATTTAAAAACCGCCTTAATATAAGCTTTATACATTAATAGCAAATAAGATGCAACAACTACACAAAACTATAACAACAACAACACAACAACTGTATAAAAATTAAAAACTGAATAAACTGTAGTCAGTTTAAAAATTAGGTCCAACTGCGGAATCTGATGGGCGTTAGCAAAAATGATATTATAAAAGAAATAAAGAAAAGTTCTGTGAAAGTACGCTCTTCAAAAGAAATTTTAAAATAAGCGAAGGATTGCTATTCAATTTCCTTTACATTTTTATGTGGAAACGGTATTTTCTATTTGTTCTGGTACGTACGTGTGTTCTTGTGCGCTCGGTCGCTCACAGCGAGTAGAAATATCAAATTCTTTGAGTCCCAGCCGCGTCTCCGATGAACACTATGGCGTCTTGTTGTGCACTCTCAAACGTGGAATAATGTCGCACAGTGCATATTTTAGGAATTTATTTCAAAGAGACTCTCTATTGCTTTTGTTTTTGAAAGGACTGTAGATAAAATGTCCTGTAGTTGTAAAAGTGAGTAAGGAATTTGATTTAACATCATATCATTGCCTCGTTGGTCTAGTGGTTGCAAGTTCAATTCCCAGGTCGGGCAAAGGGTTAATAGATTTTTTAATCTAGAATTTCTTAATAGCAGCCCGGAGCCTGCGCTTCTGCCCGTTTGATGGCAATAGGCTCGTTCCCTATTACATGAGACTTTAACATAACTGGCGAGACGACTGCCCAACTCTTCAGGGAAACCAGGCGTGTTTTTATAATATCATGTTACTAAGATGTTGTGGAGGGTCACAAAAGTCACCACTACCTAGAGTAGCTCTAAGAGTGCTTTAGATTGAGATACCACTGAAACAGTTCTTTGTGAAAGACAACATGTAATCTGATGAGAGTTCTTTTTGCTAAAATATTTATAAAATTAATAAATATTATTATTATTATTTTGATCAGATAGGCAGTCACTTCATGTAAAATACTGGTATTCAGCTGCATCTGTTTAAGACTTGAAACCGACCCCAACATAGTTGGGCAAAGGTTAGGTAGATGATGATTTAATAAAATTAATAATTATTTATTGATTCGTGCAAGAATATGCATAGGATGAATTTTCTTTGCAAAATAGAAAATCCCCGTAGATGTCGTTTTCGCCTTATAAAATGTGCAGGCATTGCATGTGTGAGACGTGGAGAGACGCGAGTACGCGCTCCGTCAGACACCCGGCTTTAGCTTGCCAGTCAACCTCGGGAATTTAGGTTTTCATACAAAATGATCCCCTATAAAGTAAGCTGTATATACACGGTGATTTTTAATTTACTATTAACCTTTCAGGACGTGATAGTATCCATGATTATGAGCAATACTCACTATGACACCAACTCTGAAATGTAAAAAAATACTTCTGTTTTATACAAAAATGCAATATTTACTTGATGAAAATGTTTGAAACCGATGTATATTTTTTTTTGTTATTTCGTAGTTGGTTTCATAGTGAAAGTGGTTTATAATCACATCTCCTAAAAGATTAATAGTGAATTAAAAATCAACGTGTATAAAAATACTGTGACCTCTTGAAAGCAATTTCCCGTCTATTGACTAAGCTGAACTGATTGCCCTTTTAATGATGGTCTCTTTTTTAAATTAATAAAACATAGAAGCATAACAGCACGTTTCTAATCCAGGTGTACAGACGCCAGCATCAAGCTATCGGTAACTGTCAAAATTTCCCATTTGAAAATTAACCTTTATATGCTTTTCTGATAAAGTTCTAAAACGATCAGAGATATTTGACAGATTAGGGTATCTTGATGTGCTGGCCTCTGTACCTATAGATCAACCACGTTTCGCCAGATATGTTTAGTAGTAGTAGTCCCAATCACGTTATGTTGGAACTGTTATCAACCACGCGTGAGTCGAAGTTATGCAAAACCTCGGTGCAATTTTGTTATACATATATCAGTATTATTATCATGTTATTTTCATAATACCCCGAATGGCAAGTAAATTGCACTAATTCATGTATTTTTTACAGAAGATTATCTCAATTAAAAATTAACCTTATGTCTTTGCAATAAAGCTGAAATACTATCAAAGAAATTTGACAGATTGTGGTAACTTGATGTGCTGGCCTCTGTACTTACTTTTTCAGTGTTTCAAATCATTAAATACTTACTGCCTACTTCATTGCACTATCCTATTGATAGAATCAAGAGAGCACAAAGATAAGGATGCGAAACATCTAATGTATTATCATATTATGTATAAACCACTCAATGCTGTACAATGCGTGTATAACAATGCAATGTACCTACAGCGCAATGCGTCTGAAGCTTTAGACAGCTAGGATACATTTCTCAACACTAATGCGTTTCTTTTATATGTCTTTTTATAATCTTTCTTTGCTTTCAGGGCTGTGATACTTCACTGACACGCTATAGTGTGCTTGTTACCTTCATTTGATACAATGTAGACGGTTCTTGAACAATTTTAATGTTGCGCATTTCCTAAACCCAGATTTGGATTAGGTTGTTCAGGGAGAAACGTCATTATTCATCCTGTATAATATTGGGTAGGATGAACATACATAATTAAACTAATAGAAGTACAGTTTAGACCAATATACGCCTACACTACATGAATATTAGTAGATCTGTGTTCAAGAAAAAGATACCAATATTTGTTTATTTATCAACCTGAGGTAATGCTAAACTGGGTTTAGGAAATAGATATCGTTACCTATTCCATTCGGGTCAGTTACATTATTAACGGGCTGGTTTACACCGGTTTTATATATCTACTAGCTTCTGTCTTCGTTCTGACTCGACCCTTTGCCTTCGTTCGTATGGAAGTCTTATGATGACTTCTCCATACAAATTTTTAACCCTCGCCTCTTTTGACAGTCAAATTTTCAAGAATCATCTTAACTAGCCTACGTCATAATAACTATCTGTATGCCAAATATTTGAGCTATGTGTGTAGACAGATCAGTCAGTCATTTTATTTTTTAATGGCATTTCACAGTTCAACCATAGGGTTGTCTACTGCCTAACCGGGCTTGCCTTTGGATGCCATAATGAAATTGCAGCCTACAGCCAGGGTTAAGCGACTACACGCTAAGGGATACGGACCTCGACTTATGGCGTCGCTGGGGGAGGACAGCAAGGGACAGGCTGGATCGGGCGTAGTCAGTTAGTCAGGCTTTCCTTTTATACCTATACAAATATCTACATACAATCCATCCTCAATAATTAGGCATCCTAGAGGCAACCCTAGCACCCAGCTCTCTATACACTCTCTCAAACATGAAGTATATTAGCAAGCAGGCGCAACATTCCAATTACAAATTATTCATATATAAAGTCGCGGGTAACATGAAACGCGAATATAATCTGAACTCATGACGTATTCACTCACAAATACACAACATCAAAGACCAAATTGTGGCAATTGAATACCCTATTCATAGGTGCTACATATCGCTTCAATTTGCATGAAAGGAATTATTTAGATGCCTTGTCAAAGGGTCTCTAGGAAAGCGCTGATTGGTGGATAATGTATGTATACTACCGTCAACATAGGCTGTTAAACAAATACCGATACTGTTCTTTGGGCGTTTGATTGTGTGCTCAATTGAATATTCCTTGTAGTGTGTGATCGTGGCTTATGTGAACTGGATTGCGTTCAAGCTACTGACAGTCTTCTTCTTCTTTCCGTGTGATTAGTGACTAACCTGGTGTCAGAGTTTTTTTTCATGCTGCCCACGGGCCTCTGACTTAGACTTGACTCTGACTTACATGCTGCTGAGAAATATCCCTCAGACATGCTGGTTTCCTCACGATGTTTTCCTTCACCGATTTTTAAGTGATAATTATACAATACGCGCATGAATCCGTAGAATCAGAAGTGCGTGCCTGGGGTTCGAACTCTAGACCTATGACTTGACAGTCTGATGATCACATCACTAGGCTATCACTGCTGTACTGACAGTAAAACAAGTTGAAAGGTATCCCGAGTGACCAGTTAAGCACCATTTATGACACTTAGGAGGTATCTAAGATTTAACCACGAGGTTCGGTTTTATTACATGGTATGAAACGTGGCTGAAAAAAGCTAGTCCATTTTCCTGTGATGATAATGTGAACTTTTGACGTGCTACCATAATTTTTCGTGGTTTAGTATTTAGTAAGTTATTCTTGCAGATTTGTTTCCCCTAAGTCAAAGTCAAAGTCAAATCATTTATTTCAAATAGGCACAAGTAAGGCACTTTTGAGCGTCAAAATGAACGTAAAATAGAATTTATTCTAGTCGCCCCTTCCAAGTGGAGAAGAATGGGCAAGAAACTCCACCGTTACTCTTTTAAAATGTTTGACAATGTTTCGTATACATGAATTATAACATTATATGTGAAGACGATGGACCCAGACTAAAAACACTACACCACAAAAGGTGAAAAGAGAAACAAATACAGCAATGGCAGATAAACTTAATTATTTCATAAGTACATGGTGCTCACATATTTGCAAACACTAATTATTTATATTATTGAAGCATTACTAAACATCCAAGAAAGCGTCGTCTATGTTTAGCAGTGGTAAAAGGTTCACTATAATAAACCTTCCCTTTCTACCTCCCATTGCCATCACACCGCTCAAATACAAAGACGCATATGTAATATTTCCCATATTACAATGAAGGCTGTATGCATAGGATCCCGGGCCCGCCATACATCACCCCGGCCCTCATAATATTAGGAACAATAACGGCGTCATGTGTCCATAATGATGGCATGACTCCGTGGAAACTAAATGTACTGTCATCTAAACGATTCTTTATAGTAAAGATTGAATGGACCTTTTTGATTTTAGGGGTTGGTTTTGATGGTATTTTAGTTCAAATCATATAAGAAGTTACATAACATCACGCCTTGTTTTGGGCGAAGGATTGGGCAGCGGTGTACATCCACATTTTGGCAGTTATGTTTAGGTTATATGTAAAAGGAGACGAGCCGGGCACAATTCCAGGCCACTGAGAAGTTTAAAAAAAAAGTAATACTTTACCCGACCTTTTTTTTTTCTCTGAGGGTGGGAAATCATCCAATGACTTCCCGCGCTCTGGGTGGAGCAGAAGGGAGTGTCAGACTCTTACTGACTAAAACCCATCCATGTTCCTTCCTTAGCCCTGTATGTTCCGGGGTAGCGGCAACCCTTTCGGAAAATCCCGCTTATCTTTGCCCGACCTGAGACTCAAACCTGTGTGCTAAGACCCTACCCACCTATTTCCCTCTCAACTCTTCCCTTTCTGAAAAAAGCTTTCGTACGAATATTCCAATTTTCATAAGTAATTATGATGTTAAAAACCAAAATTTCCAAAGCCGAAATTACAAGAAGCCAAAGCGAAAAGCTTAAAACAATTGTTACCGAATTTGTAACATAAGAAACGTGAAATACATAATTACGGTAACAAAATAACAAAGAGACGTAATCCTCACAAATGTACAGTAATTCTGAGGAACATGTAACATCATTACGCTATGTTTGTTATAAGACATGCACAGAACTTTCCTAAAATAATAAATTCGAAATAACAAAAGACTACCGTAATAACGTTCCTTAGGTTTCAGGGATTATTGTTAAGGTTTTATTAAAAGCGTTGTAAGCCACAAAAATTCGCTTGAAATGTTTTTAATTAAGCCACTGAAACATTTGCCGAAATTAAACGGCTGTACTGTTATAAAAGCCTCCTTTATTATATAACTTTATATTTATACTTTGTTTTCAAAAGCCTTGATTTTTTATTTCATCTTTTGTGAAGTAAGGATAACAATTCATAATTATATGTAAACATTTTTTATTACGTTGGTTTGGGATCATGTTGTACGTTCCGAAATTCTGGTTTTAAATTGTATTGTTCGCTCTAAAAAATATGAAAATTTAATCAGGTTTTGGCTTTGAAGAGCACTGAAATTCGCAGACGCCATGTTTTACACAGTTTACTTAGGTATAATCAAATTATTCTTTTTTTCATTCGTGCTTTTTCGTCGGACAGATAATTTATCGCTCCGTACTTAAAGGTATAATATATAAATATCCAGGACTTAAACCACCATATATTATAGCGGTATTATTTTAAGCATAACCCATCTCAAAACTCAAACTTGAAGTATTTATTTCAAATAAACCAATTACAGGCACTTTTCATAGGGCCGGTCAGTCAGAAAATGAAGCTGGATGCCCATTCCAAATCAGCAGGTACTGTGAAGCTCAGGAGACCTCCACTGAGGGGGCTCAGTGGTAGATCTTGTGTCTGGTGGATTGTAGGGATTTACTGTGCTATAAAATACAAACACATAGACCACGAATTATTATTAATTATATATTGGTTTATAACGAACTAGCTTCCGCCCGCGGCTTCGCCCGCATAATATGTCGATAAATTATACATATAAACCTTCCTCTTCAATCACTCTATCTATTAAAAAAAAACCGCATCAAAATCCGTTGCGTAGTTGACAGAGAAAGCGACTTTGTTTTATACTATGTAGTGATACGTGTGTCGGACCCCCACGGCTATTGTCAGAATTCATTTACTTTTATCAAAACCTATCAAACTATGCTATTCATATTTCAAAGGTCGAAGGCTGTCAGATAATTACCAGACATATTCAACATAAGGTTTCACTAAGGCTCTACAGTACCTATGGAGAAGAACGGGCGAGAAACTCCACGGACACTCTTTTAAACAAAATATGGTTGCAAAAATTTGGTAATATTACTACAGTATGCGAATGAGACGGAGTTATACAGGGCTGTCCATCTCTTCCCCAATGGAAATAATATAGAAACAGTTCCCAATACTAAAAACATATTATGTAACTACCTTCTGCAGTCAGGTGTAAAGGATTGACATAGTTAATGCATTAAGGACTATGGTCAATCCCTTACTCCTAAACCTTTTTTCAGCCGCCGCCGCGCCGCCCGCTATTCCGCTAATACAGGCATAGAGAGTAAAAAAATCTGAAACTCGAGATAAACAAGCCACGCAGATACGATAAATATTACTGTTCCATCGATAAAAACGTGCGGCTGTTTTCCTTTACAAGAAAAATTAACACAAATTTTAAATTTCCCTCTCTTGTTTGTTATTTGCCTTGTTCGAACTGTAGGTACGTTTCCAATAAAAAAGAATTGGTGTATCCAGCCGGCCTATTCTGTAAAAATCTCACCGTGAATACATGGGTGAAGTGAGTTGTCAATCCTAGCCGTCAGATCGAGTGACAGCTCACTTCAAACTCACCTCTTTCATGTTTTCACGATGAGATTTTTACAGAATGTACCGGCTGTTGTGTGTCGGAAATGTTTGTAGGAAAGGGAATTCGCTGAGAGCAGTGGAACGGGTAAGCGGGATTGTCCGAAAGGGTTACCGCTACCCCGGAACATAAAGGGCTACGGAAGGAACATGGATGGGTTTTAGTCAGTAAGAGTCTGACACTCCCTTCCGCTCCACCCAGAGCGGGAGCAGTCATTGGATGATTTCCCAGCCTTAAAAAAAAAAAAAAAAAAAGCAGTGGAACGGCACAGTTTCGTTCTTTTTTACGGCAACTTAGTTCGGCCATTGCCATGTTAACAAAACAGCAATTGTTTCCCGCCGGTCCTGTGAAATATAGTATGAGCGAAACGATAAAGTTTAAATTGCTCTTGTTCCATCTCTTTATTATTTATTATGACGTCGCGGTGACTCGCTGCGATTGGCTCATTGTACATTATTCCATAAGTTTAAAGTAGTTCTGGTGTATCGGAAAAGAGAAATGCAGCTGCTGGTAGCATGAAGCACTTTTGATGCGATTCTGTATACAGCTGTGCTTTAGTACTTACTGTCATTTTCTAAGTCGACGACTGGTGTTCCATTTACAATAAAATTTTTGTCTTTAAATAAAAGGCAAAGACTTATTAGTACTTTAATCTTCTGAAAGTTTTCAGAAGTGATGTCAATTTATCTCTTTCCAATGTTGTGGCTACTCAACTCAAATACCCATAAGCATAAAAACATATACATAATAGATTGCATAAATAATACCCACTCAATAAAAGTACCCACATACAAAGAATAAAATCGTGTGACGACTGTACGAAACCATTACTTTGATGTTTATTTCAAAGGGCGACCTTCCTTTTCATATAATATTTGTGTGTTGACAAAAAGAATTGTGCGATTACCTACCCCGATAAAATAAACATTCCGAAAATCTACTCACAGACTAGCATCCCAATTGTGTAACACACTTTCTTTCACGAATCCATTGCTTCATAGGTTTGAAAAATTATTCTACTGTTACACAATTACGCTGCAATGTTCATTAAATAATAATATGCCACATAGTTTTAATAGTTTCTCCAAAGATATGTACAATAATCTTAATAAAATTTTAAGATATCTACAAGTTGGCTTTAGGAACAGTTTTGTGAAAATGTAAATGAAACAAGGTGACTGAAAAATTTCGTTGTTTTTATTTTTATATAGTCATTGCAAAGCACGGGTAAAATAAAAAAATAAAATTGTCGCTGGCAGCTGAGTAAAATCCCACCATTTTGAAATTAGAATTACTTTACAACCGAAAGGGTCAGAGTCAATGATGTGAGAGATCAAAGTGTAATCAACAGATATAAAATTATGGCGGGATCATAACGAGAATATTTGTGTACGTGTGGGACAAAACAAACGAGTTGATTGGTACTCGTGTACCGTATTTTGAAAATTTAATTGATTTTGGAAAAGTAATTTTAATACGATTGGAAACCTGGGCATTTTAGTGCGATAGTGTCAAAATTAGTCATAGTATGTACCTACGATAAATTAAAGAAAGAGTTCAATAAAATAAACAACTTTTTGAATAAAAATGAACGCTTTGCAGTTTGCTAATGCAGGCAAATTTCTTTAATTTGCCTCCGTGCATTCATGAAGGCAACCCAACCATATTTGAATTGTAGTAATTAATAACTTAAGACACTGATAATTAGCTCTTAACGCCATCGACATTTAGTAACAGATTTGCCCTACCATCCAAAATAATTATTACGATGACCTTTTCGAATATCCAGACAACACTGTGGTCACGTCAATCAGACATTTTTTTTTTGCATGTCCAATTGTCCAGCCTCGTACGTCTTCACCGTGATGTGATGATATTACAATATGAATTATTTCTGAGATGATAATGATATTGCTATTTGAATAACTCTAATAGCTAGTGTCAAAATTCAAGGGTTTCTCAACTCTTAAGTATCAGTAAGATAATTAATCAAGTGTCAGTCATAGTGACACGGGGACTCATTGACATCCAATAATATAATTATGTTCGTGGCTCGAGGAGCTCGTGGCTAAGTAATTACACAGTCACGGGTCGATCCACAGGTTTGGCTACGCTTGCCGTGGTTGGACCGTGGATAACCATCTTTGCATATTCGAGACTCCCCCGTGCTTCGGAAAGCGCGTTAAGCAGTTAGTGTCCGTCATTGGTGGATCTTTGACAGTCGTTACGGGTCGGCAGAAGCCCGAAAGTCTGACCACCTGTGTTACCAAGGGTTATATATTAATACCCTCACCTCAGTAACTGGGTTGTGGAGGTGAGATAGGCAGTCGTTCCTTGTCAAACAGCTTTCATCTAGCTACATCCAGTGGGAACTGGAATAACACCAATATTATTGGGAAAAGCCCTGGTTGAGTGGTTGTTCATATACATATTTATCATCAAACGATGGCTGGTCCAAACTCTGCGCTTCTGCTCGCATCCATTTTGCTTTTACTGTGTAAACCAAACCAATCCTATAATGTTTACAAACAGAGTTTTTAAGCAACAGCTCGCGAACTGGTCTTGAATTGATTATAAATAAACTACCTTGTGCCATTGGCTTCGCCCGCGTGTACGTCAGATTTTACATTCAAAGTCCCCACTTTTCACCCCCTTAAAGGTCGAATTTTTGAAAACCCTTTCTTAGTGCTCTTATTATAAAAGGAAGCCGTGTGTCAAAAATCACGTTTCTATAAGTCCCAGTAGTTTCCGCTGTACGATGAAGAAGAAAGATGTAAAGAAAGAAAAAACCTACATTTTGACGCGAGCATAATGTATGAAACAGCTGATTTTTTTTTTCCTTATTTCACATTAGTTTCCATCATAGGTTCCCATAGTGAAAGTTGTTCATAATGATGAGTACAATAACCCCTTAAAATAATGTCTATAAATTCTATTGCACCCTGTATAGATAGGAAACTGTATTTTGTGTTTTTTTAGGTATTCACGGTTTCTGGAAATGTGTTACAATATTTAACATTAATTAGTGTTGAAACAGTGACTAACACAAATCAATTCATTATTTTTTATCTAGTCTACTTACATACACTACCAATGGTAAAAGGATAATGGTCAAGACTACGAGAAATAACGATAAAAACATCTAGGGTTTGTAAAAATTGCTTCGAGCGCAACTCCAGGTGGCGTTTACCGAAGCATAAAACTATAAAGCCCAACCGCAAATAGGCGAGTTAGAATAAGAGTCGCTGCCCGCAGAGCAACCTTTATTTATATTCTCGAAAACCATTGTTATTTTATACGAGTGTCTCAACTATGTAATAATTTGTAGTGTAATCCTATTATTGAATTAATTTAACAACGAGAAGCGGACTTGGGGCTGAGATTATGTCTTTATGGACTGCTGCTGTGTATGTTTATGACTGTGGTAATAGCCGTCGCATAAGCCTCGGGAACAGTGTATTTAATGGGCTGTAAATGAAAAATGGCGCAATTGTCGTGACGTAGTTGCCAAGGGCACCGCGGCTCCTCGGGGGCCGATGTGTGGTCATTGTGTCTTTTATCGTCCGTATGTGTTGGTCCGACGCCGATAGCGAACTGTTACGGTACTTAAATTTCTGATTTTACTGCCTTCTGGGACGAACAAAGCTCCGGTTACGTCATTACGTAAATGATAAAATCCTGTGTGATTCAGTGAGTAAATGGAAACTTCTGTTGGAATTGCGAGTATATTTTGGTAAAAGTACAAATAATGGAAACTGTACATAATAATGTTTTGAAAAATATACGATTTCAGGGGGCGCGTCAACCTATATTTGTTCAGCGGAAATCGAGGAGAATATTAATAAAAACATACGGAATATTAATATTCATAATGTATTTGTTTATAACATATTTAATGCTGTTTTTAAGAGAGCCTGTTGTATTTATTTATACTTTTGTTATATTTATCTTATCGGTACCTGTGTAGGAGTGTATTTGTTTTGGAAGAGGTACAAACACAATAACTCGCCCTGAACCATTTGTGTTCTAAAATAAATAGAAAAATATAAGGTGGAGTTTCTGAATCAAAACAAAGAGCAATTTATCCCTGGAAAAGATACGGCGGCAGGGGTCAATCGATTACCTTATACATCGTTGTGACAAATAGTTCCATTTGCCGTTTCCAGATGGCGGGGGCTGCCTTTTATTCTCTAACCAATGCCGGCGGCAAATTTCATATTTCGCAACAGGGAAAAGGATTTCTCGTCCGGCTTCCAATTGGAATCACGATTGCTCAAAGGAATCATGTCGTTACGGTACACAGGTGCTTTCAGACATTTAGCTTGAAAGTAATAATCGGATAAAGCTGCACTGCAGAGCAAAAACAGGTTGTTTTCCTCTATTGAGCGTACCTAATTAATTGTTCTACTTCGTGCGCGCTGCAACTGTTGCAAGACGACTGCATACTTATTTATGTTATCTATTATGTATATACATGGTTACATTTCAATCGTTTTAAATCTCTTAAGGGAACGCCTCGCCTCGCCTACGTCTCTCTCTCTGTACTCAACAAAACGAGAAACTTATAAGCAAAAAAAAATCAGCTGTTCAGTATATTTTATTTTCGCGATTTCAGGTTTGGTCCCATAGTAAAAGTTGGTCGTTATAATGAGTACAATGACCCCTTAAGAGTTTTAAAACGACTTAAAAACCTTGTAATTATATAAGTATGAAATGTTAACCAAATCGCTTAAGATATATATGCCAATTTCATTCAGGTAGATCAATGTCCCTAACTACAGTATTGCTCAATCCCCGGGATTTTCGTCTGTATTCCCCAGATAAAAATGCCAGTTGATCGACAAGTATTGAACAAAGGTACGATAAAAGCTTACTTATATTTGCTTCGACAGTTGGATAGACAGATAAAGTGTCAATGTGATTGTATACGGTGGCTGGATACAGATCCCAAAAAAACTTAGGATCCATTGATTGTGTGCAACAACAAAAGCTTTTTACAAGACAACTCTCGTTGCGCGGTTGAAATACTTTTCACTCAGAATTTCTAAACTGAAATAAGAAAAAATGTTTTATGCTTTGTCGAGTATTAGGTACAAGTGAAAAATGTATTGCTTTTTGAAATATTCCGTCATAACATTTTGGAATGCCTCGTTGGTCTAGTAATCGCAAGCGCTACTCAACATGAGGTCCTGGATTCAAATCCCAGGTCGGACCTGGTATTTCTGGGTTTTCTGGTAGGAATTTTTCATTAGCAGTCTGCATTTGTGCCCGGCTAATAGCAATTGGTTCACCCTCCTTTATGGTACTTAAAAATAACTAGTATTGTACGTTCATCCCTACGCTTCAGAACTTACGGGCGCAATGTTATATTGATGTTAACATTGGAGTATTGTAGATACTGTAGATACTGCTACAAATTTTCCATAGCAACTATCCAGAAGTTAACTCGATGCTGTTGTAAACATCAGGGATCTGAGAATAAATTAGGTATAGTTGTCACCTTCGCTGCTCCTGTTAATTAACCTAGCTCGATACACGAGGGAATACTGCGGCTTAAATTCATTAGTGTTTGTGGTTTCACAGTCAACGTCAAGCGATTGGGAAAAGGGTAAAACGTTAAAGGCGAGAGAGGACATTTCCTCTGGGAGCTGACTGTGACAGCTAACGAGTTTAGTTTCTTTATTTATCGACCTTCTTTGAGAAAAATCTTTTTTAACGACCAACGTGTTGTATGGAAACTTTATAATTAAGAACAGTTGGAAGGTCGGCTTCGGTCGGAAAGTGTGCCAAAGTTAAAATTGTTTTAAATCGAACGCCAAATTCTTTCCAGCCAGAACTTTTTGGGTTGTGTAGTGTTACCAGTAGCTTATGTCTATACCTATTTAAGTACTGACGCAAATACGCCATTGTATAAGTAATTGATGTTAATTAACTGGCTGGCAACTAAGAAACTTCATTGTGTTTAATTAATGCGTTGAAAAGTTTAAAAGTCTTCTGTGCCCCATTAGCCCGTTTAGAAGTTGTCTTTTAACTTCGTAAATTGGAGTTCGCAAGCATTAAGGTGGAAATTTGAGGGGATAGAATGTTTATGTTGAGTATCCGAGTTGATAGCGTTATGACTTCTGATTCGCAGAACGTCATTTGTTTTAATTTGTAAGTATCTAGTGAATTCCAACTTTCGGTTTGGAGTTGTACGCATTGGCGTAATCTGTGGTTATTATTATTTGTAAAATTATTTCCATTTATTAAGTAATAGGTGTCCACAATTCGTTACCAAGTTAATGTTTTTTAGAGCCTCTTTCGCTGAATCGTGGTTGTAATTTATACATTGAACGTTAATAAAGAAACACTACAAACACATGATATACTGAGCAATATAAACACTGGGACACATACTTAATGAATGTCCTGGCAAGAAACAGAGCAGATAACATCGGGTTAAATTAAATTCTACGAGATTAAATTGAACATCTAGCACTGCAGGCGTGAATTGGATTACCATGTAAATATTTGCGGCTAAGCCTGGTACTCACGAGATGAAGCAACTTGGTGCAATAACGCGGGAGTCTCGCCAAATAATAGGGCATGAATAGACATATTGGGTAATTGATGTAGCCTCTATATCATTATTTAGCAATAAAAACTCCTTTCATTCGAATAGTTGAGCGAAGGCTGCGGATTAACAATGAGTTCGCCCTTGACATTGTCTCGCAGTCGGATCTCGATGTGTGTACATCTTTCATACCTTTCATTTTCTAGCTACATTTTTTATTCAATCATTATTTTTTATTAAGTAAGAAAGTTGAATACTACTTCAAACTAACGAGAAACTGATTTGGGGAAATGTGAAATTTCCGCAACGTAGCACAAAGAGAGAATTAGTTTTCTTTGTGCTTACAAACAGTGTAATTTGCTGAAACCGTTATCGTAATTTAGCTACGAGTTCCAATTATGTTTGTTAGTGAATCCACAGCGTTACTGATTAGCAGGAGACTAGAGAGACACTTGTGTCATGTGCCTCGCGTGACTCTACCCACGTGACAAACAACTTAACTTGGAGTGTCCAAAGAACACGCCTCAAGCTAAGTATCACTGCAATCCGAATGAATACTACTTACGTTACTATATCAACGACGAAATAGAATAGAAAAGAATAAACGTTTATTGTTTCCAGTAGTAGTGGTGTATAAACAAAACTATAATACAGGCAGCAAAAGGTTTAAGCGCCAGCATAATGCTTAGGTCCCCTAGCCAGTTTCTAAGCGTTGGTTTTCAGCTTAACCTTTCGTATGTCGTAATTACAGAAACAATTAAAAAGCCATTGTGTCCCATGTAGATTTGCGTTCCGGCTGTCAATGGGTTAAACCTTTGGCTCCTGTTTACATAACCAAGAAAAAAGGATACTGGTCACATCGATATTGACACCGTATTTGTAGGTAAAGGAGTCTGCCCACAACACCGTACGTCTGTTACGTCCGTGTTTTGAACGTATCAGAAACGGACGTACTATGCCCACTAGACCGTATCAACGCGTATCGTCCGCGTGTCAATTGTCATATCCGTATGGGTCCCGCTCTCTCGGTTGTAGTAACTCACTTGTGTTTTCGCGTGAGGGAGACGTGTCAAAAGGAGCGAGAACATGCAAAAAATTCTCGCTGACAATCATGTCAGGCGACGGTGTTGGTCGGTGACGGAACGATCTATGGGATATTCCCATGCTTTTCAATTCGTTTTTTGTTTGACACGTTCCTAGCACGATCATAGTTCATGATACGGAATAGTGGGCAGAGTACATAAATATCTTTTTTTACAATGTTTTTATTTACTTACTTGCTGTGGCCCACGGTTTCACCCGCGTAAATAATGAATAACGCCAAATAGCGAGGTATTTGGCGTTATTCATTATTTACGAATTTTATCTCTGAACTGTGAAATGTTATATACATTGCTACTTATGCTACTTACCCACCCTACCTACGCTACCTACTTTACCTACCCTACCTACCCTACCTACCCTACCTACCCTACCTACCCTACCTACCCTACCTACCCTACCTACCCTACCTACCCTACCTACCCTACCTACCCTACCTACCCTACCTACCCTACCTACCCTACCTACCCTACCTACCCTACCTACCCTACCTACCCTACCTACCCTACCTACCCTACCTACCCTACCTACCCTACCTACCCTACCTACCCTACCTACCCTACCTACCCTACCTACCCTACCTACCCTACCTACCCTACCTACCCTACCTACCCTACCTACCCTACCTACCCTACCTACCCTACCTACCCTACCTACCCTACCTACCCTACCTACCCTACCTACCCTACCTACCCTACCTACCCTACCTACCCTACCTACCCTACCTACCCTACCTACCCTACCTACCCTACCTACCCTACCTACCCTACCTACCCTACCTACCCTACCTACCCTACCTACCCTACCTACCCTACCTACCCTACCTACCCTACCTACCCTACCTACCCTACCTACCCTACCTACCCTACCTACCCTACCTACCCTACCTACCCTACCTACCCTACCTACCCTACCTACCCTACCTACCCTACCTACCCTACCTACCCTACCTACCCTACCTACCCTACCTACCCTACCTTGATAATAAATTATGACTCTGCTACCCTTTTTTTTTTTTTTTAGGGCTGGGAAATCATCCAATGACTGCTCCCGCTCTGGGTGGAGTGGAAGGGAGTGTCAGACTCTTACTGACTAAAACCAATCCATGTTCCTTCCGTAGCCCTTTATGTTCCGGGGTAGCGGTAACATTTATGTTCGTATAACTCGTCAAAATGTAACGAACAGCTGATTTTTTTTTCGCGATTTTAGGTTTGATCCCATAGTAAAAGTTGTTCATAATGATGAGTACTATGACCTCTTAAGAGGTTTCTGGTGTTTTACAAATAACCCTGTATATGTATTTCAAATTTCTTCTTTGATTTTAGTAGGTATTTACCTAATAAGCCTTCAGCGTACTCATTTCAGTATTTGTAATGTTGCGCACGACTCCCACGAGGTTCGTTATTATTTGTGATTATTTTCTGGCTGATTGGAAATATTACTAGGAGTGGGTATTTATTAATAATAAGAACATTTCTAATAATATAGCCTTAAATATAGGTAATAAAGACTTAAAGTTCGTAGAGAATTTAACATTATGGAATGCAATAAAGTATTGAGTATTTAATTGAAATTATTCACTAGGTATTTGAATAGTCAACATACAATCTAATATATAGGTACGTTGGAAGGCATGAAAATAACATTGTATAGTAATATCTGCTACAAATGCTGATCAGAAATAACAGTCACAAATTTCCGTGTAATTTGGTCCCTGCTTTAAAACCGTACTCCATTATAACATTGTCGTGGACGACCACGAACGCGGTCATTGTTTAACGATAATTGCTTACCTACAAGTATGTTCAATGTACAACGTAACAAACAGGGGTTGCCAACCGTTTGTCGACAGACGACTCTTTGTTCATAATGTTTACGAACCCTTCCCTTAAATTTCGCCAAAGCCGTGATACAAGCATTATGACATAATAATTTGGGACGTTTCACAAATTCAAGAGACGCAAGCAGACTTCTGCAAATTAATGTTGCACAAAGTAATTAGCCGGAAGAGATTTACAAATGGTCTTGGCACCACCTTTATTGGGCTTAGAGCACGTTATGTTACATATTACGGGAGGCATTGTTTGTACAATGCCAAATTAAGAACAGATTAAATTATTTTGCAAGATAATTATGTTCCAGTTATAATGTCCTTGTTACGTACTATTTACAATTGTACAAGCTACTACTAAAGATGTTACAATTTAATGGCAAAATAAAAATGATTATTTCATGTTAAACATTTTCGAATAAACTATAGGTTAATTACATACAACTGAAGTCTATTTACGTCTGTCTCGCAGAATACATGCAAACAAATAAATTACAACAACCTTATTTTTGTAACAATTATTTCGTTCATCTATATAATTATTTCCCTGAAACCTTCCCTATCCCTACATTGATAAAATCAACGGAATAGCCTGAATAGGGATGGGATGATTACCTGCCGCTCTGTTACTTTCCGTACGCTACTTTAAATGAATCGTGTAATCAACCACGAACGCAGGTGAATACCTAATTCGTTAGCTTTCAGTAGTCTGGCATCGTTGACCTATTTGTTCGGCGCCCAATCACAGGCCGAAATCAATTTCGTCCACTTTTATTCGCTACGATAATCTTGAAAGATACGAAAGGAAATAAGAGAAACCCTATTATTATTATATCTCTTTTATTATGAAAGTTATTGGTGTGTTACTTGTTCATGCAAAAAGAGGATATTGGTACTTCGAAAATGGAGGTTAGTGGTTGCAGCGAGTCGCAACTAAAGAGCCTTTTGTTGTAATAAAAGAATTTTACTAGGTATATAGCGGACAGAATATATAACAACAGCATAAATATACAAAAAGAATATGTTTGAGGCTGTACTGGAACTCAGGCTCGCTGGCGTGGGCGTGCAGTGCCATTAACCGCGTTGTTCGTGCTAGCAGTTCTAAAGATAAATTGTCGCGAGTAAATTCTATTGCAAGTATAATATGTGGCGGTGTCCGTGTAGCCCACTGTCCGAAGTGTCCGGCTCCAGTTAACTGGCAGTTTGCGCGGCCGCCAACACCACAACAATATAAACGCGCCCGCGCCCCCGTCCTAATGTGTGAACATATACCAAATGAAAGTTGAATTGCTACGAAGGTACGGAGATGCTTTCCCTAATGTGCTGTTTATAGTTGTAACACCAGTTCAGGGGTCGCATAGTATGTCGCATTCCTTCGTGAATTTATTTTTAATGTAATTTCGAGCTTGTAGGTTGGGGTCGCCTGGGGAAAATGTCTGTTATAAAAACAAAAGAACAGCGCTGCTAGAGATAATGTTATGGTTCCTTTACACAAAGGCGAATGTTGAACATTTGAGGATAACTGGTGTAACTAAGTACATACTTTCTGTCTCCTACAGTTGGCGCGGGGTTGATTTTAGCTTGTGTGCTTCTCCAGTCATATTGTCTTGCGTCGAAAGCGTATGAGTCTAATAGAGTCAGCCTAGCTCTTTCCATTGTATGCTTAACTGGGTTTCAAAATTGAGGAGGTACTATGTTTGTCTGTATGTTATTTTGTGTATGTTCATGGAGTTTTTTGTTAATTCTGGACCGACCACTTGGCTTCGAGAATACGTATTTAACCCACTTTGTGTATCTTGATGATTTTTTATTACTTCCTGTCATTATTGTTTACATAACAAGTAGTTGCTTACGTAGGTATTGGTGTGGGGACTGTAAGGTAGGTATCTTAACTAAAAAGTGAAAAATAAAAAAAAACCAGTGACTTACAAAAATCACTAGAAAGTGAAAGATACCATTAATTTCATAAGTTTACAAAACCAAACACACCGGCATTACTTTTCACTTTGTAGTGTTTTTTTGGAAGCCAATTGGTTTTGTTTTACGATACGTCATTTTTGTTTTTAGTTATTGCAATATTTCAGTTTTTCGATATCTTTGTTAAGTAAGAGTAAAAAGAAGATACTGTAGTTCCATTAAGTATTATGTGAACGCATTGACAGTTCTAGTTCAATGCCGCCAACTATCATGAATGTCATTTTCACATAAATCAAGCCATTGTCTATGTTTTATAACATACTCGTACAATGTAGAATAAGCGTGCCTCTCACGTTATTTTCCTCCATCATTTACGTCAAAATTGCGTAAAGAAAATTTAACGTGAGCTAAGTCTTTAATCATCAGGCCTAATTAAAATTGATTAGCAACGTAACAAGTTCCGATATTTCAGGTTTAAATGGAAAGTGTTATAGGCCTATTATGTAGGCATTTATGTTCAAGAGAGGATGAGGAGTTTGTACGTGAGAAGGATAATATTGTCATTTCAGATTACCGTCGTTCAGCTACTTAGCTTGAGGGCCGGAGCTCGTGAGCGTCCGCATTATGCAATAAAAAGACTTTAATATTGCCATTTTGCAGGCAATTTAAACTCCAATTTTCTGATGGCACCTTACTGTACAATACCGTCTTTTACGCTTTGTGCCTGTTTAAAGTTTGTTTTTGACTTAATTAGTTTTCAGATAATGTCAACTACTCTAAAGATATAAAACAAATAAGAACGTAAAGCTTTTATGCTTTTTGTTTTACGAGGGTGAATTTATTAGATTCGTAGATTTAATTTACGTAAAGTTGAATAAATGAAAATAATCACTGTTCATGTAGGTATAGGAGTGGTGACGCTACTACGATGGATAGTATAAAGAAAAAATACTTGATTTTTTGTTTGTTTCTTTGCAATGGCTAAAGTCAATAAATACTTAATCGATTTTTAAAATTCTTTCCCCTACAGAAAGTTACATTACAGTTACAGAAGCTAATATATGTGAATAAACTGCCAAATTATTGTTCGGTCTTTCCCCCTCATAGAATTAACCATTTTGAATTTAAAAATCAAACCACATTTCTCTGCGTTGTGTCATTCTCATAAACAAGTTATTATGATAAACTCCCTTTTTGAAATCACCCTTGTCTAAGTACTTTATGTCCATACATTTAGTTCACAGTTTCCGCTGAAGCGCTGGGAGAGTCAACCCGTTTAATAACGGCATTATAAACTAAGCGATTTAAGGACCTAATATGTTGGTAAACGTAGTTTAGTCCCAGCTTTGTGCCAGTGCCAACGGACGGTCATTGATAAAACTGCGGCATTTATAAGATTGGCCCATGTAAGTATACTTTGTTGTTCGGTTTTCGAATTGTCTAAAAGTTCACCAGACTTTTGCCATGTAACTAGGGAGTTAACTATAACTTTGTGTAATCATTAAGTGTAAACACATGAGTGGTCAACGACAGTGCCAACTACATCTGTCGATGACGCGCCGCTTGTGTCTTCGAGCACCGTACTCAAATACACGAGCAACTCGCTGTCGACGGCTTTTTTTTGTGTGGTGTGGTGGGAAATCATCAAATAACTCCTCCCGCTCTGGGTGGCTCCACCAGAAGGGAGTGTCAGACTCTTACTGACTAAAGCCCATCCATGTTCCTTCCTAAGCCCTTTATGTTCCGGGGTATCGGTAACCCTTTCGAACAATCCCGCTTACCCGGCACGCTACGGCCCTTACGGCCCTTTCAAACGCTGATCTTTTTGAGGCGCGCGTGGAACACGTACGCCCTATCCGGCAAGGGCCTGGTCCTGATCGGACGGTGAGCTACCCATTGTCGACGGCTGCAGTTGGCTCTGTAGTTGAAGCGTGCTGCTCGTGTGTTCGAGCTCCGTACTCAAATACAATAACAACACGTTGTCAACGGCTGCAGCTGACTCTGTCGCTGACGCGTGCGTCTTTATGAGCACTAAATTCTACAAGCAATTTTCCAAAGTTTTTACTGACTACAATTTTTGTTGTTTTTAATATAGACAACGTGCAAAACTCGTGTTGCGTATACTTAAAAACAATACAAACTTTTGAATTGAGTATTAGAATCTAATTTTGTAGATAGCCACAGCATATAATAATTTGCCTAAGTAGGTACTATGGTACATTTCTATACTCTTATTTGTAATCCTTATTTGTATTTTATTTCAGTTACGGCCCATCACAGCGGTTATAATGCTGGTTAAACATAATATCTTGTAAACAAAACCTTTGCAGGAGAACAAGCAACTCAGTCCTTGGGGAAGGTGTCGGATTGCGAACATCCTCGCGTTACCCACCGGGACACGACTTATGTATTTCAGTAATACATCCGCTATTTGTTTTTAAACAAACGAAATGCATTCGCAAAAGCTGGTATAATAATATGGTACCTAGATGTAGGTTACAGTAGCAGCCAGTCTTACTAAGGGTATTGCCCAGTTACTGGGTTGTGGCAGATAGGCAGTCACTCCATGTAAAATACTGGTATTCAGCTGCATCCGGTTAGACTGGAAGCCGACCCCAACATAGTTGGGAAAAGGCTAGGCAGATGATGATGACCTAGATGTAGGTTAAGATTTAGGATATAGTATGTAATTTTATAGTACCTATGTAAGGATTTAGCATGTAAGGTCACGCTATCGCATAGGATCGCAGATCTGTAATGGTAGTTGTAGGTTAGATTTACGTAAATAAATAAATAAATATTTTTTGCAATATCGAAAGGGCTAGCTCAACATAACGTAATATAAGCGGGATTGTCCGAAAGGGTTACCGCTACCCCGGAACATAAAGGGCCACGGAAGGAACATGGATGGGTTTTAGTCAGTAAGAGTCTGTCACTCCCTTCCGCTCCACCCAGAGTGGGAGCAGTCATTGGATGATTTCCCAGCCTTAAAAAAAAAACATAACGTAATATGACAATATAGGGAACTTATACTATCTGACGCTGATTTTCAGTTGCACCCCACGAGTGCCCATAATGCTCAAATGATAAACACATAGAAGTGTATCATGTCTTGTGCTCGTGATTAATGTTGATCTGTTTTGTTTTATGTTTTTTTTCCTTCTCTAGTTTATTATCATTTTTGTATGTGTTTCTGTGGCAATAAACCGAGTTTTCTTTCTTTATTTGATTTGTCCGTTTTTAATAAAAAGTCGGGAGGTGTCGTGGCATATGCGTATTTATAAGGCTATAATATGATACATCAAGCTCTGGAGCATGACCCTTTGGAGTCAAGCTAAAAGAAAAACGTCAACTAAATGAATAATTATAAATATTTTTTTTTTTACATTTTCCTAAAAAAAATTAAGAAATTCGAATTTTTAATATATAATATTACGAAATTTACGCGAACGTAGTCACGGGGAAAGTGCTTTCTAACATTATAAATGAAAAAGTTTTATTATAAATGCGAAAGTTTGGATGGATGTTCGTTATTCAATCACACCAGAACGGTTGAACGGATCTGGATGAAACTTGACACATAGATAGTAATTTATAACCTGGATTAATGCATAGAATACTTTTTATCCGGGTAGTACGTTACCGGGGGAAATTTCCGACATCCACCCGTGATAAAGCTAGTTTTAATAATAATAAGACTTGCTTAGTTACTGGTTTTACTACAAAAACGTATATATAAACGTATGTATGTCACAAACCTAACAAAAACTTATCAAGGACATGTCGTTGAATTACGGACAACATGATGTGGGTAACACAATCAAAGTTTTCCAAAACAGTAAATATTTATAAAGGTTTCTATGTCCCTTCGTAAATAATGTAGGTACAATAAAATACATTCCACAATCCCTCTTCCATAATAAGGAGATTACCAAGAAGTATTTGTATAAGTGAAATAATATTGACTGAAAAATAATTTTTATTATTATTATTTCTGAATACATGATAACCAATTACCTACCGTATTTTATACGTTTTCTCTAGTATGAACTAAGGCCTTTATAAGTAGGATACATACATTCCGGTAAATAAACTGTGTTGTTACTGTAATATATAGGTTGTATATAATTAAGACTGGGCTGAATGTAATTATCCCTGGCTTTACCTTCTCTTCTTTTAATCCTAATATTGATTGCACGAAAAAGTTTCAGTACAAATCGAAAATAATTAAAAAGTTATGTTTGGATTCCGCTTTCGTTCACTGGTTCACTGCGACAGAAGAATAGACAATGAGGGAACAGATAATAAACAACATAGCAATGGCACAGTATTTCTTGGCACGCAGCGAGACACGAAACCAAATTGAAATTGACATGTTATTGACATTTACTTATGTAAACAGCACCGCAATGCCCGCAATAAACTGTCAAAATATACTGGGCTCACTGTAAATGGTACCAAGAGTATGTGTTTATGGTACACCCAAGAACTCGAAGGATTCTTTCTTACGTTTGCGTGTTAGACTTTATCTCTAGCAACCCCAGTGTTTTGGGGAAAATATTGCTAGGTCAGATGGTCGGAGGGCTATTCGTCTAATGAGATTGCGTTTACTTTCGGTTTTTGCTTCCTTGCTCCCATAGAGTAAATGTGCGGGCTAAAGTATGTTCTTCAATTTCCCGGGCCCTTTTTACTTTGTTTAGTATGTTGTTCAATGTTCAGCTACATTTGTCGTTGATAACGTACGCATAATTGAATTTGCAACCCGTGCGCTTAAACAAAATGCTTTACATTCGGTACCTAGCCATAAACAGGCATTTTGACGACACGGTTGGCGCAGTGGTTGAGCGATTGATTGTTGCGCAGCATGTCGCGGGTTCGATTCCCGCACGGAACAAATATTTGTACGACCTACAAGTATTTTTTCTGGGCCTTGGTGTTTCTCTATCTATAATATGTATGTATTTACAAAAAAAAATGTATTTAAGTAGTTTATGAGCCATCTCGTTACCATAACACAAGCATTAAGTTGCTTAACTTGGGACTATATGGCGTTGTGTGAAATGTCCAAGGATATTATTTATTTATAAACGCACTCATTAAATATGTATGTAGGAGAGCTTTCATTATTAAGATATCTATATAAACACTCACAAAAGTAGATAATGATATAATTGTTTATTTAGTGTTATAGTGTTGTTGCCATAAGAGGGGGTTGGGGTTGTGGAGGTCAGATAGGCAGTCGCTCCATGTGAAATACTGGTGGTGAATAAGTCTACGCGGCTTCGAAGGACCGTATGCGGGAAGTTAATTTTATGCGTGGATGTAGATTTTAGCGTGGTGAACTGTTGGACGACACACAGAATTGAGCTTGAGAGATATGAGGTTATGAAAAATAGGAATGGATGGACTTACTTGTGAACCTTCTGGACAAAACACGTGGATTCAAGGACAGCTAGCTCAGCAGACGTCCCACGTGCTATCTGGTTTTCTTCCTTTTCAATATGATTCACTTTCACTTGTTTAAATGTCACACTTGTGTCGGCCAACACTTATTTATAATAGTTATACAGTTTTTGATGCGATTGCGGTTTGAGTAAGCGGTTTGTAAGCGGGATGAGTATGGAGCGGATGCGGGTCAGTATTCAGACTGGTCTTGTTGAACTTAGACTGTTGTCTAGAGCATTTTTAAATCATAGCTGAAGAGGGCTGCGAATGGTTCGCAGCGGCGGAAAAAGCGCGCCTCTGATTGGTCGTGCGCGATGATCTTCCAATCTCGTTCCGTTTGATAAGGAATGTATGGGTAGGAAGAAGGAATGATTAGCTCAATTCTGCGTTTTGAAATTGTAAGCGAAAAAAACTTATAAATAAAAAACTTGCGCGAGCAACTGGTATTCAGCTGCAACCGGTTAGACTAGAAGCCGACCCCAACATAGTTGCGAAAAGGCTAGGCAGACGATGTGATGAGTGTAGTTACCATTGTCACATATTTGTGTCGTTGGCGTACATCGCATGCGCTTGCTTGTCACATAAATGTGACAATGGCGTTTAAAAGGTTAAACTCCAATCGTGATTAACAAACCAATCTCACTAATAATAGCAATAAGTTTACCGCTACCTAGTGTTAGTCAACAGCAATATGTTACACATCGTCGGGCCGAGAGTGTAACTGACGAACAACAATATTGGAGATTAACTCAAACAGAGGGCTATAGTCCAGGCTGGGTAATCACATCGGCGGCAGCCAGTGTAAGCGGCCCAAACAACAGCCCTGTTAAATTAGATCCCGAAATAATTAAATTATCGGCCGACGATCGCAAAACAATTTTCGGCAATATTGACTTACTCGATGAGCGTTTCTGGCTAAATCGAATTCTTACCCCTAATAGAATCATTAAAGCCAAAGACAACGAGACAGTGAAAGGCTTCAGCAGAAAAAATATCGAGGCAGCAAAAATTTAAATTTTGATCGGGAAACACGCAAAGGGTTGGATATTTTATTCTATTTTAGGTATAAGGGACCAAAGATTTCGTACTGGGCTATTCTCCTCACTTATTGCTCATTAATAAAAGTACTTTTTACTCTGTGTCAATTTAGAATTTTATATTTATAGTACCTAATAGTGAAGTGTGAGTGATTCATAATAATTTGACTTGCATTTGATTTTCAGGAATACAAAATGACGTTTCACGGCTAAACTGACGAGAATGAATCGCTCTGTGATCTGCAACAGGCTACATCTTGAACTGCTCTTTGTCAGGAACCATTACAGCGTGCTACATGTAAGCACGTCAAACACACCCACTGAGCACTGCGATCACCACAGAAACTGTTGGCACAAACGGCGAACTGTGAGGTCTCAAATTCACTGTGTAGCATGACAAACATCGATTTAGGATTTACATGTATGTGCCAAGTAGAAATTGATATTCTTGACTAAACAACAATATCGATTTCAATTAGATTGGAGAAACAGGATACCGACATACTGCCTTTAACAGTATGGACTGACATTGGGCAACATCAACAAGTTTATTGAACAGTAGGTATGTATAAATCGATAAAAAAGGTTTTAACGTACGAGGTCATACTCTGACGCTATCAAAATAAGATGGATATTGAAATGTAACGAGGCATAAGTGCTCCGGATGAAATCTATCAAGAATCTATATCCGTTCAATCGGAAACAAAACTTGAAATAAAAGGCATACAGTTTCATATTATGTATCGTTCGAATATGTATGTATGTTGTACATACATTTGTACATGTCACGATAAGATTGTGAACACTATTAGTGTGTAATTTTTTACCGTTAGATAGTATGATATATTATCATCATATTATCTAACGGTAAAAGAAAGAGTCGAAAAATTGTGAACAATAAAACAGAGCATTTATTTTCGGTAGTATAGAATCTATTTATGACATTTCGTCAAATTGTGAACCCTCACTTATTGTCAGGGTTCTTTTCATTAATTAATTAAACAGAATTTTTCGACCGTAAAATTGTGAACCGTTACGTTACTGATTAGTCGGTTTTGACGGTGGGCGAATTGTTCGCACTAACTAGACCAGAGTACGCCGACCGATTAATAAAATTGTGAGTAAAAGTGTGAGAACCGAGCGAGCTAAGCGAGCGATGTCGCGGGATTAGCCAGCCAGCACTACTTCCAAGTCGGTCGCAGTTACTTGGCTATTTAGTATTCTATTCATGACAAATCGAAAAATCATAATGGAAGTCTCACAATTTCCAAATTATGAACACAGACATTATAATGTGGCGGGATGGGAGAGGGAAAGGTCCTCCCGTCCCAGCCGCCGCGGGATATGCCCCGGGTTTCGGGAGCCACGTGACGACTGCCGGCCACCGTAGGCGCGGGCCTGCGGACAGTGAGTAATCGGTAGCTCACCGTCCGATCAGGACCAGGCCCGTGCCGCGTACTTGTTCCACGCGTGCCTCAAAGAGATGTCAGCATTTGAAGGGGCCCCTCAGGGCCGAAGCCTGCCGGGTAAGCGGGATTGTCCGAAAGGGTTACCACTACCCCAGAACATAAAGGGCTAAGGAAGGAACATGGATGGGTTTTAGTCAGTAAAAGTCTTTCACTCCCTTCCATTCCACCCAAAGCGGGACGAGTCATTTGATGATTTCCCACCCTCAAAAAAAAAAACACGTAGTATAATCTTAAAGTAATGCGTTAAATTTTAAATTATTTGTTGCAGTTAATAATTATTTTTCTTTATTTTGTAATTTATCTCGCTTGATTAATAACTATGGCCTTATGCATACGGTAGCATACATAATATGTAGAAACACATGAATAGCAATAGGTACAGCATTCCTACATCACAATCCTCCTCTGAATAGTGAATGTGCAAGTTTCATTAGCATATGAGTTGCAAATAGCAAGTCTTAGTTGCAAGGACCGAACAAAGCGCAATCAGCGATAGACGTGAGTCGATCACTTACCAGCTGCATCCTAATGATTCATTCCTTTACTTGTCTCTTACAATTGCACAGAACGATGAACATTTGTCCCTTGTCAGATCAGCATGCTAAGATAGAGACCTACACAATGCTAACAAACACAACGCATTTGTACAAGTTTGCCCTTGACATTTAAACTATATGTACTAAGGTACCTATCTGGAGTACTACCTTCGTTTACAAAGTTTCAAAGGCCTACGCTCCAGCTATGAAATATGCAAAGCGTTCTGCGAACGAATATTGACGCTCCAATTACAGAGAGAGGCGCATGTCTGCGCCATAGCTGTGGTGTTGGACATATTCGTCGGCCCGATGGCGAAACACGTAAAAATGGGAAAATAATTGATGAATCGGACGCGAAGTGCTTCACAGAAGGTACGCATGAACGCTTTTTAACGAATGAATGCACACGAAAATTGGTTTCGTCACAATATTCCCGTTGTCGTTCCCAAAGCTGCATAATTACATTTATTTGTCTTAATTAATCTGTCGTACTGTTTGCGATTTTAATTAAACACAATAATTGTTACTTCGCACTTTTACACAGAGTGTAAAATATACTTGTCTCTAGTTTGTTTGGCATAGTTACATCAAAAGAAATGCAGATTACGTTCGCTTTACCGCGGCAACAAATGAGTTTGAACTTAATGCAAATAAGCAAATTAAAATTTCAAGAAGTTTAGAGGTAGGAGCCCCCGGTCTGAACATTTTATGCTGCAAAAGACGGTTTAATGAGCTTTTATTATTCGATATAGACGGTAAATAAAGTTAGGTAAAGAAAACGTATAAAAACCAGGAGGTTTAACGTAGTTTACGTCGGAAAAATAAAGAACTGAATTTTCTTTTCTCTTGGAATTCTATTGGAATTGTAGGTTTTTTCGTCCCAATTCATTAATTTGGTACCAACATAATTTCAATACAAACAGCGCTGTTTGAAAATAGTTTATTTTGGTAACAGAAAGTAAGTTATTTCGATTTAACTATTGTTGTAGCACGTAGCTTAAAAATCCCGCTGACATAGGTACAAAATATTTGCCATATAAGTACTTAAAAAAATGCTGGCGGGAATCGGGGTATAATAGTCATGAGCTACCTTATTACTAAACGTCGATTAATAATACCGAGTAATTCACCTCTCGTCTACTCAACCAATTTCTACCGTCATCGTCAGCACAAAAGCCGAAGACAATACAATCGCGATCGTTATTAACAACGTATATTTATTACATTTCGATTGTTTGCCTCCGTCCAGTCAATTATTCGCTTGTCAGAGCCAAACAGGGATGGCACAAATTGGTTTATCTATTATAAGATTATGGACGTTCGCAGGAACTAATCAGTTGTGGAGGCAGGATGCTGTAGATAACTGTAAGGGGAATGAGCGAGGCTTTTGTATGAGGTTACAATTATTTTTGTTGGGGGCCATGGGCATCGTTATAGTTAATAGAATCGTAATGTTTGGTTCTTTTCTATGCTTTTCCGTTGCTTGGTCGATCTTGCAAGGAAAACGTTCGAAGCTTTATTTCTTACTGTATCTTCATAGAAATTTTGTCTATGGTACTTATTATTGTTTATCTGTTTCGCTACAATGACGCCATATTTTAGTTAGATAATAGTTTTATATACTTGTACTTATTAAATATATTTTTCAGTTTAAGTGTTTGATTCTACATTGTATATAATGTTAAAGATATAATATTGAGAAAGTACGTTTGAAGAAAAACACGAGGATGAGCAGCAGTATTCTTAGAAATTATTATTGTCACTTATCTCTCTGTCTGAGGAGCTCGGGGCTAAGTAATAAGTAGGCCGCTACCACCGCTCCATCAGGTTAAGCTACGCTCGCCGAGATTGGCCGTGGATGGGTGACTATCTTTATATACCGAGACTTCTCCCCGGGTAGCACGTTAATCCTGACTGTCATTTGTGCATCTTTGACAGTCGTTACGGGTTTTTGGAGTAAGCTGTTAGTGTTTATTATAAAGAAAAGAAAAAAGTTATATCAACTTACTCTCCTGTGATACATTTTTTTACGTTAACAGAACAGATATACTATATACCTATTACCGTGTTCATCATTATAAATCGGATATTGGTTTCCTCTGTCGAAACGACGACGCAGTTAATGCTTATTAATTTAATGACGTTACGTGTTCGTGTGCTATTGTGATAATTACGTTGTATGAAGTCCTTATTAGAATACATATTATTTGCTAATAATATATAGAAGTAAAACTGTGAGTTTGTATGTAGGGATAATCTTCGGAACTACCTGATACGATTCTAACTACACTAATTGGAAGCTACAGTAGGGGAGCGAGGGGCTAGTTGTAACAATTTATCGCTTCTTGGCTATGAATGCTTACTTGTTTGGTATTTATGAAATCTAGCAGTACCATTCCAAGTAACAACTATTCAACTATAGATTCCAAATAAACTTTTGATTAAACCTATACGACTTTTTGTAGAAACGGATTTGAAAAAAAACTGACGAGTGTAAGAACTTACCCCGTGATTGGGGCTAGTTGTAACAGGCTTGGGGCAAATTGTAACATTAGGAAATGAAAACCAATTTTATATTTTAAAAAGATTTATTTGGCATATTTAGCATAGGAAACGCTACAACAGGTTTAGACTATTAAATTTTTAATCTAACAGAAAATATTCAAAAATAACATGTTCTTTCTCTACCACTATAAACTATTAAAGCATTTTAGGTTTACAGCCTTTAATAATATTAACTACTTCAGCAGTCAGAGTTTTGATTCATTTAGCATTATAAGCCTTAGGCACTGTTGTGCCAAAGTTAGACTTTATTTTTAAATTTTATTCGGTGTCTTCGGTTTTGTTTTTTCATTTTTTGCCACCGACTTCCGAAATCAAAATTATTTTTCACTTTGTAGTGTTTTTTTTGGAAGTCGGTTTTATTTTTTATAAAAAAGTTTTTATTTTTCACTTTTTTGTTGTGGTACCTACACAACCCACCCCCCCCCCCCAATTTTAATACCACTACCTGGTATGTAAATTACAGTGACATGAACTTATTAGAACATCGTCTACATATATTAAGTAGTTTTTTTTTTATTTTTGTTGATATTTCAAAAACCGCTTATCCGATTTCGATGAAATTTTTATGGGACCATTTGGGAAGTATACACTTTCCAACAAAAAAAGAATTTTTCTAATCGGTTGGCAAGCAACGGAGTTACGCGCGAACAAACATAAAAAAAATATATATATATACAGTCGAATTGAGAACCTCCTCCTTTTTTAGAAGTCGGTTAAAAATAATCAAATATTAACAAAAACATGGTCTTTCTTAAACTATAAAAAACTTTCAGCTCACAGTCGTTTGTAATAACAAAATCTCAATTTCTTCAGTAATCAGCCTTTTTATTTGACGTAGGTAAAATATGAAATCAGTCTTCATCCAGTATTTTCCAAGACTTCAGCAGAGGCCAATTCGTAAACATCTTAGCTTTGGGAAGCATGTTCAGTTTTTTTTTTGTAGTGTCTCATTTTAAATAGATAAAATCAATTAAGTTCAACAAAAAAGTATTCAAAACCTGAAAAGAAGGAATTGAAATAACTATGAACTTTATAACTTATAAGTAACATGTTACAACTTGCCCCGTAAAAGTGTTACAACATATCCCACTGCAAGGTTTTTTAAATAATCTTTAATAAAAAAACAAGTCGCTTAAATGTTGTGAAATTACGTTTAATATAAGCAAACTAAACAAATGCTAAGTGTATTTGTATAAATCAACAACTGCTAAGCAATTTAAAATCTACGATAATCGATTTTGTGTAAACAAAAAGAAGTCTATTACCTGGCTTAATCGGAGCGCCTGCACAACACCGCTTCCTGCACGGTCCGGCGGGGTACTGATCGCGCTTATATGATTCAATGGATATTACGTAGTAGGTTAGGTTGAAAATCAAACAAATTTTCTTTTATTATGTAGGTAAAAAATGCTTGTTACTACTTGCCCCTGTTACAACTAGCCCCTCGCTCCCCTACTGCCGACTCTCAGTAAGTCTGAGAACATTTACCATAGTAATGTGTGTTTTTTTACACTATCATAAAGTAGAGGTTTCAACGAACAAGAAGCCCACCGACTTTTTTTTAAAAAGCTGATATTTTAACGTGAGAATTTTTAAGTCAAAATGAGGTGAAAAATTATATTTTTTTAAATAAAAAAAGTTACAGTGGGTTTGGAACATAAAAATATCACCAAATTTTGTGGAAAGTTTTTTTTTTGTAAAAGTCAAAAACAAAATACCAAAAACTTGGTTATTTAAAATTTTTACGTAAATTTTGGGGTTATGTAAAAAAAATGGAAACACAAAAGTGGTGTGGGTCTTTATTACCTACAACTTTGCCACTTATTTTTTTTCCGTAGTTATTGTACCATAGTTTCCATAGTAACCAACCCCCATCCACTTCCCAACCTCAGATCGCCCTTAAATTAGTTTTCCTTTAATTTTTGTTATTTTCTCTTGTTTTCTAATGGGTTTCATCCTCCTATATTTATTTTTGGTTTCTAAAATTATCGACCCTGGTCTAGGATGGTTGGTAGAAATCATAAAAAAAGCGTTATGACCGTAGGTTAGGAACGTGCGTAGGAAGGCCTACGTAAGTTTTTCTTTTAAGAGAGACAGAAAACGTGTGAAAGAAAGAACGTGTGATTTTACTAGATGAATTAATATTACTGAATTCGATACAGTAGGTATACTGTTAGCTAAGCTTTGTAGATCAGCACGTATACCGTATTATTTACATTTTAGCTTCACCAAAGGTCGAAGTTTACAGTGCTTTTCTTTGGAGCTAGCCGCTGGAGGAAAATAGCGGTCTGCGAACTTTTTCTTCTTGTTGAGAGAGTTATTTGAGAGCTGCGTTTTGTGCAAATTTTTGTGAAGTCGTTTTTAGTATGTATTGTTTGTTGTAAACTTCACAAATAAAAATAAAAAACCGGTTCCCTTATATTTACTGATTTTTGTATTTTCAGTTTGTTTATGCATTACGGAGGAGGTTTTCTATCTTGTTTAGTTTTTAAATACAAATAATAGCTAAATATTTAACCGATCTTATACAACTTATTGACCTTCTTTTTAACTATATGGCTTTTTCTCACCGTTGGTCACAGTAACCGACGTTGGTCATAGTTAAGTTAAAACTAAAACTAATAACCAATTCGCAGGTGGGCTATGCTTGGACACCCTGACCGGGTGATAAGCGCCCTGTAGGGTTTTCACAGACGGGCAAGGCAATAGAATACGATATACACTATAAGTGATTGCACTTTTGTCTATACCTACAATAAGAATATCAGTAAATAGACATCCTTTAATTTTTATAAAATCTATTTTTAAACTTTTGAATAAAGGTAGCAAAAATATAATACAATCTCATTTCCTACACTTAAAAAACCCGTTTAAATTGCAGTTTACTTATTTTGTACTGGCTGCTACCCGCGGCTTCGCCTGCATGGGGTCTAATACTTTGTCTCAATATAAATAGCGGAAGTGAGTTTTTTTAACATCAGCTATCTGCCAGTGGAAGTCCCATCAAAATCGGTAGAGCCCTTTCAGAGATTATCCGGAACAAACAAACATGAAAAAAAGTAGGTACCGTATATTTTCTGACGCATTTAGTAAAAAGCTGTTATTTGTCATTAGAAACAGAAACTTGAATTGTATTTTTTTAAATCGTATAAATTTTGCAATTAAATAAAATCCCTATCTCATTGAAGGTAGCTGTATAATGCAAAATACGTCTCATGTAAAATTTGAAACTAGTTCACGTTAAGATGCGGCAGGTTAGAGTACTTGCCTATTTTAGAAGATTCCGCGATCACGTGCACCCGCCGTTGCTTTGCGAGGAGCTACAGCCTCCCAACTTTGCTTCGTAACTCGCTAGTGTAGCCATCTTAGAGGGCAGGATTGTTAGTCCTGGTAGAGAACATTTTGCAGGCTGAATAGTAGAAGTAAAACAACCAAGTTTAAGAACGCGTATACTCTTATTATTTTGTCGGCTGCCGATTGTGCGTGTCAAGTTCAAAATCTATGTGAAAAAACACCATCGGTCGCCGAATTTAGGGCGATTTGCACCAATGAAACTGAACGTGTTCAGTACATAAACCACGTTTAAGAGCTGTCAGTGTCAATCATTAGTTTAAATTTCAGTGTATTTGCACTGATATTTCTTGAACGCAGTTTCGATGTGCTGGTCGCGTTCAGTTGCATTCGTTAAATCAAGCCTAACTGTGAGCAGGCATTACGTTTGGTGTGAACGCAGCCTAAAGCTCTTTGTACACACACGTTTTTCTTACTGTGAAAAACTTTGGTTTATTCGCCGTCTGTAGGCATGGTCGTCAGTACTGTAAGGTTCACTATGGAAGCTTGTTGACAGACACGTTTTTTTATGGCGTGGTTTATACGCTGTACCGTAAAGAAACTGTGGCTTGTGCTAAGGACATGAGGTCGCAGTTCTTATTACATGGGAAATTAATTGTGCAGTTAACTCCATGTCATCTCAGCCACACCATACACCATACAGTTTAGTATACTTGCCCGGATAAGCACATTATTAAACCACATACAATCCGATATTCTTTGTTATAGCGATTAACCAAGCAATGGGTTCTATGCTATGCTCATTTTAAAATGAACCTGAAAACCATAGAGAATTTTCCATAGGGGAATCTCTTAAGTGAAAACTCATATTTATGATAACCTGGCAACCCTACCAAGGATAAATGTAACATCGTTTCGGCACGTATGGGAATCTTTTAACTTTTGCAGGAAGCTGTAATTTGAGTTTCAAAGACACGACGCGACTTTTTCGGGAGTTTTAATTATTCTTCCTTTCCATGTTAATGAGGGTGAGCCGTTTCTTTGCTGACTCACAATTGTGATTAAAATTCTTTTCAGAAACTTACGCGCGTGTATCTTCTATTCATGACTTTTTTTTTCCTTTAACATATAAAAAAAAGATTTTACTTGAACAGTTTTTAATTTACAATAAGTAGGTATGTACGTGATTATAAACAAGATAGTGCTTTTAAATGTTATTTGATAAAACCTAATTATTATCAGAATCATAAGGGGTCTCGTTTCAAACATTATTTTCCAACAACAAACAAAACAATTCTCTGATAACTAAAAAGGAAATTCCCAAATCATACGATTCTTACGAAGAAGGTCCAATTTCACAACAATTTGCCCGAATTTATTAAGATGAAGCTCAAATGTTGTTCAATGCGGCCGAAGCGACGGCTGGGTTCCCCTTTTCAAAATATCTCCCCACTGATAAAAATAAAAATACGGGTCTCATTTCGGCAGTATTGTGGGTTACGTCACGTCTGATGAGCCCCACATACAAACCCACGCATTATGTAAATAAATAGATAAAGACAGCGATTCAATTATGGAACACTTCACGCACGGTCGCGATCCACGTGTGACACGAAGTCAAGATTTTCATTAATTAACTCAATATATTCCCGCATATCAAATTCAGACTAACTCGCACTGGCGTTGAATAATACTCGAATATATTCGTATAAATATTTGATTCGATTTTGTCAAACGTCTACGTGCCAACATAAGTTTACAAGGACTTTCAAGAATATGCTTTGGAATTTTCATTATGGTTGATATTGTTTAAGTAATCTGTTCGTGTTAACCGACCTGAATGTAGTCACATGTTGCATTAATTTAATAGAGAATTGGTTCCATTTATCATTCGAGACGGGTGAAACCGCAACTTAATTGAAGTCCGAATTCATTGAATGGTAAATGTTAGTTTGTGAGCTAAGCTCGCCTGAAACCGTAAATCTACTTTACTATATTTATATATATATATATGATCCAAGCACCTAAAAGTAATGCTAACAAAGAGGGTGGTTGGCTTTGACCTTACAATAGAAGTGAAAACTTACGACCTGGTGTTGAGTATACGCGATTCTGCGTCACCAACTCGACCGTGACGGTTCAGTTTCGTTCACTGTTCAAAACTTTGCGCTCCGCAAAGTGCGCCTATAAGAAAGAAAGAAAAATATTTTATTTGGGACCCGCACATGAAATAAAAGCAACCAAAATAAAAGGAGCCATTAAAACTAACAAAATCCACATTAAATTAAATATATACAAAAAAAAACAAGAAGGCTATCTCAGCAAAACGTTGAAAAATTAACAAAAAAAATACCACAGCGCTGGTTATATTTTAGAAAGAAGATTTATAAAAAAAAAAACAATATGTCAACCGTAACTACGTACACTGAAAAAGAAGTGTTTACTTCAAAAACTTCGTGACATCCTGCCATTATTGTAAATTAGCATATTAACACCTACATTACCTACTACCTACTGATAATGATGTCACATCATTTCACTCCATCGGACCCTGTGATCAAGGATCTGCTGTCGTGTCATCGTTTAGCGCATGTGCTCCTGTTTCCCAACCGATCCCTGAGTCGTACCGTCGGGCGGGTAGGTACAAGTGTCGCTAACGAGGACGTTATTAGAACATAGGGGCACAGAATAGACACGTGCAGAGGGTCAGCAAAGAACGAAAATGCACGCAGACACAGGCATTACTCAAGCGCGCATAATTGAACATCGAGCTATTTATTTCAGTACTAGCTTCTGTCAGCGGCTTCCCCTGTGTAGATGTCGGAAATTATTGCATGGGGAATGTATTACCGGGATAAAATGTTATTGATAATTTAATTTTTGAATTGTTTTTTATTCCTTTTTTAATATTTAATTACGACGCTTTTTACGTTGTGCATCGTTCTCACTTGTGTAATTTCAACATAAATGATGTAACCCATATTTTGTAACCATATTCTGATTTAAAAGAGTGTCCGTGGAGTTTCTTGCCTGTTCTTCTCCACAGGTACCTACTGCTTTGTAATGGGCTACTAGCTTCATCTTTCTGACTGACCGACCCCTTGACATTTCAAAAGTGCCTGTAATTGGTTTATTTGAAATAAATGCTTTGAGTTTTGAGTTTGAGTGCAAGCGATTGCCTTCGCTCTTCGTATGGAGGGCTTCTGTGCAAATCTCTATTGTGGCGCGGATATACGGGTGTACGTACAGCTACGTACACAACGCACCTATACAGGTACATTCGTGCAAATACTCTCTTACCCAGAAGAGCGTTCGCAACTGATTGCTCAATTAAGTTCAGCACAAAATCATCAATCAATCGCACGCTGTGCTCAGTTTACCTTTGATTGATTCGCTCATTATACCAGGCTGAGGTTGTTAACCGAACTCGAAGAGTGTATTAGAGCGCCACATAATTATGTTCAGTGTTTCACAAAAATATGGAGCGTTACATTAGCATTACAAAAAGTTTACTAACTTCTCACTTTTAGTTGCGCAAGTGGTTTCAAGATGTCGAATTTTAACGTTAGTCGTGACTTAGTTTTTCCAACTTTTCTTGGTACAGTCGGTAGCACATCACCTTACCACAATCTGTCAAACCTCAATTGATTTTGAACTTAATAATCGGCGCTGTAAGGTTTAAAATCATTTGGAGAAATTTGATAGTATGGTGTAACTTTATGTACCATACCAACAAGGGAACAATAAACGTTCATTTACTAAGTTAAGTTACTGTACAGTAGGGTTACATGACCAGTTTCAACATAGGTAGTAGTCGTGGCTACCTTATTACGTAACAACTAATTGTTATAATTGTGACTTAGGATATCATAGGTTGTAAACCACTTATGACATAGTATTCCATACCGAATATAATTAAGATTGTAGAGATTGTAGCCGATACTATACCTTAACTGCCTCATTGGTTTAAAGGTCGCGAGCGTTACTGCTGAGCATAAGGTCTTGGGTTTGATTCGCGGTACGGAGAAAGCGTTAATAGATTTTTGCATCTGGACTTTCTCAGCAGCCGGAGTCTGAATTTGTGCCCGGTTGATGGCAATCGTCTCGCTCCCTATTACCTTGGATTTAAACTTGCGAAATATTGGTATACAGTCTAACGGGGTGAATAGGAATGCAGGGGTGAATCGGGACGAAACTTCAAACGGGATTTTAACATTGAAATCTGCAGTGATAGCCTAGTGGTGTGACCGTCAGACGCCCAAGTCATCTCGAGTTCGAACCCGAGGCACGCACCTATGATTATACGGAATCATATATATGCGTATTGAATAATTAACACTTGCTTAAAAATCGGTGAAGGAAAACATCGTGACGAAACCAGCATGTCTGAGAGATATTTCTCAACAGCATGTGAAGCTAAGTCAGAGGCCCGTGGGCAGCATAAAAACTCAGCATAACTAACACCAGGTAAGTTACTAACCACACGAGATGAAGAAAAAGAAGACATTGAAATGACATAGTTTGAGGCCAGAAAGGACCAGTAATGTGTTGACTATATTGTAATTAACAATTAAGTGCCCTTGTTAGCAACAAACTATATTATTTAAAAGTTAAAATCCCTTTTAAATTTTCGTCCCAATTCACCCCTGCATCCTTATTCACCTCGTCTGACGCTGCATCTCTGGCTAGCCCATCGGGGAGTACAGGCGTGATGTTATGTTACTAAACCTTAAATTCAAGTTCTAAATCATTTGTGCTCGGTAGTGTCACCTGATAAAGACACACACATTGCTTTGTTCCCGTATCCCACAAAAAGCAATGATTGATGCCAACTCGGAAAATACTTAGCGCCTGAAGCGATTCTTCACTCAGCTCCTAATGTTGTGATCTCAAAGGAAAGGGTAACAATGCTGGAGTCACTAAAACGGCTTCACATAGGTGTAAAAAGACCCAATATATAGCCGTTCACTACGGATTCTTCAATTCGAACTAAGCTACGTTGGGAAAAAAAATTGTTACGAAACGATTTTTATTTTGGAGTAGTGACACAATACTTGATCATTAATACTACTACTGTGGAACCAACGAGTAAATATATCAAAAGGGAACTGCCTGGAGACGTGCTGCATGTCAGCGAACGCCAAGACAACACTTACCCGAATCTAATTGGTCGCCTAACATCCGTCATTCTATGTAGCCAATAGAAGTAATACACTGACAGGTTAAGATAGCTTGTATAAATATTTCTATTATTTTTTGGACTCCCAGAATACTCATAAGTAACTAATAACAGCAGTACCCGCTAAAGGTGTAAAAAATCGCTGTTTACCTACAGCAGTGCGCTATGTAGCACACGCAATACATTGCGCACAATACAATATATAAGTGTATGCAAGGCAATAGGAATCGTGGAAGTAATTACAGTTTAGTTATGACATTAAATACGAGTATGAGTTAACGTAAAACCGTTAAAAGAAGTTGAAACTTTAACCTTTAATATTTCTGTAACCTGAATCAGTACAAAAAAAAACATAATGACAGGAACGAAGAACAAGTGACTCTCCGTTTCGTTATGCGTCTTTGTACATCCTTTATACACTCGATGGCATACCAAGCTATACATTACCAGTGTAAGTCGAGCTCACATTGTTTAGGCTTTCCCTACTATAAAAAGTTCAGCTTATTCTGGCACTGTACAGTCGTGGTGCTTACTTCTCGCACAAACGGGATAACATTGAATTGTTATTAGAAGGTATTTTTGGAACACAGCTAAATTGCTATTGGATAAAGTGGTTTTATCCACACAAAAGGCTTAAAATGTAAATTGTTGGGATAATGTTATTCTTATTACCTTCATCAAAGGAAAAATTACTTTATTTATACCTAAATAGATTATAATTTGTTATGAGTTTGTGTAAGTTATGTACCTTTGAAGTCATTTATTTTTATTCCATTAGGTTGTGTGCCCTTGCATTAGGCTAAGCGCTTTATAATAGCATTCAATTCATTAGCCGTTAAGCGAATAATCCTCTTTATCTCGCCGAGTCCCTTTAAGGGTGAGTATTTAAAATTCTTGCTGAAAAATATCGTTATATTTCTCTATAGATAAAAACAAAAAGATTTTATGTGTTGGATCAGAATTCAAAATACATATATAAAACAAAAGTTTGGTCTAAAAGAATTGCACTGGAGCTCATTACATGATGTAGTGTAAGCTCTTGTTATTTACAAAGGTTAGTTACATACGAGATATTTGAACTCACGTCATTCACCAATAATTATTTGTGCTTGTCTAAAATGTCGCTACATAATGTTCATTTGTGTCGCTTCGAAATTAAAGGTCGTCAAGGTTTCAGAACATATGACTAATAGGTGTTGTCATTCCGATTTATATCAACTCGTAAATGTCGATTATAATGGCTATGAGTAGCTTCACAGGCTGTCTTTATTTAACTCACAATATTGCTCACCCCATTACCACTGAACCGCGAAAACACATCTCGAAATTACGAATTGAAAAAGGCAATAAGCAACCAATTGTTTCTATCTGAATTTATCACGTTTTTGTACTTCTTTTTTATTCCAAAGCCATAAAATTGGCCCGGGATTGCGGAAGCAATCGCATGAAAGACTCCCGGATTACAATATCGGCAGGTGAGATGAATACGGTGGGAAGCAATAAGGAACTTTCTCGCATCACTCGAGGGCCCGGCGGCGGCGCGTGAAACGATCCCGCACTGTAAACTCGCAACTTGATTGTGCCGCCGGGATCGCGTCCACCACAATGTTTTGTTTCCTCTGATAAACTGTTATTGGTTGCAGAGTAACTGAGAAAAACTTTGACGTTTCACAAGCCCCGGGCATGTGCACTTGTGTGCTCGTTGGGTATCGCGACGACATGTTGACACGAGCCGTTTTTTTACTCATCGTGGGCGATGTTGCGATCGAAGCGACGAGAGAATCGATTAATTACAAGTACGACTGCGAGAGACAACAAGTCAACACCGCAGTAATTACTGGCGACCATTGTGTTAGTTTTAGATGCAAAACGGGATGCACGTTTCGAGCTTAACAACAAATTCTACAATTTGAACGTCATTATACAAGCAGCTCGGGCTTTAAATCAAAATCAATTGGAGCACAATATCGGCGATGAACGGCTGGTTAAGCATAATCACCGATTTGGACTGTTCAGTACCCAGAATCGTATAATGGTTTAACACAGAATTCGATAGCCGTAAACCCGTAACGCTCGGCGCAAACGAGCCGCCGACCATAGCCACCGGTAACCTAGCGACAAGCAGTTCACCTACCTTTTCATACGTATTGTATGAATTAGTCGCACATGTGTGGCCGCTACAGCAGTACTCAACACCGCAGCAAGAGGCGACAGTCTCTAGTGAATGTGGCCGGTGGCTCGTTTGTGGCGAGCTTAAACCCTTCACGTACTGGACTAATTGCTATAGATTGATCGCGGGGCCCGAGTGTGGTCCAATTTTACGACAATACCGACCATTACGAGGTTTATTCGTCCATAATTCACAGATAGGTTTCGTAGCTGCAGGCAGGCTAATGGTCTGACTGTCGCACTTCGTTATTCAATTTGAATATATTCCGAGGACAACTAAACAAACGGAGCTAGGTACAACAGCCGACGTGTCAGCTGGTTGCTGCGATTGTCACCAGCTATACTGTCGCGATAAAAGTGAATCCAAGACTTTAACTATGAAAATTTATTGTTATTTTTAAACAGAGTTGTTTGACTACGGGGTAAGTCTTTCTTATTCTTGAAACTCTTGCGGTTACAAATGGTAATTGGTAGCTAGATCAGTGCTCCATTCTAAGACCCTGTCACAACATCGTCAAGTATCTTCGAGGCAAGTGCGTCATATTCATTTCCACACCAAAAGCACGCATCTAATGTCTATCATATATGCTCCAAATAGGTATTAAAGGGACTTAATACTAAATTAACTCGCACAGGCCGCCTTTATCGCCTCGCATCCTACTAATAACTTGCGGTCTCAAATGGTGACGTGTCGCAAGTGGCTATTGGCTGTAGCGAAATTGCTTATTGCCTGCCAACCGACACCCATCTACCTATATTACCAAGTTCTGGAGTACTACCCATCTCCACAACTAGGTGCCTATGTTACGTAGATCTTTAGTAATGAGAAGTGACAGTTTCCCCTATTGTCTTGAAATTAGAGTTACCGTTTACCTATAGTCTGTTCCAAAAATATCTACCAAAGTGTAAACGAACCCAGTTCACGTTGAATTCTCACTAAAGGCTGAAGAGAATATTTCACCCCTCTGTTCCGACAATTAATGTTTGAAATTACATACTCACAAGAAAATTGAGGTTAAATTATTCTTACATCAAATGAAAAACGTCTTAATTAGTTTTAATTATTCAATGAAATCAATCAGTTAATTTGTAAACGGCACTACAAATTGGAATTCACGAGTACTTTTCCTGATCAATTTGTTGACATTTTCATCAGACACTTTTGAAACAGACTATGGGTACCGTGTATCAGACATCTGAATATTAGCTTTGTACGTACACTGAAAAAATTAATTAGTTGAATCAACATTAATTCAACCTATTTTTTGTGTTAATATAGAACCTACATAGAAGATTTGTTGAATCAAACAAACTGAAATTGTTACTTTTAAAAGGTAAATTTAACCAAACCCAGTGAGGTTGTTTCAACACTGTTTTGAAATGGTAATATCAACTAGTTTATTATAGGTTATCAGAACATTCAACTTTTCAACTATTTTTTTTTGTTGATATAGAACCTACCTTTAATAATAGTTGAATCAATTAATCTGAAATGTGTTGCTTGAAAGGTAAATTTAACCAAACCATCAGCTAAGTTAGTTTAACACTTACTTGTAACAGGTAAATTTAACCAAACCATCAGCTAAGTTAGTTTAACACTTACTTGTAACAGGTAAATTTAACCAAACCATCAGCTAAGTTAGTTTAACACTTACTTGTAACAGGTAAATTTAACCAAACCACCAGTTAGGTTGTTTTAACACTATTTTGAAATAGTTATTTTAACTATATTATTAAACCTGTATTTTTAAGTTTAGGGTGCTAAGTTGTAACTACCTGATTTTTGTGGTAAAGTTAACCTGTATTTTTAAGTTGAAACAACTTGTGGTGTTTTGTTAAATGAACCTAAGCTTAGTGGTATAATCTACCTAGATCATATTCGTATTTTTGACAAAGGTGTAATGTAGAATCGACACGTAGCAATAGGTTAGAATAACCTAAATTTGGTGGTAAAATTAACCTGCGTATATTGGTATTCTTGACTGTTGTAAATGTAGTATTGACATGTGAAATTAAGTTGTAACAACCAAGTTTTTATGATAAACTTAACCTGTATTTTTAAGTTGAAACAACTTGTGGTGTTTTGTTAAATGAACCTCTGCTTTGTGGTAAAATCTACCTAGATCATAATAGTATTTTTGACAAAGGTGTAATGTAGATTCGACACGTAGCAATAGGTTAGAATAACCTAAATTTGGTGGTAAAATTAACCTGCGTATATTGGTATTCTTGACTGTTGTAAATGTAGTATTGACATGTGAAATTAAGTTATAACAACCTAATTTTTATGATAAATTTAACCTGTATTTTTAGGTTGAAACAACTTGTGATGTTTTGTTAAATGAACCTCTGCTTTGTGGTAAAATCTACCTAGATCGTGATAGTATTTTTGACAAAGGTGTAATGTAGATTCGACACGTAGCAATAGGTAAGAATAACCTAAATTTGGTGGTAAAATTAACCTGTGTATATTGGTATTCTTGACTGTTGTAAATGTAGTATTGACATGTGAAATTAAGTTGTAACAACCTAATTTTTATGATAAAATTAACCTGTATTTTTAAGTTGAAACAACTTGTGGTGTTTTGTTAAATGAACCTCTGCTTTGTGGTAAAATCTACCTAGATCATAATAGTATTTTTGACAAAAGTGTAATGTAGAATCGACATGTAACAATAGGTTAGAATAACCTAAATTTAGTGGTAAAATTAACCTTCGATATTGGTATTCTTGACTGTTGTAAATGTAGTATTGACATGTGACATTCAGTTAAAATTACTTGTTTTTGGTAAAATCAACCTGCATTTATTAGTAATATCTACCTACAATATAAAGTATTTTTGACAAAGGTGTAATGTTGAAACGATACGCCTTAATAGATTAGAATAACATATTTTGTACTTAAGGAAATCTAATTATAGACAATAAAATAAAAAAGTTATAGATCATTATTACACATTTATTTAACCATAACAAAGCACATTTATTTAACCATAAATAACATAATAAAACTTTATAGTATTCAAATTAAGTAACTAGCAAATCGTCCAATACGTATGGACATTTAGGAAGAGAATGTCAGAGTTTGCACAAACAAACTAACAATTATTAGTAGATTTAACAAATACGTACCTACCTAAGTTTTCAAATGTTATTACCGTTTTTTGGATCGTAGCGTAATGGCCATTTGCCATTAGTTGTTAGGCCTAACAATCGAGTGATATCACTTTGTTAGGCCTAACAACCAATAATCGCTACGATCCAAAAAACGGTAGTAATTACAGTTGCATGACAGACTAGACATACTGGTAGCGACACTTTTTTTATATAAATAATAGAATTTAAGGGTAGTTACCTACAGGACATACTCTGCTATATATAACATAATAAAAAAATTGCCTAGAAGGCCACCCATCAGTATGAACCTGCATTAACACCAGAAAAAACCTAACCATTACAGTTGACAGACTCACAAACTTAACTTAAAGCTCGTTCATTATGAACGCTAGCCTAAAACTAACCAGCTGCGGAACCTATGTTGCAAGGCCCGACATTAAACGTCCTGTAGGTCTAGTCTGTCATGCAAATGTAATTACCGTTTTTTGGATCGTAGCGTAAAAGCCATTTGCCATTAGTTGTTAGGCCTAACAATCGAGTGATATCACTTTGTTAGGCCTAAGAACCAATAATCGCTACGATCCAAAAACGGTAGTAATTACATTTGCATGACAGACTAGACCTACTGGTTGCGACACTTTTTTATATAAATAATAGAATTTAAGGGTAGTTAACTACAGGACATACTCTGCTATATATAACATAGTTAAAAAATTGCCTAGAAGGCCACCAATCAGTATGAACCTGCATTAACACCAGAAAAAACCTAACCATTACAGTTGTCAGACTCACAAACTTAACTTAACTTAAAGCTCGTTCATTATGAACGCTAGCCTAAAACTAACCAGCTGCGGAACCTATGTTGCAAGGCCCGACTTTAAACGTCCTGTAGGTCTAGTCTGTCATGCAAATGTAATTACCGTTTTTTGGATCGTAGCGTAAAAGCCATTTGCCATTAGTTGTTAGGCCTAACAATCGAGTGATATCACTTTGTTAGGCCTAACAACCAATAATCGCTACGATCCAAAAAACGGTAGTAATTACATTTGCATGACAGACTAGACCTACTGGTTGCGACACTTTTTTATATAAATAATAGAATTTAAGGGTAGTTACCTACAGGATATACTCTGCTATATATAACATAGTTAAAAAATTGCCTAGAAGGCCACCAATCAGTATGAACCTGCATTAACACCAGAAAAAACCTAACCATTACAGTTGACAGACTCACAAACTTAACTTAACTTAAAGCTCGTTAAAGGCTGTAAGTCATTCATTATCTGTTGAAAAATATTGATTTATCTTGCAGTAAACTTCTCCATTACAAATTATATGACAAACCGTTGGAAAACTTGATATATCGTCAATATCTATACATTTGAATTGAGTGTTCGGGACACTTTCAATAACAATATTATGGGCTTGAAGATGTTGATTAAAGCCTATATATTTTAGTGGTTTACAAAACAAAAATATACCTGTGACGAACTTGAGTATATAAATTATTTTATAAAATAGAATAACAGTATCTTCAACAATAGGGACAATGAAGCCTGGTTTAAATAACGTCCCGCAGTTTTTAACCCACTTTAATCGATAATTTTCTATACTAACACCATTCACTGTCAGAAGAGAACATTCAGTAGATAAAGGTTTATCATCAATACCACCACAGACAATTCTATTAACGAATCCTAGCTTCAAATAAATTCTTTGTGCAAATACTAATTGTTGTTTAATTAGTAAAGTTAATGGTAAGTTGCGCTTTGATGCAGTATTATGAGCTGTTTGTTTCAGTTGTTTGTGTTTTGCTTCGTACCGCATACACCAAATGTGTTTCAAAGGTCCTACGCATTGAATAATATGTGGATAGTGCACCATAAAATGATGTTTTGGTTTAAGGTTATCGGTAAAATAATGAAGATATTGCTCGTGGTGCTCTTGAATTATAGATTGTAAATATTTTATTGTTGAATAGTTGATCTCAGGCATCATTAAGACATCAATTATCGTTGATAAATTCAAAAATAAGCTCCAAATGCCATCATCTTCAGGAATAAGATCACCAATAAGAAATGGTAAAATGCTTACGAAACCTAACATTTCAGATGCACTCATCTTAAGTTTTTTATTTTTTAAATTTTTGTAAGTTATTTCAGTTACAATTTTATTTTGAAGTTCTAGGCCAGAATAATCAAATGATGACAAGCGATTGTTTAATGTGATTAGACTGAAATATTTAGAAATATCTATAAAATGTAATAACATGTTACAGATATCGTAATGACAAACTCCTTCCAATAAGTCATGCATTATATCAACAGCCATGTTTTCAGTGACATGAAATGAAGGTATTGTATTAAAAATGTTGTCACCTTCCGCGTATAAGCCAGTCATAGTAGAGTCATTTGAAAGCAAATCGGCAGTATAATTGTCTTTATCCCTTAAAATATCATGAGCTTTTTGCACAGCTTGCTTACACAAAATTGACTTGTGGTTTTTACAAAATCTACAATAATAGTTGCTGGAAAAAGATTGACTAAACCCTAACAGATAATTTAAGCCCAAGTTATCGCCTGTAATTAATCCAAGAACAAAAAATACTGTGTGCTTCTCATTTTCAATTACAATTTCAACACCATTTGTTTCTAAATTTGCAAGTTGACTGACAAGTGAATGAAATAATGAATCTTTACCGAATCCTTTCAATGAAGTATTAAATAATGTAACAACGAATATATTTTCTAATAACGCGTTGTATACGGAAGGAACTGTTGGAAAGCTAACGTATGTGGCTGCTATAGACTGTTTTCCAGCATGGCTACCTAAAGCATTACCTGTCTCAAAGTCATCAAAATACAAAAAGTATGGGATACATAATCCAATCATTTTAGAAATTTTCGATTTCCATAGAGTTCCTTGGATGAAATTGGAAATATTTCCATTAGTTTGAGATTTTAATACGTGCATATTTGCTAAAGTAGCTTCAAAGATGCCCGGAATTTCAAAAAAAGATTTGAACATAGCCCTTAATGAGATCATTGTACCGGTCACTGTTTTAGTTTGCATGGCGTTCAGAGAATGTTGTACGCATGGTCTCACAGATGAGTTTATAACAAATTGCGTTGGTTTTATGTAGTACTCAGTTGACTCAAAATATCTTAACAATTTAAATTCTGTATTTACGTTTTTAAATGGAGATGAACATGCGTCTAATACTGATTCAATAGCAGAACTACCTTGTGGAGTATTTGAGATACAATGTCGTATAGTATTTCCAATCACTTTGGTAATATTATCTGTAACTTCAAGTAAAATACTTTTTGCTGTAGCTCTATTTAAGTTTGGGTTGCTATAAAGAGATAAAGCAAAACCTGTTGCTGAATCTTGCAAATCTTTTAAACATCCATCTACAGAAAATGTGTTAGAAGAATTATTTATGGTTTCATCCATTGGCAATTGTTTTGAAAATTGTGAAATGCCACATTGTTTCAGCGATATATCACTTTGTGCTAAAGTACTACAAGCATTTTCCAGTTGAACATTGTTATTTTGTGACTGAGGCTTTTGAACGCAGTCGTAATTTAGTTGGTCTGCACCAACTAAATTACGACTGTGTTCTTGCAATAAGACCTCGCACTCACTATTATTTATTACGCTACCGTTCGGAGATTCTAATGATTTAACAAATTGTTCTTTGTGTATCAGAAGATGGCGTTTGAAGCTTTTTTCATTTTGAAATAATCTACGACATGTATGCTGTGCGCAATGATATTCTGACAAACCATTATGTATGTATGTAAAGTGGAGGAACAAACCTTTAATTGACTCTAAGTCACTAGCACAAACATAACAGCGATAATGCAATACCATTATTATAAACACGTTAATTACCTCAACATCACTTTAGGTCGGCGATCAACGAGCAAACGCTTGGAAATTTGACGTCTTGGGGCGTTGCAATTTTATAGAAATAGTGTTGAATGAACATCCACTGCTGTAGGCATTCGGAGGGGTATTGGACGTCAAATACCTGGAAGATCTTGAAACATATATCCACGGCCTGTAGAAGTGTTGACATGTGGTAGGTCACATCGTCGTAATTCACGTAAAATGCTTCCAATTCTTCTACTGACTGCCCGACGCAAACCACAATGGGTTGACAGGTCAACTTTTTTTCGAGATGGACTTCTCGCCGTTTGACCAGGACGTTTGTTATGTCAGTTTGTGTCTGAAAAGAAAAAAAAAACTATCAAACACAAAGACAGATGAATTTTGTAAACTAGGTAGGAACATTTTTTTTTATTTAATTATCCGTATCTACTTAATATTTTGTGTTCTCATTGAAGTTAATATTAAGTTGTTCTCTATGTTTAATAAGTACCTATGTATTTACAAAAAAAAATGTATCTATGTATAGTATATCAGTCATCTGGTTCACATAACACAAGCTCTGCGTACTTTGGGGCTAGATAGTGCTGGGTGAAAAAATTTGTCCAGTATTATTTATTTTATTATTATTCCATTTTACCTTAACATGCAGGACCAAATTGTCCCGGGCTTCCAAGATAGATGGTTTCGTAAATTTCTTTGATGAGGCTGCACGACCTCGTGCGACTGAAGGGACTAGTTTGCCGCACAGGAGAGACAGTATTATGAATACTTTGGTATCTGAAATGAAATTAATCTATGTAAAATAATACATTAATTACCTGATTACGGCAAAGCTAAAGGAGGGTTATGAGTTTAGCAGTCTATTTATGTATGTTTGTATGTACGAAAGTTCATCGTATCGATGAGGTATCGTTTGATGAGTCGTGCTTGTTAGCAAATATTTGACAAACAAATAGGGTGTCAAGTCAGCCATGGGTGTTTGAATTGTCATACAATCAATGCCAAAGTAAAATTACTTAGTACATTTACAAACTAACCTTCATTTGGATTTTTCTCGAAAACTACATTGTACTCTTTGAACGACTTAACGTCATTTTTGAAAATTGTGTATGCTTTTTCCATGAAGTTATCAAATTTTTCAAACAGAACGACTTCTTTATCCGGATAACGATATTCGAAGTCAATGTCAATCTAAAAAATATTATAAAAACATAGATGATGTTAGATTTAGGAACAAGAAAATAATAGAATATAGGCCCTATCAATATATAAATGCAAAAGTCTCGTCTCTTAGTAATAGATCTGAATGTAATTTACCAGTTTATATCCAAAGCTTTGTTTCAAAATAGGATATTTTTGTAATATTTCTTGCAGTTGTTTCGTTTTATCGTTATAGTCTTTCTCGACCCGGTACGCTCTTGTTGCCAGCCAGTTTTCACGCACCTGTTGGAACGGTTCTTTATGGTATTTTAGCCAGATGACCAGCTCTTCATTTTCTGAAACCAAAAAACAGAGGTATGATAAATAATTGCAAAGCGATGTGTAGGTATTTTAAATAAACATAATACCTATTATACTAAAGTATTACCGATGATCATGTTCTCTTCGACCTCAGAATCTTGTTTTTCATCATCATTATATTTGCGTTTCCTTGATATGACCCCCTCCTTTTTTAGGACGCGTCTTTGATTATTATACCTGTCCACTAGTTTTCCTCTGGCGGGAATCGTTTTTTTGTTTGTAACTATGGCCGGGATGTAGTAGGTTTCCTAGAAAAAAGGAATTTATGCAAGGATAGTGAACATGACTAATGGTATGAACTTGAATCAATTTTGTAAATTTACTACACACACTAGTATGTGTCAAATTATGACCATTTTTTGAAAGGAATCATAACTACGCTTCTACGACTACTGTATGACTTTAAAGATGAAAGATATAGGTATATAGGTAGGTACATATATAATATGACGGAGATACAGATATATATACATAGATAGGTACATAACGCTCACTTTTGTCACTAACTACGACGCACTACGATAACTACGCTTTCTACGTCTACTGTATGACTTTAAAGATGAAAAATATATAATAGGTAGGTACATATTATATTAACGGAGATACACATCATAGATACCTACATAACGCTCACTATTGTCACTAACTAGGTACGTTGCACTACTATTATGTATTTATACTAGGTAGGTAGGTACTTGGTAAAGAATGTACTATAGGTATCATATAAATAGGCTGGTAGGTATATAAACCTTATGTTCTGTCGGAACAAAGCGAGTGATAGCCTCTGATAACACAATGAAGTCTTCTTTTTTCATGCACTGATATTTGTTAATATACCACTCCACAATGCTTTTTGTTAGATATGACCTGCTAGTCGCATCAAGCTTATCGCTTGATTTCAGACGGGCCAGAACCAGTTTTCCATAACTGTTCTCATTAAGAATGGTGGGTATATCTATACTCTAAAATAGAACAGTACAAAAAAAAGTAAGGAACATAAGGAAAACGTGTGTCAAATAAAATTTTTTTTAAAGTAGGCGGCGGCTATATGAACTTTATAATGAAAAATATTTCTTTTACAATTTTTGACATGTAAATTTGACATTATAATTATTATCCTATTTTGTATGTTCAAATTATTATTTAATTCATTGTAAAACATTGAAACATATTGTACATGCTTTAAAACAGACTTTGATCCCCGAGTTTGTTCCGCCATTTCTTCTCAGGGTAGTCAGATACGAAATGTCGACCCCATCTAGCTTAAGTTTAAAATGTGATGACGTGTAAAAGTGACACCTACATCCTATTTACTGAATAAACAATTTCATTTCATTTCAAATTATGAAGAATCCAAACTTACATTAAGTATTTGTTTTGGGTCAGCATTAGTTTTTACGCTACAGCATAAGCTACTACGACTAGAGCACGTTGTAGGGCTTGCAGGAGCAGAATTTGTGTCTTCCGATGCAGTTTCCTGTAAAATAATAAACCAAGTTAAAACTTTAGATTTTCTAGTTTGCTATCCGTGCGACTTAACTAGAGACTTCACGCTGTGACGTCAACAACAAAACTCAACAGAAATATTATCAAATGATTCAAAACTAGGTAGGTACTAATAAAAGATGTAACTACACTAATACTATCAGGCGAGTGCGGGGTGCGGGAGAGGGGTCGCATTCCAGCGGAGTCTCAAGTACGGGTTATACCTAGGTGATACACTCTCTATATAACTCGATACATTTGCTTCTATTAAGCATGCTTATTATAAGCATGCTTTTAAATAAGCTTGCTCAAAGCAAACCATTCAACACACATGCTCGATAGCACGGTCTGGAGATTCACGGATTCGACATTTCTCTATGTAAAAATGGAAAAACAAGTGGCCCTTACAACAGAATTGAATAAAATCATAATGTTAATTGGCATACAATGTGTTCAAAAACTCGAAATCGGCGCGTGTTCCTGCAGCGACGATCGGAATTCTGCTAACAAGCATGCTCTCAATAAGCAGACCTGTCCACACTTGCTTAAACCACGCCCCCCGCCACCCGCGCCGCAGGTAGCATGCTCAAAAATCGCACGCCTGTCGATTTTTAAGTATGCTCGAAATAAGCATGCTTATTTTGAGCAAGGTATGGACACACGTGCTTGTAAGCAGCAAATGCTGCTTTCGTGCTTAAAATAAGCATGTGTAACTGTACCTTTAGGCCTCACAACCACTCAACTTAGGAAGATACAAGTTAGGTACTCAAATAAGTAACAAGTTAACATTACTTTTGTGTTAAAATAACATTTTGTGACGTGTTTGATATACCTACTACATTTTGTTAGTGCTTCCAAAACCTATGGTAAACCTACCTAAATAAATAGATGATTAGATAATTAATCATAGTAATTACCTATAATTCACCAACAAGTGAGATTAAAATACCTAATAAAAATAAAAATAATAGAGATAGGTTTACTTACATGGGTTATTTTTTCCAGCTTCCCCACACCGACTCTGAATAATATTCTTTCTTTTATAAGCGGCACTAATTCTTTTAGATCGTTATCCTGTATTTCTGTAAGTAAATCTATAGTGATTTCATTATCTGAAAAACAAAACAAATAATATTACACAAATACGTAAGTTCCTTAGGTACCTACCTACCTACCATCTATCGTAGTTTCGGTACGCGATCCCGGTAGTTTACTATAAAAAATAACTAGGTTAGGTACCTTAGGCTACTACTAGGTACCATTCGTCTTTTATAGATGAATTAAACACAACAAAAATACGATAATATTCAAATTAAACGCCGAATAACTATAATACGGTACATAAAAAACACGCCATACTTTATTCTGTTAATAAAATCCGCACCTTATGTACCTATCGCGACGCTCCAACGGCTTTTCATGTTGGTTGAAATGACCATTTCGGCCGTTTTTTTGCGTAAGCCTCTAAGCGCTTTGACAGACAAGAGGTATACCTACCTACGTTGCTTCTACCACATATTCTAGGTGCAATCTACCTAAAATCTAGGTTAATTTAACTTATTACCTCTTGTTCGTATTAGGTACCTACCTACTCAGTGCTATTTTATGTACTGAGTACATAAACTGAGATAAATAAAATCTATGTTATGTTACTTACCTACTTGTAGATAAATTACTAATTTAGCTACAATTAGTAATTTCATCATGATCAGACTGTGTCGTTTCATACATTCTATGTAAGGTAGGTACTTACCACAAAATTTTTCAATTGTCTCTTCAGATAAACCCCATTCTCGGAGATATACTGGAACCAGAGATTTCTCAAAATCTTCCATATTTACGTAAGGTATCACTGAATCAACGGTACCTATCACTAAACTCACCTTTTACTTTGTTTGTTCTATTACATTAACCACTTTTAATTATTCAAATTACAGTCTAACGTCGAGTACCTACGTCGTATACGGGCAGCTATACTATTATACTCTTTGACGGGCAGAGTGCAACAGCTGTAACAGTGCACTGTGCAGACTAAAGTTGACTAAACAAACGCGCACTTGAATTTGAAATGAAGTGAACTAGGGATGGCGATCTGAGATCGATTAATCGAAGAATCGATTTTTCGAGCAGAAAATATCGATTTTTTAAATCAATATGAAGTACTGAATCGATTCACTGAATCGATGTATCACCCTTGAAAATCGACATTCGATTTTTTCTGTTTTGGTATAAACCATACAATTATTTGCATTTAGTTGAATGTGCCTGAATTATAAGAGTGCTGCCGGTTAAAGAGTTAACTACTCATAAACTCGCGAGATGGCTGTATGTTTAGTATCCTTTACTCGCCTCTCTTTAATAAAAAAGTTACGTTTGTAGTCTTTGACTTTATGTATCTATAATCTGTGACGATTGATATTGCATTATTCATTTGTTGTTGTCGTGAGCATTGGGAACTATAGTTCCCAGTTATAATTCCCAATGCTTAATATTTAAACTTTTAACTCTTACCTTATTTTTTACTTTTTTGCAATCAATAAAAACATTCAGTATATAAATAGTTTTTTTTTTATAGTTGATCTTATAGTTTGATACGGTAATAAAAATAATTGTTATTTTTGAATTCCCTGATTTTATTGATAAGATATCGTTGATTGCAATATTAATCTTGTTTTTAGTAAAATTGATACAAATTTACATTGTAAACGCAAACTTGAAAAAAAAGATCGATTTTTTAAGAATCGATTTTGTTGGCCTCGATTTTTTCGTGAATCGATTCATTAGACTACGATTCGAATCGATTTAAAAATCGATCTTTTTCGTAAAGAATCGCCATCCCTAAAGTAAACTAAAAGATGAACCGGCGGGCGCCGCGAAATTTCACCAACGGTACACATGTCATCCTGTTCTTGCGTGAGCAAGCAGGGCGGAGAGAGAGCGAGAGAGAACGCGTGTTCACTCCCCGCCACTGGCCGCGATAGGACCTAGTAACCTAACATTATGTTGATATTACCGAATTATTAGTTAAATTGACTGTTAGGCGATTATACATGAAAAAATATGTTAGCTTAACCCATTTTTTTGGTTGTAACAACAATTAGATTTCAACTTTTTTTAATGGGACTCGGGCATCTGTGAGTTGTAGACCTTTTTTTTTTTTTTTTTTAAGGCTGGGAAATCATCCAATGACTGCTCCCGCTCTGGGTGGAGCGGAAGGGAGTGTCAGACTCTTACTGACTAAAACCCATCCATGTTCCTTCCGTAGCCCTTTATGTTCCGGGGTAGCGGTAACCCTTTCGGACAATCCCGCTTACCCGGCAGGCTTGGCCCTGAGGGGCCCCTTCATATGCTGACATCTCTTTGAGGCGCGCGTGGAACATATACGCGCCGTACGGCACGGGTCTGGTGCTGATCGGACGGTGAGTCACCCATTACTCACCGTCCGCAGGCCCGCGCCTACGGTGGCCGGGAGTCGTCACGTGGCTCCCGACGCCCGGAGCGTCTCCCGCGGCGGCTGGGACGGGAGGACCTTTCTCTCTCCCATCCCGCCACCTCCTTCGCGAGCATAACTTTTTCGCAGAAGGAGGTGACTGCCTCCCACTCCCTCTCGCCCCGGACCATGGCTTGCACCAGGGCCGGGCGCGAGAGGGAGTTGTAGACCTTGCGAGTCTGTTTTTGCATAGGTAGGTAGGTACCTAGCTTAAAACTATACTTATACTTAGGTACTACTACTTACCTACCTAGGTATAAGTGGGTATTATTAGATATCAGCATTAGTAGGTAGGTAACCTAGGTAATTATTTTACTGCTATTCATAAAAACGTAACCTAGATAAGTAGGTACCTACCCACCTACCTAATGTGTGGAGCTTAGCTTTAAATGTGGATGCAAAACATGGGCGGACGATGATACAAATAAATAGATTGGGAGATTCTAGATTACCTACCTAGTAGGTAGATTACCATGATAAGCTAACAATTCGATTTATTGACGATCATTGGTAAAAGATGATTTTAAGTTAAGTTAACTTTGAAAAGTAGGTACCTCATTAATTTTTTGTAGGTTTATTGTGTTTTTAGGAAATATGGGATATTAGGTATACCAAATATTGACTGGTAGGATAGGTACCATCATAAAAATCAATATTTAACTACCTACTTACTTATAAGTTTGCTATTATCACTAATATGAAATGGCACAATGTTTTCGAGATCAAGAAGGCACAGGTAAACAGGAATTAGGAACATTAATTAAAAAAAGTAGTTGGGTACCTAGTAGGTACCTATTTATTCATCGATAACAGTGAATAAAATGCTCTTTTACTCACTGAGTGAATAAAGACTTTTTGAATTTGGAACAAGGATTAATTATGAACAAAAAATAAATAAAACGTGCCGGCACAAGAATGAATGAACTGAATTTCGAATATTGTTCTAATTTAAATCAGTATTTTAAATGACAACCGGGACCAAGGGCTATACGTACTTTCCGACGCACGGAGGAAACTCGGTATGTAATGAATTAGTGGTCACCCATCCACAGACCGACCTTGGCAAGCGTGGCTTAACCTTGAAGATTTACCCGATTGGCTGTTATTATTAACCCACGAGAAATTTAAATAATAGTATTTATATTTCTCGTGGGTTAATAATTCAGCTCCTGTTTATTTTCTCACAGTCAATGGTAAAAAGTAGAGTAGGTACACAACACGTGAAAAAAAAATTTATCTCGGTCCTTGTATCCCTCGCTCCGCTCAGGATTCTACTCTAGAAGCCCTTGCTACGCTCGTGATTCTACTCTAGAATCCTGCGCTGCTCTCGGGATCCAACTTCGTCCCTCGAATTAAATTCCCTTTTTATTCACTTGTTGTATAATCAAAAAAGGAGGAGGTTCTCAATTCGACTGTATTTTGTTTTTTTTTGTGTTTGTTACCTCAGAACTTTCGACTGGGTGAACCGATTTTGATGATTCTTTGTTTATTTGAAAGCTGGTGCTTCTCTTGTGGTCCCATTTTAATTTAGTGAAGATCTGATGCTGATCTTCGGAGATATACAATGGAACTCTTCGAAAATAGACGGCAAATCTGCCGTGATTGCTGCAATCGCTTGGATGTTTATTGTTTATACTACATCATGACGTAACATCACGCTTGTATGCTCTGAGAGGGTATGCAGATGTGTTCAATACACCCAGATTTCAACAGTTAGGTATGTTTAATTCCATTTATTGGGGATAAGCGTATCACCATGACATGTATTGTTTACAATTTAAAATAAATTCATTGCAAATATTTGTTTGGGAACAACTAAAAATGGAAAAATAAAAACTTCTTGCAAAAATAAAACCGACTTCAAAAAACACAACACATAAAAGTGAAAAATAACTTTAGCTTCAGAAGTCGGTGACCTTTGTTTTTTGTGTCACCGACTTCTGAAGCTAAAGTTAGTTAACTAATAAGTTTAGTTCTTTAGAATATTTCAAAATGGTTGAATCAATTTTGTATATTCGACTAAGTCCCCTTGCTAATTCAACTTTTGCAATATCGTTGATTCCAACATTATATAAGTTGTTTTAAATTTCTAGCAAAAGGTTAAAATATTTTTGTTATTTTGACTAAATGTATCTGTTGATTCTACTATGTAATGAAATGTTAGGTGTCGACAACTATTCACAATAGTTATTTCAACCAATTTGCTTTGTTGTTTAAAATATTTGCAAATAGTTGAATCAATTTTGTAAATTTAGCTACGTTCGCTTGTTGATTCAACTTTTGCAATATGGTTGAATTAAACATTACTAATTAGTTGTTTTAAATTTCTGGCAAAAGGTTAAAATATTTATGTTATCTTTACTAAATTTATCTGTTGATTCTACCATGTAATGAAATGTTAGGTGTTGACAACTATTCACAATAGTTATTTCAACCAATTTGCTTTGTTGTTTAAAATATTTGCAAATAGTTGGATCAATTTTGTAAATTTAGCTACGTTCGCTTGTTGATTCAACTTTTGCAATGTTGTTGATTTAAACATTATTTATTGGTTGTTTTAAATTTCTAGCCTAAGGTTAAAATATTTTTGTTATTTTGACTAAATGTATCTGTTGATTCTACTATGTAATGAAATGTTAGGTGTTGACAACTATTCACAATAGTTATTTTAACCAATTTGCTTTGTTGTTTAAAATATTTGCAAATGGTTGAATCAATTTTGTTAATTTAGCTACGTTCGCTCGCTGATTCAACTTTTGCAAAATTGTTGATTTAAACATTATTTATTGGTTGTTTTAAATTTCTGGCAAAAGGTTAAAATATTTATGTTATCTTTACTAAATTTATCTGTTGATTCTACCATGTAATGAAATGTTAGGTGTTGACAACTATTCACAATAGTTATTTCAACCAATTTGCTTTGTTGTTTAAAATATTTGCAAATAGTTGGATCAATTTTGTAAATTTAGCTACGTTCGCTTGTTGATTCAACTTTTGCAATGTTGTTGATTTAAACATTATTTATTGGTTGTTTTAAATTTCTAGCCTAAGGTTAAAATATTTTTGTTATTTTGACTAAATGTATCTGTTGATTCTACTATGTAATGAAATGTTAGGTGTTGACAACTATTCACAATAGTTATTTTAACCAATTTGCTTTGTTGTTTAAAATATTTGCAAATGGTTGAATCAATTTTGTTAATTTAGCTACGTTCGCTCGCTGATTCAACTTTTGCAAAATTGTTGATTTAAACATTATTTATTGGTTGTTTTAAATTTCTATCAAAAGGTTAAAATATTTTTGTTATTTTGACTAAATGTATCTGTTGATTCTACTATGTAATGAAATGTTAGGTGTTGACAACTATTCACAATAGTTATTTTAACCAATTTGCTTTGTTGTTTAAAATATTTGCAAATAGTTGAATCAATTTTGCAAATTTAGCTACGTTCGCTTGTTGATACAACTTTTGCAATATGGTTGAATTAAACATTATTTATTGGTTGTTTTAAATTTCTAGCAAAAGGTTAAAATATTTTTGTTATTTTGACTAAATGTATCTGTTGATTCTACTATGTAATGAAATGTTAGGTGTTGACAACTATTCACAATAGTTATTTTAACCAATTTGCTTTGTTGTTTAAAATATTTGCAAATAGTTGAATCAATTTTGTAAATTTAGCTATGTTCGCTTGTTGATACAACTTTTGCAATATAGTTGAATTAAACATTATTTATTGGTTGTTTTAAATTTCTAGCAAAAGGTTAAAATATTTCTGTTATCTTTACTAAATTTATCTGTTGATTCTACCATGTAATTAAATGTTAGGTGTTGACAACTATTCACAATAGTTATTTTAACCAATTTGCTTTGTTGTTTAAAATATTTGCAAATAGTTGAATCAATTTTGTAAATTTAGCTACGTTCACTTGTTGATACAACTTTTGCAATATGGTTGAATTAAACATTTTTAATTAGTTGTTTTAAATTTCTGGCAAAAGGTTAAATATTTTTGTTATTTTGACTAAATTTATCTGTTGATTCTAGTATTTTATTAAATGTAAGGTGTTGACAACTTTATTCATACTAGTTAATTAAACTAATCGTATAGTTGATGGGAACATTTGCAAATAGTTGAATCAATTTTGTAAATTTGACTAATTTCATTTGCTGATTCCACTTAACATTATGTTGACATTACCGAATTATTAGTTAAATTGACCGCTATGCGATTATACATGAAAAAATATGTTAGCTTAACCCATTTTTTTGGTTGTAACAACAATTAGATTTTAACTTTTTTTAATTTGTTATATTGAATGTAGTACTACGGTTGTCACAACGTAATTTATTGTTGACTCAACTGTTAAGGAATCAACATTCAGAAATTCAACTATTAGTTTTTTCAGTGTACTTGCCTAGCTAGACTACTGAGTATCGTCATCTTCTCTTTCATTATATCGTTGTTTCTTGAATTCTAGGAACCAGTTTAGCTCGTACTCGAGCCACGCGAGCAATGCTAATTGTGTAAAATTGAAACTTTGTTAGATCTAAAGCTGGATTTACGTTACGAAACTGGTTGCGCAAACTTAGTTATTCATTTATAGTTTATTAAGATACTACCTCATTGGTCTCCTGGTTGCAAGCTCTAATGCTGAGTATGAAGTCCTGGGTTCGGTTCCCATTTGATTCAAACAGTACTTAGTACCTACTTCTACTCAGTTAAATTTGTTTTTTTAGTACAGAAAGTTTCAGTAGAGAGGGCTTCATAAAAAAATAACAAGGAATCTGTAGATATTCTTAGTATTTTTTTCTCTCAAGAACTTTTAATAAAAGCTTTTATAACAAGTTGCTTATCTTCCCCTTTCTTGCGTTTCCAAGATAAACGTCAATTCGGAAATCGCATATACTTTTCTAAAGTCCTTGATTGATCGCGACTGGGAGAGTTTGAACTTTTTCAATACATAAGTATAGCTACATCGATCGTACAACTACCGTAGATGGGGAATACCTGGGTGGTTTTTAGTCAGTGAGAGTACCAGAGTATATCCCTCCGAACAACGTGTTAGTGAAAACAAGCATTCGTTTATGACCCTGTGTAGGGACTGCATTGGGCTTCTAGCAGCGTGTAGCACTGTTACACAGCGGTAGAAGAAATACCGAATACCAAATATAACATAAAGAACCAATGACAAAACTATCATTTGTAATTATCATCGAAATTAATTACAAACGATTTGAAAACAGTATTCGATAAAAAAGTTTTTCATTGTTTCAAAATAAAAATTAAGTAAGTCAATAATCTACAAAATAAATTGGAAGTATTGTATGGCGTCACAAAAGGCCGCAATGCAGAACCGGGACGGGACCGGTCACGTTTGCCGCCACTCAATGGTATGCCAAGCGTAACAATTGTGTCCACTGTACACCATTTGCACACGACACACAACGCGGCGGATCAAGGGTAAACATTCATCATTATTTTAAACTAAAGAATCTAGTAATAGGAAAATATATATCTAGCTTATATCTGGGTAGGGTTTTATAATGGTGTAGTACCTACATAGCTTACTGGTGTTTCCTTTACTTCATTGTCAATTCAAATACAAAAAAGCAAAATTCTTGAGAAGGGTAAAAAGCATCTTTTAAATGTGTATAAATAAACTATCAACCTGTACATTACTGTGCATAATGTATTTTCCACATGCATTAAAATAACAATTAAAAATTTCAAATAATACATTTATGCACTATGTTTTTGATTTTATCAAACAAGTAGGTCCCTATTTTAATTGTAACGTTAGAATATTGTTCCTGTTATTATCAGCTGTGTGAATATCGTTCCGTAGTTATCTGTGTGATAAGCTTTTGTGAAGCTAAAAGCCATTTTCGTTTCGAGGTAATATCATTACTGGTATAGTGCTGCATTAGCTCCGTTGCATCCCGTAATTAGATTAATACCCGACTTTTAATTGGGTCTCTTGTGATATTAATCGCTTCAATATTGATATTTCCATCAAAGTCTTGCCAAACGAAATTTAATTAAAGATCAAATAAATTAAATTTTTTAATAAGAAAAGTAGAAGATAATTTATAAAGCGGCGTATTAATATCTTCCCTTAAAAGCCTCTTCAAATCTTAGGGAGGCGCGTTACCATAATCTTAGCTATTAGGCAACCCCTTAAAATATACTGACTGGCATTATTTTAATGAATTTCGGATGAGTTCGTGTCAATCATTATGTTAAATCTATAAGGCGTTTCAGTGTAAATGGACATCATTATACAATAATTTATTTTCGTGCTGTTTGTTTACGAAAGAAAATTATTGTACTGAAAGTAAATCTCTCGTTTGTCTCGAATAATACATCAGGAACTGTTAAAAGAGTTCTGTACACTTTTAAAGAAAGAACGATTTGCTCGCAAGAAATGTCGGTATAAACCCGAACTGCAACTGCGCTCCACTTAGTGGAAGCGCTTTCTTAAAACGGTGGGTGGCATTGCAAGCTGACACCGACAGGACAAAACGAAAGGTATCACTGTAAACACTACTAGACGCCTATACCCATTGTCATGTTTTCAATACATGAATGACAGCGATAATCTTACTGTTGTTTCATACCTTTGAGTATAGACTGAACGAAATCTGCTGAATCCTAATCCGCAAACGTTTGGTGCCACAATGCGCATAATAGGACGGTTCAAAGGAATTAAATTATCTGTGTAACGTTCCGTGAATTTCCCACTTGTTAAAAGAGACCGCTGTTCATAACGAAACCAAACGTAAGCATGAAATTAATTCATTCGTTTCGTACAATGAGGCTTATACGGGGGTTTCAGCTGTGTTCTCTATTAATAGACAGGGAAGTTATTGAGGTTTTTATAAGCGCCTGCAATTTTCGCAACTTACATTTACCCTGTTATATTTTCCTTGTAATTGTTATCCAGTACACTAGCGCCACTTCGACCCAACAGGGCATCAAGGTGTCCGTTCCCACGTCCGCGGACTACAGGGAACTAACCAGTATGCTGCGTACCAGGAACTACTCGTTCTATACCTACGCCCTCCCTGAAGAGACACCGACTCGCGTAGTCATCCGCCGAGTCCCGAAGGAGATCCCTTCGGACGACATCAAAGATGACCTCTCTGCCCAAGGCATCCCCGTTTCAGCGGTGCACCGCCTTCACAAGGCGCGTCGCGGGCACGCTTACGACATGGTCCTCGAGGTGTGTGACCCTGTAGAAGGACACCACCCGATCTTCAAGATCAAGTCGGTCTGCTCACTATCGGGGATCTCTATTGAGAAACCCCGCCGCTCCAATATAATTGGCCAGTGCCATCGCTGCCAATTATATGGCCACGCGCAGTCCAACTGCTACGCCACCCCCAGGTGCGTCAAGTGTCTGGGTGACCATGGCACAGCGGACTGTCCCCGCCCCAAGGATCGGGCTTTATGCACCGAACCCCCGAGCTGCGTACTGTGTGGCCAATCTGGCCACCCAGCCAACTACCGTGGCTGCCCGAAAGCCCCCAAGGCTTCCTCCCCCAAACTGGCGAAGCGCGCTAGCGATCGCCAGAAGAGGGAAAGCCCCTCGGCTACCATCAAAGTGCCCTCAGCGCAGTTGCCAGTGCGACCCAGCCCCCAACGACCCATGCTCTGGGCCAACCTACTCCGCAGCGACGCTCCAGTCACCGCGGCCCCCATCTCTCAGCCCCCTGCTACCAACCCCGCGCCCAAGGTTACCGTTAACCCTGGGCTAACCCCCTCCCCCGTGGCCCTTTTGGTAACTCCACCCGCCGCCCCCTCGAAGCCTGCCTCGGCAGCCCCGAAAAAGGTCCCTTCCCCTTCCCCAGCAGGTATCAAGCCCACCACGACGGAGATCCTCGTCCACACCCTCGCGGTTATGAACCAAGTGTTCGAAACCACGGAGGCGATCGCGATGGCCGATCAGGTCTACGCCGCCAAGGGCGACCCTATCAAAATCCTCATGGCATACCACAGCTACCCCGGGGTACTGTAGAGCCTTAGAGTAAAACCTTATGTTGTACATGGCTGGTATTTATCTGACGGCATTCGAACCTTTCAAATGATTATAAGATAGTTAGGTTTTTACATATTCTATACTTGTCGTCCGGCGCCGAAGCTAAACAGATGTATTCGTTATAACAAAGTGAAAATATAATAACATACGTTTAAACTGGAAAAGCGTTTATCTTCATAGGATAGAAGCCCTATACCCACATTACACGCTCTACCACTGAGCCCCCTCAGTAGAGGATCTTCCATCCTCTACATTTTGGTGGAGTACGCCAGAGTCTCCACTAGAAGACGCGGTACGATCCCGCTCGTTTGTTTTTTGGTGTGTGCAGAACCTTAGAATATCTGCACAAGTAAAAGAATAATTATTCAACCAAATTTTCGGTTAAACCGTTTAACGGGCGTTCTACGCATCGTGGTGGATGTGACTGCACGAACAAGTAAATGATATAAAAATACGAAATATATTGGAAAAAACTGTTTCTACGAGTATATGTCTACGCATCCTGTTAGAGATGCACAATATTATGAAAACGACGCCCTAGTCGTACATATGAAGCAAAGCGATTAAAGCAGGCGAATGAAACAACGCCTGGATATATAGAGCTAAGTGGTTTTTATAAGTTTGTTAGCATGGTTACCATGGAGAATATTATTGTTTATTCCGCCTATAACGGCGTATGCTTTGAGGATTTCTTAGCCGAATTTAAAGTGTTAGCAATAGATAAGAAGTGGATAAAGAGCAATTGGGCTCTGATTATGGGCGCATTTATGCAGGGTCCAGCCCGCATTTATTATTCCACGATATTATATAATGATCAAGAGATCAGTTTCGAGGCAATGTGTGACGCACTGAGGAAAGAGTTCCCGTGCAGAGTTCACAAAAGAATGTGTGCTCCATTTGTGTGTGTTGATGCTGTTGTAATTTCTAGCGCAAAAGAAGAGAAGGTGCTAGATGTGGAGCCGAGCTGCCTTGTGAGCAGTGATGATGATGATGTTGTGAGCAGCGTTGATGACGATGTTGATGATGCTGTTGGCGCTGACGCGCAAAGCTGCCTAGACAGCTGTGATGTTGATGAGGAGACGGAAGTGTTCGAGTCAGAACACGAGGAAGAACTGGACGAATCGGGTCGGTCCAGTCCTGTTATTAATGATCATGATTCTGTTTCAGAGTATAATGATGAATATTACCATGATCACGATGTAAAACTAAATAAAAATAACATCGCTGTTGATCGTGTTGATGAAGATGGTCTCGTATCCATTTCATTGGATGTTGTCCAAGAGTTGGTTGTGGTTGATGCGGAGTCACATAAATTGAGAAGTGAAATGGTGCAGATGAAGGAGGATGAACCTTTAGTTAATTCTTCAACGTTAGTTTTTTCGAAGATAGAGGCGGAGGAGAGTGAGCATTTTGTTGGTTCTTCAGCGATGGTGGTTACAAACACTTATCGTAACTTGTTCATACATCGGCGCATAGTTAAAGCTAGAGTTAAACATGTTTGTAATATTAAAAAGAAAAACCAACAAACAAATAAAATTTTCTTGAACGGCTCTGTGACATATAAAAATAATGACAATTTCAGATTTAGACGTCTTCAAAATATGACTTTGTATGTCAGAAAAATTAAAATGAAAAAGTTTGTTTCCAAAATTATGACCAAAAGAGGTCATAGGAAAACTCGTAAACTTTTTATAAATAAATTTTCTTTTTTACAGTATGGGTTTACAAAATCAAATAAAAAGAGGTTTCGAAACATTTTTAATACACACATCAAAAGTGTCTAGGGATCAACATATATTTTTGCAATAACTTTTCTCTTGATTGATATTAATTTAAATTTTCTTTAAGGATTCATCAAATAAAGTGTTTTCGTTTGTCACAGTAACGATAAACCAAGTCACCTTTGCATTAATAAAGAAATTTGCCATTTTCCTAATAAAGGGATTTTTGACATTTGAACCACTAACATTAAAGTTCGAAAAAAAGACTGAAATAACAGTTTTCTTTAAAATTTTATTGGGTAACTTAAACAATTAATAATCCGTGTTTCTACCGCGAACACTAACAACACAAGAACATCGGTTTGGCATACTCAAAATGAGTTCATCCAAATCACGCTGTGGAATGGCCGCCCATGTTCGTTGCAACAACAAAAAAAGGTCTTCTTGCAACTGGATACCCTCCATATTCGGCAGAGCTCTTCTCTGTAGCATATCCCATGCATGCTCAATCGGGTTCAAGTCTGGCGACTGAGCAGGCCAGGGCAGGACATTGATGTTAGCTGCGGCGAGAGTCTGTCTTACAACTCTTGCGGTGTGCGGTCGTGCATTATCATGCATTAACTGAAATAAGGGACTGATTTGCACTTGTAGAGGAACGATGACGTCAGATACAATCGTGTTAGAATTAAACACTCTTACACTCGTTATTCAATTTATTGTAACTTTTCTACAACGTATTGTAAAAAGACACGCGGGCCGCCTTTTTGTTTTCTTGTCATCTATCATCTGTCATTCTTCCCGCCTTCTTTTTCCCTCTGCCCGTCAGCTCCGAGTTGCCACAACCAAAAAGCGTAATATATATACAGAATAACAATGTTGCAACCCACAAATATTTTACGTCAATTTGTCGATTATTGTGTAAGCTAACATTCGGCTAATCCTGACGACAAACGCGGCCTCGCGTTTAACAAAAGATAAAAATAAAATAAAATGCTAAACAGAAAACCAAACATTAACACCTTACTATTAATTAGGTAGGTACACAAACACTGTAACTTGTAGGGACTCATTCTCATAACTAAACATCAATTAAAAGCACTCTCACTTGTAGTGACTCACTCTTATAACTAAGCATCAACTACAAGCACTCTCACTTGTAGTGACTCACTTTTATAACTAAACATCAACTACAAGCACTCTCACTTGTAGTGACTCACTCTTATAACTAAACATCAACTACAAGCACTCTCACTTGTAGTGACTCACTCTTATAACTAAACATCAACTACAAGCACTCTCACTTGTAGTGACTCACTCTTATAACTAAACATCAACTACAAGCACTCTCACTTGTAGTGACTCACTCTTATAACTAAACATCAACTACAAGCACTCTCACTTGTAGTGACTCACTCTTATAACTAAATATCAACTACAAGCACTCTCACTTGTAGTGACTCACTCTTACATATCTTTTATGTCTAACTGTCGTTTATGTGCATTCACATTCACAATAATCATCGCTTACATCGTTTATCATCACTGTCATCATCGTTATGTACTTTGTAAATGTCACTTATAATTTATTTTAGTACATTGTAACAAGTTACTTCACAATAGTTCACACACAAGTCGACATTATTTAATAAGAGATAACAAACTTTTGTGAATACAATAATCAATATTAATCTAAGTACAACTCACTAGAAATCGCTTCAATAGTTGTTAATCTGTGTACTACTTTCCTTACATTAAATGTTGTCCAAGTGGAATTTCAATAACAAATGAATTAAATCTCATGACCTTATTTGCAATATTGACAAATGACAATCATAATCCTTACAATTACTGTTATCCTGACATATTCTCAATTCTCCTTCTATTACATTACTGCCTGACTTACTCTGAATCACTCGACATCGCATCATGACTAAAAACAAGCCAAGGGTGTAGCCTATCGACGGCATAAACCGACCTATATGGCTTACAACCTTCTTTCCTAGTAATAGGCGTGTCTTCTATTTCATAACGATCGTTGCCTATTATTTTAGAAATCCTGTACGGGCCTACACACTTAGGTAGTAGTTTACGACTGTGTCCAGGCTCGGTATGAATATCTTTTTCTACACGAACTAAATCTCCAACATTATACTCGGTTGGTTTTTTATGCGACTTATCAAAACGCTCTTTTTGTACCTGTTGACCTATTTGAATTCGCGACTCTGCATTCGATCTAATTTCATCGCGATCTAACTGAGTATGAGATTCCGCAACTAGTGGATTCATGAAACCATCTGAAATGCCGGTGGTTTGAACTCCAAACAACATTTCAGAAGGAGTGCGACCAGTGGATTTGTTTATAGTGTTGTTCATAGACCATTGTATCTGTGGTAAACACAAATCCCACTCATTTTCTTGTTTGTTATGATTAGCAGCCGTTATTGCATCGACAATAGTCCGATTGTACCTTTCAACTTGACCATTGGCCCTGGGAGAGGCAACCGCATTTAAGATATGTTTAACACCCCTTTTATTAATAAAATCTGAGAACTCCTTGCTTGTAAAACTAGTGCCGCGATCAGATATCAAACGACGTGGCACTCCGAATAGCGAGAAATATTCCGTGAAAACCTGAACACTAGTACTACTTTTAACATCTTTTACTGGCTTTATATAAATGAATTTTGTGAAAGCATCAACGATCACTAATATATGGCAATTCTTCTTCTTGCTAATGGGGAAAGGACCACAGTGATCGGTATGAAGTGTATCAAACGGTTTATTGATTTTCGGGATTGGATGAAGTTCTCCTTCTTTAACTCCAGCTGGCAGTTTATTGTGAGCACAATTTAAACAAGCATTACAGTATTTTTTAACAAAACGCCTCATTCTTTTGAACCAATAAATCTGATTAATCCTACTGTAAGTTTTATCGAAACCGAAATGACCGATATCGTCATGATTCATGCGAACTATTTGCCATCTTACTGATTTTGGAACTACCCACTTTAAGTTGGTTACATCATTTTTATCTTTAGTTATTCTGTACAAACGACCGTTTTTAACAGTATAGTTATTATGAATCTCGATAATGTCTTTTGTTTCTGAATCGTTCAAGATACTAATGATTCTTTGTATTTCTGAATCCTGTTCCTGTACTGTGCGCAACCACGCATCGTCATCTATAGCCAAAACATCAACCACCTTCACTACATCATGGGATTCAAATTGGCTTGGGTTGCGTGACAGTGCATCGACATGACTCATCTTGTTACCATTACGATGTTCCACAGTAAAATCGTACTCCTGCATTAATATGTACCAACGTGCTACTCTCGGTATTAAATCTTTCTTTGTCATAGTGCTGCGTATAGCGGCACAATCAGTGACCACTTTAAACGACTTACCCAAAACATACACTCTAAACTTATTCAAAGCACAAACTACCGCCAAAGTTTCCAACTCATACGAGTGTAGTTTGCTTTCGTCTGATGTCGTTTGACGACTATAATAAGCTATGGGATGAAATATATTATCTGCATTGACTCGCTGTAACAAAATTGCTCCTATACCAATTTTACTAGCATCAGTGTGAATTTCTAATTCAGCCTCAGGGTCATAGAGTACCAAAACAGGTCGGGTGGTTAACTTACTTTTTAATTCATTAAATGCTTTTATTTGAGGTTCGTTAAAACACCAAGAAACATTTTTCTTTGTGAGAATCGTTAGAGGTCTTGCAATCACAGAATAATTCTGAATAAACCGTCTAAAATAACTTGTAAGGCCAACAAACTGTCGAACCTCGTGAACATTTTTAGGTAGAGGAAAATCGACTACTGCTTGAATTTTAGCTGCCCCGGGTCGGATGCCATCTGAACTAATCTCGTAGCCCAAATAATTTATACGAGTCTGAAAGAAGTCACATTTTTTTAAAATTTAATGTTAGATGAGCAGACCTCAATAATTGAAAAACCTTTTCTAATTTATCTAAACCCTCTTCAACTGTACGTGACGTCACCAATAGGTCATCCATATACGCCATAGCCAAGTGTTGTTTGCCCTTAAGCATACAATTAATTGTCCTTTGAAAAACACCTGGTGCATTGGCAAGTCCAAAAGGCATTCTTTCAAACTCATACAAACCATCTGGTGTTACAAACGCTGTAAATCTCTTACTGGCCTCACTCATAGGCACTTGATAGTACCCTGATGTGAGGTCAAGGCTTATAAAAAACTTGTTTCCCCCTAATCTGTCTAGTTGGTCTTCAATGCGAGGTAATGGATATTTATCTTTAAGCGTTTTTCTATTTAAAGCCCTATAATCAATACATAACCGTTTATCCCCATTTTTCTTACGCACTAAGATAACAGGACTTGAATAGTCCGACGTGCTTTCGCGAATTATACCATTCAATAATAATTCTTCAATAATTTTATTTAGGTGTTCACGCTCACCGTGTGATATTCTATATGGATTATATACTACTGGTCTATTGTCTGTCAGCGTAATATCCATTTTTACTAAATTAGTTCTCCCCAACTCTCCTAAGCTCATTGCAAAACAATCCCTATACCTTTTTAACAAATCAAGTAACTTTATTTTTTGTTGTTCTGTAACTTCTGTACTAATTTTTATACATGATAAAGGTAACTCTTCATAATTTTTAGTTTCCGTTGTTAATCCTATATATTCCTTATTCACTTCTTGGTATTGTTGACCCCTTACTAATAAAGATCCTTTCTTAATGTTTAACTCGTTAGATGATAAATTTGCCACCATTACATATCCTTTACCTGCTTTAAACTCGAAAACCCCAGACAAAACAGCGTATTCATTCTGTGGTAAAATCCGTAGGCTGTATTGTACCCACAAGCCACCACTATAAGTGTCATTAGTAATAGCGTCTATTGGCATCACAGTATTGGATTTTATAACTATGTCACTATCTGCATATACCTTAGTCTTCAATACATTATCATCAATATCTGGTGTATGCATAAATACTAGTTCATCTGTTGTTTTCAAGATAATAACGTTTGGTTTTTCCGTAAAAGATTGACCTACTAATACTGCTGTCTGTAAATAATGATCATCTACGACTAGAACTTCCGTTTCAGCTTTGACCGATCCAATTTCTAAAGTTGCTATAAACTTTCCTAGAGGTTTTACAGCGGAATTTCCGAATCCTTGAAGAATGGGTAAGTTTTCGATATCCCAATCACAGGCTACTAGTTTTGCATTAGATTCACGTACAAGAGTACACTTACTACCGAGATCAACGTATCCTTGCAAGATTAAGTTGTTCATTTTGACATCTTTGTAATATTTTGCATTGGTGTTTTCACTATTAGTAATGCACAAGATAGTGTTATTTTGATTTGTAAAAGTATTCGTTTTAGTTAAATCTTCACTATTATTTGCGTTTCTTCTTTGACAGTCTTTAGTATCATGTCCCAGTTTAAAACAAACGTTACATCGTTTAATGGGTTTGTTACATTTTAAACTTATGTGCCCTAACTCATTGCAGTTATAGCATCTAATGTTATTATTTGTACTGGTTTTTGTTTGTTCATTAGATACCTTACTGTAATTCCTAGGTGGTGCATTATTCCGGTTACGAGAGTTGTAAGAAAATGTATTATTGTCGTGTTGGGACACTGTGCGCAAGTAGTTTAGAATTTGTTCCGGCTCATTAAACATGCAGGCTCCAGCTCCCATTCGAACAAATTTGTCGTCAATGCCATGTATTAGACAGCCTACTGCTTTAATGCCACTTATCTCGCATTTATTTATAAGTGCTATTTTGTCATAATAATAATGTTCTAAAGACTGACCAAACTTACATCTAAGCCTAAGCATTGATGTCAACTGGTCGCCATAATTTTCGTTGGAAGGAAAAGCCTGTTTTAATTTTTGAACCCACTCATTCCAATTAAATAGTACTGAAGGGAGGCCCTGGTACCACTTCTTGGCTAAACCACTTAATTTGGGAAGTGCATAGTGACATTTTTGGCGATCATTCCAAGAGTAAATCTGCGCACATTCACTGACTTTATTAATCCAACTTTCTATTGTTTGGCTATTATCACTAGGGTCAAATTCGGGTACAACACTAAAAGCAACAGGAAAGTTGTTTTGAGCCCAGAAATTGGAGGCTGGTTGTGACGCAAAATTACCAATGGGGTTGATCACATTGTATGGAATATTGTTCGATAAATTATTACTATTAATTATATCCGGAGTAGTCTGGTTAGTACTAGCATGTAAGGTTATTGAAGAATTCAATGGAGGAGTTTTAGTTAATTCACGATCAGAACTATTTCGAGCAAATCCTAAGTCAAAATGTTTAGTGCGCTTTTGTTTCCTATTTCTTTTACCATGTTGTCTATGACTAATGCTCTGCTTTTTATCACGACGTCGCTTTTTATTATGCCGCGACCTTCGGTGTTTGTCATCACTATCACTACTATCACCAGACGAACTATCACTACTTGAGTCGTGTCGCCTTCGCTTAGACTTACCCATTATAACGTTAAGCGATTTAGAGTGATTCAAAATAAAATTATTTTTACTGAAACACAAGAATAACAAAAATAAAGAACCTACTTATGAACTAATCTAGATACAAATAATTATTCAATTTATAATATATAACACAAGAAAATAACAAATTCAACTGCAAGTTTTAGGTAACTGAAGTATTCAAATAATAATATTTAGTTCTTCAATCCGCAATTACTTAGATAAAAGATGATTGATACGAAACAAAAGTACTTAATATAATGACTCCGTTACCAAATCACCATTTTTAAACTATTCAAATCCATTAAAGTACGCGTGAACACGCTCACTTCGATCACATGTACAAGAAAACATACAACTGATATCACTCTCACTAGGTATTTTAAAACGATCACTAGATATATCCCAGAAACAGTCGTTCAGCTCGGCGTGCGGTACATCTCGCACACATTCGACACAATTTGCTTTGCAACTAAGCAATTGAATGTTGGCTCGGCATATACTTATTGCTTGAAATATTTGAACCTTGTTTCTCAATCCAAGACCGGGCGTCGCGCGTTCTTGTCCCCGCTTTATAACAACATGACATGTATTGTTGCAAAATCACGGGGAACCAATGAAGTTTTCGTCATTAAGTGAAACAATTAATGATATGTTCAGATCTGACCTTAAACTGTCCTTGGTACAGAAAACCGCAACATCAGGCACGTAGATAGATTATATCCCACTTCTGACTTGTTAGAATTAAACACTCTTACACTCGTTATTCAATTTATTGTAACTTTTCTACAACGTATTGTAAAAAGACACGCGGGCCGCCTTTTTGTTTTCTTGTCATCTATCATCTGTCATTCTTCCCGCCTTCTTTTTCCCTCTGCCCGTCAGCTCCGAGTTGCCACAACCAAAAAGCGTAATATATATACAGAATAACAATGTTGCAACCCACAAATATTTTACGTCAATTTGTCGATTATTGTGTAAGCTAACAATCGTCTCAGCATAAATTTGAGCGTTGAGGTTGCCTCTGATCCAAATCAACGCAGTTCTTCCGCCGATCCAAATACCCGCCCATACCATGATGGTTCCACCACTATAAGGATGGACTTCCTGGCAGGATTTTAATCGCTGTTGGCGTCCAGGGGTTCTCCAGTGTCGTATACGTCTTGTATCCGGTCTCATACCAAAACGAGACTCATCAAAAAAGCACACGAAACGCCATTGTTCTTCTGCCCAATTTCTGTGTTCAAGAGCCCATTGATATCGAATCCTACGATTGTGCATTGCTATAGGTGGTACCCGTAGCGGTCTTCGGGAATGAAGGTTCACTTCATGCAAGCGGTTTCTGACTGTTTGGTCGCTAATTAAGTTCCCTGAAGAGTGATGAAGCCTCACGGCTAACATCATGGCGGTTATTGTTGGAGCTCTTCGAGTTAAGATTTGAATGTATCGGTCTTGTCTCCGTGTGGTGCAGCGATACCGTCCTTCATGGCGCTCAGCCACGGTACCAGTGCTTCGGTAACGTGTCCAAAGTCGACTGATAACACCTTTTTTTGTTGTTGCAACGAACATGGGCGGCCATTCCACAGCGTGATTTGGATGAACTCATTTTGAGTATGCCAAACCGATGTTCTTGTGTTGTTAGTGTTCGCGGTAGAAACACGGATTATTAATTGTTTAAGTTACCCAATAAAATTTTAAAGAAAACTGTTATTTCAGTCTTTTTTTCGAACTTTAATGTTAGTGGTTCAAATGTCAAAAATCCCTTTATTAGGAAAATGGCAAATTTCTTTATTAATGCTAAGGTGACTTGGTTTATCGTTACTGTGACAAACGAAAACACTTTATTTGATGAATCCTTAAAGAAAATTTAAATTAATATCAATCAAGAGAAAAGTTATTGCAAAAATATATGTTGATCCCTAGACACTTTTGATGTGTGTAGATGGAAGTTTTTACTTTTTAGAATTATATAATTACGACTCCAAATAGTTTTCATATCATGTCGCTGCATAATTTTTGAGATAAGTAGTAGCGAACAAAAACTTTTTACAGCTAAATAGGTTAAAGACTTTTCTTTTTTATGTTGATAATTAATTGTCAGTTTTAGACATATTTGCCACTTGTTGACATGTCTGTCATGTCAAGCAGATGTTACAATAATGACCGGGGGGGGACTAATGATTATGCGCAGCGACGTAGTCAGCATAATGCTCTAATCAATTGTGCTATAAATAACATAAAAAGGCGCAAGTTAAGCAGAAAGCGGCTTACGATAAGAGAGCAAAGATAAAAAACTTTGTACCAAATCAGTTGGTTATGGTTTATACGACGAGGCGAGTAACTGATAAGAGCCTAAAATTATGTAGGTTATATAAGGGCCCTTATCAAATAGTTCGGAGATTATCGAATGTAAATTATGTTATCAGATTGAATAGAAGGAGCAAAGACATTATACATTGTAAATAGATTAAAACCCTTTTATGTTAGGATTTAATTGGCAATACTTAGATGTCATCTGTCGACATGTCAGTCATGACGATGTCACGTAGTTGTAAACATGCTGGATTCATTATTGTAGCTTGGATTTAAGATATAGTTTATTGATGCATATCTCTTTGTGTTTATTGCATATTATGGTGATCAAAAATGAATGAGACGCTGCCGGATGAGCGTGTGGGAGACACACCTCGCCGCGTCAAAGCGTCATAGGGAGCGACACTTCGTCTTCATATTTCTCTAGTGCTAGGGTTTAGCATGATCGTGCTCCAGAGCATTTTATCACACTCGTCCTGAGTTGAGGCCTACTTTGCTAACGGGGCGTAGCCTTGCAAAGTGTGTCAGGTTGACACAATTGGTCTAACTGAGGATGGGGTACCCATATCTTGGTACCCATATTGTGGTTTCATATCTGGAGTATGGGCATGAAACGTTTTTAAGTTCAGCCTTCTTTGCAGTCAACCCCATCAGGGTCGATATGAACTTTCATATCATTGTTTGTTTTAGGAGGCTGGCTGCACCCTTTACCTCAGGTTTTGGTGCAGTGGGGTTCAAACTGGCCTAGCGTTAGTTTGTGTGCACATTGGCACACATTAATGCATTCATGGACTCTTGTGATGTCGTAAGATTCGCTTTGCCAGAGTTGAGCCTGCCTTTGCAAAGGCCAGGCCTCACATGTAGATTCTCCTGGGGTTAGGTAATTTTAATATTAGGCTAGGTAGGGGTAGGAATAGATAGATTCGAATGCCAAGAGTAAAAGGGCTTAGTTATTTTAAAACTAAGTGTTCCCTTTTACTCAACGGGGGCGTAGCTGAAGTAGAGCCTTAGAGTAAAACCATATGTTGTACATGGCTGGTATTTATCTGACGGCATTCGAACCTTTCAAATGATTATAAGATAGTTAGGTTTTTACATATTCTATACTTGTCGTCCGGCGCCGACGCTAAACAGATGTATTCGTTATAACAAAGTGAAAATATAATAACATACGTTTAAACTGGAAAAGCGTTTATCTTCATAGGATAGAAGCCCTATACCCACATTACACGCTCTACCACTGAGCCCCCTCAGTAGAGGATCTTCCATCCTCTACAGTACTGCGCGCCATCTCCAACCTCACCTTTTAAATATCAATTATGGATATTACAAAAGGTGCTAGATGTACAAAGCCCCGGTCCCTCAAGTTAGGTTTCTTTAACGCTAACGGCGTTAACCTCTAGAGCCCCAGTGGCACAAAAACGTTCCAGTAAACACGCATTACCGTTGAGTCCCGCTGGCACAAATTTGTGCCACCAAACCCCGACCGATTTAAAACTGTATTTCTATTTAAGATAAGTCTTAAAATCGTTTGTGACGAATGTTCTCGACGGCAGATAATATTTTACAACCATAGACAAAGATAGAAACTAAAAATATTGTATGCAACATTTAAAAGTCAACGCGATGAGATCGCCGCCTTCCTCGGCGACCATCAGCTTGACGTCCTACTAGTTCAGGAGACCTTTCTGAAGCCCCATATACGCAACCCGAACATCGCCAACTATCGCATAGTTCGCAATGATCGGTCACGCTGTCACAAGGGCGGTACCCTCATCTATTTCAGAAGGACTTTCCATTGCATCCCTCTAGATCCCCCCCCTCTCCTCTCTCACTTGGAGATCTCTATCTGTCGGCTCGCCATGACCGGTCATCAACCGATCACCATCATCTCTGGCTATTTCCCACCGGCCAACGGTAGCGAGGATCATATATCCATCGCCGCCGACCTCTCACTCCTCTTCGGCTTGAGTGACTCCGTCATCCTGGCGGGCGACCTCAATGCCAAACATCCCGCCTGGAACAGTAACCTCACCTCTACCAGAGGTAGATTACTCTTCAACTTAGGGGCCTCCCTTAACTTTGACGTCATCGCTCCGATGACTCCCACCCACTATCCCGGCGACCCTAACCAAACTCCCGACGTCCTCGACATAGCGCTCCTCAAGAATGTGAACCTCCGTTTGCAATCTTTAGAGGCGCTACAAGAGCTTAACTCTGACCACCGTCCCGTCGTCATGCACCTCACCCCCTACACGGGGGGTCCGCTTGACCCCGACCACCCGCCCCGCACCCAGCTGGTGACCGACTGGAGGAAAGTAAGCGAAAAGCTTAAATCCGACACTCTGTCACCACAGCTGGAATCCATCCCTGACCTCATTGTCTCTGTCGATGACACTACTGGCGCGATCGCCTCGTTTACAGAACACGTGCAATCCGTTTTGACGGATTGCTCACGGGAAGTCCCGGTGGTGGAAGACCACCGCTGGAAACTACCCGCTGACGTACGTGAGCTGATAACCGAGAAGAACGCAGCCATCCGTGCCTACGACTCTTTCCCCTGCGATGCGAACAAAGCCCACATGCGCAATTTACAGCGTGCTGTAAAGAAACGCATTGCGGAAGCTCGTTCGGACAACTGGGACAAGTTACTCGGTGAACTTGAGCCCAATCACCAAGCCTTCTGGAACCTTCAGAGGAAGCTTCGCGCTCCCGAAGAATCTTCCACCCCTCCACTCATCCGCCCCGACAAGAGCATCGCTTTCGATAGCTCTGAAAAAGCCGAGCTCCTAGCCGACAGTCTCGAGTCCCAATGCTCCCCCAGTTCCCTTCCGGTCGACCCAAAGCATCTCGCCAAAGTCGACGCCGAGGTCGAACGTAGAGCCTCTCTCCCGCCCGTCGAAGACCCTGATGATCCGCTGCCCCCCGCCACCCCTGACGAGGTGCAAGACATCATCAAGGGTCTTCAGGCTCGTAAAGCCCCCGGCTCAGATGGAATTACCAATAGGGTATTCAAACTCTTCCCCGCCCAACTGATCATGCTCATGACCGCCATCTTCAATGGCGCCATGAGTAATAACATGTTCCCACAAGCCTGGAAAGAGGCCTCTGTTATAGGTATCTCCAAACCCGGCAAACCCAAATCCGACCCCACCAGCTATCGCCCCATCAGTCTGCTCAACGTGCTCGGCAAAATCTACGAGAGGCTTATTTATAAGCGTCTCAAGGACTATGCCGAGGCGAAGAGCCTGATTCCGGACGAGCAGTTCGGGTTCCGTACCCAACACTCGTGCGTCCAGCAAGCGCACCGCATAGTCGAGCACATCAGTGCCGGCTTCCAGCGTGGCGCTATGACTGGCGCCCTGTTCTTCGACATAGCGAAGGCTTTCGACAAAGTCTGGCACAATGGCTTAATATTTAAGCTATACCAACTCGGCGTGCCCGACCGTCTCGTGCTCATCTTACGGGACTTTTTGTCGAACCGCACCTTCCGCTACCGCATCGAGGGCGCTCTCTCCTCCCCCCACCCGATTCGCGCCGGAGTCCCCCAGGGCTCCGTTCTCTCCCCCCTAATCTTTACCCTGTTCACTAGCGACATCCCTAAGAGTAAAAAGGCCCAATTGGCGTTATTCGCCGATGACACAGCCATCTACTACACGGGGATCAGTCCGCCAGCTATAGCTCAGACTCTCCAGAACTCGGCCAACGCCCTAGGCGCTTGGTTCCGGAAATGGAGAATCGAGGTCAACCCCGATAAAAGCCAGGCTGTTCTCTTTAGGAGAATTCGTAGGGCCCTCCCCAACCCCCCTAATCCGATCACCATGTACGGCAAGCCGATCCCTTGGGCGAAGCATGCCAAGTACCTGGGTGTCACTCTCGACCAACACCTCAGTTTTGCAGAGCACATAAAGCAGGTCCGTTCGCGGGCCGCTTTCGCTCTCGGTAGGCTCCAATTCATGCTTACAGAACGCAGCAAATTGTCACTCCGGTGCAAACTGCGTCTCTATAAGGCTGTAATCCGTCCCATCATGACTTACGCTTGCGTCGTCTTCGCGCACGCCAAACCCAAGTATCTGCATCGAATGCAGACACTACAAAACCGGTTTCTCCGTAGGGTCTCAGGAGCTCCCTTTTACGTCCGTAACATGGACCTTCATGTAGATTTTAAACTCCCCACAGTTCAGCAGTTCATGAAACGCCTCTCAACGAAAGCGTTTCTTTGACACTGCCATAAAGCACCGCAATCCCCTGATTGCGGCCGCCTCCCGATACACCCCGTCCCGCATAAGTGAGGTTCGCCGTCCACGGCATACCCTCATTGCCCCCGACGATGCCACCACTCTCCTCCAGGAGAGCAGCCCGGCTACTAGCACTGTTAGATCAGCACACAAATAAAAATTTCCGTCGTTCCGTCCTCGCCGTCGAGGCCCGTCGCGACGACCCTGTCCATCCTCATCCCCCCGACCCTTGCTCGAGCCAGCCCGCGTTGTCGCTGAGCCAGTAGTTTTAAAAACCCCCGATCCAGCTGTCCCTTGCTGTCCCCCCCCAGCGACGCCCTAAGCCGAGGTCCGAACCCCGCAGGGGGTGCCCTTAGCGTGTAGTCGCTTAGTTTTGTAAGTTAGGTTTAGTTTTTATTAAGCCCTGGCTGGAGGCTACAATTCTTTTGTGGCAGCCACAGGCAAGCCCGGTTAAGCAGTAGACAACCTTTTGGTTGAACTGCGAGATGCCAATTAAAAAAAAAAAAAAAAGCCCGTGGCTTTGCCCGCGACAATGTTGAAATTTTTCATACAAGCTTCCACCGCCTTTTTCACCCCTTTACGGAGGTAGTTTCCTAAAATCTTCTCTTAGTCAACTAAGAGAAGATTTTAGGAAACATCTCCTATTCATAATTTACCTCTTTGCTGAATTTCATCTTCGTAGGTTCAGTCTTTTTCTCTCTCTCTTTTTGAGATGTTGTGATAGGTTTTTCTTCTCCTAAGTCAACAATGTCCAAGATAAAAGACAGTAATGAATTGAAAAATGCTCTGTTTTATTAAACTCTGTTCATATCATGCAGGTCTTTATTAACTTGGCTCCCTACACACATAAGCATTACCTACAAACCAATATCGCTAAAGGATCTTGAGAGTCGCTCATGTGTAAAGCAGATAAAGGCACAGTTAGCACTATTCGGACCCTAAACGCTTTATTGTAGTTGGTATCACGCTCTCTATCACTATAAAGATGTTGATTGGAAAACCGAATTGTCGACGCGCCGTGACCCGGAAACAATAAAAACTTTACGGCCGGCGCTTCGGAAACACTCGGCTCCCAGCCGCTAGGTGGCGCTGCGGCCTGTTGTCCTTTTTACGACCAGATTACGGGAAGATTAAATAAAAAACAGAATCCCCGAGCTCATCGCCATTTTTAAAAGGTTTCGTGTTTGTCCTAGCTGTGAACGGTCGTTAAAGTTAGTTCAACTTTATTTACAGCTGAGTTTTGTTCGTGTGCGCTAAAGTGGACATTGTTGTTTTAAACTCTCGATATAGTTTGTTCTACATGTGTTTAAATAATTTATGGATTTTGTTCAGTGTTGCTACTGACCCGCTCTGCTACTTTTTATGGCATTAATAGTATTGTAACTGAGCTCGGCGCAGACGATGTTGAATTTACATTGTTGTAAACGTTCGATGTTCCAGTGAATGAGCACCAATTTGTTATTAATTTTATAATTTGTACTTTATGTATCTGTAACCTTTTGGGTACACTTTTGAGCCGTTTGGGGTTAAAACGTTCACGCATGGGGCCCGAGTGCGCGACTCCTTTTTAAGAACATTTCTGGCCGTTTGAGCGACACTTCACGTGACCAGAGGGGTGGCTCGTTCTTTGGCTAAAGAAGTATCATTACCATTCAACGTATCAATTTTGCCAGTCTTCTGGGCACGTTTCTGGATGAATACGATGCGGACGAGTACTTCAACGCCCAAGTGTCCTTTTGTTTTTGTATAGTGCAGTTCGTAAGTTAGTCATTTAGTTAGTGTAAATAGTAAAATATAGAATAATTATTTATATTCCAAAAAACATCTGTATCACAATCAGTAATCAAGAATCTTGGTCAAATCATGTGGAGACCACGTAGGTTGGTGTCTGAAATGGCCTTTTGAGGAAAGAACCATAAGGATTAAGCGGGCCTGTCCAGTCAGTGCACCCATTTGTCATAAATCATGCAGCTCAACTCAAAACTTAAGGAGGTGAACAAATCGACGAACAATACCAAAGAAATGAAATTTGGGTAGGCCGCGTAAAGTAGGTACTCAAACTGCCAAATAATCATGCAAAGTAACTGAGAAAGAAGAGAAAAAGTAATAATATAACCCATATAGTCCTCACATTCCCAATAATTAAAATCCCCCGTAAAGTGCAAAAAGGGCAACTACAAAAACAATGATCAAAAAGTGGACTGATCTAAAAAAATCTTAATGCAAAATATTGAGGAAAAGTATCTAAAAAAAAAAAAAAATGCTCCAATGCTTTGCATGCTCTATGCTTCTATTATTTTATTTTTTGTTAAAAACTTGTCTGATAGTCTCTGAACATGGCGGTAAAAACGGGCTATTTTGCGGGTTTTTCGATTGTCATAATTCTTTTAGTGATTATGTTTTGGAAAAAAGGGGCACATACTAATTAGACCTAGATTTTATGGAAAAAAATATTGCTTTAGAGGCATTAGAGAAAGGCCCTTTAGCCCTGGCTGGAGGCTTTAATTTATTGAGACATCCACAGGCACGTCCGGTTAAGCAGTAGAACTGCGTGATGCCCTGAAAACAAAAGTGGCTGGTTTCTCTACTCTGTATAAATATACAGAGTAGAGAAACCAGCCACTTTTTTTTGGTAAATACCAGAAAAATATGTCTATTGACTTTTCCGCAATCCAATTAATATCAAATAAACTGAAGTTGGCAGGCATCAGATGTAAGACGAGCTGTCGAGTTTTAGGTTATCCATGTAAAACACATATAAACGTAGCAACATTGCTTGATTATGGAGATTAATCCATCTGTGACATTACAAGCTATTGAGTCATAGCCAAATTTCGAAGCAGAAGTAGGTAACTTAACATGACACCTCTCGACTTCCCTATCTCTGGGCAGGGGCAGGGCTGGAAGGGGCATATAGAGGTGTACGTACCTATAAATAAAACAGCAATGCTATTCTATAAACAAATTACCGCGATAATATGAAGTGAGTTTAAAGTGAGCTGTTAATCCATCACGCAAGCATTACGTAGACCGATAGCTCACGTCATGCTCACACGTTGAACGCCAACGCGGTCACCGTGTGTCCGACAAACAATAGTTTTTCTATTGTGTCTGCTGCGTGGCAGTCAATGACTTAAATAAAAAAAATTGCATGCTAGTTTTAGCGAATTTACTTGAAAATTAAAAAAAACTCTATCCTCTGTAATGTACAACAATTCTTTTAAACTACATAATTATGTTAACTAAATTTCACCTACACACAAGTTCCACCAAATAAATAAAAAAGTGTGGTTAAAGCTAAAATACGAATTGCAAGACGAATTTGTATTTCCAAAAACGTTTAGGGCGCAAATATCCACTGGCAAAGGACGGCGCTGTGTACGACACTATTTTATATTTCTCGTCACGAATCAACCCTTACAATACGTGACTTTATGAAGGTAGCTACGTTTCCAGTCGTGTTCTATTGGATCATCGCAAAAAAACCGGAGCCTTGACGTGCCCTCGATTCACTTTCACGTGGCGACCGTCAACCTGCGCCAATGAATGAAATCGCTTTATTGAGATTAATAAAATTACGTTACTATGTCCAACTATAAAATTTATACAAAACATGATGGCCGTATCTTCCAAAGGGGTAGGTAAAAGTGTGTAGATATTTTCATGTAAATAGTAGCATGATCTTATTGCCGCTAGTACGGCACTAGACCAGACTCTCAGCGCTGACAAAATCCCTAGGTCATTTACGCTGCCCAAACGGGGATCGAAATCAAAACCCTTTGCTCAGTAATACAGCGGCCAATTTTGTGTACCGCATTTTGTATTTTACTATGCCTTTCATTTGGATAATTATGCGATTCAGTCATTGCGTCATTTAGGTACATTGTCGAGCACAAGATGGCGCTGCCATAACGTAAACAATAAGCTCTCGACAATTTATTTTAAAAAAAATAGTTATTGCCACAATAGTGATTTTAAAAGTGTCTAAAAGCGTTAAATAGCATTCAAATTACATGAGTTATTGTTATCTCGAACTTTGGATAAAGTAATACGCAATTATAATAAGTGTTGTAAATCTCCAGTGTTTGTGTGAACATTGCAAGAAATAATGAAAGAACATACAAATTAAGCTATAAAAACATTGACATTAGTGCCATGAACAAAATTTATTTCGTGACAATTGATTAAAAGACAGTGAACAGTGTGTTAAACTTAATTAACTAATTATCAAATCGTTATTTTTTATTCAAAATTCTAATTTGTCGGTAAAACAGTGTAACACTAACAGCGACATCTATCAGTGAATAGCAGAATCACAGACATTTCATTTTTTGACACTGACTTTTAATGTGACAAGTGGTGACAAGTCAAGTGAAAGGGTTGCCATAAAATACTTTTCATTTTACCCCGGAAACGAGTGTTACCAGCAAATAAAAAATCTGATCATATTAGGGAAAATTTGCTGCCAAAGTAAAAAAAAATAAAAATAAATAAAAAATAATTATACATTAAAATTAAGATTAACCTACGGCTACAACTAAACGTTTACTAAATGGAGTACGATCAGCAAACAGATAATATAACTTATAGAAAACCACAACGATCAAGTTCACTTTGTGACATATCTTCAAATGGATCACTCTTCGATACGACAATGTTAAGCCTTCCAAATACCTCAATAAATGAAACGCAAAATAATAAAGACTTGTATGAAAAAATAAAACAATTACAGGAAGAACTATTAAGTGCAAATCAAGAGATAGAAAATTTAAATTTAGAAAATACTAATTTAAAATGTGAATTAGGAAAATGTAAACATGTTATAGAGACTTATAAAATAGTAGCAACCTCCAAGATTACATTGACACCAAAATCAGGAAGAAAGAAACGTCATGCGAAAACACCAAACACAAATAATACATCTCAACTACCAGCTGTAAAACATAAACATCACCAACCTTTAGAGAAAACGGACTTTTCAACTGACTGCTCAACTCCACAAAATCAGAAACAAAAAGGATCTAATAATATTATAGTTAACAATAATAATTCAAAGCTACACTCAAATTGTGTGGTAAAACCTAAAGTATGTATACTGAGCAGTAATAAAAATAACAACATGCTATCAGCTGCTGAATATACATTTGAAGATAAGTACGATCTATGCCACTACTTGAAGCCTCATGGAAATACAGAAGATCTCCTTAACGGACTGTACACGAAGTTAAAGAACTACACTATGAACGACTTCTGTGTGGTATTTCTTGGCGAAGAGGACTTTAAGAGAACCAACAACTATTATGATATTATATTCCACCTAAGAAATACATTACAAGCTGTACAGCATACTAATATTATAATATGTTTGCCCACCTATAAATATCCCTTTGATACGAGCTTATTCAACTGTCGAGTGGAAACATTTAACAATCTTCTTTACCTGGATGTATTGACACATGGATATGCATATCTTTTAGACAGTAATCTCAATCTACAGTATGACTACACCATGTTTAAAACCTATTCAGGATCTATAAATCAGCATGGACTACGTACTGTTTTTAAGGATTTATTGGACTTGATTACTGACATTACACAAAACATTAACATGGAATGTAACCAGAAAGATAAAGACGTAGATAATGAACGTAACCACAATTTTTTTCTTGACTAATTATATATATATTATGCACAGGAAAATAGCAGGATTGCTATCGAAGTCTAACGCGCTTACGGTCTGCCTACAAGAGTTAACAGAAAAAAATACGCGCGTGGATATTTTATTAATCACAGAACACTTCATGATGGAAAGCTATGAACAGCATCTAAACATACACAACTACTGCTTGGCTGCTTGTTTCTGTAGGAAAGAGAGCAAGAGAGGTGGAGCATGCATCTTAGTTAGAAACGGACATCAATGGAGAGAATTACCCAAAATAGCCAAAATATCTACAACTGGTGTTTTTGAATGTTGCGCCATCGAACTCACTAACTACAAAATCGTTTTCGTTTGTATATATAGGGTACCAAATCCTAATAACTTTCATGAGTGTATGGATAAATTGGAAATGATATTACGTATTTTAGTACAAAAATGCTATAAAAATATTGTTTTAGCGGGAGATTTTAATATTGACGTGTTAAAAAGAAATAATCAATGTATTGAATTTGAAAATTTATTGTTAAGTTATAATTTAAATCTTGCACTTTATCAACCAACTCGCCTTAAGACATGCATTGACAACTTTGCGCATAACTTTAACAAGTTGTGCAGCGCTTCAGTGTTAGAATTAGCATTATCTGACCACACGGCGCAAATACTTAAATGTTCTATTAATATAACTAGTACTATAAATCAATGGCGAATCCTTAAACGGGACTATAATGAAGAACATATTGACAAATTTAAATCGTATTTAAGTAGCTTAACTTTTTCAGAGGTTTTTGAAGCCAATGGAACAAATGTAGCATATAACGCATTTATAGACATATTTTCATTCTTATATAAGCAGTGTTTTCCTAAAAAACTTATTTCTGTAAATTTATTTAAAAAGCAGAAATGGATATCACGCGGTATAAAGACTTGCAGCAAAAAGAAGCGCCAATTATTATGGCAGGCCCGATTAAAACCAACTCAACAAAATAAGGACCGGTTTAAGAATTATTCTAGGTTATATAGAAAAATCATACAGTTAACTCAACGCGCACAAAACAATCACAAAATAACAACATCAAAAAATAAGTCGAAAGCTACTTGGCAAATAGTAAATCAAAACAAACTAAACATACCAAAGAACTATATTAATACGATTCAAGAAAATGACACAGCTATTGTAGATCCCAAATATATTGCAAATTTATTTAACAACTACTTTATTGATAAGATTCAACCGAGAATTCATTCCGGGACCAATGTCACAAAACACATTTTGAACAGAAAAAACTCCATGTTTATGGCCCCGTGTTTACCACAGGATGTACTAAAAATAATTTCAAGCCTTAATAATACTTATAGCACAGGATATGATGGTATACAAACAAAAGTAATTAAATCAGTAGCGAAAGAGATATGTAAGCCATTAGCCCACATTATTAATTTATGCATTTGTGAAGGCACGTTTCCTGATGTTTTAAAAAAGTCAATAGTAAAACCATTATATAAAAAATCGGATAAAGAGTTAAAAGAAAACTACAGACCGATATCTCTAGTGTCAATATTTTCTAAAATAATTGAATCCTATATTTATAAAGAACTTAGTACGTATCTAGAAAAGCATAACATACTTTGTAACGAACAAAAAGGATTTAGAAAAAACAAAACCATTAATATGGCAATCTATGACTTTTTATATACAGTTATGACAAATGTAGATAGAAATAACCCAGTCTGTGCAATTTTTTGTGACATGTCGCAGGCTTTCGATTACGTACAACATGATATACTATTGCAAAAGCTTGAGACTTACGGTATTCGAGGAAACATACTAAAACTCTTACAATCTTACTTACTCGAGAGAAAACAAGTGACGGAAATCAGTAGGATAAACAGTGACACAAAACGAGAGGAAATATTCTTATCTGAAGAACGTAATGTTATCCATGGTGTACCGCAAGGAAGTGTACTAGGACCACCTCTCTTTACGCTTTATATAAATGATTTTCCAAAATCCATTAATCATCCTATGACACTATTCGCGGACGACAGTACGATTACTATACCTTGTCGCCATCGAGATTTGTATGAAGAAGATGTAAACAATACGTTAAATAAAACAATCGATTGGCTGGATAACAATAATTTGAAAATAAATATTAATAAAACAGTAATTATACATTTTGGCCAACGTGCATTGACATTTCCTAAATTTGACATTAAATATAATAATAATATTATTGACGTGGTACCTACTACAAAGTTTCTAGGTTTAATAATTGACCGTAATTTGAATTGGAAGACACATATTGAGACTGTTTGTAAAAAGATTAGTAGCAGTGCATTTGCACTGTACAAGCTATCATGGACACTTAATATAGATGCTTTGCTAACAGCGTACTATGGGCTAACCGAATCAATTTTAAGATACGGTGTGATCTTTTGGGGCAATTCAACCGACAAGGAAATTGCTTTTAAAGCCCAAAAGCGATGTATTAGGTCAATGTTTAGATTGGACATTACAGATTCTTGTAAGCCGTATTTCATTCGCTACAAGATTCTGACACTACCGTCCCTTTACATATTAGAAACAGCTTTATTTGTAAAACGGAATCCAAATCTATTTCCGCGTATGGCAGAAAGTTTTCCCCGAAATCGACGCGATAAAACTAAACTTTGTTTGCATGCGTCTAGGACTGCACTTATGCGCAAAAGTGTTATTTGCATGGCTCCAATTGTTTATAATAAATTTCCCAAAAGTTGGAAAGATCTAAGTAGCGACCAATTTAAGCAAAAAGTAAAATTATTTCTTGTTGAAAAAGCCTATTATAGTGTAAGTGACTTTTTAAATGATAAATTTGGTTCGATATAATCTAATACCCAATTAGACAAAAATAATAAGATTTAATATTATTATAATTATAAATATACCTTGAAATTATATACATTAATTTAGAGACTGAATATTATTACTCATTAATATATAAATTTATATAATGTGAACTGTAATCCATATTAATTAATCAGAATTATATTTGCACGCCATTGTTCATGGCAGACATGTCTAGAACTCTCTCCAATTTAATATCTTGCATGCGATTGTTTATTGTATGTACACATGTGTTTAAGCAAATAAATAAATTATTATTATTATTATTATTATTACAATAATTTTTCCAATATGTGAAGCAATGGGTTAGCAATTTCCTTCTAATTCCCACGGATTGCAATTAAAAGTGTGTTACACACAGGGTGCAGGCTAAAGAATACCAATACACCAATGAGGCAATCCAACCATTTAATATTATAATGTCACGTAATATAAAACGTCTACGTCCCAAGTTACTTATAACTTGAAATCTTAATCAAGTTCAGTAAGCAGTTAGCTTGGCTTTATAAATACTCCGGAGCTAATTTTAAATACTGTGCTCGGTCTAAATTATTACGCCTGACTAATGTGGTTCATTTTGCATGAACGTAGCTACTAATTTAACTGCCTGAGTTTAACGTTTGTTGTTGAAATATGCATGAATACTCATTAGCTTGTGGGGATGATAACTTATTTATTAGCGCTTCACGTTGTGTTACTGCAAGCTTAAAATATGCGTTTGCTTATAGCATATTGTATATTGTGTGCGCTCTAATGCACTAACTTTAAAAGTCATGGTTTTTATACTTTACATCTTTGTAATACAAAATATCATGAGAATACATAATTAACAGTCAGCCTCATACAGATGTAATGGGTAGCTCACCGTCCGATCAGGCCCGTGCTGGATGGCGCGTACATGTTCCATGCGCGCCTCAAAGAGATGTCAGCAGAAGGGGCCCGTTAGGGCCGAACCTGGGGGTCTACTCCCTAAGCACGAAGTCCGTAGTTTCGGCCTTCGTAACGGGCGTTTCCTACTCCCTAGCACCTTCGGACGGATGATTCGTCCGACGCCCGAACGAAGAATAACTACAACACGATTTGACATTAGCGGGATTGTCCGAAAGGGTTACCGCTACCCCGGAACATAAAGCGCTAAGGAAGGAACATGGATAGGTCTCAGTAAAAGTCTGACACTCCCTTCCGCTCCACACGGAGCGGGTAAAGTCATTGGATGATTTCCCACCCTCACAATGAAAAAAACCTCATAAAAATGTTTACAGCGCGTATTGTACAATTACACATTGGGTTATTATGGAACAGAAATTGTAAACCACCAAAAGAATTCTAGGTCCTAATATTTCTCAATGCGCGGCATTGAAAGACGGATAATAGTTTCTTTAGGGTTCCGTCCCACAAAAGGTAAAAATGGAACCCTTATCATCTCGTTGTTTGTCCGTCTGTCTGTCTACTTATCAGTCTGTCAACACCTTTGATCTCAGGCAAGTGTAGACGTATCAAATACCTACGTAAGTCCCTTGGAGCTCAAAAAAAGGAATTTACATAAACTTTTGAAGAATTGGTCGTGACGTATAGGTAGAACATGTTTTTCAACTACAATGGGATGGATGGGATTTGGATTTTATGATATAGTCACCCTAACTACGGCACCCTTCATTGCACGGGGTCTGACACCGATTTGGCCGGTTTTGCCAAACACTCGCCTATAGCGTCGGTTGTGTGGTGAGAGGGGAGGGTGTATTAACCTCGCATTATCGCAATATTTCGAGCTGCATCATGGCTGCCCGAAGGTTGTTAGCATTCAATACCAGTTCCGCGTCCACTCCGACATTGTAGTGCAAGTACGTGGCCTTTTCTGCTTACAACACTTCAACATTTTTATCGAGACGTAAACTTGTCTTCATTTTCATACAGTCTAATATTTTTGAACGAATGCAGATCGGTAGGTGTTTGTCGTCACTTGATAGCATTTTTCGTCAGAATAAAAATCCTTGCGAGTGTCATTTGTTTCCAGACTTCAAGCTAATGTCTATTTGATTGATTTAAACACATAATATCCATCTTAGATTTTATTAGCAATTCAATGAATTTTAACGGAAAATTCAATCCAACCGTGAGAACATGATACTATATATTGAAGCCTTTAAAGTCGTCTAAAAACATAATTTTCATCAAATGCATTCTGAATCAATTAAAAATACACGAAACTATTTACAACTTCGACAAACAATTGTACAATTCTAATCTGCTTTTTGTGAGATAAGTTATCCAACAGAATAATAAACTAAACACGGCGAGAAACAAATGAAAAGGAAATAGATTTCATACGATACGCGCGAGGATACATCCCAGCCGTAACCACCAACAGTCGTGTGAAACTAAAACAATGGACGTGAGATTAGAACCACGTACCCGAATAAACTAAATATGTAAATAAAATATTTATACGAGAAACACAATACAGTGTTGTACCAAGTTTTGATGGCGGCTCGACTTTGTGCCGGAAATAATGCCATTATATTTTAGAAGTGACAAAGGTAAGGACATGTTTTCTAACAAAGATTTTCGTTAGATAACTTAACATAACATTATGCCTATGCCCTTTTGTTTTCGGCATCCAATGACTTCTCCCGCTCTAGGTGGAGCGGAAGGGAGCGTCAGACTCTTACTAACTTAAAACCCATCCATGTTCCTACCTTAGCCATTTCTGTGCCGGGATAGCGATTACCCTTTCGGACAATCCCAATTACATGCCTATGCCCTGAAGGGTTAAGGAGAGGTGCACCTATAGTACCCCTACATTTTGCCAGTTATGTTTATGTCCTTTGTAAAAGGGGGCGAGTCTTCTCCCTTTAACTGATCACATATCCAGATTCCAGGCTTCTACTGAGAAATTCTTAATGAAGTAACTCAATATATATTATCCCGACCTGGGAACCGTACCTAGATAGGACTCTAGTAGCGCTTGCGACCACTAGACGAAGAAGGCAGTCTCAATTAGCTTAGCCTACCCACCTAAGTATATTGGGGTCGGCTTCCAGTCTATCCGGATGCAGGTGAATACCAGTATTTTACATTGAGCGACTGCCTATCTGACCGCCACAACCCAGTATCTGGGAAATACGATACCTCTTGATAAGACTGGCTGTCAGATTTTCGGACTTCTAACGACCCGTAACGAATGTCAAAGATGGAAAAATGACAGCCGGGACCAACAAATTAACGTGCTTTCGAGGCATAGAGGAGTCTTGGTAAGTAACGATGGTCACCCATCTGTGGACCAACCCCGGCAAGCGTAGCTTAGCCTGATGGAGCGACCCGTGCGGCTGTTATTACTTAGCCACGAGCTCCTCGAACGAGACATTCTCTCGTTAAATAAATAATCTAAAGTTTTATACAATGAGATAACACAATACAATAAGTCAGCAATAACTTTTATCTGATAAGAATTGTTTTATTTTATGAAGTATTTTCTTTGAAGTAAGCAACAATTGAATTTATAAATCTATTTTTAAGGTCAAAATCTCCACGAAGAAAGACAATATTGAACAGAGTAACAGTTACAAACACCCCTCAGCCTTGCATAAGGTATTCTTCTGGAGTTTGCAGAGGCCAGATCGCTACCGTTTGTCGTGAAATCAGAAACTCACAACAGCTGAATAACAGCTTGCTAATGGTGCACACGCAAAATGGACTTGCAAAAGCTAACCGTAACTGTTCTGCCAGCAAAACACTTGGATAGTTAAGAAGTCTATGGTATGAAGTGTCATCATACAATGACTTCTCTCGCTCTGGGTGGAGCGGAAGTAAGTGTCAGACTCTTACTGACTAAAGCCCATCCATGTTTCTTCCTTAGCCCTTTATGTTCTGGGGTAGCGGTAACCCTTTTGGACAATCCCGCTTAATGAAGTGCCAACTCGGACAATCATTATGGCCCATAGAGATTTTGAAGATGTAGTAACTTAACAGGTCAGGTGTCGGAGAAGTGCCAGGACTTAAACCACCACCGCTTAAGGGGGATGCGCTATCTTTTGCGTTTTTTTTTGAGAGTTGGAAATCTTCTAATGACTCCTCTCGGTTGATCCCCTGCTTTACAATCTGCAAAAATATATGCGAGGATAATGTCTGATAAATGAGGTTTCTTATTTTACAGAAAGTTAAAAATAAACTTGTATAAAAAAAGCTATATTCTGAGTATGCTTTGTTGAGTTGATTGACGGATCTGACTTTTACTTGAGTGGATTATATCCAAACAGTCTTTTTGATCTTTAGCATCGCCTCTGGCATCGCAAGAGTACACCTCGTTTGCAATCACGTTGACCACAATTTCTTTGTTGGAAAGAAGTTTTTTAATGCGGCTTTGGGTATGAGTACACTAGCAGAAGTAGAAATCGTCACGTAACGGAAAAGTGTTATGCTCGAAAAAGTCAGTTTCAAGAGACAACAGTTTTTTTTAATATATGGCTCTGTATTGATTTATTAAGGAAACAGTCAACAGGAAAGAATCAACATTGCCATCCAACGTGGCCACGCCGCTAGTCTTTCTTGGGCATATTTCCCTCTGACAGCTATGCGGACAATTTTTTTTATGCCCAATAAGCTGTTGCTTTTAATCATTTTAAAGTTGTTCTTAACATATAATATATTTTAGTTTCAGGTAGTTTATTATTTTATTTAATATTAGTGTCTATAAATTCAAATGAAATATAAAATCACATCCTTTCTATAATTACAATGAATAGAGTTGCAACGTGTTATGGTCCAAAGAGTCGAAAGTTTAACATATTAAAGTGACGTCACATTGTAATGACCGCTAATTAAGGCTAGCCATCCACAGCGGCATTAATTATTGTCGCAACAGCGAGTGGTGTAACCAGTGCTGCATTGAATAAACAATGGTGCATAAGGCTAGTCCGTCCGACCCAATTATTGGTAATTGGTAAACAGGTCCTTAATCAGAACTGTACATTGCTTCACTTTAAGGGCTCTGTGCCTCAAAAGAAAAAAAAACCGGTTGAAACGAAGTTCTTCTAGCTGTTCATTCTTAAGTGTCAATACAGAGTCATCTAGTACCTAGTGTCTCAAGTTTCCAGTGTGAAAAGTTTTTGTTTTAGTATTACAAAACATGGGGGTCTACAGAGGTATCGCTTCATCGTTACGCAACATTTTCGGCCAGTTTGCATCTACCATATGACGCATTTCTCTACTCATCTTGTGTGTAGTGGCGACGTGTTGTACTGACGGAGTTGTTTGACAGTGCAATTGTATCATGTGGTAACCAACCCAAGTGTAAGAATATTAATATATTATTATTCTTGACTGATATTAATTATCTTTTGATGTGATTGAAAATAAAGCCACATTATATTGGAAGGTCTACTGTAATTGCAATCAATTTCAATTGATAGAAGCTCCGAATTGAATTTACCGGAACGATAACTGTTTCTTTTTTGAAAATGATCAAAAGTTTAATTTTCACCCTCGTCCAATCAAAATTAAGAAAGAGGAAACTGTTCCGAGTATGCAACTTTGATAGGCCGAATCAATTTAATTCATATTTATGGCATAAGTCGAAGGTTTATGCTGTTTTTATCTTTGTTTTCAAGTAATATAATACAGTTTTCTATACAGGAGTCTATTCAGTGCAGTAGCTTCAAAAGGTACTATGTGTCCTGGCTTGATAAAGGAAATAATTAGAAAGCTGACTGTACTTATATACGTAAGTAATTATTTTTAATGTCCTGAATATAGACAATAATTTATTAGTTTTTTTGTGTAGGTAGAGCTGAACAGAAAAAAACCTAGCAAGTACTAAATATTTGAATAAAACCTACGCCTTTTTATTAAGCCAAAGAAAATACATAAAAGGTAACCTTCGACTTCAATCACAAAGAGGTAATAAAATATAGAGAAACGTGGATTGAATTTATAGCAGTAGCAATGAAGTCTGCGGGTTGAGAATTGAAACTACCAGTCTCCCTGAAAAGAGCGTAAAAGTCAAAGTTTACTTCATCATAGAGAAAATCATTAATTATGAAATCTAAATTGATAGCGAACACTAAGTAATTTGAGTAATCATTCAGCCTTTCGCTATCGGTTTGCGGATAAAACTCACTGAGCGGCGAAAATTCAAATTTCGAGTACGCACAGTTACGGTTCGGGGATTAGACGCCATAGACTATGTTAGTCGAAATTAATGATTTGGGAGCGTTGTTTACCCAAAATATTAAATTGGGGATTTGGACGTGTGACAAAATTGTGCTGTTAAAATGAAGATTACTGCGATAACAAGAGCTTATGTTTAATTAGAGCGTTATTACCACTAACTAGATACTTGTTCAGTAAATATTTGCTACGACCCGGGCTAACTAAATAATCAAATATTTTCGCCTACCTGATACGCGCACGCATATTACTTACCACATTATGGGAATCGGAGAGACACACGCACTTGTGCGAACTTGTGTGGAAATAGACACTTACCTTGCAATGGCTGCCCATTCATTTGACAATTAGAACGTTTTTGTTATTTCCGTTTTACTCATGGTAAAATGCTTGTGCAATGAGATATACCTTTCAAATAATTCACAAAGGCAAAGCACGGTCTAAGTTAGAACTATCAAGACTCGAGTTCGGGTTTTCCTGTGAGGCTGTGTTGAGTCTGTCTCGCTCTAGCAGCCAGCTCGGTGGAGCTGTAAATTTTCCATCTCCTTCTAACTTGAGAAGGCTTGCGCGGAAAGAGAATGTGGGTAACGAACGACCTTTTGCCGTTATGGGCAAGCAGTGCGGCCCGAGCGTTCAACGGGAGCGGTACATTCGGCTGCGATCACAATACATCGCGCCGACAGTCTGACAAGCTGAAAAAAAAATTACGTAAATATTACAACACTCACGCATTGATTATGAAACGTCTGTAACTGTAAGGCCGAGTCCTGGACATCCCTACGTAACAGTGTGCATGGTGCGTCCACGTTAAGTTTGGTTGTGCGATCCTGTTTGACCCTGGTGATTTTATTTTATTATATTGTTTTATAACCCCCTCCCGTGGTGTTCATTGTATCGTCCATTTCTGTGTTTCTGTTGTGATTTATTTCTGTATCTTTGGATTGTCACTGGAGTTGTTGGTGAGTTAAAGTATTTTATTTTTATTTTTTTTTGTATTTAGCTTTAGTAGTAATTGTATGTTAACTTTAATGTATATTTTAATTATATTGATTAGGTAGTACGTTTGTAAAAATTAAATGTAGTTTTATTCTTTTAAGTTTATTTAGATAAATTGCTTTTTGACATCATAACATGTGTTCAATAGAGTTGCTGCATGCACGCTACCTAAGTAAACTGGATTAACTATTGTAAAGCTTGTGGAAAGTTGAGTTTGCCACATGTATTTTTGGTTATGTTACGTAGCTCGGTAAAGGTTGGTGTTTTATGTGCTTAAGAGCTAATATCGTAGATACTGTCAAATATTGATTCAATGACCATTAATATTACTCTTATTGTAGCTCAAAATATGTTATTCATATTACAATTTATGTAACTGCTATTTGAATACTGATATAGGTCTGTAAGACCCCAAATTCCGCTTCCAACAAACAGGGGTTTTCACTCCTTGGAGCCTTGGTTTGGCTCTAGCTAAAAGATTAATTGTAACTTTTAATGAGGGCTTCCATTTAGACTTCACTATTCTTTACACCAATGTCTAAAAGCCATAGGTGTCTCGGAAGTCCCGGCTGTTTTCGCAAATCTTTAGCAGCGTTACGTGTAGTCAGAAGCCTGAAATTCTGACAGTCAATCTTACCAATAAGAACTGTGTTACCCAGAACCTAATTGTATTTTAGAGCTCAGAAAAATGCAACTTAGATGGGATTTTTTTCAGCTATAGACGTCAAATAGCTAAAATAATGTTGATAAAGATGATTTTTACAAAATTTAAATTTGAAAGATAAAGGAGTTTCTACGCCTACCAATCCGAATTGGGCCCGCGTGTTGGACTACGACCTGTAGGGAGGCCTGTATTCTAGTAGTGGGAACATTATTGACTGATTATGCTTATGGACAGGTTTAAAAGTAAGCACCTACTTAGAGAAATCCATACATCCATCGACAGATATAAGTTTGGCAATGATACAATAGGCGTGATCAAAGCATTGAACCGGAACAAGATCAATCTCTAGATATATTTGAGGATTCGCCAGCAGGAAACCCAATTACTTGGGTATTGATCCCAAGACCTTTAATGATGAAGCAACTGTGTTTGCAGCTATTGGACCAATGCGGCTGTCACTATAAATTGCTTTGATATTGTTGCCACAATGAGCTGTGAATTGGAAAATTCTGTAGAAAATAAAAAAAGAGAAAAAGTAATTTAAAAACAAGCCTTTAACTGGCTAAAATTCAAACTTAAAATATTGTTAATATTTTCTTAAAGCCTTGAGGCTTATCTTTAACCGTAAGAACCACGTATTGTCATCTAAACTAGACGTGTTCGCAAAATTTTAGCTCAATCGGTTGAGAATTACTGCTTTAAAATTCAGTTGAAAGATTTGACCCGAACAAACATATACATTACAAGGTGATTTTAATACGCACTTTAAAGCCTTTACCACCAAAATGAAACAGTACTTTTTAAAAATATCATTTGACACGTAATACAAGAAACAAATTCAAAGAAGGTTTGGAAAACATGCGTCAAATTCGCAAATTGGCCATCGCTCAGCGTTTTGCCGTGAAACCTGCAAAGCTTCTGCTTCGTTGCCACAGCGCAGATTTTCAGCGGTAACCGAAAGGATATGTGTCGTTAGGCAGCCAGGAGCCATGTTGCAGCGGCGCTGTATCAGTAAATTCTGTTCGTAGGTACTGACTTGATTGGGGAAAAACTAGCTCAAAATACAAAATACATAATTACAAGTCTTCATCACTTCTACCTATACATCTTATACCTATATAACTTGTCCCACAATTTATACTAAATATATAGAGATGGTATTTAAACTCATAACATGAAAAGGAAAATAATGCGTAGGTGGGGACCTTTGGGAATCAATAACTTTTGTTTTTCGAAGGAGTAAGCGGCATTGCTTTCTTTGTATTCGTTGTAACGATATTATAAAGCTCTTGGTAGGAGAAAAGGCAGTTACTGGATATTATTTGATTATTTGGCCTTCTTACTAGCCAAACGTTAGAAATTTTAAAAGCGTTCTTTCTGACATTCCTACACTAAAAATATCGTCCAATTTTGAATAAATTTGAACCAATATTTGCGATTCGAAACTACGCCGTCTTCATTTGTTTCTATTTGCGAGTTCTGAACACGTTTTAATAACCAGAATATTAATGATGTTGTAGGTAGCACCCAAAATTAGTAATATGAACCAAATAACACGAGTTTGACTTTGAACTATAGTTTTGTTGCAAACGACATTTCGCACCAATACGTAATATTTATGCTGATGACACACCTACTCATGTCGGCATACAAGCTAAAGAAGATTGGAAATCCCTGAATATAAAACCTGATTTAGGTACCTATATAAGCATTGAGTCACAGAATATCGATACGATCAAGTCAATCTAGCTAGCTTTTTTCCAACTACGTATGGACTTCTAGTCTAACCGGATGTAGCTGAATACCATTATTTTACATGGAGCGACTACCTATCCGACCTCCACAATAAAGTTACTGGGTAACGCGAGACCCCTAAGTAGGACAGCACCTAATCAGACTTGGGCTTTAGACTATCCGTATCGACTGTCAAAGAACTACAAATGACAGCCGGCTTACCGAGCAACGGAGGGTTTTCGATATGTACCTGAGACCAGGATGGTCTCCCATCCACGAACCGAAGACTGCAAGATCGACACGTGTGGCTGTTATTATTTAGCCACGAGCCCTCAACGATACAATCAAGTTTAGTATAAATAACTTGTAATCCGACGTAGCATAAATAATTCCAATCCTGTTAAATAATGTTTAATCATAATTTAATTAATTAGCGATAATTACAAAGTATTGTCACGGAACACAATTAATTCAGCCTTTACAAACGTTTTAAATATTTTATTCTTCTATTTTTTTTTATAAAGTAATTCGGAAATACAATGAAACTGGTTAATAGTGCTAAAGAATTTTCATGTGAAATAAATTAATCAAATAGTTCTTCATCCTTCGAAGAATAGGATTGTTTTAGCTTTTATTACAATTCCCCTAGCTTTTATTACAAGCCTCTTTAATAAACAAAAGCGTAAATAGAATAAAAAGTATTTTATAGGTATTTTTTAAATTGGTGTCCGTTTATTAGCAAGATCAGAATTTAATTTAATTACAAACTCAAACTCAAAGACTTGAATATGAATTGATGCGTCGATGGCAAACCTCTAGCGTAGACTTCTGATGATTTATCAAAAACGATGTGATCCGTGTGCGTGTGATGTGCCTAATTATATTATGTTAGCATGAAAGGGATGCAAACGTGAGCATTTACTTTAACGCTATGGAAATTAGTGCTTTATGGACCAACAGCTCTCACATGTACAACTTCTTTGTCTTGTCTTAAACCAATTGAACACAAATATACGTGTTCATGTCTGGCGCGTCCTAGAACCATTTGAAGACGTGTGGCATCTCAACCCAAACTGGGCCCGCGTGGTGGATTACGTAGAGTGTCCCAGTCCAGTGGGAACATAATAGGCTGATAATGCTTCTGCTACGTGTTCGCGGACGTATTCCTCACTGTAAAGTTTAGTACTGTACTTAAATCATACGTTTGATCTTTGACAGGCTTGGAGCATTCAATTCTTGAGGCATTGTCGTTCTTTCGAAGCAGCAAAAGAGACTACGACGATGTCGTCAGCAAAACAAAAACTGGTCAATATTTTTTTGCCGTGTCGAACAATGACATTTCAACGACCTAAAAGCGGAATTGTTTTTGTAAATAATAATTGTTTTTCGCTTAAAATATTTACTCTAGACAGAACCTATTATCTGAAATCTGCCGTGTTTTCAAAAAAATATTCTATTCTCGAAACGAATAATAGAATTCAACAATTAGACTTAACCTACTGCCAGCATGTGGTTTCTACATCATTATCAATCATTCCATCAAAGGTTTCACAACGCAATCGCATAGTTATTTTTTATCTAATGATACGATACGTAATGAGTTATATTACACGCGTTAACTGGATCCGGTTGAAAATGACAGTTTGATTTGTCATTGTCAAGTTGTTGTTAGCTATTGAAGTTAGTGTCAAGGAAAATCGTGTTTTTGCTAAAGAACGTGCTTCAGACACAGCTGTAAGTGTAAGTACATTTTCTTTGTCATCAATAATGGCAGTCTTGCTTCATTCACTGCTGAGTATAGGTCTCCTCTCTTTCGTGCAATGCTTTCCTGGTCTGTGCTTGTCATCTAGGTACCTATTAGCAACAGCCCTTTGTTGGTTATCCACTTAAATTTTACGTCAAGTTTTTAAAACATTGAGACAGCAGTAAATCCCAATGCGTAAACATACCGTTTAACACCCACATTATTAGGTATACCCGGACACTTCGTAAGGATAATTACCTACATTAATATGGAACAATTGTGTTAAATATACCATTTCATTCAGTCCAGTCTAAAGTAAAATAGCTATCATCAAACTTAATTGGTCCCTTTTGTAACGAATAGAATTTCAGTGGGCCAACCACCACTTCTTAAGGCAGTAATTATTTTAATGATTAGTGTGAGAAAGGGATGAAGCTATACAGGATGTATAGCGACATCTGTAAAAAGTGGTGGTTGACCCCCTGGTCCCATCAACATTTTTATTACTTTATACATAGAAGGTATAAGCTATAGAGTGGCTTCATTCAATCAGAGAATGCTCTATTTGCTTCAAAGGATAATTCAATAAACCGTCTGAGACGCGCGACTTCAGCTGCAAAAGCTAAGTCAAGGCTTTGTTGGTCACTTTGACGTTCTCTACTAGATAGAACTTCGCACTATTCTACTTCAGGAATTGTAAAGCGACGCGCTCTTCTCTTTATTCCGCTCAACTGAATACTGGATGGTACTGGATTCAATCTCGTTCACTTTGTCCGTACATTCTCTAACATTACATTTAATTACATTTTTCGGTACTCACTTTTCTCTTGTTTCGTGGTTGATCCTAATCAAGACTAAATTAGATTCTTCTATGTGAGTTTGCCGCCATGTTTTGTATTAAATTGAACAGAGTTGCTAGTTTTGAATTCATTTACTCTTAGATATTATATTTAACTTGCGGACCCACTCAGACCTCACACGTGTAGTCTTCCGGGAAAGTTCAGCTAATAAACAACATATAGGTACCCGTGAATTAATAATGCACGTTTATACCCCACACTCTCCCTCTATGTATTGCAGCACTTTTTGAGATTTGCACCTTGGAACTGACGCTACTGGTTTTTCTTTATAAAATACTAGCTTTCGCCCGCGGTTTCACCCGAATGTATATTTAAAAATATCCCACGGCCGCTACCGGGATTAAAGGTACCCCTCGTAAATAGCTTTGCATGGCTCCCGGAATATTTTTTTTGGTACAATCTTCTGTCCCTATTTCTTTGCTGGCGTCTCCTACTCATAATCTACCTCTGTGCCAAATTTCATCTTCGTAGATCTTGTAGTTCTTGAAATTTCGTGATTAATCAGTGAGTGAATGATCTTTTGCTTTTATATGTGTATTTAGATAAGTCCTATGTACTGACTAGTGGTGCTTCATATACCTTCCATCCCTTCTTCATTCCATAGCACTACACTGGAACTGGGATCATAAATGCTTTTGCATATGTCAGACCGGGACTAGATCAGTTTCCCGAGCGCAGTGTTGGACAATCCCTGCTCAAACCTGTCTTTCTGTTACCGTCGAAACTGGCGTACTGCTGCCACACAAAAGATAGTTACAGAAGTAGGGCTCCATAAAAGGAATCCAAATAGACACGTACACATGGACACGTGCAGAGATCTCAAAAGATTGATTTTTTTCAATCTTGCAACCTTGCACTCGCTTTACGTGAAGCGCGTACGGAAGCCCGCACATCAACTTACGCCAATCTGTCAAATTTCTTTGATAGTTTTTCAACTTTATTACAAAAGTATAAGGTTCATTTTTAATTGGAAAAATTATAAAGCTTGAAGTGCTGGCATCTATACGTATGGGTGCGTTTACGCTTGTTGTATAGAATCTCCATTCGGAATCTATCTCCTTTGTAATGCTGTCTCTAGATATCTATCTGTCTAGATAGGTGTTATATGCTTTAATTCTGTCAGACATGTTAGCCTAAGTACAATGCAGTTTAGCTTATCAGGGCGCCCTTTGTTCAACCGATTTAATATTATCCAAGCAATTATAGGAAGTGGATGGTAATCTAAGTTACCTGCGTGAGATGATCATGATATCAGAAGTACGTTAAGTCGTTGAAATGCATTGCTAAATGTTGGGTGTTTCAGAGGTGTGATAGGATATAAAGGTTGTGATGCCATGACCGAAATGCTATTAGGTAGGTAGGACAAAAATAAATGTTTGATTTGTCTCTGTAAATACATTTTTTAGAGAATAATTTTGAATAAAATAGGAACCCATTGCTACCTAGAATAGGCAGGTTTTGTTCTCTCGAAACACAAAGCTTTTGTTGCCATGCTACGCGTAACCAGATAGAATGTCATACAACACATAAAGCTCACAATAGCTGGGTGTCATGACATTGAAGGCACTAAGGTGTGGGCAGCAATATTAGATTCTGTATTCGAATGAGTCACAATACTCACTATTGGAAACTTAATCGAGGTCGGTCAACATCCGCCTGCGATGCACTACACACATAACTTTTCATTACACAACTTAGGTAAGTACGTATACCTTCGCACTACGCACTAATCACGCAAAGAGATCACGCACAAGAACTAAAGTCTTCGAAAAAAGTGAGGGTAAATGTGGTGACTACACCTACGTGCAAGTTTTACGAATCACTTTACTGTATGTTTAAAGGTACGAATGTATCTCGGAGGTATCTAACGTGAAAGTTATTCTTGGTATCTTCATAGAATGCAACTTGTGGGGAAAAATCTGCCGATCTTTAAAAGTAATTCGCTAAAAATATGCTTAACTGTATACGGGATCAGTCTATAGTAATAGGCTGGTATTATTGACTTGTTAAGCCGTTGGTGCCGGCTATCATTTGTTCATCTTTGACCGTCGTTACGGGTCGTCAGAAGGCCGAAAATCTGACAGCCAGTCTTACCCATGGGTATCGTTTTGCCCAGTTACTGGGTTGTGGTGGTCAGATAGGCAGTCGCTCCATGTAAAATACTGGTATTCAGCTGCATCCGGTTAGACTGGAAGCCGACCCCATAAAAGTTAGGAAAAGGCTCGGAGGATGATGATGATGATGATTATTGACTTGTATACGGAATAGAAGACGCATTTTTTTTGTTTAGTCACTGTAGGGCTAAGGCATCTTCTCATATAGAAGAGGACGAGTATTGATCACAAAACTAGCACAAGATGGGTTAGCAATTTCATTTAAATTTATTATAAATCCAGGTTTCCGTACCGACTTACGGATAAATATAGGGGAAAATCTATAAATTAGACGCATTAAATTTCGTAGCAGATACATATAAAAAGTTAGCCTATTTTAATTAGGTAAACTTTACGTAATTAATTTAGTTTATTTTTCAGTCGCCCATTGTTTAGTAACTCCACTGTACCTACTGTTTGTAATCAGAATTAGGCTCGAGGTATTCCAATAACGGTTGTTTCAGCTCTTAATTGCAAATTAGTTGAGGAACTAACATCAATTCTCTTCTATTTAGTGGAATTAAAGCTAATTTCCGAGTTGACGCGAATTGCTCCCTCGACGGTATAACTTTACTTGAATAACATTAAACTTGCAATTTTCGTGGTGATACTCAAACTAGGCACCTGCTTTTAGACAACCTTGGATAGATAAATTAATTATGTCATTTTACTAACAAAGATAATATACAAGGATGGTTAATGGGAAACTCATTAACTGCATCCAGTTTATTCATTTGTTTCAGTTCAATTGATTTATTGTCATTCTGAAGATGGGGTCTTTTTTATTCTTTCTATCGAGATTTTGTTATTTATTTATAAACATGGAAGACTTACAGCTTAAAAACTTAATAGTAAGGACCGGTGGTTTTTTTTTGAGTATAAATTGAGCAGTGCATTTAAATAACGTAGTACAAGTTACTATACATGGTATCTTCTCGCCAACTACGTAGCGTATTTTATTCAAAGCTGTTTCAGAAGACTGCCTCGTAGGTATAGTGGTCGCAAGCGCTACTGCTGAGTATGAGGTTGTGAGTTCCGTTCCCGGGTCGGGCAAAATGTTAAATGGTTTTTCTATCTGGAATTCTCAGTAGCACCCCGGAGGCCAGATTTTTCCTAATTGATGTAACTAAGCCCGCCCGCTATTATGTATATGGGACTTAAACATAACTAGAGAAATGTGGCTGCTACTTTAGGTGTAGTTCTGCCTAACCCTTTGAAACATGCGTAACATCACGCATACGTCTACGTCGTATTAACACATACGTCTTAAACATAACAATGTTTAAGACGTATGTTCGCATTACGGTCGAACAAAATAGGTATATAGTTTACAGTTAAAACCTCATCATGTGAGTTTATAAGGTTTCAAAGATTCTAATCAAAGATCACAAAAGGCAATTTGTTAAATGTTCAAAAGACAAGCACATATCACACTAATATTATAAAGGCGATAGTTTGTGAGCGAGTGTGTGTGTGTGAGTTTGTATGTTTGTATGTTTGTCCGTCCTTCACGCTCAAACGGCTGAACGGATCAGGATGAAACTTGGCACAGAGGTAGTTTATGACCTGGATTAACAGACGATACATTTTCATCCCGGTACTACGTTCCCTTGGGATAATTTTCAACATGCATGCGGGCGAAGCTTCTGGCAGCAGCTAGTAATAAAACCCAAACGTAGTGTTACATGACCATGAAGTTTTTATTTGTTCTCCAAAGTTGAGAGTACAATACACAGCGCACAAAAGTTCACCATGTTTGTACCCCGCAAGGCTTGTAGTTGAGGCAAACAAATATAGCTCTTATTCCATAGAGTCAGTATTTACAGCTTACCACGAGCGACAAATATTGTTAAGAGTTTGTCACGCTTACATTCGAGAAATAAAATATACGTTTGAAGTGTTGGGTGTCGTTTCGAATACCAATAGTATTTTCTCTCTCGAACTTAAAACTATATAGTCTTACCATTTGTAATTCTTATTCTAAGAACTTCATACGCAAGCTTAATATGGAAGCTTAAGTTGTATTCAGTGTGTTAGGCAAAACGAGGGACATGGTTTCATACCTCTTTAACTGTTCTGTGTATAATACTCATGAAAATCAACAACTTTGTCCATGGGACTAACTATGAAATGTGAAAAAAAATATCAGCTGTTCCATATATTTTGACGAATTATGCGAACATAAATGTTGTGAATAGCTGATTTTTTTTCGTGTTTTCAGGTATAGTTCCATAGTCAAACTTTTTCATGTATAGTACACCCGTTTTTTTTTAGAGTTGGAATTCATCCAATGACTTTTCCTGCTGTGGGTGGAGCGGAAGGGAGTGTCAGTCTCTTACTGACTAAAACCCATCCATGTTCCTTCCGTAGCCCTTTATGTTTCGGGGTAGCGGTTACCCTTTCGGACAATCCCGCTTCCATACCCCCTGAAAGTATGCCTCTCGTTTAACCTAACACACTGTATATTTACACAACCTTTTAAAATATACTTTTGTCTCAACTAGTCGGATAAAGCCACCTACAAGTAATATGAGTGGCTGTATAAAAGTCTTCATCAGGACAAGATAAACATGCAACCTTGTCCGAACTAATTAGTATGTAATAGACACTTATTCCCTTGGAGAAGATATGCCACAACATTCTGACGCAACGTGCCTGTGCTTTAAGTGATTGCATAAGGTCGTTCAGTGACACAACTCTGTCTTAGCAGTAAGGTTTTAAATTCCTTAGGGTGTATGTCATATGAACAGGTTGAGCGTGAGTCAGACACGACGGTTATATCTGAGAACACGTTACCTTTTCTTTCTTTTGTTTATTTTTGGCAAAGATAAAATTCGTTTGGAAATTTTTGCATCGTTTTTTTTTGTGGCAATTCGCAGGTCAAGCACCGTGGTTGTCGTAGGTTGTCTCCAGCCAGGGCTTAAAAAACTTAAAAACTAAGAGTTTACACGATAAAGGCACCTTCTCTGTGGAGAGGACCTTGACTTAGGGCGTTGCTGCGGGAAGGCCGCGAGGGTCAGGCCGGATCGGTTTAAACAGGTTGGACTAAATCTGTGCTCACAGCATTTATTGCACATGACGTGAGGACAGATGGTTTTTATTTCACAACCACAAACTAAAAATATGAACAGTGATTCACTGTTTCCCTTACAGTAAAATTTGTGAACAACCACAAAAAAAACCGTTATTTGAACAGTTGTTTTAGGTGATCGATTCGGGTTTCGTAAAAGTAATCGGAGTTAGTTTCAAGTTTATAAGGTCATTTGAATGTGGATGATGTTTAAACCAAACAACTAATTTGACCAACACCTAGTTGCGAAGCTAGTTGGACAATTCATGTATTGGATAAAATACTCCTTGCCATTAAGTTGTAAACCAAGGATTTATAAGATATTTTTTTATTTGTCCAAAACATGAGTATACACACACATAGCATGCAAGATGTTACAACAAATTATAAATATGACAGTCATGTTTTACCTGAACGGCGTACAAATATAAGATATCGCACTCTACACAGCATCAATTGATTTTAAATTCGTCCATTACACACAGCAAGTATATAATAATAATATATATAAGATAAGAAATGGAATAAATAAAAGAATAATAATATCCTTGGACATTTCACACAGCGCCGTATCGTCCCAAGCTAAGCAACCCAATGCTTGTGTTATGGTAACGAGATGGCTGATATACTACTTATATACATTTTTTTTTTGTAAATACATACATATTATAGATAGAACAATATGTATATCAATCAAACAATCCAATTTAGACCATACTTAAAACTAAATGGTACAACAAAATTTCAATAATAGTGTCATAAACACATCATAGTAAACAATACAAATCAAAAAAATACCAATGTCAAAGCAATTATTTATAAATACATTAATAGTGACAATGCTACTGTAAGATCTAGGCAAACTCCCCAATGAGTTATCTGCTCAATTTGCGACACTCCGGTTGTCGGTGGAAACTCGGTGCTAGCGTCAACTGAGCGAAGCCGAGATTTCACTACGCACGCGATACGCTGCGAAAGTCACAAATAACTCTGGAACAGTCGGAACCAATTAGCCGGTAAATAGGTCTAGCACAATAGAATATACGTCGCGACTAATACATCATATTTCTTGTCACGTATCAGGTTACCGTTCCTTTGTTACGTGAGCCACTTTCAGTCAGTGAATAGAGCCGAAGGACCGGGATGTGAGCTGAATATGATTAATAATAACTTACGCATAAATATTAACTGTGAATGGTTTGATTGGAACTGTTTTATAGGCGCGTTTCTCAACGTCTGTTTATATGGGACGCGGTACACTTAGTGGTGCTCGTAAATTAGAGTGACCCAGCTATCGATTAATGTAGTAGTCGTTCAACTATGTTGGAGGAAGTGTACAAATTATACGATGCACTTAAGGTGCATACTTAAACTGAACTTTATGTCGCACTAGCGCCATACTGTTTCATTGGTCTACGAATAAGAATGCTCTTTTTCACTCGTAATAGTCAGTGTCATTGCTTTGATGTACAGACTTAATAAAACATATTTCAAGATATACATATTATAATACCTTTTAGGTTCACTATTTATTTAGTTAGCCTTATAAGTGATTTCATTTTAATTGTCTAAGCAACATTTTTTTTCTGGCTGTACCTTAAGTATTAAAGAGAAATAAAAAAATGAAATATTCATAGTCATATTATTCAATTACTTATGAATGGACGCGTATGCATAGGAAATTATTCAAATAGCAATAACAAACGTAAATTTCAAAATATTTCAAATTTATTCAAAGAGCTGCCTAAATATTAATCAGAGTGCGTAATTTATACAAAGAGTAATGTAAAAATGTGTTTTACACGTTCCAGTAAATAAGCTAATTAGTTACGTTAATTTATGTGAAATTATAACTCGGCCTTTATACGTTGCTACTTATAAAACAAACAAGTATTACAACTTTAAAGGAGTCTTATAAAATTCGCTCAAAAAACGGGGAAAATAACGTGTGTTTGTTTACTTGTATGTACACAAGTTGTATGTTGCATACGGTTGCCTGTTTCGCGTTAGAACCAATCGACCAATTCACGTGTTTGCCATTCGGCTGTTATTTCCTGTTTTTTATTCCAACTAAAAGTTAAAAGCCCGGGATTTAAAAAAACTACATGTTTTTTTTCCGAATTTATCATTAAAATTTTCCATTTTTTTTAAGAAAATCGGCACAATCCTCAGAAAGAAAACCGTCCTACTTTTCCGAAGTAAATCGAATGGGGGTGGCCCTTTAGCGAAGGAACTAAAGGACCCTGTGTACATAAGTAGGTATGGTGCTTTCTCCGCCGTCTTTGACACCGTTTATTCAATCTGTCTAATCTAACTGGTATAGTCCGAGGCAGTAACATGCCTTTGAGACTTCCCCAAAGCTTCCTCGAAGAAGCTAAGAACATCAAAGTGGCCTTAGAGAGAAAGCTCCGGTTGGATATTATATTTCAGCAACATCTGCACTATATATTTCATTACTCCGTATCAAAGAAAGACAGCTGTTCTAACTGAGCTATGTTATGTAAATATTAAAACCTTGTTATGCAATTAAATTAAGGAATTTGGAGTCTGCCTTTGTGGCCAGTTACTGGATAATAATGGATACTCCCCTTTATACTCTGCTATACGAACTTCAATAGAGCATAATTTAACTAGTCGAAAATATAAAATATTTAACATTTACCGACAACGCCTTTCTCTATAAATACACGGGTAATTTTATAATTCATTTTAATTTCAATCTAGGATGTATAAAGGTTAATTTAATCTACCTAAAGCCAATGGTCATATTATTATTCAATTCCATTACACACGATTATCAAATATTCAATCTTCAATCCGATTGGTACCTACTGTAGGAAACAAAATCGTAAAGTACAATATTATTGTGTGCAGACATACATAACATTACGCCATGTTTTCTTGCAGGTTCGGCAAAGGTTCACACTTATATCCCACATCTCGCCCGTTATGTTTGTGTCCCATGTAATAAGGGGTGAGCCTATTGCCCTTAACCGGGCACAAATCCAGACTATGGGCTGCTACTAAAACAATCCAGATAGAAAAACACCTAATAGCACTTTTCCTAACCTGGGAAACGAACCTAGAACCTTATGCTCAGCAGTAAAACTTGCGACCACTAGACTACCGAGACAGTCCAATGAGTAATTATTTAATTATCGCCATCTTGTCTTTCTGAGGTATCTTCTAAGTGTTTATGACCGGCATTATCTGCTTGTATAACATAAATCTAGAATTCTAAGAGCTATGTTTAACTTAAATGAAATAAACAAACGATAATTTTAACTAAATTATTTTCATTTTGCTTAGCAACAATTAAACTAAGAAGCCTAAAGTAAATGTTAATTTAAGTTGTAATAGTGGCTCCGTAAAGTTAACATTTCTTCAACCCGTTAATTAAACTAAATTCCGTAAAAATGTTAATATTAATTTTATGTTTCTGCCTTTTAGAGTGGCTCGAGCTCACGGAGCTCACGCAATGTCATTGGCTCGAATCCAAGATGTCTCGCCAAGGTTCAAAGGCATGGAACAAGTATTTTTTTGTCTGGGGTATAATGCTATCATTCTCCTTGAGATAAGGCAATAAACGCCATTTGAAAGCAAAGCTCATTTATTTGCGGAAGACACTGCAGTGGACTCCTTTTTAATTTCCCCGCAGAGGATTTGGCCCCACTCAATTATTTTTAAGCCGTATTTCGGGATAATGGGGCTAGTTCCAACGAGGACTTATTTAAATTGGGGTCCTCTTGATGGCCATTACTTAAACTCTTATGAAGAACAAAATGGTCGTATGATTTGAGGATATTCTTTTTTTCTAATTAGGTGTTTTTAATCTTATAAGGTATGCTTGCTGCATCTTATCCTTTATAGTCAGAAGCCCGAAAATCTGACTACCAATCTTACCAAGGGGTATCGTATTGCCCAGAGTTACTGGGTCGTGGATGTCAGATAGGCATTCGCTCAATGTCAAATAATGGTATTCAGATGCATCCGGTTAGACTGGAAGCCGACCCCAGCATAGTTGGGAAAGGGCTAGGCAGATGAGGATGCTTGCTGCTTAAAGATGAATACACCGATACTTTTGATTCACTAATAAAAACGTAAAACATAGAAAGGGTTTCTCTATAAGATACCGATGTACATACCTACATACAGGTTTTACTTACTGAAAGATATATTTTTTTAATTTTACGTCTTGCGTCGTGTCAAAGCAACTTCTGACATTGAGGACAGGTTCACACTTCACGCTTCATGTTTCATTAAAATTGCCAGACTTTGTATCCCCTTATCTCTCAACCTGACGGATTTTCTCAGAAAAGGGGCAACCTAAGAGCCTTACAGTGAAGTCGAAAATATAAACATTTTTAAGATATATTTCACCGAAAATTAACAAGGTCTATAACGAATAGAGACTAAGACTTTCCATTATTTATTATAATAAGTTGAGGGCACGGGGCCCCGGGGCTGGGGGGTAGCGTCGTGTGTAAGAACACTTCCTCCCCTGACAGCGTCTTGAATCTTTTTGTTTTGTTTGCGACATCGCCGACTCCCCCGAGGACATCAATCCGTCGTGTTCGGGATAAAACTTGGCTCACTCTAAACATTAACTAAATTTTCTTCACGAATAACGGCATACATACTGAAGAGTCGTGTTTTCGGGCCCGACGTGCTCAATAAGAAAACTTTTCCTGTAAATGTAGCCTATTTTTAGTATTTTGCGTACCCACGCACCGACTCGCCGTTGCCTAATAGCCATTCATAATATTGATGGAAACTCAGTGATGTCTGAATTTATACAGAACCTTTCACCTGCGTATTGTAAGGTATTACTATAAGTCTTATGTAATAATAAAATGGAAATCGAAAATCCTATACGTTGGTTGCAAAAGAAATTTGCGCAATTACGTGGCCGAAGCTATAATTTGTGTGATTTGCGGAAAAACGTGGGCTAAGCAAAAAGTCCTCTTCAAGTGATGCGTTGAATCTCCACGTGAGAAAGTAACACTTGTGTTTCACAGATTTCTAATGCAAATATCAATAGTTGGCGAACAAATACTTTCTAACTCGTCTGTTTACTTTCACCGCTAATTAAGGAATTGGAAGCCCTAAATTTTTTTGCGTGTGATGTGAATTATCGTTCATAAACATAACATATATTCACGCCTTGATTCCCCGAAGGGTCAGGCCGAGGTGTATTCATAGTACACCCACATTTACCCAGAAGCCGATTACCATCAACCGGGCTATAATCCGGGCTGCTACTGAGAAATTTCTAATGGAAAAACCTAAAAACACTTTGTCCGACCAGGGAATCGAACCCTTTACCCTATTTTAATTAATAATACAATAATATAAGTAACAATTCTTAAGCTTATAATCCATTGCAATGTCATATACTCCTCTATTTTACAATATAAATGTATGCTTTTATTTGATTCGCTACCAACAATTATCAATTTCGTTTCTAGGCATGATTTATACAAATGCCGTCATTATTTTGGCAAATAACTAAGACAACGTTGTGAAAGACTCGTTTTGTAAAAATACGGTTTTCATAAGCGTGTAAACACAATTTGATTGCGCATTCCGCGTCGGCATCACATGTAATAACAATTATGTAAATAGCAGAATGAAGCAATTAAACCCATGAAGTTTGATTTTTTTTTCGCAAACAGCCCGCAGGCGGTGCTAGGGTTACCAGGCTTCTTATTGTATATATTGAATTCTATACTTTTGAATTGGGCACCCCGGGGATATAAATGAAGGAACATGGATGGGTTTTAGTCAGTAAGAGTCTGACACTCCCTTCTGCTCCACTCAGAGCGGGAGGAGACATAAAAAAGGTGATATAAATGACTTTTTTCACAAGTTTATTTTATCGTTCAAGTTTTTGAAAATGTGGTTGTCTTTTAAAGTAACTTTAAAAAATCGGTTGGTGATAATAAAACGATGAACCAACCGTATCTTTGCTATTCGTATATCTGTGATCCAAATGTTTCCCATTGTTAATAATCCACGATAATGTGGGCCCTTGCCTATCCCAACAGAGCGGCGACATGTCTCACCCGTCCTGTCAAGATTAGCATTTTGTTTGGGCCTGCCAGCCCTATCCGCGGGCAGGCGACATTGGCACGCGAGGAATGCGACCGCAACGCAATGCCTTATATGCTCACGACGCAGGGCGGGTCGAGGGATAGGCAGAGCTTCGCACTGGCACTGCCGCTTACAGCCCACGCAATGCCGATTCACTGCACACGGCTAAACCCATGAATCATTCACGCATCCGCGGATAAAACTGTTTTTTTTTGCCTTTTGTTGTGGGTCCTACGTGAATCGGGTTTTTCTCTCGTTTTTCGACAACCGTTCATCCATAAGCATTTGAAACGAACGGTTGCGTTAAATCAAACTAAAGCTGTTGTAAATATCTCAAATATAATAAATATATCTCTATTAAAGCTAAGGCTGTTGTAAAAATCTCTATATTAGAACAGTGGCACACATTTTTCTGCGTTTATGAAATATTCAGTTCCTATATCATACCGGGCAGTTAGTTTTTTGTTACACCCGCCACACGTTTCTTTACAAAAACTGACAGTACGTGTAAGTAGTATGTTTGTGCTAGATTCCACATCGTTCACGCTTGATTTCTTAACCGTTTGAATTTCAACATGGTTAGATAAGTGCTAGGTATTCATAAATATATAACCAGATATCTGATTATTGCAATGCACCGTGAGTCGTTAATTATATCTTGTATTTAGGTAGGCTAGACGCACTAATCACTAACCTTATCCAACTGGCTATTTTACTTATTTCTTGTAACTTGACTGACCCACTCCTTAGGTATTACAAGATACATCTATGTTACAATACAGTACCAGTTAAAATCAAGATCCTATCGGAAAAAAAAACTTGGAAAATGTACGTAAGAGGATATATTATGATAGATTGAATTTCTTACAGACTTTCAATCAGGATTAGAAAAATATTCACAAGAAAAGTAATTTTCGAAATACCAAAACATGAAATTCATTAAATTCTCCTCGTTTTTAAACGAAACCGTAGATCCAAAAGCTTAACTTAAATCGCACCATCATTCCTTATTGCACAATTTTAAAAAGCGAAGCAATATAACTTTTAAGAACTGGCAGGAAAAATTTAGCTTACATTTTCAGCTAGATACTCGTATTACTTCCTCCGCCTCCTTACTTGCTTAGTATATGAAAATATCTTACTCGTAGGTAGTTTTTGCGTCAATCCGGGCCAGAGAGGCCCGACCCGAGACAATATTGAAATTCCCTCGTCCGCTCTATCGATAAATATTGAGAACTAGCGATATTGTTCGTTTAAACTGAATCAGATGTAAGATGTCTATATCAGAAATTTTTGAAGCACGTTGTGTTTCGAATAAATATATTACTTGCAACGTAATGTGAAGGACGAATGTTATATATATTAACTAAATTTTTGGGTACCTTTTAAGCAAACACTAAAGTATCCGTAGGTAATTTCTTTGATAGATTTTCAATTTTATCACAAAATAATAAGGTTCATGTTCAATCGGGAAAATTTGACAGTTTGGAATAGCCTGATGTGCTGGCGTCTGTACATTACATTTTGTATTTCATCAGGTTTAATTCATCAAACAAGGCAACTAAAATATGCTTGACATATAAAACCGCTCTCTTTTTCTATTTGTCCAAATAATTAAATCACAAAGTAGTTAATCCAAAATAACGAAATCACTTGGCAAATATTTTTTATAATTTACAATCTGTCTCAAAATAATTTCGCTAACCGTTTCAAAACAAAAACTTTCTCCTTGGCTGATCAGATTAAACATTTATCAGTCATTCGTGAAAACGCGGTTTATCTCTGGCAGATTATAACAAATATGTTGTACCTACCCACACATTAAGATTTAAAGATTTACAATTGTTGACTAGGAAACTGAAAACTGGATAGGTTGTATCTACACAAGTTGTGATAAAACTGCAAGTGACATGAACACGGCACTTCTAGCTTTAGGATTAATAAACTTTGTGTAAAAGATAGCCATCTTTTACACTCTACACAATGACTTTTAGATATGATTCCAATAAAAAGCACTTTTTGTTGTTTTCAATCTAGCTAGACTATTTTCTATTGTGCCAAGACCCCATAGAACTTTCCACTTCAGTTCAGCTATTTCATTATAAATGAATCAAAAACATCAGCTAAATTTTTCTTAGGATTTTCCGAAATTGATGCCGTTATAAAGCTCCCAAAAAAGTTTAATTTTCTAATTAAATAATGCAGGTAAGATGTTAAAATTCGAACTAGTTTCAAGCAACTGTTGCTAAAGTGCGACTTAACAGAATCTTATATCTACTTACAGGGATAAATAAAGTTAGCGAAGTTGCGACACAAAAACGGCTCATAATGAAATATGCTTTGCAGGTGAGTGAGGCAATTTTCGTCGCAGCCGGCTGCACCGTCTAGGAATATTACTTGTCACTTATTAAAGCTTCTTCAAAATGTTACTTATTTTTCCGTGTCTGATAATGATTTTTATTTAAGATCTTAAAGGACTCCTTATTGTGAGAGTAAACCCACGTCATGTTTCCTTGTTGAGCTCATCATATGATTATGAAAACTGCATCAAAATCTGTTGCAAGTTTAGTCAAATAAAAGTTAATTGTTTATTATTTCATCAGAAATGGTGAAGGAAAACATGATGACAGGTGAGGAAACGGGCATGTTCTAGAACTAAATATTCGAAGACTTGTATGTGATTGGCTGATTATGCTGATTAAAGTCAAAGTCAAATAATTTATTAGTTATTAGCACTGTTTGTAGTTTTCACTTCCAACTTGCACTAAACTTGTTTCAACTTCTCCTTTAAAAGAACAAGACGGTCATTCAGATAGACACGAAAATCGACTTTAGTATATAGGTAAAAGTTTAAGCATTTTTTAGTGAAAAAACAGTTCAACAGTTTTTATTGAATTATTTTGTTTAGGCAAATAAAATGTGTCTGGAAAGTTATTAAAAACATGCTGGTAATATTCTGCCGTATATCGACTGAAACGAAATGTTACAAATTATTTTTTGTTTGTTTAATTGTTTGTTTGATCTACCTTTAAGGTGTAACCGCCAGGGTACCTCGCGAAATTCAATTTTTCTTACGTTTTTATTTTAATACCTAAATTAAAGATTTGTTTTGATAATTCTAATGGTTATAATTCTGTAAATACGTACTTGCTACGGCCGTTACTCATATTTTGATCAGCATTGAACCAAATATTTGTTCAACCTAACCTCCTAACCTCCAATAAACCTAAGTATATTATAATTCACGATTGCTTTAATTTTTATCGCGCAGTACATACGCGTTTCCTGGATTTATTTATGTTATTACTTTTGCGTGATTTTTTATTCTAAACACCATAACTGATCAATGTATAAAAGGTTATGTGGTACTCAAACTAGTTGGAACCCACGAAATCATGATCGTAATTTCAATCATGTTTCTTTGAACGACAGATCACTTGTGAATCGCTCAACACTCAATTTCCAACACAGATTGTGTCGTGTAATACTATGTTACATAATTCCTTTGAGCATTTGGTTCTGTCGACGCGTTCTCTTTAATTCCGTAAATTAATTTCATATCTGTTAAGTTATTTTCCAGTCTTGAATCCAGGTAATTTTGTTCAAAAGCCAATTAAAGTTGGGAGCTACAGGCTCGACTTAAGTGACTTCCTAAGCTCTGACTTGGATTGCTATTGTGTACCTAATTGAGTTTTCAAAATAACAAGTTTCATGTACCACGAAACCACATCATGAAGATAGATGAGATTACGTTACAGCTACGTAATATATTATGCAGTTTAAAGTTCTGCACTATTTATTTCTTTTACTTTAATACTCGTGGTTCTTTCTTGCATGGAGCTTAAGTAAAGGCAATGATTTTAATTTATTAGATAGAATAGCAATAAGATTATTAATTTATATTATTTAATTTTTATAATTGCTTCTTTTATCTATATAATTTGTTGTCTTTCCTATTGCAGGTACGCTGGAAGTGATTTGTTTAGAAATAAGTAACACGATGTTTGTACGTGTTTTTCTGTGCCTTTCTTCTTGTCTGTTTATATGTTTTAGTAAATGGTTAAATAAGGTACTTCTATTAACTTCAATGGTCAAGTTTCTCACGGCCTATAAATTTTACCTTCACGTAATACCGAATTCGATAAACCTTTATTGGAACGAATGGCAAAAACGATTAGGTGCTTGTCTTGTCATATAAAGCTTGAATTGTTTTACCTTTGAACATATAAGTGGCAGTCAAGATATGGGTCTCAGGCATCGAATTGGAAATACTAGTACAAAATTAGAATTAGATGACGTAATCACCGCACCTTCTCGTACAATGTACGGACCATCTCAGGGTCAAACAATGCTTAACAAAATAAACATTTGCAGTCAAACTATATCCTACTCAGTGTACGGTCACAAGCGAAAAAATATATGGAAAATGTACTTTGCGAGTTCATTTTGTCGTCAAATTAACAGCTGCAACGACGGCGCCTTGATTTCCGAAATAATTGGATAGGACACAGCTGGTGCACACCGGAATTTCCGCGTTCATTGTCAAGCGTTTCCCATTAAGCCGGTGTACCGTCCCCATGACGAATCGAGAAATTCACAAAGAGCCGAGTCCGCGGGCCGAGCGCCCTCAGCCAGCTACAGACACTCTTCAGTTCTGTTAATGACATTGGAAACCCATTGGGTGACTGTACGATTTTTCGGTGCCTTTAATTTAGTGGAACGCTCCAAGCATTTCCGTTGGTAAATAAATTATTTTTCTGCACGAAAAAATAGCACTGGCCTTAGAGTTTTTGCCAAATCAAATTAAGGATCAATATCGATTTTTTGTGGCTATATTTAGGACGCCGTTCCTGGTGGTATTGGATGACGTTCAAATTCAATTATCGAAATTGAAGGACATTTTTTGCCGGTCTGCCATTTCTATTTTTACCAGGAACCATCAAGTCTCGGAGCTGAAATAAATAAAGGCGATGGTGGTACGATATATTGACCCTTCGGATAGCCCGTTCGTGTGATGTATTTATCAGAAATTAAACATTTGGTTTTCGTTCTCTCCGTGGCGGTAAAGTTATTGTTTATTCTTCCCACGCAGTGCAAATAACATCTATTCTTGATTGTATTATTATTAACTTGTGTGTACTATAGAGAGATTAGAAGAGGTTTTCAAACGCCTATTTGGGGTAAATGTTGGAATTACCATCATGTTCAATGATGATGACAATGTTCCCAACTCGCTAGGTAGGTTCGTGTGTTATTTTCTTGAAAATATACGTTTCCATATTTTGCTCTTTAGTTATTTAAATATTTTATTTGACTAGCTTTACATTTAAGATTTTGCCGAAATTTTACGTAATAAAATTAAAACTTTTAGAATATTCTGCAGACATCCATTATAATTCAGCATAAGAAATGAAGCCAGTCTCAATAAATTAATATACAAAATAGGTATATGCCGAAACAAGTCGTACAAGTTTCTAATATTGCCAAAGCATAATCGACGCGAACGCACAGAGCAGTGTTGATAAACAAGTTTAGATCACGAATCACGCGCAGGTATGGCATGTGAACGGCGACAAGGCGTGGTGGGCCGAGGTCGTCGAGTGCTCGCAACTGAAAGTGCGGCCACTAGGTAGCCGCAGGAACTAACTAGCAACTAGGTAGAGACCACAGAGTAATGTAGGAGAGAAGGTGAACTGACACGTACTGGCTCCCACCCATGACTATAAGTTAATGTAGGTTTCTGACGATAACGAAACAAAATAGATAGAATAAAGAAAGAAAGAAAGAAAAAATGTTTATTCTGCTCACAAAACGCACATTTATAAAAAGAAACTAAAAAGTCCTTAAATACACCCGTGCAAAGCAGCTGAAAAACCTCCTACTCAGAAACATTAAAACCATTGACAATTTGATTAGTATCTCGGCCATGGATAATGGATGGACCACCGACAAAAAACTGACAACTTAATCACCATAGACTCTTAATGAAAAGTTTACGAAAGTGTGTACTATTTGTGATAACCGTTTTCAAATATAAAGAGGTAGTAGGACCCCCAAAAAAAAATTATGTGGTCATGTGTGACGAGAACCTACTCTTTAAGTCAATTTCTCGCCTTACCATAAACTCCATAAACTCTGCTAACTAATTTTCTGATGTTCTCAACAAACTAATTATGTAAAGTAAGCACACATGGTGTAAGAACGGATATAAACTGAACCATCATTGCATATGAATGTTGTTGTTTCGAGGTTGGAGTTCATCAGCTTGCATCTACTGCATCTAAATGATTTATGGCGCATGCACACCAAAGTAGGTACTACGGATACGGACAGACCAAACAACTAATTGTAGTGTCAAGAAATTTTCTAGAAAATATGTGTTTATCAGTATTGCCATGTTTGAACAGAAAGTGTTTTGCTTCAAGGCGTATTGAAGCCGCGTATAGTACTTAAAAGCCTTAATAACATGATATTACAGTCTAGTTAACAAACCTGTTAGTGAAATTGGTAGAAAAAGTAGTTTTGTAAATCCAACTGTCAACTTATTTTGCATATTAATTATGTAGAAACTATAAAATTAACAGTCTGCGGAAAAAGTGTAATGAAGTAATTGTGATTAATATAAAGACCATTTGGATCACAAAAGTACATTTATAAGCATGACGAAGAAGAAGTCCATTTAAGTAAAATAAAAACAATCCAATGAAGCTTTTCAGTTTCTCTAACGATAAAATAAACATAACACCTCTTTTTAAATGTTGATATAGATTTTCTTTTGTTTTATTTATAAAATGTCTAATCCTACACATATTAATATGGCCGCAGACTGTTGTCAGGTAGATACACAGTTCGTCCAAATGCCTGTGTTGAATTCTGAATGACTAAAAAGGTTTGAGCCGTCAAACCCTGTAGCGAGTCAGCCGCAAAGTGAGTCAAATATTTACAAAATAATCGAAAGTCTGTTGTAGACGAAGTTTTATGGGCAGTTCTGAGTGTAAAAACTTTATAAAAACCATTTTTATAAAGTATGTGGGTGGTATTTAAATTCAAACTTAAAGCTTATTCGAGAAAATTGTTTACTTTTCTGGATGATATTTAAATGAAAATATGATATGCAAATGAAAATAATATTCTCATATCATCCAACGAAAGCAAAGTTTAATTTCGAGATATAAAAGTATTATAATAGATATCCAACATAATTAACTGCAAAAACTAACATAAATCTTAGCTCAATTTTGCTTGTAGGTAGTTTAATAAACGGTCTGCTCAACGACACAACGAAATAAACAAAAATATGCTCCCAAACATATACACTCTCACACTCTCGCATACACTCTCACATACAGACATTGCACACGCACAAGCACTCACACTACGCACAGGCATCACACTCGAAATCAAACTCTTACTAACACACTTATTTTTATTTGTTATTTCAAGTTTGTTACTACGTTTAGTAATTATGCTGTATTATGAAAGAGCAAAGTCTCCTAACGCAGACATTGTTTGCTTAAAAGCTGGCCCCAAACCCTTTTTGTAATCTGAAGTATAAATAAAAACTTTATTAATTGACACAAAAACGTTACATCTAAAAAGTGTATCGACTTTTCCCTTTTCCCAAACTATAAAAATGAGTGCGAATAAAGCAGCATTCAGTCGCGTTCAAGATCGATTGCATCCGGGAAGCGAAGGAATGTAAAACACAAGCGAAGTATTTATGTGACGGCTTTTACGAAGCCTCTCCGTATTTGTTTGTTGTTTTGTTTTCGTTGATGGGTTCATGCAGATCAGAAGGGAAGAAGTCAAACCTCCCCTTTAGGCCCTTTGTACACAAGCGACGAAAGTTTGACACTCGACATTTTGAGGGCCTTTCGCGTTATTTCACACATTTTGACGATGAAAATCTAACCAACTGTATTGTTTGTCGCAGATTCTATGGCAGTATTATTTGTGTGTTCAAACGACGTCAAAATACTCAACCGAGTCTTTTGTCAGGAGACCGCTCGAGGCATAACGAATATTAGTTCACGTTTATCTCCGCCAAACATGGAGGTTAAAGGTAGAAAGAGGCCAAAAAAGAACAGAAAATAAACCGGAGCGACTTTATGGTTGCACGATAAACCGTGACGTGATTTCGTCACAGAAATAATTAATTTGGAGATGGCTAAGAAAATATACGAGCAAAGAGGTTTTCATCATTTTCTTTGTGACGTAGAAGTTTACTAGCTTCGTGTTAGACTTGCTTTGCGCCTTAGAAAGAGATTATTGTTGGTGATACATATTCTTCGTAGAAGAAATTCCTGCATAAATAAAACACGACACAGCAAGGCCGAACGCTCTATAATATGTAGATATGACCTCACTATTTTTTTAATGTTCCATAGCTAGGTACTCTGATTTTATTGACGTTAAAACATTTGCATCTAATTGCTTTAATAACCATTTTTAAAATATAGGAACAAGGAACAGTTTAAGAGATGACAAAGAATATAAGCGACCAATTAATTCATCATGCTATTAATTGAAATGAAATTCCAGTTCCGTACATCCAGCAATTTGTTATTTTTTTAATAAAATTTGGAACAGAAACGCCAAAACGAAATCTGACCACATTATTTTTTTCTTTATGTTTATCGAAGCCAATAACGTATCGAAAGCGAAAAGTTATGATCGACTTAACTACACACCTGGCTTATTTTGTGAAATAACACAAAAGCATTGAATAACAAGAAAATACACGAAACATTCAAATTGGAATCAGACACACAATTAGGCGTTACATTTAGATATTAAGTAACAAAATACCTGCAAGATAATTGATTTACTAAGTCGCTGACTTCGTAACAAATGCAACCGCCTTAATGTGATTTGGTTGTTAGTAAATTGGCGGTTACCTATTTTATATCAAAGTTAAAATGTTAAACGGTTCTCGCACAAGCTACCCAGCGAATTTAACCAGAAATATTTTCAACGCTGTTGGAGAGATGGTAAAAGATTTATAACGATTTTCGTCGACGACAGCAAGTTGCCGAGGCGGATATAAAAGTTTCTTATGCGGTGCTATAACTCTAAAACTTAGCTAATATTCAAGTCGTAATAAATTGCCAAGATAATGTTCTTTACAGATTTCATTAGAGGGATCATGGAGGCTCTGAAATCGTAATAGATTCAATGAAACTCATCAAGAATAATACTAAGTTGTTACATTAAATGCATCCCCTCGTAATGTTGTAATTCTGTCCTCAATTAATTAAGACAGACTTTTATGTGTAGAGTTTTTGGTTTTATCACAATTTAGCTTGATTAGTAGGTAACTATAGTTTTTATTAGTTGATTGGAAGTATCGGTTTTATGTTTTACGTTTTTATTAAGGCAATTCATTATTATCAAAACGGATTAAAAGCTTGAACCCAAGCTCAAATGAAAATGTTTCATTCTGTTTAGATTCACTTTTGTGCAAATTAATAGTTACGTGAGTAAGCTCGATCAAAAGCTTACAAGACAGGCCGTGGCAACACTGAATGGGCTCCACCTTTCATATCGGAATGAATTGAATGAATGGATTCCAGTATTGCACAGGTTATTCCACTAATTGGAGGAGGGTAACGTTAATTTGATAACTCTGCGTACATTTACATAATTCGTGGTAATAACAGCTCGATGGTCGATATTCGCTGCCATCGCGACGTGATTTCGTCAAACAAACGAGGTTCGCCAAAATTCCGCACGGCTGCCAACTCTTGTAACGTTATGCCAGTTTGATGTGTTCGCCATTGTAGCATTTATTATTTCGAAAATAAAGCCGAAAGTAGCATGTACAGTTGTTATCGCGATCCCTATTTTGTATTGGATAATGATAAATTTATTTAACCTTTGACGTTGTACACAATTTGCAAATATTAGTCCTTTAGCCGATGGTCGAATAAACTTGGTTAGTAGTGATAATTGAGTAGCTGTCGTTAGCAGGCATAACTAAAATTTAGTTTAGTCGAAGGCTGAAGTTTGAGTTGGGCTTGTCCGAAATGGATGGGTGAGATAATCGAAAATTGTTATTATCAGTTCCCTGTCATGAGTTTTAATTAAACGTATAAATTGAAATTCTGAACTTGTTACCGGTAGGTTACGTCGATTAGATACCGACATCTTATTCTTCGTAAAAGACGATGTCGTAATGGTCCAATGGTTAAGGCCTCGCCTCGATCGAAATTGCGGGTTCAAATCTGGACAAGTACCAATGTGACTTTACAATTTCTCTGAATTTCATCTTGGACATTACAAACATCAGTGAAGAAAGAATACAACGTGAGGAAACCTGGACTTATAGTTAATTTAAATCTGAAATAGTCGACCCATCAGGAGTAAGCGTGGTGATCAATGGTCGTGCCTTCTCGGTATGAGAAGAAGCCTCTGCCGTACAGAACAATAATAGGCTGGTATTATTTGAATATTTTTATAAAAAACAAAATTCACCCGAATATGCTTTATTTACAGATAAAATGTGTACATAATTATGTATTTAAACTATGTAGTACCAACAAAAACAGTCATTCTTTAGACACGCTGGTAATATTCATAGTCATTGATTAATAAGTTTTTGTTGACGTCAAAAATTCTCCAGATGATCTGTCACAAAAGTTTTGCCTCAGTAATGATGACAATATGGGTTTAACGGCTCTACTATAAAGCGAGTTTTTGCTAATGGGATCAATTAGAATGTTTCATCGGAGTCATACTATTTTGAAATAGGTCCTATTTAAAAGTTGCTATTTTTATTTCACTGGAAAAACACTTTCGGTGTTTGCGTATCTAAAAGGTAGCCTATATGCTTGTCACTGTACTGTCGTTTTCCGTAGTCATGGGCTGGCTAAAGTGGATACTCACCTCTTTTGTCAATTGGACGTAGATACAGTTTTTTCACTCTTGTTGTGTTGGTTTTTGTGAGGGTCCGCTTTACAAGGACATTGCAGAACCGGACGCCATCTGGCGTGACGTCATCCTCGAATTCCTATTTCATAGTCGGTATTTACAAAGTTTGGTTCAATGCAAATAGCCCTTAATTTCAGTCCGAACATTATGTATTATTCCGTTTTACAAAATCTCGATTCGGTGACAGGTTGCTTAAGATTTGATCATTTGAAAATTCTGGATTGCCACGTCACGATTCACAATCCGATCCAGCATAACGTTAAGGATGGTATTGATATTATTGTTTGTCTTAATTTGGGTCTGGGTGTTTATCTATCAATATATGTAAGTATTTACAAAAAAAAATGTATATAAGTAGTTTATGCGCCATGTCGTTACCATAACACAAGAATTAGGTTGCTTAGCTTGGGACTATATGGCGTTGTGTGAAATGTCCAAGGATATTATTATTTATCTATTATTTATATTTGTACGACCTGCAAGTATTTGTTCCGAGTCTGGGTGTTTTTCTATGTATAATATGTATGTATTTACAAAGAAAATATGTATATAAGTAGTTTATCAGCCATCTCGTTACCATAACACAAGCATTAGGTTGCTTAGCATGGGACTATATGGCGTTGTGCGAAATGTCCAAGGATATTATTATTATTATTACGAGTATATAGAATTCCAACTTTGGGATTGACTCATGATCCAGTGTTTCCTAGCCAAGGGCATCCTCAGTGACTCTTCATCTTGATCGGCCTTGAGCTTCGCGGTCGTCCCATTACTTACTTATCTTCTTCGTTTCGTCTAGCACAGATCTTTGAGATTGACTTAAAATCATGCTAAGGATATTATAAAATAAAATCTTTTTCGTGTGTCTGTGTGACCACAGAAAAGAGGTTACTTAGTGGTAACGATGATCGCTACGTATGAATTGTAGGTCGACAAGCTTTACTTTGTGTAAATAATTTTATTACCACAGATCTGAAAACAGTGAAAGAAAACATCGCAAGGAAACCCGCACTGGGCCCGCGTGGTGTATTACGGTAATACACCAAAATTGAAAAGATTCTAGATTTATTTCATACTAGCACTTTGCCCGCGGCTTCGCTCCCGTGGTCTTTCCCGTGGGACCCGTTATTTTTCCCGGGATAAAAAGTAGCTTATGTTACTCCTAGAAAACTAAGCTTTCCAACGGTGAAAGAATTTTTAAAATCGGTCCAGTAGTTTTTGAGCCTATTCATTACAACCAAACAAACAAACAAACAAACAAAGTTTTCCTCTTTATAATATTAGTATAGATATATAAGTCGCATATAACGGGCAGAGCAGGGGTTGCTATTCAAAAAAATAACCATATTCTCTATCCACATCCGAAGGTCAGAATATGGCTGATTCAAGGTCAGAACCTTCTTAGAACACGATCTTTAGTCTGCATAATATCGCCAAAAACTTCGTCAAATCAAAAATCAATAGCAGTATATAACTATAGCTATACATAGATGTATAGGTGAGTCGAAACTAATATTAATAAACATGACCAGCGTGTGACGATGTCCTGTATGGTCGGGTTTGGACCAGAAGGTGATCAAGTGACATTCAGTTTGTCTTCCGCGCCTCGGACAGTCGTAATTTTGTACGCATCATGTGGTATTTGCATAAACCGGTCCTTGCAGCCATCTTGGTTTTTTGTTACACATTACACAGGTTCTTCCAATATACACGAAATTATAATTGCTGTGTGATAGGATCACCTGCAATTTCTTGACTAATAAGATATTATTTAGGCTGTAAACACTCATACGCAATAACTTTAAAAGTTAATTAAAATAAGTTTGTAATTGTTCATGTTTGCGGATTCATTAATATTAATAAAAACTACACAAAGTATTTGTTTTGTAACTAAAACCAAATTATGAAAACACGTAGAATTTATTTTAATCAGTGAATGGTATTTGGTTAAGGTTGACATGAAAAAATATTCACATGACGTATGTAGCACATGTCGTAACATCAAGTCATTCAAAAGACATCAACGCGTTAGTCATCAGAGAATTTGAATAAAAACACTTGAACTGTTATTATTGCTTACAAATAATTGTTTAGTTTTCTAGTTCGCAGTTATTTTTGGGGTCAACTATCGGCTATAATTAGATTAACCTTTAAGTTTTGGTCTGTCTAAAACATTTTAAGCCGCACCTTAAAGCCACTTTGTTATTTAACATCAGACCAAATGATTAAATTATTTAAATTATTCTATAAAAATTAATACGTTCCATTGATATATATCATTTAATTGAATGTGATGAGAAGGCCGAAACATTTAGCTGATTGGATCGACGATGCATTACTAGTTCGTTAATTAACATTGTCAAAGGAAGTAAAAAACTTGGATAATTAAGATTTTTGCTACAGACATTTAAAATATTTAGCGAAGTCTTGTCACGGAATCAATTATGAGATTTTTGACCTTTTATGAGTATTTCGTCACTACCTACAATTTAGACAGCTGATAATTTAAGATAATGATTATAACAAAATTGTTTGTGTAATAATGCTTTCTCGTACTTCACATAGTTTCTTTTGGAAACAGTTTGAATACAATAGTGTCTCTCCACCTCTAACAAAACTTTTTAAACATATCCATTTTGGAAGCAATCTCACGACAGAAGAGTTCGCATTTCGTTTCAATGAAAACGCGGATCCATACAAACAAATTCTTGCGAAACCACCAAGCTGCCACAAGGAAACATTTTTTGTTATTCAAATTCTTCGTATACAGAAATACCGAAGACGGCCGAGGAAGGCCGAGGGAGGCCGAATCATTGGCCCGAGTAGCCGAGCTAGTGAAAGTGAATCGAGGGCGGTGGAGGGAGCAGGGGCAGGGGGGCTGGCATAGAGAGGGGGAGGGGGCACAAGGTTGCGAACCGGCTGCACCGGCTCTAGACATGCCAAACAACGCATTGAGTAATAAGTAATAAGCGTTGCGTTAGCTGCCTTAATGATTCGGTGATGTATGGTGCCATTGTGATGTTGAGACACACAGGTTTCCTATTCAGATAACGTGGAACAAAGTTAATTGTTTTGCATTCAAATTACATGTTATTTCAGCTAGCTGTTCGTATATAATCAGTCATTATGATTGTGTTAAAGAAGTAATTACATAAAACATCTTCAAGTTTGTCTGCTTACGTGAGCACAACGTTAGGGGTCATCATCGGCGTGACTGGCATTCAGTCGATTGTGCTCGGATTAGAAGTAGATCCAGTCGGACGAAGAGCATATTAATCGGTTTTTATCAGAAAATTTTGATCCCTATGCCTGTTTCTATTTCTTCTACCAGCATCTAATTTTAACCAGGCTGACACTGCGAACCCTTTCCAATTTCGGTATCCCAGGGTATAAGTAACTACTTAGTATTGTCGTAACTTTTTATTTTACTCTAAATTTTTATAGAATTGGATAAAGCGTGTAACTTTATCCAATAGAGTAAAATAAAATTTGAACGGGTCGTTTGATAGTTAGACTTGATGCACTTATATGGCAATCTGTATACGTCCAGCAGATCTAACTATCGAGGATCTAAGTCATCAATATGACTTATAAATATTCAACTAGCAGTTTTTGCAAGGCATTTACGAAGCAAAACGAGCAGAATTCTGCAAGCAAATACAGTACACGTTAATAGAACTCGGCCAGATACTTGACCACTCCAAACTTGGCAGGCGTTCACGTCAATACTCGAATTTGAAAGCATGCGCTTGCCAAATGAACTGGCCAATTTTTGTACACTGCCAATTCATTTTGGACTTAATTATAAAAGGGTTAAAGTGTAACATTTTATTTGCGTGCGTTTGAGATGATCGCGTTCAATCAGTATCATACAAAATAATCCCATTGAGTAACAAACATTATCGAGGCAAACCAGTTACTGTACTCGCCTGTGAAATAATATGATTGGCGTTACTTCAAAAGCGAGAATTTATTACGCTCCAGTTATGTGTGTCCGTGTGCATTGAAACGTGACACGTTGCGTTATTTTTGCCGCAGTTATGAAATATTATAATTTAATATTGAGAAAATTAAAAGAATTGGGCCAGGATTTCATTCTTCGATGGTAGAGACCAGTCAAGTATAAAACATTCCGCGGAGCTGAGGCAGAGATACGAATAGTATTGTAATATTATGCTAAGAAGAAACAAGCGCAGTCAAATGTAAAGATGATGAAGGATAAGATAGAAATAAAGACTATCTTTGCGAAAAAATAACGCAGACAGCCATACACCTCGACAGGCTGCTTAAATTCCTAGAAACGTGTTAATTACAAAAACAGAAAAAAGCGGGAAAGTGCGTGTCGGACCACGAACAATGAAGGGTTCCGTATTTGGGATGTATATCTAAAAACGAACTTAGTTGAAGGCCATGTTTTCCCATACATCGATGTGTGTCACGGTCAATCCTCACTATAAATGTAAGTTTGAATCGCAAAAATTAATAATTTTAGGGCCTTTTCCTTTTCTTGTGCAAATTAACGGTTTTAGGGCCTTTTCCTTTACTTGTGCAGTGAAACAATGCTTCTTGCCAAATTTCATGACTCTAGGTCAAGGGGAAGTACTCTGTAGGTTTTGAATTATTTGCGAGTATCAAACTATGTCGCCAAATATTATAGCCATATTATTTAATTGGGTTGACTTAGAACCATTAATTTAAAGATCCAAGGACTTACGTATTTGATATTATTTAAAATATTTTTAAAACTTGTGAACTTTTAAGGGTTACCTTTTTCCTTTCGAAGTACGGAACCCTAAAAACCCAGATAAATCCATGCTATCATCGTCGGTTTATCTTAAATCAACGTAGCCCTGAGCCTCGGCCTGACGTCCAGAGATAAGTGTATTTTTTCAAGCCATTAATCACATTTTTCATTACGGCGAGGTTGCGATGACCTGGCAAAGGTTGAATTCGATCGTTTACTTGAAGAATCGAGACTTAAGTCATATTATCAACAACAAGCTAATAAAACTACGTGGATTTTAGATATTAACAACAAGCTACACTACGTGGATTCTAGATTAGGAATATTCTTATAAAATTCGTTGGTAGTGTGGATAGGGGCTTGCATTAAAAGAGTATCTGTGGAATTTCTTGCCCGTTTTTCTCCATAGGTAGGAACCTACTGCTTTGGAATGGGCAACTAGCTTCATCTTTCTTACTGGCCAGCCCTTTGACAGTACAAAAGTGCCTGTGAATGGTGTTCAATTTGAAATAAATGCTCTCAATTTGAGATTATGCGCTGAGAGAATACTGACTCATCGGGGTCTGCGTTTCGCAATCGAGAGGATTAATCTGATTTATGCCTTAGTCGCATTCATCATAACATTAAATTACTAGTTTATTTTGTTATGTTATGCGGTTTATACAGAGCAATAGAGCCGATATAAAGTACACAAATTCCTTTCAGAGCATTTGCCTAATGCACGTAAGCTTTTCGCTCGTTTGACGCTCGAGAACTGTCTTTGTGGCCAATTTAATTTGGAAACCATTTAAAAACCTATTTCCTCGAGCCAACACGCGCCAATTTACTCGTAATTTAAACGAGAACACAAACTACTGAAGCGCGGCGTTATTCTTTCATTAGCATAGAAATAATTTCACAATATACAATAAAGAGCATTTCCTTCTACTCTGTTATCCTTTGTTTAATTACAACGTCCGTATTAAGACAGTCTTCGAAGACGCTTCTATCAATGAAAAACGATTCTGCACGTGCCTTGAGAATTCAAATTTTCCAATACGAATAGAATTGGAAAATTCAACACTCTTTCCATACTCATACCAATATTTATTTAACTAAGGACAGCTACAGTTGTTTGTTACGAAGAAGTTTAGCACCCGTCGATGGGCTATTGACGTTTGAAAGTCCAGACAACTTCCGCGAAATAGGCCACTCGATGTAACCCTTGAAACTGGGGCAAATCGCTGATAAATCCGGGCGAGAACCTCCATAAACCATTTATTATAAAAACTTACTAAGTGTGTAGACGGCCTTTGGTTTTATAGCCTAAGTATTTTATACTTACTATTCCCCTAGCAATAAAAATGACTGATTAATTTATTTTATCAGATTACCCCAAAAAAGCGAGGTCGGAACATAGCTAGAAAAATTTGAGCTCGCTAATAAATTAATATTGGACCTCAATTTTTTTCAGAATATTCCACTAATGTTGAAATCTTTATTTTAAAAAAATGAAGACATATTATATTTGTCTTAATATGTATGCATGCATTCAAAGAAATATATTTGTTTATCGATATTTTTCCATCACCATTTGTATATTTGCAACGTTTTCAGGATTAGCAAAAGAGTAAATTGATTATTTTATTCTGTTTTTAGTATATGTTGTTATAGCGGCAACAAAAATACATCATCTGTATAAAAATCAACTTAACTATCGCGGTTCATGAGATACAGCCTGGTGACAGACGGACAGATGGACAGACGGACGTTTTGGTCTTTGGGTACGGAATTCTAAAAAAGTGGTTTATATCAATTTGTATTTTTGTGTCTTTGACTGAGTTTTAATTGTTTTAGTGAATCCAATTATATTTTTAATAGCTAGGCAACTAGGCATTAACAAATTATTAAAATATAGTTATGGTAGGTATCAAAATCATTTTGGAAAATAAATGAAAAAATGTAAAAAAAACCGCGTCCCTAAAAACTTAACTACAGACCGTTTAAAATGTTAAATCATTGAAAAGTATTGTTTTATCACCAATAAAGCGCAAAGGTCACTGGCGTTAAATATTTATCACTTTGGGCGTACATTATGTACCGATTTTATAGGAGAATCGTGATTTATTTACTAGTATATACCGTATTAAGTGTCAAATAGACCTTCATAGAGCTGTTAGCACGATATTGCGCCTTGAAACAGTTGAGGGTTGACCCAAGTCCATGTCCTTTGTGACTGAGTCTTTGGCTTGACATTGTTATGTATTATGTAGCGGTTCGATTGAGAAATATGTGCGGTTCTAGCTGCTTTAGATAGGAGTATTAAGTTTGATGAAGGTGCTGTGACGTTGTGACCTTTAGTTCGCTATCTTGGCTCTCACTTTGTGGTTTATGCGTGTACCTACCTATAGTCTATTCTCAAGGTTAATGCTATGTACGGCAGGTATGCATTTTATTATATTATTAGCAATTCGCTTCTGAATGAATTCTCGGAATCGGAGCAGGAGTTCCTAGGATTACTCCCTACATACATACAAACAAACAAATTATACCTCTTTATAATATTAGTATAGATATTGTTAAGCGGGGTTACCGCTACCACGGACATAAAGGGCTAAGGAAGGAACATGGCTGGGTGTTAGTCACTAAGAATCTGACACTCCCTTCCGGTCCACCCAGAGCGGGAGGAATCATTTGATAATTGCCCAACCTCAAAAAAAAACAAAAAAGTATAGATATTGTGAGAGTTTCCTCTATATGAATACAATTATAGTGAGAAATGATTGCACACATTACATATTTATTTGATACTTTTGATAATGTATGACTCTAAGAAAGTGTTATGGTAAATTCATAAATCAATCGTTATTGTATCGAAACATTTGGTAATATTTTAACACCAATACCTCTTAAGTAATCAGTCGTTAAACTTGTTACTTAAATATTTGGAAACTTAACGATTAAAGTTACTGTTAACGTCAATCAATGTCAAGTATCATAACAAAGCTCTACACTTTGTAATAATATCATTAAAACTCGAGAGGTTTTCATTTCTTGGCTTTTTGATTAGATCATCTGTAAATTTTTATATTTAGATTCGATAATAACATATAAATTTATTTTATTTATAAATAACTAGCACTTTGCCCGCGGCTTCGCTCCCGTGGTCTTTCCCGTGGGACCCGTTATTTTTCCCGGGATAAAAAGTAGCCTATGTTACTCCTAGAAGCAAAGCTAAGCTTTCCAACGGTGAAAGAATTTTTAAAATCGGTCCAGTAGTTTTTGAGCCTATTCATTACAACCAAACAAACAAACAAAGTTTTCCTCTTTATAATATTAGTATAGAAAAAAAAATTGCGATAATTTTCAAAAGTATTAGTGGTATTTTAAGTGTTTTATGTTGATAGATTTTAGTTTATATCTACCAATTACGTAATAATCGCTCCTTACCCAATTGTCAAAATTCCGATCCCCAAAATACAGACTAATATTTAGTTTGGGGGTCACCGCCTAATGTTTTCATGTACAGTCGGTTATTATTAAAGAATAATTTAATAAAATTATAACGCCATAGTTATTGTTGCCTAACCTCTGTGTTAATGTTACTTTTTGTACAAATCGTTAGTAAAATGAATGATGTTTTTAGTTTGCCATTAAGGTGTTTCGAGTCGTATAGGGCTAAACACAGAACACTTAAATTATCTGTTCTGTGGGGCTAAACATCGCCGTATGCGCCGGCAATGCGTCGCAGGTCGCGCTGGCCGTGAGAATGTGCGGCTAGTGTTGTAACCCACACAATAGTCGACAATAGGGGCAATTTAAGTCCGCCTCAGACACGCTCGCGCTCCCCATTTGCATGCAAGAATAACAACGCACATGCAATTAACTTACGTACTACACGTCCCAATATTTTAGTTAATCGACAGTTAACTAAAGTGTGAATGAACTTTTCACCGCCCACGTCCGAAATTGTGAAATTTGTAGGTATAACAGCGTTTAATATTGTTCGTTAAAAGGTCGCGGTGCAATTTAAAATTTTCTTTTACTTTTTAAGGTGGGCAATTACGTAGGTTAAATTGCTATAACGAGCGAGTTTCAACAACTTCTTGAATAAGTGCTTTCCATTTTAAATAATTAAGTACAAGCCGGTAAATGTTAAAAGTTTATATTAAAGAAGTTTATTAGACAAAATAAGATCCTGTGGTAATAAAGCAGCTCAAGTATCCTCAACTCGTTGAGTTTGGCGGAAGATAAAAAGCTAAAAAAGGTTTTATTCGCGAATGCAAATTTGAGCGACTAAACAAAGAATTTAATTCCTCTACGACCTTGATATAGCCTGATGGCTCATCGAAGTGTTCCGTGGAAGCAGACAGGTCCGGTTTATTAATTGCAAATTGCTGAACACAGCGCCCACTGAATTTGGAGATGATGTCAAACAATACAATGGGTACGATGATGTCAGAGGAGAATTCTGTCAACACCAATTGTTTGGCTGTCACATTCTAGCGTGAAATGGTCCCTGATTAAAATTATAATAATAGAATGACAACAGCGGTTATTTTGGACTTTTTCATCTAGTCTTTAAAGTGATCAAGTTCATCTCAGATAATTTTCTTTTTTAACCCCCGACACAAAACCGACGGGGTGTTACAAGTTTGACGCGTCTGTGTGTGTCTGTTTGTGGCATCATAGCCCCCGAACGGATGCACCTATTTTGATTTTGTTTTTTTTTTTTTTTTGAAAGGTGAATGATTATGAATTAAAATGTGTAACAATGATAATACCAAAATGATCGCTTATTAGCCAGTACGTTTGCTTCGAAACTGCATAAAACCTTTTTCTTTGACTCATCATTGTTTTGTTTTAGACTTTGATAGCTTACGTGGACATTTAATGCCACAATTAAGAATGCAAGAGATATCTGAGCTAACATTATTGTTAAATGAAGCTGCGAAATAACAAACGTCATTCATATGGTTCTTCTGACATTAATAACTTCACCTGAGCGGATTGTGTCTGCGATAAGGTCAAATAATTTGCATATTCTTGATATGACTTTGAATATTTTTGTGTTGTTTTGGTAATAAAAATTATTATTGAATGTTCTGATTGTGTAAGATTGTTCTAAGTGTAGCTACGTTATTTTTATTTAAAAGTTGCTCTGGTAGACTGTTTTTGTCTGAAACAATTACCAAATGAGTAGGTACTTATCTTTACCTTTGTTTATTTAACAAAAATAAATAAACTACTTATCCTACTACTATTATAAAGGCGAAAGTTTGTAAGTATGGATGTATGGATGTTTGTTACTCTTTCACGTAAAAACTACTGTATAGATTTGGATGAAATTTGACACAGAGATGGTTTATATCCTGGATTAACACATAGGATATTTTTTATCCCGGTAGAACATTCCTGTGGGATAATTTCCGACCTCCACGCGAGCGAAGCCGCGGGCAGAAGCTAGTCAAAAATAAAAACAACTACACAAATAAAAACTACAAACACACACTAAAACTACTACTTATTTATAGGACTACTTACGTAATAAAACAAGAAAGAATGACTTCAAGCAAAATAAGAAGAATTAAAAAAAAATACAAACAGAATTATAAAGTTTTCAATTAAAATGATCTGATAGGGAGCCGGTCTTGTAATATGATAGGTACCGCATCAATTTCGCAGCCCGCAGCCCCACAAGTCATCATTTTCTTATTATCGACATTACCATAACAGATCGGCATTAAATAATTCTCAATTCATGAAACACAAAGTAATATTCATGAATATTGATTAAGTAACATAATATGAATTTGTTATTGGTATAATTTATTCGGTAAATAAATTATCCAAAGATTATGAGTTACTAACTTTTGCCCACGTCGAAGAGGGAAAATAAATAGTCCCAATTACTCATCGTACTACTGTGATAGAAGTATTCTATGTCCTAAGCCAGCACCCTTACTGCGCAAAACACTTTCAATCACAATCTCAAAGATTTTGAACGATATTGCTAATCCATTGCTTCATATGTTCGAAAGATTTGTATATTCAACAACATAAATATCGCAATGAACGTAGTTGAACTGTCAACATTAAAGTTATTGCCACTGTAGGTGTGTTACGCAATGAGTCTAATGGTCATGGCCTACCCGTGCGCCAACGAACGGACAGCCAAAGCTACCATTTTTTAGAATAATAGTACCTACTTCAGCTATGAATGAATTAGTATGGATACTAAAGCAATAAGAGGGAAGGCGATTCTTGATTATTTTAGCCCTGACATAGATAAAATTCGAGTTGGCATTTGGCAATGAGTTGAAGAGGTATGTCGCGCGTTAGATATCAATGATCATGGAATTTCTAGAATTGGCACAAAATTGGCCTTCAGGGACTAAAAAATCAATGACAGATGCGTAATAGAGATCTCATTCAAAGTTATAATTCTTTCGTAACCAAATCAAAGAGAACAAGCCAAATTGTAAAGTTCATCAATTTTATAATTCAAAAACAAATCTTAACTTTTCCATTGTAGCTTAAAACAAAGGCACTATTGTAATGGTGTATAACGAGTCTTCTGAAACGCGATTAGAACTTCATTTTATCCGAGCCACCACTTCTAGTTAGCCACCTATTAATCTACAAATCCATTAGGTCTGAAGTGCTACAATTCACCTTGACAGTTATAACTTGTCAAAAATTCTAAAGGATTAAATTTTTTGGCATTAACACATTCAAAAGCGATGAACTGATGACCTATAATGAATTCATAATAGTTGTTATAATTGACAGTATCATGCAATGAGTAGTAAGTCCACGGAGTATCCTCGCCGACTGAACCATAAACAAAAGTTTTAACGTAACTCTTTACTTCTTTGATTAGCTTTCTTCAAAGACTTTATTATAGGTACTCCTCAGGACTACACAATTATGTACCCTTTTATTAAATTCATTAAATATAGTAGTAGAACACAGTAGATACCCAACAGATTTAATTCAAAATTTTTCTTTGGAATAACTTTTCTAATTACATGCTTTGACACGAATTCTCGAATTTCGTCGTCAAACGACTTTCTATTGTTATTTCTCGAGTTATTTTTTGATTACGTCAATTATTAGAGAGACATAAACGCATCATCGTGTATCGGCGCGGCTATGTGTTTGCGAGAAACTGTCCGTCGAGCCGGAACGAGCCGCTTTCACGACTCGCCCGGCGTACGCCGCACGGCGTCTATACTCTATACGTGACGCGCGATGACGTCACTACACGTTTCACTACCTCTGCTAATAGGGACCTAGATGTTGAACTACACAGAAGTGACACTAATCACTATAATCACATAATGATTACACATCAAACGTTCGGCGATAAGTCGTGTACCTTTATTGATTTCATTATACGGATATTCGTTGCACGTCAAATTTACATTCATGCATGATGGTGTACTCCATTAATTTGCACTACAGTGTAACTTACATTGAAACTTGATCCGCATAAAAAGAACTAGGCTAGCAAGAAATCTGTCATAAGCAAATATTGATATTAATCACCAAATGTTTAACTGAAACGCGATTCAATATAAATACAGGATTACGCAAATCCATCAAGATTTGAGCGACATCCAATTTATTTTCAAACGCAGATAGTGATTATCTGTAGCTAGATTAGGTTTGACATTTAAAAAGTTGCGACTTATTCCTTAGTATCTACAAAAATTAACGGTCAATTTTGAAATGACTCAACGTATAACTTCTTTGGAACCCTTAATTAAATCCTTTAGGCGTTTTAGCTTTTAGAGCTTCTGTATCATAAGTAACACTAACGTGTCCTATGTTTATGAAATTGTGATGGAATTATGATACTATAACGTAGTACAAGAGTATTAGAAGCTCATGCCTTTCCTTCGGGACGACGAAACCTGCGTAAATAACAATTGTTAATATTCCTCTCGAGAACAATTTAACAAAGACGCAACCATGAGTACAGCTAGAAGATAAATATAATTCATTAAACACAATATTTACAACTAGCTTCTGCCCGCGGCTTCGCTCGCGTGGAGGTCGGAAATTATCCCACAGGAATGTTCTACCGGGATAAAAAATATCCTATGTGTTAATCCAGGATATAAACCATCTCTGTGTCAAATTTCATCCAAATCTATACAGTAGTTTTTACGTGAAAGAGTAACAAACATCCATACATCCATACTTACAAACTTTCGCCTTTATAATAGTAGTAGGATGTCACTGGCAACTCTCCTGAGAGACGGAAATAGATATTTTCCGGTTCTCAATGCTGGTATCAGGTCGTTAAAGCGAGTGCTACGCTGGAATGTTTTCCGTCCTGTCGCTCCTTATTCGTTCCGTCACCTCCACGCTTAGTTTTAACCAGTTTCCTTGAAGGTAAGAGGACTTCAAATAACAACTTATTAATGGACTGACTCAGGATGTTCCAACTTGTTTATTTTAATCTAAATTCATGGCTCCAGTACTTAGCGATTTTCCATTGACTTGGCTGAGTACTCACTGGAAACCTACGGATTAACACGAACTGTGTCAAATCCAAACATCCGAAAGGCGACTTAGCAGTTAAGAGGCTTCAAAGCAATTCAAAGCAAAGACTCCTTAAAGCGATGGACTAATGAATCAACGTACCGAAGTGAAGCAAACCAAAACATCAAAGGCAACGCAATGACAGCTGATATCGGCCATCTTTGTGGTCACGTCCGGTCCCGTACAAGTTTCGAAAGCTGTCAAGTAAACTTTGTAGTAGCGTGACAGTACCCGCTGTCTAACAATGTTCTAATAATCTTTAACAGTATCGCTGTTGGCGGCGCTCAGCAAACCTATCTTAAAGTTTGCCCGCTACCTGACACCTAGTCTCGGGATCGCTTATAGCACTAAATTCGGGGTTTATTGATTGCGAGAGCTTAGGGTAGGGTAGTAGTTAACTTCTCATAATTATTTAATAACAAATATTGTGGTTGAATAACTCAACTCTTGAGCCGTTCACTTTAGTTGGTAAAATGAAATTATATTAAATTAAGAAAGAGGTTTTACCATTTTAGTGTAAACAAAAATGAAAATAAATGACACATCCAGTAACTCTATTGAACTTAAATCATTGTACGCGCGATTACAATCTTTTTATAAAACTGTTAACCCACTTGAGCACTGCGTGTCAGGACTGATAAAGAAAGATAATTTTCTATAATGTTCGACAAGACGGTAGTTCCTCTATGGGAATTCGGGATTGGAAAAGTTCATCAAAAGAACAACGTAAAGTAAGATTTAGTAAGAACAATGTAGTCACGCTTGGTTTGTTTGTTTCAGATGTGACAGAGCTACCGGCATGGCGTAGCGGAGACTTCCAATTTCTCCACTGCCAAACATGGCTTTCTCCAAACCTCGGGACACTTCCGATGAACTCTAAAGTGGACATTCCAGTGGTGTGTGTGATAGTATCAATGACTCGGTGAAAATTAATGACAACAATGGGGAGGCGACGTTGGAGATTTGTTACAATCACGGCGTTCTTGCTGTTCGTTATAAAAGACGCGCAGTGTCAAGGTAAGAACCGATCGCTCCGGCGCAAACAACTTGCTCTCATGTTCGACATTGTGTAACAGTGCACGGTAGACGTGTAGTAGGCAGTCTGCACACACACGAGGCATGATTAAAGTTGGCTCATTCTCTATTCATTGTCAATAATGTTTTGTGTAAGCTAATCCCTCAACGAAGTTTGTATTACATATTCTCCCTGGTGTATTCTCCACAAAACAGACTTTCCTGCACTAATTTATTAATGAAAGAGATTGATTATAAAATCTAGTTTAATCGATGTATTTATAGGATCATGAATTAATAATGTAGTCTTTGAATTTCCGAGTGACGTAATTTGTTTAGGTAAAGACAAAGCTCCGTGTAGGTAAAGCAAAAAATGTTATGTATGAAGTTAACATTGTGTCGCTCGAGCAGAATAAGGTCATTTGAAACCCGGGTACTACACAGGAAAGGTCTCGAGTCAATACTGGCTTTATAACCTAGATAAACAAGGAGACAATAAAGACAGAACGGGCGTAAAATGACATAAAAATGGCGTACAAGCTGTGCTGCGTCGCGTGGGTGGACAATGCAAGTGACTGCGCCCACGTGCGCCCAGTCACTGCTGCTCTGTTTATTTATTATTCAAGAGCCGAGCCGCGAACACGGCAACCGCCTTTGATCGACTTTAAGTTTTAGTGCTTTTAAATAGATTTCTTAACGTGGCGAAATTGTTTCTTATTGATATATCCAAAATATGTATGTACTACCTTCATAAAGTCCATACCTTATTAAATACAATATAAATTAAGTACTAGTATATGTACTTACTGCCAAATAAGTACCTACCTACTTAGCCCAACTGAGATTCGTTCAGAAGAAAAACCGGAACATATTAGCTGCTCAATCATATTTAACGTCAAAAGGCTAGTCGTAATACAGAGAAGACGTTGAATTGCCAGGAAAAAAATATGCTTTACTACTAGTTTTGTTATATACAGGGTGGAATTTTGTAATGCCACCTGAAGGGAAAGTACCCTTAATACTGTAGATAGCAAATTTTTCTCAAAGAAAATATTCCGTCATTTTTGAACAGAAAGAAAACTGCATTCAAAGATTTTCAAAAATTCGCTTGCCACACCCGGGAATCGAACCGACTAAAATCGGTAAAAATGACAGCCTGTACTTTTATTGCATTTATCGTTAGGGTTAATTATAAGGATAAAATTTTTCTATGAAACTTGATAAATTAAATGAAAGGAAAACCATGAAATATGGACTTAAAAATTTAATGAGTCAAGTTAAAGCTCTTTAAGTTTGGTACAAACGGTACAATGAGATGGCCTACGAGATCACCAGATCTCACCCGTTGAGATTTTTTTTGTGGGAATATGTGAAAAATCAAGAAGCCTACCCCAACATAGTTGGGAAAAGGCTAGGCACATCATAGAAAAATCCATTTTTCATTAAATTTTATGCGAAAATAAACGAGTTGAGAGTTGAAGTTCAGAATACGATTTATAATATTCACCACAACACGATATTAAAGGTTACTAGAAATGAATTCGTTACAAGAATACATTTGTGTATCCAAGAAAAATGAGCCCATTTCGAGCAACTAATTAGTTAGTTTACATTTTTTGTAAATAATTTAAGATTTCATGGTTTTCCTATCATTTAATTTATCAAGTTTGTTCGAGAGATTTCATCCTTATAAGTGATCCTAACGATCGATGCAATAAAAGTACAGGGTGTACTTTTTACAGATTTTAGTTGGTTCGATTCCCGGGTGTGACAAGCGAATTTTTGGAAATCTTTGAATGCAGTTTTCTTTCTATTCAAAAATAAAGGAATGTTTTCTTTGAGTAAAATTTGCTATTTACAGTATTAAGAGTACTTTCCCTCCAGGTGGCATTACAAAATTCCACCCTGTATATCGCACCTTTAAAACTTAAAAAGCGAGATTGACAGGTTATTGAAGGAACAGTCGCACATTTTTTTTTATTTGTAACTTTTCTTTGTTTTTTGTACGTTGTGAGTCGCAATAAAAACTTTTTGTTGAATGAGAATAATAATGACATAGCTACGACATTTCGAAGCCTCCTTCGAGATTACGACTAGCCTTTTACGGCAAAAATATGATTTAAAAACGATGATTTTCCGAGTTATCTTCTGATTTAATCATTCTGCACTAAGTAGGAACATAATAATTGAATAGACAATGACATTTATGAAATTTTTGATGAAATGTCTAGGTTGAAGAATGTTTTATCAGAAAAAGCAAAATAAAAGTAAAAACTTTAGTGACAAAGAATGTCAGAGGAAAAGCTGAATTTATTCCTCGTTACTTCAACAATTTTCTTTCTACAGATTTCAATTTTACGTCTTGACAAATAATTTATTACCATTGCCGCGTTTGAAGCAGCGGCTGTCGCACGGAAATCAACCAACACTGCGACTTTAATATCGATAAATTCTATTACAACACATATTAATCGAAATTACCACAATTCACAGCTGACATTTACGATTATATTAATTAACAAAACCGAAATTGATTGTATCCATGTTAAATTAATTCAATCAAATAGTGCATGTCGACAATTTCATTTTAATATTGTCATGTTTTTCTATGAAATTAACTCATTCGCTAGCAAAATTAATCGGAACTCGCTCAGTGTTAAAATGTAGGTCAATTATTTTAGAGTTTCCGGTAAATTGAAACATAAGGTCTGTGAGACCTTGGTACGAATTGTTCGAGGATATTGCGCCGGATTTTAAGTTTACCAAATGCACTTTTAAGGCTGGGAAATCATCCAATGACTGCTAAGAATAGCATTGGTAAAACAAAAGAAGGGGATATCAGGGTAGCAATGGTACTCGAGTTTTGTTTTAAACCTCTCAAAATTGCTGTTAAAGCTGGAGATTTGGAGATAAAACGCGCTCCGGACAGGCGCCGGCCAAAGTTGGACACTTCTGACGGAACCTGATGGCGGACTTACGATTAACGTTTGATTGAATATTAATTAGTTTGTGCTCACAGCGTTAATGTTCCTATAATTTCCAAGGACATGTGGTTTTATGAAGCACTGTTACTTTTAAAACATGCCTAGGTATTCAATTTAACAATGTTACTCAAAGCATCATAATAACATTTATTTATAAAACTATGAGTGGTATATTGTTGTCCTAGTTCAGCAGAGTACAAGTTTCTAGGTTCGATTCTCTAGTATAATAGGATTTTCCTACTTAACAATTCCAAGTTATTGCGGGGTAATGGAATCGTTTCCGATAAATTGCGACAAGCTCTATCATATGAGACCTAATTCTATCATCGGCTTACTACAGTACCTACCTATTTACGACATAACGACCGTAACACCTGCTCCGTTTGAAATCTAGAAATTCTGCGATAGTTATTTCCGAAATAGGTAACAGTGTATGTTCGAAGGTTTAGACCAAAGAATGAAAAATACATAGTTAGGTACATTCCTTTTTAAACTTTCTTGGACAAGTTTCTTGCGTCAAATTTCGAGATTGACCGAAGTTATCCAAATATTATATATGTCGCAGGTATATTGTCAAAGCCGTGATATTACAACTCGTGATATTATAATTAAACGGTAAATTGTAAATCGACTGCATTTCTTACAATTTAACAGCTTGGTTTTAGTGACATTGCAATGTCACGGGGGCACTGTAGTGATATTATAATAAATCTAGGTACCTATATTATGAATTAAGTTGGCAGTGGCAGACGTCGAGTGTTCTGATTGGTCAATTCTTTTTCAATTCGCCATTAGCAAATCAATCAAAAATCAATCAATAGTAAACATAATTACAGAAGCAGGTGTGCAATTTCCTGACTGAAATTATTGTTTGAATAGTGGTTTGTTAATTTATTTTATTAAATATTTTGAAAATGTGAGATACTGAAGATTTAGAAGTAATTGAAACTTTAGATTTAATACCGAGAAAAGAACAGTGTGAGATTGTGACACGAGAACACTTTTACATAGAGCTACGAAAATATAACAGTAAGCAATTTGATAAAACTAAAAAACCAGAATGGAGTATGAACAGGAAACAAGTAAGTCAGGCGGGGCAAGCGTGCCGACGGCGTAAGCGCATCTATCATGAAAATATCGAAAACATCATAACTGCACAGTAAAATTTGTAATTTTTTAAACGTGTATATTTATTTATAACTATGGTTGCAAAATTGACATTGGAAACGGACCAATCAGAGACTGCCTCATAATCTAACTGAAATTGTCAGAATATCACTGCCTTACAATATCACTATACTGTCCCCGTCACGTTACAATGTCACTAAAACCAGGCCGTTAAATTGTAAGAAATGAAGTCGATTTACAATCTACCGTTTCATTATAATATCACTAGTGAAATTGTAATATCACGGCTTTTACAATATACCTGCGACATATACAAAGGCTAGCGTAGCAAGTTACCCCAATCTGTCTAATTTCTTTGATTGATTTTCAACTTCATTTTCTATACATATAATAAAACAGTAAAAAAACTGTGTCTGTACATTGAATATATTAAAAAAATAATAATTGAGGGGGGTTTAGAAACAGAAATAGAGCACGAATCCAAAAAAAAAAATTGTCTGTTTGTCTGTATGTCTGTTTGTATGTCTGTTTGTCTGTTTGTTTGTACACGCTAATCTTCGGAACTACTGGACGGATTGGAATGATTTTTTTTTTGTTGTATAGGTATTAAGTCTGGGCAACATATAGGCTATAATTTATCTTGGAAACTTGAACACCTGATGCAGAACCGCAACAGACCAGCTAAACTATAAGAGATACAAAAATGATACCTTAGCAAAAATTGTTCCACGTGATTAGCATTTTCTGCTGAGAGAATAAATTTCAAGATCTGGAACACCTGATGTGGAACTCCAAGAGCCCAGCTACACTGTAACATATATAGGAATGACGTCTTAGCAAAAGTTGTTCGGTCTGATGGGCATTTCCTTTTGACTTATAAAAATCGAAGATCTGGAACACCTGTTGTGGAACTCCAAGAGCCTAGCTACACCATAACAAATATAAGAATGACGTCTTAGCGAAAGTTGTTCAGCCTGATGAGCACTCTCTGATGACGTATAAAAATTGAAGATCTGGAACACCTGTTGTGGAACTCCAAGAGCCTAGCTACACCATAACACATATAGGAATAACGTCTTAGCACAAGTTGTTCAATATGATGAGCACTCTCTGTTGACTTATAAAAATCGAAGATCTGGAACACCTGTTGTGGAACTCCAAGAGCCTAGCTACACTATAACATATATAGGAATGACGTCTTAGCAAGAGTTGTTCGGTTTGATGGGCATTTCCTGTTGACTTATAAAAATCGAAGATTAGGAACACCTGTTGTGGAACTCCAAGAGCCTAGCTACACCATAACACATATAAGAATGACGTCTTGGCAAAAGTTGTTCAACCTGATGAGCACTCTCTGTTGACGTATAAAAATTGAAGATCTGGAACACCTGTTGTGGAAGTCCAAGAGCCTAGCTACACCATAACACATATAGGAATAAGGTTCTTAGCACAAGTGGTTCAATCTGATGAGCACTCTCTGTTGACTTATAAAAATTGAAGATCTGGAACACCTGTTGTGGAACTCCAAGAGCCTAGCTACACCATAACACATATAGGAATAACGTCTTAGCACAAGTTGTTTAATCTGATGAGCACTCTGTGTTGACTTATAAAAATCGAAGATCTGGAACACCTGTTGTGGAACTCCAAGAGCCAAGCTACACTATAACATATATAGGAATGACGTCTTAGCAAAAGTTGTTCGGTCTGAAGGGCATTTCCTGTTGACTTATAAAAATCGAAGATCTGGAACACCTGTTGTGGAACTCCAAGAGCCTAGCTACAACATAACACATATAGGAATGACGTCTTTGACGTCTTTGTTGTTCAATATGATAGGCATTTCCTGTTGACTTATAAAAATCGAAGATCAAGAACATCTGATGTGGAAATCAAAGCTATCACTAATTTTACTGTTTAACTATAAAATAACATAAACTGGGAGTACCTGCACGCGGTGAAGGCGTTAACAGTTTAGGACTGATTTTCGATGACGATGGTATATCATTGAAAATTTGACTCTACTGGCCAAAACTCCTATTTATTTTTTTATTTTATCGTATGAATATGCCTTCGGGCTTATGTTGTTTGAGTGTTTAATTTCCTTTTCCATTTATCTTCGTGACACGGTAGCCTACCCGGTAACGCAGGGGAGCAGTCATTTTAATTTAGATTTTTATTGATCAGGTATCTTCACAATGAAACTATGACCATGCCTAGAAAGAGGTCAAATCTTTCCCAATGTTCCAAGAGAACTAAAAGAATGAGGATCATAAGATCCCAAGAATCTACCGAAGAGCGTCAGGAGAGACTTGATGCTGTTCGAGAACATTAAGCTGCTACTCGCTCCGTGGAAACCGCCTGCGTTCTCAGCGTATTTATTAGGTCTCTAGAGACCAGTGAAGAATATGATGCGCGACTGACCGCTGATCGTGAACGTCATGTATTGTCTCGCGAGTCAGAGACGTTCACGGAAAGAGAATTACGCTTGAGTTCCAAGCGTATCTACGCATCGACTTCTAGGTCTCTAGAGACAAGTGGGGAATATAATAATGCGGTTGCCAAAATGAAAACGATGACAAATGGACTGTATGTTTTGGTGGTTGTTGGAATGAAATAAAACTAAAGCTCAGTGTGATAAAAGATTTAAATGGGAAAAATGATAAAAAATAACATAAATGGCGACCCCGTTGTCGCTGGCATAAGCAACAGGGTCCGCGTACGAAGTCGCGGGCAGAAGCTAGTATTAACATAAGGATAATTTTCAATTGTGCAAATTTGACTGTTAAGGATAGCTTGGTGTGCTTGCGTCTGTAAAACATTAAAATAATGAACTTACGTAAATACGCTTCGCACAGGAATCGATCAACGATCTGACCAAATTGACAATATAGAGTGTGTCTGAAATGACGATGTCGCTGCTTATGACCTCAAAGGCTTTGCAATTACTCCTTGTATAGAATATGAGGATATAAACTGGCGAAGTAAGAGTCGGGTTCCGTACCACCGTACAATATTTAAAAAGTATACCTACCTATAATAGTCGCAGTTTTATTTTAATTTTCTTAGCACAGCCATACAACGTGGCAATGCCGCCAGTCTCTTGGGTACATTACCAGTCGACAGCGATGCGGAAGAATTTTTCGACGCCATATTTTAGTTAGTTATTAGTTTTATATACTTGTACAGACGCCAGCACATCAAGCTATCCCTAACTGTCAAATTTTCTCAATTAAAAATGAACCTTATGTCTTTGCGATAAAGTTGAAATACTATCAAAGAAAGGACCATGGGCAAAAATGTATGAAGCCTGGGCTCACCCACCAACAGAGATGAGACCACTTTGAATATACTTGTAAAGCACTAAATATAAAGATTTAAACTCATTTTTGCGAAGAATCCATGGGGTTATTTTGCTATAAATATTTTTCTCCGACCATAAATAAACTAAAATTCTGCAAAAAGTAGTGCTGTTATGGCATTGTAGGTTTTGTTATTGAACATCTTTAACTAGTTTTAATTCCAGGTTTAATGTACACATAAAAAATAAAACAGCTGCTAACAGTTAAAATTATTTTTATTAACATTTCAATCAATATCAATAATAATGTCGTCTAAATATCCTGCCGGTGGATTGTATGTGCCTGCCTAACCCTAGATATCATATTCCCTAGATATATATAGGCGCATCTATTGTTTACCTCTATTTTAAGCATTTTAAGAATGAGTATATTGTTTCAATAAGTTTTACGACTCCTAACAATTGTCTTTTTCTACAAAACCTATTTAGGTGCATATCTTTTTTCTGCATTGGAATTGAAGGTGGTGCCCATAGTAACAATTTTAGTACAAACAAAATCCTTCACAACGGCATATGCTATAACTCTGTTGGACACTGAGCCCAATTTGACTCATGGTCCTTTGACAGATTGTGGTGACTTGATGTGCTGGCCTCTGTACGCAATATTTTCTTTTGAGTTTTAGTGTTAGATTGTATATTGTTATGATGTAAATAAAGTAAATAGTTTTAGCAAAGTTTTAGTGTAGTAACAAAAAACATGTTTCGTATATGAGAACTTCACGTCATTTTTAACTTCATTTTATTTTCATTATTTCATGATAAAGCGGCAATAAAAATACACAATCTGCGATTCAACTGCCTACCTAGGTATTAAGTTTCATGAAATACAGCACGCTGACAGACAGACGGATGGTCGGGGGGACTATGGAGGCTTAGTAATGGGTTTCCGTTTTGCACCCTTCGAGCACGTAACCCTAAAAAGTACCGAAATAAACACAACAGAGCTCAGAACAACATAACTCTTGTTGCTAGTAATAACAATTTACAATAAAACGTGATGAAGTCGACAACACAAAAATGCGAGAGAGGCAATGAAATGAATTTCCTAGTTCATTCGAAGCTACTGCTATCTTAACGTAATTTAAATACCCTGAGAGAAAAACGTACCTTTGTTAAATGTGCCATAAAACATGAACGGGACTTTTGTAACTACCTACTTGGTTGTAGTACGTTCAAATGTTAAATAAAGCTTTATTACGAAAACCAAACCTGGTCGTGATTGTGATTTTCTAGCTTTGCCCTTCAATCATGATTCGTTGACACGTGGCGCCATCTATTGTTATAAGAACGTTATTGTGATTTTTCTCGGTTACAGCACTTGTTTTTCGGGATGAAAGGTACCTTATGTCTGTTTCTGTACACCTGACAACGTATATACAAAATTTCAGGATGATCGGATCTCTGGTTAAGCGTGAAAAGGTTACAAACAAACTGATAAACTTACTTTCGCATTTATAATACGAGTTAAGGATAAAATGTGGGCTCATGTTCATTATCTACGTTCTATAGAACAAGGTAGTTTGTCCACATAATAGTGTTGCCACCCTAGAAAGACGAATAGTGGTGATGTTCTTCAAAGTGGTCACTGGTACGAGCGTAGTACACGCAACGGGCATGCATGTATGTCCAGATGTATGAATCTTTAGTTCCTGCCTTGCCTCATAAGAAAAAGGCGTGAATTCCTGTATGTGTATGAATCAGAAATTGATAAATCTCTTTTTAAGCCAAAATGTCGCGCATACACACACATTTCGCACAACGCCATATAGTCCCAAGCTAAGCAACCTAATGCTCGTGTTATGGTAACGAGATGGCTGATAAACTACTTATATACATATTTTTTTTACAAAACAACAACAAAACAAAATATGTTGTTCTTACTTTAAAAAAAATACTTTAAAATAAATATGTCTTGTTCTGAGCTATTTTCACAACGCCCTCTGAAATCTAAAAATAAATTATGTACCTATATAAAACAATTCCAACTCTCAGTGTGCGTAGGACGGTCCCAAATTAAATTCGACATTTCAGTTCCAATTTTTAATTCCCTAATGGGAAAGTTACTTTGTCTCGTCTGCGTTGTACTTTAGTCAATAAGTAATTGGTATTTCGAAAGGCAATTTATGTGACACCGGTGCATAAAACTATCGTGTGGGTTTCGACCATCTCTTATTCAAAGGTTTGCAGAGGTGCGTACGTGAGGGTCCTACTTAATTAGGGATCAAGTGGCTCAATGTGGAGCTCCCTTATGTACTACACAGAGTGTGTGGATCAAAATATTTTGCGTATGTCGCTCATATATCTAAAATTCCCACGTGTACAGAATATTAATTTGACGCTATTTACATTTTCATGATACGTTTTCTATTTATGTCTGTCTGTATATTTGTACTAACCTATATACAATATCAAAGCTTGGGTAGATATCATCTTATTTACAAAGATCGATAGAGTTGGGTAAAGCATTTTGATTTATATTTTCCCTGTTCTGTGTACCTGTCCAAGCTAATTTCACTCGATTGAACCTATATCAAATCTTTGACAAGCTTATTACTCGCGTTTGTGCTCTCTGTTACCTGTCATATTTTAAATGGGGTGAAAATATCAAGCGAAAATATTTGTGCGGGCGAAGCTGAGTCGACCGCTAGTGTGAATATAATGAAACAGTAATTTAGGGAAACCTTGCAAAGTTTGTTCTTCTCGCATTAATTCTAAATTGAATTTTGATTTATTCTTTGTTACCGACGTTCTGAACTATGGAAAATTTAATAATTTTATGTTGCTTGATAGAATCATGCAAAATGAAGTTTTCCGTTTCCTTCAAATACTTAATGAAGAAATTAAACACAACTTACCTCCAATATTCGGCGCGTTTTTATTATTTTCCTGCAATTCACAAAGTTTGTGAATAGTGGTAAAGTTTGCCCTGTTCAAAGAAGAATTCAAATCAGTTTGATATTTACTATTAACTAACATTCCAATTTGGAACGAACAAACAAACTCATAAACTGTCTCTGTCTATATCTACGTCCCTACAGTGAGCGGTTGAAGTTGAAGTTTATTGAGTAGACTTCTCTTCTATGTATTATTCTGTCTAGACTTTCAGTAATACCTTTTTGATCAATACCTATCGAAGTTATTTGCAATATCTGAAATTGCTATACTATATGTATCGTGTAGAATGATTCCTTCCAAAAGTAAAATGAAAAGGGAACACCTAAAAGGAATTTCACATAAATCTCGCAGCGTTCTAAATACTCTTTGAATTTAACTTTTTTGTCCCTCATTCCAAGTAAACGGACCAACTGCACTTAACTTTGCCTCGTTGGTACACCAAAGAATTTCCTCAAGATATTAAAAACATCCTTTCACGTAAAAGAAAAGAAACGAAACGGAAAATAGAAAAGCGGAGCGTTCACGTTAAATGTCGCTAATTATTATACTGTGCCCTCCCATCAGGAGTTCCTGCTAATGATAGTTACTTTTCCTTTTTGAAGATTCCGCAGATGAACGGCCCCGAGCAATTAAACCTTTCCGTGTAAGATACTCCTTTCCCCTTCATTAGGGAACCATTAAACCGGTGGTAATTCGAACGGGTAAGTTAAATTAATATTACAAAATGGTAAAACTACGCAACGCCCGACTCCAACACAGGTGTACAACTGCGGACAATTGTGGTTGACGACTTTTCACGCGCCAATAATAATAAGGTTGAAAAGTGGTCCACGGACAATGTCCACGATGGTACCTTCTAAGTATAGGTACCACTAACTTTTCTCTTCCACCTCGCTTAAGGGTAACTTTTCTATCCTATAAAACTTGATGCGCTTCCTTGTTGTTTGTTCCTACATTATCTTTAATACAATGAGGATATGCGAGTTTTTAACAAGGTTTTTCATAAAAAGGTGTTTTTAACAACATTTTTGTTAGAGAAGCGTCATGTTTTACTAAACATGACGCTTCTCTACCAAAAATGTAGTTCTTATCTAGTACAAAAATGGTTCTAGGCTGCTTTTGGATAGACGAAAGCGACTTGTTAGGAATAGTAATCTCTCATAATCTTTAGACACGTACAGAGCATTAACACGTTGCTTATTTAGAATGCAATATAAATTATTACCTTCAAGATTTCCATTAAACTTCGCAGTTCAAGAAACTCTCATGCAGAATTTTTATGGTATTAAAGTAGGACAATGTACAGTCAGCCGCTAGGTTTTATGTAAAAACGCGAGATGCATACGGTCTATTTACAAGTACTAATAACGGTTCGTAGTGCTCTGCGCAGATTGCTCAGTTTGCATACTAATTGCCCCGTCTGGACCGCATAGCGAATATCTGTTAGTGTGAAAGATTCATTACTTGATCCAGCCTTGGAAGAATATACGGTAATCTAAATTATTTTCACGATGAGGTCGGCTTCGTCATTAATCCAATAGAGCCATAAGCTATTTACTATGCGGCATTGTGGAAGTGTGCAAAATTAACTTGGTTATGTTCGTTTGAGTATAGTTAACTCCGGATGTTTGTTCGACTAAACCATCCGGTCGGCCATATTTACTTAGTATTAAGCCTTTAATTATCTATAGGCACTCCATTAAATCTCACTATTATTAGTTACAGGGCTATTACTTCAATCAATATCTTCTTCTTCAATAATAAGTTTTTCAGTCAATTTTGGGTCTCTTATCTTCGTAGAAAAAATCTTTCTCTCGTGGTTGTAATTAGTGTCTACTTTAGACCATCTTCTTTACCACCATTAATTTAGATGGATTAACCAACGTCCTCTAAGAGTTTTAATAGCAGAGAATAAGTTTCAGTGACGTAAGCAAATTGGTTAAATTTTCCCATAATGAAGCTCTAAAAGGGATAAATGGGTTTATAGCAAAATTTTACAAAATGCTGGAAGATTTCGTTGGAAGACTTCTAATGTTAAATGATATTAGACTATGGCGCTACTGATAAAGTTGTGATCGTGTAGCGCAGGCAGTGTGCTCCAGGGATTACACTTCATCAGACTATGATCCAGTTCATAAGCCCCCGGGCACCCGAGCACTGAGGAGAGGCTAATCCAGTTTCCACGTTACGACTTCGTTGGGAGCGCACTTTTTGAAACTAATGTTAGGGATAATCGTCTACAACGTTGGGGGTTTTGGTACTAATATTATGATTACAAACTGAAAATTAAGTTGTCGTACCTACAGACTACAGACTAATAAATTAAATAAACACGAACCTATATTGAAAATTTTTGGGGTCGTTGCGTGAATTTACATTTAATAGTCGAGACAACTAATAGCTACATATATATTTTTATATCTATCACATAACCTAAACGATAAGATTGTTTATAAGGTAAAATAAAAAGTAAACAAAACATATACTACCAGTTTTTATTGTAGCTCGTGAAAAAATTCCATGCAAACATTTTACGGTGGAAATAAAAAGTGAAATGTTTACCTTTAAGCGAGCTACACATCGGGCCAGCGGTATTACAAAGAGCTTTTAAGCCCTTTCCGCACACGTCACGTGCAGGCCGGGCCTTAGCCGACGCGTGTGCCTGCCTAATTACCTGCGATTTACGGCGTGTGCCCCTCCCCTAATATTAATTACAACTTATTGTTCTAATGGATGTTGTTTTTAGGCCCGAGAGACTTTCTAATGAAAGTTCAAAATGTTCGCAAAAAGTCTGAACAAATTTTTTAGTCGCAAGTACTTCCATTTAGCGCCTATGTTTTGTCGAGTTTATAGATCTTTCTAATGCTTTCGGGCTTGTGGATAAAGTGAGTAATATTTAATTTCCAGCTACACCCATTTCTACACATTCTGGTTTAGTTTTCAGTTACAATGTTTGGAACCGAGTATCAAAGTTTGCATACGTAAAATGATCCAATTTTGCGGCATCCACTAACTAAAAGATCCTCAACAAACATAGATTTTGAGCTAAAGGATAAGTGAGATTAGTGGGTCCATAACATAACACATTCAGTCCCAAAGGCCTCGTAAATCCTGACCGTTTTCATACAGACGAGTTAATTTTTCATGTGTGTCTACCAAACATTTTTGCTTTACATAACGTACGTAGGTGTATCTCGGTTAATGAAGAGTTTGTTATTACTGTCGACCTATCTAAATATAGACGTCCTTTGATCCTCAATTTGATCCTAGCTATGGTTATGTAAATAATATTGTTTGATACGTTGGCCTCATTAGCAAGAGTTTCCATTCAAATTAGAAACATATATACACGTATTATAATTTCATACAGCGAGTTTTATAAATATATAAACTTTGTATTTTGTGGATATGTGAAGATTAGAACGAAATAGAATACTCTTTATTAAGTAGACCTTAAGATTACATATTTAAAAGTATAATTTATACATAGGGTGGCACATTGGGCGGTCTTATCTCTAAATGCTATCTTAATCAATAATGAATTTCGGTAATCTAGAATATAGTCAAACACACATACACATAATATCACTCTTGTATTCCTCAAACAGTTAGACAAAGCTATACCTGCGTTTCGCCAGTTATTGTGTTTTTTGGTTTTTTTTTTAGCTAAGTAATGTGTGTTTTTCCACTGTAGTAAGTTATTGGTAATTCTGAATCTCAGGCTAAAATAAGCAAATTAATTTTAAATTGAGAGGGTAAAAAATTATAACATTCAGTTCCATTAGGTAAATATTGTGACTGAAGCGTGGGCGTGTCGATATTTTAGCTAAGATCATAATTCTCTCACATTAATCAAACTTATACACCTCTGACACGTTCCTTTGTTACCTAATACACACAGATATCAATCATTCTATCAAAATTTGAGAGTATGAGAGTATACCTAGTATGAATACGTTGTGAGTGAGTACCAGTGGGGGGTGGGATTGCCATGACGACGCGTGTACTTGACATGTGTTTGTTTTACAGAAAGCCCTTTCATTCCACAGTGAGACAGCAATTTTGAAGCAACACCAGCGTTGGCAATTAGATTATATCTCATTTTGAAAACATTTTAAAATTCATGAAAAGTTGTGTGAATGCTCATCATATTATTGGAACTTAATGAGTAGGTCATCACAATAACAGCCTATATTATTCGATTGAGCGCGCAATACCCAAAATAATTCAGAAATTTTTTACCAATACACGCTTCTAAACGATTTTATCTTATTACATTTACAAAAGACAAAGTAATTTATTTCCTTCAAACCCTCACATACAGCCCGAATAAGCGTTTCGTTTCATTCTGTATTCATAAAGGAAAGTTTTCAGGGGACCTCACACACCTACTTCTTCTACTTAGGTGGGTATTGCAACTCTGCTCTCATAATCAACCGTGGCGCGGCAACATTGACATGAGCGATAAAACCACGAAACTCGGCCAGTCTCGGGGGAAATTCCAGTTTCTTGCGACCTTAGACTAATCAGAAAATATATTGAAGGCACTGTGAATGTACAGAGTTTCTTTCATCAGGTGAACCTCACCTGTCGATTTTGTGCCTTTTCGAGGGAGAGCTGATGTTTGAAAAGGATGAAATTATGTTGAAATTGACTTAGAGATCGAGCTCCAGATAAGTTTATGATTTATGTACGCTCTGCTCACTTCTGAGACTTGTTTAAGTTACGTTTCTGCCTGTCAACGACAGAGTTTGGCTTTTTTTATTTTGGGAAAAGAGTGACTAAAAATGTATTAACAATCCAATACTTCTTTCACTTTCACGAAACTTGTTTTACATCGAGCTCCGCCTCTTATCAGAATTTACTCAGACTTCTGACAGCCGTATAAAAGAAAATTTATTCTAATCCATCAGTTCGCCGGAGTATATTTAGGGCTGGTAATTTGTTCTGATAAAAATACGGAAAATTTCCGGGATCCGCGAGGTCAGGCGGTAATCAGTTATTATAATCCGCCCCATTGCCAAATCTTCGTATAAAAGGAATGCAGTAATAACACTCCGTTGACTTCAAAGCATAATACATTTCGTCTCACAATAGGAATTCTTTTTTGTGGAATAATGAATCCGACGATCTTTATAAAGCGACGACAAATGAAGCTTACCTTTGTATAGGCTCTTCGTAGGCAACTACAAAACAGTTCTATGTTTAAAATTCAAATGCTTTTCGTTATTTCAAATGCGAATAAAACCGTTCGCCAATTTACATCGAACATGAAAATGCTCTTTTATCCATATTTACCTTACTTCCAATGGCACTCCTGACTCCCATAATATTAAATTTAAAAACGCTGAGCTAAGAGGTGTACCCTAAAGTGTAATCGAAGCATAAATCTCTTTAATTTGCTTTGAATTTTCCTCCAGCTTGATATAAACGATGGATCTTTAAAATTTTCAAACAAATTACGGGGACATTATGCTGATTTTAGACGGTTCTTAATTTATTGGAGCTATGCATTCTATGGTTACGAAATAAGCAAGTAGAGCAATTACTTAATATAATAACAAACGAATATAAGTAAGTAAGTAAGTAATCATTTATTTGTATAGAATGTAGGTGTTTACAATTGGTGTTACAGATATATACAGAATCCTTGTACATTCTGCCTACTTAGGCATACAAACATTTATGAGCGACATTTGCTCACGATAGCCTTAAAACTAATATAACGTTAGTAACATAAATTTTAATTAATAGAAGGATCATTTAAGAATTCTTGAATCGAGTAATAACAATTATTTAACAATAAGGTGGTGAGACTCTTTTTAAAAACGTTTAAAGTTTGATCCTTAATGCAATTAGGAATTTTATTAAAAATAACAGGGGCCATTCCCAAAACACTTTTTTTAAACAAAGCTGTTTTACAGTTACCTTCATACAATAAGTTTTGGTACTGTGATCTCATAGAGACTGTGCGATATCGAGCTTCTTTTAAAGATTTAAATAATTGAGGATTGGTCTTAACAAATATTGCCATTTCTAAAATATAAATACATGGGAATGTTAATAATTTATGTTCTCTAAAAACAGGAACACAACTGTCTGTAACTTTAATATTGAACATTGAACGGATGCAGCGTTTTTGAGCACGAAAGATGTCTTCCCTATAAGTGCAATTGCCCCAAAAAATAATCCCAAATCTTAGTATCGAGACCACCAAGCCATGATAGGCTACTAGTACTGTCTTAATATTTACTTTTCTCGAAAGGTTATATAATGCATAAGCAGATGTACTTAGTTTCTTACATATTGTTTCAGCTTGAGCTTTCCATGTTAATTGGCTATCTAATGTAATACCTAAAAATTTTGCGACTTCTACTCTTTCAATGGTTTGACTATTATAATTTATGTTTAAGTTTACAATACGCAGTCTTTGGTAGAAGTGCATTATGTTTGTTTTATTTAAATTAATTAGTAAGTTATTATGATTTAACCAGTTAATTAGTACTTTTAGTGTGTCGTTTACGTTGCTTTCGTACGTTTGTTTATCATGGCATTTTATTAATGCTGTGCTGTCGTCTGCGTATAAAACCATTGGGTGATTGATTTGCCGAGGGAGATCATTAATATAGAGAAGAAATAAAGGTGGTCCCAGGACACTGCCCTGTGGAACTCCGAATTTTATTTCTCTCGAGGTAGATGTAAACGTTTGTTCAATTCTAGTTTTAGTGCAAACCCTTGAAATTTCTGTGTATTGCTTACGACCGCTGATATATGATTTGATCAAATCTAAGGCATTTCCGCGTATTCCGTAAGCATATAGTTTTTCAAATAAAACTATATGATTGACATAGTCGAAAGCTTTCGACATATCTGTAAAAATTGCACATATTGGAATTTTATTATCAACATTTTCCATTATTGTAACGAGCAAATCATATATAGCCATATTTATATTTTTATGTTTCATGAAACCATTTTGTTCTTTACATAGAATATTAAATTTAATTAAAAAGTTAAAAATTATTTCATATATGATTTTTTCTATAATTTTGGAGAAGACGGGAATCAATGCAATTGGCCTATAATTGGTCATATCATCCTTCGCGTTCTTTTTATGTAGTGGTTTTATAACAGTCATTTTTAAATTATCGGGAAATATACCCGTAGTTATACTGTTATTTATGATATGTGTTAGTGGGCCAGCTATTATATGAGATACAAATTTTATCACTTCAGTCGATATACCATCATAGCCAACGCTCTTTTTAGATTTTAACTGATGTATAGTTTTAATTACATCTTGAGGTACAATAGGTGATATAAATATTGAATGTGGGTTGTATTCAATTCTTTTGACTTCCAAAGTTTTATTATTTGGTATTTGACCTATTTGATCTATAAAATAGTTGTTAAACGATTCTGCAATTTCTTTTGGGTCATTTATTGTTAAATCTTGGTTTTTAATTCGCATAATAGGTTCACTTGTTTTTTTGCTATTATTTATTATTTGCCAAGACGTCTTTGTTTTATTTTTTGAATTGTTAATCAAATGATTATTTTGAGCCTTTTGTGTTAATTTAACAATTTTTTTAAACTTTTTAGTATAATTTTTGAATTTATTTTTATTTTCATCAGTTGGTTTTAATCTCATTTGCCATAACAGATGGCGTTGTCTCTTGCTACATATTCGAATACCTTTTGATACCCATTTAATTTTATTTTCTGATCTAACAGTTACTATTTTATACGGAAAACATAAATTGTACAGTAAAAGAAAGATGTCGAGAAAGTTGTTATATGCTATGTTTGGGTCTGGTGTATTGTATACATCTGAAAAAGTTAGATTTTTAAGGTGGTCACTGAATTTAACTAGGTTTTCTTTGGATATGGCTCTTATTCTTTTACGCCAGGATTTTATGTTTTTAGATTTATTAACTGGGATTTTTAATATTTGTGCGGTGTGGTCTGATAAGGCTAATTCAATAATTTTATATTCGCATTTCGGACGTATATTATGAGCAAAATTATCTAGGCATGTATTACTACCAAGCCTTGTCGGCTGCATAATTTCTAATTTTAGATTATAGCTCAAAAGAAATGATTCGAATTCTATTGATAATTTATTCCGTTTCAGTGTGTCAATATTAAAGTCACCACACAGTATTACAGTATTTTTATGATTATTGAACACTTTTTTCAAAATAACTTCTAGGTTCTCATAAAATTTATATAAGTTACATGGTTTTGGAGGTCTATAAATACATATAACAATTAAATTAAATTTAGTTAGTTTTATAGCACAGCATTCCATGATTCCAGATAAAGAGTATTTTGATATTTCTGTTAAAGTTTCGTATTCAATACCTTTCTTTACTAAAATACATGAGCCTCCACGTTTAATATTATCTCTTGAGTAAAATGCTGACAGTTTATAATTAGGTATTTCTATTAAACTTTCTTGCCCAGACATTATAAAATGCTCGGTTATGCATAAAATATCTACATTTATTTGTCTATCTAATAATTCATGAATATGAACTGTTAAAATATCGGACTTATTTAGAAGCCCAGCAATATTTTGATGCATAATACACAAATTAGAAACGAAAAAAATTAGAGTTTGTACTATTTGAATTTACTGCACTTAATTGGGTAATATTGGTGTTTTTAACAGTATGAGCATTACTGACAATTAAAAGAAAAAGGTTTTTCATAATGTTTCTCATGCCATGATCATTTAATTTGCCTGTGTATTTAGAAAACATAATATAGTCATATGTTAAATGTAGATTTGAATCTAGTATAGTGGCATATTTATGCGTGTCCACATCAAGATATAATAAGTAGCTAAATGTTTCTATTCTCCAGTTAAACATATCGGAATAGTTAATACATTTGAATGTTGGGAGACATATTATTACATTAGTGTTTTGAATATTACACAGACAATTTCTTAATCCTATTATTATATCGTAATAATTATTTGTTTTTTTAAAATCTTCTTCTCCTATCATAATTATGCAAAAATCTTCTTTTGTGTATGATTCTACTTTATTTTGTAAATTGTTAATTATTTGAAGTGTTCCACAATACGGTGTAATATAATGACAAATTTCAGTATTTTGAAAAGTATCCTCAGCAATAGATGTTATCATATTTGATTTGTTTGAACTTATTATGCATAATTTATTCTTCCTTATATTCTGTAAATTAACGGTGACTGGTACTGTAGTATTTCCTTCTGTGCCATTCGTCTCCTGTATTGTTTTACTTAAAGTGTGTACTACCTGTGTGCGTGAACCTTCATCGTTTTCAGTTTTGCCGCCTTGAGTTATAGAAGTACTCGACGTTGAAGTGTTAAAACTATCCACATCTGTTTGTGTTTGCTTGGTTTGTCTAGACTGATTTTTTTTGGGTGTTACTGACTTATGCTTGACAGGAGAGGTAGCAATTTTTTTAAAGATATTGTTTTTTCTGGATAATTCTTCATTATTTTTTTTCAAATTGCTATTTTCTAAAGATAATATTTCGATTTCCCTATGTGCGCTATTTAATTGAGACTTCAACTCATCAATCTCTTCTTGCCATTTTTTTATTTTATTGTTCTCCTCGTCTTCCGACATTTCAGGCATACTGTTTGTTGTACAGTTCAAAATTCGAGATGAGTTAGTGCTGCTGTCGTCATGATTGGATTCCGATCTTCTACTGCGGTTCCGACGGAAAGTAATATTTTCCAGGAAATTCATATTGGTGGATAATCTTCAGACTGAATAAAAATTACTATACTCTAAATATTTTTTAGGGATGTCAACACCAAAATGCAGCTGGTAACACTGAATTCCTCCTTGTTGTCATTCGTAGCTAATAGATGTCGCTGTTACTAGATGAATATAAAGTTAATATAAAAAGTGAATATAAAGTTAATATAAAAATATAAAAAGTTAATTAGCTTACTTGAACTTCTCTCAGCACAAAATATGCGGACATTAAAACATAATTTTAGTGAAATAACCAAAACATTTTTTCGAAGGAAAAACAAGGCACCTTTTCAGTAAGTTATGCGCCTTTAGTTATTGCGTCTTGTGTATATGCACCTGTTTCTATAACAAATATATATTTCTTTATTTTCTTTTTAAATAAAGTCATCATCACCTGCCTAGCCTTTTTCCTATGTTGGGGTTGGCTTCCAGTCTAACCGGATGTAGCTGAATACCAGTATTTTACATGGAGCGACTGCCTATCTGACCTCCACAACCCAGTAACTGGGCAATACGATACTCTTTGGTAAGACTGGCTATCAGATTTTCGGGCTTCTGACAACCCGTAACCACTGTCAATGACAACCGGGACCAACTGCTTAACGTGCTTTCTGAGGCACGGAGGAGTCTGTATGTAAAGATGGTCACCCATCCGCGGCCAACCCCGGCAAGCATAGTTTAACCTGATGGACTGACCTGTGTGGCTGTTAACTAAAGTATCCTTTAATATGGGAGGCCCACGTGGGTCGAATAATCTAAGAGAGCCGTTACGTAAGCAAGCCAGAAAGTTTCCATATCTGAAGAGTCCTTGTTGTTTATGAGATATTCGTCTGATCGATTTGTTATTAAGCCAGCGATACTCCCACTTGAGACCTGATGAAAACCGCCGCCATTCTTAATTACGTATATGACCCACAAGAAAGTAATTTCCTCAAGATTATCTTTCGGATATACAAGCCGAAACCAAGACCATGATAAACTAGAAGAGTCATTTAATGTGATGAGACTCCGAGGTCTGATCGAAGATGTAATTCTTTGTACTGCACGAAGGTATATCGAAGCAAATCATAATGGAGATTGAAAAACTTTCAAGTATATACACAGGTAGGTAGAAAGTTTTCTGTTCTTCCTTGGAATGCTCTTTATACTACTGGGTAAGTACTACTTGGGTACGTGGAGTGACCATCTTTACATATCGAGACTCCTCCGTGCCTCGAAAAGCAGGTTAAGCAGTTGGTCCCGGCTTTTATTCGTGGATCTTTGACAGTCGTTACGGGTAGTTGGAATCCCGAAAGTCTGAGGCAATATGCTGCAGCGCTACACGACTCTAGTGGAACAATTTCTTTGAAAACTTCATTGAAATTGTTCTACTAGAATTGCGCCACATCGTCGTCGCACTTGTCTGTGGGAGCCTCTTCTCTTTGATACCTCTACCCTCGAGTATCTTTGTTATAAAAAACCATTAGATACCATTAGAACCTAAGCTGTACGCTTAATTCTACTAAAACTCCGTTATTTTTTAGAAGGTCAAAAGAAAATGGCAGGAAAGTCTTGAAATATGCGCGTCATACATATTCGCGTAACAAAGAGGAGGTAAATTTATTCTACGATAGAGAATGTCAATTTATCATTATATTAATCGTTTCGTAGTCTCGCACGTAGTGGCTATAAATCCTGGTGGTTATAGGTACCTTTGTCCTTATTAAACTTTAATATAAACTATGTTAAACATCCCATATTATAGTGGTATATTCTATGGGTCGCAAGCGCTACTGCTGCGCAAGAGGTCCTTGGTTCAATACTCGGGTCGGATAGTATAAGTTTTCCTACCAGGAATTTCTCAATAGCAGTCCAAGTGGCAATAGGATTGCCTCCTATGGGACTTAAACTTACCTGGATTAACGTGGGTTTCTTATAGGTACACCTCTGCCCAACTTCTCGGGGATTAAAGGCGAGATGTTATGTCATGTTGTTAGGTAAACATATGAAATACGAAGTATCAAACGCAGAAGTAACCACCCTATTTGCATTAGCTGATACAAGAATACCCTTCACTCACAAAATTGTATTAAAGCCGACTATAACAAAAATTCATACAAAACAAACTCCGGAGCCATTACGATATTGTTTTTCTCCAGTTTCCCACAAGTGAGGAGTTGTTTTGTACACTAACTTGGTTTATGGGCGAATAATAGGATTACTTTTCACTCACTTTTATTAATCATGTTATTTATTATCTTCCCCTGTGGTTTGTGATGTATCATTCAATAAGTTTCTTAAGGACTAAGGAATAGTTTTATGATTGTGTTATGATAAACTTTGTTGATTAATTTGGAATTAGCCTGGAATAATTAGTTTGACATTAATTTTCTCAAATTTCTAAACAAGAGGCTTGCTTCTTTAATTACGCATTCAAATATAACTAGAGGACAACATAATAATTCCAAAAAAATAATATCAGTATTGCTGTAATTGATAAAAAGCTCTATATTCTACGAACACTGCATAACACAAACAAAGTAGAACGGAGTGGCTTTTAACAAAATGTAGTTAATTTCCATAAAATTGAGCAGTACATCAATGTCATGTACAGTTGATACATTACGTACACATGTAACGTTCACGATTCACGTAACGTGTGAAATATTCTGATATTACGTCATAGCTAACTCATGAATTTGAATATATGCACATTTTCTGTAATTAATTTGATTAGTTCGTTATTCATTTAGGTGGGTATATCCTAGATACTCGTATTTGTATTATAGTCTTTTGGGATAACTTTAGGATAAAATGCCACAAAAGTATTACAAAGGGGTAAATCAAAGTTACATGTCGCTGACACATTTTATGAATTTTAAAATGTTAACCTGAAATCGGATTCCCATTATAAAACTTAACGTTTTAATGTTTGCAGAAAATAAAAGTAGTAAGAGTAAAGTTCATAAGAACGAGTTTTGTCCAACCGGTGCTAACTTTAATCATGCCTTAAGAATCTATAGTTTTATCAGGTAGGTGATCGTGCTGATGATCTAAATATATGCTGCGTTGAAAATGTCCAACAAAATTTTATTCCAGAGATTTGCATTCTCTCAACCACAATTCTTCGCATCTGCATTCTGTGGATATACCCGATACATTCCTTACATTGTTTACGATTACTCGCAATTATTCACAATGCAGCATTTTACATCGCACGGTGCAAGGCCATTGACTTTATATTCTTTCTACTTTGCAAAACTTAAACTAGTCTACCTACTTACTTTTAAGCAGCAAGTTGAATCACTGTAACATTAAATGTAATGTCTGAGAAATATAAATAATAATCTCATTTTATTTCCTTGTTTCAGATGCTAACTATTACTTGTCACCGGTAGAAAAAAGTTTTGCTCAAGTTCAACCGCCTTTATTTCCGAACACTCGCCCATCTTCATTTTTCGAACATGGGGACAACTACAGAGTTGCGCCAACTGTGCAGCAGCCGCTCTACAACGAGGGTCAAGCCAGATTTCCTAGCCCTAACTACAACCAAAATCCGACACCTTTTCAATTACCGACGGGCAGGAGTCAAGCCGGAACGCAGTATTATGTAAACCAACCCGAATTTACCGCACAACGACCGAGGTTCAGGCCAGCTTTACCGTACAATTTCCAATTCGTACACCCAGCCTCAACTAAAAGGCCCGACGTGCCACAAATACACTCTGTGGCGTATCAAAATGATCCGTCAAAACCTGAAACATTTTTAGGACAAATTACTTTAAATAATCCTGATATTGACTACCTACAAAATAACCGATTCAAGAACATGCCATTTGACGGTAACAGCTTAAAGAGCAACGGACAAAGCGGTCACATTCCACACGATGAAGATATTGAAAATGATAACCAAGACTTATTTGACCATCACAGGGTGACTACTTATAATCCTCATAAACTTGCAATCAAACAAAGACTGAATGTTAAACCTAATACTCCACGATTCCCTCAATTAGATTCACCTTCTTTGAATGAAAACACGAATTCTCAAAATACACCAATCAACGCATTTAATAAAAACAACAACTTCAATGCACCCAAACCGAACGCTAACTTATATCAAAGCTCTTCCACTGAATATAAGGGACTTTTAGATATAGAACCTTTACTTGAAGATGACATAAGCGATATTAGTTCATTTAGGGAGCTAATGAAGAATACTCAAGGTTCTTTTGATGTTGAGGTTATTAAATCCAATCAAACCTTATCTGAATCAGCTGATGATAGTAAACCGGACGCGAGTTCCATGAATGCAGATAATTACCCAAGAGAAGGTTTAGTGAAATCGACAACCACAACTACTTCAACTTCAACAACAACTACTACCGAAAGTAGTAACCATTCTGATGAAGTTCAAGAAATTGGAGATGTAGGAGACGAGGGAGAGTATGTGGAATATTACGATGATGTCGAAAGTACTGAAGAGAAACACACCACTCAAGAACCACAGTCAAAAGAACATGTTACAGATATTTATGACGAAGAATATGACACAACTGAAGAACCTGAAAAACCTACAGAACTAGCCAAAGTAAACAATACGGAATCTTTTGACGTTTTAGTAATGAAGCCTGAAAACACGATGGTGAAAGATGATAATTTCAAACATTTTGTGGATACTACAGTAATAGACCAAACTGAACACAAACATAATGAAGAAAAAGAAACTCCTGTCACAGATTATAGTGCACCTACTTCTGAAGAGGATGTGACGTCGATAGAGACACCGTCCATTCTAGGACAAGAAGTTGTGTCAGTTGTTACCACTAAGAGTGTAGTTAATGGCACTATATCTATTCCAGACGAAACTTTTGCACCAAGTACGACCAAGCTAAGTCCGGCTTCAGAAAGTACTTCGTCTACTAGCAACCAAATGAGTGACGCCTCTATTCCAGTAACAACTGAGAACTGGATTGTAGTTGCATCAGTTCAGACAAGTAGAAGTGTTTCAGGAGCTCGTTTCTTACCTTTCCCAACCGTGGAGCAAGATGAAAAGAAACAAGTATTAGCAGACGACAATGAAGAAGAAGAAGAAGATGAAGATGACGTGGAATCTGTAACAAAAGACCCTAGACTAGAAACAAATGGTTTAATAAGTACTCCATCGTCAACCGAAAATATTAACGACAAATTAGATAGTATTCAGTCAGAGCTATCGAGTGCAGTTTTATCGGGATCGTTAAATAACGAAAATAAAAATATTGAGCTAATAACCGAATCAACTACCGAAAGTACTACAACAACAACTACTACTACTACCACTACTACTACAACCCCGTCGCCTATAAAAGTATTTACATTAAAGAGCACTTCGTCTCCATCTGTAACAGAAAGATCATCTCCCGATCCATTACCAGTGCAAATTAAAAAATTCGCACATCGTGTGACTACTTCTACTACTCCGAAACCAAGGAAAAAACCTTCTTTAGTGACTGTGATGGATGACATAGCCGGACTATTGCCTGCTGGTTATAAATCACGGCTTTCATTTAAAGACAAACGAACCAGCACGACTACTACAACCACTAGTGCTCCAGAATCATCTAGCGAGGCCTCTATCATTAATGGAACACAGGGTCGATCATCCGGTATCAGTGCGAAGAACAAAGTTATTGTTTTAGATTATAAATCATTACTTCCTAAAGAATATAAACCTAAAGAAAATAAGCCACAAGAAGATCTCGTCAAAAAACTACAAAAGGACGATCTTAGTAAATTATTACCATCTAATTATAAACCTCCAAGCTCTGAGAGCCCCGATGTCAAATCGAGTTCCAAATCTGGTATTTTAGACAAAGTTCAAGAAATTGATATTTCTGCTCTCTTGCCCAAAGATTTTAAGCTAAATACTACGGTGACAGAAAAACCAAAAGTTGCACTTAAAATACCAGCAAACGCTGTACCAATAGACGTATCTGCTTTATTACCACCAGGATTTAAATTAAACGAGACAGAAAAAGAAACTGCGGAAAGCCCCCTTATCAAGCTCAAAATCGCTGATATATCAAGTCTATTGCCCCCCGGATTTAAATTAAACGAAACTACTGAAGAACCGCCAGCGCCGCCTAGTACTACGACCAAAGCTCCTGGAGGCATGATTAAATTGGTATTCCCGTCAAGACCAGGCAGTAAAGTTCAAAGAAAAACGACTACTTCTAAACCGTTGGGGCCAGTTCCAGCGGCACCTGTAATACAAAAGGGTTGGCCTACAAGGTATGTTTTTTATAAATTTAAAGTATTTCATTGTACAATATTGCAGTATAGCACAATAATGACTGATTTCATTTTTATTTCAGGGCTTCTACTGAATTCACTGGCTGGCCATCGCCGTCTACAACACCATTTTCGATAGAAAAACTTCTAGAAGCTCAAAGGAATGCCACTGCTACCAGTCCACTGCCAGAATTTAGTACTGAAGCAACGACACGACGAGCGACCACGACAACAACGACCCCTGCACCCCCTCCGCCGACCACTCCAGGTTTATGTAGAAAAGAGTGTGATATCGCTGCTACTATAAAAATCGTTTCAGGTACACGTATTTCTTTACTATCTGTACCTCTATTAATGTCGAATACGGCAATAACTTCGAAATCATAAACTATGGTTAACATTTATTTAAAAAAAAAATATTTAAAAAAAAGAACCTTGTGTTACATTTTCAGGAGTCAAATGGATACCCGAGTTATTAGATCACAACACTGTAGAATGGAAACGTCTTGCAACAGATGTAAAGGAAGAGGTAAGTTATATATAAATACTAGCTTTTGCCAGCGGCTTCGCCCGCATGTTTGTAGGAAATTATCCCACGAGAACCGTTTATTTTGCCGGGATAAAAAGTAGCCTATGTGCTATTCTAGACTATAATCTATCTCTGCGCCAATTTTATCCAGATCCATTCAATAGTTTTTGCGTGAAAGAGGAACAAACATCCATCCATCCATCCTCACAAACTTTCGCATTTATAATATTAGTAGGATTTGGAGAGTAGAGGTATACCACGATAACTCCAAATTACTGTTTCAATGTTTGTAGTCACATCCTTGCGAAAGAGTTCGTAAGTAGTTGTAAGTATTCGTCTTCAGTAGCAGGCAACATGCGTTGTGAGTCTTGGTGGTGCTTTGTAATTACTTTCACAAATACTTACAAAACATTTTGAATTTTGGAGGGGCGCGCTATTTTATCGTAGTTTATCTCTACCCTACTTCCTACTTTTCCTTTCCTTTTTTAAGCTGTTCTATAACATTTTATTATTTTCCAGTTGAATTCTGTCTATTCGAAATCAGACTTTCTACGGAAATGGTATAAGGGTATTAGAATTGATGGGTTTAGCGAAGGCTCTGTTCTTGTTGACTACTTCATTGAACTCAAAGAAGTAGAGGAAAGAGTGGACACATTGGATTTAAAGAAAATGTTCCACAAATCTCTTCATGATGCCAGGCCTGGTTCCGTGATTGAAACAGTTACTGTAGAACCCAATTTTGACCCGGACGTAATGTTAGGTGATCAGCCGGATGAAGAAAGGATGAAGAAAAGCAATGAGAAAATGACAAAGACTATTGATAAGTCTGCTGGGAAACTAGAAATAGGAAAGTTTGTTATGGACCCTGCTTATACCGAGTTCATAGGTGGGTAAACTATTTTCACTTAATTATTGGAATACCATGTATCATTTTTTGAACATAATTTATGACTATTGGATTTCTTTTTTGTAGTTTTACCTAAACGTGAAGCGCCAACGCTTGTAACTCCAGAAGAAGAATCGTTCCTGCCTCAGTGGGGCATCGCTGTGATTGTCATTGCTTTGGCCTCTCTTCTGTTCGTCGTCATATTTGGAGTCACAGTAGTAAGTTAACCCGAACCGAAATAAATTAAATATAGTTCTGCGTTTGCTACTGATATAATAAAACTTCTTTTGTTTCTCTCAGCTGGTTAATCGACAGAAGAGTGCGAAAGCGAAACAGCCAATACCTCTCAGCGAGGAAATGCTTCGCGATTTGGATAAGAGTCATATGGGAGGCTTCGATGACGTGCATCCAGTGAAAGAACGTGAATTGCCGTATCTTCCTTCGGGCAAGGTAAATTGAGTGCTAGTGCAATTTTACAAAGTTAAAATTATTTCATCCTATCTCTTAATTATTTTTGTTCTTTGTCTAGCGTATGTCAACTGCCTTCATTGAGCAGTTGGCTTACCCCAACCCGGGTGACTCGTGGCGATCGGAGTGGACCCCGCAGCTCCAGAAGTATATGCAGCATTACACGCCCGACTCAGGACGAGGCTCGCAGATCTACGGGCCCGTTGGAAATGCTTATGGGTACGAATTTGCATTTGCTTTTATAATGAAAAGATAGTTCGCAAAAAGGTGTCCTTACTCAGTTATTTATAAAACTGACATGAAACAGACGGCAGGTGCGAGCTAGCTCACCGGATAAGTAGCGCCCGATACTGTGGAATTTTTGTATCGTTCGTCCAACTTTCCACAAAATACGCTAGAGACGACCAAAGCGTACTTTTACCACAAACTTTTCCCGCAGAGAAACCCCGCCTTACATGTTTCATGGAAAACCGCTGCTGCTTGTTTCATAGCTAAACTTTGGCTGCTGGGGCAGGGTCGGGCAAGTTTTAAATGTGGGAACATATTATGTATGTTAATAGATGTGTGTTGTGTCGACAGATACGGCGCAGGTTCGCAGCTGTACGGGCAGACGGGCGGTGGCTCCCAAGTGTACGGTTACACGGGCGAGTACCCGCGCTCGCACTACTCGCGGCGCCGCTCCGACTACGACAGCAACTTCTAGACCTTTCTAGAAATATATTCGCCTACTGAGACTTGACACAATCTTGACAATATCTCCTTTTAATCTCGAACCCTAATTTATAATACTCGAATAGAACGTTTCATGCATTCTGTGTAGATTAGTCATTAACTTCAAAACATACTGTAACAGGTTGTGAAATAATTTTATCATTATGAAACCGAACATTATTAGATCGAAATTAGACTCGTATTTCTAAATTTATATTATACGATACGACTTTACATTTTGCATGATATTTTTAGCAGCTTTTAGTCCGGCCTATTTAGGACTTAACAGTGCCAACCCAGATGGTTATGTCGCGTATGATATTTATTTTGTAAACAACAATATTTCTGTAATTAAAAAATAGTTATTAAATGGAAATTATCTGCCAAAATATTAACTATTTACGACTGATTGTGAGATGTAAATAAGTAGAATAAGAACTCACCAATATTATAAGTGGAGACTAATAGGTGAGGCTACGAAGTACTTGTGTAGATATCTCTCCGCATACCTATATTTGCTCAGAACCTGTAGTGGACCGTGCCGTGGCCCGTGTGTGAGCGTGAAACGCCTCTTTGTGCCAAATGTTCGTGCGTCTGTGTGTGCGTGTAAATATAACATAATATTCCTTTCGTATAGAGACATTAACGTTAGTGGGATAGATATCGGACCATCATTGCACAAGCCCTCCATCCCGCGCCGCGGGTGCTTGGTTGCGATGTTGCGAACTGTTTGCGTGGAAAGTTGTGTGTTCCCATTTTTCAGAATAAATCATATTTATTCATCATTTTTACTCATACTCAGTGTTATTGGAAACGCACTAAGGCTCCCGCAGATAGGCGCGGCGTGATTCTTGTAGAACAATATTATGAAACTTTTCTACTAGAGTCGCATCGCGCTATAGTGTCTCGCCTGTCTGTGGAAGCCTTTAGGTTAACGATCTTCATGTATAGAATTCATAATCTTAAGAATGTAATTGATGATCGTCAATTTTTAATTATTGCAAAAATCGTCAAACAGGTTCATAAAGACGTTAAATTGTAATTTAAATATAATTAGCGATTAGCTACTTAAAATAAATAACAACCCTAATTAGTGTGGAAGTTTTTAAAACTTGGATTTACTTGAATGTGTCAAAATGATGAATTTCGTCAGATATATTATATTAATTGTATTTGTAAATTCCTCGAGTAACGAGCGTCACGGTCATTATGTACCTACCAATTAGATTAAGTATAGTAATTGCATGAATTCGTGTATATAAAACAATTTTTGTACATGTAGATTTTAATTTAATTATTGATTAGTTAGAGACAAAGTAAACCATTAAGATCCTGAATATAGATAAATATATAATGTACACTGTTGTTTTATTTATTTCACACGCTATTTATTTTGTACGAGTAAGATTAAAATCAAATAATAAATCACATACCCTATCTAAATACGTTATCGAATATTTTACAATTAACAATTTCTATTAAATATAAGTTACGCAAATGTTGCGCAGCATTACCTATATACTTTATAAATAAAACGAGTTAATTATATATAGCAGAAGGTTTTTAAATAATTTTCTTATAATCATTGTAATAACGTTATCGAACGAGGAACCGACCCAAACAAGATAATATTTACATAATACTTATGTAAGCTTTATTATTAGAGTGGAAAATCATCTAATGATCCCTATAGCTCTGGGTGGAGCGGAGGGAAGTGTCAGACTGTTACTGACTAAAATAAAATCCATCCATGTTCCTTCCTCAGTAGTAACTCTTTCGGACAATCCCGCTGAACTTATTAAGCTAACAGACTTATAATAATAATACATTAATACAATAATAATACATGACATATTATGTATAAAATACGGAGGGAAAAGAATCATATACATCCAAAATTCGTCCACATCGATCGCTGTCAACGGGACAAGGGCCCAAAAGGCTGCAGCATTGCCGTTGTATGATGATGCTGATTCGTTGGCCAAAATTCGTTAGTACACATTCAAAAACAAATTGGATTTGATTGGATCCAACAAACATCTAGGCAGTATGTACCTGCAATAACTATGCAACCCCTTAAACTGAAGAAGAACCAATGTATTAAATCATGTCCTAATAAACAAACAGATTTAGGTAGTAATAAAAAAAAAAAAAAACATTTATTTCGGATAACTAATTGATCCATAATTAATTAGTAGTAGTGGTAGTGGTAGTGTTAAACCTACTTAAAGTTCCTGCAGACAGGAGCAACGCAACAGCGCGACCTGACTCTTGTAGAATTTCTACGAAAATTTTTCTACCAGAATTTCATCGCATCCTCGCAGCACGTCTGTCTACGGGAGCATTTGTGCTTTAGTAAACTCTGGAAACATTTTGTATCGTAAATATGAAGTTCCAACATACTCGTAAATAGTCTGCTTAATACTTTTGAATTCTTGCACTCTTTGGAAAATATACTGGTACTATAAACTTTACTCTCATAACTCCTTCCAAAGTAAGAGGTAAGCAATCCCATAAATACAAATATCTACATCTGTGTTCGTCGATTACTTTATTAAATCCAATGATAAAGAGGACGACCCTCCGATTCCCAAAGGAGGCAACATTTTAGGACAGACGCTCCCCGTAGCTCCATGGTTTTATAGCTATGTCATGGAAAAATTAACTGATGGCGATAAGCAAAGGGGATCCCACAATGGCACGCCGATAAAAGAGCTAAGGAATTGCCGTTTTTCGGGCACATCTCGGTCTTAGAAACCGTTGAACATTTTCCCAAAGAAAATATACATTTGTGTGTTCTTTTGTTTGAATACCAATTCAAAGCAGAATCCTCAAAGGATGTAAAGATTGTAAGATTACTTAAAAAACGAAGGAAAAATAAATGGTCTGAATTTGTCCCGTTTTCATACCCGATAATCTTTTCGACTTTCTTTAACAAAGACACATAAAATATGTAGCAGCAATGAACGATTGAAATCGAAAGATAAGTCTAATAGGCATATGTAGACGGATTATGTATTTAAAATTCCATGAATATTAAAACGTTGTATGAAAGCTGCAGCCACACACGCCTCCTAAATCTCAACTCCGCATAATCTTTATTAACCAAGGGAGAAGGGTGTATAAATCCCACGCACCCATCTTCTGTAGATATTAAGCAGGTACGTATTATATTATTACGAGGGTGCTGAGAAACCCTTACGAAATAACAAACATATTGCATATTAATTAATACGTAAAGGAACACAGATGGTCGAGGTAAACTGGAAGCTCCATAATATGACGGCAATTAGTTGAATTGTGTTAAAGAATATCCCTCGAAATTATTCTGTTGTGTTTGACTTTTTTTCTGCAATGCGAAAAAAAAGTAATCCACTGGAAGCTACCAATTTTTAAATTGTACTGGATTTCTGTTAAAGCAGGCTTGGTGCTGTATTTGTAACACAATTAAAACATGCAATGTAATTTCTTTATCAGAGTGCTACATATTGGAACGCAGCGAATTTCATGCGTGTTGCGGTAATCGATACCGTATGAGCGCCTTATGTTTAAGTCGATCGAACAAACTTTTAGATTCAAAAGCTCTCCAAAGGTCTACCGAGGAGTTCACATAACACAAACTTCAAAATTTGGAGCATTTGAACTTACATCTCAACACTTATAAAAGCTTTGCAGAGCTTCCCAGCCCGCATTAATACAAATTCACCCTTTTCGATTCGCGTTGGGTTTTCCCGGCATTATGGAGACATGTAGCGAGGGGCTGGAAGGGGCTGGAATTATACACATTACCATGGAAATAAAAACTAGTCGAAATGTTTGTTTAGGGAAAGCGAAGCCGCGGCTGTATCAATATCTCGTTTATTCCTACCTGGTGCAAGGATTTCCTTTTATCTCAGAATATCATTTGTGCCTCTCCTTCTCAAGTTGGTGTTTGGATACAGGTAAAACGTCAGGAGGCCAGCACATCAAGTTACCACAATCTGTCAAATTTCTTTGATAGTATTTCAACTTTATTGCAAAGACATAAGGTTCATTTTTTATTGAGAAAATTTGACAGTTAGGGATAGCTTGATATGCTGGCGTCTGTACATAAATAAGTACTTATATTTTATGAATCTCCTTTAATCATTATTCGGTTTTTCATTTCTTAGAAGGCCATGAATGATTCTTATAGACTTTATAACTAAATAAAAAATAGATACAAATGATTAAGTACAGTTTCAAACGAACATCGATAGTTTTGTTACCCAATAGACGACGCATACCGCAAAGGATGGATCGAGGTGGCTCAAGAGAAAGATGTCTGGAAGGATTTGGGGGAGACCTTTGCTCAGCAGTGGTACAGTGTAGGCTAAGTAAAAAAAACCGAAAACAATAATGAACTTCTGACGGAAGAATCTGATTGTTGACCATTACCCGTATCACATCTTTTTAGTTAGTAATCACAGGGAAGTAGTAAACAAATCCTCTTAAAAAAATGATTCTTCTATTGATACACGCTTTCTAAAATAATTGAGCCTCTTTTCAACTTTGCAGCCTTTTGCCACCTAAGCTAGTGTAACCTGACCAAGCGGCAGGGTAGCAGTTGCTTTAATTTTGACAGTTCAACCATATTCATTGCGTTTTTAACGTTATTGAGCAGATACACTTATCCAACAAATGAAGCAATGGATTAGCAATATCTTTCAAAATAATTCAGATTGTAAATGCAAGGCTGTCTAGCAATTAGGGTTCCACTATAACATTTTTTTTTTTTTAAGGCTGGGAAATCATCCAATGACTGCTCCCGCTCTGGGTGGAGCGAAAGGGAGTGTCAGACTCTTACTGACTAAAACCCATCCATGTTCCTTCCGTAGCCCTTTATGTTCCGGGGTAGCGGTAACCCTTTCGGACAATCCCGCTTACCCGGCAGGCTTGGCCCTGAAGGGCCCCTTCATATGCTGACATCTCTTTGAGGCGCGCGTGGAACATATACGCGCCACACGGCACGGGTCAGGTGCTGATCGGACGGTGAGTCACCCATTACTCACCGTCCGCAGGCCCGCGCCTACGGTGGCCGGGAGTCGTCACGTGGCTCCCGACGTCCGGGGCGTCTCCTGCGGCGGCTGGGACGGGAGGACCTTTCTCTCTCCCATCCCGCCACCTCCTTCGCGAGCATAACATTTTCGCAGAAGGAGGTGACTGCCTCCCACTCCCTCTCGCCCCGGACCATGGCTTGCACCAGGGCCGGGCGCGAGAGGTCGCCACCGCCGATCGCCTCTACGAGGGCACGGCGGTGCTCCGCCCATGCGGGGCAGGTTTGCACCGTGTGCTCTACCGTGTCCTCTGGGCGATCCTCGCAGTGGTGACACCCGGGCGTTTCCTCCCGCCTGATGATGTGCAGGAACCTCCCGAAACATCCATGTCCGGTGAGGACCTGCGTCAGGCGGTAGGTGAGGGCGCCGTGACGCCTCTCTAGCCACTCCTCAAAGAGGGGCCTTACCGCCACTATCGTGGCGTGCCCTGCGCTGGGTTGCGACAGTCGCTTCCAGGCCGCCATGAGATCGCGCCGGAGGTCCGTCCGCTCCGCCACAATTTGCTGCGGAAACGGAGTTTCCCCCCGACTTAGTACCTCCGCGCGCTACTCGAACAGGCGCGCGAGGACTATCGCCTCCAGATCCCACGGCGGCAGTCCGGCAAGGAGGCTTGCCGCCTCGCCCGAGATCGTGCGGTACCCCCGGATAAGCCGAATGGCTACCACCTTTTGGGGCGCGTTCAGATCCACTATAACATGCCGTAACCTTAGGATAAGGACTAGTTACATTTAGTCATGTAATACGAGCGTCGAAGCAATACCTACCTTAAGCAATTATATTAGACAACACCAACCTTGTGGAAAGCTTCAACAAACAAATTGTTATGCAGTAACACGTGCGCCATATGTTCGCGAAGTTCTTTGTTTGTTTTCAGCCTAACGAAAACGTAGAACACGGCTAGGCCTTAAATTGTAAGATTTCTTACCTTTTGGATTTTATACAATTTTGATGTATTCCCAACTGACAAACAATTGGTATGTTGCTCAACTCAGAACTTAAGGAACTCAACTCCTTAAGTTCTTAGTTGAGCAACACAATCACAAACAAATGATTGCACTGACTGGACAGATCCACTCAAACAAATGTATTTCTTTCCTCAAGAGATCATTTCAGACACGGATCTAAGTGGTTCTCACGTAATTTGACCAAGATTACGCCTGAACTTTAAAAGAGAATTAGATCCCTGAGTTGTTGACATGAAAAAATGGCGAAATATCTGCTACTAGATAGAAAATATCGACTCCAACTAGCCACTATCCTACTTACAGAATAAAGAAGCCCATCGGCAGCATAAAACTCTGACACCAGGTTAGTCACTAACCACACGAAAAGAAGAAGAAGAAAAAGAAGAATAAAAAATTTCACTATGCTTGTGAAACTTGCAGCTACCGACCAAGAGGTTTAGGGTTTACACCCAGATAAGCAGACCATTAATTAATTTTAGAAAACTTCTCACAAGTTAACGACATTCAACGGGTTATGAGCGATAGGCTTCGATCACGTGGGAAGTTCACGAGTGAATTATTAGTGTATGACACTTACAGCCTACCCGTCTCAGGCGTAGGCGTGACGGTTACGAAACAACAAAGCGAATACATTCGAAATTATTTATGTACACTTTAAAAGGCACCGCGTTCAGATCCGTAAATATTTTACCGACGCCGACGGCATGACATAAAATATGTAATATTAAAATCATTCGCTTGTTTTTGCCTATGTACAACGTGTTTTTTTAATATCTTATAACTCTACGCTATCTATAAGTAGACACTAGCTTCTGCCCGCGGCTGCGCCCGCGTGTTTGATGAAAATTGCATGTAATTATACACATAAGCCTTTCTCTTGAATCATTCTATCTATTAAAAAAAACTGCATCAAAATCCGCTGTGTAGTTTTAAGGATCTAAGCATACATACAGACATTAGGACAGACGCGGGAAGCGACTTTGCTTTATACTCTGTAGTGATGATAATACAAAAAGTCCTAGAAAATGCGGTCCAAAAATGCATAGTTTCGAAGATGACAATCATAATTATTTTATCTCGATGTGTGTAGGTATCTAAGTTGCATGGGTAAATACGAGTAAATTATTTTCATTCAAACCAATTTAAAGCCGAGAAAATGCGATTTGTCATATTTCAGGTATGGGTGTTTCATATTAATAATCGTGATTTTGTCGAATATATTTTATAAAAAATGAAAGCAAAAAAAAAAATAATTGAAAAAAATTCATATAGGCATGAAAAAAACACCTCGTATAAATAACGTTACAGTGCATCATAAAGCATGCAATATACAGAATAAATATTTCATTTTGGTCCGTTAAATATTTATAGCTTGATTGGATTAAATCAGAACAATACTTACTTTTTAATGACGTGTTGAAGTTAATCCTCGAATATAAAATACAGGAAATGTCCCGCCGTGTTATGTCAGATACTTGCGCTTACAACTCTCTGCAATCGCACTAAAATTTGCAATATATGGATAATGGAAATAGCAGTTGAAATGCAGGCTGAATTTATTGTGAAATCTATAGTGGCTAAAATCGCCGGAGTGAAAATTAGATACTACAAAACAAGCAAAATTAAGTACCCACTTTAGGTCCCGTAGGTAATAATAATAATTATAATATCCTTGGACATTTCACACATCGCCATATAGGTAGTCCCAAGCTAAGCAACCTAATGCTGTATTATGGTAACGAGATGGCTGATAAACTACTTGTATATATTTTTTTTTAGGTCATAACTATATCCTGTGCATATTGACTATCGGAGTATTTACAGCAGATATTAACCACAATACGTGTAGGTCTACTATACGCACACCTCTGCCAGCCCTTCGAGGATTACAAGCAGGAAGTTTTGAAACAAACCGTTTCCTACCCAAAAACAATGTCATCACAGATGAAATCAAGTGATAAAGCTATTGACAACATAATGGGCTATTTCGAATGAGCAATAGCGCACTATCAGCAAGTTCGTCAATGTAGCCATCCCGGTGTTTTTACTCGGAAAACTTTTCATCAAGTGCCATTATTAGTTCTGGAAGTGCAGTAAAAGTGAGTAAAGTACTCATTAGTCATGGCTGTGTAGAGATTTAGAAGTTGGCCATTCAAGTGCCCATTCAAAGTTGAAATGCCTACGCTGCATGCGCGCGGCGTGAATTAACTTAATCACGTTAAGTGTTGCTCTTTTTGCAAACTCTTCGACCGAATAAGTGGTCTTTAATGTTTCACATGTTCATATCATTATGAGGAGCTCGTGGCTAGGTACTGTAGAAGATTGAAGATCTTCTACTGAGGGGGCTCAGTGGTAGAGCGTGTAATGTGTGTATAGGGAACTTCTATTCTATGAAGGGAAACGCACGGATGGACACACACGGATTATATTTGATAACTTGTTTCTCACGAATACATCTGTCTAGCTCCGCCGCCTGTGGCGAACTCTCAAATATACAAAAGCCTTAACTAATTTTAATTATTTGAAAGGTTCGAATGCCGTCCGATTATTACCAGCCATGTTCAACATAAGGTTTTACTCTAAGGCTCTACAGTACTAACAGCCGCACAGGTCGATCCATAAGGTTAAGCTACGCTTGCCGGGGTTGGCCGTGGATGGGTGACCATCTTTTCGCCTACGTTAAGCCGTTGGTCCCGGCTGTCATTTGTGCATCTTTGACAGTCGTTCGTCAGAAGCCCGAAAATCTGACAACCAGTCTTACCAAGGGGTATCGTATTACCCAGTTACTGGGCTGTGGAGGTCAGATAGGCAGTCGCTCCATATAAAATACTGGTATGCAGCTGCATCCGGTTAGGCTGGAAGCCGACCGCAACATAGTTAGGAAAAAGGCTCGGCAGATGATGTTCATATCATTATTATCTATCTTTTGAAAATAATGGTAACTACGTGTACTGAATCTCTTTATTGATTATACGACACTATTGACAGCAATTCCTTGTTAGTTGACAATTCACCTAAGTTGAAATTACACAAACATGTCACACATACACATGTCATTTGTCACATACACAAATCTCTCTTGTCATTCTATGACGTGTAATTGACATTCAACCTTGGGGTGATAGAACAATTACGAGATGGACTACTCAATATTCATCTTTTATGTTGATTTATCTTTACGTACAGTTAAAGGCTGATTCTTGCTAAAGACATTACCTACCGAGTGAAAAATATGAAAAAGTTGTTTCCCCGAAGGGAAATATTGATACCAAACAATAACGAAGTTAACCGACCATGTTGAAAGGTTCCAGTTAGTAGTGGATCCGCATTGAATTGAGCATAACTCACGCAAATAGACGCTGACATATCCGTAACATGGTTACATGTAACATGCGACGAAGGATTCAAACCCTATTTAACCTCCTTTTATAAGGTTGGAATAGTAGTGGTCAGGGCAATTAGTAACCCTAAGTTACTAAAGCAAAACAAGGTCGTAATTGAATCACCTTCAGTTTATTAAACCCGCTCCACTTGCAAATCAGTGATCAGTAAATCGACAGTCTAATCGCAAGTTGGCTTTAATTGGTTGACCTAATAAAACCTTAACCTTCTTATTACAAAATGAGTTCTAATTTTAGACCGCATGTTTAGGATGCGAACCAGTTGTTGTATTTTGAGTTTTATTCAAAGCACGGTAAGGTTCTGAATACATAATTGTCAATTTCAACTCGAGTTTGACGACAGTTTTTGTAATTAGAACTTTAACATAGTCGAAATTCAAAAATGAATCTGCGGTTTTAAGACAGAATTTGTTTTGTAATAAGGCCGTAACAGTTTAGAATCAAGTTCCAGTGGTTTTACTGTCTCTAGATAAATAAAAAATGGAACATTACAACGGAAATCGACACAGAATACCATACAAACGTAAAGGTTGCCATTACCTGATTAAAGGTTAACTTTAATCAGACAATGGGTAAAAAGACTGTCAACGACTGTATACACACCGATTCCATTAAATCACGAGCCTGCTGACACATTCCATTTCAGTTCATTCCGAGATCATGCGGGCGGAGATTTATTGTTTACCGATAAAATATTGTAAGGTAAGAAAACTTTACCACAACCAAGTATAGAAGACGGTACAGAAAATCGGTACTAAAAAGAAAATAGCTCGTCGGAAACGTTTACGGAGCTGTTTGCATACTTATATATACGCTGCTATACGCATGTTCGCTCAAAGCAAAGTGGCTGAGCGGGCAACACCACACAATAAGCAAAGGGGATGATAAAAGGCGACGCCATAACACTTTATATAAGACTAGATACATTAATAATGGGTTTTCAGGGACCGTTGAATAATCTGGCAGACGGTATTCAAGTCAAGAATGACGGTAGATGGCAACAAACGAGCTACAGTTATGAAAGGGAAGCAACGTGCAATATAACAACGCGTTCAGGTTGCTGTTGCGGGCTACTGCATCATCGTCACGCTCATGTGGATTGTTTCTTAGCCACTATGCGTAAGAGCTGTGCGTCTCCGGTGCGTGGGGCGGCAACAACAGTATACTGTCTCAAATTTCGAGCAAGCTGGACTATCCGTACGTAAATCGCTGTTGCGCAATTTCCCATGGAACCGCGATGAAGCGTTGGCCACTGTACTATCACTGTGTTTTTTTTATCATTATTAGTTATTACTAACATATGATAAGTTTTTTTAACTAACAAATCAGTCATAGTTACTTGAATTAAATTGAATTGTATTGTAAAACACTATTTACTTTTGTATTATTTAATTATGTTTGTAACTAAACCGACACTTTCATAGTGTTTACTGAAATAAAGTTGTAATTTACCAACTGTTGAGACAGGCCTTACTAAGACTATATTTGGTTTAATTAAAGGTATATACAATTTTTATTCACAATTATAATGAAATGACGACGGCCAATATTTTTTAGTTTTAGGTTGTATGGTGTATTTAAGATTTGTGTTTAATCCCTCTTAATAAAGTCATAGCTAATTAGATAAATAACAACTGTACATAAATAACAACTTATACCTACGTAATTTATAGATGTAAAAATATAATATGCGAACCTAACCCAACTAAGATATAAAATATTGCAGCGTAAAATTCATCCACATCGCTGTCGACTGGTAATGAACCAAAGTGGCGGCATTGCCACGTTGTATTGCAATGCGTAGCGTCCGGCAAAGGTAAAAACCAGCCCTAGGTTACGGGATGTGTCAACCCGCAGTTTGGAGGCCTCGTTGAACAAACCATGAGCACTTGGAACCATCGGCCCGAGGGTTTCAACCCCAAACGGCTCGAAAATATAATTACCGATAGGGAGACTATATTTTCGCCGTTTGAGGTTTTCAGCTGCCGCAGTGGCAATGCCAGGGCAGCACTCCACCGGGTGTCGGGAGCCACGTGACGACTCCCGGCCACCGTAGGCGCGGGCCTGCGGACGGTGAGTAATGGGTGACTCACCGTCCGATCAGCACCAGACCCGTGCCGTACGGCGCGTATATGTTCCACGCGCGCCTCAAAGAGATGTCAGCATATGAAGGGGCCCCTCAGGGCCAAGCCTGCCGGGTAAGCGGGATTGTCCGAAAGGGTTACCGCTGGAACATGGATGGGTTTTAGTCAGTAAGAGTCTGACACTCCCTTCCGCTCCACCCAGAGCGGGACCAGTCATTGGATGATTTCCCAGCCTTAAAAAAAAAAAAAAAAAAAAAAAAAAAAAAAAAAAAAAAAAAAAAAAAAAAAAAAAAAAAAAAAGGGCAGCACTCCAGGGAGATGGGATGTCCCAAAATATCGATACACGTTGCATTCCATAGTAGAGGCCTACTAGCCTTCTATGGAAATAAAAACGTGCCTTCCGGTCTCTTGCCATCGTCACGTGCTAAGCCATTGGGATCCAATACAGCTGGAATGCCGACGATGACAAGAGCTCATAGAATGATGTCATTAAAGTTCGCGTGCCGTGCTTAGCGACCCGCACTTCTACTGCAAGGCAAGCGTAGAAATATTTCAGAAACCAAAAGTGAGCTCGACAAAATTTTTTTTTATGTTTAAAGTCTACCAGTAAAGTAAGAGGTATTTGTAGTTTTCAGATTTCTGGCTTTAAATCCAAGATTATCATAGACAAAAGTTCCAAAAATATATGTATATTACCTTTCATCTAGCAAATCTAAACCGATTTTTTGAGAACCACACGGTTCTCACGTGATCTGATCTCTGAGTTTGTTTCGGTTTTCTCAGAGTAGTCTGAAAGAAAACAACGAAATTATCATTTTTTTAAATATTATATTATTTTGACGTGTAAAAGTATCTGTACACTTACAGTAATAAAGTCATACTTATATTATTGTTTACAATTTTACAGCCCAAAAAAGAACACCCTCTACCTCCTACCTAAAAACCAAACTAGTTTAAAACCACTCGTCATTCAAATTCAGAATTCAGTAACGATACTTCAAAGTTCAACTCCAACAACCAGTCACTAAATTTAACGAGATCTACAACAATGTTTGTCCCACAGTTTCTATAGTCGCCTCAGTCAGGACGCCTGACGTCACTGCAGAGCATAAAGCAAGATTAAATAGACAGGCGCTTCGAAGTCCAAGCAGCAAATAAAAAATAAATGCTAAGCGCTATCTCTAGTCAGCTTAAGGCCATTAACGTTTACTATTTTCTCTTATAAAATGCTATTTTAAATTGTTAACTAAGAAATACGAACTTTTATAGAGGTAAGTTTAAAACAAATGAAAGGTTTATAAATACTGGCAGGTAAGACTTTTCTACTTATCTAAAACTAGATTTTACCCGCGGCTTTGCCCGCATAGATTTCAGAAAATATCCCACGGTAACGTATTACCGGGATTAAAAGTACCCTATGTGTTAATCCAGGTTAAAAAATATCTGTGTGCTAAATTTCATCCAGAACCATTAAGTTGTTTTCACGACTATCTGGAACATACGTACATCCAGACAATCACACAAGCTTTTATTTTATTAATGTATCTAGAAAAGATATTTAACATTTATTAAAGGTTGTTTTTAGACGTGTTTTTATTAAAAAGACGTCTGAAAACCACTTGAAAAACTTCTGAGCTTCTCCTTTGGGTTTGATGTCAGGCAAAAAAATGATAAATTTTCCATTAAGATTTTTCAAGTTAATGGAAATAGGCTAACGACCTTTAGACACAAAAACTAGCGAAATTAAAACACAACATCATGCCTATAATCCTCAAAGGGTTAGACAGAGGATACACCCACATTTCACCAGTAAAGTTTAAGTCCCATGTAATGGGGCTAACAGATTCCCATTAACCCAGCACAAATCTCCTCCAGGCTGCTACTTGCCAGGATGCCCGGGTCGGGCACTGTTATTGGATTGAACACTGCCCGCCCGGGCATCAAACCTAGGACCTCGTGTACCTATCGCGGCCATTACACGAACGAGCAGGTCATTTAAATAATGTCATTAGTAACACATCATGTGTACTATTGACATCATTTAAATGACCATACAAGGCCCTCTGAATGTTGACATTAATGACTTCTAAGACTTCTTTGACGTCAGTCATTGGATGATTTCCCAGCCCTAAAAAAAAAAACGGGCGGTCGTGTTTATTCACCTACGAACATCAAGTCAAGGTTGACGTCCAATCACACACTTTTGGCGGCAATATTGTTTATTGGTAGAGAATCGAAGACCTAACCTCAATACCATATATTTTTCATACTTTATATTAAATTTGAATTTCGAGACCTTCTTCTTCCTCCTGTGACTAATCTGGTGTCTGAGTTTTATATGCTGTCCATGGGCCTCTGACTTTTCCTTCACCGTTTTTCAATTACACAATACGTACATGATTCCGAAAAGTCAGAGGTGCGTGGCTTGGGTTCGAACCTATGACTTGGCAGTATGACAGTCACACCACTAGGCTATCACATCACCTATTTATTTCGAGATAATAATAATAATAAATAAAAGTTTACTGACGTATAAAAGAACAAACCTTACATAAAAATGCCAACAATCCTGTGATGATGTCTACAGATGAGAATATGATGACGTATCTGGTTTTTTGAGCTTGATTCACACTGACCGGTAGTACGGAACAAGCGAAACCTGTATCACGGTAGGTCGGTCTTCCTCGTTCTCAAAGACACACAATACCACATAATTCCCTATAACTTGCATTTGACTCAATTTAACAAACACTGATTAGCGCGTATGGCTATAAGAATACGAATAAGACACTTAGTGGGTATTAATTGATGACAATATTAACGAAGGTAGTTATAAAAAATTAAACGTATATGCAAAGATTTCAGTCAAAAAAATGATCTTATTAGTTACAGTTATAAACTAAACTTAATGGTGACATAAAACTTGTGTCAATAATTGTGACTTAATACTTAAAAAAAAAAAAGAAAAGATTCTTCGTCAATAAAATTCACGTCCACAAAGGTTAAATAATTGTTCTTGAATATTGGCTACGTAATAAAAGTAACAAAGCAAATACATAGCTATGAATTGAACTTTTAAAATTAAGAATAAGATACTGGATAAATACAATCTGACTTCTTTTTGATTAAACTTTAGAAATACAAGAAAGAATCGTGTTTTACTAAATAAACTTCACTGATATTATTTCTACGCCCACTCACTATTTGACGTCAAGCCTATAAATAAGGTTTGATTCAATATTATTATTCAACTCCCAACTACTGAGAACTGTCTAACAGAAAAAGCCAATGATACTATTCTACCTTTCCCTCTGGAAATCAAACCAGCACTAAACTAAAATCATTATAACTTTCATGTAAAATAAAAATTAACTGAATTCACGGTTATGGTAAAAAAATTGTAGACTTTTTCGAATAGGGAAATAACAATTTTCCAATTCGAATACAGTCTACAATTTTTAATATGCTTAACGGCGCAGGGTAGCCTTTACCACCAGTGTTATCGTATTAGTGGTTCAGCAGCTTCAATATCATTAGGAATGCGCTGGAATATAGCAGTTCGTCGTGGACGTGTTACGATAGCGGCTGCCCTGAGAGCATTTCTACCATCAGACAACAGCCGCCACGCAACCATCGATGTGACGCTCTGCTAGTGAAAGTAGCCAGCCAGTATCACTCCTGTTCGACCTCGTCGGTCTTTCATAGTAACTTCGTAATAAAAAAAAATAAGCGGGCAACTTGCTGCACTGTCAAACTTAAATTTAATGGTTAAAAACTTCCATCACCGTACAGAAATTAAATATAATGTGAGGATATATTTGTAAAATTGGATTTTATATTAATAAGTTCTCTATTTAATTCGAAAATTCCGCGTTTTGACAATTCATAAAAAGTAACGTTATTAACTATTCTGTCCAATACCCAATTGGGCTTGTCACAACTGCTGTACAAAAGGTTTGGACTGAAACAACCAGACAGCAGATCCCCTACAGCAAACGCAGCTCGCAAGGTCCGTAAAGAAGCCAAATGGACTTAACTCTTTTATCAAAGATTGCCCACAGACAACAGATAAAGGACAACAAAGAAAAGAGCGAAGTCCCTGCAGTTGGAAGCTAAAAGTTTTTTTCAATTTCAGTCTAACCGGATACAGCTGAATATCAGTATTTTACATGGAGCGACCGCCTTTCTGACCTCCATAACGATAAAATTAAATAATAATAAATAAACATTATACAACAGATGAAGCCAAGGATCATTAAATCCCTTCGTAAGTACACTCTACCGTGGGTGTCTCCATATCCTGTAACTACGTATTATTGAAAACTGTAGCCATTTTGTTAGCATCACTGGATTTTGTAGCCTTTGTATACAAAGGTGGTCGCCCAATGAGTTTCGTTATAATTAATTTTAAACCCTTTGAGAGAATCCCGGCATTTCCACTTATAGTGAAATAGCGATTATTTGACACGTAAATATTTACGGGTGAAGGGCTTTTGAGGGTTAGACATTTAGAGAAATTGTATTTAAAATGGATGAAGGGTTAATTGAAATATCTACCTACTTACTTAAATTCTGAGAGGCACCTGTCAGTACCAGGATCATTCTGTACAAGAAATAGACACCAAAATGATTTCACCAACAATTAGTGTGTTAAATTTGTAAGACTGAACTTTACACGGGTCTGCGTTTCGCTTACGTATTGCTGCTGTGAAAGCTTGCAACGGTTTTGACAAATTCAGCCGACTTTCACAAAGAGTGTAAGGATTTATTTTTCCATTTTCCGTCCAAAAATAATGTAATTAAGTAGGTACCTTTTTTTTTTAAGGCTGGGAAATCATCCAATGACTGCTCCCGCTCTGGGTGGAGCGGAAGGGAGTGTCAGACTCTTACTGACTAAAACCCATCCATGTTCCTTCCGTAGCCCTTTATGTAGCGGTAACCCTTTCGGACAATCCCGCTTACCCGGCAGGCTTGGCCCTGAGGGGCCCCTTCATATATGCTGACATCTCTTTGAGGCGCGCGTGGAACATATACGCGCCGTCCGGCACGGGCCTGGTGCTGATCGGACGGTGAGTCACCCATTACTCACCGTCCGCAGGCCCGCGCCTACGGTGGCCGGGAGTCGTCACGTGATTAAGTAGGTACCTGGACTAACAAAATTGAAAGGCCTACTCATTTGCCTAATTAAAGTATGCCCGTGCTAACTTATATGAGAAATTCCCCTCGGCACGTACATCCCCATAATTATTGTTAAGCTATCCACACTCCTCGGATCCTATAATGGAATAATAATACTCGTTCTGAAGCGTGACTTGTCTTCTAATGTCCGTGGTACACGTCGTTAGCGCGTACAACCTACACTGGAGCCGACACAGCGTGCCCTGGAGCTTACTAACAATTTCGTTTGTTAGTTATGTTATATGCAACAAGACATACTGTACATAAAGATCATAATAATAATTACTAGCTGTCCAATTCCATAGTTGTAAGTAAGAAAGATTCATGTAGAAGTTTAGGACGCGCATCCTGTACGCTAAAATTACCCTGAGGCACTAGGTTAATAAGATATGTCACCAATAGGAGTAGAATCCGGTTGCCCTTTCGTATACGTACGAACTGTGAATTCGAACAAGGATAAACACCTCTTTTGTTCTGTATCTCGTCATGAACTTGGGTGTAGGCGTAACAAAGCTCAGATTAATCCCACAAAAATGTGGATTCTAAACACGTGTAGATTATCCTTTAATTTACGTCGATACACATGCCGTCTCCAGTTCCAGGTGTCGGAGCTCTGCGTTACGCGTGTGTGTTCACTGTTCGTACACATTTCTCTCAATACAGTTTAATTTCGAAGCTCGTCTTGAATACTCGTAAATGAATCTTCATTAGGAATTATTGTCTCTTGAATCATCTCTACAGGTTGTGTAGCAGCCTTCTTAGAGGTTAAATAGGTACATTGGTAGGTACTTAGTTGAGAATTTGTTGGGTAGTAATTAGACCTGTGTGTGTGGAATTGAAATGTTTATGGTATACATTAATTTATTGAACTAACTACTCTAACTAGCCAAGTTTATGTTAAGTTTGTTATTACTTTAAGAATGTTTCTACAGGTTCAATTAAACTTTACGTACCTATTATTAAAACGAACTGAGAATTTAAAGCTTAAAATTATTTTCTGAAAAACCCTATTTCTGTTTGTTTGTCGCAGAGGGTAATAATCTACCACCCCTTCTTTAATTTAAAGCCCCTAAGCTGTCTCGCCACCCATGGGAAAAGATTATAAGGTCGACAAAAATCTACAGTAGATTAAATCCTGCTATCAGCAATTTTCGTTTAAAAACCTTCCCTGTTTTGCTTCATTTTTTTATTTAAGCTACGTGGGCGTGAGTATGTTTACCTACACGATCATTGACTACACGGGGTGAAACAGATACGTGACTTGTCAAAGCTCTAAAGGGCTTCAACCTATTGAATATACCACACACATAGGTCGTATATGAATTCATTAGAAATATTTTAAGGGTTGAAAGAACTCATCAAAAACCACTCTTTTCAGTCCAAACCAATTCTGAAATATTAAAAAAGTGCTGTTTGCAATAGCTAGTGAGGTCTTTAATCAGTATTTTCAGTCGAACGACATCCACTGCTGGACACAGGCCTCTCCCAAGCATCGCCACTTCGACCGGTTCCGTGATTCCGCATCCAGCGGACTCCTGCGGCATTTTTTTTTGAGGGTGGGAAATTTTCCAATGACTTCTCCCGCTCTGGGTGGAGCGCAAGGGAGTGTCAGACTTTTATTGACTAAAACCCATCCATGTTCCTTCCTTAGCCCTTTGTGTTCCGGGGTAGCGGTAACCCTTTCGGACAATCCCGCTACTCCTGCGGCATTTACAAGGTCACTGTGGGAGACCATTCAAAGCTATATCTTGGCCACTTCAGAACCTTTAGGCCCCGTCGTCCATCTGTTCAGTGAGCTATGCCCCCAGCCACTTAAATTTAGCCATTCTTCGGGCTGTATCGGTAACCTTAGTGCTCCTAGGATCGCTTCATTTCTTCATTCGATCACCTAGGGTAACCCCAAGCATTGCCCTCTCCATTGCCCTTTGGATGATCAATTTTAATTGACGTGAATAAAATGCAAACGTGCCTTTCAATTATCACACGGCTTCGTAAATTTTAATTGCGAGACTAAAAATATTAATTAACTCGCTCAACGTGTTCGGACAGGTGAACCTTATTCATTACTAATATCTTATGTACGTAGACTTACGTAGTATTACGTAGGAACAGGTACTATATGTACATAAGTATATGGTCACAGATCAGTTTTCTATTAAAGACTGATATTATTTTTAATGACACCAATATAAAAAAGTATGTAATATGTATACTATAAAATTATCTCGATTATCTCTTATTATTATTATTTTTACTTTGTATAATTTTTTTTGTATAGGTACATTTATTAATATGAATATTTAGCTTTTAAATGTAAATATGATAAGATTAACATTAAATAAGTACGTAAATCAATAAACTTAATACTATTTGCAATATCTTACTCGTGTACCTACAATTAAGAGTTCGAGATTCCCGGGTCGGGCTTAGAGTTATTGGGTTATTCCATCTGGAATTTCTCAGCAGCAGCTGGAGTCTAGATTTGATGGCCGGTTGATGGCAATAGGCTTGCCCCCTATTACATAGGACTTAAACTTAACTAACGAAATTGGGTATACTACAGTTGCATCTCTGCCTTAAACTCGGAGGAATACAGTGGCGATAAATGTAATATATACTAAATATAATATAATATAATCACACTTTATATTATAAAGGCGTAAGTTTTTGAGTGAGTGTGTGTGTGAGTTTGTATGTTTGTCCGTCCTTCACGCTCAAACGGCTGAACGGATCTGAATGAAACTTGGCACAGAGGTAGTAAAATGACCTGGATACTTTTCATCCAGGTAGTACGTTCCCTTGGGATAATTTACGCCATCCACACGGGACTCAATAAATATAGGTGTTTGACATCATTGTTTTTACAGTGTCTTTCCGAAGTGCATGCCTAAAACTTATAATTGTATTTCAACTTCTGTGCAATTTATTTGCAATAAATTGATTTCATCAAAATGATCGTTCTGCATAAATATATCATGTTTTTTGTTAGTGCCTGTGAAACTGAATATTTCAATACGGCGGCAGATTTAGGTGAAATTAATTGTACAGTAACGGGCGTCCAGCCGCAACATACATTTTCCATCAGAGGGATTTGCCCGAAGAACACCCTCGGGGTAGGTCTAAATGAACAGTTGAACGCGCACTAACTCTTTGTGTGTGCGCTGCTATATGTGCCGATTGTTTTATTAGGTACTCCTTTCGTATTGTACAATTGATATGAACTATTTTATGAATACCTGTGTTGTGTGATTTTTTATTGATCTATACTAAAAACCGCGTGCAGTCGGGGGACCACCTTTAGGAAAGAATCTAGTCCAGTATTTAAATAATACAACCACCCACGCACAATACTCATCTGTTCCAATCAGGATACTCGCATGCACTCACACACACTCGTTGTTTAATAGAAAAAGACAGAGATATGGAGAAGCATGAAGGGTGCATAACGCTAAAAGCGTTATGCACCCTTCATGCTTCTCCATACTTACGTGACGACTTCTCACTTACGTAACGACTTCTCACAGACAATTTATGCCGTAAGCCGCGCTAAGGCGAACTTCGTTCTAAAAACCTTTCTTTTTATTGGCGCCATCTGTTGATTTTGACCCTATAGGTATTCCTTGACAGCGCCCTCTAAAACCATTAAAACGACACCGATACCGAAACTTAACAACTTTGGTGGCGCCATCTAGGATATTGGTTTGGCCGTCATAATAGTTCTCAGCGCCCACGAGTAAAGCCCCTTAGTTTAAAAAACATACAAAGTTTTTTCAACCCGTTACATTATATTATCATTCCAAGCAGACGCTACTCAGCAAAAACAGATAACAAAACACTGCTGAAAAGTTTTTAAACAGAATAACAATAAGTAGGTTAATATGTTTACCAAGAAACACAGTTAAATAAGAAAGAGGCGTTACAATATATATTACAAAACAGTTCCTTGGAGCCCTTACTGGGCCGAACTAACCGCAAGGCTGACAAACGATAATTATTATGACGCCTTAGAAGACGCTTAATTAATACCAAAGTTTACAAGACAAGCGAAACAGGGTTGAATAGTAACTACTTAGAGTGACGTCTTCATTCCAAACAGAAGTTTACGTTAAAATATGACTAATCTCACTGAAACTGACTGAAAAAAGTATACCTATTCTTCTTAAACTATCCTTTCGCAGGTCCTGGCCGTTTCCATAGTATAAGCAAAATAAAAGTAATAAATAATTTTAAAAAAATATAGAAAATAGGTAATCACTATGACTGTATTTTTTAAAGTGTTATATTGTAAATTAAGTAGCATTGTATTAATCAATATTTTTTTTACATTAAAATGAACGGCGCGTACAGTTGAACCCTTAAAGGTTTTCATATGTGGCTGAAACCAGCTTTAAAATTGTATTAATTATTAAGTAATTGGTTAAATACATATTTTGGAAACAATAAATAAGCAGCAATTTTTATTTAACATTATTATTCTGTATATTGCCATTTCGTGTCACAATATAATTATAAAGTAGGAACCAACTTGTGAAAGAACCGACAAAATTAGTGCATCCTTGCCGAAAAAATCGCTAAAACGTGTACAGTCGTCAGAACAAACTCTAGCCGAATTGTTCCAAAAACAAACTATGCTGAACACAAAAGGCTTCACTTGTTTTAAAAACAAGTTATTCGGCCAATTATGTCGACAAACATGATTGTAGTGGAACTGTTATTATTCATAAAGCTTCATAGTTCCACAAAGGGAACAAAAAGGCTGTTTTCAGTACAAAACAATAAGTAACCGCGTGCGGGCGACAGTCGAGCGGTAAATTGTTCAGGGGAGCGATTAAAGCGTGGAAATTGTTTCGTAACAATGGTGGTGACACGGTTGCTAAGGACGCCATTAAATCTTTTATCTTGTTTGACAACGAAAATTGTCAATGAGTTTGAGATGCAAAAAGGTTGCATTAGTGCAACCCTGTTGCATCTCAATAGGTTTTTATTTCAGTTTCCAGTTCTTATATGGGGAATGTAAATGAAACTATTTTATTATAATCTATTTATACAATTATATAATTGAGCTATTGGATGAGGCTGAATAAAAATAATATATAAGCAGCTGTATCTGTGGTTACAGATACAGCTGCTTATATATTATTTTTAAGAGAATAGGTTTATTCTCTTTCTAAATTTAAATCAATATTCGTCTCAAAACTGCATTTACTAATAAAATGATGAATACACGAAGGAGGAATTATTCAGGCTTTACAGTACCTACTACTTGATACTAAAACATTTCGAGTGACTTTTTCCGCGATTATACAACCTTTTCATGAATAAAATAAAGTTTTGAAATGCTTTTCAGAAGCAGTTGAGTAAAAAAGGTCAAAAGAGAAATTTACATCTTCGAAAAAGTGACGTTCATCGCTGAAAACTTTTATTAATTGAATTTAAAAGTTACTGAAATGTGCTAGGGTTGAAAAATTATACCTATCAGTGAACTGTGAAATTGGTCCTGGAGAAATCCGAATAAAAAGTTGTCACTTATGCTCTGGTTTTCTAAGAAAGTGGTAAACGTTCAAACACTAACGACTTGTCAAACACAAAGCGTTTTTGACACCGTATTGTCAAATACTTGTGTTTCAAATACATTTTATGACGGTATTGCTCTTCAAGAAAACATAAGCTTTAGTAGGTACGTTCATTAAAATATATACCTACCTGCCTATGCTCACATACGAATAAATATTTTGTATTACTCTTTGTAAAAGCTAGACTATTATGTTTATAGTCTCAGAACTTTTCTTTTATTTATACTCAATTTCTTTTACTACCTCTTCTACACGCGACTTCGTCCACGTGAAAGTTAATGTTTTAACATAAAATAAATATATTCTACGATCTACTGCGTCTTATCCTATCGCCTACCAGCGCTATTACCTCAAGTTATCTTAGCGTTCATTACTACTTTTCTTTTTACTCGGGTCCTAAGAGCCGTAGCGTGATGATAAACCGCTTGTAACCTGCTTAAAGACTGGACTATCAAATTCTGGAAATAAGCGCGTTCAAACAAGAAGACAAGCTAACTCTTCAGCTTAATTATATAATACTAGCTGCTCCCGCGCGATTTCACTCGCTGCTTGACTCCTATTGGTCGTAGCGTGATGTTCGTGATGTTACATGTCCTCGATAAATGGACTATCCAACACAAAACTAATTTTTCAATTCGGGCCAGTAGTTCCAGAGATTAGCGCGTTCAAACAAACAAACTCTTCAGATTTATAATATTATTATAGATTTCAGTACCTACACATGAACACTAGATTAAATATCATCTACCTGGTTGATTTTTATTTTTACTCCACTCGATCAAATATCTCTTTCATAAGTTCAAAACGCAATTAACTTTTCACCAGAGCCATGAATATTTTACGTTGTTACAAAGGCTAAAAAACACTCCAGAAAGAATCCCCACACTTTTCTTCTTAAAAAAGAACTCAATTTGGATTGGAGAAATATGAAAGGGATCAACATCAATTGTAAGAACAGAAAAGTTTTTTTTATGTCGCGACAGACATTTCGGAACGATATAAATTTCTGTATTTACATACCAATGGCTATGAGGCAGAGAGACCGAATTTGGAATCTGAATTATTCCGATATTGTCCCAATTTCGAGAGCTTTCTGTTAAACCCACCAGTTCTACTTTAATGTTCCGGTTACCATAGAGATAAGAGCTGGAGAAGATGTCTAGATAGTTGTGCATTAGCATACTTTTTAATATAATTAGTAAATAGTGGCGGGACGAGCGTTATGCTGATCTGCTTATCGGCAGAATTGGTCCATGTTAGCACAGGATCGCGATGAGGGGAAAAAGGAAAGGCAGGCCTTTGCCCTGCAGTGGGACATCGAAGGCGCATTTATTTATTTGCAAATAGTGAATCGTGCGGGCGTATCCCACACAAATCCTAAATATTCTGCTATATACGTGAACTAAACTACTAAATTTACAAGAAAGGCTTACATTTTAGTCCGTGTTTAGGAAATAGAGGTTTCCCTCATGAAATTCACAACAAAAGAAAGGTTTTTAACGGGTTAACACGCCGTGCCGTGTACAACGGGCCTTACAGCGTTCCATAGAAAAGTACGCGATTAAGAAATCGTCATTTATCTTCTGAAATAAGAACGCGTGATGATCAATCCGCCTGACTTTTTTTTAAATTACAAAAACTTTTGTGAGTGTCAAAAATAACGGCCTGATGCCAAGGTAAGTATACCGGGTCCCGGACTGGTCTTTTAAGAGATAACGGGGTTCCACGTGCTGATCGTGATCACTGGGGTGGTTTTAGTGAGGTAAGAATCGCACACTGTACTAAACACTAAACCAATGTGTGGTAATACAAAACTTGAAGCCTTGCTGGGGGTACCACGAAACCACGAAGATTACTGAAGCACAGATCTTTTTTACTTGCACCTTTGTATATTTTTAGATACACATATAATAAGCATTACATGTAATGTAACAAATAAATTGAAGCAAGAGAGAGATCATCTCCATATTGAGGACAATAACTTACTCGTCAAAAGTTACTCGAACTCGAGTCATCCTCATTACTTCGACTTTTATGTTTATTCACTTTTCAGTCGAGCTTTTTAACTCGAGATTTGTTAAAAAGACGTTGTTGGATGTGTCGATTGTTATTGCTTAGCACTACTTGCGATTACTAGACCAAAGAGGCAGTTAAAAATTATGTAAATACATAAACAAATCCCCCGATATTATTTCTTTAACTAATGATATATTGTTATACTAACAGCCGCACAGGTTGATCCATCAGGTTAAGCTACACTTGCCAAGGTTGGCTGTGGATGGGTGACCATCTTTACATACCGAGACTACAAGTTAAGCCGTTGGTCCCCGCTGTCATTTGTGCATCTTTGACGGTCGTTACGGGTCGTCGGAAGCCCGAAAATCTGACAGCCAGTCTTACCAAGAGGTATAGTATTGCTTATCGTATACTGGGTTGTGGAGCTCAGATAGGCAGTTGCTCCATGTAAAATACTGGTATTCAGCTGCATCCGGTTAGACTGGAAGCCGACCCCAACATGCATAGTTAAGAAAAGGCTTGGCAGATGAGACATTATTCGATCCAATCTATTGTAAATAGCAAAAACATCAGACTGAATTGCATTAAAATATCTTTGTTATCATTTCAGAGATCAAGATCAAATTACTATTAAATTTTAGAGCATTAAATTCGCTTCAAAAAAAGTTTTTTTAATTTCATTTGCTTTGATATCGCTGCAGTTAGTTATTTACTTTTGTAACGAAGCCTACGCTTCTAGGTACATAAACAAGACTAGCTTTTGCCCGCGACTTCGTCCGCGTGGAGTTCGGTTATATCGCAATATCGGGAGAAATGTTGAGACAAAAAACAGCTAATGCGTCCTTCCCCGGGGTGCAATCTATCTCTCTGCCAAATTTTAAAAACTGTTTTGCAACCCGTTCAGTGGTTTAGGCGTGAAAAGGTGACAGACAGAGTTACTTTCGTATTTAAAATATTAGTAAGGATTACAACAAAAATCGATTTTTCTTTAACTCATGATCTATCAGTATTGGCAGCAATAATTTCGTCCAACGATGCTTAAACAAAGTTTCGGGTGAAAATACCAATGAGCAATAAAACAAAAGATAAAGACGGCAACAAATCAAATACTTGTCAGATATATAAATATGTTTCTTGTTCGATTCATTATTCATTAATTAATTGGACACATAAATCTGAGTGACGTCATAGCAACACAACTTGATTCGCGTTGTTATTAGAATCACTAACAGTCTCATCAATGTCCAATATGCTCGACACGGACAAATCAAAGTAGATAAGTACACAAAAAAAAACTAGCTTTCCTGCTTAGCGATCCTGCCCGACTCTGTATGGGCAGCACTAAGCACTTACCTACGGCGTACCTTTTTTACCTCTTTACCTTCCCTCACTACCTATCTACCCTACCTTCTTACCTCTAGTTCCCTTAGTAATTTCGGGATACAAAGTCTAGATAAACAGTCCTATGTAAAAAAGCAACGACCTATCTAAATTTCAAGTCAATTCATCGACTACTTTTCGACTTTTGCGAACACCAACATACGAGAGATGCTGTTTTTTTATTTATGAAATAAAGATTATTAATTCTACTCTAGTTTGTTGGTTGTATAATATCCGGGATATCAACAAGGTAAGTAAAAGGCAAGGTAATTGATTCTACCATAAAAGCTTCGATTTTATTTTTTATCATCAACAAATTTTTGGCATGGGTACTACTTCTTCATCACTACTAAGAAATAGCTATGTACGTAATCTAAATACAAAGGAAAGCTAATAAATAGATAAGCAGCCCAACAAAGGATATCCTTTGATGGACATCACAACAACTGCGCCTACAAACGGGATCCGCGAAAAACATTTCCCCGTGTTTTCCTTTTTAATCTTGGAAGCCAAACGGGGAAAGCTCGAAACGACCATTAATCAGATGTCAACACACATGTTCCCGTATTGAATGAGGCGTTCTCTGAACTTACGTAAACCGCCCGAAAAGATAGTCGCCAAAGAGAAATGTGTCACTTTGGCCCGATAGCGAATCTTTCAATTGTAGACGCGCATTGTGCCCGGGACATCGCGATGTACAAAAATATACGTGCCGAGGTTGATGTGATATATCCATTTGTTAAGACCTGGAGCACCGAGTAGAATTTGAAAATAGCTCCGCCTGTAGCCTGAGAATTCTAAAATAACTTTAGCTCAGACAGAAAATATTAAGATCCAGGACCAATCGGATTCCAGTAAGCCGATCAAAAAAAGATTAGGGAAGGCACTAGGGCAGGTAAAAACAAAGTAAGCAAGTAGTTATCTTGTAGGTCGTGACCCGTAGAAGTTGTCTCACTCGTTCAGCGTATCTTTTACTGCGTCCACAATAAACTTAATTGGCACAAACAAAAGCTGTAGCATCACTTACGTAAATAAACTTGGGGATGTAGAAATTGGACTCACGTTCAGTGGTTATACGTGTTTACGTAAATACCTCAGTTTTCCGGAATAAGTAACTAGTCACTTCAGACAGTGCATTATATAGTAAATGCCTTTCATATTAATTTGGCGTATTATTTTTGTTAAGTAAACAGTTTTTTAAATCTTTTTGCCTATGTATATATTTTGAAAGTAAACGTAGCAGGCCTCACAGAATGTCAATAAAACATTAGCGATATTAAATTCCGGTAACAAATACGTCGGAATCTATCCGGACGGGGCCGGACGTGTGCGGATAACGAGCGTCGATTATTAGCCGGGATTTGTCAAGTCGAGATTGTTTTGTCGGGCCCCAAATTTCGGTTGGCGTCGTCTTGCTATGTACAGATAAATCCTTCAGATATGGCTATTTCGTGGGAATAGGCGGCTGCGGAAATAATAAGGACAGCTACGTTTTCAGTAGAAATGCACTTGAGCATACTTACACATAATAGGCACTCACCAATGTGCGCTAACTCCGGTATCGTTATTTACGTGTAACACTGTGTTTATATCTATGTGCTTACAATCTAAGCCGTGTATCCAAAGTTATATTATTTTATAACAGATGAATACGGATACCTAAGTAAAGAAATAATTAGATACAATACAAATTGTTTCAAAAATATTACGTTACATAAACCCGAAACATGGTCCCAGGATGATATTTCCAATCTCATTAAAAGCCCCCACGCTCGCAGGTACCCAATACCTCAGGAATACAAAGTAGGCAATTTATGACCAAAAACTCGGAACTTAGATTGTGTTATTTATAAATAGTAGGGCCGCGTTTGCGTAAAAAACTAACAATCGAGGTACAAAAATAAAGCTTATAAGGTTTCGGAAAAATATAAATGTTATTTATTTTAGTCTTTCCGACATTAATTTATTTCTGGTATTAACGAAATGAATAATGATCACAGACTGTATAGAAACAAGGCTCATTTTACTTCAAATCCGTTACTTTTTGAGAATGGAATCAGTACCTACTTGAATGCTTTTAGATCAACGTCCCACTCAAAGAAAACCATATCCCGGAAAACGAAGCGCTCGAACGAAAAAACATAACAGAATAAAATACAGTCTCTTAACATTCTTGGTTCTTGTTCATGGGTCCAAGGTATATACTGGGTTCTAATATTACGGCCTTTGTTCAGCCTGTGGCCAGGACTGATAACAGAGCGTAATATACATATTAAGCTCTACATGTGATGTTATTAAAAACTTTCTGCTTCGTACATCCAATTAAAGCATTTTATGAATATAAAATATTCACAAAAATGTCCATTCATCCACATATATTTCGATGCCACTGATTGGACTCTAGTTTTAACAAACCAACCTAAATGCAAGCATTTTTTTGTGCGATAAAAAGCAACCAATATTTAAAATATTACAAACATGAATCATAAAGTGAGACCGAGGCTTTATCATTTTTTAATAACGTCGACATTTCATAAAAACGTTGCAATTTTTGAATTGACTGACAACGGGAACATGTATTGCCTTCGCAAAAAGGATAGCATCGCAGTATTTGACAGATTTCTTATAGCATATAGAGATAAAAGAGATATCCGTGAATAACGACCCATATCGGAATATAATTCGTAACTCAGAAAGGTCTTTTATTTCCGAAATAGCAACGTATCCTTTATAAGAATTGACAAATGTCATACACACCGCTTTTGTTTCTTTCGGGGCGCGGAATTGATAGGTGGCAAATGGAAGCGCGGAACCAGATAAATAACCGCACTTCGCAGAGATGCTTTGGTTTATTTTTATACATGCTTCAACTGATATCACGTTACTCAAGATAATTGAAAAGTGAATAGTCTAGTTTAAATATTAATAATAATAATATGAACAAGTATATCAAACGGGAGCAGGAAAAGTCCCCAAAAGGCTGGCAGCATTGCCACGTTGTATGGCAATGCTGATTCTTTGACCAAAAAATAGGCCAGCCCCCTGGTCATGTGAAGAGTATATAAGTAGGTACCTACTACTCAAGTATATGAGTTTTATGTATGTACATCATTTTTTTGCGTGGAATATTTGTTTTTAAATAATGTCGTTAACTCAGAGTTAATAAGGTCGCCCCTAATGTAGGGGTACACTGGTATTTTTATTTTCTTTTTTAGACCCAACAAATCCTTAACTTCATTATTTTACAAGGCAGGTTGTTTTCTCATAGGTAGACCTACCGTCTCAATGAAACAAACATACATATTTAATCAGAAAACAGCCACAATGTGGCTCCCTGTGAAGATAAATATTTAAAGTTGCAACTGAAATATTTAAATCTACTGGAGATTCACCCAGGCTTCCTTGGATTTTCTAGTTGGCTTCTCATCCATGAATGCAGTGGGGAAATCATTCCGGGCGTCGAAAAAATTACGAATTCTTGTCGAGGAAAAGCATTTCCTTAGGGGGCACTCAAACCGAGGTCATGATTGGAATCCGACTGACCAGCACATAATCAGGTCATGTGGTTCAGTATGTATGTTTATATATTGTGTTTTACGTGTGATACGGCAACAGCTTGGCAAGCAGTTGGAAGGAAAAAAAAAACATAAGTGTTCCAAATTGTTTTGTATACTACTTATTAATTACAAATACTGCCCAAAAGATACGCCAATTTTGACAGACAATTATAAACGTTAGTAGGGCTTTAAATCGGTAGTATTACTCAAACAGCAGACCTCAAGTCTTTGGTAAGCGAACCAGATGAGTGACGGCCGTTTTACGCGAATGTGACGCATATTTCCCCGCATCTTGTTTTTTTGTTGTTTGTTTTTTTTACTGTGTCATGTTTGCCGCAAATAAACGGAACGGACCACAAACAACTGCATTTTCGTCTATTTATTTGTACTTTTCGCACACAATAAAGGTACATAGACGGACGGACGGTCTATCACAACTATCTTACACGTGTAATACATTATTTTACTCAGTCAAGTTTCCAGTAAGTGTACAACAAAAGTTCGCAAGGTCGTCGCCACAAGAGAACAAACAAAAATTGCCTAACTGCCGTGACCAATGATGAACTCCAAGGAAAATATTAACAATAAATACCAAATTACATATAAAACTTCTGTAATACAATTTCCGATTACATTCACAAAAATACAAATGTTATAGCAAAAGAAATCTCGGGTTTTGGTACAGGTTTACATAAAGCCATAGGCGTAATTGTGTTTTTATATGCAAAGGTCCATATCTGAAGGTAGAAATCCTGTTTTATGTCCCGTAAACAATTGAACAGCGGCTCCTTTAAAGGTATAATATGTTTATCTATGATATTATCCTGTCAGGTCCATAAAGGTAAGATATCAGTGCATAAATATAAACATACTTAGTTGGGTAAAGCAGAAAAAGAAGTTATATAAACGCATTTTCCTAAGACTTTTTATTGGATACAAAAGACAAATGCATAAACAAAACTACCGAGTCTCATTTGTAGTTTTTGAAGAATGATTGGATATTTCCGGTACAATATATTATTTGGGCCCGTGGTCCGTATACCTTCGTTTGTTTGTTACTCAATCACGTTTCAGTGGACGACAAGGAAACTTTGCACAAAGGGCCTGTGAGGTCACGCAAAGACGTTTTACCTCCAAAGGATAAATAGTTCTATTGGAACATAAACCGGGATAACTAATCCAGTTACAAAAAATTAGTAACAAGAAACGTGCTATTACAATCAAGTACATAAGCTTCAAGTCAACTATTCAGTAATTATAAAGTCTGTGGAGATTCTAATAACAGCTATTCAAAATAATAATACATCATTTATAATCGTCTTAGGGCCTCTTGTTGGCTTCGGCCACTCGTACGCTTTCCAAAGGTCCGTGACACCAGGGTCTCGAGATACTAGACGTATCTTGTATCTCGGGACCCTGGTGGGGGTGGGGTCTGGATAATAATAATAAATGTTACTAACCAAAATAAGAGCAACTATTACAAAGTTGAATAATGACAATATACACTAAATAATGGCTAACTGTATAAAGTTTGGGACAATCTGCTTCCGATCTAGGTGGTAAACCTGCATATCGGATTCCATTTGATCCCCATAAATAAATAATGCGCATTTAGTAGCTAATGTACATTTAACAAGATTGCTATGTAAGAATGTACGTGAAAGATACGCAAAATGTTTGAAAAAAAAGATGAGTGTGGTGTGAGTGTGGGTGTGTGTGCGCGCATGTATGTGTTAGTGTGTGAGCGTGTGCGTGTGTGTGTGTATGAATGGGGTCATTTTTCAGTAAAAATGAGTAAAGTAGTAGCTTGTCTGTTTGGGAATGTTCAGAATTGCTTCTGTTTCATCACAAAAAAATTAACTCTGAATATTGCTGTTAACTGAAATAATTACTTGACAAATAAGCTGGCTGCCCGGCTAAATTCATTAAGTACTTAGTATCGCTGCCGAAATAAATTTCCGAGAATCTGTAGAACCAAATAACCAACTGGAATTAAATATTTTTCGTGGAAAAGGACGACAAAAGCTGACCTTGCTAAATTAATATAACAAGCTATTTATAGATATCAATAAGTTGGGACTTGAGGACTGAAAATCATTAAGTAAGGTGGCGATCCAATAAACATCACCGAGGCCCAATACTAAACTTAATTACGTTGTTTTCTGTCGAAGTTGGTTAATATCAAAAGGCCGGTTGAAGTAGCCCTGTTGGGCGCCAATGAGCCCACGGTTTTGTTCAGGTTCTTAATGAAGAGGCAAGATTATTGTAAAAGTTTGACACTGTCAGCCTGAACTTCAAACACTTTCGGTATTCATTAGACAACAAAAAAGGAGTTTCCCGACAAGGTGTTGACACCGACAATTTATGAAATAACTAGCTTTTGAAAGCGGCTTCGCCCGCGTGGATGGCGAAAATTAACTCACGGGAACGTATACTGAGATAAAAAGTATCCTATGTGTTAATTCAGGTTATAAACAATATGTGTGCCAAATAGATCCGTTCAGCCGTTCTGGCGTGATTGAGTAACGAACATCCAAACATCCAAAAATCTTCAAAAATTTTCACTTAGCAATAATGATTAGATGATTAGAACAGTCAATCAAAGACAAAAAAAATAATAATTACTGTATCTTTCATAATAAAGGACCAGGTGCGAATACTCTGTGGAGTATTATTATGGACTTGAAATATTGCTTTTCAGAACGAATCAAGAATTCAATGGTTCAGACTCACGATACCATTCTATTGAGTTTCTTCAGACCCAAAAAAAATAACACCTGTGACAATTGTAATTTTTCTTGGATCGTAGATAAAAAATAAATTAACCGTAAATAGGTACGTCATGAAAAATATTTCCAATTCTCTTGAGGTTTTATTAAATATTCGAAATGATATTATTAAGGATACGATGATACTGGTTTCCTAAAAATAAAATTAGCGTACCAAATGAAAATGTATCGAATACTTTGAAGTTGAATATCTTTAGGAAGATTATTAATTTTGTTTACTTTAACCGCGTCTTGGGATGAAGCCAAGGTTATTTTTTTATCATTTAAAGTTAATAATATTAGGCTGATAGCGTCGCTCTAGCGTAATGTGTAACTTTCAAAGCTGGAAAATACGTTAGGCATTGCTTATATTTTTAAAAAAGGTTATTTTAAAGTCAATAGGTTTTGTAGTAAGTAAGTAAATATTAAAATGAATACCTACATTGTATATTGTACTAATGAATACATGTTTTTTTCATTTTCTTTATCGTCAAATATTGTATAATTAATTATAAACATTAATTATATTATTAAATTAATTATTTGGGACGTTACTTACATCGGTGAACAAAAAATTACCAGACCCTTCTGTTTTTTAAGGGGTGGGAAATCATCAAATGACCCTCCCACACTGGATGGTGCGGAAGGGACTGTCAGACTCCTACTGACTATAAAACCCTTCCATGCTCCTTCCTTAGCCCTTTATGTTCCGGGGAGCGGTAACCCTTTCGGATGATCCCGCTGACCAGGCACGTCAGGAGACCTAGGACTGAAAGTTAATATAACCTTGATATCGCCAACCCATTTTGAGCAAGAGTGGTGATCAATGTTCTTATCTCTTAGCTTATCCCTAAGCATATCGAACTTACTGATTATGCTATGTAAGTACCTAAACTAGAGATAAAAAAGTCCCATGCATAACACAAAACACACAAATACTGCTACTTATCTCTTCTAATACTACACACAGACAACAAACATACCATCAAAGGATACTTGTTCAATTATTAGACTACTGCACACAGTAGACCACTAAACCCGCATGTCATTGTAAAACATTTGAACGTCGCCAACTTTACAACGCAAGTCAATACTCCAAGACGCGCCACAGTCCACAACTTTTTGTATGTTCTACAAATTAGTCTGTACATTTTGAGTACGCAAATAGGTGTGGTAGTCCGTAGTACATCATCAGTCGTAGACAAGTGATACTAACGAGGCTTTAAACACGGTTCGTTAGACAAGCCGGGTACCCACGGACTGCGAGGCAGAACCATGCTTTTAGAAGTTAGGGTTGTCCCGATACTAGTATCAGGTTGATGTTATAACTCTCTTTTACAAAAAAAATATCTATGAATCTGTAAGAGTTGCAAACGTAAATTATAGATACAGAAGGGTTTTCGGAAGGAGGATTGCTTTAACCAAAGCTGCATATTTTATAGCTTCACTCAAGAATTTGTTGGCAACCCTAAAAATTAAAAGGCGAGGTTGGCATGATAAATGCAAGGATAAATGACTGGAGATACGTTTTCGTTGAAAAATATTCGGTTTGAAACACTTGGCTCCCTCGAGGCTCATCATACAAGAATAATAGCTAACAACGCAATGGGGTAGAGATTTGATTGACGTTCTTTTCATATTTCAACATCGAGTGAGAGTAGCAGCTTTGAGGAACAGCTGCGTTAGTATCTGTACTGAAGTTATATAATGTTTTATTTGGTACTTGCACACCTTCATATCCTTACAACACCTATAATAAGCATCATACCATATTATCTACACATGTTTTTGCAAATAAATAAAGAATATAAATCGTAAACGTAATTAATAAACCAAACTACGATTCAGAAAAGTAATTAAGGTGATATTTTTTGTACTAGGCCTTTCATTAGTATAGGTAGCATCAAATGATCCCCCCCTTAAGGTTTAAGTTGCGCTATTCGACTTCGTCCAAAAACAGAGACTGTTTATTACACGCTGTATCGTAAAGGTATTCTCAAAATTAAGGGTGTGATATACACTCTCAAACTGGACAACTTACTCCAGGGGATCGACAGCGTAATTCAGAAAAAGCAGCAGACTGCCCACACATTTTGGTGTATTAGTATTTTTATTAGTGTATATTATTTAGTATATTTATAATGTTCTGTACATACCCTGTATTTTCCTTCTATCAGCGACGTAATATCTAAAAAGAAAGGTTTCTGCGGTTATCTTCAAGTCATAAAGGAAACACGAAACAAATATGTTATATAACATCACAACTTTCTGTATGTAACCTATGGAGGTTAGAACATAATAATAACGTGAAAGCTTTATTATATTACGTTTATGAAATTCACTCTGGCATATCGACAGATTTCTTTACATAGGTATAGCGGTTTCACCAAATGGATGTGGGTAGATGGAATGAGCACTCAGATAAAATAACTTTTTATTTCCGTTCCAACAAAGTGAATAACTTCCAAAATTGATATTTGATTAAAACGTTTGTGAGCGGATTTTTTTAACAAAATTTATTTTATCGTCGGCCACAAAATGGTGAATGGGAAAATTCTATTTGTAAGCGTATTTTTCTTTATAAAATCCACTTCACGGTACGTTTACTAGTAGGCGTATGTTTCGTTGTCCATTTGATTATAAAATATAGTGCGCATCGTTTTGAAAATACATAATAGCACCTCTAGATAGTATATTACTACATAGTATAAAGTAAAGTCGCTTCCCGCGTCCTAAGTCTGTATGTATGTTTAGATCTTTAAAACTACACAACGGATTTTGATGCAGTTTTTTTTTAATAGATAGAGTGATTCGAGAGGAAGGTTTATATGTATAATAACATACGAACTCCTTCATCCACGCGGGCGAAGCCGCGGGCAGAAGCTAGTAATCTATATATATAAAAGAAAGACGGGTTTGTTCCCTTCGTTATAACTCGAGATCTGTGGACCAATTTTCATGGTTTTTGTTTCGTTGGATTTGTCTCCACCCTGAAGAGCAGAATACATTTTTTTTTTTTTTTTTCGATCAGCTGCTGATTTTCCTCCTATAGGGTAGGTAGGTAGGTAGGTAGGTAGGTAGGGTACGGTAGGTAGGTAGGTAGGGTAGGTAGGTAGGTAGGGTAGGTAGGGTAGGTAGGTAGGGTAGGTAGGGTAGGTAGGTAGGTAGGTAGGTAGGTAGGGTAGGGTAGGTAGGTAGGTAGGGTAGGTAGGTAGGGTAGGTAGGTAGGGTAGGTAGGTAGGGTAGGTAGGTAGGTAGGGTAGGTAGGGTGGGTAGGTAGGTTAGGTAGGTAGGGTAGGTAGGTAGGGTAGGTAGGGTAGGTAGGGTAGGTAGGGTAGGTAGGGTAGGTAGGTAGGGTAGGTAGGGTAGGTAGGTAGGTAGGGTAGGTAGGTAGGGTAGGTAGGGTAGGTAGGTAGGGTAGGTAGGTAGGGTAGGTAGGTAGGGTAGGTAGGTAGGTAGGTAGGGTAGGTAGGGTGGGTAGGTAGCGTAGGTAGGGTGGGTAGGTAGGGTATGTAGGCAGGTAGGTAGGTAGGGTAAGTATCACAGTTAAGACAGGACAACGTCTGTCGGGTCAGCTAGTATACATATAATACAAAGTCGCTTCCCTCCGTCTGTCCCCTTGTACGCTTAGATCTATTAAACTACTATTTTAAAGCGGTGATCAATAGATAGAGTGATTCAAGAGGAAGGTATAGTTTGCTAAGATTGCTGTGCAAAGCCGGGGCGAGTCGTTAATTAGTTACATTTTGATAAATCGAATATAGGAAGAGCTTGAATTTACGTGTACCCATGCAGGAGTCCTTTGGCTTTTACTGCACCCTCATTCTTCTCAAACCAACCCCTATACCAACAAACTTGAAAATGCTGAGGCTGAAAGCACAGCAAAGATAATTAATTGATACCTGCACAAGAACACAAACTCGCACAAACACTCGTATATCTCAAATGGATGCAATCAGGGGAATGAATCGCAATGTTGGAGCAAGTCAATATCAGTTCGTACGTTCCCATACATTAGCCATGGTCGTTTGCGACGGAACTTAAGCGGGGACTTAGTGTAAAAGCAGTCGTGAGACGCCCCCCTTTGTCTATAAAACAAAGGATATGAAGTCTGTCGTGTAAAGTTAAGTGTTCGCTTGTAATTAAATTTGAAGACACTTTTCATCCGACTTTAAAGTTTATTTTCGTATATCTTTGCTGATAAATATATATCTTTTACTTCCTAATCTTTATTACTCGGAACAAGGAAGCCCCTTACAATGCGGTTTCCTTAATTCACATTTTGATGAAAAGACTGGCAGAAACCTTTTAACAACTACTCTTTGTTTGCGAGTCCATTTCATTAGACATTTGTGCAAGCAAATGACTATAAGAGAAAGGAAGGATTAAAATGGAAGTTGAGGAAAATGTGGAATCAAAAGGAAACCGTTATGTAATTAAAGTGAAATTTCATTTAAACTATTCGCTTAACTAATTACAATTTATAAAATCTTTTTAATTAAATAGTTGGCTGAAGCGTTATTACTTTCTCAACAAAGCAAAAAATACAGGCATTAATTAAACAGGCCTGTTTCATTTTAAATAAAAAAGGGTAAACATAAACATGTACTTACAGTAGTTTCATTTATTTATTTTGATCAAAATCAAAAGAAGATTTTCATTCGTAATCATTTCACTCGATTTGTATACAACAATACTTTGTATCAAACAATACCTAGCATAAAATCTATACAATTTTACTAAAGGCGAAACCCACGTAAGTAATGTAAAGGGTGATTTTTTTACTGGTATCTTTTTGGCAACACTGTTTTTGATAATCACGCGTGAATCGTGTCTTGTGTCATTGTTAAACTTGTTCAGTTTGGTCTATAATTTAACCATGAATCGACTTACGAACGAACAACGCTTGCAAATTATTGAATTTTACTATCAAAATGCATGCTCGGTTAAGAGAGTGCATCGCGCACTTCTTCCAATTTATGGGCAGTTTGGTCGGCCTACTGAGGCAGCTATTCGGAAGCTTGTGACTAAATTTCGAACCCAGTTTACATTATTGGACATTAAACCACGAACACGCATACGTAGAGTGAGGACCGAAGAAAATATTGCGGCTGTATCCGCCAGTGTTAGTGATGACCGTGAAATGTCGATTCGCCGCCGTTCGCAGCAATTGGGCCTCTGTTACTCCACTACGTGGAAAATTTTGCGAAAGGATTTGGGTGTAAAACCTTACAAGATACAGCTGGTGCAAGAATTGAAGCCACACGACCTCCCACAACGTCTAACATTTGGTGAATGGGCATTGGCAAAGTTGGAGGAAGATCCACTTTTTTATCGAAAAATTTTTTTTTGCCCAAAATGGAAGAATTGGACACGCCTGACATGTGGTTTCAACAAGACGGTGCCACATGCCACACGGCACGCGAAACAATGGCCCAATTGAGAGCCGCCTTCGGTGAACAGTTTATCTCACGTTTTGGGCCCGTCAATTGGCCGCCTAGATCGTGTGATCTAACGCCTTTGGACTATTTCTTGTGGGGCCATGTTAAGGTTCATGTCTACAGGGATAAACCAGCAACGATTGACGCACTGGGAGCCAATATTGAAGCATTTATTCGTGATATACCGGCTGATATGTTGGAGAGAGTGTGCCGAAATTGGGCCTTGCGAATGGGCCATCTAAACCGGAGCCGCGGCCAGCATTTGCATGAAATCATCTTCAAACATTAAATTATATTGATCGTTCTATCGATTCCAATAAAGATTTCATCAAATTTTTCAAATCTTTTGTTTTTTTTTTTGAAAATCAAAAAAATACCTCTTAAAAAATCACCCGTTATAAACTTCCGTCAGGGACAATTAGAGACACGACATTGCATGAACCTGAAACTTGTTTATCTACTTGTATATATACCAATAAAAATAAAATGTACTTATTCCCATATTCGAACAATTTCCACGCGACGTAATCGTTCCAAATATTCTCATTTAGGGTAAAAGCTGCTGAATTCACAGACGTTTTATTGCTTTGTAAAAACAAAAATAACACCGTACTGTTTTAAAATTAAAAGTTCGTTAAATTAATACTAAAGTGGGTGATTGTTCTAGCATGCGAACATTTTTAAACAGTCATAGCTCTTATCAGACTAATATCAGACTACTATTATAAAGGTGAAAGTTAGTGAGTGTGTGTGTTTGTATGTGTGTTACTTCTTCACACTAAAACGGCTGAATGGATCTAGATGAATTTAACACACATATAGTTTAAAACATGGATTAACACATAAGATACTTTTTTATCCTGGAAAAATGCCTGTGGGATAATTTCCATCATCCACGCGGGCGAAAACGCTAGCAGAAGCTTGATATTAATAAATACAATTACACAGAATGCGCTCATACTGACGAATAGCCCTTTTAAGAGCTAGACCTTCTTTCGCCGGTCCGCTGAAAGAAATTTTCCAAGAAGTTAGCAGTACCTTTGTCCTCAGATTATAATTATGTCTTATCTAAAAGTATTTTTCTGTGTGTATACAAATAATGTATCTCGTGATCAAGTTTCTTGCCAATAAATGTTATAATAAACCTGTCAATATGCAAATACATGTTTATTCATGAATAATGTGCAGCGAAAATTTAACGCAGATAATTTCAAATTTTACGTGCGAGCCTGAAATCACGTCGGAAACGTGAACGATCAATGAACACAATGTACGTCACTTACCGAGGTTAAATCGACGTTATCAAATATCCAAAATGATATCATAATAACATTCCTAGCACAATAACAAAACATACTTGCCATATAACGATACGTCACAAAATGTTTCCATCCTCTCTTGAAAAAATACAAATCAGAGTCAATTTATGTAAGTGTATTAGGATAATTGTGCGAGTGTCATCTTGTCACCTCATCCAAACAAACAGAGTGTCTGTCGGGATAGGGGGGGGGGGGCTAAGGAACTGAACATTATTTAAATTGGACCAATTTTTGCGCCTACCTCTAAATGGAAACGTGACTCGTTTCAGAAACAATTTGTAAACAACATAGCGCTCGCATAATTTGATGACTTATCTCAGCTTCAAGAGCGAAAGAACTCAACGTTGATGAAAGAAACAGAATATTCCTTTACATCCCAAAAGTAATTTTTCAACAAAACTTCGATTGTTTTAGCGTCTTCCTTTGTCGATGTGTAATTCAACATTTCTGTGAAGTACTCTCGACCGAAATTTCTATTAAAATAATTGAAAACTCGTGTGTTAGTCTTTTGCGGTCCAATATGTTTTATATTAGCTCTGAAATTGAGGCCATTCGTGGAAAATTCGTTGAAAATTCACTCGCTAAAGTCGTATCCTTGTCTCGGATTCCCGCCCCGCTTTATTTATTTCCGGCACACTTTCTCTCGAATGAATCGTGGAGGGAAAAACAGTTCTCAGAGCTTAGTCTAATCCTGTACGTGTAGCGCAACATGAGATCACTTACTGAGAGATTTACGAAAATTGCCGACCCATGAATATCGTGCTCCGCTCCCCGTACTGATATGACGTCTCGCTCTTTGAAATGTCTATTCCTCGCTCAGTATTCATAAGTACCGGTAAATATGCTCCAAGGCTTTTGCAAATACAAATAAACGAAAAAGAATAGTGTAGCTCACGATCCCATATGACTTTTGCCTTTTTCCTCCATGGGAATTTCACGTATAAGATTGAAACAAAAAAAAACATGCCATGAGAGACAAAAAAATATATATATAACGAACAGTAAACTCTCTTTATTGCCGATAAAAAAGATATCATCACACTGCGATTCTTGGATGTAATGTGGTGTCATCAGAAGTAACGCTTTGAATGCGTGATACGTCATGTATTCATGTTACTTTGGAAGATCCTCCTGGATACAACGACACAGGTGGCGCCACCTGCCACGATTCTCAGAATGCTTTCAGATTTGAAAATAACGATATCCGGTCCTCTTTGTTGGAGGTAAGTATTTATATTTTCTTTTCTGAATTTTGCGTGACTGAAGATTACAAAAGGGAGATAAAGCTGTCCTATATACACTCCCGGAATCTAAAATCAAGTCACCGTGTATTTTTATGTTTAAAGGCCTAAAACATCCTAATTATGACAGATAAGAGAAAAGTTTTAGAACGAAGTTCCTAAATGCGGCTTGCAGTAAGAGTTGACTAGTAGAAATCGTCACGTAAGTAAAAAGTATGATGTCCCCACTATGAAGTTACATATGTCTCTCTCGCACATCATAGTGGCATTAATTAATTCCATTCCATCGTAAATGCTCTTTGAGGTAACACAAGTTACTAAATAAACGTTTTCTCTATGTAGACCACTGTTATCTTCAAAAACTCCACGCTAATTTTGGTCCAGCGAACCGCGAAAGACGACTTACACTGACGACAAAAACAGATTTTTTAAATTTCTAATTTGGAACTATGACAAACGGTAATGGTAGTAAGTGTCTAGCTTCAAAAACTCGGTTTGTTATTTGTACTAGCATTATTTAAAGAGATAAGGACAATTCATCAAAAATAACTGGGGTGGCACGATTCGTTGTCCGCGAGTGTATTGTTTTGGATGAAACTAAATATTCCTTTCCAGTTTCCTGGCAATTGGATCAAACAGAAAGAATGTCTTCTCCAGACTGTCACCAACATCAATTGATTTGTATTGATAGGTCTATTTTCTAGTGACAATAAGTTCAGCAAATAATATGAAAACAAAACAGGGAATAAATATTCCGTTCTTTAACTATCTAACGTTACTATTTTTTTATGGTGGGATATCTTCAAATGTCTCCTTCCGCTCTGGGTGGAGCGGACGGGAGTGTCAGACTCTTACTGACTAAAACTCATCCATTTCCCTTCCCTAGACCTTTATGTTCCGGAGTAGTCTTCTGCTTTTCGTGTGGTTAGTGACTAACCTGGTGTCAGAGTTTTTAAGCTGCCCATGGGCCTCTGACTTAGCTTCACACGCTGTTGAGAAATATCTCTCAGACATGCTGGTTTCCTCACGATATTTTCCTTCACCGATTTTTAAGCAAGTGATAATTATACAATACGCACATGAATCCGTAAAATCAGAGGTGCGTGGCTTGGGTTCGATCTCGAGACCTTTGACTTGGCAGTCCGACGGTCACACCACTAGGCTATCACTGCTATAGGAGCTGCTGTTCTGGAGTAGCGGTAACCCTTTTGGATAATCCCGCTTACCTGGCAGGCTTCGGCCCTAACGGGCCTCTTCCTTATTGCTGACATCTCTTTGAGGCGCGCGTGGAACACGTACGCGCCGTTCGTCACGGGCCTGGTCCTGATCGGTCGGTGAGCTACCCATTACTCACCGTCCGCAGGCCCGCACCTATGGTGGCCGGGAGGACCTTTTCCTCTCCCATCCCATTTCACTTTACATGCTATGTATTAAAATAATTCATAGGATGGTATTCTGATACGAACATTACCTTTTTCATCCATAATGGCATTCAAGAGACAAGTCAAAGTCAAAAAGTTTATTTCAAATATGCACACAACATGGTACTTTTGTTCGTAAACTTTTACAAAAAATAATGAATTGATAGTTGCCACTTTCAAAAGGTAGTTTCGTTTGGAGACACACTTTAAAATGTTTTACAATATTTTGTAATAATACATTCACTATATAATTATAGGTTAAGACGATAAATCTAGAATAAAATCCATATACTCACCACAAAAGGTATAAAACAACACAAAAAACAATGACAAGTAAAATTATTATGTGATAGGTAGATGCATATTTTATTTTTAAAAACTTAAAAGTAGACGATTTACCCTAACTTGTGGGGATAAGATGGTTAGTAAAATAACAAACCAATACTGCAGTGGCTGTGGCCAACGCGACATCAAAGGCGGGTTACTCACCAGGCGCAAACCCGACCAATAGATATTTTAAACGCATGTTGTGTGTGACACACCATTCACGGACCGGACATTGCACTTTAGCATATTTATTTGCACTTGGTTGTACTGCAAACTGACCCAAAACAAAGAAAAATGGACGTTAAACATAGGGGACCGAAGCCTTATTTTAAAATTGACTAATCATCAAGAATCGACCGCTGTTGTAAGAATTTGGTCTTCGTTGGTACATAAAGATCAGGTTATACTTTTCCCTTAGTTGTAGTTTTGTGAAAGTGTTTTTAATACTAACACTCAGAAGCACGAGCAATCAACAACACCATAAATTATGAACTCTTTTTAAACGAACACAAAGTGCTTACTGCTGGGACTCAGGCCTCCACTTTGAGAGTCGGCCGTAATCGACCACGCGGGCCCAGTGCGAGTTAGTGGATGTCACATGACTCCGATTTTTTAGTTCTAGGACAAGCCAAGCGGGCTTGTCCTACAAAAACGATGTTTTCCTACACCATTTTGAGTGGTAATGACATTAAATACTAAGTGCAAGCGTGGCTTCGACTCTCGGACCTACAACTCGCAAGCCGAGGCCGATACCAGTGGACCACCACTGCTCCATAGCCATACGCGAGGCAAATGTCAGAGAAACGGATGCATATAAGTTGGTGGTGAATGCACGCCTTTACAAAGTGGATATTCAAATCACGTGACAAGTTCCAAGACCGTCGGATAAAGTTTTAAACTTATGCTCACTTGTAGTCTTTATGTTTCACTCACTAAGGATTTGAGTAAAGCGCACTGTAAATAACGGAACATTAAAACAAAGCTTTTCGTTTCTCATATTCGCCTTTTTTTTTTTTTTTTTTAAGGCTGGGAAATCATCCAATGACTGCTCCCGCTCTGGGTGCAGCGGAAGGGAGTGTCAGACTCTTACTGACTAAAACCCATCCATGTTCCTTCCGTAGCCCTTTATGTTCCGGGGTAGCGGTAACCCTTTCGGACAATCCCGCTTACCCGGTAGGCTTGGCCCTGAGGGGCCCCTTCATATGCTGACATCTCTTTGAGGCGCGCGTGGAACATATACGCGCCGTACGGCACGGGTCTGGTTCTGATCGGACGGTGAATCACCCATTACTCACCGTCCGCAGGCCCGCGCCTAGGGTGGCCGGGAGTCGTCACGTGGCTCCCGACGCCCGGAGCGTCTCCCGCGGCGGCTGGGACGGGAGGACCTTTCTCTCTCCCATCCCGCCACCTCCTTCGCGAGCATAACTTTTTCGCAGAAGGAGGTGACTGCCTCCCACTCCCTCTCGCCCCGGACCATGGCTTGCACCAGGGCCGGGCGCGAGAGGTCGCCGCCGCCGATCGCCTCTACGAGGACACGGCGGTGCTCCGCCCATGCGGGGCAGGTTTGCACCGTGTGCTCTACCGTGTCCTCTGGGCGATCCTCGCAGTGGTGACACCCGGGCGTTTCCTCCCGCCTGATGATGTGCAGGAACCTCCCGAAACATCCATGTCCGGTGAGGACCTGCGTCAGGTGGAAGGTGAGGGCGCCGTGACGCCTCTCTAGCCACTCCTCAAAGAGGGGCCTTACCGCCACTATCGTGGCGTGCCCTGCGCTGGGTTGCGACAGTCGCTGATTCCAGGCCGCCATGAGATCGCGCCGGAGGTCCGTCCGCTCCGCCGCAATTTGCTGCGGAAACGAAGTTTCCCCCCGGCTTAGTATCTCCGCGCGCCACTCGTACAGGCGCGCGAGGACTATCGCCTCCAGATCCCACGGCGGCAGTCCGGCAAGGAGGCTTGCCGCCTCGCCCGAGATCGTGCGGTACCCCCGGACCTTTTGGGGCGCGTTCAGGTAGTGGGCGGCTCGCCGCCGCAATGAACGCGCCCACACCGGGGCCCCGTAAAGGGCCATGGACCGCACCTCATATTCGCCTTAAAGTCTTCTCCTGTCGGCAACAGCTTTTTAAGTTTAGTAAGAAAACAGGACGTAGGAGTTTGCAAGATTTCTAGAGTGCACTCGACGTAAGGCATTAAGTCCTTATCGGTCTCCATCCTGAAGACCATAGGAGGGAGATACATACGCCTCTCAAATGTTGAATGATATTGTTCATAGATGCATCTCGATCAATCATCTTGTAACTAAATATTAAGGTCTATTAACATAGATACTCATCATTACTTACTAACCCACTATGAATGTAACTCGTCCGAAATAAAGTTTTTTAAACTATCATCCTATGTCTAGCCTTTTCCCAACTACCCAACTATGTTGGGAACTGGGGTCAGCTTCCAGTCTGACTGGATGCAGCTTACTGGTACTAAGCTATTTTATGTTGTGTATATCTGACATCCACATCTCACATACTGGGTAATAAGATACCTCTTAATTGTCAGAGTTACGAGCATCAATCACCCGTTTGAGTGTAAGAGAAATTATTTAGACACGTGCCCTCCATTTTAAGTATACATTTTTCAAATAATCAATTTGATCTAGGTACTTATAGCCTTTTCCTTTTATAGATTCAAAGAGCTGACAGCTCAAGCTGAGCTGAAGAGCTGGCTGCAGGCTGGCTGAGCTGAGCTGGGCTGAGCTACAGGGCCGAGCTGGCTGTCTGAGCTGAGCTGCTGCTGAGCTGCTTTTAAATAAATTAAGTATTTTATAACCATTTCAATTGTTTCTTCTTTTTATACTACTGGCTAAATAACTCTGCCCAACTCTAAGGGGAAACAAAGCGTAATGTTATTTTATAACTATTTTCCATACAGTAGAAAATCTGATTTGATTTCCAGAAATGTTTTTCTTTCTGATAGTTACGTGCGTCTGTATTCGGCAGCACATTATAATTACGCCTGTTACTAAGATAAGACGTGTCTCGGACAGTTTATATCAGAATAGATAATAGGTCACGTACCTACAATGATTACAGCAGATAAATGGAAAACATTAACAGCAGATATCCTGTGCGGCCTCCGTTCGTATTGCTTCGGCAATTTAATAACAATCTTGGTTCTGACATGCTGTTAGTGATATATAATGGGTCTATCCCGACCATGAATTTCTGTAAATGTCTGTCTGACATCGAGGTACACTGCTGCACACTGCAAAAACGGTATAAAAAAGGTACGATAGACATTTTTACGAACGATTTAAATCTTTTCTGAAAGGAAAATTTCTAGCAACTGGTAACATTTTTCACTTCATTCGTAAATCACTTAAGATGAATAGTTCAAAACTTTAAACGAACTAAGATGGAACTGGAGCGTCCTTCCGTTTTAAAACAATTTGTTTAGTGAGTGTACACAATATATTTTAGTGGCGTTACCGCTCCGAGAGCCGCGACTGTTGGACAAACAAAAACACACTCGAGAGCGTCCGCCTGATTGATGACTGCGCCGCCGACTTTTTTCGATGACGTTATCTTCTCGATGAAATCGTAAAATAAGTTTAATGGTGCGAATATATTTTTTTCCATTACCTACATTCGATTCGCTTGAATCGTTTTGATTTAGATTATTGATTTGAGGATAATCGCTTTCCATTTTCTTGGGATGCTAAATTTGTTTTTTTTTACATAATGTTTGGGAACATGAATTGCTGTTCTTGTTAAAGTATACCCGTGTCCGTTATTAAAAAATAAACGTTACTGCATCATAATATTCATAGCCCCGTCCCCATAAAACTGGCTTATCTCGACCCAAATTCATGCATCAAAGTTGAGAACAAACATATAATCCTTACTCCATTTTGAAGCAACTTTCAGTTTCCGTGTCCCGGCGCGGAGAGCCCAGCTGCTATTACGCGCAGTTACGACAGATTTTACGATCGGCCCAAAAGCCACATCTCTTTGTACGCTTCCGCGGCTGAAAGCTTCTCCTGCCGCGCCCACAAATAAGCCTTCGACAAACATCCGCAGCCGTATCGAATTCCGCCCGACTTTTGTCAATCACGCCTCAGACTTAGATAAGATTTTAAAATCGTCTTTGAGCACCGCTCGCCGGCGCTTGGCTTCTCCGTCGTTCCTCATTCTTATTTATGAGATCGAGGTCATATTGGAAAACGGCAGCTATATGGCTTTTCTCAGCTTAGATTTATTTTGGATAAATTGCTTCCACCTTGCCGTATATTTTTTACCCCGACACGAAAAAATTAAGACTGTCAGGTGAAACAGTGGCGATCAATTTTCGGGCCAGATATGATCAAAGTCTATTCCATCCAATTTCACCGAGTGGCATTGCAGACTGACGCCTCTTCTACTACATACATTCGAATACGAATGTAGGCTACAATAATATGTTTTATAAAACATATCGCCACAATTCCAACAACATCCGTCAAATCCTAAGTGATTGAAGTCAAAAGGTTTTCGGTGATGGCTCCTATGTCAATGGAAGTGAAAATTTGTTCAGAAATTTGACTTGAGCGCGGCTGGTATCCGGTGGGCGTGACGTGCAGGTCGCCGGCTAGTAACATCGCGTCAAGCGACACTGACAAATCGTCGTCGGCGACAAACGGCGCGCCGGTGCCGTATCGCGACCGCCATCCGGTGTAGCCGCATGACACCTGTCACGCCGCAGCCAATGTGAAATTAACCGTTCTCATCTACATACATTAGCTCGCCAACTCGCCAACTTGCCTTTCACTCATGTTAAGACGACACAGCCACCGGCACAACTGACAAATGTGACAACGGAGATGTTAGAAATGTGATCTTTATAAGGGTGGATCTACACTTGACGCAATTCGTAAAGTGTAGATCCTTATATTATCCTTATTTACCTGGCTTCGGGCCCTCGTACGCCTTCCAAAGGTCCGGGACCCCAGGGTCTAATTATATTATTATGTTTTATTAAGTAAGTAGCATATCTACGTTAATGAGCGCACTAAAATAACAATATCCAACTTTCCAACCGACCTTGCTCACACCTATCTTATCAGTCAGTGAGTGACGTGTGTGGGTACACAATTTATTCGCTACCGTTACTGTGGAGGGGAGTTTCTTTGATACATTTTTAATAGGCACAATCCCGCTTAGACTATCTTTGTAAGATTAATAGCTTAAAGTTTCTGATGACGAGCAAAAGAGAAATTTTCATTTCACAAATTCATAAAATATGATTTATTTCAAGTAATGGAAACCCATAAAGTTCCATGATGAAAACGCAAATAAAGTCATTCATCTTATGTTTTGTGGGGGTCTGAATTGCTTCCTATACAAACTCATTATGAATATTAATTAGAAAATATCCTTTGATACGATTATTTTATAATAACGTTCAGAATATCCGTTTAAGCTGCGTGGTTTCGGGAAATAATAACAGTTTATTGAAAGCTTAATCATAATTTATCCATTAAACGAAATGAACCAATAATTTACAAGTCTAAGAAATATGAATGCAAAATATTTTGTTTCAGTTTAATTTTGCGCTCAAAAATGGGAATATAACTTTTGTGGTTAATTCAAATAGGGTATAAAAAGTATTTTGCGGAAATAATAAATCTCAGAAATAATTTAAATTATCTGTAAAATCGAAGAAAAAAACCGTAATTACTTCGTTATCTCGTTACCGGCTCGTTGTCAAAATGTTCGAATAATTTTTACCCGACGGCCTGCGAACGTTCCATTCGTTCACAATGTTGAGAAATAAAAATAAATTACATTGATAGGGTTGGCTTAAAACAATTGTCACCACTGAAAGGGGTAAGTGATAATTTTATAATCTGCGCGGCCGGACGCGCTGATGGCAGTTCCATTATCTAAATAGCCAGGTTTAATTAAATTTTCTTCGTTGTGTTGAAAGAATAATTCTGTTTTAGCACCTCTACACGGAATGTTATGACAAGCTTGCTGTCTATGCATGAAATACGGTATACTTTTAAAGTTTAGCTATACCTAACAGTTGTTATCGTTGGTATTAAAATGGTTAACAATAAGTGTAAATAAGCAAAAAAAAAGTTACACTTCTATTAAAAAGAAAATGAAAAATACACTTGGCTTCTTAGGTGATGACTAAGGTACCTTTTCATCAAATTACCCGAATCCCCATAGTAATATCAATCTACTTTGACTTTTCCCAACTATTAGGGGGTCGGCTTCCAGTCCAAGGTCCTCCACAACCCAGTAAGTGAGTAATACGACACCCCTTGGTGAGACTGGCTGTCAGATTTTCGGGCTTCTGACTTAGGTCACGCGTAACGACTGTTAAAAATGCACAAAATAAATGATAGCCAAGACCAACGGCTTAACGTGCTTTCCGAGGCACGGAGGAGTCTCGGTATGTAAAAATGGTCAACCATCCACGGCCAACCCCGGCAAGCGTAGCTTAATCTGATGGATCGACCCGTGCGGCTCTAGTTACTTAGCCACGGAGAGCTCCTCCCACAGTACTAACCTACTCTAAGTACACCTCTGCCTATGCCTTCGGGGTAACAAAGCGAGATGTTATGTTATTAAAAACATCATAATACGCTTAAAACTTTGTAGTTCTAAAAAGAGCAAGCTTATTTCTTATTCTACACAAAATCCTCTAGTTAATAAGTTGTTAAATACTTTGTACTCATTCATGAACCTTTCTAAACAGTATCTATATAATATATGCGAACATACTTAAATACCTACTGTTTTCATTATAAAGTCCGTAATTCCAAGTTTCCCTCATTATGTATTCGTGAAAAGGCGACAAGCGACAAACCCTCTTCTCATTCATACATGATATTTGTCATATCGCTGCCTTGACCGCGGCCGCCATTGTACCCTATAACATCGTCAGAATTGTAATTCCTATCGCGAACAATGGCATACTGAAACCGTGTAATATATTGTTTTAAATTCTTCATTGTGTTAAATGTTTGCAGAAGAATTTTCCATCGGGAACTGCGCTGAATTTTCTACGTTCCTTCATATTTGTGAAAAAAAGTGACTGGTTCAGCAATTTAGTAGTGATTCTGATATTCGTGCGTCCACAATCTGCCTCCAACTATGTTGGGGTCGGCTCCCAGTCTAACCGGATGCAGCTGAATACGAGAATTTTACATGGAACAACTGCCTATCTGACCTCCACAACCCAGTAACTGAGTTATACGATACCCCTTGGCTGTCACATTTTCGGGCTTCTGACGAACCGTAATGACTGCCAAAGAAGCACAAATGACAGCCGGGACCAACGGCTTAACGTGCTTTCCGAGGCACGGAGGAGTCTCGGTATGTAAAGATGGTCACCCATCCACGGCCAACCCCGGCAAGCGTAGCTTAACCTGATGAATCGACCTGTGCGGCCGTTATTACTTCGCCATGAGCTCTCGCTTTACATTCGTGCGTCCAATTTACATTTAATCAAACACTAGCCACCAGAAGTAGTGGAATGCGACCCTTGTCAAATACCTTCGATCTATCACCTCATAGAAACCCAATAAGTCAGTAGGTAATGCCCGGGCGCCCGCTACACGTTACCATAAAGCAAACTGCGCGCGTGGCTTATCCTTACGAATATAAATTATTCCAGCCGAAATCGTGTCTTCACATAATTTTTACTTTGATGTTTATTGAAAAACCAGCAGCAATATTGAAGGTGAATTAAAATTTTGCGCTCTCAGATTTCTTAAAGAAAATAATTTCTTTAAATACAAACAAATTGGTAGTAAGAAGGTCCACGATTCGACTTAAATGCTAAGAGAGTGCGTATTTTATTAATGAAATGAAAATGTAAGCAAGCAATGAAATCTCGAATTGATAAATGACAAATTAGTATCCATCATTAAGTTTGTTAGTAATGTTGAGTTAGAATACACTATAATATACTATTCACTACGTTTTATAAAGAAAATGAATTCGGTTTTAGGTAACTTATAGTATTAGTCCCCTAAAGATGAAGCACCTGAGTTGAAATATTCACTGTAAAGAACACACTATAACCAAAATGGTGAAACCACGTCATGATTCTTAGTTAATTGCGGACCCATAACACCGTATAACTATTCCCATTTAACGGTAAAGCATGCCAAAAACGCGTCTAATAGCGCTAAACGATAATAAAAACCTACGAAGGGATCCATCGGAGAGGACATAAAGGGCTGGCTACAACCGATGGATAATTTAGTGGTAGAACAATAATTCGCCGGCGCCATTTATCCATTCGAGCGCGGTCCGCTCCGCTCGCTCGCTCGTAAACAGACGTAATAAACGCTAATGTATCCGCACAATGTTTTCAATATCGGAAGGCGGGGCTTGTGGCTAAACAGCCGCACGGATGTATCGAAGGTTAAGCTACACTTGCCGCGGTCGGTTTGTAGATGGGTAACCGTCCATTTCATAATGAGATCTCTCTGTACCTCGGGAAAAACGTTAAGGTAACGGTCGTGGCTGTCACTCGTAGATCGTTGTTAGCCGTTACAGTCAGAAGCTCAAAAGTCTGACGTCCAGTCTTAACACGATACCCCAGTTGTTGTGTTGCCCAGAAACAGGGTATTCGAGGTCAGATAGGCAGTCTCTACATAAAAAACTGGTATTCAGTAGCATCCGGTTAGTCTGGAAGCCGTGAAACATAGAGTAGAAAAGGCTCGGTAGATTTGATTGAGTTTTTAACATAACCTATTTTGTTTTTAGTATCAGAAATATTGTTTTATACTTGAAGTCGTAGATCTTCGCGCCCTGATATCGATTAAAGCTTTAGCTCTTGTTAGTAATCGAGCCAAACAACCGACTCGAATCCGAGCATTCGATTCTTTTAATGGTAAAATATTGTCGTCGGCGAATAAATGCGGCTTAGCGCTGATCTCAAGATAATACGAAAGTAATTAAATTGAATACAGTTAAATGGTCTCATTAGGAATAAGGGGCCCATTGTGGACAGATGATAATTAAAGCTATATAATCAGTCTCTTCAGTTTTCGTATTATTATAAGTAGTTAGGTAGGTACCTATGCGATTTCATGTATTAAAAAAAGATTTCATTTAGTTTATTTCGCAATGATGGGATGCATTATCGTATCGGTATCGTATTGCCCAGTTACTGGGTTGTGGAGGTCAGATAGGCAGTCGCTCCATGTAAAATACTGGTATTCAGCTGCATCTGGTTAGGCTGGAGGCCGACCCCAACATAGTTGGGAAAAGGCTAGGCAGATGATGATGGAAGGCATATCAGTAGATACGTAAATTGACTGCCTCATTGGTCTAGTGGTCGCACGCGCTATTACTGAGCATGAGGTCCTGGGTTCGAGTCCCGGTTCGGGCACAGTATTATTAGGTTTTTCCATCTGGAATTTCTCAGTATCAGCACGGAGTCTGGATTTGGTTCGCGCCCTAGTACATGGGACGCAAACATAACTTGCAAAATTTAGGTGTCCTACACCTCTTCCTAACCCTGGCCAGATTACAGGTCTCGCTTCAATGTCTTTGAGTCTTTAATCACTTATTGTTTTAACTATTAGGCAAACTTTAATTAGACTTTAGTTCACTGTCAAATCTACTTACCAATTCAAAAAAAACTAAATTAACTTTAATACTCCAAACAGCTATGTGGTATGTTAATATCCTGCCAAAAGCCCTAAATAAATATTCAATACTTGCAGAAATAAAAATACTTCATGCTTCTAGCATGTGGGTTGGTTAGAAAAACCGAAATTAATTTTGCCGAAATGTAGCTACCCACAAAAATATTTTCGATTCAGATCTTTGGCATTTTTATTACTTTATTATTAATAATTTATAAAATCATGTAGCAATAAATGCGTTAAAAAACTGTTATTTTTGGCTAACTGTTGTTACATACGTCTAGTTTACGTATGCGAACTGTCTGAAAGAATATCGCAAAAAATTTTTTTAGCTAATAGCTTTTGCCCGCGGCTTCGCTTGCGTTAATTTAGAATTTGACAATCAAGAAGAGTTATACTCTTCTTGTAATAATACTCATATAATTCAATCATGATTCGAAGGACACGTTATTGTTTTTTTCCTCGGTATTTTTTTCGGTATGAAAGGTACCCTATATCCGTTTTTGTACACTTGACATGGTATCAGCAAAATTTTAGGATGATCGATTTAGTGGTTCAGATATGAGAAGGTAACAAACAAACTTATCTACTTTCGTATTTATTACATTAGTCATGATTTAAAGAAACATCAAACTATAAGGATTTTCTAAAAAACAAAAAGTTTATACATTTTGATCCATATTTTGACCTACATACCTAAGTTGTTTTAATTGTCTAATATTATCAACATTGTAGAGAAAAGAATTTCAATGGTAAAGGGTTCTGAAACAAGGTTTATAAATTTGCATTCTCATTTTGATAATGGGAACAAAGAAATCACTATTTCAAACGTCAAACGATATCGATAAAACATGATGACAGGACTGTGTCCAATTATAATAACCCAACTACTATAACAAACGGATTTTTATAGGCAAAAGATATCGAATATCGACCTTATTTACGCGTATCGATGTAAAAATTCTCTTCCATGAGCTAAAAAAATAATTCGGAGTCAATCGGTTCCTTCCGGTAAGCATTGGCGCAGTAATCGTTTCCGTTATCGATAACCTTTAAAAATGTAAACGCCTGAAATTCGGTAGGTTCATTCGCTTTTGGGATTTCTATATTTATGTCAGTGATTTTCAGGTTATTTTGATAGAAAAATGATAAGTATACGTTTTTTGTTTCTAACTACTCTTAATTCACCATCGTAATTATACTTTTTTGACTTTATCTACTTACATGTATATAAAGATAAACGTAAAAGTCAGTAAGCATCAAAACATGCTTAAATAATATAAATATAATATAATATACTTGGACATTTCACACAACGCCATAGTCCCAGGCTAAGTAACTTAATGCTTGTGTTATGGTAACGAGATGACTGATAAACTACTTATATACATTTTTTTTTGTAAAAACATTCATATCAATCTATATATATAAAAGAAAGTCGGGTTTGTTCCCTCCATTATAACTCGAGATCTGCTGGACCAATTTTCATGGTTTTTGTTTCGTTGGATTTGTCTCCGCCCTGAATAGCAGAATACATTTTTAATTTTTTTTTTTTTGTTAGGTAGGGTAGGTAGGTAGGTAGGTAGGTAAGTAGGGTAGGTAGGTAGGTAGGGTAGGTAGGGTGGGTAGGTAGGGTAGGTAGGGTAGGTAGGTAGGGTGGGTAGGTAGGGTGGGTAGGTAGGGTAGGTAGGTAGGTAGGGTAGGTAGGTAGGTAGGGTGGGTAGGTAGGGTAGGTAGAGTGGGTAGGTAGGGTAGGTAGGGTAGGTAGGGTAGGTAGGGTAGGTAGGGTAGGTAGGGTAGGTAGCTAGGTAGGTAGGGTAGGTAGGCAGGTAGGTAGGTAGGTGGGGTAGGTATCACAGTTAAGACAGGACAACGTCTGTCGGGTCAGCTAGTTATAGATAAAGAAACACCCAGACCCGGAACAAATACTTTTAAGTCGTACAAATATTTGTTCTGTGCGGGAATCGAACCCGTGACATACAGCGCAGCAGTCAATCGCTCAACCACTGCGCCAACCGTGTCGTCAAATTATGATACAAAAATAAAGAAATCCGTTAGTATTCGTTTTCTAATGTTACGAAGAGTCGCGGGAAAACCTGCGTAGCGGCTCCATTTCACTGAGACGTCGTCGCTCGATTTACCCCACTATATTCACTCTCAAAAACATTTGGAACTCGTTTTAATCCGGCTATAAGGTGCATGAGACGCAAACAAGGGCGTTGAGTCTTCTTACTAGATGTTAGTCCAGCGTAACCGTTAATGATACAAACAGACAAAAAGCCGAAGATGACCTCGCGTAAAACGTACGTAGCACCGCGTAGACCATGCGTAGCACTGCGCTGTTGTGCGCAACGTAGGCTCCTAGTAGCCGCAGTATAAATAGCTGTGCAGTGCTAGCTGTCACGTAAACTACGCTAGTTTCGATACCATTATTAGGAAAATTGATGCAACAAAACAAAAAACTACGACTATTAACTTCATTGCTAAATGATTTAAAATAAACAAAAGCGAATTGTACGAAAATGTTTATTATTCGAAACGAAAGGAATTTTAGATCTCATTATTTAATAAAAACCCTCATTATTAAAGCCAAATGCATCAATTAGTTAAAAACACATACTCACACCTCATTCATTAAAAAAATCCCAACCCTCCACTTCGTCATCCAACAAAATAACATCAAAAATGTTTACATTGTTATGAATTTACGTGTGCATACATAATATAACAGCCCTACCGTCATCTGAGCACGTTGATGTATTTTGACATGGGCCTAATATACCAGGACAAGGAGCAATTTCCACGTCCAACGTGTTCTAATAAAGTGATTGATTGAACACGATTACCCTTCAGGATAATACACAGCCGAACATTCGAGAACGAATTGAAAAACAACAGATCAAAGTGTTTTTGGGAATTGCCCATTGTTTTACCGTTTATTCGATTCCAGGGTACGTTATTGCATCTACATTGCTAGCTTTTGTCCGCCTTTTCAATTACGAGGTTTCAGTTTTGACGAATTTTTATTTCATTTTCATTTGGCTGTTAGATAGTATATATTGGTTGGGGAAGGAAAAATCTCTTCTTTTTTGCGAGTAATAAATTTTTCCTTGAGCTTTCCATCAATGTAAAAAGTACCTAACCGGTTCCTTTTAATATTAAACCCGTCAAAGCGAAAAAAAAAGTAATTTATAAATTGCTTCCTGGACCCCTTAGGCGTGACAACAATCTTATCTTTGAACGTTTCTCACCATAATAAATGCTGAAACTGTTATACCTAGGCAGCATAGAGAAACTTTCCCACCTTCAAACGCAACATAACACCACGCCTCTACTCGAAGGGTAGGCAGAGAGAGTACATCCACTAGCAAGATTGTAATAAAATGTAAAAGAGGTAATAGCACTGGCAAGTTGTAGTCGTAACATGTTTTATTTATCCGCCTATCATAAGAACGACGTAGGGTAGTGTTCCCAGCTATGAAAAAGTCGGCCGACGATCGCAAACAATAATACTTTACTAACCTCTGCAGAGGTTTATGAGACAAGAGACGAGCTGTAACTCGTATTTCATTTGTTTCATACTAAACAACTATTGCTGTGCTGTTACGGCAAACAATTGACTTTTAGCGGACACCGGTTTCATAAAAGCGACTTAAGGGACTTTAACTTAGGGGACTTTCTTTCAAAGGTCTTATTTGTTTTGCTGAACTATTAATTGCAACACTAGGATTTAGCACTATATGTACTTATTTATATAAACTCAATAATTATGTAGGAAAAAAAACTTAGTGCACCAGACCTATAACTCGTGTCCAGTGCTTCAAGCGGACGACGGCTGCGCCAGCGGAACACGCCAGCGGCCCAGGAACAAAGGAACGAAGGTACGTGAGCACAATTCCTAGTCCTTATCGTCGTTTTGTTCTTCCTCGAGTAGATTCCCTGAGACGATTATCAGCAACCTCAAATACAGTCCACTAAAAATATAATAAATTCAATTTCAAAATCGTCTCATAAATTTGTGGATTTACCCACCATCTTATATTTAACTTCTAATACCCATGTACTGTTTACTCAAATACAAATGAATTAGCGAAATAGACAAGTGACAGTAATCAATACATAATTTATATTTTCGACGTTGTTAAATAGTCAATATGTTACCGCTTCAATGAAATAATCAGTTTAGGATTAAATTTTGTTTAACCGCGCACGACCTGTCCGCGGGAATTGTTTTAAATTATTCATGACTTTGTTTTGTATGCTATTCATCAACGTGCATATTTTATAAAGCTTAAATATTTGTTATGATATCCCTCCATAATAATTTTAAAAAGCTTTTGTTTTGTTATTATTAAGGGCTATAGTTTTAAAAGCAAAAGGCAGTAAAGCCAATTCAAAGTCTACTTAAAAAGTTTAGAAACGAGTGAAGCTATCAACACGAAAGCCAATCACAATAACGTTGCAGACCCGCCAAGTAAACACGGGAACTAACCCAGGAATACCTTTATAAAGGCGGATTACAAGCAGGATTTATTTTTAAATCTGATTATAGTTTCAATCTGCCTAAATTGCAGCTCTGTTTCAGCAAAACAGAGTGCGCTGTATTGCGCTTAGCATTTGCATTCTCATTAGAATATTACTCTTAACACCCTTCAGCGCAAATGTACAAGGAAATTTTGTAGGTATTCCGTGTTGTAGGTACTTTTTCGGATGTATAATTTAATTGGTCTTCGCCATAAAATAATGCAATAGGTTTAGTGAAAATCAGTATGCACTTGGTCGACGATGCCTTACATATGTATGTATGCAAATTACGTCCAAATGAGACGATGGAACATGTCCCTATATGTCCGAACTCCGCTTGTAATTCTCCGTTAGACAATAACTAGAGACTAACACACACATGAAATGGACACACATACGCACACATGTTATAAACCTTAAAATCTGTAACAAATTTGTAACAATATTCTGACAAATAAATGGACTATCACTATTAATATGGCAATAACAATTATACTTATTAAAATTTAAAAAGTGTTTAATTACACTAAAAGAGGATGTTGGTTTCTGAAAAAGATATTATTTAGACAGCATTAAGAAAACAAGCGTTAATTACTAAAGCGCAGAGCCTCCTGGAGGAACATTTAAACATATTTTATAATCAGAGCAAGGTAGAATGGGAGAGGAAAACCTTGTATATAATATTTTTCCGGGATTATGTCGCAGTAACACAACATTCCGAGCTCAAAGCTCACTAACAGGAAAAAGTTTTTAGCGAAAAAATGTAGTACAAATTGCGACGTTCAAGTGTAGTTATTACCCCATTAGAGTGAGTGACTGCGCCGCGCCGCTTGCCGCGCCCCCGCGCCACTCGCTGCGCCCCCGCGCCCCTTGCGCCCCCAAAGTAGCGGAGATTGAAGGAATAAATCTCGCAAACTATGTAACAGTGCATTGCGGCATGAGCGCAACTCATTGCGGGACACCGCAATTGCTCAAGTTTCGGCTGTTTCACTTTGTAGAAGAATTTCATTGTCAGCCGCGAACTGGTATGTCTCTGAGACACTTCCTCATCAAGTAATTATTACAATAGAATTTACAACTCCTTTAGTACCGTTTGTAACCACCACGGCTACCATAACTGCAGCTTATAATAGAAATATAACATTGTGACTGTATAAATTTCGTGTATTACTGCTACTACTATTTACTTGTTTATCTGCGCTATGTATGTCCTATAATGTTAGTGCAGAAAAACATTACAGGATGGGCGTTTATTTTCAACAAAACGCATAATTTTTTTTTTAAAGCGGACCCTAAACCTAAATGTTTTATTCTTTTAAAACACATTCCCGTTGGATTTAACCCCAGCGTAAGTGTAACAATGGATGATTAATGATAAGCATGCGTTTTTATGTTTTTTCCCTACCCAAATAATCCTAGCCCTGATGTTATGTTGTATCTAATATCGGTGCCATAATAATACAAACGAAAGCAACCGCAATTCAACCATTGAAACTTATGACATTTTACGGAAGCAGTATCGAGTTACGCCAATATACGTATAGAATGGTCCATACATTGGCGCGCAATCACCAATCCACTGCGAGCCTGCTGTTACTGGAAGCACGCCAAATTCTATTTCTATAATTTTCAGTTCCGTATAATGTTAGTTTGTTCGTTATTACTGCTTATATCTGATCCTATTTCGATTCTTTGCCTACATTGAACCTTATACCTAACATAGTAAAAAATTACGCCTTGTTTGCGAGGTAGGTATACCCACATTTCGCAAGATATGTTAAAGTCCCATGTAATAGCGAGCCTATTGCCATCAAGCGGGCACAACTCCAGATTCCAGGCTACTACTGAAAAAATCCTAATGGCAAAACCCAACAGCACCCGAACTGGGAATCGAATCGGATCTCACATGCTCAGAAGTGGCACTAGCTACCATTAGACGAATAAGGCAGTCAAATGTACCTAACCCAATTTGAGAGAACAATAGACATTTGAAACGTTAAGGACTATTGTGCATGCAGGTCTTAAAACAGCTGTTCCAACTTTAATTGGGTTTAGAGATATTATCTTTGAGCATTGAATCTGAATATGAATACCACACTATTGTTTTTCGAGACATCGCCAAGCGGTCGATCGACTCTTCACGTGACCAGAGGGCTGGCCTATTTTTTGGTCAAACAATCAGCATTGCCATACAACGCGGCAATGCTGCCAGCCTTTTGGGAACTTTTCCTGACATCTTTTTGACAGCGATATGGACGAATTTTTTGATGCTCTTTGATTATTATTAGACATATTATTATGAATATTTAGCTTTTAAAAGTAAATATGATTAGATTAACGTTATATGAATTAAATGTAATTAAAAGTTTAAGTTAAGTAGGTAATTATAATAAAATGATGTTATTAACTACCAACACTATCAAACAGTTATCAAAATTAAAATACAAACAACAAATTAATGACTTCGTATTTTTCACCTCATGTGGGCATTGCTTGATCGTATTGTTTGTGTGTTAACCTGAAGAATTTAAGCTTTCGAATGTGTTTACTGGTCCAAGCTTCGAACTAGAAGCCAGCTCCATTCCGCGATCAGCGCTTACACTTTGGAGTTTTGGTTATTCTTGTTTGTTAATTCGAAACAAATTCCATGTGATACTAAAATATCGGCGTCAGTATGGACTGAGGAGCCATATCTTATATTTAAATGCAGGTACTATCAATATAAATAAGCAGTTCTTGTGAGCCTGATCCTGGAATGTGTAGTGAAACCCTTAAAAATTTACAGGACGCTTAAAGAGAGCAAACAAAAATGTGTTTCCAAAAACTCAAGAGACCAGAAAGCAAACGTTCCTTGAAAGCCAACTGCTTAAATAAACTTCATAAATACCGCGTGAATTAAATATACATTAACGCCTAAGCTCGTGAAATCCAATACCAAGACACGCTACCTAAATAAATAGTGGGAGTTCGCCACAATCTCGGGTGACTAAACAATTCATCAGTCACATTAGAAAGGATCTATATCTAGCAGTGCTGAGGGAAAATCACCGTAGATCCAGCGAATAATTATGACCCGCCCCGTGATTCATGATGACAGGCCCTCCCAATGGGAGCAATGGATTAGGCATTGGAAACCTATCCGGATCGATGGTTGAGAGTTATATATAAATTAATGTTTATGTATTGAGATTTAATGGCCTTTGGCAACTTAAAACATATGTATTTAATCTTATTAAGATTTTTCCAACAAGTGATACTGAGTGAATTCGCAAAATACAATAAAAAAATAAAACTCAACTTATTTAGAAAATATCATCAACAGCAAAGCCACAGTGTCAATGTAAACAACATTGCAAGTGCACCATCATTAGCTAACAAGCATCCCGTGTTTCTGACAGTTTGCAGACCTCGGCAAAGACGTGGCTTTGAAACATGCTAGCCGAGCACATTCCTTTCACAAAGCGCGGACGCACACCGAGAAAGGATCACAAATTCAACCATAAGTGAGGCAACAAGGGATAAAATGCGTTTTCACGGACGGAGGGACGGACTAAATAACAAAACCATTTGTGCGATGAGTTCAGTACTTGCACACCTACCTGAATTTAGGAGAGTACCGTCCCGGGAGCTTTAGGTTGGATTCGCCTCGCATTTATCATACTATACACTTCATACATCATATTTCTCATCGCTTCGTCCAGGACCGTAATATCAGAAAGGATTTAGAAGTGACTTCTCGCTCGCGCCACGTTACATAAAAACTCTAGGTTTAACGATGAAAAAAAAACGGTAACGACGAAAAACTTTTAAGTAATTACTTACTTAAAACTTTTTTCTTTTCCTAATTATGATTGAAAGAGCTTTTTTGTGCCTTGCGTTTTATTTTAACCAAGACAGACTCTGTAATGTAAATACTTGGTCGAGTTTAAAAACAGAGATGTTCATGATTTTTAATGACACTCTTCTAGCAGTCAGACAACGAGTATCTTGTAAGATGCTGTGATATTCCAGCTCATCCCATAAGATGACTTGCAAGTGCACCATTTTGTAAAACATGCGCTTCACGCAGATTGATCACCACACCATATTTTTATCCACACACAGATCATTTTTCAAACAGTTTTTCTCGGATCGTTTTCACCTCATCGGTGCGACTCGCTATAAACTGTCAGCTGCGCCATTTCTTCAGAGATTTTCGTTAGTTGACAGTTGACAGGGTGTGCGTTAGCGTGACACAGCTACCAACCCCCACGTAATTGTTTCCGACAGAGTTGTTAGCGACTGATAAACAATTACCTACCACGTCGAGCTTTTGTGTGACAGTCGCGCCGCACCGCCGCCGGCGGAACAAACTGATTGAATCATTTTAGTATCGGTAAATAAACTAATAAAGATATCGATAAAGCTGTATCAATTTTCATTCTCTGCCGTAAGTGACGCGGCCAAAATTTAATTATAATTACTCAGATCTTAGATAAATAAGTAATAAATGAACTAACAAAACATTGTTTATCTAAGATTGTTCGCGTTTGTTTTGAGCTCGAATCGATCGCGCAAATAACTTAAGAACCTTCGTCTATCCGAAGATATTATCAATTTATCCCTGTGTTCGGCTCGCTTGTCTTAATAATTATGAACTCAAAACCAATATAGACGCCGTCGTTAAGGCCTCGCGATCAAAAGAAGAATATTAATTGAAATTAAGATGCCCAGACGGGCTTCAATAAAATTATCTTATTTAATCATGTAATACTAGAATAGTTTCTAGATTAATTTAGTTTGTGTAACAATAAATATTGTATAGAGCTGTGAGATAAAATTCATAAAGTTGTTTAAAAGTACTGTTAACAGACTCCTGCAATCAATTTTCGTATATATTGGTAGTACTTACATATTGCCATGGAGCATGTTCCCACAAATTCGAAACGCGTAACGTTACCCAATTCACCGAAGCATTAACTGGAAACGGGCATTATTGCTCGCTTCACCAAGCCTCTTGACGGAGCCGGGGAGAGCTTGATATGATCGTCAAATATTGAATAAAGATATGTGCCTGTACCGGTCCGATACTATATCGGACTTATCGACGAATGAATATGTCTTTAGGAAAAACATTAGATGAATAAACACTCCTTTTATAGTGGTAGAGAAACATCAAAGGAATATCAAAACTTACATCTCCTGCGGTATATGCTTAAGATAATGCCTGAATTGGTTTCCGTACGTCATCTTCGGGCGAACACTAAAATTAGCGCTGCCGCACTGTGATGTGGTTCCCCCATAGCACTCAGCATCATAAAAACCTTGCTGGAAACCTTGCTTTCATATGTTCATAAGTTTGAATCAGTTTTTTATTTTAAACAACAAATATTTTATGTCATCTTGCAATTGTTATAAAAGCTAACTGACTATGGGCTGATTTTTCAATAGTCAGATAAGTTTTATTGGAGGAATAAATAAGGCAGTTTGACAACTTTTACAAAGAAAATGTGTCAAACCGCCATTTTTATTCTTAAGTTAAAAATTATCAGGCGATTAAAAAATCGGCTCTTAAAATAATAATATACGTACCTACATGAATATAAAAAAACACGGAAAAAAGAAAGTCATCAAAAAATCTGTTCCGTTTTTATATTTTTAATTCGAGTTATCGTTTTGTAAGCATATATTTCTTTCTTTCTTCATACTCTAAGCTATGAAAACGAACCAGATTCTACTGTAATGGAAACTATGGTATAAATAGAACGGTTTAGATTAAATTGTATGTTTACACAGTGACCAGTCTGTTCGGTTACAATGCTTATTGACCACTGCAGACAAATATTTGTGTGTGCGGAATCAATCGCTGTTCCGATCATGGATTGTTTGCTATATGGTGTCTTCCAAACGGCACTAGTTTAATAATTCTAGAATCAATTTACGACAGAACTCATATCTTTCTGTACTCATGCATTTGTTATAAAAAAAACGACTGTTCATAGGTAGTATGAACGAGTTTGTATCGACCTAAAATGTCTGTGGTTGTTTCCTCGGCTCTCTTTTTTAATCAAATGAACTATAAATAGACGCGGAAACTCAAGCTTTCATAAAGTTTTATAGCATACATTTACATAATTCAATTTTTTTTCCTTCCTCAACAGGATATTTTACGAAGCGCAAACAAAACCCAAAATAAGTTAATTTATGTACATACTGATAGTTTTTCAGTGAATAATAATTATGTATATCAGACACAGACTCATGAGTCCATATAACCTTCATGTAAAAACGAGAACTAATCATCAACAAAAAAAAAATAGACGGCCACAATCTCCTAATGAGAAAGAACTGGTTGAACATTAATTAACTACGAGTAGCTCGCGGCCAGTACTTGCACATCAAAGTCGAATGAGGAAGACTCACAGCTACATACATATGGAGCACATACACATGGCTAGGTACATATAGAAAATGGTCGTTCATATTCGCTAGATATTTGATCTGTTCGTGAATGTCTTCATATTTCCTCCCTATCTCTCGCATGTATCAGCTTGGAATATATTCTGTTCTATCGAAATAAGTTGGGATACGGTCGCGAGTGCCCGAATCTAATTTAGAACGATTGATGCGGCGCTAGGGAAGGGCGTCCTAACCGCCAGAGCCACAATTAGTCAGCTACACTTAATTGCACCGATATTTCTTCACAAACATTCGATAAATGAGATGAATTTCTGTCTGCAAGGATTATTATAAGCTCTATTTTAGCTTTACTGAACATTATTGTAATAAAGTAATGTATGAAATCAAGCTAAGTTGCTTTCGTTGTGATTAGATCACTGTATGCCTTTTTTTTTTTTTAAGGCTGGGAAATCATCCAATGACTGCTCCCGCTCTGGGTGGAGCGGAAGGGAGTGTCGGACTCTTACTGACTAAAACCCATCCATGTTCCTTCCGTAGCCCTTTATGTTCCGGGGTAGCGGTCACCCTTTCGGACAATCCCGCTTACCCGGCAGGCTTGGCCCTGAGGGGCCCCTTCATATGCTGACATCTCTTTGAGGCACGCGTGGAACATATACGCGCCGTACGGCACGGGTCTGGTGCTGATCGGACGGTGAGTCACCCATTACTCACCGTCCGCAGGCCCGCGCCTACGGTGGCCGGGAGTCGTCACGTGGCTCCCGACGCCCGGAGCGTCTCCCGCGGCGGCTGGGACGGGAGGACCTTTCTCTCTCCCATCCCGCCACCTCCTTCGCGAGCATGACTTTTTCGCAGAAGGAGGTGACTGCCTCCCACTCCCTCTCGCCCCGGACCATGGCCTGCACCAGGGCCGCGAGGGGCGCGAGAGGTCGTCGCCGCCGATCGCCTCTACGAGGACACGGCGGTGCTCCGCCCAAGCGGGGCAGGTTTGCACCGTATGCTCTACCTAACCGTATCCTCTACCACCGTGTCCTCTGGGCGATCCTCGCAACGGCGACACCCGGGCGTTTCCTCCCGCCTGATGATGTGCAGGAACCTCCCGAAACATCCATGCCCGGTGAGGACCTGCGTCAGGCGGTAGGTGAGGGCGCCGTGACGCCTCTCTAGCCACTCCTCAAAGAGTGGCCTTACCGCCACTATCGTGGCGTGCCCTGCGCTGAGTTGCGACAGTCGCTGATTCCAGGCCGCCATAGACTGTATGCCTAGGTCTACGTCTTCAATGATACAATTTTTTTTTTTTGCTACATTGTAATAATATATTGGGTGCCTCTTTGATCTAGTACCTAATGTGCATAAATTCCTGGAATCAATAAACAGGTCGCATAAAATCGTATTAGGTTTTTCATCAGGAATTTCTCAGTAGCAGCCCAGATCTTAGATTTGTCCCGGGTGCTGGTGATACGCTCGCTATATATTACACGGGACTGATATTACTGGCGAAATGTGACACTTTAGGTACACCTCTGCGTAATGTTATATTATAATACAAGCTACTCCCGCGCGGTTTTACCCGCTGCACAGCGCCTATTGGTCGTAGCGTGATGTTACATAGCCTAAAGCCTTCCTCGATAAATGGACTATCCAACACAAAAGTAGTTCCAGAGATAAGCGCGTTCAAAAAAACAAAGCTCTTCAGCTTCATAATATTAGTATAGATTATTTAATGAAATATGTACCTACGAATAATACCTACGTCCTATGGATTAATATTTATTTCAAACAGATTGGAATCCAATGCAGCATAAATGAGTCGACAATTATCCATTATTTATATCTGTATTAGTGAAACACGTTTCTGGTCTGATTCAAATAGAATTAACAGATATCTCTCTGCTGATTGCTCTCAAACACATAGCTTGTGATGCGTATCCTATTATTAGCCGGAGAACTAATCAACCGGCGGCGTCTTAGATACCTAGGTACACCTATTAATCAGAAGGTCAATATATCTACTAATTTATCAGGGTACTTCTTCAAAAGCCACACTAATATTATAAATTCGAATGTAACTTTGTCGGTCTGTTACTGTTGCTTTTCACGCCTAAACTACAGAACGCATATCGATAAAATTTGGCAGGAGATAGAATGCATCCCGGGACAGGCCATAGGCTACTTTTTGTCTCAAAAATCTCTCTACGGGATGAATATTGCGATATATAAAGCAAAATCTTCGCGAACGAAGTCGCGGGCAAAACCTAGTTATTAAATATAATGTAGATACTCGAAAGTCATTTTTATATCATTATTGTGTTCACAAAACAATACAATTCAGTAATATGGGCAAAACAGTTGTATAAACAAAAATGAAATGACATGATAATCGATTCGAAATTCAAACAGTATGAAGTATAATTCCGGGCATGTTTTTTTTTCCTATTAATGTTGCCTACGAATGAATGTTGATAAATAATCAATATTAAGTTGCCTAGCTAACCATAATGGGACTTTAACGTAACATTACTTTATTGAGAGATATGAATAACTATGACATGCGTATATGATATGCTTACACGAGTATGTGCGCCCCGGGGACCGCTCGTTAAAACTTTACGGCTGATCTGATCCATATCCACTAATGATGAACAGCATCGAACAGAACACGCCATCATTAGGAAGAAATATATCAATCGAGTTTTCCTTTAACATTTTATTCTAAATATATTTGTTTATTTGCGCATTGTACAATTGTACGTACGGTTATAGACTAGGCTAAAACTTAAGAGTACATCTATTATCTAACTTATAACTACTGACTATAGAATATAATATTTCATTTCAGACAAAGTCCATAGGTTAATAACAATTTTACTTAAGATCTAGTGTTAGTAGTTACAGACACAGATTCACATTTATATAACACATATTCATATAAAATTCATTATATTTAGTCAGATCTGATATCCAAGAACGAATAAAAAAATACTCAACCTCCTTGCTTACGCAACTCGTAATTCCTTTCCCCACTGGACATTTATGGGGCAGAAAAAAACAAACGGCATTCTTCCATTATTCGATTTTCTTTCACTTCCATATAAATTCCAAAATAAATTATTGCTGCGTTTTAAAATGTCTCGAAGTTTTTCCTTGCGGGGGAAGTGGAGCGCGGTACTGCGGCACATAACATTTATAAAACAATATATCTAAGTGATAGCGGGGAACAATAGATACGCAGTGAGAGCGAAGTGTTCAAGCGTGGGCCGAGATTGCAACGGACGCTTTTCACTATATTCAGCGGAGCGCGAAAACGCCACCGATAGCGTGGGCCGCACGCCCCGCGCTCCATACACCGAGTGCTGCTGCGATTAGCATACTAACCCCGGACACGAGGATTTAGGCACGTTAGTGTTATGGCAAACTTGTAAGAAGATTTTATAGTGCCAAATATTAATAGATTACAGACATAAACCATTATTCTCCTTCGATTAGCAATTTTGTTTGAATATCACCTTAATTGCTAAAGGTACTTGGCAGACGAATAAACTCCTGAAGCTGACAGGAGAACGCAGCTTATTATCCTTGGCTTTAGAATACAATAGACTAGCGATGTGTGCCTGCTTCGTAAGGACTTGACGAAACATTGAAAATAAACAACAATAAAAATAATACACATAAACCTGCCGGAATAAATTTTCTAAATGATAGTGAAAACCGCGCGTGAACAACGCGGTTACACTCTCCGAAACGAAAAGCGGCTTTATTTCATAAATTGTATAGATGTAGAATTTATTTCCCAATTTTAATTATTGCTACTACGGCGTAGCACGCCGGCTACGCTGTCGTAGCAAATTATACGGCAGCTACGCGCACCTACGCGCTGGGTTATATTGTTGCAATTTTTTTTATTATGAACCGGTATTGTTTTTGTCTGTGTTTTTCCATTAAAATCCGAGTTAATTTTAAAAAGATTGTGTAAGTGTCATTAGAAGCACATTAAAATGTTTATTTTTTTAATTAAAGAAATTAAAGAGTATCCTGGACTCTGAAATTAATCAATTTATTGACGATAACACTTTGACGATACCATTTTGTCGCATTAATATAGCAGGAAAATCCTGTAGTTCCCGCAACAACACGCATCACTAAAACGATACGCCCAACAAGTCATGCCACAGCTATATGCTTTTTGTTTGTGATACGCTAGTCTTTGTTTCGTACTAGCATGTACCTCGCGTTCCGACTATAAATCCCCCTGAATATAACATATTCGTATTTGTAACGTATTGAATGAAAAACAGAATGCCTAAATTGTTTGTTGTTTTGGCCAGTTTTGTTATGTTCCGGTTGAAATGCAAAATATAGAGCCTTTTAAAGGTTTGTTTTTCCATTAACAATGGCCGGACTTCATGTCACGTGACACAAGTGTTGTGGTTAGTGCTTGGTCATGGATTGGCCAGTTTTTAGGGTTCTGTACCCAAAGGGTAAAATGGGAGCCTATTACTAAGACTCCGCTGTCTGTCCGCCTGTCCGTCCGTCTGTCCGTACGTTTGTTCATCTGTCTGTCACCAGGCTGTACCTCATAAACCATGATAGTTAGACAGTTGAAATTTTTACAGATGATGTATTTCTGTTGCCGCTATAACAACAAATAATAAAAAAACAGAATAAAATAAATATGTATGGGGGCATCCTAAACAACAAACGTGATATTTGCCCGTTTTTGTAGATAATGGTACGGAACCATTCGGGCGCGAGTCCGGCTCGCACTTAGCCGGTTTTGTACTGACATTTTGATAACAGACGTTGATTCGAAACACTCTCCTAGAACGCATTTAACAAATCACTGGAGACGTGTAAATGAGTATATATTAAGTGTGTCCGTGTATGATTATTTCCAGCTGACGTTACAACTACTTAATGCGCAATTAACCATACATTGATTTGTTTCCATGAAATGAAACCATAAAGCAGATACTGCATATTCAGCGCTTCTATTCACCTTCAGCTTCTATATTCACATTACAAAACTAGGAGCACAATGGATCTGAACCCACGAAAGGCATACCTCAATACACAAGTCAATGCATAATTTTCCATTACCCTATTGTCCAGAGCATTAATATTCTACCGACAAAGGCCGCACTCCGGGGCAGTTCTATTACTATTTAATCTAGGCTATTATTTACTCGGCTAAGATACGCCGAGCTCAGGTGGTCCACTTCGCTAAGTTACACCCTCGCACCTTAATATCTAAACGGGATGCAAAATTGAAGCTCGAACAAGCCTGACCTACAAACCAGTTGCCGGGAGGCAGTTAATTCTAACATAAATTTAGCCTCCCGCAACATAATACCGATATAAATAGATACATGAGGGAACGCGTGTATATGTATAGAATTTACGAGGGAGCTATATTTAGCTTTGTGATATTTTCGTCCTGTTGTCATTTTTGTTGTAATAATTTTATTAAAATGTTTTCATACCGGCTGATGAAACATTATATAAAAAGAACAAAGGTTTTCCTAAACTTAAAAATAGATGTGATTGGGTACTACTGACTGTGGATGGTTCGCAGCCCTACGATTACCTAGGGCCGCAGTTAAAGTATTATTAAAAACTTGAATGTTTATGACTCCAAACGCAAAGCGAACCCAAGAACGCATCAACTGTTTAACTTTCCTTTTAACTTCAACGAAGAATTGAAGAACATTAAAGTTGGTCTCGAGCTGAAGCTACTTACTAATTGAATACAACAGTGAACCTTAAAGCTAAAGTAGGGATTCTTTCCACATACAAACGGGCTTGCAATTGAACTCATATTAGTTGAACCAGTAATTGAATGGACACAAAGGCGTCAATAAAAAACAGAATGTGCAATATGAGCAGTGTATTTCTGACTCATGATGCCGTCCATTAAGGGACCTCTACTTCAATAGATATTTTGACATAGTAATATATCAATGGACATTGAAGAGGGTCGCACGTCGGCCACTGTGGAAAGGTAACACGACCATCTTACCTACTTTTAGAACAATCTTGTCCCACTTCATCAACAAAGTGAAGTGGCTATATAATTTCTACGTACCAGAATAAGCGGCGAGATAACAACCGAGATTGCTCTTAATAAAGCGCGATGACGGTGCGAAGTGAAGCATAATCTCACAGAGCTGAAATATCACTGATCTGTTCCAAGAATATAAAACTGATAGATATACACAGTTATCGTATCGGACGATAAATGATTCAGGGAAGAAAGGGTCCTCCTATTTATGATTTTCCTACGTGTATAAAATTCTGGATCCCCCCGATATAAGTAATTCTGTACCGCTCAAATATATAGCACAATTTCCTGTTAGATTCGACGGACGATAGAACTATTATGTATACTTTTGCCCGGTTACTACTTGAAATATGTTGCTATATTAAAAACGAAGCTTGAGCAATGCAAATACATTTACTAAGTTGCTATTTTCTTTATTACGCAGTCTACGTAATAACATATTATTAGGTATGTAATTTTACGAGCATACTTTTTGATGTGACAGTGTATTTACAGTCTTGGCTCTAGGCACGTTTATCGCAAGCTGCAGCTAGCACACACCTGGACCTAAGCCTGTTGTTACCACAGATCCTTTGTGCAAGCCATTATGAACACACCAATGTGCTTCACGAGCGACTTTGGTGCGCTCCGATTCCCGGCTAGTTTGCAGTAATCCCGAGCTGTAAACAGACAGTGTCACGCCCACAACGACCTTAGTGGGCGATTAATACAGAATATCAGATGAGGGGCGCCACCGCTGATTATAATCGAGTGACTGTCAATCCGGTTGCTATTTCATGACGAGGATTTATGGAGCGAAGGCTCGATATCAGCAGTAAATTATTTACCGTCCGTCGATCTCGCCCGGCCCTCGTGATTAATGCTCTCCAGTAATGTAAAAACGTACTATGATACGACGCTCGTAACAATTTTAGGATGTTATTACTACGAGGATATTAAAAATTTAATTTCGCCTCATAATTCCTTGAGCACATATCGTAACATCACGTTTTATTGCGCGCGCTGTAAAACCGCTACAGATATACGACAACATTAACTCACTTTTAAGCTACGTAGCACCTATTCAATTGCTAATAACGCGTATTAGCGTGACGTGTGATTAATTTTAACAGCTTTCGAGGAAATACGATTGTCGTGTTTGTTTCCCATAATATCCGCGCATAATTCACTTTACGCGAGACAATGGCAGTGGAACTCAAAAGATATTAAATAATTAACAGTTAAAGATAGGTAATTATAAACAATCAAAAATAATTAAAGTCAACACAAAATTGTGCAAACCATTCGATCCAACCGTTTGGGTTCGTCATACAAGACTGCTTAATTTATAGTAACCGCTTATGAATGGTAACATGCACTCGTATCCGACAGCCGCCTAATCCTAACAAAATGTAACGTGCCTGTTGGAGAGCTGGCGAATATCCGGGGCTAGTATTATCCGAGCGGAAGCTGCATTCACAGTGGCAGACATGCGGCTAGCCGCGACACGCTTCACCCCGGGGACGTTTTAATTAGCCCTCTAACACGGTCAGAACTATTGCTAACTGTCCTCCCTAATAATAATAATAATAAAGCTTTATTTAAATTAATTCCATGCATAGTAAATATCAAACTATAACAATTGGTAACTTAATAACCTACAAAAATTCAATTACATTTATTCCACTTATTGTTAGATGAATTTGATTTCTAATTATAAATTCTATTTTGTTATTAGTTTCATTATTGTTTGCTTTAATTTCAAATACCTAATTAATTAATGCATGGACCCCGTTCGGGTAAAGTCCTCCCTAACACTAGATAAATCCAGTATCTAGGTAACTCGAAAGACATGTAAGACAACTTAGAAATTAGCTTCGGGCTAAGTTTGTAAAAACCTTTTCGGGCTCTTTTAACAAAAGGCATCCTTACACTCCATTTATTATAATTTTAGACAAATTTTGAAATAAATACTTCTAAATACACGTATAATAACCTCAGTTATTTCGCAATATACGCCATATAAGGCAGTAAAATCTACTTACATTAAAAAGTAGCTCTACAGTTCTATAACGTCGTGATTTTAAACTAAATGGTAATAATTAATTTTAGTATAGTTTATTCCATAACGTCATCATCTGCCTAGACTTTTCCCAAGGCTGCTGGGATCGGCTTCCAGTCTAACCAGATGCAGCTGAATACCAGTATTTTACATGGAGCGACTGCCTATATATCTCACCTCCACAACCGGTAACTGGACAATACGATACCCCTTGGTAAGACTGGCTGTCAGATTTTCGGGCTTCTCACGACCCGTAACGACTGTCAAAGATGTACAAATGGCAGCCGGGACCAACGGCTTTTTTTTTTTTTTTTTTAAAGCTGGGAAATCATCCAATGACTGCTCCCGCTCTGGGTGGAGCGGAAGGGAGTGTCAGACTCTTACTGACTAAAACCCATCCATGTTCCTTCCGTAGTTCCTTCGTAGTTATGTTCCGGGGTAGCGGTAACCCTTTCGGACAATCCCGCTTACCCGGCAGGCTTGGCCCTGGGGGGCCCCTTCATATGCTGACATCTCTTTGAGGCGCGCGTGGAACATATACGCGCCGTACGGCACGGGTCTGGTGCTGATCGGACGGTGAGTCACCCATTACTCACCGCCCGCAGGCCCGCGCCTACGGTGGCCGGGAGTCGTCACGTGGCTCCCGACGCCCGGGGCGTCTCCTGCGGCGGCTGGGACGGGAGGACCTTTCTCTCTCCCATCCCGCCACCTCCTTCGCGAGCATAACTTTTTCGCAGAAGGAGGTGACTGCCTCCCACTCCCTCTCGCCCCGGACCATGGCTTACACCAGGGCCGGGCGCGAGAGGTCGCCGCCGCCGATCGCCTCTACGAGGACACGGCGGTGCTCCGCCCATGCGGGGCAGGTTTGCACCGTGTGCTCTACCGTGTCCTCTGGGCGATCCTCGCAGTGGTGACACCCGGGCGTTTCCTCCCGCCTGATGATTTGCAGGAACCTCCCGAAACATCCATGTCCGGTGAGGACCTGCGTCAGGCGGTAGGTGAGGGCGCCGTGACGCCTCTCTAGCCACTCCTCAAAGAGGGGCCTTACCGCCACTATCGTGGCGTGCCCTGGGACCAACGGCTTAACATGCTTTCCGAGGCACGGAGGAGTCTCGATATGTAAAGATCACACATCCACGGCCAACCCTGGCAAGCGTAGCTTAACCTGATGGATCGACCTGTGCGGCTGTTTGTACTTAGCCACGAGCTCCTCACGAGTTTATTCCATAACATATAAGTGATAAATGATAGTGTACCTAGGAGTAAATACATTCCTATAAATAATTTAGATAAAGTTAAACTTACTCCCAAGTTCTTCCACAGTTCCACACAGGAGCAAGTTGCAGCGAGATACTTACAAGCAGATAACGAGATGACCCGTTCTCCAACTACAAAAGTTCCATTTCAATTCGGAAAGTAAAAAAATGAACTTCCTAAAAGCAATTCAAAAAAATCTGAAGCCTCGCTGTTCACTGACAATGCGAACGAAGTTTCGTCACGGATTAAAAAGTTTTAAAGTGTTTCCGACTATTCCCCCTCGGGGATTTTTTAAGACACTGAAATTGACACCAAGAGAAGAGGTGTTTAGAAATTGTATGAAGTATGCAGACACTAGTGACGCCGTAGTTTCGCTTATTGAAGCTGTTAAATGCCCCCAAGCACAAAAGTTTTCTGTGAAACTATATCTACCGAAATAAGTTCCGGAAACTCGACACTTTCTCAAATTAAGTTAGATAAAGTTGTTTTACTTATGTCAAAGAGATGCAATTTAAATTGAAGTAGTTACCTTCGAGGCCGGAGGCGAAACTTTTCTCTTTGAAGCCGTGAGTGATATCCTTCACTTATTTTTTTATTTAAGAATTAGTGGTACATAACAATTACCTATTTTATTACATATATATTTAGTTTGTTTTATTCTATTCCGGAAATTCACGGCCAATAAAAACAGTGTTCTTAAGCAATATGCAATTGAAAGCCACTACGAGTTACCACTGATAAACACCTCAAACAAAAACAACTAAAATACGTTACACATATGTACTATAACATATTAATATTAACATTATCAACAACTTATTAATAAAACATCATCAACAACATATTAGCATTATCTCTAACATTTGTAATAAATATGTTATCCTGTAATGCACACTCAATTGCAGGTAATCAAATCGTACACATTCATTATCGAATACACATGCTCTGAATACATAATTATTATACGTAACGAGATCTTTCTTTGAAATCGAATTTTAAAAACATTTTGTTTTAATTTCATCCTATTTTTATTGCACCACTATACTAATTTATCCAGTATAATAAGAATTCTTTATACATCTATAGGTGGGACTAACTTATGATCAATAAATCAATTAGATTCTAATACATAATCGTGAAGTACTACAGTAAATTGTTCTCCGAAAACAAGCTACCTGCACGGAAACTAAAAATGCTCACGTATTCAATATGTGGGTATGATAATAATTTAAAAGTGTTCATAAGGCAGTTTAAATGCATGTCGGGCACTATAAGGTTATATCTCAAGCGGCCGCTCCGCCCGACTGCACAGTAACTGCCCGTTAAAATGTAAATTTATATTACGAGCAATGTTGCAGAACTTCCCGGGATCCTTCAGTGTAGATAATTAAAACATGGTACGAACTAGAACCTCAACTAACATTAATCGACGTGAAATTCTTGAAAAACCCCAATCAGAAGTGTTAAGTCTCTCGTCATCTAAAGTATGTTCAACTTTGCCGGTGTTAGTGTTATGCTCTTAGCGCACTCCTTTAATCTTGACGAACAGGGATTAGAGCTATTTTGCCGCGTAACTTTTAACGCTGTTAGTTGCTCAGTATCAACGGATAACTCGCATAATTGAGAATTTGTTAGAGTTTTATAGGTGTAAAATAGGGGCTTGTTTTTAAATACGTCCAACCATATATAATATTCTATGTTTTTGGTACCCAACTAGACCGCAGTAGTTTGTTTTTTTCCACAAGGTAAACTATTTTTTTGGTATGGAAACATAAACAACCCAAACAAAAAGGCTTCATGCAATAAAAACATACGAGAACAATGTTAGTGGTCGATTTTCATGGAGCGCGTTATGTTTATGCACTACAGTGCCATGTTTTAGTAACAAACCCGCGGACTGAGGGTGTCATTCCATGTTGCCTGCCAGCGAACTGTAACAATATTAGCGAGGAATATTAACAATATTGCAAGTCCGCCGGCACGGCATGGCGGCCAGGTGCCCACTCAACTATGTATGCAGCTACAGCCGACTATCCTTTGAAACTTAAGCTGAACTATGGGCACAATTTGCAAGCTTATTGTACGTAAGCTGCACATCAAATACTAGGCAGCTAGTTTTCTTGCTAAATATGCTTTAATTGGTGATTTTACTCTTCTTACAGTAATGAAATTCGTAATCAGCTTTAACCGCGTTAGACATTTTGGTTTTACAAACAATTTAAATTAAATTCTATTTAGCACCTCGTTTTATCCGACTGGATAGGAAATAAGGATTAAGCATTTCAATTATGAACTAAATGATTAAAAATAGTGTTCGCAGTGTAAAACGTGTAAGTATTCAAGCCTATCATTCATATCTTCATGTTGTGCTTGATAAGCAACATGTCGACTTATCGAGAATCAATCTTGGCTGTGAAAGCTTGACACTCCATGTTCTACGTCACACCTGTGATTCATGCCCAACATGACAGGTTGCGACATCTACCGCCTTTTCCGACATAATCGATGCCTGTGATCAAATCGATTTTTTTCGATGCTTATATTGACTTCATCTCTACTTTACGATAATAACTATAAACATATTACGTTATCTTGCCAAAAGCACTCGGTGAAATTTTCAACTGTATTTTTCACACTAGAAGGGAAAACGTAGACACATATAAAACCGACTTTGATTAATATAAAGGATGTTTGCGCGCCGTGATATCAACCAGGTGTCTCCGACCAAATTAAATTTCTGTCTCGGGAAAAGAGGGCGAATGTTACTTATACACGTCATAACAAATAAAGTTACATTATAAGTTACGTCTCAAATTGCCTCCAAATGTTCATATTTGCGTAAAAAAACTTGATAACGATGGTACTGCCGGGAGTTGTAAAGTTTCCCTTTGATAAATAGAAATGAATGGAATATATTTTGCATTTCCTCATACAACTGTATGGATTCGTATTCACTGCGTCAATAGGATAACCTACAATTTAAGTAATATCATATTTATGATAAACTAGCGTCTGCCCGCTACTTGGTTTGTGTGGAAGTCAAAAGATGCAAGTCAACAGATCAAAACTTCCTCCATCGCATCGCATCGCCCGCGGTATTACTCTGTTTTCTCAAAGCGTGCCGTCTGACTTTTGTTTCTTTTAACTAGTCGCCTAAGGGTCGTAGCATGATGTTAAATAGACTATAACTATAATTAGTATTTCCAGAGATTATAGCGTACAAACAAACAAACTTCTCAGCTCTTGTACTAACATAGTATAGATAAATATTAGTAGGTAAGCTTAACTCTCAATACCAGTCACATCCCAATTATCTTGGTAGTTAATCAGACCCTATAATATGAGGTTATCGACAAACGTGTCTTAATAGATATGTCTCGCAAGGGTAACAACAAGACATACCTACCTAATAAGCTACACAATTTCATGATCATAACATAATCACAGATAATAGAACTCTAATATATAATGTTACGCTACTGATCCCTAATGTAGAATTATAACCGTGCTTGTTCGCCCTAGGTAGATTGTGCTATAGTAAGTACTGTATGAAATCACATTTTACATAATGAGTTTACAACTAAAACGTATTTATTACCTACATTTTCTTCACTTTCCTTCTTCAGGAATATCGCATAAAAACCGCTGCCACATAAATTAAAAAAAACCTAATGTTAAGTCAAGATTGTTGCTACGGTAATAAGGATACTTGCGGAGGCATTTTTTTTCTTTTACATATATCACAACGCTGTAGTTTAGGACCCATATTCTCAAAAGATCCCAATCGCTGTCTTCCACCCAAATAGGTAAACGCAGCGTAGGTGCCCAAGTTATAGTCGGGGCGAGAATTATTGTTCCCTCCCCCCACTAAATTGTATTAGGACGCTTTTATGTGCCAAACTTCCACATTCAGAGAAAGCATTGTTCTGCAAATTGATGTTCCAGACTTGCGCACACGTTTATCACCGAATATTCTTGGGTAGATCTAACTTTTTCTCACAAATCGACGGCACAAATCCACCTTGTTAGTTTGTTACTACCACGATCTCTTTTCTAAGAATCCGAGGTAACGAGAGCTATTTCAGTTGATTAACCGATTAGTTTGAACAATTAGAAGTGGGGAAGGGGATAATGCACGAAGATGTTGGATAAAGTGCTGGTTTATCTTTTACATGGAGCACTTCAGACTACTCTGGTCCGTAATAATGACTTGTCTGTTCCTTAATACATATAACATTTTTCTTTTTTCCTTTTGTTATACTTTTTGACCTATCAAATCTTATTTAAAAAATATATTAATATATGAAATAAGTAGTTAGGTATATATCTACACTAATTTTATAAAGCCGAGGATTTTGTTTGTTTGAACGCGCTAATCTCTGGAACTACTGGTCCGAATTGAAAAATTATTTTTGTGTTGGACTTTCCATTTATAGAGGAAGGCTATAGGATATGTAACATCACGCTACGGCTAATAGGAACCGAGCAGCAGGAGAAAACGCGCGGGAGCAGTAAGTAATAAAAGTTTGTTAGATTGGATATTTAGATGTTTGCTACTCAATCACGCAAAAACGTTTCACGTGTACGCGGGTGAAGCCGCAGGCAAAAGCTAGTTTACTAATAAATCAAAACAATATTTTAAAAGAAAAATCTAAAGCTCACTTTAGTTAGTAGTAGTAGTTTAGGATAAAAATATATGTGGGAAATGTGATCAGTTTTATCGGGGATCCGGAATTTAGGACACGATATATGTAGTTTTCGGTCGATCCCGTTTTTCTGGCTGATACAGCAGAGTTTGACATAAGCATTTTCCTTTCAATGTGTCTTTTTCATTAATGAAACCCATCAGATGAACAGGAAGCTGATTTTTGAACTGTGCTGACTTATACAGGATGAACTTTTTTTTTTATTTGGATGAAAACTAAAACTGCATCTAGTTGGTCGATACTGTTAAAATCTCCCCGTGAAAACTAAGGTGAAGTGAGCGGGAAGTGAGCCGTCGTTCCACCTAATGCTAGGAATTGACACTATTGACAGCTAACTTAAACTCACGTTTTCACGATGATCTTTTTCAGAATAGCACTACAGACCTCATCGTTTTGGTCCGTATCGATTTAGATTCCACAAAAGTAAGTGAAATAATAGGTAGCGATACACAACATCGATACCTTTTGTTTATTATTTGGTTATTACACAGAAATTCAAAAAAAATGTTCTGAAAGATTAATAGAATTTGATATATTGATTAAAATGTCCTATTTAGGTCGAATTCCACCAAACTAGTCTTGACCCTCGAATTCATTTTGAATTTTTGACATCTATGTCATTCTTCTATTTTATCTGTGGAATATATCCACAGATAAAAGATATTTGATTGTGTTAAAACCAGCCCTTACAAAACACCATTTGTTTTACATAGTTTAGCGCGAACATTCGCGGGGTGAGTGACAAGGTAATGTCGCGCATGCCAGTGATTCTTCAGATAAACAACTGCTGAACATAGTTCCAGGGGTGCGTTAGATCGCTTTACAGATAGTTGTACGTAAGTTTAGCCTCTTACATTTATACCTGTATCACTTGTTTAATGCGGGCTGTTTCGAACGATTCACCCGCATGTTTATTCGTTTAACAATCGAGACAAAGTTTCTTCTAAACTCAGCAGTAGTAGAGTCTCGTGTTCACGTTGAACATCAACTTATTCAATAACAACTGAAGAATTAAGTACTTTAAGATTCCGTAAAGTTCATAGGAATACATTAATTGCTATTCTTTAAAAATCTCACTGTCATAACGTAACTATGTGACTTGAGTTTAAAGTCTTCTTCGTTCCATGTGGTTGGTGTCAGAGTTTTTATGCTACCCATGAGCCTCTGACTTAGCTTCACATGCTGTTGATTAATATCTCTCGGACATGCTGGTTTCTTCACGATATTTTCCTTCCCCGATTTTAAGCAAGTGATAATTATACAATACGCACATGGATCCGTGAAATCAGAGGTGCGTGCTTCGGGCTCGAACTCGAGACCTATGACTCGGCAGTCAGACGACTTAAAGTGAGCTGTCAATAGTGTCAATTCATCGCAAAAGGTGAAATGACAGCTCACTTCAGCTAAGTTTTCACGGTGAGATGTTTACATATATATTATATTATATATTTCTGTGGACATATTCGGCTGTTACTTTGGCAACGCACTTTATTATATTTTTTTCGAAATATTTTCACGTTTCCGCAACCATGCTTACCTTTCCCCTTTTAAAGGTATAAAGGGTTTGGTATTCGAATGAATTTTACGAAGAATTCGTGAAAAGGTGTCCAAAACATTTCCATTAAAGTGATCCTTGAATACCAAGTAGCACAATTAGAATTTTTTAAAGGTATTGCCGATTGATTTTTTTTTTGCTGAAGTAGGCAGTGTGGAATGCTTACTGAGGCGACGTTGGAAATCCAATAGTAATAATGAGGCATGTTTAAATAAAAATCTCTTGCAATCTGACCTCCACAACCCAGTTCATTGATAAGACTGGCTGTCATACTGTCGGGCTTCTGACGACCAATTACAACAGTCAACTAGATCCACGAATGACAGTCGGGGACAACTAGGTAAAACTACATTCTTAGGGATAATTCTGATTCCGATTTTAACTATGATACAGAAATTTTTATAACCTTAAATTGGCTGAGAAACAGTGAATTGAGGCACCAACAATAAAGTCATAAATCGGTACCACAGTAGGTACTTATACCTACCTACATAATTATTTACTTATGGTTATAATGCTCCTTCGCGTATATCTAAAACAAAAATAAATAATAACTCGCGGCGAACTTTTCTAACATAAACATAAAATGTAAGCGGAAAAGTTCGAAAGGTTTTCTTTTACCATTTTAATATTTTCTTTACCGAAGCTGCGAGGTACAGTGGCTGTTCATTTTTTTAATGTTATTCTAGTACGAAAATTTAATTAAATCTCGGAATTGGCCTTTTAAATTAACGAGAGCAGTATCGTGAGGCCGCTTGTTTAATAAAATTATCATTTTCGTTACAGACTAGTATTTTGTATAAAATTGTTTAGTCTTAACACTTAACAAATTGCCTTTATTTATATTGTCGGAATACAGAGTAAAATATGTACAGAATTACTTAAAAATAAAAAATATCAAAAAGAAAAGTGCTGATACCTCATAGTTTGCAAGTGCACTAAAATTTATTTTTCAGCTCATTTATCTCTTTACATAAAGAAGTACCTGAAGTTAAATTCTCCCCACCACACAGCCTATACAGAATGACATGGAGCTATACGCCTTGTATAGCTCCATCTCTTTCCCACTGAAGTAATATCAAAATAATACTGCTATAAGAGATGGTGGTCAGCCCCGAGGGACAGTTCAAATAGAAGACTTTATTTCTAAAGCGTACATTGCACAACTGCGGTAGAACACTGAATGGGCAACGAGGAAAACATCATGAGTACCTTTCGAGGATTTATGAGCCCGCTGGCTAATTTGGCCCTGAAAACCGCGGGCTGTAAATCGGAGCAGACAGAAGCATTAATCACGAGGCCGATTTAAGCCTCGCTCCACGATTTAACGCCCGGTCATTGCGAATATCAATGCAGAAACTATTGCTGCGGTTTAAACGTACAGTCAGATAGGGTGAATAGGAATGCAGGGGTGAATCGGGACGAAAATTGGAAATGGATTTTAACTTTGAAATAATTTAGTCAGTGACCAAAAAGCACCAGTTTAAAAATTTTGATGATATTGGCGTAATTATAATGAATAATGATAATCAAGACTTTTAGCAATGTACAAAATACTAATAAGTCGTGTTACATATGTTAAACTTATACAGTAGTCACACCATCAGAGAGTAGGCAATTAAAATTTGAAAATCAGACGATAAAACCATTTGCAAACATATATCAAAACATATAGATACGTCTACAAAATTATTTAAAAACGTAATTAAAAGACCCTACAAAAATCTTCATATTAATTATTAGATTCCTCCTGTTCTGGTCTGTTACGATATTTTTCAAAAATTCTCCGTACGACTTCTTTCAAATGATTTTTGAAAGAGATCTCGCTAGCCTCATCACGTAGAGGCACATTTCGTCTTATCTCTTGTTTAGGACCTAAATCTAATAATCTGAGGGACTTCATAGCTGCTACATTCTGCATAAACAGCAGGTTCATTGGGTTTTGGAAGCATTTACCAAGAGCCTGTACAGTCACATCTGTAATAAAAAATAAATTGATAATGCGGTAATTTACTAAAAAAGATGCCAAACACGTCATATTATACAGGGTGGTGACAACAATACGACAATAAATTAGACTGTGTAACTCTAATACCGTCCCCAACCTGCATACCAAAATTCAACCAAATATATCCAATAGTTTAGTCACTATAGCTAGTCAAAGATTAGCAAAACCCATAGTCAAACCGTCACTGGTATTTAGTTTGTTTGAAAAATCATTTTTTTTTATTTCGATGTTAGGATTTGTTTAATATTTCCAAAATACTCCTATGTATTAGTGTTGTTAGTGTTTTTATTCATTGTCGCATTGTCATCACCATATTGTATAACTTTCGTATAAACCTATAATACTTACTAAGTCCGGCAGCACAGGAGAACAAGTCAATATGACAATGATTTATCATAGCTCTGAGCGTATAGGAAACCATGTTTCTCATCCAGATCTGCGCACACGCAGGCTCGTAGGTGTCGGTGCAGAAAGTGGGGCAGGTATGATTGCAGGCCTGGTGAGCCCCCACTATGCTGAAGTCATTCACACGACGACCCTCATCGTGGTATCCATAGGGTATGATCCTCTTACTCGTCAAGTTGCAGAACTCATTTTCTACTTGATTAACTTCTAAAATTTTCAGTATTGATTATAATTACTTAACCTGTACGAAACACGCGTTGCCCACAAAATACATTTTTTTTCACAGTTGCTAGACTTTTTTATGGTTTTAGGAATTTCAATAAGCAGGTTAGCATATAAAAAGTTACCATCAAGCTAACACAAGAAATACTCATAAAATATGACGCCCTCCCCAAATATCGGTTCCAATTTAGAAATATGGAAATCTCGCCATAAAATCTCCCAACAAAATCGTTTCTATCTTCGAATCCAATTGAATACTAACTCGTTTATTCTATAAAATATAAATTGTTAATATATTTAACGAACCAACAAAATCTTCCTCTTCACACTCCGCTTTCTTCATAAGGCAATAATTTTTATATATTAACTTAATTTGAGTGCCGTCTTTTACCTCCGCTATTCCACAAACTTCGTCAAAAATATTAGAACATACTATGTCGGCACATTTTTTTCCTAATGTCGAAATTATCAACAACACTGAAAATAAGTAGAGAGATAATTGTTCATTCGTAATATGTATTATATTTCATATAACTTCTAGCTCTCTATCTGATTATTATTGCCTTAATTAGTTTGGCTTCTTTTCATTTGCCATCTTTTCACGGAATTCAAATTAAATCTTATAGAATCAGAAATGAAATATATCCTAACCAAGGTTTCTTAATTTGCTAGAAGAAAATCAAATACGTGGAAATATGTTAGTATTTTAAATTAAAAAACCTAGTGTATATAAAATGCAAACCGCTTCCAAGTAAATGAAATTAGCAGTAGATATGCATTCTGTCGAAAAACTGCATAAATCATGAATTCTACTACATTATCAAAAAATGTTGAAAAAAGCAGTCTAAATAGCATTAATTAATTAAGCATTGTTGAGAATGAGGTTGTTAACTTCATACTTACTCATCAAACTATATGAACTTAACATTTTTCAGATTCATTTCATATTTAACGTCGTCTGTTGTCCCGCAAGTTAGCACGTGGACCTGAGTTACCGTGTTATCGGAATTACATTTTAATGTTCTCGCAAGAGATTTACGTTATAAAATTTAATTAAATTCGCAATTCGTCACTGTGATAACACATTTATCTTTGGATGGGAATTTTGGGACACGATTTTGTGTCGTTAGTGCGTTCGTATTTATTTTGCGAGAGTAGGGAATTATTCTGTCGTATGGGGTGGATCGCATTGGGCAAGGACGCGCTGATTTATGACTGGACGTTAACTTCGGAGGCCGCGACATTAGCGACGAGTGATTGCCGCGCCGCGTCTCCCCGCGTCCTCGCCACCAAGCTATTCCAGCTCACTAATTTCCGATGCTCATTTAATAGGCGTGCTGTGATTTGGGACGACATTGATATGCCGCATCGTTACAATTACTATTCAACTATTTGTCCATATCGAAGATGGTTCAGGGTTGTCGCTTTACTTTATGATTACTTTATTAAAAAATGACTATCACTTCGCCCATGACTACGGGCACATGGTATTTTTTTCATATAACATGTGACACTCAGAAATAATGTAGCTTCTAAGTAGTGAAAGATTTCTGAATTGAATCAGTGATTCCGGAGATTAGCCCGTACATACAAACTTACAAATACATTTTACCTGTTGATAATATTAATATATATATATTAGTATAGATGGAGTACTTGAGGAACATAATCATGTTATTACTGTTCGCCATAGAAACCTGTTTCCACCTGAAAATCTATCTGACTACCACACAATTTTTAGGGCCTCAGTTTGTGACCTATCAATATTATTTATTCAAGTTTCGTGTATTCTAATTAAAGGTAGGTGCGACTTTATGTTACATACATGTATTAAGATTTATTACTTAAAATTTTATATTCAATATGACACAGGGCTTTTTTTTTTTTTTTTTAAGGCTGGGAAATCATCCAATGACTGCTCCCGCTCTGGGTGGAGCGAAAGGGAGTGTCAGACTCTTACTGACTAAAACCCATCCATGTTCCTTCCGTAGCCCATGACACAGGGCTTAAAAGATAAAACTTCATAAAAACGTTGGATAAAATTAAGGTTTATTATAGTTCTCTTGTAATTTCTGGCACACTTTATGGATTTCCATTACAGTGAAATGAAGCTGTCCGTAATTTATGATCTTTAAAATGAAAATATTTTTCGTGCTCTTGCACCATAATTTCTTCAGAGCGTACTACCTACTGAACTTTTATTAAAATGTATTTTTTATACAGTTCATAAAAACTGGCTGCGTAGAGCTGCGACGACACCTCGGCGTACAAATGGAATTTAAATGTATGACTAGGCTAAGCAAAAGTTAGGCTTTCATTATTTGGGTAACACAAAACAAGAGAGGTATGCTTATCTTAAGGAGGATGAATAAAGGCAGCATGTGAAATTCAAATTTCGTTGCGTATTTGCAATTTGCAGATCACTGCCAGGTTGTATCAAATATCATAAAATAATGAAATTTCAAACCACTACTAACTTAGAGGTGTATTGATGATTGGTATGTTTATAAAAATATAAATACATACCAATTTTTTTTGGTCGTAAATCGTGTTTTGATTAAGGTACAACCTGACATCCAGCAAATTGCAAAAAATACAAGACTTTTTTGCAATTTGCTGGACTTTTGCTACCTTTGGGCATCTACCTTATTCAAGAAATTATCTTTATGAATTACTTTACTTAATAATAAAGTAAACTTAATAATTACTTATTTAATAATAAAGTAGATACAATTTTCTATTACTACTTAAATATTTTTATCAAATTAATGTAACATATTTCTTGATTTAAATGACAACGAAATAGGTATTCTACGCTATTGAGAATTATGTTTAGTATACATAATTAAATACATAGCTACCAGTGACATTTACGAACTAAAATTCTTACGATAAGCTTAATTCTGACTGTATGATGTGTACAGCAGTGTGAAGTATGAATACGCAGTCGTTAGGATCTGAAACAATTAAATATTTATAAAATACTTTTATCCAAAGGTATATTTTAAAAGGTTTGAAAAATTAGGATGAACACACATCGTTTTTTAAAGCTTATATTGTTTGTATACGTGACGAAAGCCTTTCTTTTGTCATCAAATTTTCCTCTTGGGTTAACTTACATAAGCCAATTAGGTACCAATTTCACTAACGAAACTGAACGCGATCAGCACATCTAAAACGCTTTCAAGAGCCGTCGCTGTCAATTCCATAGAAAATACTTTCACTGACAGCTCTTAAACGTAGTTTATGCGCTGAGCGCGTTCAGTTTCATTGGTGAAACCTGCCCTAAAACGTAGAACGCAGTTCGAATCGCGCTGTTGGACACACTACGTATATTTTACAATAATAAAAATTTTACAAAAAATATTCCATTCATAACTCATACATATTTAAAACAATTTTTTATTAAAATTATAGACTGTAAATGTAAATACAAACTAATTTATATTGTTCTCTGCGATGTTTTTCTAACAAAAAAACTGTCAAAGCAAATACTCACTGAACTATATGTCATCATTGTGATAGCTCGGAATTTGAGGGCTGTGAAGTACAAAGGCCTCTGTGACCTGCAAACAAAACTCACTTTAACATTCACAATTTTATACGCCGAATAAACCACAGTGTTTCCTGTAAGCGGATTTTTGGGTCTACGTATTAAGAAAAACGTTTCGTAAAAAGAACATTAAACTACTTTCAATAATTGCAAATCAAGTATCCTTTATTAACATGCCTAATTTACACGAGCCTAAGAACCACGCCGGCTTGTCGCAAAGTAAATAAGATCAGCTCGTATTTACTCGCATTGCAATGGCTGTTTCATTAACACCAAACACTAATTCAGCATGTTTACATGCAGAGTATTGGTTTAAGTGACAAATTCTAAGCAAGCTCTTAAGTACTGTGTTCCTTCAAACAGAAATGCTACTCGTTGCGTATTCTTAATACGACTAGATGACTAGATTGATGACTAGATTTTTGTTTTAGTCCGTAAGCTGGATTTACAAAAAATATTAGACACGTATTTTTTCTTGTTTTACGAAATGCAAAGCTTACGCTGATACATTGAGTTGAAATATGGTATGACGTCACGAGTATGTATTTTTTGTACTTAGGTACTTGTAGCGAGCCCCCACTCTCCAACTTTAATGCCTTTTATCTCTCTCCTTTTTTCCTCTTCCCCCGGACCGCCGTAAGGTGCTAACGTGTCCACTGCTCTGTATTTGCTTGTTTTAAATAACTTTAAATCATTTTATAAAATTTTAATTCGTCTAAAATAATAGGAGTGCATAAAATCAGAAGAAGTATCTTATAAAACGTGAACTGACACTGTGAATCTGCTAAATACTGTGCGCCTAGTAGATACGTGGCGTGGCTACACTGCAAAAGCTCCACCCGCAAGGACAAGTAAGAACTTTATTAGTTGATAAAATCGGCGCGTGCGACAAGGCTACGCCCCAAGGACAAACGATTGGCGATCCTTTGCTGACTACGCCCCCTCATTAGCGACGCTGTCACCCAATTTGTAGCCACATAGGTACTGCTAATGATCCGTGCTGATTGTCACCAAGACACTCCTGTCAGATTGCGTATAAGCAACCATAATAGACGCTACATTGTTTATCTTTATCGAGTCTGTTATCCTAGTAGCAATGGGCTCGCCGTTGGAGAAGTCGGTGTCAGAGACCGAGATTAATTTGATGCAGAAGACGCCTCCTAACTATGTTTTCCAACGTACTAAAAGAAGCCGTGAGGATATATCCCTCTGTGAGCAACTGGAAGAATTTAAAAAAGAAATCAAAGAAATGATGTCACTTTTCCTGAATAAACAAAGTAACGAGTTACAACAAATGTCCTCATCTTTAACAGAAATTCAGCAAACCAACATCAAAATTGATAGCTCGATCACTTATCTTACCTCCCAAAACGAGGAGCTTAACAAAAAAATTGGTCAGTTGGAAAATCAGAATAAAGAAGATAAAAAATATATAACATTATTGAAAAGCAAACTGGAAGAAGTTCAGATTGGAAGTAGGAAAACCAACTTCGTTATCAAGAATGTTCCTAAAAATCACGCTGAATCCAAGGATGACCTCATTGATATGGTGATCCGACTTTCACGCAATATTGACTGCACCATCACCAAATCTGACATCAAAGACATCTATAGACTTCGTGGGAAAAATAGTGAAAGTCTCAATCAGCCAATAATTGTGGAAACTGGCTCAACAATTCTGAAGTCAGATTTATTGAAAATGGGTAGAGCTTACTACATAAAACACAAGGCTAGATTGAGCTGTAAACTGTTAGGATTTCAAACACATGAAGACACACCCATATTTTTATCCGAGCAAAAGAACTGCAAAAGGGTCTCGCCTTCATTTTCTGGCTAGGGACTTGATTAAATCAGGTGCATACAAATTCTGCTGGACTGCATATGGGAAAGTTTACGTGAAAAAGGATGAACTCTCACCTACTATTCTTATTAGAAATGAAGAGCAGGTACATAAGCTTATCCAGAGCGATTGACTAATGGTGTATAGTAATCAACATTATTTAGTTTTTATTCTTCGTGATGCGTCACTCTATTATTTTAATTTTCTCATCACAACAACTTTGCCCACTTTTTACTGTATTCAATGTTTTTCGATAAATGTATTCAAATATGTGGATAATTTCAGAATTTGCCTTCTGTTATCAAACATTCTTTCATATGTTCATTCTCATTCAGTCACACACGATTCACACATTCACACTAATTTACGCCTTAAACCTAATCACATAATTAGCTGCATGCCGTCTACAATAATCATACGAATCTCCTACCTGTTACCAATCTTTTTATTTTGTAATGATAACACAAACAATTATCACGTTGACAAACACAAAAACATGCTGTCAATAACTACTGTCCTTAATTTTTGCACGCCCCCTAAGAAAATAATACAAAACTACTTTAACTGTAACTCTTTAGCAGGTCCTGAATCTAACAGAATCCCTAGCGTTGGCCTCATAGAATCAAATGTAACAAGTATATCTAATCACCTAATTTATTGCACATTCTATTCAAACTACATATTGATTTACTACTATTTACCTCATTCTTTATTTTGTCCTGTTCTCAACACAGGAGTTCTAGGTCCTCTCAAACAAGAAAAGATACTAGTCATACCTATTCATCTGATTAATTGCTGCGCACCTTCTACAAAAATAAGAATAATACATTATTTTTCACCGCTTGACAATCACCCTACAGTGTATTGCATTGGTATCAACACTATCAACCAACTCATAAGTAACTTATTTATCACGTATTCTGCAGAGACTACTATTCAATATTTAAATGCATCTAATGGATAACACCCTACAAACTCTCACTGAGATAGATAATATTGAAGTTGCGCGTTCATACCAATGTACTTGCGATGAATTACATAATCATATAAATGTGACAAAAAATGATTTGACCATTATTTCGCAAAATATACGAAGCATATACTGCAATTTTAATGACTTCGAACCCTTGCTGTCAACTCTCAAATTTGAAACGGACATAATTATTCTAAGTTTCTAACTGAGTGCAGGTTACAATCCAATAAACCTATTCCCCAAATCAGCAACTACTTGTCATTTCAAACAACACGCCAGCTAAATCAGAATGACGGAGTGGTTGTTTATGTCAAAAAATCACTAAAACCTAAAGTAAAAGAAATAAGCCTGGCTCAAGCATCCTGCCTTCAGCTGGACATTCTCAATAACATTATTCTTGGTATTTACCGCTCCCCATCCAACACAAACACAGACTGTTTTTTGGACTCTTTTAGTACACATCTAAATACTTTAAAATGCTCTCAACAAAACATTGTTATAGCGGGGGACATTAACATTAATCTCAAATCTAAAGACAATGAACCGATTCATGAATATAAAAACAGAGTAAATTATCTGAATATGTTATCACTTTACGGCATACTTTCTGGTCATTCTCTGCCTACACGTGAATTGAGCTGTTTAGACCACTTTATGATAAAAATTAATAAGAAAAAAGTCTCAGCATTTATTGCCATACTCCATACAACTATAACAGACCACTTCACTACGTTTATGTCATTATCGAAATTAAAAACTAAACAAATTGCTAACAAAACTACCTCCTCCGTTGATTTTGAACAGGCCCTTTAGCAGAGCTGCTGTTCTGTGATGACCCAGACCAATTAGCTGATTTGTTAATACATAAACTTACAGAGTCTTTAAATAATAATACCGTTATCAAAACTATCCCTAATAGCAAGCGTACCATTAAACCGTGGATAACCGCTGGCATATTGAGATGCATTAAAAATCGCAACAAATTGCAAAAGAAAACCCGTAGTGATCCTTTTAATGATGTTCTTAAAATAACTTACCAACGATACCGCAACTACTGTAACAAGTTAATTAAAAAATTAAAAAGAAAATTTGAAAGGGAACTACTTGCTAAATCAGTCTCAAACAATAAGTTGTTATGGAAAAATATTAAAACTGTGACTTACACCAATAATAATAAAAGTCAGGATACAGAACTACTGTCCCTTAAATCGAGTCCAACTGAGTCGGTGAATTATATCAATGATTATTTTGCTAACATTGGTAAAGATTTGGCCCAAAATATTCAACCCTCATTACCTAAACCTAGCACTCTTCAAGCAGACAAACCACCGCCGCCGTCTCAGGCAAACTCATTTGTTCTCTTGGATACGGATGCCCACGAAGTGGGTATGATTCTGATGAGCCTTAAATCTGACAGCGCACCGGGTTGGGATAAGGTATCCATCAGATTTTTGAAACACGTAGGCCGGGAAATTGTTCCTATTTTGACTCATTTGATCAATCTTTGTTTTGCGAAGGGAGTCTTTCCTACGCCGCTCAAACAATCTATCATCATTCCAGTTCACAAGGGCGGGGATAGAGACGATGTCAATAATTACAGGCCTATATCCATTTTACCAGCTATTTCCAAGATAATAGAAAAAATATTTAATGACAGACTTATTAGATACTTTAAACAATTTAATATTCTAAGCAGCACACAATTTGGGTTTAGACGGGGAATTTCAACAGAGGATGCAGTTACTGCTCTTAGCACTCTAATAGCTGATAATCTGGATAATGGTACCAAGTGTCTGACTGTATTTTTAGACCTAAAAAAGGCTTTTGACACCGTCTCTATTCCCATCCTGATAAACAAATTGGAAGCAGCAGGAATAAGAGGAACACCGCTTAAATTCGCAAAAAGCTACCTGTTGAACCGAAAGCAACGAGTCAAGGTAGGAACATTCGTTAGTCGCGATGCTAATATCACGTTTGGTGTCCCCCAGGGAAGCGTGTTGGGTCCTACATTGTTTCTCCTGTATATTAATGACCTCTGCAACCTCAGGATCAACAATGCTACAGTATTTTCCTATGCTGATGACACCACTGTCGTTTTCACGGGGGAGACCTGGCATGATGTTGCTTTGAGTGCTGAGGCTGGAATGACCCAAGTGGCTAGATGGCTCAAAGATAACTTACTGACTTTTAACACAGCTAAAACCAATTACATCTGCTTTAGTATATCCAATCGTTCCCACCCTAGCACAGAACTTAATTTGAGAGTACACACCTGTGATGACTCAAGTAATTGTACATGCCCAACATTAGACAAGGTAATACAAACAAAATATCTAGGTGTTGTGGTCGACCAAAACCTATCATGGTATCCTCACCTTGAACAGGTCAATAACAGGATGAGAAAATTAAGCTGGATTTTTAAGACCCTAAGGCATATTGTTCCAAAAGTTGTACCTACTAATACGAATAATCCGAGACACCTCCTTAATGAAATCTACATAGCTTTGGTGCAATCTGTTTTGGCGTACTGCATCCCCATTTGGGGTGGTGCAGCAAAAACTAAATTCATTGATCTTGAGCGGGGTCAACGTGCTCTAATTAAGATGATGTATTTTAAAAACATGAGATTTTCTACCCAACACCTCTACCAAATTAGCAACTTATTATCTGTGAGAAAACTATACATTATTAGATCTATAATTAAACAACACAAATCCCTTCCTTATGACCATAATTTAAATTTAAAAAGAAGAAAAGACTTAGTAGCAGATGTTCCCCAAACCAAAACTAAATTTGCTAGCAACCAATTTAAAAAACGGTCTGCTCAGCTTTATAACAAATGTAATAGGGAAACTGACGTATACAATAAAAAACTAAATGAATGTAAAAAAAATTTAGCTCAATGGATAAAACCGCTTAATTATGAGGAAACAGAGGCATTATTGTTATAAATATAAAATGCGAACGGTATCCTAAGGCTTAATCTCATACGCTCATGATGTAGGTACTGCCACCCACACACAAAATGAAATAACACACACATACCACACATTCAAACACAACACTGAATACAACAACCCAATCACAATTACATACAATCACACTATTACACACAACTACACTATTACAAACAACTTGAACTCGGAAAGCACTTATTAGCCTAACTTATAAATTATCCATAGTTTTCGTAGATTAGATTCCTTTTTTATATATTTTTTTTAATTATTGTTTTAATTAAACAAGTTTATAGTTAATACCAACAATGTATGGAAGAGCGGAGTCTCCTAATACAGGCTTTATTAGCTTAAAAGGGGGCTCCAATCACTACCTAGTAATGTAAGAAAACTTGTTAAAACTAATAAACATTTTTTCATTTTCATTCATTTCATTTCATTTCATTTTCACTCTCATTTTTTGTTTATATGATCAAGCAAAAGATACGTAACAAATATTGTTTTATTATCTCGTCAATCAGACTTCATATAATTCCTTTATTTTTACCCAGGCGTCATCCCCATTATGGCTACTTACACCGTGGACTCAAAAGTAAAACAAAAGACGAAACTGTCAAGAAACTGTCTGCTACGAATGAGGTAACGTACGTGAGAATTTAAAGTTAATAAGCAAAGAAGGCTACTTGCAATATAAAGTCAGAGAGCGTACCGTCGGAGTACCACGAGCATCGCGCGCCGGCTTCTTGTGTTGCTTTTATACCATCCGCTTTCATACACCGCGTCGGCTACACCTATGCTCTGCGAAATTCATTGAAAAACATACTAAAAATATTCCACGTATGGTGCAATTTGCATGTAAGCTATTACATTGAAATGCTCAAACAAATTTACTATGAGCGCAGGAAAAAGTTGGGTGTTTTTGTTAATTTACATATCACGGTGAATGCAGTTTTGTTATTTTAGGGGTATGTTTGCTTTTTTCTGTTGTTTAAATTGGTCTGTGATATTTTGTTGCGAATATACAAAAATAACTTCAGCCAATTGTTTATCAGAGTCCAATTAAAAAACCTGACACTCACCGCTCTGAAAATATCATCTGCGTACCAGCAGACTATAAACATCTGAGTTAAGGCAGCTCCGAGATAAAACTTATTGCTCATTTCCATCCAAGAATCTAGAAACTGTAAAAGAAAGAAGTCTATTATATGTAGTTCGAACACACCATAATAACTCGTATTGAACGTATTTTAAGGTTACTTCATGTTACTTACAACGATGGTAAACATAACGCAACAAATATTTACTGAGCTAAGTAGGACATTGATAAGGTTCACAACTGAAAAAGCGTCTTCCAGATCATTTATGTACCTAAAATGTTAATATCTCACATTATTATGTATGTATCCTTTAGACATGCAAAGCAATTTATTAATATTAAACTTTATACGAAGTTGATATGACAGAGGGGCATTCAATTACACAACGTATACTATACGTGTTAAGTATTAATTCGATACGGTATACAAATAAAAACCACCAATTTGTATCAATCTAAATAGCTTACAAATCAGAGTAAAATGCAACCACCTTTGTAACAAAGCAGCAACGACGCGCGCGCTCCGGAGTGCTGTTAGGAAAGATACATCGTGTTCAAACGGGGCAAAAACCAGAAACATTATTTGCGACTAAACTACTGCTCTTATTTAATTGATTTTTGGTAAATAGCTTGAAAATGGTACCTAGTATAGGCAGATAAAAGGAAAGCCCCTCTGTCGTATCCACTCTGTATAAAAATCGATGATCCACCTGATGAGCCGCTGGTGTATTTTAACAACCTCGACGATATCATCATAACAGTCGTTGCTTCCAATTTCCGATGAGTCTTTATCATGAACGGTTCCCAGATGGCGTATTTGATCCTGCAGCAGACGCAGGAGCATGCTGATATGACTTGCCATGGTCATAAAGAGCAGGTCGGAACCCAGCATGCAACATACAGATATACATCCTGAAAACGAAAGTACCATCTTCGATAGTCCACTATCAGTAACATAACAGGAAAGAAATTAAATCGGAATTTTCATTCTTAGACATACTGTATTTTAATCGTTGAAAATTTACCAAATCCACCAGGATGTGGCCATCACAATAATTAACTATTTGACACGGTCAAAAATAAAATATGAAATCACATAGCAAAAAAGACCGCTCGTCTTAAAAGCTTCCATCACCGTACAGAAATATATTAGGTGAAGATATAATTGTAAAATTTAATTTAATGCTAATAAGTATAAAAACCAGTGACGTCTCATTGTAATATTTATACAAATCACGTACAAATTCCGTCTTTTGACAGTTCATAAAAAGTTACGTTATTGACTATTCAATACCCAATTATTTTAACTGCCATTATCACAAAAGAATATTCAACAAATTACAAACCGGAGCATGTCTCAAAAATGTACATCAAGCCGTGGATGACAGGCTTAGTTTTATCAAAAGGATATGCCATCTGCCACACGTAGCCTAGAGCTGACGGAATGCCGCGTATCTTACGGTACACGAGCACAGCGATCGGCGTCAAGTTGTACAGCCACACTCCCAAGATATTCCAAAAGGCGTACACTGAAAAAGATCGTTGAAAAGCAACTTCAACGCGATTCACTGTCTGGAAGAAAACTTCAAAAAAGCGAAACGTGGTTTGTTAAAAAGCGAAAATCTTGCAGTCGAGGGAAATGTGAAAGATTTTCTGGAAGTAGGAAAACACTTGGATTCTTTTTTTTGTTTTACAGAGATTTTTCAGTAAAAAATAGGTCAACTAATGATTTTATAGAACAATTGATTTTATGGATTTATTTTCACATTGCTGTTACCATGACAATTACTTAATGGTCAACAGAATCTGGTAATAACTGGAAAATCAGCAAGGTATAGGTAGGTAGAAACAATTCTTAAATCGCCTTTTACAGCACTGGAACCCTCTATACTGAGAATGTATCTACTATGTTAACAATACAAATCAAATCATTGGATATACAGGGTTATTTGTAAAACACCAGAAACCTCTTAAGAGGTCATTGTACTCATCATTATGAACAACTTTTACTATGGGACCAAACCTAAAATCGCGAAAAAAAAATCAGCTGTTCCCTACATTTATGTTCGTATAACTCGTCAAAATGTAAAGAACTGTTTTTTTTTCGCGATTTTAGGTTTGGTTTGGTGGTGGTAAAAGTTGTTCATAATGATGAGTACAATGACCTCTTAAGAGGTTTCTGGTGTTTTACAAATAACCCTGTATAAAGGGATAGGTACATAATTCTTACTTAATTGTCTGTGTTTCAGTGCTGAGAGACTGTTCCGCTTTATCTCAACCCCCTCTTTGTCTTTGATAGAAACGGGCCATATCTCTGCCAGCTCAACGACCAGTTGCCTGAACGTATGTCTCTTGTACCAGATGGTTAACAATTTGCCAAAACCTGGAATTCAAACAGGTTACTTCAACAATGTTTCGCTTTCACTCGACAGCCAATCAATTTAATTAATGAAAAACAAAAATCGGCCGACTGAAAAATGCATGTAATTGAACCGACTGGTGGTTCATGTAGAGTAAAATAGTTTTTTTTTTTCAATTATGGGTACTAATTTTCAAAGATTTTCTAAACTGTCCGCCTTAACGAAAAATACAAAATATAAGTAAAATAGCATTTTGTTCTTTACTTTTTCAAATGCCCCGGTTTTACAACGGTCATCTTCTTCTTTTTACACTTATATAATAATATTACTTACTCATTCCGTCTGACTTTGAGCACCGTCCTGTAAGAGCTTTTAGCGAATGTACTATTCAAATGAAGTACAAGTATCGAGGTTTTTTTGCTTCTTCTATTCCTTAAGCTACTAATGGTGCTTAACGAATTCATTAAGCTGTTTATTTACGCATACGTCATCCCTGTTAAACGTATTACTATCGAATACGCAACGATAATGAGCTGTGATGATATACAGTGTGTTAGGTTAAACGAGAGACATACTTTCAGGCTGTATAGTACTCATGAAAATCACGACTTTGTCCATGGGACCAACTCTGAAATATGAAAAAAAAATATCAGCTGTTCCATACATTTTGACATATACCTAATGCGAATATAAATAAAAAATCAATAAAATGAAAAAAAAATCAGGTGTTCAACCTGATTTTTTTTTCATGATTTCAGGTATAGTTCCATAGTCAAAGTAGTTCATTTTCATGAGTATACTACCCCTTGAAAGTATGTAACTCGTTTAACCTAACACACTGTACAGCTACAATGTACTTACTCATAGTGCCATATCCAATGATGTGTAAATAACTGCCGACGAATTCCTCTATGGTCGCGGTATGAATCATTTTGCCAACCACAAACGCTATCTCACCAGACAGCATTAGAACCAAGAAAGTCGACGACATAATGAACGTCACATTAGTCAATAAACTATCGTAAAAACTCTTCGGTATGTCGTCTATGAATGAAAGCCCTAACATGCGAATACAAAAATTGCAAAGATTTAACGTTTCTTGAATCTCCTTTCGAGCAACATTTATTTCTTCGCCCAACATTTTCGAACACTGATCACGACGAATAGAAAATTGTTGTGCCAGGAATACCTTTATCTATCTACCGTACCGCCACTTTGTTTATACCTTATCGTATACGTTTCATTATTCATTAACACGCTAAATTATGTACGATTGTGGTGTCTGTAAGTACAAGTGAACCGTACATTAGTGGCCTTCGAAGTTTGTAATAACCAGGTACATAAAGGTCCTACGGAATATTTTTTCTATCACTCCTAAATCTCAATCCTCCAAATATTTTTATTCCTTATAAACTTTTTCTACATTTAGCTAGAAGTAATTTTGAATATATATTATTTAGTTTTCAACGGCCAAGTAGTGGAATTACTAATGTGTAAAAATATGATTTACAAAAATAGCAGCGACATAAAATTACGTTTCTAACTTTGGCCACAGTATAGACAAGATACTTAGGAGACTTAGGACTAGTGACGGCTAGTTGTCCGTGTGAAGCAGCTCGGTCTGAAATCGACACCTGGAGCCTTCAGTAGCAATCTCTCATAGCTTACGAAAATTTTAGTTATAAGTAAATTAATGCCTGCGTTCCGGCTTATACTACCTAATGGCACAGCCCTGAAACACTTAATGATGCATTTTTTTTTACACATTATTCCTGTCGCAAGGCTATCACTAAAATAACGTAATAGTATACTGTGAACACACGGGATTTCTCATTAACTTAACATGTTAGTGCCCGCGAAAAATAGTTTTTCTACTGTGTCTGCTGCGTGGCAGTCAATGTCTTAACAATCTCCTAACCAGGGATATTTATTTTTATTCAAATCAAGAGGCTTAAACTTTGGGTTTCCTGTGTACGTTCTACGAACTATCATCTATTAGTAATAAGTACACAAAATGTAAAAATAACAAAAAAATTAAATCGAACGTACAAGCGCGAGAAAAATATGACCTGTTCCATACATTTATGCACACGTAACTGAATAAAATGTATGGAACAGCTCATACTTTTTTCGCGATTTCAGGGTTCATCCCATAGTAAAAGTTGTTCGCAACGATAAGTACAATGCTCTCATGAAAATCTCTTAACACCTTATACATATATCATACATGACTGCTGACCGCCGGTTTACCGTAATGATCGTAATTTTTGGCGGAATTCTAACCTGTTGAAAGAAATATACGAACATATTGCAATATTGTTAATCCCTCATAGCATAGCGTGAGCGTTAAAGCCTACAGCCTGACCACACGTGTGGACCATTGAGATATTATGGATCACAACTATGGTCCCAAAAATAGACGCCTAGTGTACCACCTAGTGTGTAGTGGACCACCGTAAACATCAAAATGGTGATCGCCAACAGTTACAGGGCCCCAAGTCTGCTATTTTTTTATAAATTCGTCATTCCAACACGATCCCGTTGTCATTTTGCTGGTCGACATTGAGTTAAGCTAATATAAGGTAATAATTATTGTCACATTCGTTCAATAATTATTATTTCCTTTATTTTATGCATATCATTAATATTTTAATATATGTTTATAAAAACAAAGAGAGAACATTGAAAAATATAGTAGGCCACCGGTATCGGTAACAGGGTCCAAGCTACCGGTGGTGAGGACTTCCGAGAGACGAACCTCCTAATGATTCGGTGTCCAGAAGTAGCGCTTTCTAGATCAGGTCCTTTATCCAACCGCTTAATGAGAGCCTCCTCAGGTGTTGGTCGGGATCTTGGATATTACACCATGACCGGTACGACCATTGGTAAAATTATTGATAAGTCCTCATCCCAAATGTCGACAACCTCGCGAACCAAGTCAAGATACTTCATTTGTTTAACTTTTCCGGCGTTCACGAGGTTCCCATTATGCGGGACCGTAATGTCAACAGTAATTGCGCGTCAGTCTATTCGATCCATCACCACTATATCAGACTATTTTGCAACAATAGTCCTGTCAGTGAGGAAATATCCATTTTCGGGAAATGGGTTGGGCACGTACTTGTAGTACAACACTTCCGATTCCACAAAGCTGTATCTCAAATCAATTTGCTGATGATAAATCCTGACTGGCTACTAGGTTGTGTATTTGCAAGTCCTTTACTTACCTTAGACGAGAACACGGACACAGCGGAGATCATTATCTCCGTGTTTTCGTCTAGCTGTCTGATTGATTCCCTAGGACGGTGGTATTCCCGAAAAAAGTCAACCGTGCCGCCTTTAACAATGAAACTCCGGTAATTATTCGTCATGATAACTTCGTCCATAATTGTACAGATAAAAACTTCGGTTTCCTTAAAGAGGTATCGAAAACGCAGCTAAGCTACGGACGCTGATAGATCTCCTGACTCAGCCATATCTCCCTGTCATCATTAGTGTCAAACACTAGAGGTTTTCACTAGTTCTCTTTAGCCAAGGAGAGTGGGGTATGGCCCTTGTCCAACGCGACCCATCTCGATGCAACCCCTGCATCTCTCACCATTGTTGCGTTTAAAAAGCCTTGACCTCCGCGATATATATACAGTCTCATTGGCAGCGTACGGAAGCCCACATCCTGGGCGACGGGCGTCAAGTTCGGTCTGAATCCAAGACCCCACCGTTACATGGGCGCACTTATTTCTGCCTAAAAGATGACTATAATACTTTCAGCGTTCTTTCAAAGAGTGCCCACCTCTCCTAAGCCAATAGCCCTGACCTCCAGTAGTGTGCTTAGAGGATTCTAGGCTAAGCAGAACCAAAACGGACTCAAACTATCACCCTGAAATATGCGTCGCTCGGTTCTTATCGGCTTGCTATTCTCAAGCTATTTTGACTTCCTGGGTAGCAAAGAACCACCCTCCATTGCCTTATATACGACTTAAGGAAGGTGCGTAGAGATGTATTTATCAAAGGTGTCTTGCACGCTCTATAATGAGCCCCCGGAAACTGTCAATAGCACAGTGGAGTAGCGACAAAGGGGCAAAATCTCCTGAGGTGCTTGAGGAGTGGAGAGGTATTTTAAAGCTAACAGAACAAACCCAGAGCCCGGCAGACGGTTAAGATCTCTACCAGCACATGCTGGAATACCTCCTTCCCTAAAATACGTTTGCTTTTACTAATCTCCTTTCAAGCTGGCCAATAAAAGCAAGCTAGGAGGGAGCGAGAGCTCTGTTTCTCGTCAGTGTTCACTCCCTAAACACCTAATTACTGCTAAAAAGTCATGGCAAAGTTCTATTAAGACATTGAATATATACTCACTCATAGTGTCGTACCCAGCGATGTGTATATAGCTGCCGAGAAATTCCTCTACAGAGGCTGTATTGATCATCTGTCCAGCAACATAAGCAATCTCACCAGCCAGCATCAGAACCAACAGAGATGACGACATTACGAACGACAAATAAGACATTAAACTGTAGTAAAAAGTTTTCGGAATCTCGTCTAAGAAAGAAAGGCCTATAATGCGAACGCAAAAATTGCAAAGATTTAATGTTTCATGGATCTCCTTCCGAGCAACTTTTATTTCTTCCTCCGACATTTTCGAGCACTGATCGAGACGAACAGAAAAAGACTGCGGCAGAAAAACCTACGTAACATTAACCTTGTATGTGTCTTCCATATTTAACTCACTAGCTATTGCCCGCGACTTTGTTCGCGTGGAAGTAGTAGACACCACAAATGTACTCAAATATCAGCCATACTTTTAGAGAACTTCCCTGTATATAAAAATACAGAAGCAAACGACGTACAATTGTCCATGTGTAAGAAAGAAGCATTTCGTCCTGAGGTCGACACCCACAGTCTTCAGTAGCAATTTCCCATGGCCTACAAAGTTTTCCGTTTTCAGTGAATGCTGGCGTACCTGCATATACTATCTGACACAACACTGATACATTCTTACAGATTATTCCTGACGAACGGCTATCATTCAAATACTATAACAGTACATCCTAACAATGATAATCCCATGAACAGTCACCTGAAAATATCAATAATTGGAAGTGTAACTTACAACCACAGGTTAGGTTAGCCGCTTAAGCTATTTGCTTTGTTAAATGTAGACTAAAATAGCCGTTCTACAATCTGTGAATGCAGATCAAAATGTCCCAAAAAGTTATAGTAGCTGCCGTTACAACAACCCCATCTCAAAAATTTACTCAGTATAATTATGTCATTATTTACTGCCCAACCCCATACAGCGTGGTAAAAACATTTCATAGATTAAATCTGTAACGTTCTGCAATGTTCTAACAGTGTACCGTATCTTTTTACAACTTACGATACACTATAGACACATTAATTGTTCATCTCCTATTATAAATATTTGTAGCATACAGACTAACCAGGCGTTTAAGAACAACATTTGAACAGAATCGGTAGTTATTGCATAATGTTGAAACATACATATAGACAATAATTCTATGGACAATATTTTCAGCATTAAAATCGTTCCCGGACCTCGTAGCAATTACTTTTTTCAAAGATATTCAGCGTTCAATTAAGACTTCGCCACGATTTTATTATATATATGGATTACTTACGTAATTATATACAGAAATACATTAAAATCTGTACAAGTAAAGCATACCATCAAAGTTTGTAATAACCAGGTAAAAGTTTTTCGGAAAGAACGAAAAACATTTCGTCATCTAGAAAAAGTTTATCTTCACCTCCGTGAAGTATTTTTTTAATATAAATAAATTATTTGTATCTAAGGAACTATTTGATAAATACGTAACTTATGTATGACTCTTGTCTACTTTTAAATTATTACGACATTACTAAAGCGTGACAATTATGTTAATATTATTATTATTTTTTTCACTATAAAATTATTAAGTATATGTGTTTATTTTTTTATAAAAAAAAACATTCAAAAATAGTAAACAGCAGGAACAAGGTCCAGGCTGCCGGTGGTCAGGACTTAAGAGGAACCTCCTCACTATGCGTACCGTGTCCAAGAACAAGTACTGCTTTCTGAATCAAGCCCTTGACCCAGCCACGCAATTGGAGCCTCCTGAGGTGCTGATCGAAGCTCTCTGATGTTAGGCCATGAACTGTAACGATTATCGGTACAGTAACTACAGAGCGCACATCCCACATGTCATTAACCTCCTGTGGTAAGTCAATATACCTACTTGATTTTTACCTTATTAAGTGAATTGATATTATAATTTCTTAGAATAGAAAATATTAGACAATAGCATCGTCCCGTTGAGGAAAACGACCAACCTTGATCCAAGCTGCCTATTTATTCCAGTCCGGAACTTTTTGCCCCGAGCGAATCCAGAGGCTGCCAGCTAATGCTTCTTTTACATGCTCAAGACTGCTTGAGAGCAGCTCTAGGTAGGTAGACATTCAAAAATATACTTTTAAAGAAATCGGCGGATCAAACTAATTCTAAAATTTAAAACTAATGACAGAGTCTTGAAATCTATGTATTACAATGTTATTATTGATATGATGAGTGACATAAATTGCGTGCAACTGGAGGCCCATGTCCAGTAGTGGACTGCTATAAGCTGATAATGATGACAGAATAACAGTGGCATAAAAATCCAGTCTATATAACAGTAAACAAAACGATAGGATGCTACTCACGCTACCGCCGTATAATAATCCAATTACCATTTCAGTGTTACAGTCTGCTTGATTTCTGACTTAATTATTCCAATTTCACCGCAAACGATGTCAACTGCAATCATTGAATTCATCATGTGCAATGGCGACCAACTCCCTTGACCCACATTGGTAATAGGATTCCAGTAATGCTTCCTGTAACATCGAGGATCGTCGTAAATAATAAATTGGTTCAATGCAGAGATGTGATTAAAACGTGACTCTAAAACAAAGCAATTGCATTGTTTCAGTGTTGTACTCATTAGTATGGAACACGCATGTTCTATTTACTTTCCCTTCCATTGTTTGTACCGATAGTGTCATGAAAACAATAATTTCAGTGGCCTCTTGTTATCTTGAAAATTATTTTATCTATGTAAATCAAATTTTTGTCACAAAAGAACACCGTTGAATGAGATAATAACTTCAAAGATATTTTAATTTCGATTATCAATAAAAATTAACTGCTTTCTCGTTTAACGGTTTCTTATGGTCATTCTTAGGTGAAGGCTATAATAATGATCCCTATTACACTGTTCTACGGGTAGGAAATGGGACTTTTTTCTACCACGATCTGTTTGACCAAAGAGTATACTCGGTGCATTACCATTCAACATAGCAATGCTGACAGTCTTCTGGGGACGTTTTTGGATGACAGAAAAGCAGATGAATAATTAGTGCCCTTTTGTGTTTGTATTTAAATAAATACCAAGTAAGTTAGTTTACCCGTTGGTCTCGGCTGTCATTTGTGCATCTTTGACAGTCGTTACGCGTCGTCAGAAGCCCGAAAATCTGACAGCCAGTCTGACCAAGGGGTACCGTGTAACCCAGTTACTGGGTTGTGGAGGTCAGATAGGCAGTCGTTCCATGTAAAATCTGGTATTCAGTTGCACCTGGTTAGACTGGAAGCTGACTCCAAAATAGTTGTGAAAATTGAAAATTGGCTAGGCAGATGATGACCAAGTAAGTTAGTTAATAATTTAGTACCTTGTGCAAAAATATAATATTTTGTGGAAGGACGAAAATAGAAAGATGGCTGTGAGAAGCGATAGCAAGTTGTGAGTGAAGTTGTAAACTGCTCTCAAGTCCAACGTACATTATTAGTTTCAAGAGGCAACACCTCCCGTCTTCACGTCGGACGCCCAACTAAAATTGGATTTCGTGCAACGCTACATGCAGCTACTAGCAACTTGTCGCCGAGCACAACCCCCTCCTTTGAGGTGAACTAAGTTTTGTTATTAATGAAGTTGTGGTTCTGACAGCCTCCTTCCAATTAATAATCTTCTTCTTCTTCTTCTTCGTGTGGTTAATGACTTTGGTGTCAGAGTTTTTATGCTGCCCATAGGCTTCTGACTTAGTTTCACATGCTGTTGAGAAATATCACCGATTTTTATGCGTTTTTAAGTGATAATTATACTATACGCACATGAATCCGAAAAATCAGAGGTGCGTGCTGTAGGTTCGAACTCGATACCTATGACTTAGCAGTCCGACGGTTACACCACTAGGCTATCACTGCTTTGATAATTATAAGCAGTAGGTATTATTTAAATATTCCTTCACAGTGGGAAAGAGCTACGTCCCATTCTTACACTAGAGTACTATTAAAATAATACTGCTATAAGAAGTGATGGTTCAAATCCTGAACGAGTACTTAACTAACGTTAATACCCATCGGCTATAGAAAGAACAGCTTATAACACAAAGTCCCACCATAAAGGCCATTCTACAGGTCTGTCTACAACAAAGTTTGTTAACTATAAATTGGTTGACATCCTATTTACACTACGTATCGGCTCCAAAGTTTGTATAGGCGCAGAATGTAAACAAACTATCGACCTCAAATCCTCGACGTGAAGCACGCCAGCTCACCTGTCCCCGGGATTATTCAAGTCCCGCATTTAGCTGGCTTTACGGGATTACGGGACGAAGCGAGATCTCGCGAAAGTAAGCAGCCGGATGCTCGTTTATCCACTGACAGATCTTTACTTTGTTTTACTTTTCAAGTCACGCAACGCAGGACTGTTCCCTAGGCGACCGTCGTAGCAGCACGGTACATTTGTAACTTAGGCCTTAAAGTGCTACAATAAGACAATGTCATGTTAAAATGAGTTGCACGATTGTGGATATGTACCTATAGACGTTGTTTCATCACTGTGTTCGTAGTTTGGATAGCGTAGGAAGTTGGGTCAAACATGAGCACAAGAAACTAAACAGAAAGCTGAAAGTAATATATTTGCAATGACAGGTTTTGTAACAAAATATTTAGAAAAGTAAGATTTTTTTCGGCCGCATACGAAAACTGCCAGAAATATACATTTTGGCCGAAAATTGGCGAAAACAAAATTGAACCAAGTTCTACTATTACATATATTTTTTTATTTCTTTTATGGTTCCAGAAAATAATTGACACTGTCAATTATATCCAACATCACACGTTCTCTAATCCACCCAGAATTTCAATTACATATAACATGAGTTTGAAGTTGGCTTTGCACTTGTACCAAAGCTGGTGGGATAGGAAAAATGTAGGGGCTCTGTGCGACTTATCTCTTTACGACGACCGGCACGGGAAGCCTGCTAGACATTTTAAAGGATTACTCGTGTACTGCACTGACATTTTAAATCTTAATAAAATCCCACTCGTTGAAGGTGACAATTTTGTGTTGAAATGCATTAAGAAAATTGTAGTTATCAATGTAAAATGAGTCTACATTTTTGTATTTTTGAAATGAACTGAAGGAATAAATCTACTTACGTAGAGATATATCTTCAAGACGAATGCAATCCCTTCATCTTAGTTCTGTTACAATTACGGCTTACCACACAGCGACCCCAAATAGGATGTTCGGCTGTGGTTTATCTAAGTTAACTTAATACAACCACTCACCATTGATACAACTATAGATACTATTTCATGTTAAGTCCCATAACATAGAATTATTATCTAACAAGATGCATAAATTAATATCTATATAAAATAAGTAGGTAGGTACTTTTCTTTTATGGTGCAGAACATAAACACAGCATAAAAAAGTATAATGAGGCAGCTGTCAAACGCAGCAGAATACATATGCAAATAAAATCTGTCTGTATACTAATACAAGATGTCAGATTATTTATGTATACATAAATAATCGTTACCATTCTGAATTTGCACTTACCACGAATTTCAGTAGCATCTGCAGTGCACGGAGCGAGTAACCATTAGCGGAGATCCGAAGACATCTTAATAACGAGACTGCTTCTCCGGCCGGTGGACCAAGACACACCACAAGCTTCGTACTCCGAGTTAGCCGCTTAATTAAATATCTTACCACCTATAATATTTTTACTACTAGTTTCAGAAATCTCTTACACGGGATTTCTATGAATTGTTACCTTCAATTTGTTGAGGACCTATCTCAGGACTTCAATTAAAATAGTGGACTGTAGTTAAAGGTATAATTAAATCTCTAAAATAGGATTTACAATATGTATGTTGGTGACAATAAGGAGTGCGCGCGCGTGCCGTCGATGGAGATCCGGCTCGAAGGACCATTTGTTGGGGACCTATCTCAGGACTTTAATTAAGACAGTGGACTGTAGTTAAAGAGTATAATTATAAATTCTAAAATAGGGTTTACAATATGTATGTTGGTGACAATAAGGAGTGCGCGCGCGTGCCGTCGATGGAGATCGGTTGCGAAGTGGTCGTTGGTCGTCCCGCGCGCCGCACATCGAGTCGCCGAAGCCGATGATTGCCGGAGACGCCCGAACAAATTAAAATACTTAATCACACGACTGAAGGTGCATGCTTTACGCTATTTTAATTAAGCGACCGATTCTCTTGTTTGAATTAAAATACATTCTTGCAAAAAATGTTCTTTATTATATCCTGAAATGTAAAATTAATTACATTTTTTCAGACGAGGTGAAAGAACGGTGAACTAAAACAAACAGAGGCAAGCACAAAACAGGAGTAGGTACTTTAAAATATCAAGGGCGATGTCTGGTGCGCCACGTCGCCTGCAGCGGCCGGCAAACGCCGCGGCTTGGCCACCTCCCGTCGCCGTCTCCACTTCAATTTGCGCCCAACCGCACTCCCAACAGAATTCAATTACGAGTACATGAATAAACATTCCTTTTTCCTTTGCTTGCGAACTTCATTCGGATACGTATCGAGTGTAAGTGGAAAACTGTAACTGAGTGAAAAAACTGCGCTCGTTTAAAATATCCTTCATTTTCACATTTAAGGTATACCTACACATCATACTTTACTGCACATGTTTTATGACTGTTTCATATACAGGCTAAAACATTTTGAAACAAACATTAGGCTTGAAAATATTTTTGGTAAAAGCACAATACGAAAATATAAGGTCGCTTATACCTCCATAAAACCAACGGTCCAATACATCAGGAAAACAATAACCCTGGTGTTTCACACTGAAGTAGACATATGGGAAATGGAAAAAAAATATATTCGTGCGGAACCGTTGGAATTCTAAAGCAATCCATTACGTGAAGCAAAAGCAAATCCCGACGAACGATGCGCTATAAATCCGCAGTCGATGACAGATCTCGCGCGCGCGCAGCACCGCCACACTGCCTTTAACACTTTATATGAAAATGTTGAACTTGATTTACTACAGCGCCGTACGGCATGTCCTTGTATTTGCATAACGTATGTACTGCAGCATGTCCTATATTTATGCATAAAGCATTTTATGTAAGTTATTAGCTGGTAAAGCTGTTTGTAACTCTTTATAACACTTATTATTTTTGAGAAATATTATTGTTTTAAATAATGAAGTAAGAGTTAATGCAGGATCCAGAGTAGAATGATCCGAAAACGATAATGGCGTATTTAGAAATTCAGTTTACCTGACTGCGAAGGACGCGAAGAACATCTCAAACTGTTTTATTATGAATGACTATAGCCAAGTCCAGAGACCCGGCCCGTGTCACCTATTATTCAGCTGACTAAGCATTGGGAAAATCGTGATAACCGATGCCAACTTCGTCGCCTTTAAGGTGCTGAATTCAGAATATCATTGGGGATAAGACATTCTTTCTCACTGGAATTTTTCGGAATAAAATTATAAAGTTAGAGTTCTTTTTTGTCAATCTTTGAATTCCAATCCGAACATTTAATTAATATAAAATAACGTTTTAATTTACTATGGATCTCAGAATAGTCGACTATGTAGGCACAAAAATCGTTTAAAGTTGTCTACATTTTTGACAGTTCCAAGGCATACACAGTAGTAGTACTACAGAAATCTGGAACCAACATGGAAGCCACTTTATCGTAACCAGAAGCTAATGGCATTCGGGCGTGGGTACTCAGTGCTCACTTAATTAAGTCACTAGTGAACGAGTAGCGAGCCACATGTTGCGAATGCTCCACTATGCTCACGGTACGCCACTACTCGCTAAGTACGGTAATAAAGAACATTCTGCTTCAAGCACAAACTTAATTCCCTCCGCCGATAATTATAAAATTTTGCAAGACTCAAACTTTCCTGTTTTACTTACACGCAACTTGGCTCTTCCTGAAGTGTCATCAAGGGCTTCTTTAAAGGAAACCGCGTCCATGGTTAATTCCACTGCAAGAGAATTTCATGTTTCAGTTAATAACATAATAATAATCTTATATCTAATAAATCTGCTAGAGCATTTTGTAATGAAACAATTGATGCTGCATTTTGACGGATACTTTATCATCTTCTTTCCTTTTTCCCATGTCACTTGGGGTCGGCGCAGCACGTTTTCTTCTATCATTCTCTCCTGTCAACCACCGTACTGTAATTAAGGTACCGCCTTCACTTTCATATCACTCCTCACACAACCCATCATTTTTAGCCTTCCTCTCCCACTCCATCAACATTTTGAATTCACCACTCTTTTGATCATGCTTTTTACTTCCTTCTCATCACCAAAGCCAAACGATTTCCGTTGAACTTTTCTGTCACTGGCGCCACTTTCGAACTTCTCATTCTACACTCACTAGCACCCGTAACTTCGTCTGCGTTGCAGGATGAAAAGGTCCGCAGCTTCCTGCTTGTTAAATTTCATCCAAATCCATTCAGCCGTTTTGGCGTAAAAGTGTAAAAACAACCAAACTCACTCTAGTATTTATAATACTAGCTTCTTCCAGCGGCTTCACCCGTATGGAGATTGGAAATTATAACACGGGAACGATCTACAAGGTCCTCCTATCCTATGTGTTTATAATCCAGGTTATAAACTATCTGTGTCCCAAACATCCAGATCCGTTCAGCTGTTCTGGCGTGATTGAGTAATAAACATCCATCCGAGCCTTCGCATTACATATATTAGTAAGGATTATAAAGATTAGTTAGGATAGCTTACTTTATCTATTTTCGTCGCTCTACACATCCATCTCAATACTCTCATCTCCGCTGCATGCAACCTTTTTTCATTCGTCTTCTTCACGGCTAAACATTCCGTTCCATACAGTACGACAAATCTTATCATGGACTTGTAAATACTCTTTAACTTGAGGGGGCATTCAAGGGTCGCAAGTTGTTCCCGTGACCTGTCGGCTTTTATAAATTTGGAGCAGAGCGCTAATTATACGTTATTCCCGATTCCAGTAGCAAAACAACCCACATCATGTTCATTAAACTAAACATTTTCCGTAGCCGTAAACAAAATCGATTATAACTATAATTATAATATTCTAGTTTCTGAAATTCTGTTACCATAATCGAATCTGTGTGGTAATTACAAGTTGGTAACCACATTACCCTACATTGTAAGTAGAGCTCACGACATCGAGTGTGTCGGTGGCCTACACCTCACCACCGTCGTACCGGGGCTCTGAAGTACCGCGTAGGTACTCGAGTGTCCTAATAAAACCCGAGTGAACCCCTCACAGCCAACGAGTTAATTTACTCCAGGCAGTGATGATGTTTACCTTTTTACGGCAAGATGCTTTTTTCAAGCCCTTTTTAAGTGCCGGTCGCTTTTATAACTTTTGCGTAAGGACTAAGACGGTTAGGTATCTCTGTTACATGCTATGATTTAAGCTGAAGACTTTTCCTTTATTGTATTAAACTGAAATTGAATTGATTACTAACGAAATTTACTAAAACCCTTCATAATACTCAAGGATTTTAGTAAATATCATTAGTTATTATCGATTCAAACTCAAGTTAGTGATACGATTGCTACTATAACTAAGTATAATACTAAGTAATTAAAAGGGATAATTAAGTAGTAGGATAATGAAGTGGTTTTCTTTTAATGGTGTTTTTTTTTTAATTAATTATTTAACCTTTGATAAAATGTTTAGCCCCACAAATTATGTTAGCTGTCAAAATTGTTTGCTATTTTAATGACCTTAGCAGAAAAAAGTTGTATCAAATTATTAAATTGACTCTCTGTATTATTTAGACATAGGTACGTACATAATACTTGTATTGTTTATTCTTATATTTTAGTGAAACAGAACAAATGCCACAACAGCAGAAAACAAGAATTGCTTAGCCATTAGATTGTACAAAAAATAGAATTATAAAAAAATCTTAAACCTTATAGAATTTTTGTTGTTCAAATTCATACCAGTTTTATAAATTAAAGTTGTATGTCAAAAAATTTGATTTGTAACAATTTGGTGATGTAAACGACTAAACTAGAAAAGATAGAATCAATGCAATTTAGAAGATTTACGTACCTGTATACATTCAGAATAATTCAGATGTGTAAAGTGTCTGTAAGTACCTCACTATATTTAATACTTTATTTATCCAACCCAAGCACAGAAATGTTAGAAGACAGAGATACCTTTACCGAGTAACTGAATCCCAATCAAACTTCGAACTACAATGATACAATCTCCGGAAGTTCGCACTTTCTATGGAAACAAAACAATAAAAAATGGCTTCAGTATTATGGATGTATTCTCTGTATTCTCATTGTATCTCACTGGAGTGTGCTGCAGCGTATCGCATTCGCAGGTAGCAGTAAATCGTTCTCTTCAACGATTGCTACGTTCTACGTGGTGCCATAAATCCTACTCTAATCGACGTGTTCATTTGTCGTTGCTACGCTAACGGTCGATTATCTCATTTAAATCTGCCCTTGTCTGTAAGCACCTACCAAACCTACTTACGCCACCTTTTTTTCCATCGTCTCCACTTTAATTACAAACCGGGTCCCAGTTAATTTCCTTTTTATAGAGCCCGAGGCGTTATCAATCTTTTAACTTTCGTTGATTAGCACTCAAGGTTGATAAGTGCCTGCGTGTATTTACTCTTTTGTTGCTATTTAAGGAAGTGCTTACTGTGAAGCTTGTTTTTGATAGCAATTTTAATATATCTGTTCTGGAATAAAGAGATCACGTTTCGTTCCGAAACGAAAACGATTTGATGAATAAAGCGTACAAATATATCTCCAATGTAACAATAACATTGAAATCTGAGCCCAGAAAAAATCAAATTATCACAGATCTGCGCACAGTTGTGTATTTATCCGCCGGACCGTTTCAGGGAATCGCATTAAGTCGCCTACTCACTTACGCCCTTACGAAGCTCCGTCCTTCTTTCTAACGAGAGCCATCACAAGGATGCCGTAAAGGACGAGTCACGTGCGGTATATTGAAATAGGGACGCTCTAAATAAACTTTCCTTTCCATGGCCCACTTCCGAAAATTCCAGAGAGTTGTATTTCACCGAAGCCGTTTATTGCGACTGTAAAACCTTCCACACAACAACACTGGCAATCAAACGAACATCAAACGAAGCAATATACTCCGGTATCAATGGAAAGGTTTTGTATGCAGAATGTGAGAATGAATATACATAATTATTATTGCTGTCTTCTTTCTTTCACGACTTTGTATGAGGGAGACATTGCGTGCGAGGGGAATATCAGAAAAATGTTACAGTTACTTATTTGGACGAATAAAAGAAACAAAAACAGCCATATTAGCTGATACAAAAACAGTTTTTGTGTTTTCTAAAAAAATACCTATTTATTATCAGCGCTTATTCCAGGACGATGTGGATGAGCAATAGCAATACAGCAGCCACCTGTGAACAAATAATGGCATCCTGTGTGGTTTACTACAGCAATACTGTCGCATATTCGCTGTGGCGGTTAAATGTTTGCAGACTGTTCAGCTATGGCAATTGGAATAATGGCTAAGTTCTATATAATCTACACTTTGTGGGGGGAAGCATTAGCTACCTAGGTCAAAAACATGTATATCATCATCATCTGCCTAGCCTTTTCCCAACTATGTTGGGGTCGGCTTCCAGTCTAACCGGATTTAGTTAAATACCAGTTTTTTACATGGGCTGCCTATCTGACCTCCACAACCCAGTAACTGGGCAAACGAAACCCTTTGGTAAGACTGGCTGTCAGATTTTCGGGTTTCTGACGACCCGTAACGACTGTCAAAGATGCACAAATGACAGCCGGGACCAACGGCTTAACGTACTTTCTGAGGCACGGAGGAGTCTCGATATGTAAAGATGATCACCCATCCACGGCGAACCCCGGCAAGCGTAGCTTAATCTGACTTAGCCACGAGCTGCTTGCACAAAAGACATGTATATAGTAGTATAAGTAAATAAAATAATTGGTGGTTGTCTGCTTTTAAAATAACCTATGGCGTGAAAATAGTAAAATAGGTAGAGAGCGAAAGGTATAATGTCATTATTTAATTTAATTCCCAAACCGTTCAAATACAAATCAAGATTGCCGCCGCCCCCTTTGTTCCAGAAACATTGGCATACTTTAAATTCGGGAGACTCTCAACAAATCTCAATAAACCGCGATACTTCAACTTCGTATAAAATCTCCGACACGCAATTTGCATTTACGTCAGTCACATTTCGCATCATGACCCGGTAACCTCCAACCGCTTGCTTTACGTGTTCCAGTAAAGTTACACGAACTCCCGATCCGAGGCTTTCTTTTTAGCAAAACGTAAGCAAATCCCCGACGGACTGCGGAGAGAAAATTAAATAGTCTCAGAACTCTACAGCTTTTTAACCTTTATAATGAAGGAGCGACGTTGAGATGTTCAGGGAATTATTTGACAAGTTGCTTATTAGAACAAAGATAAGAGAACCTGTAGGTTTACGCTCCATAATATTTCAAACATACCTAAGTAACACCGGCTTGACCAACACATCCTGCACTACACATAATCACAGTCTAATATGAAAGCAAACTGGCTCGGTCCCTCCGAATATAGAAATGACGAACGCCCCATATATTTTCATCTTCAAAAAGCAAAAGTTTACCTATTCGAATGGCTGAGTTTTATAACGCTTAGGATTCACTTTGGCAAATGTGGGTGTGTGAGCAATGAAAACGTACGGAAAATTTTAGCACGTAACATATAAATTGGTCTAATTGTATGGTCGTGCCACTCTACGACGCTAATGTCGTCATGTTGTATACCACAGTAAATAATAGAACATACTACAATTATTTCGAGAACTAAAATAGGTGTGATAATGACGGTGACAGCGTTTTCGTTTAAACCTCAGACACGTTAGTTTTGCGGATTTGGGATTAGTACAACTCGAAGCAATCGCGTTAGTGCGTTCTGAACCTAATACAGGCCCAGTCGCGACCCGCGGGAGAGTGGTGGACGCAAAAAGTTGTTCTAACAGCTTTATCACGTCGTCCCTACCGCGTCCGCACAAGTTATTATAACTGACGACCCATTCAAATGAAAGCTGTGCCCGAGGGAGGCTGGATACATATAAAGCTGTGAAAATCTTGCGGGCACCCCGTGGGAGAACAATCGCGTGCCTGTCCCTCCTAAGATAGGCACGTGTGTGATTTGGGCTTCATTGTGCTACGTTATAAAAAGGTTCTTTTTGTGTATTATGAAAACCCAAAGCCCTTTCCTTGAGCGCTTTGGAAAGAAAGGCCCAACTCAGCCCAAGTGCTTTTAAAGGCGAGAATATCGAATAGATGTTATTATACCTACCGCAAATCCCCAACTCTATGAATGCATGTCATGATGAAAAATATGTTCAGACCTCAAACCCCTATACGTATTGTACGCAACAACAGTGGCACGCAAATGTTCACGAGAAAATTCTGGGCATGACATCTTGTACCATTTAAAGAGTAGCCTTGCATACAACTTTCTGAAAAGTATTTTCTGAATTTCTGACCCTATCTATACCTATTTTACTGCTAACTACATTGTTAATAATATAAATTCCTCAGTTCAAACAGTATTTAAGAACAAAGAATGTTTATATTTCACCTCAATCGAGGTGTCGTGTTGTGTCTGCTGGCGGCGGCGGGCGTGAAGCGCTCCACGTTTAAATAAAATAAAATCAAACGCCTGCAGTTTTAAAGGCTTCGGCGCGACCCGTGAACGACGGAAATGCCTGCAGCGTCACAGTGTTGTTCATTTTTTAAATATCTCTCTTATATTTCAAGCTTTCTTTATACGCGTACAATCTCAAGTTTTCCTGGAATGTAACGAGCGAAATAAATTTATACTTCGTCCTTTCCTTCTTTTGAAATTAAAGAAAAACGTAGCAATAAAACTATACAATGGAGAAAGAACTTTTTAATTTAGAGCTCAGTACATTCAGCTATAATATCTATCTGGTAGTGTTTCGGCTGCGTGATTAACTATTTATGTTTTCATTAGTTAGAATTGCACCCGTAATTAATGATGAGATTGCGTTGTTAATAATATGACGTAGATGGGCATGTAGCATGGAGGTACCAGGTTGTCTTGTGGCACAGTTTAGCCGAAAAATGCTTAACCGAAGTATATTACAGTATCCCTACTCCTCAAAAATGTCCTGAATTAATAAGTTCTACACTCATCTCGCGCAACTTTACTCATGTTATTTGTTCCATCTATTTCTATTCTACCATCTAAGTATTCTACCATTCTATGTTAATAAGGTTGGTCTGCGAATTTATCTAACGTTCTGCTCTTAAAACAAGTCCTATAAATACATTGAAAATTGTAAAATAAACACATGTATTAAGTTGTTCACATCGTCCACTCTGTAGGGCCTTCGCATCTAATTAACAATTGCCTAATTATGGAAACGCAAACATTGGCGAAGTTTATTGAATAATCACGCACCGTCGTAAAAATAATGCGTGAATATGTAATATAGCCATCTAGCAACATTTTACTGTATTAAAATAGGTGTTCTCTTTTTGTCATTACCTTTCAGTAGTTAAACTTGTAAGACAAACATGATGCTTGCATACTTTATAGCTTATCAGTACAATAGAAAGTAACATCGATCCGCATTTGTCATCATCTTCTAATGTGTATGTAGAAAAAGTAGTGCAGAACCATGTGCCTACATAATAATATAATTATATTAGAACAACTCGCAGGTACAAGCATACACTTTGATGATCACAATACGACAATAAATTCAAGCATTGTCAATACTATACGAGAATTTTGATGTATACGAGTATTTTGATCTATACGAGTATTTTGATGTATACGAGTATTTTGATGTATACGAGTATTTTGATGTATACGAGTATTTTGATGTATAAAAGTATTTTGAATCAATCAAATAAATCTTTACGGGCGTGGTGGCCCGTCAGCAGTATGGGCCCAATGGTATAGGCCGCGACTTGACGAGTTGTAGGTCGTAAAGTCGTAGATCGTAGGTTCGAACCCAAAAAGGCGCTTTACTTTGTGTAAATCATTTTCATTACCACTATTCTCAAACGGGCGAAGGAAAACATCGTGAGGAAACCGGCATGACTTAGAACCAAAAATTCGAAGGTTTGTGACATGGACCAACCTGCGTTGGGCCCGCGGAGTAGATTACGGCTCAGTCCCTCTCACAGAGAGGAGGCCTATGTCCCAGCAGTGGGAACTGATTTATATGCTGAATAAATACATAATACATTTAAATTAAAAAGTGATTTCTTCGATCAAACTAAATATTGTTGTCGGACCGCATATAGATTTGTCGATCAGCCGACTAGCTAGTGAATAAACTATTGGATATACATATATGTATATTTGATTGAATTTTCGTATCTAGATTTACAAATACAAAGTTTATCGTCATGTCGTATACCATCACAAAACGTTAGAATTATATTTATTGCTCTACTCAATAACAATTGACTTTTTTATTATTCAATAAAGTTCTGTGACAAAGGCACAAATAGAACTCGCATTAATTCTATTAGTGTACCTTTTATGTCCAATTTTAATTCTGGAGAGTAAAATAAAATTACGAGCCTCGCAAATGGATGTTTGACTGTGTATATAAAAAAGCTATATAAATACGGGAACGCTTAATGTATGGCTATTGGCATAAAGAAATTAGGTTTTCAATTTACGACCAAAAAAATAATACCTATTGTTATTATGGAAATGCTGAAAACTGAATCGTTTTATGTTAGAGAAAATAAGCATGAAAAGTCATGGACGAAAAAAAATATTCAGGCGACTGATTTTATATAAGTAGGTAAAACTGTACTATAACTACATAATTATTCATTGAAAAGCACTGTCAATATGAACAACTCTGAAACCAAGTAAAGAACATATTCTAAGAAACCTCATCGTCAATATAGCGGGATGTGAAGAAAATCTCACTAGACCCTTTTTTTGAGGTTGGGAAATCATCCCATGACTTCTTCCGCTATGGGTGGAGCGGAAGAGAATGTCAGACTCTTACTACCTAAAATCCACCCATGTTCCTTCCTTAGCCCTTGTATGTTCCGGGGTAGCGGTAATCCTGTATTCCCTTTCGGACAATTGCGCTTACCCGGGCTTGGCCCTAAAGGGCCCCTTCAAACTCAAACTCAAAGTATTTATTTCAAATAAACCAATTACAGGCACTTTTAAATTGTCAAGGTGTCGGTCAGTCAGAGAGATGAAGCTAGTTGCCCATTCCAAAGCAGTAGGTACCTATGGAGAAGAACGGGCAAGAAACTCCATGGACACTCTTTTAAACAAAATATGGTTACAAAATATTGGTTACAGCTTCATATTTTGACATCTCTTTAAATCGCACGTGGAACATATACGCGCCGTCCGGCACGGGCCTGGTTCTAATCGGACGGTGAGCCATCCATTACTCACCGCCCGCAGGCCCAACTAACTAAACCCTAATCGCAGCATCCACTTTGTGCTACATACGGAAGTAGATCGCACAAAATATAGCACAAAAAATCCAAGAAACAAAAAGTATCTAGAAAAACATTAGGTACAAGAGCATTTCATTTAAAAACCTCATTATCTACTAAGACAGGATATAAAGTAAAACAAAGTACTTGCAAAAATATAATTTACACTAAAGAAGAGTGGCATCGTAATGAAGGCTAGCAAATGTAATTAGTACCTCTTGGTAAAAAATTCGTCGCCTCTAGGCCTACTTAGCGTTAATTCAAGAGCTCGCTAAGGACACTCATAACGGTAGCCTGCTTATGAAGCTACGTAAAATATTTCAATGTAAATTACGAATGTGAATTTTTAATGACATGAAGCTCAACTTTCATGTTCAAATAAGGTAGAGATGAGAAAGATGAAGGGATAGATTGATTGATTGTGAATATGAAGTCGTAAGCTTTTATCACAAGAAATAAGGTGGGTGAACTGGTGAGTGATGAGTGATGCTGCACATATTTAACATCAGAAAAAAACATACTATTAATAGTTCAGTTTAGTTCTTCACAAAAGTCAGGAGCGTAGTAGGATTTAGTGACTAACCCGGTGTTAGAGTTTTTATGCTGCCCATGGGCCCCTGACTTAACTTCACATGCTGTTGAGAAATATCTCTCAGACATTCTGGTTGACCAGCCGGTCTATCGATGCTAGGGATTTAACACGATTGACAGCACACTTCACCTAAGTTTTCACAGTGAGATTTCGACATAGTAAATGTACAGATGACATGTATGAACGTAAACGGAGCAAAAGGAGTATTTATGTAAGGATTGTAGTTTTTGCCTATACTTCTACCGTGGGAAAAAGGATGTGCGTATAATTATTTATTGAAGTGAAACTTCTTTATCGGGGTTGGAAAAAAATTTAGTGTAACATTTTTTCGTTACGCGTCACATTTTTCCGTTACGCGCCATCTTCTTCTTATCCCTACCACGCGTGATTCGAAGTATACTTTCTCCAGCGGAGTAGGGATATTTAACTTATTATAATGAATAATATTTATTAAACTTTATCTAATTTAACTTTATTTAACCAATTTCTGTAAAGTTGCATATAGTAAATTATTTTTTGAAAAATAACGTCATAAAGAAGTTTCACTTCTTACGAGTGTACGCTAGTACACGCACACATTTTTTTATTTAAACTTTACGCACACAATACAGGTACAAAGGCGGACTTAATGCCTTGCCTTTACTTTATGTATGTGCAAAACAAAGTACACCACAACGCCCATCACCTGGAAGCCTTCTTGACCAATACATAAAAATTATTCAAATGTCTTATAACCTGACATAGTTTTCTTTGTATTGCTGGCATATTATGGATTCTATTTCTAAGATACGTTAGTAATTTCATCCGTTTGTCATTCTGCAGGCGGAGGAAATTAGTTTTTTTCTTCGCATCGACTTTTTGTCGCGCGTGCCTTCAGTCTCCTGCCGAGAATTTCTTCCCTCTGTACACTCATTACCGACGGAATTTCCAATCGATTGAAGGCAAGCCGAGCAAATATACAATTTGCAAGGTCTAAGAAAGATTTGGCAGAACCTTAAATAAATTGGTGAGGAAAATTCAAATCAAAAAGTCATATTTCTCGCAATGTGGTTAGGTACATATATTTTTTATTCGGAAGACGGTGCAGACATGATTACCAAATGGCTCGCTTTGATGTGTTCATTTACATTTTAATTTGAAATCACATGTGCTAGTATCGAGTCGAATCAGGCTAGACAATTTTCCGCATCAAACCGTATCTAGTTGGCGGCAACTCATCATCATCAATAACTCAAACTATAAACTATTGAACATAATATTCCGCATAGAAAATCACTAAAAAGTACAGTATTTCCCCACCCTAAAGGGACTAACGGGGGAGGGGGAAGGGGCCACTAACCCCTGACGCTAAAGCAATAAAATAAGGTAATAAAGATGCCTTTCTAATATGTAAATCTTCAACAAGAGGACGTGCGATTATTCGACCCAACCCGTCACGGCTCTTTAAACTTAACATTTTTGTTGAAGAGCCATCAAAGCAGAACACTCGCACTTTTCACCCTAAACCGATGACATTATCTAACGAACCATTTGATTTGCTCTTAATTTTCTTAATACACATCCAATTTACCTATATCTCTAGTTATCAGAGTTAAAACACCTCGCAAACTTTACTCGACGTGAAAATTATATTGAATAATTCCTTCCTAACTCTGATTTTCCAATTATTCCAAACACATACGTTGGAATATTCATAGATTAATATTTACTTATCTTGCAAGTTAAACACCGAACTTTATACATAAGGTCTAAGCAAACTTGCCAAAGGCAACGTTCTGTAGTCAGCACCTATACGTACTGTGTATACTTAATGAGTTGGCCAGCCAACATCAGCCAATTATAACCATTGTTCTATAATAGGTATTACATCATAATAACTTAATGAGATAATTGAACTAATGAAAATCAGTTGCCTTGTTACCTCTAATAGCAATTAAACTGCATGATAAATCTACGTTCAAATCCATTCTAATAAATTAATAGTAACTATGTATTTCCTACAACCAGAAGTAGCAAAGAAACACCAACTGGAACCACTTCTTTGTTCAATTGAATTTTTGATTGAATTGAAATTGATTTAATTTGATTTAATTGAAATTGTTGAAATGAGGATACCAAATTACTTGATAAGACCATTGAAGTGGTCTAAAAAATATCGAGGTTATAGTACTTATCAAAGAGTAATATAATAACAGTCTTATTCATAAAAAGTTAAAATAGGTTTATTAGCTTGTTATAATGAGAATCCCGAAAAGCATTATTCATAAACGTTCGATAACGCTAAAAAGCTTTGTAAGTATTCAATAGCGGCTTCGTAACTTAAAACAGGGCCGATCCTACTATAAACCTTTAATATACAGAAATATGGCCGAAAAATGTGCAACAGCTGTTTTTTTTTTCGCGTCGGAACTGTTTTAGGGTTAGTGTTGGTTGAAGCTAGCTGGGAAGTAGATACAATTTCATAAAAAAAAAATGTGAAATCGTGTTTTGTGTTAGTTGTGCAAGCTTTGCAAGCATTACATGCTATTGAACGAGCAGAACATGTTCCACGTCGTCGAAAGAGTTACCAAGAGGGATGTGTTTCGTTGCCCGATGTAGAGTTCAAAGGCCGATACCGTTTCAACAAAAATACTATGGCCTTTATAATTGATCTCGTCAGGCAAGACCTGCAACTGGACTCAAGAGGTTGTGGAACGTCACCAGAGTTACAGGTGCTTACCGCTATAAGATGTTGGGGTCGTCGTGAAGTAAGCACATTTACTAGTATTTATATATCCCACATTTTAATATACCTACCTAAGTATTATTTGTTAACGTTTTTAAATCTCGTGTAACATTTTAGGTTCATGATGATGGAGGAGATATCCATGGGTTGTCTCAACCAACTGTAAGTCGCATTTGTGCCAGAGTAGCTCGCGCGATTGCTCGCCACTCTGATACCTACATAAAAATGCCAGAGTTCCTGGCAGTACAGCAAAGAGTTATGAGGGATTTTTTAGGAATAAGAGATTTTCCTTGTTGTTGTACAGATTGCACCTATATAAAAATAAAGAAATATGGTGGTGACGCAGCTCAATACTATATAAATAGAAAAGGATTAAACACGTGAACGAAAAACGAATCAAGACAAGAATCCAAGAAGCTCTCCAAATGTCACAAATGACGTTGTCTAACTTTTTTTTTGCGATTTTTGGCCGTGGACACTAGTTGTTTTGGCATTTAATCTATGGATTCATCAGAAAGACAACATAATCACGTTACAACATCGATCACTAATAAAGAACTAGATACACAATCAGCGTCAAAAAATGTCCTCACCGAATGACCACCCAATTGAACATTTGGGTGGTCTTTTCATCTAGTAGCATTCGAACGCTCCGACGGTAAACATGCCTCAGTGCTCGTTTAAAAACTGCAAAAATCACACGTCTAGGACGCTAAAAAAGGATGGAGTTTCTTATTTTTGCTAAGTATTAATATTATCATTATATAATTGTTAACACTGTATTGTAAATACTAATATTTTTCAAGAAATCATCGTAAAAACTTTATTTTAAATTAAGTCGTAACAAATAGCAGGCGATATAATGCAGCTCAATTGTAAAGACTCTTACTAAACGTATTAATCATACTTACGCATGTCCACTTAAATTGTTTGGGTTATCCGCGTTGACTCTGTTCCATTTGTTGGAGACGCTATTATAGTTCTTATTTTTTTTAATGCGAGATTTGATTTTTGTTTTCATTTACCTGACTGCGCGATGCAAGGGAGGGTTATGTGTTTATTAGCCTATGTATGAATAATTGACCTAAAATAACTGCTACTAACTGCATAAGACTACTTGAAAAGTGACTTGTTTGGAACTTGTTAGTTGTTTTTTATCAGTCGGGTTTTTTGATATTCCCAATATTTTTTTGTGGTTGTTTAGTCGGGACTTTTGAAAATATTCAATTATTTTTTGCTTTCCTCGTGATCCAGTGAGGTGTGGAGAATCGATATCAGTTACAGCACGTCAAAGATCCGAAGAATTCTTCGATCCGAAGTATTTCTTTTTATTGACATTTGTAATTTATTATGAACAATATGTCAAAAAATTGGGACAATAATATTCTTTGATTTTTGTATATTCTTCCTCACTAATTTATATTTACTGAATGTAAAGTTCTGATTTATTTAAAAAAATACCAAAATCGCTAATTGTATGCCTTTAATATTTAAGGCGTTGCCTAAATTCCTAATAGATTCCATCATCAGAACAAGGATTAGATGTAAACAGGACCAACTTGGGAACAAACCTAATGTAATGAATCATCTCAATCGGTCGATTCGTCTTCGACTTATCGGTGGTGTGCAAACATAAAAAAATAATAATATATAAATACGCGACGCATTGAGTAACCTCCTCCTTTTTTTGAAGTATGTTAAAATACCATACATAATAATTTACAGTACAAACAAAAAATATTGTTCTGGTTCGTCTCCACTCGTTCCTTGTGCTAGTGGCGAGCCTCGGTTGTAAAATTTTATTACTTTTTTTTGACACTTAGTAATTGTTACTTTAAAGCATGCGTATAAGGTTGAAATTGTTTTGATGTATGTTGAGCAGCGAGTACCGGTCGTAAAATTTTATTGCTTTTTGCAATAGCTTTGTGAATACGGCTTTAAACCTTGCAGGTAAGGTTGAAATTACATTAATATAGATTTATTTTACCTAAACACAATTGGCGACATTTTTAAGAGAACTTTTGTATGAGATTGTGTATCTAGTTCTTTATTAGTGATCGATGCGTTACAACGACAACTTAGCTATGACGGGTTTATTGAACGTTTATGAATAGAGAATTTTATAATAGGTTTATTAGTTCTAATGAGCATTTTAACTAGTGAGTGTTTAAAACCTATTTTAGGGGATTTTTATGAATAAGACTGTAAGACTGGTATTTATCTTTTGGCCTCACTGCCTGTCATGCGTAAGTCTTAATATTGCAAATGGCATTTTTAATGCTAGCATTAAAAAAGGTCGTACCTCAAGACTCAGCACAATCTGCGCAAGTTTTCAGGCTCAGCCGTGTGGAGTGCACCGCAAGAAGTTTACAACCCAAGATCGTCTAGATAGGTCACGCAGCCGCACCGCGCCGTGCTGACTGGCGGAATGGAAATACAAGCACACTTCACGACTCCAAGAACACCTGTTTTTTAATATAACCAGAACTCCTTTTGCTTTATCTTTAAAGCTAAAGGTTTTCTTCTTTTCTATTTGTATTCGTGTAAACTACTTGAATAAAATCATGAGCTCTATTATCAGTTAATTCATTAATTATTATATGTTTCCGGGGCAAAAATAACGCATAATAACACTACCAAAAAAACCACCCTCAGCCAATCAAGTAGTTACTAATTCCATGCAGCAAACTGAAAAGGTTACCTACTGAAACCTGCCAAACAAAGCTCACTGTAGATCACTGTACTTTTACTTATTATAATTATGTCCTTCTGCTTAGATCATTCTGTGATTAAAACAAATACACTTATACCCGTCTTCAGCCCCCAGTTAATCAAAGTTCTGTCTTTATTGTTCTGTTTTTATTTAACTTACAGCGGGTAAACAGTATCTAGAGCATCTGCTATAGTTGCTGTAGCATTTCTCAACTTATTTATTAAGTATTTTATTTCGTCAACATCCGCAGATGCAGTTGTCAACCCTTTCAGCTATAAGCGTATAAGTTATATCTTAATATTTTTATTCACAAATGCGGAGGCAAGAGAAGCGTTACTTACATAGTAGGCGATCCATATGACCCTAGTTGTCCAACTGCTTGAAAAGGTTAAATGCTCTAAGTGGAAAGCACTACAGAATGTGTAACTATGCTTACCTTACTTGCTTTTTTGCGAATGGCATCTCGCAGTTCAACCATAGGGTTGTCTACTGCTAAACCGGGGTTGCCTGTGGATGCCACGATAAAATTGCAGCCTTCAGCCAGGGCTTATTAAAACTTACAAACTAAGCGACTACACGCTAAGCACACGTGGGGTACGGAACTCGGCTTAGGGCGTCGCTGGGGGAGGACAGCAAGGGATCGGGTGTACACTCCCGTCGTTCTTATATACAGCTTGTCGGAGCTTGCCGACCGGTAGGTAATTTTCCTTACCTAAAAATGCCAGGCACAAAAAAAGGGGCTCCTCTAAACGCAATAGGCATTGTACTGGTACAAGGAGCTTTTGGTTTTCCAATGACATTAAAGGAGGGGTGCTGTTGGTAAAAAAATGGTAATTGTTTAGTGAAATGACAATTTAAAATAAATATATATTTTCGTTAGTTCCGATTTTGACGACGCGCCGAAATAACCTAGTAGCGCTATACACGTCTAAACTTTTTACCACACAGAAGCACGTCAAGAAGATATGCCAATTGCCAGATGTTATGTGTCAATCATCATATATTTGATAGAATTGTTTTGAGAAATGGTTTTTTTCTTAAAATAGAATTATATAAATACAATTATCAAATGCTCGATCTTTTGACCTGCCATGGTTCTGACATGGCGACATATTACCAAAGCCTTTATAATTATAGTATTTATACGTCTCGTGTCATCGCACAGGTTAATCCCGAAGTCGAGTCCTCAAGACTGGAATGTAATAGAATCGCTAGCAGAACAGCACCCATACTTGGTCGGACTGTTGAGCGGCACCAAAGATTACATCTGCACGGGTAGTATCATCAGCAAGCGGTCGATACTCACGTCGGGCAGCTGCGTGTCCCACGATCCTAAATATGTCCTGATAAGTGCAGCTATATACAACAAAAGAATTAGTAACAAAACCGTTTTTGACGTGGCCTACACCAAGCTTCACGGAGACTATATATTTGATCTGAAAACATCAGATCCTAATGTCACGCGAATGCACAGCAACATAGGCTTGGTGTTCTTGAAGCGCCCCGTCTTGGAAGTTTTTGTTATTGCAGCTGATATAGGAAACTATTATGCTTCTGAGTTAAAGGACAAAAAACTGTTAGCAGTTGGTTATGGAAGACTCGGAACGTCCGACATGGTAGCATTGCAGCATCAAGCATACCACCAGACCCCGTGCACGAACCCAAAGTGGTACTATTGCGTGTGTGGCATCGAATATTCAGGGTTCACAAAGACCTACAGTTACGAGTTCGGTACCGGAGCACCAGTTCTGTTTGATCACCAACTCGTGGGCATCACCGCTACTCCTTGTGGTACCCTTTCGATGAAAAACTTGGGAATTAAATATAATGTATTTACCGTGATCGGGCCGTATCTACCGTGGATAGAGAAATCACAAATGAAACCAGTAGTACAAGTGCGTGCCACCAGTGGTGACACCGACCTGCAACCAAGTCTATTGTTAAAACATTTTTGTATATTATTAGTGATTAGTAAAGGACTTATATAAAATAATGAGTTTTTTTCTATTTATCAGATCTAAGAACTAAAATGGTTAAATTAGCACGTTTTATGATTTGACTCACTATTCGCCAATATTCAATCGGAAATTAGCATATATTACGACCTAGAACTTGCTGCGACTGTAAACAACACAAACGTACGAAATAAAAAAGAGGTAAGAAACGGTAGCAACTCAGACATTGTTTGAACGCGATCCTGTAAGTACGTCATGTTCTACTAGCATTTCTAACTAGTCATTTAAGATAGCTACTTTGTCAGGGCCAATTTTAATATATGAATACCATGTACTAGATAAATACCAGTGCAATGCACCCTGCATTACACTGATATTTATCGATATATGTAATTGTGCGTGAGGGATATTAGCTAAAGCTGGACACAGTCCTGCTAAGGAAGATCTAGTGGATGTATCAATTTCAACACCAAGTTAAGTTTGCTATTATTCTGCGATAGCGGAATTATAAATTAGAGTTCACGCGTTAAGTACACAGCACATATACTCACATTCATAATATATGCAGATAGTATTATTACTTCATCAAAGTAAAATGGGTAACGTACCTATTCATTAGATCGCAAACAATGATTTTCTGATAAGTATACCTAATCTTATTGATGAGATGATGTAATTAAAAAATAACTTTAAAACAATAATTTAACCTTTGACTCTGGGCCCCTGATGATAAGCCACTGTATTTTAGTCTCCAGTAAGATAACTCATAACGTCAGATGTGTCTGTGAAGATCTCGTGTTATGTTAGTGAATGTAGAAATATTGTAATAAATTAAAATGAATTTCTGTAAGGTGTTAGTGCGAAAAATGAGCCAAGAGAAGAAATGGCAGCCGTTGCGGAAGGTCGGCATCATTGGAGTGCCGTTTGAGAAGGGACAGAAAAAGTACGGAGTGAGTGTAGCGCCTGCCGCTATGCGTTACGCTGGGCTTCTAGAGCAACTGAGAGAAATAGGTAAATCTCTGTTTTGTTCTAAAACAAGAATTCACCGATTTAATTCAAAATCATAAAATGTTTTTGTAAGGCAGAATGTAAGTAGGATGTGTAAAAGATAGTCTACATACGCTCCTAAAACGACTGGCTTGAGCATAAATTCTGCATAATATTGCACGATTATTACGATTTTCGTTTACGTATAGGTATGCACTTACAGCATGTTATTGAATCAAACAAATTATAATTTCCTATAGGTAACAAAAATCTCCTGAAGTTGTGTGCCATATCTGAAGTAGAAACCGTAAATGTAACCTACGATCCAACAGGTATATCTTGTAAGAATCCAACCCGCTTACTGAAAGACTGATGAAAACTAATTGAAAAAAAAAATTGAATAAACCATACCTAGGTACTTTAAAAAAAAATTAATCAATAAAAAATATAATTCAGATGGCCTAGACGTAAAAGATTATGGCGACATCGAGACGCCAGGGATCGAGGAGGTGAAGATGGAGAATATGGCACACTTGGCACTGGTGTCAGCCTGCAACAAGAAGCTGTCGCACAAGGTCTCTCAGGTCCTCAAGGACGACAGGATCGCTGTCACTATAGGGGGTGACCACTCCATCGGAGTCGGTAAGGGGATCACTGACCTAATTCTGCAGTGTTTGGTTCACAATTTTATGATGTTTGTTTTAATTTTTGACTAGTTTCTGATTACATTAAATAAATTATGTGTAGGTACATTTAAATCTGCAATGTCTTCCGCTTTTGCAATGTTTCAGGCACAGTAGACGGGCACTACCAAGTCAACAACGACATGATTCTCATTTGGGTAGACGCTCATGCAGATATTAACACTAACAAAACATCCGAATCTGGCTCAGTACACGGGATGCCAGTCGCTCTTCTAGTCAAGGAATTCTCTCACTACTGGCCTTATCTACCCACAATGGATTGGCAACAACCCTTGTAAGAAAATTCACAAATAAATATATGTAAAATCATGAAATCTCCACTTTGGTATCGGAAATAAAAATGATTTCCTACCTCCTTACTTTTTGATCAACTGTGGTTGCAATTATTCAGCACACTGATACGATCCCATTCTAGGGTTTCGATGCTCTCCCTAGATACCTAATAAAAATTTAAAACATGTGATTAATATTGCAAGTGGATCACCACGTCGTTAATTAATATAATATTAGAATATGTATTGAGGCTGACTCTTTAAAACATTATTCTCCATTCGCAGATTCTCCATAAAAAGCTTAGGATACATAGGCCTACGTTCCGTGGACCATTATGAGAGGCTTGCCATAGAGAAGTATAACGTACCCACATTTGCTATGGAGGACGTTGAGGAGTAAGTATACCTACTTAAAGTAGTTTATGGAATTGTGATGTTCATCAATAAACTTTGCTCTATATCCTTCCAGGCATGGCATTAAGAGGTCAATAGAGCACGTTTTAAAGAGGCTGGACCCTGAAGGTCGCAGGCCTATTCACGTCAGCTTCGACATCGATTCCTTAGACGCATTAGAAGCGCCTAGCACTGGCACACCAGGTTCGTATTCACAATAACAGGTGTTTTGTTTGGAAAGTCTTTTTTTAACCAATATTATGAATTCCTATTAATAAATAAATTGTATGAGATCTTTGTGTAAATAAGGCAGAGAATAACACCTTTTAGAACAATGAAAGTGACAAAAAACTGTTTCGGCCTTGATAACGCCCACCCTTTAACCATTTCCATGTTCTTTCATAGTCTGTTCAGGTTGACCTGCACCTCCTTACTGACCTACTGTTTTTCCAGCCCGTAGGTTTTATAGATAGACTCCAAGTTTAGTACCTAAAAATATGATATATTTTTCAGTTCGCGGAGGACTGTCTCTTCGCGAGGCCATCAATCTCATGGAAATAGTACACGCAACTGGCCGATTACGGGCTGTAGACCTGGTCGAGATCAACCCAGCTCTGGGCAACGAGAACGACAGGAAACAGACTATTGAAGCAGGGATGTGTGTTCTGAAGGCAGCATTAGGCTTCTCGAGACGAGGCACTGCCCCCCGCGGGGTGTTGGACCTGCCCATACAGGACCCTGAACCTTAGAAATGATGACTGATTAGCACGTAAATCTAGGTAGATACTACCTATAACACTGTTAACCTATACAAGCCAAATATTTATAAATGTAGGTATGCTTGCTTTATAGTACAGTGCTTATTGTTAGTTTGTAAGAAAACACTACAATTTACCTGGTAAATCCACATACCTACACGGCCCGGGTGTAATATGGCACATTTATCTTACAAAGAGATTATCACGCACACTATAGTCACAGAGATGAGGGGTCTTCTCCCCACAAAGCCTAACTTTTACTAAAGCTCGATTTGCTAAGTAGGTAATTATTTAGTGGGCAGCAATAAAAGTTGATCAAACTTGAGTTTTTAAACCACCATGTCACAGCCAACGTACACAGGAAACGATGCCTCGCCCAGCGCCATGCTATAAATGCTTTAACGAACAAGATAGACTTCATATGAAGTCGTGGCGTTGCCGTTGGTGACATGAAACTCTGGAACTTCTATTCAAATGCTTGGCGGTGAAAAGGTTAATTTAAGGAGAAATTTAAATAATACCTATAAACGATTGTTAAGTATCAGTGTAGACTTTCGTTGCTGGCCGTACATGCATGTTTGAAGCCAAAGATTTATGATTTGCACTTGGTGAATACCTATACCAGTGACTCACAATAAAGTATTAAAAAACGTATTGTTTTATTGCTAATGATCTAACCTAAGTTAAAATCAGCGTAACGATCGTTAGTATTGAAATCATAAACTGTACTTTATCGGCTTTTCTATTGAGTTGGATAAACAGTCATGCTATTTAATTTTCTAAACGCCACAACATGATTGTGATTCTGGTGAGTACCTGCTAAAACCGGTTGATTATTTATAAAAAAAGAAAAGAAATCCGTCTCAGAATGGGAAAATATCGAGATTCTTAATTATACAAAAAAACAGCTGTTCGTTACATTTTGACGAGTTATGCGAGCATAATTGTATGGAACGGTTGATTTTTTTTTTGCGATAATAGATTTGTTCCCATAGTGAAAGTTGTTCATAATGATGACTACATGACCTCTAAAATATTGCCCATGAATTCAATTTCATCCTGTATATACCCGATAAAATATGTAATTTTCGCCATCTGTTACCCACCCTGGTTCTAACTTCCAGCACCGTGCATTGAAGCGTGTCGAAGGAACTCGTGCGGTCATACTTGAATACCTACCTACTGAAATCTATAAAATCACTTTTGTATAATTTCAAAATTTAAAATAAAACAAAAGTGAATAATTATTACACAATGCTTACAGATTATAAGTTTGATTTCGGTGGTGAACTGTCTAGAACCAAAATTAATAAACGACATAGATGATGATATAAAATCGGTTATCGGCAAATATTTGAGTAAAGTCCCCGATATAGAACCACGATATGTTATCAACGAAAAGTTATCAAAGGTGATAAATCACTACTTTAAGGGTAAGATATCTTCACTACCCCTGTACAAGATAAGTTTGAAGATAGATAGGAATCCGGTGAAGATCCCGTGGACTTTAGATACAGAGGAAGAGACACAAGGAGATACTGTAATACAGAGAGCCCAGTCGACCGAGCAACAAGATAAAGTTAATAAGCAGGTTCCGCAGTACAAAGTGGTGAAGTCATTCGTTCGTCATCCATCGACTGAGAAGCCCGATACGACGACGAACGCGTCAACGGCGGCCCCGACGACCGCCACCACGCCGTCGCCCATGAAGGAAATACAATAAAACAAAACATATTGTTCGGTTCTTTTATTTCTATTGCTTGTTTATTTCATCTTTACGTACAAGTAACAGCTTAACTCAACGTGATGTACAGACGCCAGCACATCAAGCTATCCCAAACTGTCAAATATTCCCAATTGAATATGAACCTTATTCTTTAGTCATAAAAGTTGAAAATCTATCAAAGAAATTTGTCAGATTGGGGTAGCTGGATGTGCTGGCCTCTGTAAATTCTATTTACAAGCTGACATTGTTGTTATTAGCTGTCATAATCAACTTCATTGGCAAACTTAACTGAAAAGACTTATCATTTACATGATGGATTAAAATTTGTCAATTTGTAAGAAAATTGGGCACGACTTACTTATTTAGGTACTTAATATCAATTAACTGTTTTGTGCGTATGTAATTTATTAGCGGTACATGTATCATATACAAAACTACTAAATCAATATGAACTCGAAGTTTTCAAAGTATAAAATTAAAAGAAGACCTGCTTCCGACATACCCTATAATAATAAGAAAAAATCACAGCAATGGCCATGCTGGAGTTGACTATATCATTAAATAAACACCAAACTCTTTTTCAAGTTATCGATAGGTATAATAATGACTCTTAAAATCGTTCTGAAAATATTTCTTTACATTGTGTTTTTAACTAGTAACTTTAAAATTTTATTTCCTTGAATACACGATAAAGGCATAATAGCGTAACAACAGTTTTAATTACAAAGAAAACAAAGATATTGTACAAACTTTTTTCATAATTACATGTATTAAAACATTCGCACTGCATTCATCACATTCACTAGTATAGTAAGGCCGACGTATCTTGGCGGTCCTGAGGTTGGCTGTTTGGATGCGCAATAGATCTTTTAGGAACAAAATTGTCTACTGCGCAGCAAATCGGCTAACATCAGGTGGTCCTGATGTATCTTGGTGGTCCAAGATACGTCGACCGTACTGTAATGGCAGACTATGTATCTCCTAATTTAGCACCAACAAAATAAATAAATTATGAAATAATTATTCAATCATTTTGACTGGGGCTGTGGCGATATACTCATAGTCGCACGCATAGTAACAGTAAGCATATCCCAGTATATCTTATATCAGTCGGAATAATTATGCACTATTCTAAACCCTAAATGAACTGGAAAAAGATTTAATATCGAGAAGCAAGCCTACTCCCGTCATCTCAGAGTCGAATTTCATTTTGTGTGATTTTTGTCGAATTGTGTGTACCCGAAGTCTCAATTTGATTCTTATTTGTACAAATAAGAATCAAATTGAGACTTCGTCACTTTTAAAAACATTATACATTGTTGCTGGTTATTAAGATGCGTAAAATAATCAAGTGTAGAAACTACCAACGTATGTAGAGGTTAATATGGCTGAGCTAATAAAAGATATGGGATCAACTGATGTGCCAAATGAAATTAAAATGTGAAACGAAATAATTCATAGATAAAAACACGCTCAACATAGTATTAGAAGTTGACTTGAGCTCGGTAATGCTTCTGGAACTTATTGTTTTTAAGAGACATCTTCATCTGCCATTTCGCCTGTACGCGTTTCATGAAGTGGATGTCACGTGCTTTCCTGTGAAACAATACAATTTATTTAAAAATCATATACTGGCTGAGTAAACTGTGGTGGATTGTGGAACTTGAGCATGCCGCGTGCCCACTTCTGCGTCGGAATGTTTCGGTATGGATAAACAACACTAATTCTGGCACTACACTTGATAAAATTAACTTTATTCCAATAAGAATAGGGTATATTTTGTATCACCCACTAAACGCGAACATATTGAAAATATGGCAGATTCGTTTAGTGCATATTGAAATCATGAGTTAATTCAGTGGTTATGTTAATAATGAGATAACAATTATTATTTTCAGCCATTCCAAATTGATAACGCGACGCTGATCAATTTTATTGTAATAAGTTAACTTACTTTGCAGCTAACGCTTGTTCTTTGGGCGCCCAACCGAGTGCCCGGTAGACACCGAGTAGCCTATGCAATTTCCGGTCCGATTTCTTCACTAGAGCCTGACTGTTTGTACTCAAATTTTGTTTGTAGTATCTGAAAATAGATAAAAAATGTGTATAAGTAAAAGTACTACTCCTACTACTCCTATAGGTAGAATAATTCAGAATTTCAAGTAATGAAACAAGTAAATGTATGATGTCATAATCAAATGATAAGACATTACGTAGTTTATCATCATCATCCAATAAATATGCCGCGAACTATTGTGCTCTGGTAATTATCAGAGAATATCATACCACATCTTCGATCAATAATACACTAGATACAGGATCAGGAACAAAAATAAGTCACTGAAGTGGCCACGTTTACACACACATAAACATTTACATTTGTTACTACAAAATAAAGAAAAAAGTTTTATAATATTAACAACTTCAATTCATTATAAACCATAACACTCAAGCATAAAGTTTGATTACGATTGCAAAATATTTTTATTTAAGTCCTTCTATCATTGGAGAAAGTAAAAGCAATAAATTCAAAATGTCGCTTGAAAATAAACAGTCATTTTTATAATAAGTACAAAAATATTTATTGTAATATAAAACTTACATCTTAAGCAATAAGGTTAAAAACATTTTGTTGACAATTTCGTGCTTATTCTATTTTGAAACTAGACGTAATTCTTGGTATGACATTTCAATGCTCAGAAATACTCAGAATACAGTAAGTATTGAAAGACGTAGAGTTGCAGAATAATAATATATTTTTTTAGACGAATGTTCGTTTTCTATGAAGGCAAATATTTTTGACCATAGTAAAAAAGTAGTAGAACTAAATTAGTATAATAGTTATTTTATTAAGGCATTGGCTATAATTGTCTGCTGGTTGGCTCATTGTTATCAACCCACAAAAAAAATGGATGTGTCTTCTTATGCGCGCAATTTAGAAATAATAAAAAAATATTTTTGTATAAAATCAAATTATTTTTTGAAATGAAAACTTCTTTAGCGGCGTTGTGCACTTTATTTATGATGGGTAAAAAAAAAAGCATAACGATAATTCAAGTTTTCACTTCTGCGGCCACTCCCGGCAAGCGTTGATTTTTTTTACTTATTATTTTATTTGTCTGATTTTTCCTGGTCAAGTTTCGCGACAGTAGATACCCATTCTGCATTGTAAGTTGGTAGGAAATCTACAAATAAAAACAACAAATAAAATAATAATACTACTCCATGCATTCCCTGTTCCAGAACAGTCAATGTTTGTTACAATAGCTGCAATAGTTGGCGCGTGGTCGCAAACATTGGTCAAACAATCATAATATTTGCTAAACGATGTCATATTTACTATTTAAATGTTTTTTTTAATGAAAAACACATGCATAATTATATAAATTATTGAAAAAAAAATATTCCTCCTAAAATCTTGGTGTTACGGTGGTTATTTACACAATTTTTGAACACGCATTGCGGCATCTTGACGTTTTAACGTTGGCTATGGTTGGACCATACTAATTTGAAATAAGAGCACAAAATTATTTGTGCTCTTATTCTTCGGGCCGTTTTTGAAGCGCTAATCGGGAATCTAGTGTATTATTGATCGAATTACCACATAGTATTATAACATTCATAACAACTTACATAACCGGAAGAAAATTAACGACATTATTTAATTTGAGTTGTAATTAACTTGTACCAATCAAATCCTTTACAGTATTGCGCATACAGCACGCAATACCTACTGCACTTTGTAATAATTGATTCAATTTATTTAATTAGGGTGAAAACAAATGATGAGGAGCATCAAGCCACAGATATAGATTAGAAACAGTACTAATTGTCGTGAAAAAGCTACAAAAACTCCAGTTACACAAAAGAGGTTGCCAACAAATACGTTCTGTTTGTACAGTTGTTTTCAAAACAATAAAATCTGTTTGTCAAGTATTATAAACAATAGAGCAAACAAGTATGAGGCCCATTTTTCTACACAAGGACAAATTAAATTAACTAACTAAACTTCATGTATGTGATATAAGCAAAATTTTTTTTTCCTTCTTCTTTACATAATATTAAAAACCGTATCTGGTAGTAATAAATGCTTTGAATAAACATCTATTACAAGGCAACTTACTTCATAAGTGATCGATGGCCGACAACGACGCCGGAAGGTAGCACCAATTGGAAATCATCACCCTGCAGAGCTGCAGGACCTTCTACTTCTTCATCAACTTCCATGCCTTCTTCACCCTCGTCTTCTTTATGATCTGGATATGAAGCGCTGAAATATTTAAAAAGTCAGATTCATTAATAATTTGGACTACTCTGAATACGCATTCACACACTTATTTGGAAGAGATAATTGATATGATAGCAAGTCAGATTAATTATTAATTTGGACTACTATGAATACTTATTCCCACACTTATTTGGAAGAGAAGATTGACAGTGGGTCATGTGATCATGTTATTCTGCTGCCCACTCTAAGGACAGCAGGATATTTTTCTTTTACAACATCCAAGGAAGAGTGAGACTAAGCTTAAGCCTTGGCTAAGTTGTAATTGGGTTGTGGAGGCCAGATAGGCCAGTCACTCCATGTAAAGTACTGGTAGTCATCTAAATCTAGTTAGACTGGGAGAAGGTTTGACAGATAATGAATTTATTTTCCAAAAAATAGCATGATTCATATGGATGTTTGTTATTAGTACAACTTAAATACTATACTTTTCTCAATAAAGTATGCTTTTACCTGTAATCATAAAAATCAGCATACTCTGCTAAGGCAAGCCCTTCATGCAACATTTTACAATGTCCCTTGTCAATCATATGGCCCCGGACTGCTTCCATAGAGTAAAATGTTTTGCCAGTATCATTGCACCAGAGACACATGTAACCTTGTGAAATCTGTGGAACATAAATTAAGTGTTATTTACCTACATACATAAACAACAAACAACAACTACTATGAATTACATTTTATTATTAACTAGCTGACCCGACAGACATTGTCCTGTCTTAACTGTGATACCTACCCTACCTACCTACCTGCCTACCTACCCTACCTACCCACCCTACCTACCCTACCTACCTACCCTACCTACCCACCCTACCTACCCTACCTACCTTACCTACCTACCTACCCTTCCTACCTACCCAACCTACCCTACCTACCTACCCTACCTACCTACCCTACCTACCTACCCTACCTACCTACCCTACCTACCTTCCCTACCTACCTACCCTACCTACCTACCTACCTACCTTCCTACCCTATAGGAGGAAAATCAGCAGCTGATCGAAAAAAAAAAAAAAAAAAAAAAAATGTATTCTGCTATTCAGGGCGGAGACAAATCCAACGAAACAAAAACCATGAAAATTGGTCCAGCAGATCTCGAGTTATAACGAAGGGAACAAACCCGTCTTTCTTTTATATATATAGATTTTAATTAAGGGTTTCAAGCATAAAAAAAAATTATTATGACAGGATAAGTGTTCATTACATAAGACTTCTACAGTTGTGTGAATTACATAACACAATGTGTGACTAAACAAACAAACAAGTGTTTAGGTTGCAATTATGTGCAGATTTTGAAAATAGAAAAGGATGCATGCTTATGCCATCTCATTCTGTAATGTAAAAATGAACCAAAAGAAAAGTATATAATATTGCTCTTGCCTTTTCTCCTAAATACAAAAGAAGTTCCTTCATGTCAGTACAATATTCAACATCGGGTATGAAGAATGAATGGGCCTCAGACATGTGCTTGAGATTCTTGACCATGTTCTTACTGTGGTGGCCACAGAACAGGCAGTCTCGAGGCTTGATCAGAGAGTCACTGCCCTTGATCCGACATTCCTCCCACTCGTCCGAGTCAAGCTGAAAATAAATACATTATTTTGTAGTCAACACTACTACTCAGAGATTCAACTTAACCAGTAACAGTTATTTCATAAAATTATAACAGATGTCTAACAAATTGATAGAACATTATGTTCAGTCAAGTGTCAAGAACTCAAGACACGGATGTGAGAACTTCTCAGGGGACAGGAGGTGACTAGGTCAGTGGGTTGTCTTAGGGAACTGCCTAATATTTTAGTAAATACTTAATGCATGACAATGAACAATACTGTTTCACAATATAATGCAATAAGTATAATATTCTCAGATTTTGATAGTCATGCATTTGTGGTAAAACAAACCTCTTCAACTTCAGAATCTGTTTCAATGTCCTCTTCCGCAGAGTCGTCTGCAGACACCACAACAAACTTGCTTGGTTCCTTGGCACCAACTGCACTGGAAACGTTTGCGCTGGCAGCGTTCACACTTGAAGCTTGTCCACTAGACTCAACCTTCACAAAACTGTCTGTATCTGAATTACCACTGTGCTCCTCCTCCTTATTCTCAATATACCTTTCTTGGGTCAACTTGTGCTTCTTACTGTTCAAGTGATTGTCAAAAGCATTCTTTGTATTGAATAATTTGGAACAATACTTGCAGTATTGTGATTCATCACGGTTTAAGTTCTGGCTCTGTTCTCTGTGTTCTTTAGCCCTTAGTTCAAACTCCTCAAGAGTTACAGGCGGTATTGAAGCCACTTTTCTTTTCAAATTGTACCTGTGCCAGTCCTCTTTATAATGTTCACGTTGTAATTCAGGCGTTTTAAACATCACCTGGCAGGTTATACAAGTAAATGTGTCTGGCATTGTTACTTATTTCTCACAATTCACAACTAGAAGTAGTCACAGCTAAATGAACACTGGAGTCGATTTTAGTTTATAAATTGGTTAGGTTTTAATATGAAATTAAAAGGAACGGTGAACACGGTGATAAAACTGCTAAAGTTGAATAAAAAAACGTACAAGTACGTCGCACAATACATAAGGCCTAATAGTGATGTACACTCCCAAATTCACCGTATTTATTTTGTAGTCGAATAATATGACAAAATGTCACTAGGGCATAATATCGTGAGTAAACAGGAGTAAACCGAGTAACACTTAGAGTAAACCGCAAAAGCGTACTGTTTGTTATTTGAATCTGTTTGTCAAATAACAGAATTTGCTAAACATTGAAGTGCGGCATCTTAGAGCTAGGTTAAATGCTCTAAGTGTGGCATAAAATAATAATTATGTAAACGTGTAAAAGAACTTAACCTGCGGTGGGGCCCTTAGAGCATTTAGGTTAAATGCTCTAAGGTCCAAACCGGTTGTTGACTGAAGGAGCACTACTCACTCTGTGGACAGGACTGTTGACCTGTTGACACTTGACTCAGTGTCTGTCAGAATCAGTCACATCACATCTGTCAAAAAGAAATCGGAAACTCGCGGACGTTTACAAACAAAATAGTTTAGAAAAGTTACTTCTGTGCGGTCATATGGAATCATTGACCTCTTATCACTGTGGTGTACAAATAATTAGTGATCTTCTTAAACCTTGCAATACACCAGGATGTTGGAAACGGATGACGTTGATGATGATTTCTTTACTCCAGTAGCTGGGTAAGTTTTGAAGTATTGTGGTGAAGTAAAGTAGTCATAAATTTATTAGATTCTTAATTCCCACACCATCTCTGGTTGATTTCATTGGCATTAAGAGAAAATACCTAGTTATGCTTTAAGCCAACCCCAACATAGAGGGGCAAAGGTTAGGCAGTTTGATTCATTGACTTAGCTATGCTTCAAAATAAACTTATCACGATCTTATCTTTTCAGCACATCTCTGGCTAACATATTTGGAACTGTAACTAAAAGAAATGAAGGAAAAGCAAATGACTCATTAAAATATGTCCCTCCGAAGCCTCAAAGCATTCTTCCAAAACAAGAACAAATTAAAACAACAGAATGCATATTTGCATGTGCTCTTATTTGCCATGAGTGGTAAGTTGTTATACCTATGTGATAAACTACTGACATTTAGTTTTATTTGCATACCTAATAATACATTAAACCATGTTACCATAAATCAATACTATCATCAATTTGTAGAAAACAGGAATTGATTTTTTTTTCACACATTTCCAGCACTAATTTATTCGAATAAAAAAATAAATATTATAAGATAATATGTCATATAGAATTTTATCATGATTACCAATATTAATGGTTCCTTCTATAATTTTAGGTTCAACAATGTCTACACATCAAGAGGAAAACTAGGCTTTGCCATTATTAAGATTCAGAAAACTGGTGTTCATAATATTGTACTATATGACTCTAATAAAACTACCCTGTCATGTACCACTCTTTTACCTAATTTAGAGGTCACTATTAAAAACGATACTTATATCTCTTATTATGATAATCTTCGAAAGTATTGGAGCATATATGGTACAAAAGACAAAGTAGAAAAGGTTGCAGAACATTTAACTAGTTTTGGAGTAAACATCCAATATTCATCATACACAGATCAAGGCCCACCAGAACCTACTAATGTTGAAATTAAAGCACATGTTACTTCGGAACAAAATGAGAAAATTGATAAAGGAAGTGATACAGACTCTTCAGTTAACAGAAAAACTAGGGCTTCCATTTTAAATCGAATGGCCAATATGGGTCATTCAGTTTTGCCAATTCGAACTGTATCTGTAGAAAGAACTAGTGATTCATCAGACACAATGGAAAGTGAAGCCCATACGAAATCTGTGAGACACAAACCAGTGAAATGTATTATTAAGAGGAATCATTTGGAAAACATGTCCGAATCACAACAAATAACTGAGTCACATCAGAGAACAATAGTGCCAACAGAATCCATTGGAAACATTCCATTATACACATCCCATCCTGGGCAGTTATTACCTATGACAAGCACCAATCTCTTCACAGGCCCTAGTAATGAGATGGGTATGTTTATATCAGAACAAAGAATAAGCAACAGTGAGTTAAGAATAAATATGAATAGGATAACAGACAAAGTGGATGCAGTTTTAGACAAAATTAATCATTTTGAACAAAAAGGAAATACTAATGTACAAACAGATATTTTGATGAAATTACTGACTGAGTATGAAAATAAGATAAAAGTTTATGAAGAATTACTGAAATCTAGAAGTGATAAAAACATTGACCAAATAGCCCAATCTATACAAGTTAATAACGACAATCAAGTCGAAAGATTAAAGAATAAAATCACTGAATTTGAAAAGATTAATCAGGATTTAAACAAAGAAGTATTAAATCTTCAGGAAGAAATCAAACTTTTAAAATCTCAAAATGCTCAAGATAGAGTTGACCATGTAAATAACGAAAGTAAACTATTAATAACAATATCTAATTTAGAAAACAGTAACAAAGGAAAACATGAGGAGTTAGAAGACCTTCACCAAAAATATGAAAACTTAGTCACCAGTTCAAGTTCCAGTAATGATAATATTGGTGATAAGGTAAAAAACATAATGAATGATACATTTCAAACTATATCTGTAAATTTTGATAACAATGAAAGTTACACAGGTGAAACTGTCAAGAAAATTATAGCAGCAGTCATGAAAAAGATAACTATACAAACAATAAGTGAACTGTAATAATTTACTAATATTATTAATGTTCTATCTATTCCATGTAACCATTAAGTAACAGTCCCATGTTAAATTATTATTAATTGCAGAAATATGTTTATAATATTAATTTAAAGAAGTTAGACTAACATATGCTAAAGATGAATGATTTATACTATATACAATGTGAGATGTAACTGATAATGTTATATCAAGCAGCTGTACTGAATATGTCTCAAAAAACTTTATATAAAGTAAGATTAAACATAAGAGAAGAATTTATATGTTTTATTATAGATAACATCTTAGGAAAGCCGTTTATAGGCTGTCACTTCATTGAGGTGTATCTTTGTAAAGGGTAACAACAGTAGGAGCGGGCAGAGAAAAGCCATCACCAAACAAATAATACTTTACTAGAAGTAGTAGAAGTCATTAATTTTTATAACAATTAGCTTTGCTCCTTTTCAATGAAGTGCCAACCTTAAGGCACCAGCTCTGCCAGACTGGTTTGCAGAGATTTAATTCGACGATACCCTAAGGTACGGCTAAGACCTGTAGAGTAATTTTGTTTTGTGGCCAAGACTTTGCTGCCTTGCTTGCTCCACGTCCACGTTCATCAACCCGTACTCCCATAGACAAGTTGTCTATGGGAGTATTGATAGGGATATCAATAACAAAACACCCGTCAAAAATAAAGGCGTCACTGTCAGTTATATGTCAACTTCTCAGTGATCAGAATCAATCGGAAGCAAATTGCAGTATATATTATTAGTATTGTTGTTCCAGTTCATCAGTTTGCTATTCTTCGTGTAAAACTATTAATTATTTAAATACAAATTTTAGTTATCAAACATGGACGATTTACATCAATCTTTAAGCCAATATGAAGAACAGGTACTAACAAAACTCCACAAGGTTGTAAGTCATTCAAGAACTTTACCAAGTTTATTACTATTTGAATGTAATTCCAGCTGACAATGGTCAACTTAACTCTCGAAACTGTTAGTGAATCAACGGAAAGAGAATCCTTATTAGCTTTGCAGTCAGATCTGCAACAACTTATCCAACTGACCAGAGAGAACTTGGAAGCCCTGGTTCCTAAAGACAATCAGCCGGTTGAGACACAATCTGCTGAACCGAAAGATGAATTGGATGATGAGTATGCATTGTTCATGGTAAATATATGAAATCATTGTCATAACAGTCAATTATTTCTATTTAAAAAAAAACACTGTCTAATGTGTAGTTGTTTTATTGTTTTCAGCAAGAGATGGCTGAAAGTGGTGCATATGAAGAACCTAAAGGGGACAACTCTGAGGATGCAGCCAATGCTGATAGTGATATTGAGGTATTTTTCTTATATTCATGCCATTACTAATTCTACAAGATCTTTTAAAAGAGGGGACAAAATACCAACTATTTTTAGGTAATGAAATCTATACTGATGATTCAAATAGCTAAAGCATCTACTTATACCTTCTAAACTACTAACACTTCCTAATTTTATCTAAAGCAAGTTTAGTATACTTCTTAATCACTAAGGTTGAAACTTTCATAGGATGAGCTGTCTTCATTACTGGGCATGAAGTGTGCAGTGTATCACACACACAAGTGGGGTGGCCACCCAGGATTATACAATGCTATGGTCAGTGCTGTACTGCCCAAACAGGATGAGGACCAATTCCAAGACCTTCAAGTTAGTAATATTTTGTTTTTTAAATCATTATTATCAAATTAATGCAAATTATGTATTAAACCATTAGAGGTCACTGTACATGATTGAGTACAGACATATCCCTAAGTGCAAATTACAAATCTTTTAAATAACTTTAAAAGATTTAGGATTTAGATTTAGGCTATGTTTTAACTAAGTAGTTAAACATAGCCTTCTACATTTACCAATTAATCATATCAATGCAGGCATTACCTTATACTTTATTTCACTTCTGTGACCATAAATTGGTAATAAATCACAATAATGTTTAAAACTAAGTTTAAATTAGTTCCAGGTTGTTGGCATAAGACAAAAAATATATTTTATCCTTTGTTGCAGGTCCGTGTTCTGTTCACTCATCCAACACATGCTGAGATGTTGCCTTGTCCTTTCTTCCTTGATGGTGAATGTAAATTTAGTGATGAACAATGTAGGTGAGTCATATCATGGTTACATAAAAAATTCACTGCACCCTAAATGTAGTGGCACAACTAAATCTAATTTTATTGCTGTTTCAGATATTCCCATGGTGCTTTAATACAACTATCGAATTTAAAAGAAGCAATAGAACCTGATTTTAGTTCAATTAAAGTAGGTAGTAGAATATTAATGAAACTGAAGCCACCTGATAATGAGGTAATTATAGTTTCTCATAAACCATTTATATAGATCTAAGTAGTACAGTCAAACGGGGTGAATAGGGATGAAACTTCGTAACTATAGTTTGTGGCCAAAAAAGACCTGTAATGTTGGCTACAAACTATATAATTTCAATGTTCCCTAATTTCAATACCTTTTAAAGTTTCATCCCGATTCACCCCTGCTTCCCTATTCACAGTATTCACCCCATTTGACAGCATTCTGGATCAGATTACAGTTTCAAACCATCATCTATATGGCTTCTTCAAGACCAACAACACTAATACATATTTTGTGTTAATTACAGGAAATTGGTTTAGCAAAAAAATCAACTGAAAAGTATCACTTATGGCATAGAGCAATAATAAAGAGTATAGATATAGAGAAAAGAACTTGTTCTGTTAAGTTAGAGCATGGTGTACAAGCGGGGGAGAAAAGAAAACAAGGAACTGATGAATATAGAGTGAAAATTGAAGAGATTTTCCCATTGAATGGTAGGTTTTTTTTATTGAATTTGGATTCCCTCATTGATTACAAATTTATTTTACATTAAACACATACTTCAAACAAAATATTTACATTTAAACGCTAAATATTCATAATAATAATATGTATAATAATTAAAGGGCATCAAAAAATTTGTCCACATCACTGTCAACACGAAAAATTCCCAAAAGGCAAAGGGCGACTGCTTGATGAAGCCTCGAATAGCATAGAGGGCACTTGGACCCCATGACCTTACTGTTTCAACACCAAACGGCTCGAACATATAAGTCCCAATAATTGATTGAGTCTCATTGATTTTTTGCTTGGTAACCTTGGTTTTTAGGGTCATTGTATGTATTATGATGAGAATGAAGTATTTTAAGCAATGGTGGTGTTCATGATGTTGAAGTCACGATTTGATACTATAAATACGTGTGGCGAGTTGGGGGTATCAGTTCAGTAGCTTTTCTTTGACCTTTAACTTATACTTACTACTTTTGAAATTATTTTTCATGTAGCTGAGAATGAAGAAACTGATGACTCCGATGATAGTTTAAGCGATACAGAATATCCACAAAGCAAAGCTATGTGTGAAGAAACAGTAGTTGACAATCATGCACTTATTGTTGAAAGAAGTCTTCTTAATCAAAACGTCACGCCTATTGGGCAGTGGGAGCAACATACTAGAGTGAGTATGTATTAACTTTTATAAAAAAATAATAATAACTGTTAGACTTAAAGATGAAAACTACAGTATTTTTTTGCTTTACAGGGTATTGGATCCAAAATAATGTTTTCAATGGGCTATGTTGCGGGGACTGGGCTCGGCGCAGCAAGCGACGGTCGCGTTCAGCCGGTTGAGGCACGCGTTCTACCTGTAGGGAAGAGTCTCGACCAGTGCATGGCCATCTCCGAGAAACATGCTGCTCAAGATCCATTAAAGGTAGCATCTAAATATCGTAGATGATATAAATACTTTTTATATACTATTGTCTATAACAACATTCTGGTATTGTTCATAGGTAGAGCAAAAATTGAAAAGATTACAGAAGAAAGAAGAAGAGCGTAATAAAAGAGCTTACGAGCGTGAGAAAGAGAGGGGAACACGAAATGTTTTCAATTTCCTTAATAAAACGTTAGGCGATAAGACCGAAGCAGAAAATGAACCGGAACCCTCTCTGGATATAAAGCAGTCTTCAAGTAAAGACTTAAACATTGAGCAATTCAAAATTACAGAAGACAGAAAACGAATCGAAAAGGAGATAGTAAAACTGAATAGTTCATTAATCAGACATGCTTCTGGATCCAATGGTCACAAAAATATTAATATGCAGCTTGCAGAGAAAAATAGAGAACTGAACAATCTTGTTCAGAAAGAACAGCAAATATCTAAAGAGCAAACACACAGAAAAGACAAACAGAAAATGACTGTGTTTTAACAGAAAGTTTTACCCTTGGGATAATATCGAAAACTAAGTATTTCAAAAGGTAAATGTTATCAATAAATTATGAATTAAGAGTCTTTTTTATTTGATACTATCTGACCCTACAAACGTTGTCTTGTCTTACTATGATACCTACCCTACCTACCTACTCTACCTACCCTATGACCGTCTCCTTTTTTTTTTTTTTTTTTTAAGGCTGGGAAATCATCCAATGACTGCTCCCGCTCTGGGTGGAGCGGAAGGGAGTGTCAGACTCTTACTGACTAAAACCCATCCATGTTCCTTCCGTAGCCCTTTATGTTCCGGGGTAGCGGTAACCCTTTCGGACAATCCCGCTTACCCGGCAGGCTTGGCCCTGGGGGGCCCCTTCATATGCTGACATCTCTTTGAGGCGCGCGTGGAACATATACGCGCCGTACAACACGGGTCTGGTGCTGATCGGACGGTGAGTCACCCATTACTCACCGTCCGCAGGCCCGCGCCTACGGTGGCCGGGAGTCGTCACGTGGCTCCCGACGCCCGGGGCTTCTCCTGCGGCGGCTGGGACGGGAGGACCTTTCTCTCTCCCATCCCGCCACCTCCTTCGCGAGCATGACTTTTTCGCAGAAGGAGGTGACTGCCTCCCACTCCCTCTCGCCCCGGGCCATGGCTTGCACCAGGGCCGGGCGCGAGAGGTCGCCGCCGCCGATCGCCTCTACGAGGACACGGCGGTGCTCCGCCCAAGCGGGGCAGGTGCCGACCTACCTCCGTCGAATAGTCGGGGCGTACTTGACGGACAGAGCCGTCATCTACCCCGGTCGCGATGGGGAATGGAACCGGCGAGAGATGTCGTGCGGTGTCCCGCAGGGATCGGTTCTGGGGCCGTTCCTGTGGGACATCGGTTACGACTGGGTGCTGCGGGCCGACCTCCCTGACGGCGTCAGCGTAGTTTGCTACGCTGACGACACGCTGGTCCTGGCGCAGGGGAGGTCGCATCAGGCGGCGGCCGACGCGATGACACGCGGGGTTGCGACAGTCGTTGAGAGGATCCGGCAGTTGGGTCTCGAGGTGGCACTGCACAAATCCGAGGCCATGTCCTTTCATGGGCCTCGGAATAGGCCACCATCGGGATCCCAACTTACGGTAGGAGGGGTTCACATCGGCGTCGAGACCACGATGAAATACCTGGGTCTGGTCCTCGACAGCCGATGGAATTTCGTGGAGCATTTCCGACGTTTGGCCCCCAAGCTGGAACGGACTGGGGCCGCCTTAAAGCGGCTCTTGCCCAATTTGAGGGGGCCAAACGCCTCCTGCCGGAGGCTTTACGCGGGAGTCGTGCGGTCCATGGCCCTATACGGGGCCCCGGTGTGGGCGCGTTCATTGCGGCGACGAGCCGCTCACTCTCTGAACGCGCCCCAAAAGGTGGTAGCCATTCGGCTAATCCGGGGGTACCGCACGATCTCGGGCGAGGCGGCAAGCCTCCTTGCCGGACTGCCGCCGTGGGATCTGGAGGCGATAGTCCTCGCGCGCCTGTTCGAGTGGCGCGTGGAGGTACTAAGCCGGGGGGAAACTCCGTTTCCGCAGCAAATTGCGGCGGAGCGGACGGACCTCCGGCGCGATCTCATGGCGGCCTGGAATCAGCGACTGTCGCAACCCAGCGCAGGGCACGCCACGATAGTGGCGGTAAGGCCCCTCTTTGAGGAGTGGCTAGAGAGGCGTCACGGCGCCCTCACCTACCGCCTGACGCAGGTCCTCACCGGACATGACCGTCTCCTGGGTCTAAGCTACCTCCCCACTAATTTTCAGCCAAATCGGTTCAGCCATTTCTGAGTTATAGATAGTGTAACTAACACGACTTTCTTTTATATATATAGATTAAATTTTTATACTACCTTGTAGGATTGAGATGGAATCTTTCAATATTTTAACGACGGCTTTGGTTAACTTTCATGAAGTGTATTTGACACTGATACAATAATAAATAAACAACGCCAGTTTTGTATTAAGTATTTTCTCACATGTACAGCCGATAAAATTACTGTCCACAAAGTGCCTTATCAAATATTTCGAGGTTCGAGTAACTCACGGATGTATTACGATTGTGAGTAGGTAAATCTCAGTCCCTGTAAAACCTAAAAGTTGGTAGGAAGGTGTCCTATAAATCTTAATTTTCAAAGCATTGCTTTCTAATGTCTATCCAAGCTTCTGAAACGCGAAATGTAACTTACGATTTGTGGATACATAGGCATTTACATTCTACTGTCCAAAAACAAATTCTGCTTCATTTTCAACCCTTCGTTAGTGGCGTTTGTGGAAAACATACCATAATAATTGAGTAACCCGAACCCCTTTCAGTCGTTGAAAAGTAGCTTTCCTTGACAATTAAAAAGGGCCTGTAATTGGTTTATTTGAAATAAATGCTTTGAGTTTGAGCTCATTCATGGAATGTCACTAAATAATGTGAGAAAAATTGGGCAAAGTTTTGTTTTTCTGTTAGGAAAGTGAGTAGCACCCCGGGCTCTGGATTTATGCAGGTTTAATAGCTAAGGCCCAATATGTATCCCTCTATTATAAAGGTAAAACCCCTGACCTCTGCTTACATCTTTAGTGAATAAGGCCGCGTAACTACCAGAGGTGTGCGAGGAAAAAATCCACCAACAGGATTACTTCATTTCATAGTTCGAGTCATGCTAATGGTTTTTGTTGTGTTGTCACGGACATTCGCCGCACGCAACCTCGCGCATCTCTGGTGGAAACGCACCCTAAGGGCCGAGCCACACCCGAATGGCAGCGGCCTCGCGCGACCGCCACACACCTAGTTTTCTCTTGACTAGTTAGTTTCGACCGCCGCCCGACCTTTTCAAGCGATACTTGTCTCTTTTAAGTATGTAGTTCAAAATTATTTCACACTGAAAGTGCTCGCTGCCAGCCGCTGTCATTCCGGTGTGACTTGGCCCTAAGGGTTCATACGCACTATGCGGGTAGCCGCATTGCGGCTAGCCGTCCGGCTGACCGCAAGCACAATTATGTACGTAATATTCATTTCTATGCGCACTGCGATGCGGCTACCCGCAGACCGCTCCGGTCGCTCGGAGGGCTGCGGCCCGAGTGACGGCCAGCCGGACGGTTGCTATACGCACTGTGCGGTTTAGTTAGTCTGCGGCTGCCCGCCATTGAGTGAGTGTGTGCACGTGGTACGTCTGGTAAAATGGAATTCGATACCGAAAACCTTTTTTTCTGTTTCTTTTTCTTTATATACCGCGAGTAAATATAATAAATAGCTGCGACTTCTTCGACGTCCATCTTGGAAATGAGTCGATCCAACCGCAAAACCACGACGGTTTCTAACCGCACGTTCCGGTTGCGCTTGCGGTTAGCCGGACGGTTGGCCGCATTCCGGCTAACCGCATAGTGCGTAGGAGCCCTAAGGGTGTGATGATGTTATGAAATTAATTACTCACAAATACATGGCATCAGAAGTATTAACCTATTAACCGCTTCGTTTTATATCAATAATTGATATTTATTGTCCCAGCGCCCAACTCGTAAAAAAAACTTTATTTTAGACGAAAAGGGTCTTGCAATTACCTACATAAAAACGACATACACGATTCTCAGTCGTATAAACACGACTCAGGCGGCACGGGCACAAAAACATTTGTCGTATTAATCCGACTGGGGCGGTTAAACGGTTAATCGAAATGCTTCGCAAGTTTTAAAGAAATGTAGGTAGGTATGTGATACGGTGGCACGGACGACTGTTTCATCACTTGAAAGTAGGAGAAAGTATAATGGTATGGTATTCAAGAGGCGGATGCCAGCAACAACAATAAAACACTTAGATAATTACAAATTTCTATATTTACATATGTGATGTTTAGTTTAAAATAAGCGTACATGGCATAAAATTACAATTATTATATGACATATTTTTCTATAAATTAGATATTTGTACTATCGATCAATATTAACAAAGTACTTAAAATGTTAATGGGCGTGTGACTAGCAAATAATATTTGCTGAATTTTATAATTACGAATTAAATTTTAGTGACAGTGGGTCAAATATGTTTACCACCATAAAACTACTCAATATTATAGATTATACCTAAATTAGGTATGGAATCGTGGCTATCATAACCTAATTTCATCATTATCCACTTGCAAGCGTTAACTCCGATGCATATTAGGTATTTTTAGAAAAGGTACAATTTATTATAATAACAAAATGAGTATAAGATGTTTATTATTATAAAATTTAACTTTGCATTGCCATAATTCAAATAATAACTACTAAAACCTCTTAAAATTGCTACGTGAGCAAGATATTTGTACTTTTCCTCAATCAGTTTTCCTAAAGTGCTGATGGCTACATAAGCATTCTTCAATGCAATATAATTTAGTACTAACAAGATTTAGAAATTGACTAATAGACCCACTGTGCGAAGTTCCCAGGACTACTAGGCTATTGAATCAATACCAATGTCAGCCCCAGTACATCATGATCATCATAACACTGCATTCATCATGTTTATAGGTAGAGGTTAAAGTTTTATATCAGAAGTCGAAAAGTATAGACCTAACCACAATTTAATCACTCTCGCATGACTATCATACTCTTTCTAAATAAGGCACAAGTCCAAAAAGGGACCGAATTGCCTTCAGGTCAATTTTTATAGAATCTTCTGATTTTGGACTCCGAGACTCCTCTACCTGTCAAACGGTGCACTTCTGACATGACAATATTCCTCGAACATGCGACTACTAACTGTACCTGTGTTTGCAACAATACTAATATGTATAGTTATCATCTAATTATATGCTTATGCATTGAAAGTTCACTATAAAAATTTCCTAGACAAATTCATCACAGAGATTTGTTATATCCTCATCAAGATAACCTTATTACCGTCACCATCCATTCTCGCTCATACATCCATTGAATTACATTTATTTTAATATCTATATATTACATTACATAATGCAATAGAGAGTGATGAAATAAAGAGAGACATTCTTTGTACTAAACTAAACGTCTTGAAATAATAAGTACACTCTTATGAGACTCTTCGCCACGCAAGTAAAAATAATTATCCTATGATTGTTTTTATGATGAATTACATTTGTGATGTCTTTATTACGTGAGTTGTGATTAGCCGCTTCTCTAAGCATCGCAATGAAATAACGAATACGAAATCAAATCGCGATCACAACTAAGGTGACAATGCTTGAGATGAGATTCGCTTCAACTGGCGTTGTGTTTAATTATTCTATTATTATAATTAGAAGCGCCGGATTTCATGATTGACAGGCGGCTGTCACTGCTGCCTGTATTAAAATGATTCCGATATACCGATAACAATCGATACTCGGATGTATAACACAGTTATCATCCATACATCAATAGATTTAAGGTATGTTAGTCCCGGGGACTATCACTTATTGATGCTATAGCGTTGCTCTGAGCCGGCTGACGACGCACGCCATCGCGGAGTCAATGTTGTCGAACACGGGCACTCCGGAGCGTTTCGCTAAGTCTGAGAGGTAGTGGCGGCCCCGGTTGTAATCCTTAACGGCTGCTTCACTGTACTGTAAAGAAATAATTAGCTCATTAGCTGATAAAATCAAACCAGGCGTAGTGCAGCCTGGCTTGTGATACAGCTTCACATATAAATGCTAATAAACAATAATTGATCTAAGTGAAAACGAGTATAGTAGGTGCAAATCATGAATGAGGTAACTTTATTATCATTGACATTAGGTTTAAATTGCAATGACACGTCAAGTGCAACCATAAGCAGGGTTACTAGGGTATTTAAAACATAAATCTAAGTTCAACTTACTCCATGTGCTTTCTTCGGGTCCATGGGCTGCACTAAGAGTACAGTATTGGCAGGACGCAGTCCCATATAGTGTGCGGCCAGTACCATCGCAGCGAAGCAAGGAGAATCCGCACTCATCGCGAACACTAGTACACGTGAGCCTAGTAATAGGTCCTCGTCGTATGTTCCTGTAATGGAAGAGCTTGTTAGGAGAGTGGCAACACACAATGTTAGCGGTCGTAAAAACAAGGTTTTATTGTATCAATTTCGGCTAACGAAGTCGGCCTGATTTGATGACCTCATCTGGCAGTAACTGGCTTGTTTTTTGGTCAGCTAACAATCGAACTTGATCATTGTTTATGAGTTATATGGGTGTGCCGTAGATAAACTAATAACTTACCTTTGAAGGGCTGCGGCGTAACATCTTCCGTGACAGTATAGAAGTCGGACGCACTGAGTCGATCATTCCTATCGGCTCTATCATCAGGCGTGCGATCTCTTAGCTGTACGTCATCGGGCAATTCTAACGTGGTACTGGAAGGACGCGGCTTTTTATCGCGACGCGGGGACTCGGGGTGCGCGGGCGCAGTCCTTCGGGCAGGCGTCGAGAACATTCGGGTGTAGTCGTTGGCGCGTGGCACTACGTATGTGAAGCCTTCTCTTCGTAGGACTTCTTCTGGTTTGATGTTGTGGATCTGGAGAATAATGGATTTATTTGGTAAGATGGACCTTAAAGAAAAGAAGTTGAATCTGAATTCGTTTTAAAGACAACGTGCTCAACTCGTGCAATAAAGTCAGGAAATCAGGCAAACTGAGATCAACCACTTCCGTTTTCTACAAAACTTCTGTAAACCACACGGCCATAGTAACATTTCATTCTGATGATGCCTTTAAGGGTAGTTTTATACTTAGTGACGACGTGCGTTTGAAACTGTCTGTGAATTTTTTTATCAAGTATTCATGTTATTCACAACACTATTATTTACCGGGAAGGTCCCGCCAAGGTAGACATCATGCGTGGGCGCACCCAGCATGGCGGGCAGTCGCTCGAGGCGTCGCTCGGTGCCCGGCGTGAACACCGAGTCGCCGCTCGAGGCCCCCGCGACCCCAGCAGGCCCCACGGCCCCCGCCGGCCCAACGGGCCCCGCGCCTGCGCTGTCTGCTGCTGGCCGGTGACCGCCGTTCTGGAAACAGAAAATCAACCAGTAAGTAAGCGAAAGACCCTTATGGTCCAATTTCTTGATTTGCGTAACATTTTCTGGAAAGGCTTGCTGTTTATGATCGTTCATATCAATATATGCCTTAAGATCTTTCAAGCAATAATCTTTTTGCTACAAGGTGCGACTTGGGGGAGGTTACGCGAACCTGTTGGTTGCGGGAGGCGTCGGACTGGTCGTTAAGACGATGCTTGGGAGTGTCATTACCAGCCGTTGACGTCTTTTGTCTGAATGATGATAATAATGACAGAGCAATGTATTTGTTCCTTACCTTAGGAATGAATAAACCAAGCTTTCGGCCGTATGCTTTAAGCCTGGGGTTGACAAGGCGCAGTCCGTTGTTTGCGTCTCTGGAGGCAGGTTCGCGTGGCTCATTGCGCAAATCGCCGCCTGTCGCCTCCGCCTCTGTACCGTTTCGACTTTGAAACTCTGCAAGTAAAGAATAGTCAAATGATATAGTGTGTAAGATAAAGGAGTACCTTTCATATTTACAGCAGACACAAATAACAATAAGAAGACAAAACTACTAATGGTTCATATTATGAATGACCCTTGTTTACGGAAAGTTTGCAATCAGCAATGAGTAGCAGCAGTATACCTACCGTGTAAATGAAAAATAAATGGTAAAGAGAAATAACTATTTAATCATTAAAATATTCAACAATTACGGCAAACAAAATCGTTTTAAACACGTTATCTTTTGTGATTGCAAAAAATTGAAGGGTTGAAATGACTAATAAATATTTGCCATAATTACATTATCAAAACAGAATTCATGAAACTGCACAAGCTAGCATAAAATTCAACACAAGTAGAGCAAGTAGCACCCAAAATACCGAAATTATGGATATGATAACTGTATGAAACAAGTGGAGCGTGGGACGGCTGTTACGTATACAAACGACTTAGTTAAGGTCGTGGGTAGACGTTGAATGCAAGCGGCTCAAAAAATCATTCCATATGAAAGTGCGGAGTGCGTCCGGAAGTGGACGCGTGGCGGATGACAAGATGATGATGAAAAGTGAATAGTGCGCACACGCACCGGGAGTGGGCGGGGACGGCGGGGACAGCGGGGAGAGGTAAGCGCGCAGCGAGCGGAACGCGCGCCGCACGCGCGACGCCACGCTGTCGCTATCCGCCGCCGCCGCGCGCGGGCTACTGCGCCCTTCAACAAACACCACCCCTTACCACACACCCGCCACCCGAATAGTCTTAACCAAATATACGTTTCGTAACCGCGAATCATAAAACACTGCCAAATCTTCCGCTATGTTCCCACAGTAATAATTCATGTAAAATGGAGCAATATGTCGAAAGCAACAACACAAACAGCTTATGGCACATTAAAACTATTTTATGGATGGTACATTGGCAGAAAACGACAGCATTTTAACGAGCTTTACGGACATTAAGTAGGGGTCGCACTGACCTGCGTCGGCGGCGAGCTCGGCGACGGCGGCGCAGAAGGTCTCGAAGTCGACGGGGTCGGCCGCGGGCGGCAGCGCGCGCTCGGCCAGGACGCGCGGCGCGCGCGTGGCGTCCCGCAGCGCGTCCAGCGCGCGCGCGCGCGGCAGGCGCGAGCTGCGGCCGCCCGCCGCGTCGTAGGCGCGCTTGAGGCGCAGGATGGTGTGGCCCAGCGACTGGCGCGGCTGCGTGCGCGCGCCCCGCAGCACGGCGCGCGCGCAGCGCAGCGCGGCGGGGATGTCGGTGAAGGCGGGCAGGCCGCGCCGCTCCACCGCCTCCTGCAGCGTCGCCCGAGCACGCGACAGCTCCACGTACTCGCTGCAGTCATACAAATCATTTTATTAGAGTTTACATTCTGCATACAAATTGATACAATAGTGGCACATGGCAGCGACCATCATTGCGCGTGATCTTACTCCATGGGTGTGAGTGACTGACGTCAATATTTAACGAGATGATCGTGTTTCTACCTTTATCGACTGTTACGAATGCTTTGACGTTGTTAGCACGTTTGTGAAAAAATATGTAGACAAGTGGCACTATAATGTTTGTTTTGGTACTTACAATGAACGGCAAATTTATTTTGCACATGTCAGACATTTGACGAGCTAGGTTCCAGTTATGGGTTCCGACCAATACGAAACGACATAATTACACAAATGTAACTCCAGTCACTCCGATAGTTACTCCAGGTAGAGTCATTTATCAGATAATTCATGTTTCCGAGAACTTGAAACCAGGAAAAAGATAGTCAGACACACAAGATGATGACGAACGACTATCGCTCATCAAATCGCGCATCAACTTCAAAGACATGAATCATCTAAATCCTCGTGATGACGATTGACTGATGAAAAATTAATCATTTTAACATTGTTTTGCCTAATCTACCTACATTTTTTTAAGAGACTTGTGTTTAAATGTAGACTATGCTACGAATCAATTTTAATTGGATGTTGCGGGCTAGTAAAACATTGTCATAGAGTATAGTAGTACTAGAGATATCAGCAGCCACAAAGAACTGCTCAAGATTAGTCAAGAAAGATAGATAATAGGCAGGAAAGAATGTGGGGCATGTACTGCAAGGGGGCTTCAAACTGGAACTGTGTATGTACCATCTTTCAGCACATCGTTTTGTTTGTTTGTAAGTAGTAGTAGATACTGACTGGTCAGAAATGGCTTCGTGGCCGATGGCCTGATGGCGCGCGTAGGGCCGCAGCACCAGCAGCAGGTCGCGCGGCGCGGCGGCCAGGTGTGCGGCCTCCACACTGGCGGCCACGGCGCGCGTCTCGCTGTCCAGCACGAACAACAACGCCCGCGCCGCTGCCTTAGCGCGGTGCTCCACTTCCATCAGCTCCGTCGACCAGTCTTCGACTTGCTGGAAAATGAGACATGATTAGTTTATACGTAACGTACGTAAAAAATTTTGTTAATATTAACACCAGCCTATTCTTGTCTCACTGCAGAACAAAGGCCTTTAAGTGCCTTCTTATACAAAGCTCGTTTGCTCAACAACAGATCCAGGTTTCCTCACGATGTTTTTCCTTCACTTATGTCAGGGTAATGTCTAGGATAATATTAGAAAGTACAGACGCCAGCACATCAAGCTATCCCTAACTGTCAAATTTTCTCAATTAAAAATCAACCTTATGTCTTTGCAATAAAGTTGAAATACTATCAAAGAAATTTGACAGATTATGGTAACTTGATGTGCTGGCCTCTGTACATACAAATTGAAAAATCACATTGCTATACTCTTCGTAAATAGGTGCGTCTCTTCAGATGGAAGCCACATTTTGATTTGGAACATGGTGGATGGATGGAAACATTTTACAACGAAGCAGGCCTAAAACCGAACGTTTTATTTTTTGTTAAAAATACGCTTCTTTTAGTTTTTTGAGTTTTTATCCGGGAAAAAATGCACGCAATAATCTATTACTATGGTTTCGGCCGGGTGGGGAGCAGTGTATAGTCCTTATTGTGGACCTTCAGCTCACATAGTGCAATAGTTATAATGGATGCAGTAGTATAAATTATATTCTTTATCTAATATAAATTAGAAGCCTGGATCACTTGCAGCTTACATGTATTTGTTAGGTACTTATGTAACGTCACGTTAAAGTGTCTACGTAGCAATATGTAAACCAATATCGTAAAACACTTTGGCTTCGAGCGTTCAGCTAAAAAGTAAGTGTGTATGACGTAAGTACATGATTTCATGTGTACCTATTTCAAACAGTTTACTTTGAAGGAGATATCTATTACGTTGGTGTGATAGACGCTTCAATGAAACGTGTCATACCTATCTAATTACCAAAATAATATTTATCGAGAGCACGTTTCATTCAAAGAAGCTGTCAAAGAAACATGCGTTATCATACGCATTATCTATTAGACTGTCAGTAACTGGAGAACGCTCTTGTTATAAACATTTTTTTTTAATGTTTGATGTGTTCACGTAAGCCCAGTTAAAGTTGTCATCAACACATTATCTGTGGCCTTTTAAAGTTATGCCCCGATGTTATTGTAATAACAACCAACGTTATGAATATTAATGGTCACCCACACCTTATTGTTATATTAATTGTACCTAATTATAGTTTGTTTAAATATTTCACGAAAGAAAAACAAACTAGTTTGCGAATTCAATTTGCAAATTGATAACGTCATCCACAGTAATTAATATTTATTCTAACTGATAAACTTGAGTGAAAAGAACTAAGTAACGGTTGCAAAAAATAAACAAAGATAAACGTTCCATTTCGTTTTTTGAAATGTTATTGTAATTTTAAATAATCGAGCGAATACGACATGCAGTAATGAGAAGAACTTATCTATGGCTGTATGTGTACACTTTTATAGCTCAACCATAAATATTGTGCCAGGATCAGCGTCGATTAACAAATAAATTAATTTATTGAAGCTGAGCGTGTCTCACCACAACATGTGACTAGCTGAATGTGGAACATATTTTTTTCATCTAAATTAAATTGGACACGAGCCGACAATCAACAGCTGACCTGTAATCACGCTTGAATTATATCATACAGGTTGTATTTCTAGTATTGTTTAACGATTAATTGACTTCATATCACGTCGTAAATGGCGAACAATGTTCAATTGTTTACTGCATTAACATACACATCGTTGTAATGCCATACTGTAGGTGACTTTGATCTACAAGAACGCTGAAACTGAACATTCGAAGACACGTTATCACATTATACTCTATCAATGATTTACGTCATCCCTATTTACATACCGACATGGCTTTACGCAGTTATAATGAATTAAACTCATCATACAATATTGGTTTATAGTGAGTGCTCGCTCGATAATAATGTCTCTAATATGGACATGGCAATACAGGTGTGCGTCAAAATGGAGGGAGACCAAGCCTCCAATGTCTGTCATACATATCTAAAAAAATAATACCATTAATCTACTATTTCTTACCTTTGCTATAATTTTAGCTACCTCATCATATACATCATATTTTAACAAAATGTATGGTCCCTCCATCATGATATCAAGATGGAGGGACCAAACTGATAGACTACTCCCTGGAATGTTTTACCTACTTAGTGTAATAATACCTTAATCAATATTAATCCCGCTGAAACCACCTATAGCTTGGATCTTGTTCCTGATACAAGTCTACTATTTTTGTTATGATTTTATGAAAATATTTAAAAATGCAAGTACACAGAAATGAAATGCTTAAAGATTATACTGTAGTAGTAGTGTTTGTAGTGTTCAACTCACCGGGTTGAAATAAGTAATGCCCATCTTCTTCAGCATCGGAATGGCTATGTCCGATCTCCAAGTAGTAGGGTTGCAGGATCCGCCCAGGAACACCTCGCAAGGCGGAGGCGGCGCCTCGCTGCCTGCGCAACACCAGACGTCAAAAATTGTCACAACACTCATAGTAGGTACACACAAATAAGTAGGCACACATAGCTGGACTAGAGGATGGAATGTGTGGTAACTGCTGAAACCATTGAGTTTCCTTTAGGTACCGGAAATTAAATAATAGTTTTGTATATGCCTAAGATTTTTCATGCTATCAAAATTCCAAGGAATCTATTACTTTTATGTAGGTATGCTTTGAAATAAGCTCCGACTATCAATCTATTCTAGCTGATGTACACATAACATCTTATCACGTGGTTATCGACCCACGCTTCTCATTGCAAGCACCATGTCTAACGTAGTGTCTACGTCAACAACATGAATAATTCCATAGATATTGTATGAAGAACGAAGCAATCAATCACCATGTGAACAATATTTGATGTGTTCTTTGAGACACAACTCATAACAGGATGAGTTGACCCTATTTCTAAGATGGGCTCGAGGCACGCAAAAGAACTACTGTTAATTGTTAACAATTGTACTGCGGTTGGACATGGACACGCAATGAGCTCAAAGCACAGCGGTTTGTTACTATTTGTTGAAGATTCATGAGTGGCCTATACAAACCGGTATCTTATGTTTAATACATGACGTCGGATCTACGTTGAAACAAATTCTATATCCAATAACAATTCACCTTGGCTCCGACACTTATTATACGCGATACAAAGAACTAAGAGCATACCAAAAATAGTGATAATCAATTAATATGCAAATGTGATTTATTTGCATGATAATAGGTGCATTGATCATAATGATAGTTGACAGGAACAGGGTACATACGGCGTGGATTAGAAAGCATTACGGCCAGGCGAGTGCCGGTGCTGGGTTCGTTCAACCAGCGATACTCATTGCCAATGATGGATGAGTATCGACCTATCGACTGCGTAGGCTGCACATATGTAGGCCGACCACCGTACTACATTAAACACCTACTTGCATACTCGTAGATTATTGATTGCCATAAAAGGTCGCCCATTCGATCAAGACAAAATTTAAGTTAAAAACATATTATTACTTTGGTAGGTTCTACTTTTGGCCACATTTTGTCTGACCAATTAATCGACAATGATCTTTAAGGAGTTCGTGCCTACTTCCTACACGCCGTGATATCTTCATTGTATTCATCCCGTGGTGTGCTAATCTATTTCAATAACACAATTGTTTATTGAGCATATAGGTTTATATTGATCGAAAAAAATACACAACTTGGAATAAAGCCGTAGTGAGCTTCTCTTTAATGCTACAGAAGTCCTTTTCTTAAATAAAAATAATCACTTTCGACCTTGCTCGTACTATGATTTTAAGGGATATTCAAGTAGGTAATATTGAAATGAAATCACCACACTCCGGGATGAAAACAGTAGAAATTACACGGTGTATAACGACTTGATCAACCTAAATATTTGCTATGATAACCAATATTAATTTGAATTTTAAAGAACAACACATAAGGTACACAACACAGAACGACACGCACAGGTAATTCATTCATGTTTACACTGCAGTTTATAAAACGTGGCCAACCAAACACATCAATCCAATTCGGGATCTTCGTTCAATGCCAAAACGAAAACGTAAACACAACGCCAGATCAACAAACGCACTAACATCGACTGCTCCGCCCGCACACAGATCACAGATTTGAATAGAATGTCCCTGAATTGTCACTACTTCAACGTGAACTCACAAAACATGAACCGAAATCCACAGTGTACACAGCCATCCTCTTTTACTCGTGTCACTCAGTAGAATAATATAGGATACAAAATATTGTGGGAGAAAATCATGTATGTTATTTATAACGGAGAAATTGATTATGAATATATTATGGGAAATTGGAATATACACGGTGTTGTGAAACGAAAAGGTTTTCATTGATGGAAATAGTAAAGAAGTGTGTGAGAAACGCACAGGGCACAATCATTGTAGTCGGCGGCATGGTTGCGGATGTATCGTGCAGACTGCGTGCACGCTGTCCACCCGCGAACGGTCGGCGGCCAACTGGCGTCCGTTCGCAACTTACATCTACGCCCAAGTACTAGCCAATTCCGCATTTTAAAATATTCCGTTATTTCTATAGCACTACAAAGACGTTGATGTTGACCATAACTCACCCGCAAACCTGTATTTTTCATCTCATCAACAAATGATTTTAATGAGAATATGTCATCAACATCATCATCAAAGGATCAAACTATTAGAAGTCAATCTTACATTTTAGCCTAGTCATACTATTTGTTTTATGGATGATGGATTGAATTTGATTGATTTGAACGTATAAGTAAAGTTTTTTTTATCCAAATTGCTAAGTACTATTTTGTGCCTGCATGAAATTTGTGCAATTGTGTATTCTTTAACAATAAATAAATCAATTTGCCTAGCCTTTTCCCAACTATGTTGGGGTCGACTTCCAGTCTAACCGGATGGAGCTGAATACCACATTATTCTTTAACAATATCACAAAAAAATATTGCCTGACACTTCAACATCTTTCATAAAAGTAGAAAACTGAAAGCAGGTACTAAAGACATCGATGAATAATTACAGTGCGGTACAAAGATCGCTATGTAAATAGAAAATAAAGAAAAATTACCATTGTTTGTTTGTTCTCAAGAAGTCGTCATTTGACAGAATAATTCTTCCGGGAGATAAGGAAGTCAACGCAGTATCGTTTCATCGTTTGTTTACGTTAGGCATATCTGTAGTTGTAGTAGTGCGATGTCATCTGTATTATGTTTTTGTAACATTTAGCGGCCGAATTCGTGGGCGCGTAGTACACTGAGCGGAGCATCGCGCCCTCGCTTCCGTACTCTGTTTATAGTATGTGCGGAAGAGCCTGGGAGGCCACGCGTCATATTTACTTAGTGATCTCTGCCTTTTACGAATTATCGTGCGAAAGCGGAACTTCTTCCGATATATATTACGAGATTCACATCTAAGCGCCTCATTTCGTTCCGTATGATGAAAATGAAACTTAAAACTTTCTCTAATATTCCAAAGATAGGAAAAGAGGTTTATGTGTGATGTTTTTAAAGCTTGAGGAGCTTAATTTAGTTGTCTCTAATATTATACATTAGTCAGATGCGCCGGGAGATTGACGCAAATCGGAGCATTACATGTGCGGGTGCAAATAGGAGCGAACGTACAATGACTGTAGCATAGGGCAATCGCATTAATAGCAGAACAATTAAAAACATAGATATACGCAATAAGTGATGACCACATGTCCCACGAATGTGAGTTAGTTCCTATTTGTTATTATGAATATGAACTTCATTGCTGTCATCTTACTGTGTGTTTAGCGGAGCGAGCGAATACGTAACTGTTGATAAGCTTCTGATTGATATGTAGCTATAAATTATTTATTCCTTAGTCTTTGGTGAACTACTGTCACTGTCTCTAATGTATTTGATTGATCAGGTAAGCATGTGCTATTAAATCACTCGACTCCGATATCCCAACTGATGAAAAGAAACTCTTAAATCAATTACACATTCCATAATTACGACGGTAGTAATTGTCGACATAAAATAAATAAAAAAATCAATCAAGTATGAGTCATTATTCGATAAAGATATGCTGCATGTACTGTAAAACATTAATAAGATCTATTTATTTTCGATAATTATTGACCAATCGAATATCAGTAATTCAGCAGATATCAAACAGCCTGATAACAGATAGAAAAGCGTGGGAAGTGGACGGCGACACCGAATTTATAGTGTATGAGATATTGTTGCGTAGCCATAGGGACTACCGATGTGTATTTCTGGATTGGTACCGTGCGGAAAGTTTAGTCACCATTTGTTTCATCACGGGACGATCGACCTTCCGCAGCACAAGTGTGCATCCTGAAGCGGGGACGAGATCCCCAGACGAAGCCAAAAAAAATATTATTCATAACAAACTTTCCGCAAAGTCAGCCTTTTTAGACATTTCAGTAAATTGTGACGGACCAGAATAAGGTCACTTATTCTTTGTGTATTTAACCGGTGTTATTTATTCTAAGATTTAACCAAATATTCTTACCGTTCACTTGTTTACAAATGCTGTCCTTATCTCTGAGCTCCTTGTCTACGTTCCATTGTGGCGACTCAGGTTTGTTCGAACTCCTGCGAATGAAAACTGAAATTAGAAATAAAACACAATCGATGAACTTGCGTAGGTGTTTCCGCGTGATAATGCAATGAATGGTGCAGACATTGAATGAAATCATTGCTAAAGGAAGAAATTATACAAAAGCAGTCCTTATATGTAGAGATTCCTTGCATGACAAATATCTTATTGTTTGGCATGTAAGGGTCAACGTACGCGTCATAACGTAGTCCCAGTCCTCAGGTCAAGACCAAGGAAAAGGAGAACGATAATTTTTCCGTCACCGGTAAAATTAACCTGAAATATGTCGTGGTATCCACGGACAATAAGGACATCGCTCGGGTCTTTAATTATGGCGTAGTAGGTATTTCTATATAACTTTAACACGGTTATTTTACGTTATTTGAATTCCCAAGACAATTTTATTGTTAGGTAGGTACTAAACTGTTTCCTGTTCAATTGCATTACATTATTACTAGAACTATGATTTAACAGTAGGTGGAGCTTACGCCATTAGCAACTTGTCCTAGATTTCAAATTCTTGTAATACCGAATTGAGCTAATTATCTACTACTAGGACTTCGCCCGCGACTTCGTCTGCATGGTTTTTTTTTTTTAATATAGCTTATGACACTCAAGGATAATGTAGCTCCCTACTAGTAATTAACCTACCTCTTTATAATATTAGGATGGACTAAGAAAGTTTTGTTTCATGAAATCGTTTCACAAACTGCTGAACTTCTTGACTAGTACTAAGACGTCTTGTGATATCTGTTTAAAGACTTCTCATAATTGAAAACAATATTCATGTTTTTGTTGGAAAGACTCATTTTCCAACCATGTCACACTTGACTAAATTATCGTGAAAATGTATGTATAAGTTGACATGGAAAAGTGTAGATTTCATTGAGGTGAAAACGAGACAAAGATGTTGGCGAAAGATCTGGAACAACCTGGGGCGGAAGGAAATAATGTGGGTCGAAACGGTTAATTAGCAGAAACTGACTAACGACTGACTAATTCTGTAACAACCATGTGCTCCGTCGCGTCACAAGGGCTGAGTGACTAAAATTATTTTCTTAAGAATTTTAAAGAATCCGATATGCAAAATAAATGTTCGAAATATGTGACATGAGACACCCGGCAACTAAATCCAAATGTGGATATTTCGGTGGAGGTGACGGGCGCCAAGAAGTTTATAACGAGGTGCTAACTTAAGGATGCGGTTAATTAGTAAAGTAAGTAAGTACCTATATATATTTCATGGTAGGTTAACTGAATGAATCGATTTACTGTGTTAAATTGTAAAATGGGCATGTTAACATCACAATAGAACCTTCGCGATTTACTTCAAAATAACATGAACAAGTGCTAAGTAGAAACAAATGGAACACTTACTGCCTGGCTTGCCTCGAACACCGACGCAGTTCAGCTGCGAACACGCAGAATTCTCCGAATGTGAGAGTGAGCGACTTGCGGCGGGCACACTGCCGCGCGCAGACCAGCATTTCGAATACTAAAACAATAACAATTCAGTTAAAAACAAATGCTACCTGAGGTGGGGGGAAGACAGGAATGACATCAACTAATAAATCGTCATGCATAACTGAGGAAATGTTAGAAATAGGAATTCTTATAATTTCATTTCTCATTGTCATTGAACTTACTTGTCCTGTCAGTGAAGATACGGTAATAGGTTCTAGTCGGTACAAGTATTTGTAGGTACATGCGTCTTTGACGCGTACACGGATGCTACGTATCTCATTATGTAAATTTAATGTCCCAGAATGATAAAGCAGTAGTCATACCATATTCTTGTTATAAAATAAACTTTACGAAGAAACTTAATGATTCAGATAATATATCTGTTTTTTTTTATCAAAGCATAAATTAGGATCTCTCAAGTTTTTAGGAATATTATTATTTCGTTGTAAGTTGCGGTCAGTTAACTTCCGAGATTATTTCGTCCTAAATGAGGTCCGTAATCTAGAACCACCGGCAGCACAGCACTTAAACAAAAGTTAAATGTTTTTAATTTACACAATAAACCCACGCGAGACGAGACTCATTTCGAATAATTAATAATGTACTTTGTACAGTAACGTCACCCTACGAGGGCGACGAGGATTGAAGTCCAAATAATTTAGATATTAATAAATTGTTTAACATTTAGAACTTTGTAGGTAGGTGTTCCCTAAGCAAAGAATAATAATTATTCTTTTCTGAGTGAAGTGACTAACAAGTTTAATACTACCTAAATTTGTGACTTATTAATAGATTTTAGATGAGAATTTCTTTGAGATCTACAGTAGAACAGCCTTATGTACAAAAACACTATTACAATTCCAAACAACAACGTGATGAGGCGATCAGGATTTTAAATTGTATAGTTTTCAATATTATGTACTAGCACGAAACCGGTTGCTATTTACAACGAGTTCAACTGCGAGGATAACAAAGACAATTATCTAGTTAGGTATACACTCATCTAATGACTCAAATTAGCATAAATTAAATGGATAAGAACAATAACGACAATAAACTAATTTTACTATTTATTAAACTATTTAGGGTTGATTCAGAAACGTCGAGGGTTTTTTAGTACATAATTTTCCGGATACAAAGTCACATAATACAATTTCAGTTACTAACTAATCCGAAATAGTTTAGATATTACGGCGATTTTCAAGTAACCATTACCGTCCAAACATTTTAATGAAAGCGAGTTAAGTTGACTTGCCTGGAAATGAGGGAACATTCTATTCCAAGTGATGAACATTTCACACACTAAATCAACAGCTTATTTTCCACACACATTATGCCTTGTTGTCTGGTTAACTAGTCAAACCCATCTGCGACAAGGTAGAAAGTAACAAAATACAATATGGGGCGTAGCCAGGATGGATCATATGGGGCACTTGCCAACAAAAACATCTTTGTGAATCAAAATGGTGTCGAAAACAGTACCGGTACATTACTTTCGTCGAAAGAAACTACAACGAAAAAATAAAAAGGAGACTACCAAGGCTTTTCAGCATATAATACTCCATCTCTCGGTCTTTAACATAATCAGCCAATAATGTTCCCACTGCCGGGTCACAGGCCTCCTCTCTGAGAGAGGGAGAGGGCCATATCCACCACGCGGGCCCAGTGCAGGTTGGCTCTCGGTCTATACTATCTAAATATGACTAAGATAAGGAATATTGTTCCAGTGCTAGAGGTCCATTTAATTGACTGTCCAATATAATCAGGTATTAGGTACGTACACCGAAAATATTAGGCTAAATGTCAACATAATTTATCTCAAGGTTACACAAGCATTAACTTATTATTGTCATGCAATAAAATTATGAGTGAGTGTGTGTAAAGCTTAAGACATCTTAATCTCATAAAGAATTAAAGGACAGAGTCGGACGTCCGTGTGAAGCATGCAATAAGCAGTCGGCGAATCAAACGTGGAGTCATGAACTCATTCGGCGGCAATTGGTCATCAGTGAGCAATAACGGTGAGATCACTGGACGCGCACGCGCACACCTGCCACTACAACAATAGCGGATATCTACCGTAATTATACACGTAGTATCCTATTCCAAGCGTAAAATAACGATTACGTTATTAATTGTTATGATTGCCAATAAGCCATTTTAAATAATCATGGTTTTGTTAACTAGAATACGAAGATGAGTTTGCATGGTGCTGTAAAGCTAGGTATTTTATTTCTAGTTATTTCGTTTCGGGAAATATTATTTAATTGCTGATTTGATCACGGAACAGTTATAGTTCATGATGAAATGATAGCATGGATTGCCACTTTACCTACCCGCGGGTGCCAACTTGCCAAGCAAAGTTCAATTTGATCGGCTATAATTTCAGGCCTAAATATTTTCTTTTCTTTCATGCTCTTCTATTGGAGTTTACAGTGGTTGGGATGAAGTTATACCAACTTTTTGCTTTGCTTTAATAACGCAAATTATATCTAGCGCCAAGGAGCAAAAAAGTACAAAAGAAATGAGTTGGACTTGACTATTATTAAAGGAGCTAATTAAACATAATATTGTTGCGTGACTCAAAGAATCTAGGCATCACGCATTCGATCTAAAACCTAGAAGAAAACTTAAACGATATGACCCAGTTTCAGAGGAAATTATAATGGACTTGGGATGTTAAAGACATCATTCACGTTTCTCAATAGTTTTAGACCAATTTTTTTAACTGTTAACAACTAACTCTTTAACTCTATAAGATCACCATCATTTGCCAATATAATAGCAATCCAATGCTAGTTATCCTAGAAAGACCTCCTCAATTTAACGCCATTTAATATTTTAAACGAAACTAAACGTTTTATGCGAAGCAGTCGACACCATAAAAGTCAAGTTATTCGCAAAGCTTGTATTAAGATTTTAATTTGCGCCACGTTGTACATAAAACAATGATTGATTAGCAAATGACGACATTGATATTTTCGGTACAACATATGCAAAATTCACGTATAATCACAAAAGATCCTTATCATTCCAATAACCCGGGGAATTTATCGATATCAAGTGCGTATTTGCATAATTCGAACTAAGATTACAATTGGGAATCACATAGAATTGTGTATTTTATAATTATCATGTTTAATCATTTAAACTTGAAAGTCGTAAACGCTTTTTAAAATAAATATATCAAGACAATTATTTGATTTCAACAGAAAGAACAATGTTACACTAGGACATTGTAGTTCAGCTTGTATGTTTGTTAGTGGCCATTAACTGTGTGACCTATGAGTTGATTGCAGTTGTTAGATTTATGGACGATAAATATACAAAAGGGGCGAAGCTTAACGTGGCAAGCCCGTAAATTGTTTTATATGACAGATAGTAATCGTAGAATACATTTGTTCTGTTGCGATACCATCGCCGCCTTAAGATCTGTGCTCGTCGCAGTGATATATTGATCAATGTTCGTTAAAATAATATCACCGTCAAATTCCTAGATTTGAATTTAAAGGACCACCGGCTCCATTGTTACTGAAATCCGCAGTAAAGAGAGCTGTCGTACTTGGTTTCTGTCAAGCGTAAAACAGCACAGCAGCGGCTGAGCGGCCGCCGGTACACAGTGACTAGGGTCTCCCTTGTTTTACCGAAAAGAAATTGCCAAATTATCACTTCCCAAACAAATTTTCGCATAATTTCATTTGCCAAATTATTACTTACCAAAAAATCTCTTTACAAATAATTGTTACGAAAACCTATGTTTGGCAAGTGAACGTTTGAACAATAACTTGTTCACCAACTAGTACTTTTACCATTTTTTATCTAGTCAAATATTTCAGTTGGTATAACATATTTTACGCAAAATTAAATAAGCCAAATATTTGGTGTCGTCAATTTTAAACTTAATAAGATCTAACGTTGAAGACGTTTTATTGCGAGGGTGCTTTTTCCAGTTGGGACAAATTCTAAACAGGTAATAATAATGTTATTATAATTATATTATTTCTCTCGATAGCTTCCTAAAAATAATCTCTTTTTTCCATATTTTTTTCTATATAATCTAGTCGTTTCTGGCACTCGCCGGCCGCTGCCGCGGCATCGCTCGCTACGCTCGCTCGCCTCGTGCGTAGGTGGTCACAGTTTTAACCTAACCTAACCTAACCATTTTTTTTAAATTAATAACCTACTATAACTAGTTTCATAAATAACCTAATGTCTAGTAACCATAAATTTGACTTGTTTCAGACAAATTCAACCACACAAGCTTACAAAGAAATACGCAAATGACATAAATTTAACAAACAAGTAAAATGTTTATTTTTGCCTTTATATTTTTTGTCATAACAAATCATTTGACTAAACGTTTATTGTATAAATATTGTTTGCTGTAATAAATCATTTGATTAAAGACCAAAAGCCTTAATGACATTATCCTAGGTAATAATCTGCCAAGTAAACATTTGACCAAATGAAAATGTGCGTACTAAAATTATTCCAAATATTACATTGGTATAAAAAAAGGTTGCTAAAATTTGTTTGGGTAATGAAAATTTGGCAAAATCTTTTCGGCAAAACGGCAGGATCCCCAGTGACTACCCTAGCGTAGTCACGGCGTCACGTAGCAGCCGCTCAGACGCTGCGTAGAAGTCGCGTAGAGGTGCTACGTGGTACCACGAGGGCCCGTACGTCGACGTAGGCTCCGCGTAGCAGACGCGTAGGCGCCGGCTACGCCAAAATGAAGCGTAGGCGCACCGCGTAGCAGTAGCGCTACCGCCGCTGCGCCGCCCGGGCCTTGCGATCGCTATAGTTTCAAAGTGGTAACTAAACTATTACATTTGTAACTATTACTAAATAATCTTTGTGCCCAATTTCATTTTCGTAGGTCCAGTCGATTTTGAGATTTTATGATTAATCAGTGAGTGAATGTATGAATGAGGGACCTTTCGCTTTTATATTATTACTAGCTTCCGCCCGCGGCTTCGCCCGCAAAATATGTCAACAAATTATACACATAAACCTTCCTCTTGAATCACTCTATCTATTAAAAAAACCGCATCAAAATCCGTCGCTTAGTTTTAAAGATTTAAGCATACATAGGGATATAGGGACAGAGAAAGCGTCTTTGTTTTATACTATGTAGTGATAAACACTAACACTTTGTCCGCGTGGATTACGTTTTAAATATAGCCTATAACACTCAGGGATAATGTAGTTTCCCATTAGTGAAAGAATTATCGGAATCAGATCAGTTGTTCCGAAGATTACCCCCTACAAACAAACAATTTATTTCCTCTTTATAATATTAGATAGATTAATATCTGAATGTTTCTTTGTACTTTTCCAACCTTATCCTATACATATGTGTTAAAAAAAACTACTTATAATTTTTCTGTGAGCTTTTTCATGGGAGCGAAGCTGTGGGGCACAGAAAGTGTTCTGTTCGTGTACATATCAGTAATGCTATTCTGTAAATACATCACCGTGAAAGCTTAAGTGAAGTGAGCTGTCGGTAGTGTCAATCCCTTTTTTTTTTAAGGGTGGGTGTTCCGTAACCCTTTATGTTCTGGGGTAGCGGTAACCCTTTCGGATAATCCCGCTTACAGTGTCAATCCCTAACATTAGGTGGGTATGAGAGCTCACTTCATCTTAGTTTTCACGATGAAATTTTTACAGAATCGACCGACTGGTTCAAATTGGATATTTTATAGTGTGCCCACGGAAAGTTGAATATAATTAACAATCCAGTATAATAATGATGAGCAGAACTCGAAAAGCTATTGTTATTTTTAACGGTCGGTAAAAACACGAAACTCTAGGTACTTAGAACAAGTAAGCGAGTCATCGATATTTCGGGTACTTACCTACTCGCAGTATTTGAAATGTGTTTGACTCAACGAGTACACATAGTAAACAAAAGATAACAATCAATACTTTGAAATAACTGTATAATCAGAATATTTTATTAAACCGTTTATAACACAGTTTCATTCTTTGATTGCAGATAAATAATCAAATGCAAATAATAAGTACCCGATTATTATCTGTGCAGTACTAACTGTTGCCATACATCATACTGGGCAATTAACTGACAGCAATTGGCAACATGCGGAACTGAAATGTGTAATTTTTACTGGCGTATTGACATTTGCTGTTGAATCAGCCTGATGATGATGATGTCACCGCGATATCGCTTACCCAATAGGTGAGCCGTCATCAAAGCGTATCAATCAGCTTCTACGTATACCTAACTATTGATTATTGGCTACATACTTGCATCTCTCTCCATTGAAATTCAAATTCCAAAAAAAAAAAAACATTCTATTCATGCGTAGATAAAAACGTTTCCATGTGTAGGTAAATGCGTGGTAGAAACATAATAGATATTTGCCGTATGCTACGTATCAATGATATCATATTTTAACATAGACATAGCTATGTGTAAGCCAGGAACAAAGATAATGGATCATGGTTAGTGACACAACTTATTGAGAGATCAATAAGGTTTTAATTAATGTTATTACTTTAGTATAAATCACATGAATTAATTAGATAGTTGGGTCAAAATAGATATGTTTATGTAAACAGATTGGAGCTTCATATTGATACGCCAAAGATCAATACCCATTACTAATTCAATAAATGATGTTCCTGTCTGCCCATCAGCTAGTTGAAATATGAATTCGATTACAACTGTATTGATCCAAAATGGAAGGGTGTAGCAAAGGCCACTCGAATGCCCTTGTGATAACAAAAATTGAAAAATATGGATAACATCGTTTGGCATCAGATAGCGAACTATGAAGTACAAATTACAAATCGATGTATTAGATGGATTACCTTCTAAAACATACAGGGTGTTCGACAAAAGGTTTATTACTGAAGCAGGACAACGGGGGATCTCAATATCTTTCGTTTAAACCATAAATATAGTTTGAATATTCATTGGTTCAAAAGTTATAACTACCCACACTACTTATAACTTTCAGCCGGTCGATTCTGTAAAAATCTCACTGTAAAAACTTAGATGAAGTGAGCTACTAGACCTAAATTAGGTCTAGTAGCTCACTTCATCTACACACACATAACACAGCACACTTATAACTCACTTTACATAATTTTTTGCGGTCAGATTCTTACAGTAGCACTACAGATTATGGACTTAACTCCAAACTGTATCTCGACTCTTAGATTTATGTACAATCGAATATCACAATTGTTTATACTTGTGCGTGCTTCCGTTTTCTACTACGCAATACAAAAAGTAGCCATAAACCCATATACAAAGCTTAAACCTTTGACTGCTGCGCAGCATGTCGCGGGTTCGATTCCCGCACGGAACAAATATTTGTACGACCTGCAAGTATTTGTTACGGGTCTGGGTGTTTTCCTATATATAATATGTATGTATTTACAAAAAAAATGTATATAAGTAGTTTATCAGCCATCTCGTTACCATATCACAAGCATTAGGTTGCTTAGCTTGGGACTATATGGCGTTGTGTGAAATGTCCAAGGATATTATTATTATAAGTTAGTTCACCAGGCACCTGAGGGTACTGATAGGTATTCTACTCAAGATCCAGAACCTTCACGTAGGTACATATCAGGTGCATGAAAAAAATAATTAAGATAGTCAATCACTGACAATATATTTGATGACGTCATCGTTATCATTGCCAAGATACAATTATTTATCGTCAACCCGTGATAAACCTATCTTGTTAGCTACTTATTCATTGGAAATAAATGCCAAAACAATAATAAATGTCGGTGACGTCATTGCGTTACTGTAGCGAGCGTGTATAGGGCACTTCTTTTATCCTGATATCTAAGTTTTACCTAGAATTTAATTATTTCTGAATAAAGGTTGCTTTGTCAATCACGTTGAAATTGAGTGATCGAGGTTTATTTCTTGCCCATTCTTCTCCATACGAAACCACCTTTTGGAAAGGGGCGACTAGAATCAATTCTATTTCTTGTTCATTTGACGTTCTGAAGTGCCTTTCTTATGCCTTTTTGATGATTTTACTTAGACTTTTGTCATATTTTTACAGAGAGCCAACAAGTATCCTTTCAATAATCTATAGAAAAGTTAACAAGTAGTTTGTTAAATATATTTATCCTCAACTTACTACAGCCACTTTTGAGATAAAACATCGTGGTATTGGACAACAAAGCATTCATGTAAAAAACGCCGCTCAGTTACGGAACCCTAAAGAAAATCAACGTATCTACAACTACAATTCGCCCTGAACTCTTTATTCTATAGCCTGACTTTGTCGTATTAAAAATAAATATTTCAGAATGCAATAGATTTCCGTAAGTAACTATTAAATAAAATCCTATGCTGTCGTCAGCTTTATACCCCAGGAGAAACCGGAAGCCCAACTCTTATTCCGACGTAGTAAAAATAGCTGCTAGTTATTTCACGGCGAGCAACTAATTGTTACTCATTCTTAATGACTCCGTAGTGCCGGTATTAACTTGATGTAATTAGGAGATTTATTTACCTATAGTATACTATTATGTAGCGGGATAACCAAGCCACATGTCAGTTGTAAAAATAACTATTAGCTATATATGTAGGTATATAGGTTGACAGGCTGTGTATTGTTTTGTGTGACGTGTCAGATTTGTCGGTCCAACCGTAGGCTAAGACCTAGTTGGTGACGATATGATTGGTTATAATTATAACTTATAAATCTACTAATGATGGTCCTTACCCTGAGTCTTAGTAGGGTATAATTCGATGTCGTTGAAAAGGCTCTGCACGCGGTCGGCGGAGGCCGGCTCGTCCGGCGGGCCCACCCGGCACTCCCATGCACTCGCTACCTCCCTGCAACAACAACAGACGTTCATTCATATATTATTACACGAACAGATATGCACTCAACTTTATCTGATACTCCTGTAATGCTGATTTTATCTAACATCACCATTATTAACCTACCCACGAATCGATAAAGTTAGTATCACCATACTGAAAATGCAATCAAACTTTGTATAGAATATTTAATTCAATAGAGAGATAAGATGATCTAATCTATTTTGTCGCTTTCAATAAATAAGTACTATTTTATCACAAAACCAATATGAGAACGAGCTTATAATAATAAATGTGAGGAAAATAGAGATACTCTGCACACGAAATAGTTTGTAAAAGTCTGTAACGTATTTCAAATATTAGTGTTAAATGAAGAACAAAGATAAAGCAGCACTATAAGTATTGTTAGATACCTAATCGGCCGGGTAAGTCATTCATGTGACGCCACGCCATACGCTATGTACTCACACACATTACTACGTACTCGTGCAATTATGCGTTAATTTTAGTAGAATAACCACAACCCCATCAAAGTCGACCACATAATGACAATTTATGCGTGTAGGTATACAGTACACACTTTGGTACTTAGATACTGAGAAAATTATTCATTCAATTTAAGCAACCATATGAAACCGGTAACGATTTTAAAGTAAGTTCAATTGAACAAAACTTTATAATCAGCATACCTAGTTTTCATGGGAAATTAATTTATTCCACACCCACGCCGTGATATCAAAGTAACCGCCAGTAGACGTTACACGAACTAAACCTACGCAATAATAAAGATGTGGGAAGGCGAGACAGCTTTCCGTTCTGTTGCATCAGCACCACACTTCTTCGATCCCGAGTGTAATCGCAGCCGTAAACAAAGTTTTCTGGCGGTCGGCAGACAGAACATCAACTAAAGGCGTTGGGTTACCTATAAAAGGCGATAGCGTCCGCGATACCGAATGTTCCCACGTGAAACAAACAGGTGATAACTTGCAAAGAAATACCATAGATACTATAGGGTTTGTAGAGTTAAAGGCGCAGTTAGCAAGAAAAAGTATTCACTTATTAAGTACGCCTTGAGCTGAACTCCTCAGCTTAGCCGCTTTCGTTTGTGAAACTCGTGGCGGCAGCTATACGAGAATATTACTCCCCACTATTTGCAATTAAACAGAATGCTTATTATTAAAAGATATTTTACAGATTATAAGGTTACTTTCAACATACTAATTACATTTATAACTTACGAGTATTCAAATGAAAATCCATATTTACATGAATTGGGACAAGTTAAAATCACTTTAAAATTAATAACGTAGAATAAAATTAAAAATACACTCGTGAATAACGACTTCATTATTTTCTGTATCACTGGAGCCGGATACTAAAAGATACGCCCTCAGGGCGGTGCCTAAGTGCGTCTACTGAGTTCGTATAAGACACATTGTATGTATTTATGTAGTAAATAATCATTTCGCAGTACTGTTAGCGCGTTTCGCATCCAGTTCACTTCTCGATATTGACCCCAGCGATAACCGTTCGATAAAAATATATAATTAAGGCTATTTTCCTTTTTCTAAAACTAAATTGAATAAGTATCTAGGTATTTCAACGTAATATGTATGTAGGTAAGCATTTAGTGTTGTTAAATTAATTGGAATGATCATTAGGAAATTACACAATACATACTTATTTATTTTTAGACATTATTCATGGACTCAGAATCTATGTTTACTTTTCAAAAGAGTAACTAACTATTGGAAGTATTGAACGCAACAAGCAGAGTTTTCTAGACTTCATGATGAAATGAGTAATTTAATAAGCGGTAGGCAGTTATTCAGTTGTATTAATGTAAAGTTGACCATTACATTAGTCATAATGACATTTCATTGTCAGTCCCTTCAAACGAAACGGTTAGTTGCATGAGTAACCCTCAATCATTCAATTTAACATTCTAAGATAAATAGAATCAGTCGGAGTCACCGAAAACTTAAGGTTAATTTGGAGGTATCAAACCTCTATGAATCGCGCTGCCTCTATGACTCGATTCTCTAGGATATACGACGCTATCTCTTCAAGTTATCGAATAGTTAATGGTCGGACTGATTTCAGTAGAGGAATTAGTAATATTGGTTATTCTGTGGAAGAGGGCCATTTTTCAAACAAGTAGCTTTAAGCATATGCATGAGTTACGTTATGTTGAAAAAGAGTATTGAAAAACTTAACAAAGGTTTTTAAATAATCAGTAATCGTCTCGTTTCGTGACTTCGCACTGTGTTTGTCAAATGTCGTCACTTAGTCGCAGGGGAGACGTTGTGTAGACGCTGGGGAGACGTGGTGTAGACGCTGTCTAGACGCTGAGCAGGCATGGCGTAGACACCGAGCGAAGAGCATCAGTCCAATACATAATCATTTTGAAAATGGAATCGACAAGGAAAAACATTGCTGGCTTTTTTGTTAAAAAGAAATCACTCACTGTGTGAGATTTTGGCCAACTGATAAAAATAACTATATTGAGTATAATACTTAGTAGTATCCACAGCGATCTTACCTGTATGTCGGTGGGGAAACGTATGGCACGCGTCTGGTCTACGTGAGGTGTCAAAGCCTTCACTAAAATAACTTCCAATGCGAAGTAAAGAGTTACATTATTAGAATAGAATAGACAATACTCTTAACTATGTACCATAAGAAATAAGATGTATTATCAGACGTTGAAGATACGGCACTTAAAATATTGCACCTTTACCTAAGTTGAAGAGGTCAATGACCGCGCTGCTATCGGATATAATTTCAACTGCAGCAGTTTCGTGCGCGGACGGTTTACAGTATTATGGTATACTCAACAGCAATTCACGTAAAGCGCTCGGATACAAAATTCTAATAATTTTTAGCTGCTCAATTTTGCTTCTATTGTTGTCAGTCTTATACAGAGCTTATGAAAAGGCTAATCTAGAATTCAAGTTAAACTTCCGTAGCCAGTTTATTTGTGTAACCTACCTCAACGTAGGCCAACATGTGATAAATATATACTAGCAGCCGTGGCTCTCAATTGGCGCAAGTTTTATACTTATTTACTTGTTTCTACGGCTCAAAACGTAATGGTATCATGACGTCCAACAATACCGATACCGATAGTAAAACTACAAACGAAAAGCGCGTGCGACCGAGTTGAGTGCTTACAAAAATATACCATGACATCATGGTGTGCGAAAGAGACGTGCTGTTCGATCTCACTCGCACTGGCACGCTTATAAATACACGAGTGCATTTACTCCATTCGTGTTCGGTTATGTATGTTCGATTTGGCAGTCGACATCAAATAGCGATTAAGAGATGGTTTTACAGAACAAGGTCGATGAAAACGACTCAAGTTATTTACCACATTTAAAGCTGTTGTTCCTACAAAACAAAAAATGGTCATGCCCCATTTCCGGACGGATAACGGAGTTAACGACTGCTTGTTGTTTTGTTCAGCTATGAAGTGTGAGATCATGTATGCCAAATTAGATATTATATTATAATGAATAGCTTTAAATAGGTATTACTTTATTTTTTGCTGCGCAATAAAATTGCCTTTTGAAGCGTTCCATTTTAGGAAAAGTCAAGTTATTTTCTTTAAAAAATACTCTAACAGACTAACCACTATAAGACCTCACATGGCTAGATCTTTTTACATCAAATCAAGCAATTAAAATATCATAAGAAACCTGTATGTTATAGTTGAACAACTTCGCACATACTTTATATGTCTACATTAACAATGACTGAGTAAATAGCTTTGCAATTCCAATGTTAAATTTCAATCATAAATATAAGTCTATGTCATTTATGTAACACTGTAGTCATAAATTAACATTATTAAAATATTTGTGCATTTATTAACTGTACTCAGTACGTGACGACACAGTCACATAGTGTCTGCTGTCTACAGTAGGCGACAAAAATGCTGGAACCATAATGGCCATGACTAAGAAAGCTTTTCGATGTGACGTCATCCAAAGTTGTTGACCTGGGTTCACATCCACGTATCACTCATTGTATGAATTCACGTATGTGATGTGTCAAAATTGATCACTTGTACAACACGTGACAGGTATTAGTGACTTTACAATCTTCAAAGTATTACCGCTTACACAGTGTCTCGATATAGTAGACAAAAATGAGTTATTTTGATATCGTTGTATTGATCATATCCAAGGACCTCCATCCAGACTTCATTATGAAATAATCGATAAGATATAAGATATCGTTTATCCCTGAAGAGATCCGGAAGCTTGGATGTGTGTTGTAGTTAGATTACATGTAATAAACTAGCCATTTATTAAAAAGATAAAAACCAAATTTCTTCATCACCCGGCGTGGCCATAAAATTAATGAAAATAATATGTAAGTACCTAACTCATACATAAAGGATAACATGACAAATGGCGATGATATCATGTCTAATTTCTATAATGTTTATATTTCCATTAAGAATACGTACAACTGCAACAAAAACTATCAAACTAGAAATGCTAATGAGATTTTTTATAGATTTAACAATAATCTGAATATTTAGAGAATCACAGAAATCGCACATAAATACTAGGAAGTGTGATTCAACATAATTGGCTGAAGATGAATAATGATCACATTATTCTTTGCAAATTTTAATAATGTCGAAACAATTCTCATTGCACAAGGTGTGTGAATTCAAAATGACATTGTGAGCAAGCGAGGACATCCATCACTCCACAAAAACATCTGTGTGTAGTCATATAAACGTTTTTATTTGTGGAACCTACCCCACACAAATTGGTTTACTACTACTTGCTGGATATATTATGTAAATAACAGTAACATATTATAACATCATCAAAAAACACGAAGTGTAAAAATTATATATTGAATATTAAAAATTCAAAATACACTCATCAGAACTTGACCAAATTTATTATGGGACCACCTCAGAACTACATCCTTTCAAACAAAAAAATATTATTATTAAAATCGGTTCATCAACGAAGTTCTGTAACAAAAATGAAAAAAGGAATACAACCGAATTGAGAACCTTTTTTGAAGTCGATAAAAAATTAATATAATCCGCATGTAAATCAACAATTGGTGTAGCATCGTAATTAACGACATCACCTCCACCCCGCGACCTGGGTAAACATGATGTCATGCATTGCTGATGTTGTTGACCTAACCACAAGACGCGCGCCTGTTGTTCCACGGAACATACGTTACAAATTACAATTCGACTCCGGATTGCGAAAAGTTAATTCAAAGATTAATTGATAGTACCTACAATAACTGCGCACATTTTTAACAATATTTATGTGCTTGATTGAACTGTTTAATTAACGTTATGTTAAGAACAGTTCAATCATTCAATATTGTGGCATAACTAGCAAGGTGCACATTGTTTTATTTGTCCAGATGTTTGACTTATTAACCTAGTAATTAAATTCCCATATTTTTGTCTTACCTGGCTAATGTGCCCTTCCATTTGATTAAACCGTTAGGTTTTTTCGTTGTCTGGTCGTCGATGACTTCACACTTAATGGGTTGGGGCGGCTCGAACGTAGTAGCATGCAGAGGTGGAGCGCATGCTAGCGGCTCCATCCGACAAGAGATAGCAGCCCGTTTAGGCGGCGTTGCTCGCGGGTAGGTGTGGTGGCGAGCACTGCTGATCGCGGCTGGTTCGCCACGCCTCTGTTTTGGTAATGTCCTGGCACATAGCGCACTGGCTGCATTCTTTAGATGGGATCGAAATCTGCTGTTGTTACTTGAAACACTTAGTACACCGCCCTCCATCTTCATCTCCTCAACCACATTACTTTCACTGCACTAAATGTATGTTTGAATCCATGGTGGTATTTAACCACTTCATCACTGTTAGTATCACCTTTTTAAATCCATTTTAGTCTATTTTGTCAATACTTTATACTTCCGTCTCAATCCTTTCTGGAGTGAACGCCGTTCTTTTCATTGTATTCAACCTTCTATACAAAGAGACGTCAAATTACTATGGTGAAGCGTTATCTTACCATAATATTTTACGGATGACTAGTATACCTTTGCAAGGGCATTAAGTTACAAAAAAAACCCCTCAAAGATATACATAATGAATCATATTAAATACAGTAATTTTGTAATTAAGTCGAAGCTTCGCACTTGCAGAATCATCATGAACTCATAGCAGGCAACGAAGTATAACATTTCAGAAGCTTGTGTAATTTGACATATTCCCTATAAGATGACTAGCCATCCAAAAAGTAATGGGAAGATCATGGCTGACGCCCGAAATTCATAATGTATCTCAATCTAGACGCCAAAGTTTGTTTGTATACCGTTCGAACGATCTCTCATCCGCGTGCTATCTCCTATCCATTTTCTGTCGTTCTTTTATCTTTATTCTGTGATTCGCCCTCTCAAAGATGGCAAGCTTAATTCAAAAATACATTCAATAATTGGACCAGGATTGATTATGAATTTCAGGCGTTAAAGTTTTTAATGAATACCTAATAATTAGTGGTGCAAGTGCTTTTAAGACTTTTATTGTTCTCATACAAAAAAAATATATTAAAAGTTCTTGATTAAATTTTGGCATCAAAAACTTGAATAACTTTCTCGATTGTCTTGAACGACGTGTGCGCAATAGATCACGCAAGACGTATAAATAAACTGATCAGGTTAACATTCTCACACGCACATTGAGATCCTGCTCTCATTTAAAATTAAAATAATGTAAGGTGGGATTCAGTTTTGCAAGTCACCGAAGGACTACGTCATCTTGGTTCATTATCTTGTACAACTTGACCTTAATCTATAAAAGCTAAAAGGTATTGCAATTAAGTATAATTTGATGACTAAATATGATATTATTTATGTGTCTAACCACCCACAAGTCACTTCTAGCGAACGGTAAAGCGAATTAGTTCGCTAACAAAATTAGAGGCGTTGCGGTCTACTTGGCGAGATGCATGCTCGACTGCATTGCGGCATCGATTTCGTACAAGAACGTCGTGAACGTCATTGTGAAGACTTTTTACAGCATTACTGAGTGAAAAATCATGATTTTTCCATTTTTTCCCGCTACGCGATGCTGACTATTTTAATATTTCGATTTTTATGTTCTAATGACATGAAAGGATCGCGATCTTGCGGAAGGCTTTGTGGAACCGCAGGTCTAACGGAGGGTGGAGGGGGGAGCGGTCGTGGGCGCGCTGACATCACCGCCGGAGCCAGCCGATCTTACATCACCGTCGACTGCCTCCCACTGGGTACCGCCTGCGCGCCCGCACCTCCCCTCCACAACTCCTTTACTCTTATTGAAAATCAATACCCGTATACGCATAATAATATGTATTTTCTTGTATAAATTGCAAAAATTCCTTGCGCATCTCGATCTATGATCACTAATAGTTTATTTTATAGAGATACTAATTACCCAACTTCAGATGCGTCACGGACCGCAGAGGCTTAAGTGTTCATGAAATCGAATATCTTTGAAATAATTGGTGCAATCAATGTTATTTTGTAGAGCTATGACAACTAATTACTTTACAACGGTAAGTATGATAAACTGTAATAAATAAACCGTCAAACTATGGCCAAGGCTATTTCTTCAAGAAATTAACCACAAAATCAATTATTATTGCTGTCCAGCAGAGATCAAGGCTAATATCGCCCACGACAACCGCTTATTATCTAATTTCATAACAATTAGCATTCATTAATAATTGTTACCTTTATTAACCAGTTAATAAGCATCGGCGGTTGTGTTAGAAGACTAACTAGGAAAAATAATGAAAATGTATTGCTTTTATTATTTCAGAAGGTGACAACAATTCTATTACTTTTGCTAGCTATAAACCGGTCAGCAAGCTAATGAACTGAAATACCTAAGTATAAAATGTTATTTTGTGTTCGGATTACAAAATTTAAACTTTAGGCCTATGAAAAAATATGTTCACCATTTGCGAATAATGTAAAAGGATCACCGTATTTAGTCAAAAATGCCAAAGTTTGGAACGTTAATTATCTAAATATTATACAGACTTATACATTACTAAGACTTTTTATGCTGCCCATGGGCCTCTGACTTAGCTTCGTCTTTAATTCGAAACAGGTGTAAGATATGCTTTCGAGGAACTAGACTTCATTTACAAAATTGCATATTTCTGCCCAAATTCAAAGTGTTTCAGACGTAGCGACTTACTTACTACTTACAATAATACATGATATGGACGAAGACGGTGAAAATTTCAAATGTCGTAACTTCGTAAAGGTCCTTTAAATCTAATGTCCCTTGCGACATTTGATCGCCTTCGATGAAATATTATAAAGTAACTTCCTAAAAAGTCATACCCAAAACAAATTACAAACACAATATGCAGATATTGTGTTTGTAATTTGTAGAATGCTGAATAGAGAACATATGCGTACAATGCAGATTGTACGCATATGTTCTCTATTCAGCATTCTTCTAGAGCTTATTAACTATAGTGTTTACTATTAGAGGTGATACGATGACTACTATGTTCCTATTAACCTCAGTAGATCCTTTGATCGCAACTCTACAATCTAGTTTTATGTTAAATTGTCGTGTTGTATGGCTCTGTTGATGAAACGTAAAGCACTATGCATCCCCACATTTCCCACGGCAATCATGTCAAATTGGTTTATCAATCACGGCGGGACGGATGCGGCGCGGAGTCGCCGCCGCCGCCGGCCCGCCGCCGTACGTGGGTGGTGTGTTCTGTAGTGCGTACAAGCCGTTGAATTCATGACACGATGTTAATCGACCGGCGAGATGCGCACAGCTATTTGATACAGTCAAAAAGATTCTCACTTTATATTTGACCTCCTATCGATAGCTGTACCTGTACGTAATTAATCGACAGGTCGAGCATGTTCGCTTCAGTCAAACACAACGCATTTCAGATGTCTGAGAAAAATATAGCTATTTCCAAACCGTTAGGTGTTAACAATTGGTATAATAGCTTAAACAGGTTTAACGGCATCTCGTGGTGTGCACGCGGATGTGGCCGGTAATTTGAGAACGATTGTGCCGAGTTGTTGCGAAGAGGCTAAGTATTGTCCATTGATCGCTAACAATAAAGGTCCGAGGTCAGACTTTAGTGGCACATCGATTGTGTTTTCATCTAAAGAACGACTTCAGAACATCCTCGCAATCTTAGCACAATAATGTCAACTAACAAGCGGACGAAACCCAATCCAGGCTATCATCATTCATCATGTTTAGGTCGGCTCCCAGTCTAACCTAATGTAGCTGATACCGGTATTTTACATGGAGCGACGGCTTCGGCCTTATGTAGGAATATAAATCGACAAAAGCTGTTTAGTAAGTGGACATTTTTCTTACGTGTCTGTGGTCGGTCGCTCGTTTCCGAGTTTAACACACAATTGAGGGTGGGCTACCACTTCTCGTGAGGATTTTTTTGAAAACATTAAAGCTGGCCTGAAATGTTTTCTTAATTCTTCTAGTAACCGGAGCATAAAAGTTCAAATATATTTTAAGTGACTTATAAAAATTACATTTTGAGAGTGGTAAAAAGCAACACCTTTTCAAAATTCACCCTGTTTGGCTTTCCAAATTGCCACAACAGGCGTAGCCTAGAAAAAACTTCAAATTATAGCTAATACGACGTTTTAGAGGGCTATTTTTTATTGTTTACCAAGATTTATGGCACAACGACCAGGATGTGTGTTCTAGTCTTCGTTTATATGTATATCTTGGTTCAAAACTTTTTTTTAAAGTCACAGAACGACTAACTAATGCATCTGCTTAAATCTGCTCATTAGCTAAGCGTTCAGATTTAGGTATACGACCTCCACATGGCACACGGAGCGCCTATCTCATACGATGTAGATATATCTCGAAATAGAATGCTAAGTATTCCGGATTCTGTTTGCAGCCATATGAGGTATTTCTATTAGTCATACAGTATAATCATGTGGTTTGATTTATTTATTTGCCAGTGACCAAGAACCAAGCAAGAAATTAAGAGTTAGTTGGTAAACATAGGGGACAATAATTTGAAATCATAATTCGTAGCTTTATAGGTAAGGTATTATACGAATCAAGCATAAATTAATATTTATCTTATCTTAAAAATGTCGCATTTTAAATATCGTCTTCTACGTAAGTACCTATTCTGAATTCATCAATGTAGGTACTATCGGATCTGAAATAATTTCAAGGTGACATAATATTTGGGCGAATGTACCTAATTTGTTTATAATGAAGAGTGATTAAAAATCGATATTTGTGGCTAGTAGGTTACCTACATATTTTCTAAGTGGATTATGCGTTATATTAAATTGTCTAATACGTAGAATGTTCTGAAAACCTTTAAAAACTTTTATTTTTATGTTTTTATCATATTTTAATGTCGGGATTAACTAAGGTGAAACTTCCAGCTTAGGCAAATATCGCGAAGTCTTTTTTAACCCCTGAAATGTCGTATACACCCTCATAGGTTCCTAAGAAAAATTCTCTCGAAACGACAATACATATAACCGATAAATCGTTGAGTTCTTATAAGCAAACGGCTTCTAATAGGTAAAACATCTAATGGGTTACTGCAAAAGCAGATATTAAATTTTCCATACGTAGAATGTTTTTAAAACAATTTATTTTTAACAAACTACAGAAATAAACTTTTGGCACTGGTCAAGAAATGACATGTTCCTAAACTGCAAGCTCGACCCGATGACTTCTAGTGCTCGTATCGCTCTAAAGAAAAATTTGCAAAGGTTCGTTTTAATATTACAAACCCGTACATGCGCAACTTTAACAAAAAACGGGCACATGACCAATGAAGTCATCGTGGTCGGTGTCGACGTTCGTCATCAATACGAGAAGCATGGAATCAGGCAGCCGTTGCAAATCAAAATCTACTTTAAAGCAGCACTTTGATATATTATAGGTATACTTTTATTCCAGCACAACTTTTATTGGGAACTAAAGCCAAGACGTGAGTTTATACGGCCTATACCAACTACTGTAGTTAACAAATGAGGTCATTCATTTAATAGGAAAACTAAAACAAATAATGACAATATCGATTATCTATTAGATAAAATTAAGGACGAACTAACAATATTGTTTAATTTTTCAGGTACTTGAAAGACTATGAAAAGGCATTGTTTTTAGTTTTCCAGTATCCGTGGTCGGAAATTAGAACACTTCTTCAGTGTCTGTCGAAAGCGATTTTCTCAATCACTTTTTATTCTACGTAATAATTTAACAGGAGAGTAGGCAAATTGGTCCAGGGCCAATAGATATTTGATTGATTTATAATTAAGTATTTATTAAGTAAGTTTACAAGAGGAGAAATGCGGAAGACCTTATGTATATTTTTTTTATCTGATCAGGGAGTTTTGAGAAAAGTGACATCACTACAGTATAAAGCAAAGTCGCTTCCCGCGTCTGTCCTAATGTCTGTATGTATGTATGTATGCTTAGATTTTTAAAACTACACAACGGATTTTGATGCCGTTTTAGTAATAGATTCAAGAGGAAGGTTTAGGTGTATAATTTATTAAGGTTTGCGGACGAAGTCGCGGGCAGGAAGCTAGTTATTTATGAAAAAAAGTGTATAAATTTTTTGTAATGAAAATTAATTATAAAAACCAGCAATTTCCTTTGGTTCTCTGGATTGATTTGATTTCAAGGCGGATATCATAATTATTTATCCATGGATAACGATTGATACAATGTTACCTGTATTGATGTATATGTTGAAAACTAGCTTTTATTTCCCGGGATTGCAAACACAATGTCGCAAAAAGTAGCATTCTGTATTATTGCGCTAGGAGATCAGTCATGGCATGGTTACGCGACAAAATATGCATTATGTTCAATCCTAGAATAAAAGTTATGTAACAAATTAGAAATGGTAACTTTTCACCTTTTATTTCCCTTAATATCTATTCATGTTTTTTCAATAATCAGTCGGGTTGAATTGATACTTTCATTTGGCTGGTGTATTAAATTAAATGTCTAGAGAAACAAATCTTATCAAAATAATATAGAAAAAATATTGCCTCAGGAAATATACAGTGTACCGGATAAAGTAGGTATTATGTTGCTGCAATTTATTTTGCGAATTGAGTTGGTCATTCAACTCCGAGAGAATTCTGTGACAAAACGTAATTAGATCATTCGCTCGTAATATCACATTCTACAACGATTTAAATGGCCTCCAAATTGTTTAAAATTGTAACAACTAGCTGAAGTTTGTTAATGACGTAAGATCGATTTTGAAAGCTGTGAAGTTTCTGCAATGTCAAACAAGTGATTTCAACATTACTAAGTGTATCTGTAGATTTGTGTTTACTGACCAAATATTCCAAATTGTTTAAATAATTCAAGACCTCATTTGTATATGAACATGTCAACTGAAGTGTGTTATGAATATTCATACATATGTCTGATATAAACCTTATCACACTCTACTTGTATACTAAAGTAGGCATACATATGTACATAATAGAGATATGATAGGTATAATACCCCTGATGGTATTTTGCAATATTGAATATCTGTTATCAATAATGGGTCCTCTTTGGACAGCATGTAGATTGTGTTTTATGCGTAAACTTGCATAATTATGTTAGGTACCAAAAGTTCTCCAATTTAATATAAATAAATTTAACCGCAGTGCTACTTCCTTAATGAAAATTATGAATCATGTAACATTAATGTCCTTGTTCATATTTAAATTTACAAATTGTGATGATTAAAAACAAATCTAGATATATTTAGAACCTCAAAATAAATTAATGCTGAGGACAGTAAAAAAAATGAAACATTATGATATCCAAGTTTTTGGTGGCTTGCCAAACTTCGATCAAATTTACGCCAACGTAACTAAATAGTCGAAACTAAGCGTTTGTTTGAACAAGTAAGTGTCTTAATTATGTATTATTGTGTTTATACCCACGCACATCGTGACGAGCCAGCAGCACTCACACCACCCAATTCTCATAAAAGCCTTACATATATCCCTCACCACAATTCGATAACGAGCGGAATACAAGCATCAGTAAGTATACAGTATGTTATCCATTACTGACATACATAACAAAAGTATGTTTGTAGTTTTATTCACCCGTATAAGCTAAACATAGCTATGGTAGTTTTCCACTAATGTAATATTATGTTCATAAATCAGTTTTACACAACGTCACTGCAAATAAACTGGCATGTTTGTTCTATTAGCGAAATTTTTAAAACTTGAGCGTATAGGTCCGCGCATGTACCATGCGGCGGAGTTGATCGCGCAGCACTGGTGACCGGCGAACGATAGCGACACTCCGACCCTACGACTGGTACCACGCAACCGGTGACGAGACGCATTGAAGCAACAGCATCGCAAACACCGAGTACCGCGCCGTTCGCCGTCCCATCGCGGCTACAACTGATTCTGCCAGCGGACAGCGACGCTAAACAAGCATGCTTACCATGCGAGCGTTGTATTGTAGCCTCGGCCGAAGCTGATAACAACCTGCGTACACGTTCACCTCTATCTGATTTTATACAATACATTTGTTAAGTACTACTAACTTTAGCTATATTTAATTACGTAGTTAATTACTAAAATGTATTAATGAAAAACAAATACAAACAAAAATGTTAATACAAAGCAAATGAAGAAACTTTTAAAAGGACCAGAGCAGAATTTAGTAGACACATAGTGTCTAATCCTCAATCGGAAAAAAAAACGTTACGCATAGTCGTTTCAAACCCCGAAATCATCAAAATTAAGATAGAATCACCAAAGAAACCTTAATGTGAAAAATAATAAAATATTTTGTCATATGTACTTTTTTCTTGCAACACCTCAACGCAAACTATTGCCACATTAGATTAGAAGGACATTACTATTGAAATAATGACTTCGTAAGCGAGTAGCAGTAACTCCAATGTCAGAGTATAATAAAAATTATAAAAATATCAGCGCTACTGCTTTGCTTTCAGAAAATTTTCTAGTGTTGGATGCTTTTAAACTTTTCCTTATTACTGGATAAAGGAAAATTAAAGTTAAAGTGTAAAGATTCCAAGAAAAGGAGTATTTTCGTTTACTTATTTAATAAAATTTTACCATGCCCAGCTTTTCATCATGATCATGAACGGCATACCAGTAGACATTATTTGTCTCACTAACACAGTGAGTATTTTTTTATCACTAGCTTCTGTATCTCTGCGCATTATCATGATATCATTTTCATGAGACGTGTCTCTTTCTCGTTCTCTTTCAGCCTGAGAGAGGGTGAAAGAGCCTCTTCAAATAAGGAGTCAGGGTAATGTCTAGGGTTTTGTCGGCTTCATGATATTGTCCACTCGCCGTCGTCGGTGTAACAAATCTTTTTTTTTTAATTATTACATAAAATTTGGTGTTCGCTTTGGGTATTATTCTAGGACCCGTTCTAGCTGGTGTGAAACGCCAGGGAACAACTTGGTAAATGGGTTATGGGCATTGTTATGCAATACCAACGCCGCTTGAACTGCATGCTGAATTTTATAGATAGTTTTTTAAACGAAACGGAAGTATATCAACAGCTCATAAAAAATATTCATTTATAGTAAACTGTTTGAGTGTTTGACAAGTTTTACGTGACTTTGAATGAAATATCACTGTAACGTGCTTCCACGTCTGATCATAATGAAAATTGGCATGCGTGTAGCTTCCTTCAAAAAATACATTTTCAAGACTTTTTTTTTACGTCATAATTCTCATTCTCAGTGCCAAAATTTGAGTGCATACGTTTATAATTTAGCTACATTCATTTATGTTCAGAGGAGAGCTATGTGCAGACAACTTATATATTTTGTGCGATGAATTCAGTACATCCCATAAATCTTATGATTTCAAACGGGGAAGCCTAGCCGGATGGATTTAAAAACTAGCCATTAAATTATTAAAACCTAGAAAGTATATTGAGTTTTGAGAATTGGCGGATACAAGGTCGTTTAGTTTCTGGAAATGTAAACATACCTACTAGGTATACAAAGAATTGAATGGATGACTGAAAACAAACCTAACTTATCACACTAATATTATAAAGGCGAAAGTTTGTGAGTTAGTGTGTGTGTGTGTGTGTTTGTATGTTTGTCCGTCCTTCACGCTCAAACGGCTGAACGAAAATATGACCTGGATTAATACATAGAATATTTTTTATCCCGGTACCACGTTCCCTTGGGATAATTTCCGACATCCACGAGTGCGAAGCCGCTGGCAGCAGCTAGTAATATCATAAATGCGAAAGTGAGATTGCTTAATTGTTTCTTATGCTTTCACGCTAAGACGCCTGAAAAGATTTGGATGAAATTGGCACATGGATAGACCATGACGTGGTTAGGACGCGGTAGGTTATACATTTCCGTAGGACCGACCTCCACGCGGGCCAAGCTGCGCGCAAAAGCTAGTACCGACATACAATTAATTTACTGATGAACAAAGCTTGTGTACATCTTAAAAAAAAAGCTTATTCATACCATTTATATGAAAACATTTACGATAGGGATACAATCTGAATTGATATTGACAACATCCATTACTTCCTACACGTTTTTATTTTTTCATTATTTGAAAAAACAATCATCCATCAACGAACGCAGATGCATTGCCCGAAGCACTAACACAACATCCGTTGTCGGACAATGACCAAAATAAAGTTGATCGCAGCACATTGCGGGGAGCATGCTGCTATATTTTGGCAAGTCGACCAGTGCGTGTCGCGGGCGCCTGATGGCATCATCGCTATGGAGGATCGTGACGTCACCGCGCCTTTTCCAAACGTGGCCGCCAGACGAAAATAGTCCCCGCCCCGCTACCGACCGCGGCCCCTCGTCTCGTCACCGACCGAATTAGCGAGCGAAGCGGTCGGCATTCAGCACCGGCACCGACCAGCCATGCCAACCCGACAAAGACAATCCGTTTGCAAGTTCAGATGGTCTCTGTTGACCGCAGGAACAGGCGCAGGTGTTTATGCGATACAGATAACAAGATTCAAATGATCTGACGTTATGCAATCCTGTTATACTAATAGATATTCTTTAATGCACCCGTATTAATTTTTAAATGTTTATTATTTCGGTAAGCTAGCTAGGTTAAGCGGTACTTTTTGAATATTAAGGAAGATAAGATTATAACTTTTCAAAAATTGTCTTGTGTCTTCAAAAAGCTGTTTATTTTATAGTGTTATTATTTTATTATACCCCACACGATGTATTTTCAAATTCTCTGCTTAAGAGTTTTCAGGCACAAAGCGATTATTGACTGTGTTTTTTTTACTATCGACCTCTTCTAAAGAATAATTAGTTTTTTGCCTGGTGGCATATCTATCAATGCGGAAATGTTCTCTTTCTTCATTTAAGTAGGCTTAATATATTATTAACTAGCTGACCCGACAGACGTTGTCCTGTCTTAACTTTGATACCTACCCTACCCACCTACCTACCTACCCTAGCTACCCTACCCTAGCTACCCTACCTACCCACCCTACCTACCCTACCTACCTACCCTACCTAGCTACCCTACCTACCTACCCTACCTACCTACCTACCCTACCTACCTCTCACCCTACCTACCCTACCTACCCTACCTACCTACCTACCTACCCTACCTACCCTACCTACCTACCCTACCTACCTACCTACCCTACCCTACCTACCTACCTACCCTACCCTACCAAAAAAAAAAAAAAAAAAATGTATTCTGCTATTCAGGGCGGAGACAAATCCAACTAAACAAAAACCATGAAAATTGGACCAGCAGATCTCGAGTTATAACGAAGGGAACAAACCCGACTTTCTTTTATATATATAGATAAGTGGACGTATACAGTCCAATATGGTGATGCTTAGTAATATTTATTACACCCTCGAAGGCTCAACCCACGCTTGGTTATGTGATCATTTATTTATAAAAGGCAGTGTGAATTTTTACCCCACTCTATCCGTCAGTGGGTGACACTGTGAGTATGATTCGAAACGTATTTTTATCCTACACAGCCTTCTATTTGGTTGTTGTGGAATTTAAGGATAAGAAATTGAGAAGGAAAGGTAACGGGCAGATACACGCGACGACGTTACCATAGATATTAAGGATTCTGCACCAGAACATTTAGCAGCAATAAAAAAGCTTAAAGAAGCCTTTTTTCGACGATCCATAATAGATTTTGAATTCGCAACATTGTGAAGGAAGACTGAGGTGAAGCATGCATTGAAGGCAAAGTGGATGAGAGCCCAGGAGTCACACCTCAGTAAATACCGACCAATACGTCCTAGTGCTGGCCATAATATGCAAGAAAAGCTATTTTCTTACTCTTGCCTAGCAGCACAGAACGAAAGCATCTACCTCTGCGCTCATTTGTTCTAAGTATCCAGGTTTTAGAGGAATACCTATCCATATGTGCTATAAATTAAAGCGCCCGCGATTTTCGTGTCTGTCTCAGTGACTGAGTTTTTCTTCTAAACCACGCAACGGATTCTGATGCGGTTTTGAACATCATTTAGATATCATATATTTCAGAAGGTTTCATGAAAAAATTGAATTAAAGATATTGCTATGTTTTGTCAAGTCGTAAAAAGCGTGTAAAGCAGGGCCGCTAATGGAGAATTCTACTTCGACTTTTGGTGCTATTTCTTATGATCATATCTTCCTAGTTTAACAAGCTTACATAAATTCTGTTGGAATTCCATAGGATTCAAGTCAACTTGACTACATATTAGTAAAGTATCGTTCTGCGCCCTTTAGTCACTTAGAACTCTTAGAAGCCGTTGTAGGCGAAAGCGAAAGACGTCATCAACATGTCCCTCAATATTTTTGTTTGATGACGTCTTTCGCTGTTACAAGGTTCAGTGTCTCACTTGATCCCAGTGCTTCTAGTACAAACTAGAGCACTGGGATCAATCAATCATCTGGCTTCGATGGTTACTTAGGTTTTTTAAATCTTGTAATTTAGGACGCTTTTTTGAGTTCTGCATCGTTCTCAAATGTATATTTCAACAGGGATGTAACCCAGTTTTTGAAAACATACTTTGATTTAAAAGAGTGTCCATGGAGTTTCTTGTCCGTTCTTCTCCATAGGTACCTACTGAGTTTGAGTTTGAGTCCAAATTCTCTTAGGTATACTGAACGACTGGAAATTCGACTTAGTTTATCAAACTATACCAAACCAAAAATCAATCTGCCTAGCCTTTTCTCAACTATGTTGGAGTCGGCTTCCAGTCTAACCGGATGCAGCAGAATACCAGTATTATATATAGAGCGACTGCCTATCTGACCTCCACAACCCAACTGGGTTGTGGAGGTATCGTATCGGCTGGGGTATCGTATTACCCAGTTGTTAACTAACAACTGGGTAATACGATACCCCCTGGTAAGACTGGCTGTCAGACTGTCGGGCATCTGACTATCCGTAATGACTGTGAAAGATCCACGAATGACAGCCGGGACCAACGGCTTAACGTGTTTTCCGAGACACGGAGGTGTCTCGATATGTAAAGATGGTCACCCATTCACGGAACAACCTCAGCAAGCGTAGCTTAATGTGATGGTTAGATCCATGCGACTGTGCTACTCAATTAGTTTATCAAACCACCATAGTTTATTAATAAACGGTTTCGAGTTAAGTATTATATTTTATGTTTTTTTTAATCCACCTTTCGATCGAAAGCTGACGAAAGGTGGTGCGTCTTTTGGTTAAAAATACTTATTTTATGCCGAGTACACACATAAGTGTAAGGATAGTTTTTTTTTCTATTTGATGTAAACCTTAGAGCATTTAACCTAAACATGTAGTTGACAAAGGAACATCAACTTCATGATGAACAATATGGCTTTACAAAAGGTCGTTCGACTACGGATGCAGGTGTTGCTCTGCTGAAACACATATTTAGCGCATGGGAGAACTCGCAAAATGCTATTGGAATTTTCTGTGACCTCTCCAAAGCTTTTGATTGCGTGCACCACGACACGCTTTTACGTAAACTACGTCATTACGGTGTTCAAAACGAAGCTCTTAACGTTATAAATTCATATTTACAGAATAGGTTTCAATGTGTAGATGTTAATGGTGTGAAATCTACTGAGCTACCAGTTCAGTTAGGTGTACCTCAAGGCTCAATACTAGGTCCATTCTTATTCTTAGTGTATATCAATGACTTACCATTCCATTTAAAGGGTATCTGTGATGTTGTACTGTTTGCAGATGATACCTCTCTTATCTTTAAAGTAGACAGAGATAGACTAGTTTTTGACGATGTTAACAGTGCACTCTCAACAGTAACGGATTGGTTTACATCTAATAACCTAGTTCTCAATGCGAAGAAAACGAAATGTATAAAATTCGCCTTACCCAATGTCAGAAATCTAGGACCACAAATAATATTAGATAAAGAGGTGCTTGAAACTGTAGACACAGCAGTCTTTTTGGGAATAACAGTAGATTCTAAACTCCAATGGAGCCCACATATATCAAGTCTAGCAGGACGGCTTAGTTCAGCCGCCTATGCCGTCAGGAAAGTAAGACAATACACTGACGTTGATACAGCCCGGTTAGTGTATTTTAGCTATTTTCATAGCGTTATGTCCTATGGCCTTCTGCTGTGGGGCAAAGCCGCAGATATAAATAATATATTCGTTCTTCAAAAACGAGCTGTTCGAGCAATTTACCAGCTAGGTGCCAGAGTATCTCTGAGAGATTTTTTTAAAGAAATTGGTATTCTTACGGTAGCGTCACAATTTATTTTCGCCAACATTTTATATATTAGACAAAATTTACACTTATATACTAAAAACAGTGATATTCACAACATCAATACTAGAAATAAGGATAAACTACGTGCTCCCTTTCATCGGCTTCATAAGGTTCATAACTCATTTGTGGGGCTTGGTATAACCTTTTATAACAAGCTGCCCTCTTCTTTGCTAGAATTGCCTTTTAATACGTTTAAATCTAAAGTAAAATCTATCCTTTGTTCAAAGGCTTACTATACTACCAACGACTACTTAAATGACAAGAATAGTTGGTCGCTGTGATTAACACAAGACAATGTTTATGTTCTTTCTCCAGAATTAGCTTCATAAAATTATTTTTATTATGTATTCAATTCATTGTTTTGGTTGTTTTTATTTTTTTTATTAGCCATTTATTGTTGACATAATCTACTCATTACAATGTTTTTTTTTTTAATGAGTTGTATTGCAAAATGTGGTTAGCTAGAGACCTCGACAGTTGATCATATTTATTTATCTTGATCCTAGTTAGTAATCATTAGCAATTAATTGATTGATTTTACTTCGATGGTCCTAGTTTATCATTTTTAACTTCGAGTTACGGCTGTATGGACATAGTACAGCATTGCACATGTAAGCGGGCACGCACTTTTACCTGGAGGCTCTTTTTTTTTCTTTTTAAATTTACGCTTGAGTACAGTCAGTTTTAATGTTTTAATTGGTATATTGACGTGTGCTAGCTGACATGTGGCAAATGATTGATTTTAATGTGATGTGTTTCGTAATGTTAATTACTTCTCATGCGATAAATGTGTGTAGAGTCAAGTTCTTCCAACTAAACAGACAGCTGTGCTGCTGGGGAGTTTGTTGCGCCACTTCTTCTTCCCAGCTAAAGCACTAGGAAGTGGTGAAGGGTGGGCGTTTTTGGGGGACTGTCTTATGTAACTTTGACCTTCAAAAAGTGCTGATCTTCAGCCTAATTTGAATAAATGACTTTTGATTTGATTTGATTTGATTTTGGAAACAAATGTTTGAAAAAATAGAAAACTAAGTATTCAATTTCGAGTTATGGATAACTGAGCGAAAATCAATTTTCTTTTTCCCAACTTTGTTGGGGTAATGTTCCAGTCTAACCAGATGCAGCTGAATACCAGTATTTTACATAGACCGACTGCCTAGCTGACCTCCACAACCCAGTAACTGGGTAATACGATACCCCTTGGTAAGACTGGCAGTGAGATTATCGGGCTTCTGACGATACGTAACGACTTTCAAAGATGCACAAATGACAGTCGGGACCAACGGCTTACGTGCTTTCCGAGGCACGGAGGAGTCTCGGTATGTAAAGATGGTCACCCATCTACGGACCAACCCCGGCAAGCGTACCTTAACCTGATCGATCAAGTCGTGCGGCTGTTACTACTTAGCCACGAGCTCCTCTTAAGAACTTTGAACGAAAGCACTATAAAATAGTTTCGTAGTTCTTTCGAAGTAGTTTACAAACTCGACGTAATTTATTTATTTGCGTTATAAGCTTTTATATAGTGTCAAATTAAATTAGTCATATTTTATTGATTCCCGCCAAGCCTGTGAAGTTTTACTAGCTAATTTAATTTGACCTCGGTACAAAATCACTTGTGAGAGGAAGTAGAAAAATATATAGACCGTCCACTCGTTCCCTAAAACTGAAGAATAAGATTTTTATAATCCTGAAGTCATGAAAATTGAAAGAAAGGGAAACATATTACAATGTCAACAAAATTTTCCGAAATACGTATATAGCGGAATGAATAGGTAACTTTCCGCATCGTATGCTGCCAAATTATCAAGAAAATTTCAGGCATCTACCTACTGGTTACATGTAGGGCAGACCGGGGCTGGTTGCCTATGGGGGTAGGTAGACTAACGAATAATAATTCTAACTGTGTACGACTATTGCATCAGCCGATCGCGTAGGCGACACACCTCCCGCGTGCCCGCAAGTGTCCCGTGGCGTACGGTCGCGGTTGCACGTAAGGCAGGAGCTGTGCCGAATTTTCAAAAATCATACCACGTAAGTAAATATTTCATTTCACATATTTTTCATTCCTACACCATGTGTCTAGTTAATACAACATTTAATATGAGTGTTACAAATTCTTTTGTACTTCTATTTGGTGTGTATTAATGTTTTTTCTCGAAATAATTAATCCTTTTTTGTGGGTGCAAGTTTAAACATGAAAATGGCGTCTGGGGTTGGTTGACTTTTTGGCTGTGGGGCTAGTTGACTAGTTGGTCAACCAACTCCATTCATTTTAGTTGCAAATAAAAGCAAGTGTTAGTTATTCTTGTTATTGTTTTTTCATTACAGAGCCATGAGGACATACATTAGGAAGACGAACCGTGCCAAAATACCGAGGGACATCATAGAAATTATATTTTAAGACTGATTGTTACTTTTATTGAAAGTTTAATTGTTTAAGTTGAACCAAAGGAGGTTTTTTTGTTAGATGTTTTGCAATAACACAATAAATATTTTAATAAAACCGTCTTGGATTTATTTTTATACTTTTTATTTACATTAAATAAATAATTAAGACATTTATCTTGTCAATCACTGGGTAGGTCAACCAGCCCCTAGGGTATAGTCAATTTACCCCGGATAAGGGGTAGGTAGACCTTAAGGAGAAGGTGTTGTAAAATTATTGATAAAATCATGTAGATTAAAGTATTCTCAACTTTCTTCACATACATATATAGTTTAAAGTGCTATTAATTAAATATTAGAACTCATAAAGCTATATGTATTATAACCAATTAACAGTTTCACAAAAAATCAAAAATTAGTCAACTGGCCCCGGTCTACCCTACCTACTGGTCATAGTTTAATGTATCAGTGTACCTTTGATAAGTCAAAGTAATAGGAAATAATTCAGAACTTGACATGCTCATTCCGGCTCCGTAATATAGAGTATTTTTAGGCTATCAATAAATCAAGTCTGTGCTGAATAAATATCATCCCTTCGTAGTTAAGTACAAAGGCCACTAAGGCCAGCACATCAAGCTACCCCAATCTGTAAAATTTCTTTGATAGATTTTCATCTTTATTGCAAAAGTGTAAGGTTCACGTTCAATTGGGTATATTTGACAGTTTGGGGTAGCCTTATGTGCTGGCGTTTGTACGTAAAAACATCGTGCTGCAAACAAAGAATGAAATCACACATCACTATATTTAATCGTTCTATTAGAATAGAAGCACTAACCTACTGATACGGCATACATAATGTTATTTTTTATTTCAGCTGCAATTATTTAAGTTTTCAGCTTATATTCCGCGCTAGAAACGCTTCCGCAGCGGGAGGTAATGTCGCAATAAGCGGAAGCGTTGTCATAGTTACATTGAATCCAGTAGGGTCGCTAGGGTTTGTCACTGCGATGAGCAGATTTGGCGCTACTATTTGCAGCCTGCGGTCACCCTCTGAATTGTACTTTAAATCTCTATGTGACCTCCAAAAGGTGATATTGCGCTGAAAATTTATGCTTGCAGAGAACCTACGCCTTATTTTAAAGCAAGTAGCCTGCTTCACGTGTCGTAAAAAAGGGTATCTACTTAAGTAGGTATAGGTACAACATGATCCCTACATCAACGAGTAAAGAATGAGGCCATGCAAAACGATAAGATAGCGCTACAATCGCTGTGTTAATAATTATTTTTAAAAAGTGGAAATGTGTTTATGAAGACGTTTTGCTAAGCCATTCATTGCTGAAAACGCGCGCGACAGTGAATCGGTTCCGAGAAACCTACTCGCGTTTCCTGGAAGCGCTACTATGCACGCACACATTTGCAAATCGCTGCGTAGTCAATATGGCACACATAGTCGCCCACGGCCCTGATAACGCGCTGCCGCGGCCGTGACGACTTGACGAGACGTATCGGTGCTCTCATTAACCAACCAACTCGTATTGCGTGCCCAGCTCGGCTTACACCCAATCAAACAATTTGTTGCACTGAAGTTACGACGCAGGAGTCAACCTTGCCAACACGAAAAATACATACAGTGTCACCTCCACCAAATATTTCTTGTAAGATTGCAGTCAAAATGCAAGCAGAAACATAGACAACAATGCGATATCATATTTATTAAAATAATAACAATAGATGAGAACTGCTGCATCACGTGCAAGACCACGTAAGCATAATTACTTAATTAGCAACGTACTGTAAGAGAATATAAATACAGTAAAGATCTAGTTGACAGGCATTGCCAATAATGTGAGCTCAATAAAATGATCGCAGAGCACCGGGGTCAGCGGCGAGATGCCAACGGTCAATAATGATGGCTTGACATCCGAACTGAATAGCAATCAATCAATTAAACTCTTATTTCACTGCCAAGAATATTTTGTTTGTACTGGTCATCGGACGTAACTCGTTTTATTTATATGGTAACTAGCTGACCCGACAGACGTTGTCCTGTCTACTTACCTTACCTACCCTACCTATAATGTGCAATAAAAAAAATTTTCTCATACAAACTTTGCCACCCTTGTAACCCTTTTAGGGGTTGAATTTCCAAAAAATAGTATGCCTATGTCCTTCTCATGAATGCAAACTATCTACATACCAAATTTCAGCAAAATCGGTTGGGTGGTTTAGGCGTGAAAAGGTAACAGACAGACAGACAGAGTTACTTTCGCATTTATAATATTAGTATTAGTATGGATGCTTATGTCTAAATGAAGGACTGATATCATTCAAGTTGCATTTCTATTTTGAGTGTCCATCTTGGTGGACTTATTTACTATATCTTAAAAATATATTCACAACCAATGTTAGCTTTGGTTGTCATTTTAACAAATACAAATAATAATGGTGTATACAATAATTACCTATGTCTAATGTATGTATAATGCAAACGTGTGTTATTCTGATTACAATTCAATGATGCCCTAAATTGCACTTTTTGCTGCATAAATAGATAAATACTGGTCTAAATATTTGATTTACAAAATCATAATTAAGGTACAGAGGCCAGCACATCAAGTTACCAGAATCTGTCAAATTTCTTTGATAGTATTTCAACTTAATTGCAAAGACATAAGGTTCATTTTTAATTGAGAAAATTTGACAGTTAGGGATAGCTTGATGCGCTGGCGTCTGTACTACCTTTTTGTGAAAACCTACCTTTTTTGGGAGGAGGTAGGTACGTTCTACTAACAAGCTCTAAGTGCAATATGAAGAATGAAACAGTTATTAGTGAAATATTTGATACTAAAAAATGGAAGGAAGCCGACCCCATCATAGTTGGGAAAAGGCTTGGCAGATGATGATGATGATTTGATACTAAAATAATGGTAAAAATAAACAGGAGTATCGTATACTCACTTGGTGAGGCTGGAGGTAGCATCGCAGCGCGCGGCGGCGGCGGCGGCCCGGCGCTCCGCAGCCGCGTCTACCATGCCTCTGCATCACCGCGATGGGCATCACTTGCGAGTCGCGCCACCTCGCCACCTCTCCCCGTCACCTCACCACCACCCACCACACCGCCACTACCACACTGACATCACAATGTACATACAGAACCCTCACAACCTGCCTGCCTGACACCTGATCACTTGAGGTTGCTATTCAATACGATACTATAGTGTCGGGTTTCAAATTAAAGTTATACTTCGCCTATACCGACGATTGCAAGGCTACATCCAGCACACATAGATGACCTGAAACAAACAAAAACTTCATTACAATTTCAGCATAAATAAAAGGTCTCTAAAAATCTGCGATCGTAGTGTGGATAGGGGATGATCTTTGAATGGATTTTTTTTTGCCGAATTTTTAGGGTTTCGTACCCAACGGGTAAAACGGGACTTACTAAGACTCCGATGTCCGTCCGTCCCGTCACCAGACTGTATCTCATGACAATGATAGATAGACAGTTGAAATTTTCACAAATGAAATATTTCTGTTGTCGCTATAAAAACAAACAAATACTATAAAACAGAATAAAAAAAAATATTTAAGGGGGCTACAACAGACATGTCTATTTTTAAAGCAATAGGAATTGCAGTCGGTTCATAACTATGTCAAGTTACGAAAAAAAGTGTGTAAGTAACTATATTACTATACTACTAATAATTATTAACACCCCTGCGCCCCTCCTCATCGAAAAGGTGGTCTCTCCCATATTTTTAAGGCTTTTATTTTTCTGAATTCTGATGCAAGAGCAATCCCTTGTGCATCCCACTCCGGCGCCTGCGAAAGACCAGGATTTGAAACGAAAGGATCAGGCCTTTCGTTTCAAACTAACTTAGGGCCTATGAACACCACGTTTTTTAAACGCGCCGTCGACGCGCGTTTTTAGCGATACAGACGCGATACGCACGCAAGTCAGACGCAGCCTGTAGACCTTTGCACACCTGACGCGCTTGTGTAGCGATACAGACACGATGCAAACGCGCGTGTGTAGCGATACAGACGCGCGTGTGTAGCGATACAGACGCGATACAGACGCGCGTGTGATGCGATACAGACGAGATGCAAACGCGCGTGTGTAGCGATACAGACGCGATGCAAACGAAGTTATGAAGTTTTCTGTGTCGAAAGGCTCCATTTTTTTGTTCAAAAGACGTGCGGTGCATCAAATCGCTCGATTGCTACTAGCGTAGATTCACACTTCCCTTTCCCACGTTGCGGGGGAAACCCCGTCCGTAGGGAAGGCGCGCGCGCTAGCGCTCGTATCGGTGCCGCGCGTTTGTATCGATACACACGCGCCGGTGCCGCGCGTTTGTATCGATACAAACGACAACAAACTGCTCTGCAGGATAAAAACGCGCCTGCGACACGCGTTCCCAAAACGCGCGTCGACGGCGCGTTTAAAAAACGTGGTGTGTATAGGCCCTTAGTGCTAGACTGCTACTTGGCCTGTTGAAACAGAATGACATCAGCCAAACTTTAATACTTATGTGTTGATTGTTGATGGTAAGCTGTTAGCTATACATTATGCTCGCATAACTCGTGAAAATGTAGGGAACAGCAGAATTTTTTTTCGCGATTTCAGGTGTGTTCCCATTGTAAAAGTTGTTCATAATGAGTACAATGGCCCCTTAAAATATTGCCCATGAATTGCGTTTCACCCTGTATAATAAATAATACACAAGTTTCAACAGCACCCAACAAATTGATGATAAAGATATCATTAAAGACAGTTATATTACCAAAAGAAGCTTGGTCAACGTTTTACACAGTGGGGTTTGTTTTAATCCTGTCTGGATAAATGCGTCCTAGGCTTCAAATGGGGATAAAAATTGAGCTATTATTTGAAAGCTTTGTGGCGTATAAATGTGAGTTAGCTAAACAAGTAGGTAGTTCCTAAGTAGGTACAGTCACTAGGAAAATACAAAATCTACTTTGATTTGAGGCTTCTTCTACTAGCTTTTTCCCATGGCTTCGGCTTCGCCCGTGTGGATAATATTCCACTATGTATTGATCTAGGTAAAATATGTATTTTTTTTTTCATATTAACTCAATTCGTTTCCACGGCGCAGGCCAATAACGCCCGCAGTCCGCATGATATTTCCGACATCTTTTCGACTCCATTTTTTCCAATTTTTCGACATCTTCAACAATCGATCATGTTTCAGGCAACTTTCATCATCATTCTCCTGTCTTTGTCCCAATTTATTTGGGGTCGGCGCAACATGTCTTTTTCTTCCATACTTCTCTATTACTTGTCATCTCGGTAGTCACTCCCTTCCTAGCTATGTCATCTTTCACACAATCCACCCATCGTTTCTTTGGTCTCCCTCTACTTGTATAGCCATCCACATTCATGCTCACAACTTTCCTGACAACATTTTCCTCATTCCTCCGCATAACATGCCCGTACCATGACAACCGATTTCCACAAAACTTTTCAGTCACCAGTGTCGCTTTGAGAATTCCTCTTATACAGGGTTATTTGTAAAACACCAGAAACCTCTTAAGAGGTCATTGTACTCATCATTATGAACAACTTTTACTATGGGACCAAACCTAAAATCGCGAAAAAAAAATCAGCTGTTCCTTACATTTTGACGAGTTATACGAACATAAATGTAGGGAACAGCTGAATTTTTTTTCGCGACCTCTTTTACTATTCATTTTTCGAAAAATTCAATATTATGTTCATCGTTCTCTCCATACCTCAACTTCATATGCCCATGCCAAGAAAATTGATTCTCTTTTAACTTTCCGTCACTAGCGCGAAATTGAAACTGCGTTTTCCTATATATAATAAGTTCTTATTATCTTCCTTTCTAGTCCTTAGACACATTATTCTCAGCGATCTCATCTCAGTTGCATGCCATTTATACCCGTCTTCTTCATGGCCCTGCATTCCAACGAACAACACTTCTTGCCTCGGATTTCAAGAATTTGATTGCTATCCGTGGTTCGCAAGATGTTCCTGTGGCCTGTCGAGATTTTATCCAAAACCATTATAAAACCATTATACTCGCGAGATTATTGGCAGTATTTCGATCGATGGAGTTTAGAAGGCGTAGGTATTCTATGAACTGCTAAACAATGGTGATAGCAAAATTACAAGAAGAATACCCATTTAGGGATGGCAATCCCCATTGACGCAAGTCATGAAAAAAGAAGAGATTCCACGCGTACCTACCTATGGAGTATTGTTGGATACCTAATTAAAGAGATTATGAAGATTCTATATGATTTTATTTTTCAATTGTACTTTTATAGTTAGAAATGCGCTTCTAAAAAGTTACAAGAAATGCGTCCCTACTTTGTGTAAATTGAGATTGTTAGAACTTAAAAAACAGTTCAATGAAAATTTTCTTGTGTGCTGTCGATAAAATCAATAGGTAGGTACCTACTTATGTAGGTATACTTCGTTCCAGTAAGTGTATTATGCATTGGTATATTTAAATAGGTATTCATCCCCAATTCCTGACAACAAATCCTACACTGTGCGTGGTCCGACACAAATTTGGCCGGATTTTTATTTTAATTACCAAGTAGGTAGGTACGTAGGTACCTATAAAGGTAAGATATAATTAAGTAGGTACCTATTTATGTTAATACGATAAGTGTAGGTACTTATGTAAAGGCACGGATCAACTGTTATGTAGGAACCTACCTACTATTCATCAGTAAGTATTGCTAATAGGTAGAACTACGTAGGTATATACTTTAAAAAAGTGTTTTATTTTATTATGAGGTTATCGTGTTTAATTATCAGAATTATTACACCTTCCTCTATCAGCCAGTACCTAACAAAATTATTGCTTTTACTTAAGAATTACCTACCTGCTCAATACTTTTAACTTAGCCTCATGTTCTTAATTAGGTAGGTAAGTACAGAATACATACATTTAGTATTTTATTTCAATAATATAATAATAAAATTCTATGAAACAAAATAATGAACAGGTACTCAGTCTGTGGCCTAAGTAGTTGTTGTCGAAACATAATAAGCATAGCAATGAAGTGTAAGCCAGTATAACAATTTTATGTATGAGATCATCGATATGTATAAACAGCAAAATGTAATAAATATAAATATGACTCACCCGTTATGTACTCTGCTACAGAAAGACCGTGTAGGTTATCATTATCACTATTGATGAACGTCACACACAATACATTGAACACAAACGTCGTCACAAATCGCCCACACTTTAACATTTCCGAGTTTTTCAATGAATATTAAACAATGTAACTAACCAATATCATTTTAGACACAACAAAATGTAACTAATTTCTACTACAGACAATATCGTATAAGATTTGAGAGAAAGAGAAGCAACGGTAAACTAAAAAACAACAAATTCTTGGTAGGTATTGAATTTCTGTAAATTTAACGAGTGCTGCCATCTCTGAATTTTCGTGAACAACATTTAGTGATGAAATAGAAAACACAGCCGTTTGACATTTGCTATTATGCTTGAAAGGAGGTAATATCATGAATGTTTTAAGAATCGAGTACGCTGATTTGTAAAGTATATAATTAGTTAATTTCATTTATAATCTCTTAATAAATAGAATAAATGCGAAGCAATGTTGCAACTTGGTTAATATTTGTTTCTAATATTTTTTCATTTATTAACTCTGTAAAGTAAACGTCGCTCCAAGGCTACTGCGTTTAAACAAGTACAACTTTTTTTGTGACAATGTCTGCATCTGTTGATTAAAATTTGAAACATAATAAGCTTCTAAACAAGGTCAACAGTTTTCATCTACTCGTAGTGAACGAAAATAATTAAAAATAAGTGTGTATTATGTCCATACTTTCAAAATACGTACATTTTATGTGTCATCACCAAATATTCAAGTACAAGTGTCCGCGAAAATGATCTGTACTTTGTTTTTCGCAATCACAACGTTACATGAACATGGATGACCTAAAATGCGAATATGTGAAGAAAAAAAGATGTTTGGGACTCACAAGAAGTGTAAACTGAAGTAATTATAATGTTTCGCACATCGATTATCGACAATCGTTTACCTTTTCATGCCATCGCATAACGATCGGTGAATTGCTTGGTCACAAAAGTGAAAATGTGATGTGTCAAACTGATTGTTTACCTCGCGGACAGGTGAGTGGTTTGTAGAAGTGGTACGCGAGGGCGGCGGGAGGCGGGCGGTATGTCTGATCGATCAAGTCCCGTGAACGGCGGTTACGAGGCCGCAAGGCTCACCGTCCGCAAGGACCTCTTCCCGGAGGTTCGTCTGTCTAAGCTGGCGACTGATGGGTCTGGCGCTGACTCCGACCAAGAAGAAGTCGAGTCAGCCTCTGGTGTTAAGCTGGAGACTGATTTCGAACAGAGCATAGACGAAATCGCCAGTCATAAGGCGCAAGTGGTTAATGGGGCACTGCCGTGTCCTACGCGGACGCGACACAGGAAGCACAAGCACCACTCTCGACAGAATTCTCAATCCGCAACCGTGAATGGTTGTCTTCCTCCAAAAAGTAAAAGGAGAAAAGACTCATCAAAAGATTCATCATATAGAACACATTCTAAACATAGTGTTGTGTCACAAGTGAAAGGTGGTAAAAACTTGAATTTAGTGAGTAGTAGTGAGTGCCAGGAGGATGACGACGACGACGAGGAGGCTGAGGAGGAGGAGGAAGAGGAAGTGGAGGAAGAAGAAGATGCCGAAGATAGTGAAAGTTCAGAGGATGAACAGCTCAAGCGCAATTCAAAGTTACCGTTAACTAATATGCCGCGACAAAGTGGTAAACCATACAGTCATGAACTTAGTCAATTATCAACAAAAAAGAGTAAAAAGGAATCTAGAGAGCGTCGAGCTCATGCAGTTATACCATGTAGTGGCAAGCCAAGGTCTATGTTGGACATTCGCAGTTCACGAAGTAAAAAGAAATCGAAGAAGTCTGAGAGCACTCCCACATATCGAAGCCAGATAGTGGATACTAACTCTATGAAGATTAAAATTAGGAGAACCAGCATTCATGAAACTGTAAGTATTTACTTTATTTTTCTAAACTTACCTTCTATGGGTGGCTAGCGAATGACTTCAATAAATGATGCTACTTGAATGTATTACATTACTAAAGCTATATGCATAACAGACCCTAAAACAATCAATGTTTAAACACATGATACAAATGTGAAATACTTTCAAATACAAGTACAAGAATTTGGGGGTTTTAATAAGTGTTACATTTTACTATTCTACATATTTAAATTCAAAATACCTACTCATTGTTATAATCTTAAAACAACAGCATTATTATTACACTTTCTCTAGACAAAGTAAACCTATTTGAATATCAATCATTGTTGCAATCCGCTCAATAAATAGCCATTAAATAAACTGCAATATTTGCTCACAATTGTAAGAGTAACAGAATGCTTAGCAGTGAGCTTCACTTTCCATTCTCAGCTATAACTTGTTTCTACATTGTTATACCTAACTTGTTTTGGACAGGTTACATAAACATTTATAAAATACAAATTGTCTAAATTTTGTTACAAAAAACAATTTTTGTTGTATTCTTCATTGACTATATGATAAGCTGCTATCTATTGGCATTGATACTGGTAGGGTAGTATAGTAAAGTAGCTAGCTTTTGGAGGTTCCTTCAGGATAATGAACACAAACAGCTGGCACTTTGTTCTTGTTTTCATTTTTGAAATAGGTACCTACTAACCTCATAGGTGAAACGCTTCATCATTGAAGTGCATAACCTTTTTAGGTTTTTTGAATTCTCTATTTATGGGTACATTATTTGTAATGATCTGAGAAGTATCATGATGATCACATTTATTTGAATTTCTGTGACCTCTATACTATGTAGCTACACCTCAGATGAGTTGTTTCTAATGAACACAAATCATAACACCACACCTATACGTAAAATAAAATAGGAGTGGGCAGAGAATCACATTATACCCACATTTTGCCAATTATATTTTAAGACTCATGTAATATTACTACCCTGTTAGTTGAATATCTGTAAATCTATATTATTTATTAACCAACCATAGCCACATATTTACTAGGATGATAATGCAAAATTTTACAACAAACAAAAAACAACTGTATGATCAAAATGATAATACAAAAAGCATTACAGAGTAAAATGTTGCTTGGACTAATCAAACTCGGTAACATAATTTCAGTAATCTTTACTTACCTGCAATTAATAAGATGGTATTTATGTTTATGTAATTATAACCATACTTTGTTATCACTGCATACTACAAAGACGCATCTTAGTAATCCTAACTAACACTATAAATGAGAAAGCGAGTTTGTTTGTTACACTAAAACAGCTGAATGGATTTGGATGAAATTTGGCACATGGCCATTGTCCCGGTAGTATCTTCGCATGGCATAATTTGTGTCCTCCACACGGACGAAATCGCGAGCTTATAATAACAGGAAAAAATACATTTAGATTATTCTTAAAAATATATGAATCCGACTTATTTTATTGAAATTATGTAAACTGAGTATGTTTGAACAAGTTATATTGCTAAGCAGTATACATTGTATGAAAGTACAGTTTTAAGTTTTTAATCTACTGTGCCCATAGTAATTAATGAAATAATTAATTGGAGAAAGTAGAAAAGTAGCAGCATAGCAACTAAGTTATAAAACTGCCAACAAATACAGATCTATGATGATAATGGGGCTTATTTGGATGTCCAGTTTTATAAATATATTTGTAGAAAAGAGTTTGTGTGTAGTTATGACATAATATACTTAATATTTTATTTTGTACCAACGACAATGCAGCCAAGGGTGATACTCGGACGCGCTTTGACCTTTAAACTAGTGAGTTTGTCTTTTTTTACAATATTAAGATAAATTTTTATCAATACTTTTACTTTTGGCACACCCCTCTAAGCTAGAAATTCCAAATAAATTTAGTCCAAATATCCAATGCTTATGACATCATTTTATGTTTCTTTTACCTTACCATAAAATTGCCATAGGCCATACTGCTGTATGGAAGGCTCACTTTAGGATCATTCAGCACCAATTAGCCCTTTACTGCTTCTCTTGTTATCCCTATATTACTAGAGGGAAGTTTACTTCCAGTTATGATTACACAAATAAAACAGGACAAGTGATAAATAATTTGGTAAATATTGTTTCCATGAACTGTGCACTCTTGCATACGTTTTTAGTACAATATTTTATTCCTGATAATACAAGGAAGGATCCAGGATTTTTTTCTGGGAGGGGCACAAAGGGTGGACTGTCAAAAAATCAACAATAACTGTTGGAGATAGGGAAATAGACAAGAGACTCATGTTCTTTCTGTTATTTTGTTCATATATATTTTAACAACTTTGATAATTTGATTTGCTTCTAAGTATGTACTGTGATGGAATGTCCACGGTACACAAAAATACCGTTTCCATGGGGGCCGAAAGTTTGACATTCAGTCTTACCAAGGCGTATCGTATTGCCGGGTAAGCAGGATTGTCCGAAATGGTTACCGCTACCCCGGAACATAAAGGGCTAAGGAAGGAACATGGATGGGTTTTAGTCAGCAAAAAAAAGGGGGCATGTGCCCCTCCCCCCTCCAGACGGTATTTTTGTGTACTGTTCCCCCCTTGCTGATGAATCTCATAGATTTATTTAGTACATCAAGATGGATTATCTGGGAAACAAAGTGTAAGTATAGACCACCATCAACTTAAACTGCTAATGTTCTGTAGAATACCATTGAACATTATAGTGGCTTTCAGTTGCCACTCACAAAAACAAAACAATTCCTTTTGCATGTCTTTAAAAAGTAAAACCATATTATAACATTGTGAATTTGTAATGTTCTTAATTAGTTAATGTTTATTTTAATAATGTAACATCTCACCTATCAATACATTTCACTAGCTATGTTTGTTCAAGACTTATGTTATACCCCCTAGTCTTCTTCTTCTTTTTCGTGTGGTTGGTGACTAACTTGGTGTCAGAGTTTTTATGCTGCCCATGGGCCTCTGACTTAGCTTCACATGCTGTTGAGAAATATCTCTCAGACATGCTGGTTTTCTCACGATTTTTTCCTTCACCGAATTTTAAGCAAGTGATAATTGTATAATAAGCACATGAATCCGTAAAATCAGAGGTGTGTGCCTTGGGTTGGAACTTGAGACCTAAGACTTGGCAGTCCGACGGTCACACCACTAGGCTATCACTGCTTTACCCCCTAGTCTATTGTCTATGTAGACACGAATCTGGCCTCTGGGTTGATATGAATAAATTCTATTTCTTGTTCATTTTAACGTTCAAAAGTGCCTTTCTTGTGCCTATTTGTAAAAAATAATTTCACTTTGACTTTGGAACTAAGAAATTCGGAATCAAGGAAAAACATTTTCCTTTACCTGGGTATGGAACCCAGGAATTGTACAGGAATCAAGCATGTGCCCACTGGTTGAAATGATAAACAGTTGATGTCCTCCTTCTACCTATCTTGTTTACTTCCTATATTTATTATTTAATGTGGTGTGGTCAAGCCTTTATTTTTTTATGAATAAGGCAATATTGTTGTACAACCACAGTAATTAATTCAGCTCACCGTAGTCATTAGAGAATTTTCGGACCACCTAAAGACAGGTGTTAAATAGTTTTGTAACTAGTGACACGTTCTACAAAACACCGCATTTTGAATAAACCTAATATTACAGGTAACACCAACGCCCACATCGGTTTCCGATCTTGGCCAAAGGAAATCTAAGAAGAAGCGGGCTGCGTCACCTGCTAGTGTGAGTTCTGGTGAGGAGTATGACCCGTCGCGTGGTGATACCGCCGCCGCAATGAGCGTTGCTGCGCCCAAGCCGCGCCATCCGCCACCCAAGACTCCTAAGCCTAAGAAAGCAACCAGTTCTAAAAGTAAGCAAAGTAAGTGCATTCCAAATTCAATCTTTTTGCTATTTTTAAGCATATAGGGCTACAGCAACAACACGCATCCGTTCTACCTCAGCTGCATGTTTGTATTTGATAACCACTAGGAGATAACAAGATAGCATAGCCTTTGTATACTACATTCTTATATCTATAAGCATTTTCGGTCTCAATACTTTTTGATATTATTGTGTACGAAACTTATGACGTAAATTACTTTACACCCTATTTATTCTTAACAAATGTGAGTGCACGTCATAACACAAAACATTTACAAACATCTACATACATTGTAATGATAAGCAGCAATGTTCATAATTTACATATTGACACTCCTCAATCTTACATTTTTGCAGAGAAAAGTGAAAAGACTGAAAGAACTAGAATTAGTGGAGCTGAAAGTAAAGAGACTGGACCACAAAGTCCTTGGGGACATTCAATGCCTAAGGAGATTCTGTTACAGATATTTGAATATGTTGTGGCCTCTCAGGGCACATTGCCTTCTGTGATCAGGTAAACATTTTCAGGCAATCTATGTTGACAATGTAACTAACCTTTATACATAATACTCACTCTTATTTTACAATTCTTTTCAGAATTGGTAGAGTATGTAAGTTATGGCATAGTGTGAGCTGTAGACCAGAATTGTGGAAGAATGTAGACCTTGCGCAATACACTAGTGAAAAATGTAAAACAGATTACAAACTAGTGTGGCTCCTGGAAAACCGGTTACCACAATGTCAAACCTTAAATATTGGTAAGTGAATAATAATTGTGCTAGTATACTTTGTTGCGTGATACATTTAAAAAGAGTATTTTTGATATTAACACAACCTACATGCTTGCTCTCCTTTATGCTAGCTAAAATGTTCGATTTCAAGCAATGGTATTTATTAGCTATTCACAGTTATTTCTACTAGTCTCGTTCAATAAGGGTTCAGCTTTTTCAAACTTAATTCGCTTCCCATCTTCAAAACCGGTTCAGCGGGATTGTCCGAAAAGGTCACCGCTGCCCCGGACCACAAAGGGCTAAGGAAGGAACATGAATGGGTTTAGTCAGTAAGAGTGACACTCCCTTCCGCTGTACCCCGAGCCAGGTGCCATTTGATGATTTCCCATCCCTAAATAAAAACATCAAAAGGTCAGATTACCTGTGTAGACCACATCTATGATTGAAGGGAATTAAATTGGAACAGTTGTACAAGATGTACAACGATGCCTATTACCATCCTTCACAAATTACTATAACTTATCGTCTTTAATCTTAATCTACAGCTCAGTGGAAAGTCAGCAACGTGTCGTGGGTGCTAGCCTGCGTCGCTGACTACTGCCCTCAGTTGGTGGAGCTGAGCGTCGCCGGCTGGAGTCGCATCACCTCCGAGCAATTGTTCGACCTAATGCAGGCGTTGCCTAAGCTGCAGAGGATCGACTTGTCTCTGACGGTATGCTATTTATCATCTTAGGCTGTATCAGGTTGTGCTGCATGACCTTCATGGAGAAGATACTCCTATTAGTTAAAACATTATGACCAAGATGTACCCGATTGTAATTAGGTTTCGTCTTTTAATGCATCCCCACTTTCATAGCTTTTATAATTGAATTTATTAATGATAATTATGTGAGATTTACATTGTAATCTTTGTTCTTTAAATATGGTTGTTGGTTCGGTAGTCCAATAAATGAAATGGCTATTTAGATAGCTTCTTATACCCTCCGAATTGTTCCTATTTATAGGCCATATAGTAACATCACGCCCACATTTTGCCAGTCAAATTACTTATATACAGTAATTAATGTATGTTTTGTTCCAGTCGGAAACGGGTGGTTCGAGTACGTGCATGTCAGCGGCTTCGATGACGCGCATCACGGAGAACTTCGGCGCAAGACTGACGCATCTCATGCTAGCGAACAACAAGTTCATAGCTATGCCGCAGATACTGCAGTCGATTGCGGTATGTGTAGACTATCTATCTTGTATTAATTTTATCTAAAGTAAGGTTAAAGGAACTGGGCTGGTCATTTTTTTTCGCATTTTGTAGGAGCATTATTGGGCTTCTCGCTTCAACGCCATTTTACAATACTTAGTTTTGTTCAAATAAATGTGTCGGGATTTTCTGAGGAAATAGACGGGTAATCCACTGGGATTGCCGTTACGTAGGACACATGTCACGTACTGACGTCACATGAGTCATCCATAAACAGGTATACATTTTTGTGTTGTTATTATTTAAAGACTTCATCTATAAGGCCATTTATTAATAATTATTTGTTTCTAAAATCTACGGTACTCAGATGTGGCTACCTACGACCATGTGTTGGGTAAGGTATTGTGTGGAGGTTCCCTCAGATTATCATTTTTGTATGGAGGTCCTTATAGATGGGGACTTGATCTTGAGGTTATGGTTTCCGCACTCAGTCCTTAGGCAGACCATTGTGCGTGGGCCATGGCGGCCTTCGGTGGTTATTTCAGCCAGCCCACCTCCCTCCAGAAGTTAATCACGTCTCCTGTTCTGTGTAGTACATCTGTGAAGGATCTGGGTGTTCCGAGGGTCTGTGTCCTTATCAGATGAGGACTTTAACAAATGTAATCTTCAAATCGTTGTGTACCTACAAGGAGACAGCTTCAACTAAGCGATCGTTAGACAGGGTATCTTTAAACCCGTTATGTCATAATTGTTTCAGTGTCTCTTGTAACTAGTTAGTAAAGTTCATTGTGTATATTTCCAGAGCTACTGCATCAACCTAGAGGTGCTGGACATATCCGGTACGCTTGCGGCGTCGCACCCGGCCACCGTGCCGCTGGAGGCGCTACAGAAGGGCTGCCCCAAGATGAGGGTGTTCCGAGCTGCCAACTCGCAACTAGTGCTGGCCAATGCCACCACATCGCAGCAGGTTTGTTTTATTTGCGTTGTCTATTCCCACTATGGCTAACGCCCATCTGTAGTTTTAAATTGTTTTGTTTATTTTTTCTGTTAGTCTTGTAACAATAAAATTTTAAAGAGTGTCAATGGAGTTTCTTGCTTGCTCTTATCCATAGGAACCTACTGCGCTTTGGAATGAGTAATTAGTTTTAATCTTTCTGAATGACCGATTTTTAGAATTCCAAAGTGCCTGTTATTTAAATAAATGAATTAATCATTTATTATTAATTGAAATAAATGCGTTGTATTTAAAAGTTCATGTAGATGTTACTTTTATATTATTCTACATTTTGGACAAGATCAGTTACTCAGTTACAAGCCCAAGATGCTGCTATTCGCAGAAGTTCAACTTATTATTATTCTGGACCTAATTTATTCCCAGATGGAATGCAAAGGCTGGCCACAGCTGGAGGAGCTGTCGATAGCGGGCGAGGCGGCGACGGAGCGCGTGGGCGTGGGCGAGTACCGGCTGGGCGACGAGGCCCTGGCGCGCCTGGTGCGCGGCGCCACGCGCCTGCGCCTGCTGGACCTGCGCGGCCTGCAGCGCCTCACCGACTCCGGCCTCGTGCGCGTGCCCGCCTGGGACCTGCAACACCTCTTCCTTGGCGGTATGCTTATCTAATGTAGACTTCATCATCATTCATTCATAGACAACTAATCTATGGCTCTGAGCTGAGAGAAATGGTATTAATAACTTTATACAGTGTGTTAGGTTAAACGAGGGACATACTTTCAGGGTTACTATACTCATGAAAATGAACAACTTTGGCGATGGAACTATACATCAAATCATGAAATAAAAATCAGCTGTTCAGTACATTTATGTTCGCATAATTCGTCAAAAAATAACACCGCCAGCTGATATTTTTTTTTTCATATTTCAGAGTTGGTCCCATGGACAAAGTTGTTGATTTACATGAGTACTATACAACCTGAAAGTACGTCTCTCGTTTAACCTAACATACTGTACCTATATAAAAAAAACAGTATCCATATATTTGTAGTCGCAAAACTCGAAAAGTAGTCGATGGATTGACTTGAAATTTTGGCAGGTCGTTAGATATTTACCCAAGAGTGTTTATACATACAGCTACGTTAGGTTTTGCTAATTTATATTACAAAATTGTATGTGTAGGTTGCAACGTGACCCGTCAAAGCAGCGCGTGCTTGGAGCTGATCTGTGAGAAGTGGTCGCACAGCCTGCTGGAGCTGGACCTGTCGTGGGCTTCCGCTGAGCGTGTGCTGAACGACGCCGTGTCCGCGCTTGCCGACTCACCCGACAGCAAGCTCAAGTAAGTCCAATTCACTGCATTACTGGTCTTGGTACAAGTCTGAAATCGCCAACCCGTCTTGGGCCAGCGTAGTAATCAATGTTCTTGCATTCCTCTGTATGAGAAGAGGCCATTACGCTGCAGTGGGACAATAATGGGCTAGTATTACATAATCTATACATATTATAAAATCAGGAAATAAGCTCGAAACGTCTCAATTAGTTGTATTAAAAGTCGTTTTTCGTGTCTGTATGAGTGACTGCGCTGGCCTTCCAAACTTTCAACAGTTTTTGATGTGGCTTTTGCCTTGAATTAGAGAATTTATTCAGGAAGTTTTATGTGTATAATAAATTCATATTAAACTGCATAGTATTACATAATTTATAAACAAATTTAGATGTTTTCTCAAGCTGTACAAATCTTGCGCAGGGTGTCGCTAGTATAGAATAAGGACGTTGAAATCACACTTAATTATATCCCTATTATTCCAGAGTACTCAACTTGTGTGGGTCATCAGTCTCCTTGGAACCCATAAAGAAAGTTCTTCTCAAATGTCCTCATATTGAGTCCATAAACCTTAGCTCTTGTCGCGCTCTTCCTAGAGGAATGAAACGCTTGTACACGGGGAAAGAAATACAAGACCTCAAAGATAGCTTAGATCCGGAAAAAATAAAAGCCAAAGAAAAAAAGGAAGAGGAGAGTGCAAAGACAAAAAAAGGTGTTAAAAAGTCAGCAGCTGACTCCAAGTCAGAAGCCACCAAACAAGAGCCTTCTGCAGACGTTTCCGATAATTCTGACAGCAAAACAGAATCAACATCTACGAAGGATACGACTTCGTCTTCCGTATTTCAAGAACCGAAAAGCTTTTCAGAGTCACCTTCGACTGTGGCAGATAAGCAATCGGCGTCTAAAAGAACGCCAGTAAGATCTTCTCCAGATAGTAAATCACTTGAAAGAAAATCCGGTAAGGAAATGGTAGCTATGGTACCTGAGGGGAAACGATCTACAAGGGGAACCACTCCAAAACTATTAAGTCCAGCTACACAATCACGACCAGACTCTTCTTCCACCCCTAGGTCCGACCCCGTCAAAGACCTTGGAAGTCCCCATTTCAGTCCAGCCGCGAAACCAGACAGTCAAGTACAAAATAGTCCAGATGTCCAGGCAGAGTTATTAAATCAAAGCCAAAAAAGCAGTAACTCATGGAATCTCGGACAGTTTAAAACCACACCCACGCATCATAAGTCTGAAGCCAGTCCTTTAAGTAGGTTAGAAAGTCACACTAAATTAAAACATGGTAAAGTTATAGAACAATGTAGTCCAACCACCTCACACGATAATAAGCCTAGTCCTGAAACCCATAGTATCAAACAAGATAGTATGAAGAATCCTAATAGCTGGAATTATGGTAATTATAGTCCTATGCCTCGCCAAGACAGTCAATTCTCCTCCCAAAGGAGTCCCTATTCAGCTCAACCAAGTCCTGCTCAGCCCAGCCCTTACTCCACACAGCCTAGTCCGTACTCGACTCAGCCGAGCCCATACTCTTCACAGCCTAGTCCCTACTCGGCGCAACCGAGCCCAGATACAAGTCAAATTATTAAACCCGAGTTGCAAAAGTCTAGTGCTTGGAACACCGGAAACTTCAGTCCTATGCCCAAACATCACCCACCATTCTCACCTCATCCATCAACCCACGCTAGTCCAGACCCGGGAATCGGTTTAAAAAGCGATAACCTCCGAAGCAATCCGAATAAAACTCCTGGACATAGTCCAATGTCTCGACAAGACCGCATGCACCACAGTCCTTATTCACCCAGACCAAGTGTAGATGTGACTTATAGTAACAAAAAGAGCCCTGGAGTTGGTAACTACAGCCCGATGATGCGACCAGATTGTCGCTTACCTAGTCCGGATAGAGGCTCGACCGCCAGACCTACAATTGGTGGAAGGCAACAAGACATGTACGGAAGAACTGTAAATAAAGCGCTCGATATGATGCACAATAGTGCACCACAACCCGAGATTCCCAACTCCTGGGGAATAGACAGATTTAATCAGATCAGTAGCGGCAACACAACTGCGAGCATCGAGTCACTGGTGTGGGGAGCGTCATCGTTCAGCACGGAGCCGGCTCCGATGCCGCCACGAGTTGACAACATTCCCGCCATGCTCAACACGCCATCGCCTCAGACATGGCCCGGTTTGCCCTCGTTCGACAGTAGTGTGCAAAGACCTAATGACGATTTAAGTGATCCGTGGACTTTTGGTCAATTCCGTGAGCAGCCGCACCATGTGCACAACACCTTCGATCAGAACAGTTTCGACTTGAGTGCTCACTTAGGACACCAGGCGCACTCGTTACAGAGCTATTTGGACGACAACTTCCCAGAAACGTCACGCGTAGAATGACGCTCGCGCCCGCCTTCGTCTTAGTAACTCGATTGAAACTGAATGTTGTTATTGACAAAATATATTAAATAAAATATGATAAATTCCTTCTTTGGGGAATATAGGGTGATGTTGTATTTAATAATGATTGAACAATTATATGATAGACATTGTAAATAAGATTTATTTAGTTAGAATTAAGAGTAATGAAGCTAGGAATGCATTAATGTTATTTTGCAGCCGATAGTTTATGAAATGATATAAAAGATAAGAAAATTATAATTATTAAGGATAGTAAAATTCATCCATCGACTTAGATATTGTTGGATTATACTCATGAGTTAGGTTTTAAAATGAGTCTTTGTTTTAAAATGCCAAAACCTGTTTTCACTGAGGCCAAAATTAACTTATTTGTATCCATTTTTTTTTGGATTTATACTTTTAAAGCATTTTTCAGCAAAAGGTTTCATTAACAGCATTAGTTTTTGTTTAAACTTTCAGTTAAATCATTGCAATAGCATAAAAACATTCCGTTTTGCATTGTCTGTAAATTGTTTACTTATAACACCGTTTTCTATCAAAATTGCCAACCATTTACTTATTTATTTGTGTTGTTAGATATTTTAGAAATTGTTGTGTTAACAATGAATGAAGGAAAGTTTTATTGTTGACGTGCTTTAGAGTAGGCCATAAACATAGGTATAAAGTTTACATAATTTGGTTTATAACTGCGATAAATAGAGATGAAAATGCTGCGATGGAAAGAGAATACATATGATTCTGAAATGTAGTTAACTAGTTGCATGTCATTATTATATATTGAAATGCCCACAGTGTTGTTAAGACTGCAAACTATCCAACCACTTACCCTTAGTATCTGAAAGTCTTTTCAAATTGATCTGTTGGTAAATCCCATGTCATGCAACCATGGTAGCTAGCAAGAGATGAACTACAAAATAAAATAACAACTTGATCAGGCTTGCAGTAACTGAGAGTCACACTTTGATTAATGATTCGACCACTTGGTAGCAGTCAGTTTAATTATAGATATGTTAAAAATTATTTTGAGCACAATGTTTTCCTTACTTTACATAAAAAACAAGCGATATCTATTACTAATTACTGCTCTATTGAAATATTTGCGTTGTCGAATTTCTAAATGGAGTGTTATTTGTGTAAACTAGTGCAGCTAATATTGCTAGCTATTGTGAAAGTACTTGTGGAGATAAATGATCACACACAGCATCATTAATTCATTTACAAATACATTTATTCAAATCATATGTTAATGTCTGGCTCTCCGTTCTTCGGAATAAATCGATTTCTTGAAAGCATGATCAAACTTATAGCTGAAATATAACTGAGCGACATGAATAAATGATGCTGTTTTGTTATTCAACATTATGACTACAAGTGCTTCTTAGATTTATCGTTACTTTCCGCTTTAAATTTTCGGTAAAAAATAATAACTAATAATTTAGATCAACCCTTGCATTATAATTTCAGGTTCAGGATTTATTATACTTGGTCTTTTTTTCCTTGCTTAGAAATATAATTGTATAAAACATAAATATTTATTTTCAAATACCTATGTTGTTGCAATAAAGCAGCGCGGCGTGGGTCTAGAGTTGCACTGTGGTCAAATTGGAATAAGAATCTCAATAAACACCTGCATAGTTATGTCCATTACTTATCCGAAAATCATGAATTGACTATTGCAATGGAATTAAAACTCTAGATCCAGTGCGATGTATTCATTTGAAAAATAATATTCTATTTTGACTTTATAACACCATTTTATATTTTTATACTTTTATTAGTGACGATAATAACGTTAGATTTTTATAGGAAGATAAATCTAAATATCAAACCTAAATATTTATTTTAAAATTAAAGCCAAGTACAAAGTGCTTTTTATAAATTATATGTATAATATATTGCATAGGTACATACTTCGTGTTGTATTTAAAGAGACCGTTAAAACCACCAAATATTGTTTCCAATACCTACATTAGCCTTATAAATGTCTAACTTTTAACTGAAGAGATATTTTATAGTTTTATTAACTTATTAAAAAATGAAAAATTATTATCTTCTATACATAGAATGTATAAATATAATATTAGTTAAATATTATGTTAAATAATCGTGTACTATAGTATGTATAAAATAAAGTTGACTAATATCTGTAAGTTCTGTTATGTAGAGATTTTTGTTTGTAATATTGTTACACTACGAAGCGGACTTCTTACAGGTGGTCCAATTTTTATAATCTAACCAATAAAATATCGATGTGGTTGTACATTTACATTTTGAATAGAATGTACTATTTATTAAACTTCTTTTGTTGAGAAACATCATCCCATCTATTTTATCCACGTATCCTTCCCCACTTTCAAATATTAAGTCGCGTTGTAAGTATGACGAATTGGTGTTAATACCATAAAAATATTAATCGCCCAAGTCTATGCCACGCTTTTATGCTTAGGTATATCATTATTTTTAGTAATTATCTTTTTTCTTACATAAGTTGAAACATGGTAACACTTAGGGTGATATTGTTTAGGGGTGAAAACGGAATAGTAGGATATTGTTAAATAAAGAAAAATGCGTTAAATTAATCAAAAACTTGAGTTTTTTGTTTTTGAAAACCGAAAATATTCATTGAAATAGGACCATATTTTTTGGGATAGTGATAATGAAGCAAATGAAAACTTGGAAATGCGTTGTTAAAACATTTTATTTAGACAACAAGCGTACATATAACGTGATAAAATATTTTATGCTGTAACGAGGTATGTAATTTCAATTTTAACTTATAATTAGAAACATTATACAATTGCATTGCATTTGAAATATGCGATATTGTTACAAAACAGAGGGCAATGTTAAATGGATATGTTACAGTAAAAGGCTCGTCTTTCATTATGTCTAAGTCGCTATAATAAACTCAAACGAAGGCTGATATTTTCTGAACCCAAACAAAAAGGAATACCTTTTGGCACAATAAGTTTTAAATAATAGGTAGGCAGACAGAGCGCAGCGAACACAGACATAGAAAGCATATCAGGGAAGCTTTTCCAGAAGTATTGTAATAGATGCTAGAAAGTCGGACGGACACGTGTTCGCGTTTGTGGTGCATTGCGGTCTGATAATAATATGTATGTTATTTATTCCTCAGGTTCCTAAAAATATAGCCCGTGTCCATTACATTTTCGAGTGTATACTCTTTTAAATAGTGTCAAATACTTTTCCGCTCCATAGCCACATTATTAACACATTTCCAAACTGTTAGTCCCATGCTAGTCCGACTGCCGCGCCGTAAGCACGACCGCTTTAACGAAGTAAATTACAAACGTTAGCTCACGGCGGCGCGGCGGTCGGGTTATAGTGTTGCAAAAAGAAATGGGGCATGTTCCAGTCGGACTCGTGCACTAAGGGTTCCCTAACATCAAAACTATAGTTCACAAATTAGAATTTTTTTTTTTTACTGACTCACTATTACTGAAAGTACTCGTTCTCGTAGTAATAATCTTGTTTACACCCCTTCGCAGTATGTATTGCACGACGTCTTCTTTTCGCGACATTAAATTCATAAACTTATATTAAATTCGAATATAATTTAAATTAAATCAGAAGTATTCAATTCAAGTTTCCTTAAAATAATACGTCAAAATTTTATGTAGACCATTATATAGACTTTAAAATATTTGAATTCATCTAAAATCATAAAAAAAATATTTTTTCTATAGCTATGTGCATATTTCTGTCACTATAAGTGACCTATTATTATTTTATAAAATAACAATTATAATCATATACAGACATTTATAACAAAGCGACGAAAATAGACGAATGGAATGTAGAAGTTGAAAATAGTAATTAGGTAGATGTTAAATGCTGTCATATTCTTCATAATTGAACTCGGTTGCAGGTGAGGGTCCCAATAAGTCGTGTTGAGGATTAGTCGTCTTTTTATCACTTTTAGATTTCTTGTGTTTATGCTTCTTCTCCTTTTTCTCCGATTTCTCATTGTAATCTCCCTTATCTTTGTCCTTCGATTTCTTCTTCTTGTGTTTTTTCTCCTGTTACAAAAAATACTTTCATTATTTTTAAACGAAAGGCGGTCCTTGGGGGAGGCCTAAGTCTAGCAGTGGACGCTAGACTTAGGCCTCCCCCAATACTTCTGGAGGAGGTCGCGCTTACAGCGATCGGACTTTAATAACAATAAAGACAAAAATAGTTGAAAACGGGTATTACCTTATCACTAGGTTCTTTAACCGTGTCTGGATCTTCGCCGCCTAAAACAAATTATAACGACAAATAAAGATAGACGACGAGACACTATAGACATATAGATTTTTTGATTTTAACTCATGCTTACCTTCAGGAGATCTTCTTGCACTAGTATCACCAGCCCACAGCGGGAAATCGTTGTCCAACGGTATTTGTGGGTCAATGTGACGACTGTTATTAAATATAGGCATACTTCCTACATCTACACTATCAATATCTTCCTCTTCGTTCATTGTAACGCGACTCATAATTTTGTCAAGTTTAGTAGTGTCTTCATCTTGATTTGCTCTGGAAGTAAATTCTGTTGATACTTCTTCTTCTCTGGAAGTAAAGGCCTCTGCTCGTATGTCCACTGACGAACTAATGTCGAAGTCTACATCTTCCTGATCAATTGTTACTTTGGGATTGTTCATATTCTCCTCGTCACTGAAATAATTACATAGTTATGAGACGTATATTCAAGTAGTTTTCGCGTTTTACTAGGACAAACGCAAAAACGAAATCTATACTAATATTATAAAGCTGAAGAGTTTGTTTGTTTGAATGCGCTAATCTCTGGAACTACTGGTCCGAATTGAAAAATTCTTTTTGTGTTGGATAGTCAATTTATCGAGGAAGGCGATAGGCTATGTAACATCACGCTACGACCAATAGGAGCCGAGCAGCGGGTGAAACCGCCCGGGAGCTAGTAAATAATAAATACCTTCAGGTTTCTTACCTTTCGGTATCATAAGAATCATCTTGATTAGGGACAGGTATTGCAGGAAGGTCTTCCAAAAAGCTACTGTCCAAAGTTCCCGCATAAAACTCGTCGAGACATCCAGATGAGGCTGACACATTGGTACCAGATGGCGTACTCTGTCCGCTAAAACACGCAAATAAACCAAACAATAAAATTATTGTTTCCGAAAGTGGTTACACAGGGCGACTTCGCAGCGATGCAATATCGCATCGTGAATCCACGGCACATGTTAAGCAAGCGAGGTAAAGGAAAAAGTTGACGACGGTATTGAGATTAATCGTTTCAAAAAATCGCCGTGTGCAACCACTCCTGAAAATAGAAAGATAATAGGTTAGTGTAAGTAAAGAGTATTATTACCTGTCTTGTCGATGTGGAGTCATTTCCATGCTAACTTGATTTTTAGGCCTCATTAAGTCTGGACTAACATAATGACTTTGTGTGACTTGGCTCGGCGTTTTCAATCCATTGCCGGCTAGTGACTGCGATACCTGAAATGATGACGAATAAAAAATGGAACAGGAACTTAAAGAGTAGAGGTACCTGAAATGTACGTGGTAGTATGCGATAAAATACTCACAAGTGGGTTTACACTAGGGGGCACAATAGGTTTGCCGGCGCCAAGCACAATGCTGGGAGAGCGGTCACTAGCAGGGCGAGGTTCTGGCTGACCGGCACTCTGCTTCCGCTTATTTGCGAGACGATCAACAAACAGGTTATAGTCGGACTCTTCTGAATTCTGAAAATACACAATGATTGAGAAAAAAACCGGACAAGTGCATGACGGACCACACAGATTGAAGGGAAGGGGATCCATATGTTTATTTGCCGCTCGACCCTCTCTGCCTAGCCCGCAAATGAAAGCGCAAAGTTATAGCATAAAATAACCCAATTGATAATTTTTTTCATTTAACGAAAATACAAGTGCAAAATATGATTACTATAATATAGAAAGTAACAGCCCGGAGTCAGGTATTGTGCCTGGTTGAAGGCGATACACTGGCCCGTTTTCAATGGGACTTAGATATAGCTGACGAAACGTGGGGCTACTACAGGTACTTCTGCCTAACCTTTCAAACGCACATACGCGCCGTGCCGCACGTGGACAAAGTATTATACGCTGCAATAATGCGGCCACCGGATTGGATAGACTTTCTTGAACCGCACGTGAGTGTTAATAGCACCACACGAAATGTTTTCTGAACGCGCATAAGCGTTTGCCTCCCAGGGTTAGTGAGCACTTGCAAAATTTCGCTAATATTGTCAGCCATTAACGAGTTACACCACAGACAGACAGACTGTCTTGGTGAAACTATAAGGGTTTTTTGTTTTACTACAAATCCTAGGAATGAACTTGGTTCAGAAACCTTCACAATACCTGGAAGTCATCAAGTTCTTTTACAGTATCTTCCATATCTCTCTGGTTTCTCTGAAGTTGTTCTAATAAACTTGTTTTCTGAAGTCGTAAAAACGGTACATTGAAGAATTTGTGGAGCAGTCTTAGTCCAAAACCATTTCTCATTGAAGACTCTGCATAACGCACGGGGGCAGGCCTGTAAAGTGAAATAATTAATAAAGGTGGTTTTACTCCGGCGAGGCGAGAGGTGGATGACTATTTTACACCGAAAGATGTCCATCACTATACCGCGCCGTCTCGCGATGGCTAACGCTGCCTCGCTGGCTTACGAAGTCACGCACTGGCCATCGCTACCTCGCGCCGCCTGGCCAGCCGTGTCTGGCGCGCTTACAATGTTTTCAGTTTAGTCTACTACGCGTCAGAAAGACCCTCGCGATGGTTGGAGTGAATCGGCGGAGAGTGCTTGACGGAGATCGTGCAGATCTTCGAGGGCCGGTTTGAGATTGTATATTCTTAAAGTGTTCCACAAAGTAAATTTATAAATACTTTGTTCTTAGAGCAAGAAAGTTCAACATTGTAAATTTCGCCTCGCACATCCGCGCGCATCTAGAGACCTTTTATTCAAAAGATGAGCAGATGTGGGTAGAAGTTTTGATAACTTCAATTCTACCTCGACCGTGTAAAACCATCTTAATCCAATGCGTTTTTCTTTTTTCTTTTCTATTTTATTTTTCCTCTTATCAACCATCACAACAGATTATTACGATTCTACATAATATCTGTAGATACTCAAAATAACGGTACCGGCTTAACTATCATACCTGATAAGTTTGGCATGGTGAAGGGCTTGTTCAATGTGGTGGGGGTGAACTTGTCTATGGTGCTGCATGTCACAATGGTTCCCCAGCACCACAATGGGTATATCTCCTGGTACTTGAGTTAGCTCTTTCACCACATAGTCAAATGTCCTGAAATAAGTTCTATCATATTATAGGTTAACTCAGTGTTTTAAAAATTTGCTCAAAACTGGACTGAGTAAAAGAAACCTGAAAGAGCAATTACATAATTGCATTGGAGGAATGCTGAGGGGCAAAGGCCTCCCGCCTTCCGCTCCCTCTTGCTTTGCATAGGGACACTAAATCCTCTACCATATCACCCTTGAATCCTTGGCAGTCAAAAAGCTAGTGCTAGTGTAAATAAAACCGAAATATTTTTCTTCATTATAATAACCATAGCCCATAGGTTTTTTGGAACATTAGACAAAAAATCATTGAGTTTGAACCATAAACTATGATAACTAAGCTAAGCAAGATAATGTAACAGGTGTTATAACTAAGATAACTTAGAATATATGAAAATATGTTCTTTCAAAACACAATTTGACAGTTACAATACTGCTTTTTAGCTTCAGGAGACAGTGTAAAGAATGGTGAAAGCAAAATTTCACTAATTTACATTATAAGATTTCATTTTGTATTATAAAATTGTATTGCTATTTAAATTTCACCATGAATATACATACTTACCAAGGTTTTGTTATATCAAGCATCAGTATCACACCATTTGCATTTTTATATACATCTAAGAATGTGGCATCAAGAACTGGTGTTTCATAGCCGTCTTCAGATGCTGCTGCAGCAGATTGGTTTTCCAATTTTAGGCCCAGAGGAGGTTTCTTCTTTGTACGACCTTTATCAACTACTTCCCATACTTCTACCTTGAAAATAAAACATATCAAATTCAAAACCTGTTGTGATATGTCGAAATAAAATAATTTATTCATATTTTTTATGAGCTGTGTTTTCTTTGTGAAATTTCGATAATAATTTGAATGAATTGATAATATTTAGTGTAGTGTGGAGTTATTAGCTTTAATGCAAGACGTTATTTTTATTATCATACAACATACCAAACAGAAATGTAGTATTGTGATACTTAGTACTTTCACTCACTTTAACAATGTAATCAGTATTTTTATATGTCCAGTGTATAGGAGCAACTTGAATTTGATCAGTTGGTGCATAGTCTTCGATAAATGGTCCACCTTGTAGACGCTGCAACAGGCACGATTTGCCAACGTTTCTGTCGCCTTTTATCAGTATTTTCACTACAAATCAATAATCCTGATTAACCTCTTCCTCCTCTATAAAACAAGATTGTAGAGGAACATACACACAAGAAACTTACTGTTAAAATGAACTCCTTTCGAAAATTTCTTCTGCAAAGAAGAAGACATCGGCAAAGGAGCTGGACAGCGATCATCGCCGCTTCTAGTTAGTTTTTTGAGAGCAGAAAACATTGTTGATACTCTTTTTCGTTATTTAAGTAACAAATAACTTGTAAAATATTTATACACCACAACACTTAGCTGCAAGAAAAAAAGCCAATATCAGCTGATGTTCAAAACTAAAATAAAAAATATTGACGAAAAAACTATACATCATTAAAAAAAAACACTCGACAGCGACATCCACCCACAGTCCAGGGCTGCCACCAATCAATGTATAGTGCAGGGGTAGGACAATTCCATACATTGACAGATTTGGTGTAATGTTTTAAAAATGCGACATCTGTTATCTCCATCCAAAAACAATTAGTTACTTTATGTCACCGCAGATGGCGCCACCACCGATACAAATGTAATATGTGACAAAAAATAAATTAATTAAAAATAAATTTCACTACCTAATCATTTTATTTAACACGTATTATAATTATTTGCAAATATTTGTGGAGATTACAAGCCGCGTAATAATTACGATAGCAACACAGAGAATTATTGAGTTGTTATTGATTGTCAAATTATTAGATCACAAATTCACAACATTTTTTTTATGTTTTAAGTCGTGGTCGTTGTTGTGTGTGTCATGTTTGTGCTTTTCTGCATAAAAATTGATCCGCCGGTCCTCGAATCCTCCTCCGTAGTGAACCTGAACCTGACAACCAGCCCATGGGATACGCTCACGCATTGGACCCCGAGACGCATCGAGAATGGGAAGAAGCTGCTTACGATGATAATGACGACGAGTTACCTAAATGGGATGCCCTGTACAAGTTCCTACTGTCCAAGTTCCGCACGATCGAGCTTATCACGCCTGCAAATAGAGAGAAGCCTACTCCTAAGGGAAAAGAATACGCAGTTCACGTGTCCACACCGAATACTACCTCTTCAAAACCAAGAAGCTGCGCTATGTGCGAAAAGGACCACACATTATGTCATTGTGAGGAATTCATAAAACTTAATCCAGCTGAGAGGTGCGAGTACCAGAAAAAACACAACCTATGCTATAATTGTCTGGCCCCAGGACATTCCGCTTATAGATGTCGCCTGAAGATGTGCTGCCGAAAATGTCACAAACGTTATCACACGCTCACGCATCAATCCACACCATATCAACCAGACAATAAGAAACAACAAAACAATGAAGTTGAAACTAATCAAGATTCTGCAAAATCAGCGGAAACCAATGTTACACTTTCATCGCATCTCGCTGCAAATTTGTCCACTGCATTACTGGCCACAGCTCTTGTACCAGTAAGAAATCATGACTCGGGACAAGAGACAGTGCTATGGCTTTGATTGACCACGGCTCTCAAGCAACGTTCATGAGTGAAAGAGCGGCCCAGATATAACGATTGAACATCAGCCACACCTTTTGTATATTAACACACAAATTAATTTGAATTAAAATTTACAAATAAAGCAAGTAATTTTGTAAAAGAAAAGGATGTTTCCTTAACGTAACTTTTGAAATTACAATAGTGCCTATACTTAAGCTTCCTTACTAATTTGCTTCTTTTTAATTTGATAAAGTTTTACTATGATAACAAAATCATAGTAAAACTTTATCAATAAACAAGCAAATTAGTAAGGAAGCTTAAGTATAGGCACTATAGCATAGGTATTACCTATAGCTAGCTAGCTATAGCTATAGCTATACATGACAAGTTTGTGGATGGTGATAATAGATGGCGCCGATCAATTGACATTAGCATTAGCTGCAAGAGGGCTCTCTATACCCGATATATTACTTTCCTCTATGGTATAGTGTCAAACCAATGTATTACTATACTCTATGGCTGCCACTATCCTTAAAACAAGTTTACTCTATGCTCTTAGGCTCACAGAACATTTTACTCGAGTTGGCTACTAGACAAGATAAATAATTATACAACTTTAACAAAACGAGGGTTCTCGCACTAATATTGTTAGCACTCAGTAAGAGTACTACAACGAATAAGAAGTTTAGACAGACACGTTCCAATGTAAAGTTTCCTTATGAATATTCTGCTACGGCTAAGCAGCTAGTAAATATCGTAAAGTTAAATTTTTATTTGATTGAATAACCATTCTTGTATTCTATTATACAAAGCAATCTTATACCTACTTATCTTATCTTTAAAAAAAACAGGATACACTATTGATGACAAATTGTCCTAAGCAAATTGTATCCAAACCAATCTTAAGTATTAATCTGCTCATCAGCATTATTGATAGTTGACACCGCCAATTTCACCAATGGAACTGAACGCAATCAGAAGATGAAGCTACACACATCAAAAGTGTCTAGGGATCAACATATATTTTTGCAATAACTTTTCTCTTGATTGATATTAATTTAAATTTTCTTTAAGGATTCATCAAATAAAGTGTTTTCGTTTGTCACAGTAACGATAAACCAAGTCACCTTTGCATTAATAAAGAAATTTGCCATTTTCCTAATAAAGGGATTTTTGACATTTGAACCACTAACATTAAAGTTCGAAAAAAAGACTGAAATAACAGTTTTCTTTAAAATTTTATTGGGTAACTTAAACAATTAATAATCCGTGTTTCTACCGCGAACACTAACAACACAAGAACATCGGTTTGGCATACTCAAATTGAGTTGCAACGAACATGGGCGGCCATTCCACAGCGTGATTTGGATGAACTCATTTTGAGTATGCCAAACCGATGTTCTTGTGTTGTTAGTGTTCGCGGTAGAAACACGGATTATTAATTGTTTAAGTTACCCAATAAAATTTTAAAGAAAACTGTTATTTCAGTCTTTTTTTCGAACTTTAATGTTAGTGGTTCAAATGTCAAAAATCCCTTTATTAGGAAAATGGCAAATTTCTTTATTAATGCAAAGGTGACTTGGTTTATCGTTACTGTGACAAACGAAAACACTTTATTTGATGAATCCTTAAAGAAAATTTAAATTAATATCAATCAAGAGAAAAGTTATTGCAAAAATATATGTTGATCCCTAGACACTTTTGATGTGTGTACATTCGACAGCTGTCAGTGTCAATATTCCCGAATAATTATGATAGTTGAACTCTTGAACGCGGTTTAGTTGTGTTGATCGCGATCATTTTTATTGGTGAAATCAGCCCATCAAAGTGGCCTGTGGTGACATCATAGAGGAGAATAATATAATGGGAATTATTTTTAAATGTAGATTTTGCTTTGGTACCATGAAAATAATGATGGAAATCTAATTTTAGGTACTACAAAAAAAAAACTTATTTCACGAATCTCTGGAAATTAGGGTTGTGAGTGGTAAACAAGATTTACCATGCCACTATTTCAAAAACTTGTGTAAGTAATGCAGATTCTAATTTATTTAGTAGTACAGTAGGTAATAAATGATTCAGTATTATAAAAAAAAACATATCGCCACTTCTATTAAAAAGGATTTAAATAAAAGAACAATTTTATGTTATTTCTTTCATAAATATTAAAATAATTTATTTAACTACAAGTGTACAGAGGCCAGCACATCAAGTTACTACAATCTGTCAAATTTCTTTGATAGTATTTAACTTTATTACAAAGACATAAGGTTCATTTTTGATTGTGAAAATTTAACAGTTAGGGATAGCTTGATGTGCTGGCGTCTGTACATAAATTACATAATTATTGTTACATTCCTTTTTACAGTTGATGAGCAGCACCTTCAAACATTTATTTATTAGCTCATTCTCAAGTGGGTAGGCAAAAACTACAGACAGCCATCAAGCCATGCTAAGATCTATACAGGGTGGAATTTTGTAATGCCACCTGGAGGGAAAGTACTCTTAATACTGTAGATAGAAAATTTTACTCAAAGGAAACATTCCTTTATTTTTGAATAGAAAGAAAACTGCATTCAAAGATTTCCAAAAATTCGCTTGCCACACCCAGGAATCGAACTGACTAAAATCTGCCTGTATACAGGTATAGGATCCGGTATAAAAGTTGATATCAATTTTTCAGAGCTCTTTAGTTTTCCTTTTCAACTTTCATAGTGGTCCTTAAAGAGTTCAAAAAACTTGCTGTTGTTGCCCTGCTGTTATATCACCGGAAAAAAAAATCCTTTCAAAGACATTCTGAAATCCTTATCATTCTTTATTAATATCCTTTGGACATCTTATTTTAATAACTGTTTGGGTGCTGAACCTCTCTAATTATTACTAGATACATTATGGTTTTACTAAAATTATTCATTTAGTCCCACTTTGATTTCTTCTTTTCAAATAACTCTTTTCCGTCTTTATCCACAGTAGCATAGTATCCCATTGATTCATATTTTGTTCTCATATATGCCATATAACCAATGGCAAAAGTGAAACATGCAGCCCCTATACTCATAATAACAATATTCTGGAACAAATAAAATTCAACAAATATTATTTAAAAAATTAAAACAGAAAGAATGGTAGAAAGATTTTGCCATAATAAAGGTTTTTAACACTTTCACTGCCCAGTTAAAACTATTCTCAACTTATTTCTGGCAACCCTAGTAGCACGTTTTGATTTGCACCCGGTAGGCGGGTGCTGGGCATGGTCACAAGCCACATACATACATCTATTTATATGAAGGATGCGGGAGCCACGTTGTGGGCACGGAAACAAATTATGGTTGAACCCGGGAGCCGGGTGCTGGGCAGTGAAAGTGAGAAAGAAATATTTCTTCAAAAAAAAAAGAATCAATCCCATTCATATATGAAAACCAATTCTGTTAGAAAAATATGTGAAGTAAATTGCAAAATTAATCAAATATTAAAAAAAAAACCACAACACTCCTGTTTTTTTATCAAATGATTTTTTTTACATATCTTGTGTATTCCCCTAAGGCTACCCACTGACCAAAGTCAACAATATTATTGCGTTGTCAATCATGTTACATAAAAATCGTATAGGTTATAAATGTTATAATCAACTCACAGGTTTCGCATAAAGCTCAAAATTAATAACTCGAAATGCTGTTGTCGATCTCATCGAACGAATGCCATCTCCAGGCGCTTCTTGTTTATTTTTCGGCTCCATGATTAAACTTGGTAATTTAAATTACCAGCGGGTTTCTGTTACCTAGTACTTGTTAGGATTATATTGATACTAGGAGTCTGAGCTAGTCCATCGTCTGTTCTGATTTAACAATATTCTAACCTGTTGAAGAATCAATGTATGCTCATTATTATTAATAGTAATGAAATTCACTCTGTTGCTGTTGACAATTTGATACAAATGATGATAACTTCAACACTGCCCAGTGCCCGATCTATTACTTTCCTCTATGGCCCACCCACAGGTAGGATAAATAAAGTCAATTAGTCAACATACTCATTCTCTGGTTGACATTGACAGTGACATAACATGACATTGACAAGCGCTGACAATACAGATTAAGTAGAAAAGTAAATATTTTATAGAGGAATTGTACTGTATCGTATATACTAATTCCACAATTATCACAAAACCGAAAAAAATCGCAGCAGTGTTTTTACAAACGCAATTCTTTGGTCATACCTTTAAAGACGTATGTATGTCCTTGGTTGGCGTTCGTATCGTGGAATCATTGCATACATTACAATTTCAAAACCTCATGTCCATCTTTTCTTATGTCTTAGATTTTCACACCTGATTTGACTCTAGTGGTGGTAAAATCTGTGTGTAGACGATGTGGTTTTAAAAATACTGGTTACTAAGTTGGTGCGTGTATACCTAACTAACTTAACCTAACATTAGAAATGTTCAAAATCGGAACTATAATTAGTCGAAAATATAGTGTTCGTTCAATATTTTGTCTATTAATTTGAGAAGAATTAGAAAAAAAAGAGAAGACGCCAACTTGACTCTATGGTTTATGGCTACCCATGGCAATTTGGTTGTCAAAAAAGATAATTATTTTCGGAATATTCTGAAAATGTTGACTATTACCCTATAATTACTTGTTAAGTTTCAATATTTTTCAATTTTATATAATTTTAAAGTTTAATTCTTCCTAAAATGGAGTCGGATTCTGGGCTTCACGCTGATGTACCTGATGGCGCGGAAGTGTTGCCTCTAGAAGAGAACCAAGCTGGAGATGCTGTCGATGCTTCTGATAATAATGTAACAAGTAACGAAGCAGCCGCGGCCGCTGAAGAGTCAGGTAATCATAAGCATTGTATAGTTTTATACATTCCACATTAGTTCTTGTTAGAAGTGACACCATTATTTTGATTAGTATTTTGGTTTTTGTGGTGTCATTTGATAACTATCTGATAGTGCTTTTAATTAATAGCAATAGCAGCATGCATGTTTATTAGCATGACTTAAACGCGGTCATCAAATACATTTATCATACTATTGTAGCAACAAATGGAGGCCCAACCAGCAGCAGTGATGGCTTGGACATTGATGCTGACGCACAGCTTGCAGAAGGTGAAGAACAAGAGGCTGAACAAGGTAACTAGATCTACATAATTAGACACAATTTTTATTACAATATCTAGTTTCACCGATTACTGAACTATTGATTGAGGAAAGACACGCTATGTATGACATATTGTATTAGAGCATGACAGGTCCTAAACCAGTGTTTTCCAGACATTGTACTGTCCAGTAATTTTCATACTGCCCCTCCATGATTAGATGTACATATTACGAGATATGTATTACAATTTTATTAAAAATGTTTTACTATCATTGTTCCAACTATATTGCCGCAGCCATGCGGGCTGGCCCGTGCAATGGTCTGGGTCACCAAGGCGGGAATGCCGCAACCTGGTATTTTATTTTGACTGCCTGGTACTGTGCTACGACTTATCAATTAGGAAGCGCTGGCTTAAATAATAGAAAATAATTATACAAATACCTATTTTGGCCTGTAGGAGATTTAGAACCATAGGCAACAACATTGAATTAAGTGGTATGAATACAATGCATGGTCATTCATGATAGTTTAGTGCTGGCATTTTCTTGGTTTTGCGTAGATATATAGATAATGTTGGCTCTTGATTTACAACTAGCTGCTAATAGGAATTGGTCATAGGGGGATTTTGCACAGCCTTCATTGATAAATGGACTATCCAACACAAAAAGAATTTTTCATTACTTTTCAGCTATACACACCCATCTATTGACTTCGTTAATAGATGCTGATTGTTGACAGATTTTTTTTTCCAAATACACCTTAATTTAATAAACATAGTAGTAGCAAATATTAACTTTGCAGGGATGGTGATGAATTTCTCAGATGTTATAAAACTAGCTAAAAGGGCTAGTTAGAGGTGATCAGCATTCTCTAAACACATTTTCCAACATGTGCTGTCTTCTCTGAAGGCTAAGCTCTAAATATTTGACTAAAGTAAACTTATCTATACCTCTAGCAAACCCTGAAGCGGAAGCTGAAGCAGAGGAAGAAATGGACATTGATGACACTACAACTGGAACTGTTGCAGATGAGTCTGCCTACATCGGAGACAACTGCTTGTCTACACCTGTAAGATATTGATATACTTATCACAAGAAACTTCATCAAAGACTTTAAAAAGTTTAATTCCTGTCACAGTTCTGCAGTTACATGTGTAAACAATTGGGTATTGGAAAGGGTAGTCAATAACATTACTTTTTATGAATAGTCAAAACGTGTAATTTGAATCTGATTTCTGATTGAATCTGACGTCACAGATTTTTAGAATCAAATGAAATACTTATGCAATTTAACAATTATATCTTGACATAATATTTCATTTCTGTACTGTGATGGAAGTTCTGGAAAACAACCGGTCTTTTATGTATGCGATCATAGTTTATTTTTGACCGTTTCAAATACTCAATTATCTTTGTAAATTCTGTACCTAATTGCAACACCTAATTTATATAGGACAATGAAAGCCAACTGGATCCAATGATGAAAGAACAAAGCTTGGATGAGGCTGAAGGCCTAGCAGAAGCCGCTGAGGAGTCTCCAGACCAGTCCATCAGCTCGGCAATGCCTACTGATAGCGGAGTTGGTGAGGGGGATGGTGCACCGATTGTGCAAGATGGTATAAAATTGAACATTTTTTTTTTGAAAGTGCAAAGTGTTTTGCGTGCTGACTACAGACTAAAAATGTTGAAATTACAGATGAATCTAGTACAATGGATGAAGATATGGGTGGTGGCGAGGGTGTCGCAAGTAGTGACGATGTGAACGACATCAGCAGTGCGGCGCAGGACGTCCTCAGCACCGGCATCAGGTATGTTTACACCATCAATATTATTATTTAATTATTATTTAAATTAATTAGTAATATGTGCATTTTCCCTTCAGTTCAAGCACAGCAGAGAGTGGCGCTGATATTTCTAGCAGTGGTCAAACAGAGGCACCTCTTATTTCCTCCACTGCCAATGGACCTGCTGTGCTACACTCATTCTCTCTTGCACCTCAACAACATCAACCTAATGAGTTAGTATTCAATTTATGAAAAACAAGCAAAATTAGGCCCGTTCTAGCACACTCATAATTATTTAGCAACTATGTTTTAATTTTTGCCTGTGGCCAGTAGGGAGGGGAATGGAATGCCCTGGCATTAAAAATTATCGTCAGCAGTTTACACTCACCACTAAAATATATACGAAAGTACGACCGCTGCTCAATAGTTCTCATCTACATCTAAATGCAGCGATAAATAGTCGGCGATTATGATATGAATGTTCATTGTTATGTCGTGTTTTAGATTCAGCGACGCCGACACGTCTGAAATGGAAGGTGCAGCGGACACGATGCCGACAGTAAGTGAATCAATGCCGCTGCTCACCATGACTGCAAATGGCTCTGCACTACTCTCACCTACTTTGCTACCAGGTAATATATATTTGTGGCCATATGAATGCCCTGTTATGTCACATTATCGATAAAACAGAATTATAAATCGAAAATGTTCTTGTCTTAACTCTTTGAACGCCATTGTCACATATACGTGACAAGCAAGCGCATGCCCTGTATGTGACAATGCGGTACACTATAAACATAATAATAATAATATGCTTGGACATTTCACACAACGCCATATCGTCCCAAGCTAAGCAACCTAATGCTTGTGTTATGGTAACGAAATGGCTGATAAACTACTTATATACATTTTTTTTTGTAAATACATAACTACATATTGTAGATAGAAAAACACCCAGACCCGTAACAAATACTTGCAGGTCGTACAAATATTTGTTCCGTGCGGGAATCGAACCCGCGACATGCTTCGCAGCAGTCAATCGCTCGACCACTGCGCCAACCGTGTCAAAAAATGAAAAATAAACAATTAAATAATTTCTTTTGTGTATGTTTATAAAAATTTAAGCTCTCATACATATTTAATGACATGAAACTAATTAAAAGACACCATGGATATTGGGAAATTTATGAACAAGAAGAAATAAATTTGTTGCTTGGTGTGGAGGGTATGCCCGTGCGTTTATACTCTGGCGTTCAAAATGTAAAAAAATCGAAGACTTTGTTGTTTAAATGGATGTTATTTGAAATTATTGTTTATTTGGTTGCGTCAGGAGACGAAGCCGGCGCGGGCGTGTCATCGTCGGTGGCGGCCGAGGGCAGCTCGGGCGCCAGCGAGGGCGAGGGCGCCGTCAGCAGCTCGGTGGCGCCCGGGCCGGCCGCGCCGCCGCTGCCGCCCAGCGACGCGGCGCACGCGCTGGCCACGCTCGCCAGCGCGGCCCTGCACCACCAGCACGAACAGGTAGCCACACTACCTTTTTCCGACGTAGTGTTACTCTACTCCTAAGCATTTTGGTACTTTTAACCTCTTTTAACGCTTAAACTTTTGGGTTTACTGAGATAATAAATATTTTTCGTCAAATATATGTTGTCAGGAAAGTTGTGAGTTTGAATGTGGATGGCTATACCAGTAGAGGGAGACCAAAGAAACGATGGATGGATTGTGTGAAAGATGATATGGCTAGAAAGGGAGTGACTATCGAAATGACGACTAATAGAGAAGTATGGAAGAAGAAGACATGTTGCGCCGACCCCAAATAAATTGGGATAAGGGCAGGAGAATGATGTCGATGATGACATACTCTCAAACCGGGTGAATAAGGACGCAGAGGTGAATCGGGTTGAAACTTTATAATTGATTTTAAACATCTAAATACTATAGTTTGTGGCCAAAAAACACCCGTAATGTGTTTACTATATTATAGTTGACAATTTTATTAAGGGTCTTAGTTGGCCTCAAACTATTATTTTAATGTTAAAATCCCTTTTAAAGTTCCGTCCCGCGTCCCTATTCATCTCATTTGACGGTACTATCCTTCACCGCCAAATGCGGCAGGTGACTAATAAGCGGAAAAGAGGACCAATGTAATGTAAAAAATAATGAACTTCATTTATTGTTTGTTCAATATAACCATTTATATCCAATCCAATCCAATATTTGATCCTTGTTCCTATTTCAAAGCATTAACTCAGTGGTCATGGCCTGAAGCAGTCTTAGGAGTTCGTTCAGCTTCTGCATAAACACTCAGGTTGACTGTATGTATCTCATAAAGACTGTCTGATACGCTGTTCTAGGCAGAGTCGGAGGAGCCGAAACAACATGACGAAGATGCGTGGTACACTGTCGGGATCGTGAAGGGCAACTCTTTTACGGTAATTATTTGCTAAGTATATTCACAGCCACATACTGAATATATATTTATTTGTTATTCATATGTTTTACTAATCTATTTTGTCTAAAATCTAGGTCCAGAACTACATTTCTGATCCAAATGTGGATTTGTCCAATTTATCTTTGGACAATCTGCCGGACTTCTCTAGTTTACCCACGACGGCGCTAGAACATGGCACAGCTTACAAATTCAGAATTGCCGCGATCAATTCGTGTGGGCGGGGCGAGTATAGTGAAGTAAGTAAAATGGAATCACTAATCCTGCCATCATTCCATGTTATGGGATGAAAAGACAAATATACTATATTCCTATATTCATTAGCATAACAATACCATGTCCTTTTTTCATAGGAATCTGCATTTAAAACCTGTTTACCTGGATTTCCGGGTGCACCGTCAGCCATTAAAATATCGAAATCAGTGGAGGGTGCACATTTGTCGTGGGAACCTCCACAAGTGGCTGCAGAAGGAATATTTGAATATTCAGTGTACCTAGCCGTGCGGTCTACTACACCGTCAAAGGTAATTCATTATTTTCGTGCTATAAAATTCCAGTTTTATGTCAAGTTGGAGTAGTTCAGAACTTCTATACATTTTGATTGGCAGTAAGAACTTACACATGCTACCAAAGATGGAGTTATATTTCTAAACCCACGCGTGCAAAACAACGTTAATTCAACTCTCTATTACGGTGGTTCCGAACCTGGTAATTACCCCCGCGGGGGTAAATCAGTAGCGTAACCTAATAATTAAGACTTAGGTCTTAATTATTAGGTTACTTATCTAATAAAATTATAGATCAACAGATTATTTGAATTATAGAAGAACAGTAAGTACCGCGCTCGTGGCATTTCTTTCTAGCTGGCGTAGCGTCATCCTACAAATTGTGATTAATAGTTTTATATTTATCACAATAACAACACAACTGGCGCGCGCAAAGTTCAATGACCTTCGCGCCGATCAGCTGTTAGCAGCTATTGAGTATACAAAAAAAGTTTCTTTGGGAAAGTTGATTGTAATCATGAGTGCAATCACGTGTTTAAATATCGGTCACTAATTACCAGTCACCTGGTAACAGTTTAAAGTCTGGGTAAAATCGGCATTTTCTAATAGGTCATATGGGTAACAATAATGAAAGGGTTAGGAACCACTGCTCTATAGTAACCTCGTTTCTAACTACCTACATATAAATTAACAAAGTTATTGTTTTTAGGAGCCAACAAAATCACAATTAGCGTTTGTGCGCGTGTACTGTGGCAAGGCGAACACCTGCGTGGTCCCGCAGGCGTCGCTTAGCGCCGCGCACGTGGACTCGTCCACCAAGCCTGCCATCATATTCCGCATCGCTGCACGAAACGAGAAAGGGTACGGCCCGGCTACTCAAGTCAGGTGGTTGCAAGGTATGTCTCACTTAGGAATAATGATACTTTCTACAATACATTTTGTTATAAGGTCCTACTTTATTAGTTCCGGTCTCTTTGAGTGAATATCAATCTAATACAAGTTTTAAATTAACAGGGAGTGGAGGAATTGTATGAGGGGTCATTCCTGTAAGGTTTCCTACTTTACAGAAACTTTCATCAGATACATTGGCTTAGGTCTGTATCACACGCAATTTCGAGGCATTCTTCCTGCACTTGTAAATCGACAGTAATGTATGGAACATATACTTATATCGTGCTTAAAAGTTGTGGAGACGCAAACAGAATGTAATGAAACTTTTTAGTCACGGGTGGGCGCTGATAACGGTTATGAGATCAAATTCTAAATCCAAAATGGCGCCAACGAAAATTTGCTGATTTTTTCTAAAATGGGAGTCGTTTTCATAGTTTTCTAGGGCGCTGGCAACAATAAAAATTCAAGATTGCACCGCAAAAATAATGTTAATTTTTTACGTCATGGGTGTCGTTTTCATGATTTTCGAGAGCGCTGGCGATGATTAAAGGGTCTAAATCATAATCAGATAACGCAATTTCGTTTTGAGTGTCAAACCGGCTGTATAACCTCCTCAATACTGAACTGAACTTCGTTCAAGATTTGGATCCACCGACCGCAGTCGTTTTTTTTTGTATCAGAAATGAAAATCTAAGCAGATGTTGGAATCACTAATCGATTTCTTTTTAATAAATCCAATTATTGATTTGTTTTTATCAGTTTTGTACTATACAAACCCATCCACTGACTTCGTTATTAGACACTGATTGTTGACGGATTAAAATGACCAAATTATATTAATTTATAATACTTTAGCTAGCGAAAACACATACGAGTAGACTAGGTGACAGCGGTGAATCGCCCGTTCCGCCACTAGGTCCTTCTATTCGCTGAAGTGTTCAGTGCTTTTAGAGTGCGCGTTTAAACGTTTGCACAACCATGTGTACACTACAGGTACTGTCGCAAAAAATCGAACGACTAACAGAGATGGAGAGGGCGGGTCCAAGAACTCGCCGCCCGCGCATTCGACCGTGGACGATTAGCTGCCCGGGCCGGTGTCAGCGGTCGCCGTCGGTAAGCTACGTAGATAGCCGTTGTAAATGTTCACTCTTTCCGAGTTATTTTAATTTCATATTCATTCAATCACGTGTTGATACTGCGTAATGTGTGCCGCAAAGTGGATTTCAATATTATGTTTTCATTAATTTCTTTTTTTTTTGTTTGGTTGACCAGGACGAATAAAGTGGGACTATGTATTTTTGTTTGTATAATTTATTTATTATTTTTCTTCAAGCTCTCTGATGCGACTTGTGTAAGAAAAATGTACTTTCCAGAAAATAGAACTTAGTAGTAGAACCTAAAAAAAAAACATAAACGGGAGAAATATTCTTTTCAGATCAGGCATGGGGAAAATATAACTACGTACTGATGAAGACGACCTTTTCACGTGCTTTTTATGTTTTCATACTTATTTCTATTTTCCACATAGGATGGAGGGTTTTGTTACCTTTTTTAAACAAACCCCTGCATCCCCATTCTGTGACATTTTGGCAATGTAAATTTTGTGGCTTTTGTTTTGGCAGTACACAATTTTACCCTTAATTAAACCAGAAAAGCTATGCGTTTCTATGTTAGAACGAATATAGACGATGATTCCCGAAGCGTCTACTTTTCCTGAGATTTCCGTACAGTGAAATTTTTTATATCTTCGTCATATCAAGTCTCGACAAAAAGTAATTTTTGAAGCTAAAAGACTATTGCATAGAAAACTATACCTAGTTAATAACTTGACAACAAGGACCATGCATCTTTGACCAATGTCTAGTTGACATCAACCTAAATGGCCTGGCCATTTTCTGTCCGTGCGTCAAATTTCATTCCAATCCCTGTAACTATATAGGCGACAGGTGAAAAGGTAACAGACACACACAGTTAATTTCGAATGTATAATATTAGTATTGTTAAATCAAGTTTTTAGATTCGCACGGACGGTATTGACATTACGACGCAATATTAGATTGATGAGTAGACAAAAATAACCCTTAAGGTGACGAACATATTTTGGATGTGACTGTACATTGTGTTGATAACTCGTTTCTGCCGTTTTAAACTGTCATAATGAAAATGGTTTCTATCGTAAAGCTCCGTATTGATCAGAAAGAATGGTTGCACAACATTCTTTAAGCAACATACTGGTGCTACAGGAAACGTGCATTGTTGCAATGTTGCAGGCAACATGAAAACGTTTTGTATTCATTGTTAACTAAACTGGCGCCACATTGTTTCCACCAAAATTTGATGGCTGTTGTTCTGTTGTTCAACTGTTTTCATCGTTTTTCTATGAATGAGCTTTTGTGACTATACTGTTTATATAATATATAGCAGTGTTATACTTTTTTCCGTATATATGCCACAAGGGCTATGACGCTGTTAATATATTAAAATGAATGAATGTCTGAACATGTTTTTTTTTGCAGACATAAAATCTACGGGGGTGAAAAGGACAGGCGAAGGCAGGTTACCGGGTGCTTCACCTTCCAAACAACCCAAGCAAATGTTGCACTAAGTGTTGAGTTTGAGACAGTTTTTAGACGTTTAATATAGACCAATACATTAGTTTGTACAGGACTACAGATTAATCAACAAGTTTTGTTTAATTCAAGGTTAGTACCTAACTAACTATGTTATTTTAGAATAAGTCACCGTTGAGAGTGAAATCTCATTATGTCGATTTTATAAACACGGAAATCTTACACCTATCAATCCTTATACACATTAGAATTTGCTTTCCTCTAGCTAGTATTAATAATGTTGATTGTAAACTATAATTTTATGAACTCGTTACCGTTGGTCACGTCAGGCGGTAATAATAGACTGATTGATGTAATAGACGCAATGAGATGGATTGCTAAATATGGAAATGTTATACACATATCTGTGGAATATATATATGGAAATAATGACTATTTTTTTTTATTGACCTGGATTTATGTATGCTTAAAAGACATGGAAAAGATAAAATTCGATTCTTGAGCCAATTTCACCACACGTTAGCTTTAATTTATAAGTTTCTGGAATTAATTACAGTGGATAATTTGATGTATCTGTAACACTTTTTCAAGAGTAGTGAAATTGGCTGTTAGGGATAAAAAATATACATGAATTCCATTTGGCTTTTAATACTTAATTACATATTATTGAGTACACTATACATTTGTTTCATTGCTATAAAATGCTATCTATTCAAAACTCCGGTAGGCATTCCAAAAGAAAATAAAAATACAAATAATAATAATTATTATTTCATACCTTTCATTTTATAGAAAATTTCCTATATTCAAGATATTTGCGTTTTATCATGATATTAAAGCAGTATCACTAGATTTATTATTTGGACAAGTTATAATTTTTTTATTGTGATATAGGCTCGCCTGACACTTGTTGACAGTGTAGAACCTTGGTTACTGAAACGAAAAATATTTCCAGTTAATATCATACAGAACACAAAAAAATAGTATTTGATACAACTCAATAACAAAGCCGTACCAAAGAAGTAGTTCCGAAGAGTTTGTACCATCCTATGACGATATTAGAGAGGTTTATGTCATCGAGCATGATCTGCGCCACACCCATGAACACCTTTTTACCCTCTATGCGTCCATAATCGCCCCAAACTGTCACCTGTGAATGCAAACGATTATCTTTTTTAACTACAAGGATTGCCAGCTAACCTATGGAGCTAAAAGTTTAAAAGTAATATAATCCAGCAACTATTAAAAGCCTTCAGGACAGGCTGAGTCTACAGGGGTTGGGAACCTAATTAACCTTTTAAACGCCAGAGCATAAACGCACGCGCGTGCCCTCCACGCCAAGCTACAAATTAATTCTTCTTGTTATCACGAATTTCCCAATATCCTTGGTGTCTTTTAATTTGTTTCATCTCATTAAATACGTACGAAGGCTTAAATTTTTAAGATGTCTATATAAACACACACAAAAGTAATGATTTAATTGTTTATTTCGTGTTATAGTGTACCCGTATCGTCACACATTTGTGTCGTTGGCGTACAGGGCATGCGCTTGCTTGTCACATATATGTGACAATGGCATTCAAAAGGTTAAACAAGCCACGTGGACGTATACACGTGTTGGAGGAAAGCCACCTATCTTCATGGATCATTATTCTTCATGGATTGCCGTCTTGGTAATGCCACTAAATATCGCGGCATCCGCCTCGCAGACGTTGGGGAACATTCTATGACTAGTATGCACCGCTTGTGTGTTTACTTCAGCACAACACTTGGCGTATTTGTGGAAATATGGTCGTTATTTAGTTAATGCACAAAAGTAACTTTATTCAATAACAATAGAGTATGTTTTGCCATACCCAAGAACCGCAAATATTTTACAAATACACTAAGTCGAGTGCCTGCAGTTGAAAAAAATATATATTGACAAGCTCACCTGTAATACGCAACCTTTGAAGTTTTCTCTAAAGGTAAGCGTTTGTTGGTAAAGTGGGTCCAGTGTTCGGCGCGCTGTGCTCGTCTTAGCTTTGGCGATGCAGCGCTTGCCGCTCACCAGGTACACTTTGATGTACGGCGCGGGCAGGGTTCGTCGACCTGGCTGTGATACCAGACCTCGGGCACGGATTACCTCTACCTGAAACAGCGTCACAAACACACCGCCTCAATGTCTAGGAAAAATTTGGATTCCTGATGGACGAAACCTAGGTATTTTTGTCTGGTCAAACTTGTTTGGGTGATGTGAAAACTTAAATTTGCACCCTTGGCCCAGTAAGGTAAGAAACTATTGTGTCGTTAGCGTCGCGTCTGCGCAGCGGCTACGCGTCGTAATCACTTTACGAACCTTACAGATCGAGAAGCTTTTTTTTTTGAGGGTAGTAAATCATTAAATGACTCCCCCCGCTCTGGGTGGAGCGGAAAGGAGTGTCAGACTCTTACTGACTAAAACCCATCCATGTTCCGGGTTAGCGGTAACTCTTTCGGACAATCCCGCTTAGACAGATCGAAAAGTTTGGCGATAGATTTTTTATATAAAAGTAAGTTATAACGCTATTCTTTTCAAGTTTTTTGATCTGTAGCATAAAGACGCTAGTTTTATGTTTAAATAATTAATATTGTTGTGTACTTCAACAGAATCAAGCATTAACCTCAAGGAATCCTTTCTGGTAACACATAGACAGTTGCACGTCACCCTGCGTGGGCGCACCGAGCAACTGTCTCCCAATCAGTTGTCCTGGACCTAAGCCATCAATGAAGTCCGACAGGCCGTCCGAGCCCGAGCCCGAGCCTCTCATACCAGGAGACCATCTAAAAACAGGTATCATGTTATAGTTATACACGTAACTTGTTATCAGCTAAACGGATTCCATAGGAACTGTGATGTCCATTATCTTCAAAGCTGTTTTGTACTCTACACCACTGCAATTAGATCAAAATCCCTCGATTTTGACAATATAATAATTTGAATATAAGCAATACCTACTTTATATACCTATTACTTAAAAGTGATGAATAAAAACTTTACAAAAATGATTAAGTATTGAAATAAATGCAATTGTGTTATTGGAAATATTTTAAAACAAGGTGTGGGTAGGTATCATATTAAAGGTAGGTAAATGTATGTAATGTAATAATAAAAATCCAGACCTTTTTAGCCACTACCAAAGGAATAGTTATAAAAAAATTAAAATAAAATACAACATTTACAACATTGATACAATAGTGAAGAAGAGGGCGGTAGTCGTTCGGATGCATCGATTGGTAAAGTTAAGGCAGAGCACGTGAAATCCAGGTACTAGTTTCTATTATAAAGTATCAAGACATCTTAACTAGTAGATGTAATTGTGTAAAGGTGCAAGAAACGCTAGAGAATGGTCTGCATCTATTAAGTAGATAGGGAGATTTAATAGTGGATTAAAGATTAAATCTATGAAGGCAATGTTCAAGAAAATAAATAGTATGAAGTTTGGTACACAATCCATTTCTATTCTAACTTCGTATCAGTCTATCTACAATTTTTATTTCATGTACTTCAAAACTGATGTTTTATGTCTCTAATTACCCATAACCAACACCACAATTCCACAACCAACCTGTTCTCTTCTTTTATCTTCTCATTGTCACTAAAGAAACTGATGCCTATGTCTTCCAAACTCACGTTTTAACAAAGTATGTGTTAAATTACCCTATGCATAGCTTAATATGACTAGTGATTATTCCGGTGAGACATGCATGATTGTTGATGTAGGTATGTGTGTACATCGATCAGACAAAAGTGTGTGTAACAGACCAAAAAAATAAGTGCATACATCATAGGCTTTCAGGCAACATTTATCATTCAATCACAATCGTGCATCATGAATGCAGGAACGCTTCATCCTCGACCGACATCGTCTCGCCGGCAAGTGACTGAAAATGTTAACAAACGTTGGACACGGAGGTGGCTACACGGGAGGCACATGTAGCTGTCTCATGTTACCTACTTATCGAGAGGGTGCGATGCCTATGCAAGAGAAGACACGTGCGTGCTGAACAGAAAAGATGAGTGAAACACCAATTTAACTGGAATCATGCTTTGACAAGACGAAAGGCACACAGAGAGGGGCAAAGTATGTAGAAGACGAGCAACATCGAGGCGCACATACAAAATGGAACTCTGCAGGCAGCTGGCGAACTGCGGCTTAAAACGGAGCGGCCGAGCGCGACTTACGAGGATCCCTCCGAGCTAGATATGGACACGAGGCTGGTGGCGCACACCTCGTGCGAGCGCTTGAAGGCGGTGGTGGTGGTGCCGGAGCGCTTGCGCCGCGCGCCGCCGCCGCCCTCTGTGCGAGACACGCGCGCTGTCGCACAGTCCGTCGCGAACACCGGCGCAACATACATTTATTACCCGTCGAAAAGCACATTACACTACTTAGTTTGGATGTCATACCTTTGCGAAACATTGCGTTCATTGCGAAACCGTGCTTTAACAACTTGAAACTTGAAGGAATGTTTATATGTAGTTTTTCATTATTGTTAATGGATACAAATTATTTCACATAGGTAGGTATATCATTTGATATATTGTGAGTTGCCGTAGTCTATTTCATTGTACACTACTTAGCTGATTTTGTCGAGCTAAGTGCGAATATTTACACAGGTATTTATCATTTAAGATGGAATATTAAAATTTCTGGATGGCCAATCAATGTAACTTAGACATTAATATTAATATGCATGGGTAGAAAATAGGTACAGATCTATTTCAGGGGCGGGTTAAAACTAAAAACTATTATAATACAATTTAACTGGTATCGTATCACAAGACACGATGAAAATTCAGTGGATAAGGTGACTTGGTAATTTCTCCGGATACGAAAATGTGTACTAAGACAAGTACATACATTATCTATGGGACTATATAAGTATAGCTCTCACAGGGGGTAAACATTTGTGACAGATACTTTCCATTTTATTTAAAAACATTTACCAAATAAAGCTCTACATTAGCTGAATTACATAAGCGACATTGCACATTTATTTGTTTCATGACTGTAACATGCTGTGTTTTATAATTAACCACAATTATTAAATATGTAAATGCAGATGGCTTCTCTGTCGTTTCTCGATGACCTTCACAACACGGACCAGTAATACGCGAGTGAGCTACCGCCCCGGGCGAGTGCACTATTGTGTCAATGCCGTCTGTGCCGAGCACCGCGAACCTGTCTTCGTCGTTCTCGCTGGAGGCTGACGAGGCCCGTGACACGCCGCCCATGCCCCCTCGCATTTCGGGCCCCACTTCCTCGCTCCGTTGCACCGTAAACGAATTTTTGCCACGTTTACCAAAACCTAACCTCCGTTTCCGTCCTGCGATTATCGTACCAACACTTGAATTGTTTACTAAATTAAAATAAATATAAACCTTTGTTAACATTCAAAGGCCCAAAATTCATTTAAGGGATAAGTCAGTTAATAACGATAGTGATATGATGTAATTCACCTGTTGCTGACAATTGCGAAGTGGAATTGCTCTTCTTGCCCATACCAGGACCGAAGTAGTCCCGAGGTTCCGCCTTCAGTAGCACATCGTCGCTTGCAGGCTCCAGTTCGCCCGCCCCACCAAGAGCAGTGTCGCTGAGGCTGCCGTCTTTGGTAAAAGTTACACCTTATTTTTTAATGTTAGTTTAAGGTATCAAACCACCTTTATAATATCTTATGAATTACCTGCTTTTTCGTCTGGTGGCACATCTGCGTTGCTCAAACTTCGAGTGAACTGTCCGCGGCGCGACTCTCGTCTCTCTAAGGGCTGTTGTTGTTGGCTGCTGCCATTGCCGCGTCCGTTCTCTCGTCCACCGTAGTCATTACTGCGCTTTGAATTATGGCGGTGCGGAGTTTTTTCATGTTTTTCCATCGATTGTTTTTTATAAAGGTTTATATCACGTCGGTGATAATTCAGTTGAGTCGCCGGATGCGTTGATTGAGGCGTAGCGCAGGCAGTTGATTCGTCCAAGGAGGAGGGGTCCATCGCCGCGTCATGAATGTGTTGATGAGTGTCATCAAGTGGCAGGTGTGAGGCGACGGGAGTGAGCGCACGACGGGGCGAGCCGAGGTTTGCGGAAGAAAGAGCAACAGACAAAGAATTAGCCATAATACTAAATTCTCGATCTAGATGATATGTCGCTGCTAAAGAATACGACCGGGTGCGAGCTTTCTTAATAATGGAAGGCAAAGGTTTTTTGAAAGAGAAATCAATACTGGATTGCGGGGAAAGGGAGTTGGGTGAACGATATTCTTGGAATGTGGGAACTTCGTTTATACTAACGGTATTGCCGTACTTCTTTTTATCATCAACTTTAGAGTCGGTAGGCGTGTTTAAAGTATTTTTTGAACTTATACTCATTCTCTTAAACATGTTTTTAATTTGGTCAGGTGTTGATAAGTCTTGGGGTGAGCTTGAACGTGAGTTTTTGAGTATCACTAATGAATCAGAATTGCGTCTTCGCTCGATTTTAGTTTTATCTTTTTTATCTTCTCTGGACAGTACTGTGTCGGCTTTGGGACTCTTTACTACTTCCTTTATTAATGTATTTACGTCCAACGACTTCGATTGATCAGGACTTTGTGGATCATAATTCGTTTTCAAATCCAACGACAGTAATTTTTTTCGACTAATTTGAGATATAATGGGATTAAACTCGGTAAAGTTTATAGATTGACGTGAATCTGATGCTTCGAACGAGTGAGTTTTATTTGATTTTGTGTTTTCTAGATCTACACTGTTCGGCTTCTCGTCACTAACATGTATTGTAGTTTCAGCTTCACTGCCGTCGCTGTCATAACCGTGGTATTGAGTTTGTATCTCTTCTTTTTGTACTAAATCTGCAGTAATGCTACTTATTGCAACATTCTGATTAACTTCTTTACCTATGTTAAAAGTTGGACTTTCGGGAAGTGCTCTTACGCTGGGATTAGGTAAATTTTCTACGTTAGGAAGTTTTCTTCGTCTAGTTCCTGTACTTACATGTGGTTGATAATTATCTATCGCTATACTAAAAGGCTCTAAATACCAGTTACTAGATTCAGGTTGAACTTGCACTTTTTTTCTGCTAGGATGCATACATATTTTACCTGTTGTCGGCACTGGCCCATAATATACGTTCGCCGGTAAAGCTCTTTGCTCTCTATTAATAGATATAGTTGTGACAAGCGATGGTCTTGTTGTACGGGTTAGTGCCATATGGAAGATGTAATCTTTTTTGTTGTCAGTAATTTTATACGTATTGGTATATATAGGGTATTCGGGGCAACTGTGACTTCGTTCATAAGCGTGCCGGTGGGAGTGTTCGCGAGTGCAGAAGCCGGCAGAGCGGCTGCGAGCGAGGATGCGGCGCAGGCGGCGCGTGGGGCGCGCGCGGTGCACCGGCGCGGGCTGCGGCAGCGTGGCCGCGCGGCTGCGCAGGCGCCGGCGCACCGCGCGCTCCGCGCCCGCCGGGATACTGATGGGCGGCAGTAGCCGGTGAGGGGGGCGATCAGTACGGCGATATCGGTACGGGTGAGGGACAGGGGTAGCACTATCGCAAGAAGAAGATGTACTGTGAGGAGGGAGGATTCGCTTCCGGCTGTAAAGTTATGTTAATAATAACTTTTTACTTTTGACTTCTTAAAATTGGGTGTATTAGGAGTAAACGGAAATAAGACATATTTGTATTTGTAGGTAGGCATCCTGCGTTATGTTGCTCGTGGACGTAGATGCTTTTATGGTACCTTAACATCCTGGTGGGTCGCGGGCGCTCTGACTGCGTGCTGAAGGCGCTGGACGTGACGGAGGCCACGGACTCGAGGTCGGAGTCCTGCGCGGCCGTGTCGGGTGACAAACGGCGCCGCGGGGCCCAGCCCCCCGCGCCCGCGCCCCCTCCCCCGCGCGCTGCCAGCTCGGAGTCGGACAGTCCTGCGTAATGTCTTTCCCACCCTACATTATAATTGCTCTCACTGATATACAAGTTTAATGTTACCATTACACTTTGTTGTTTCTCTATTAGGTATATCCGTTCATGAAAGACACGCATTTCGAACTGTTAAACATATAATTAAACTAATGGTTGATTAGTTATTAATATTGCAAGCGTTTTAAAATTCTAATAGGCACATATTTAAATCACACAGCTGGCTGCCGCGGCCTCAGTTGCTATTTATTGGATATTATCTCTGTTGATTTTAAGGGGTTTGTTTTAGGTGTTACAAGAACTAGGACAGGGTGACACAGTGTGTAGTGTTAGTAAGCTGACCATACACGCGACGGTATGCCTGACAGTTACACCTGCACGGGTTTTACTGACCATGTATATAGCAAATTACACAGGTATAGTCGTTAGTATTTTGGACGTAGGTTTCGGCGACCTCATCTGTCAGGTACACCGGTAGATGCTCGGGCACATATATAGAGTGGTGGCAGGTTATTGGGGCAGGGCAGCGTGTATTGACCTTGTGGCGTGCTGCGGTACGTGAGTGTGGCGCCAATGTGATGCGGGGCGATCCACTTACGTTCCTCGAGGTCCGCCGACACTTGCGCGCGCACTGCTCTCTGTCCACCCTGCGGGGACACGACATAATTTTAGTTGCCTTATTGAAGTGAGCTGTTAGAAGTGTCAATCCAGCCGATTTATTCTGTAAAAATATGACCGACAAAATTTTGGTGAAGTTAGCTTGAAGTAAACTGTCATTCCACCATCCCACCTGATGCTAGGAATTGACAACTTACTTCACCTACGTTCTCACAGGTTGACTGTTCATGTTTAGTAAGGCAAGCTAACCAATAGAAAATGCCATTTAGAAATTAATATGATACCTGGTGATGAGGTATTTGTGGCAGTTGTCGTTTCTTGGGACTCGTTGTGGGCGTGGCCGTGGCTGACCGAGACTGAAAGCGCGGCGCGTACGCGTGCGTCGGCAGGCGCGACCCGTCACCCCGGTCCTCGTTCACTGCAATATCACATTTCATTGCTTTTTCATCGACGCTTACCTGCTACAAATTTTCAAAATACATGCCATTGGAACTTTGATTTTTATTCATATTGATAATTACATTCATAACAAACATGATATTCTTTGAAACAAACAAAATAAGTACAAACTTACGAAGGTTGCCTTTAAAAGATAAATCGTTCATTAGGTTATAAGATTTAGAATGACATGCAATTATTAGACATGACATGGATTACATTAATATTCATTAATTAATGCGCTGTATTCATAGATTTGCTTCCATACTAATTCATAACTTGAAATTGCAGAATCAGAATACAACGCACAAAAACACCCATAATGGATAGCGTGCTCATATCAGGTAGATAAGGACGAGGTCAGCGGAAGATGCATGAAACAAAATCAAAGTGGAGAGAGCTAGGAGGTGAAACAGTAAGTGGCAGTAAAGTGGTGATGAGCGGACGCGGCGAAAGAACGTGCGTGTCTCGACGACAGTGTTCCGTGCGGGGTCGAGGCCCGCTGTCATTGCGACGTCCACGGACCAATCGGAAAAGTATGGAGCGCCGACGGAGTCGGATGTCGGCGTCCGTGGTAGAGATTGGTGGGCAGAGTCGGAGGGCGCCGGGGCGGCACCTGTGTAGCGCCAGGCGTCGCGGTCGCTGGGCGGCGACAGCGAGCGGCGCGGCGACTTGCTGCGCGCGCGCGCCGGCCGCGCCACGCCCGCCGCCGACTGCGAGCGCGCCACGCTGTAGCCGCCGCTCTACGCAAACACCAGCCCTTACGGATTAGCTACTAACCACTGACATAACTAAATACACAACTATTCATAATTACCTATTACATAGAAAAACCATTACATTCTGATGAGTAAGCCCGCTTTTTGTGTTTATTCAAATAAAATATAACGTAGGCAACTATGCTTTACTTACAGACTATTTTCAATCAGTAAATTAATGCTACTACGGCTGTTCTACGCAGTGTTCTAGAACTATAGAAGAAACGTGAAATGTACGGTGGTTTATTTGGTGGATTACCTGTTTTTAAAGACAATGCAATATGTCCTGTAACTGGGGTGCTAGAAATTGTACTTACGTCAGTTGTTAGTTAGTAGTTTCACGTAATGTAAAATTAATAGGCAAGCATGCGCCACTGGTTACTAATACGATTATTGGTCGATGCGATCATTGGAACATTGACTAATGTCCCTGTATCTGGAAGTCATGCAAATAATATGTTACTAAGTGGGATTCGAACCCGTAGACCAGAAAGGGTCTAAGAAACCTTATCAATGCGCCCGAGTATGTTTAATTCCAGTATGACAAGTAGGTAGGTTGGTACGTGTTGTAATCCGGACAACTCACGCGTTCTCTGTTCATGCCGGCCCTCACCCTGCCCGCCGGAGACATGTCGCGGCGACTGGAGCGCGCACCATCCATATCCATTCTCTGCAAAGAAAAAGTTTGGGCCAAACTGATCACGCTGCCCTGACAAAGAGTACCTACCCATGTAGGATTGTAGTTCAGTGTAAGTAGGTGTAGGTACCTACTCTCTGTACTAGTCAACCATACATTGTATTTTTCTTGTTATAATCCTTATTCAAATAAGTAGTCTGAACGCTTTTACTGTTTACCTATCTACCTCACAATTTAGTGGCTGCTAGAACTTCGGAGAACGGCTTTTACCTACCTATTATAGTGCTATAAGGTTTCTTCGATTTTAAAAGAGAGTGGCTTTGTTGGGCTTCGTCTGTATAACTCGATGTGCCAAAGATAAAATGTTGATAATAATAATAATAATAATATCCTTGGACATTTCACACAACCCCATAGTCCCAAGCTACGCAAACTCATGCTTGTGTTATGGTAACGAGATGGCTGATAAACTACTTATATACATTTTTTTTTGTAAATAAATACTACTCTGTCAAGAAAGTACCGGGAAAAGATCAATAATACACAAAATGTCTGTTATTCATCCAAATTTATTTTATCACCTTCAAAGTATGCTCCTTTAGAAACGATACACTTGCGCCAACGAATAATCCATTCATCAAAACATTTTTTAAACGCTGCTTCCGGAATTGACTTCAGTTCTCGCCGCGAATTCTCCTTTTTCGGTTTCGGTTCAGTTGGAAGGCGCCACTCCGAAGCTTGTTGACTAGTTTGCATGTCAAACTCGTAAACCCACGTTACGTCTCGTCACCAGTAACAATGCGTTTCATGAATGTTGGGTCCGAACTGACTCGTTCTAGCATGTCCTCAGCGACTTTCATGCGATTGAGTTTTTGGAGAAAATTCAGATCTTTTGGGACTAGCCGAGCAGCAACATGTTTCATACCCAAATGATTAGTTAAAATGGTACGGATCGACTCGTGAGATACAGAAAGTTCGGCGGCTATCTCTCTCAGAGTTGAATGGGGATTTTCAGTCACTATTTTCTTCACTTTTGCGATGTTAACTTCAGTTGCAGACGTTGACGGCCTACCAGAGCGAGGCAAATCTTCCATCACATCTCGACCGCTTTTGAACCACTCATAAGCACGAGTTTTTGATAAAGTCGATTCACCGTAAGCCTTCTGTAACATTTTCAGTGACTCCGAACACGAAATTCCATTGGCGATGCAAAATTTAAGACAAACTCTTTGTTCGATATTTTTGTCCATTATGAAATTCGCAATACACACTATATATGATATTACTAAAACCAGCACTGTATCTATATATATAAAAGAAAGACGGGTTTGTTCCCTTCGTTATAACTCGAGATCTGCTGGACCAATTTTCATGGTTTTTGTTTCGTTGGATTTGTCTCCGCCCTGAATCGCAGAATACATTTTTTTTTTTTTCGATCATCTGCTGATTTTCCTCCTATAGGGTAGGTAGGTAGGTAGGTAGGGTAGGGTAGGGTAGGTAGGTAGGTAGGGTAGGTAGGTAGGGTAGGTAGGTAGGTAGGGTAGGTAGGTAGGTAGGGTAGGTAGGTAGGTAGGGTAGGTAGGTAGGTAGGGTAGGTAGGTAGGTAGGGTAGGTAGGTAGGTAGGGTAGGTAGGTAGGAAGGGTAGGTAGGTAGGAAGGGTAGGTAGGGTAGGTAGGGTAGGTAGGTAGGTAGGGTAGGTAGGGTGGGTAGGGTAGGTAGGGTAGGTAGGGTAGGTAGGTAGGAAGGGTAGGTAGGTAGGGTAGGTAGGTAGGTAGGGTAGGTAGGGTGGGTAGGTAGGGTAGCTAGGGTAGGTAGGGTAGGAAGGGTAGGTAGCTTGGTAGGTAGGGTAGGTAGGCAGGTAGGTAGGTAGGTAGGGTAGGTATCACAGTTAAGACAGGACAACGTCTGTCGGGTCAGCTAGTTTAATATAAATAACAGATGCAACTCAAACTCCGCGCCAAAATGGAAAACAGTTGTGCCAATCTAACAACTACAAAAAAACCAAAAATTTGAATTTGGAACCATAAACAAATCATCCATTCCCGATACTTTTCTGACTGAATGTACATATTATAGATAGAAAAACACCCAGACCCGGGACAAATGCTTGTAGGTCGCACAAATATTAATTTGTTCCGTGCGGGAATCGAACCCGCGACATGCTGCGCAGCAGTCAATCGCTCAACCACTGCGCCAACCGTGAGATGATTACAGAATACTTTACATCATGCGCTGGTGGCGGACTGGAGCTGGATGCGAGGCTAGACAGCGAGTGATGGCGGCGCAGGTCGCACTCGCTGGGCGTGTCCGAGTCGGACAAGCGTGACGTCGACGTCGACGGTGGCGACAGGTGCTCGCCGTCCGCCTCGTCCTCACGATACCTCTGGTGAGTTAACGTTCGGTTAGTTATTATTTGCTAAGCTCCAACAGCCCAATGGACCTCGTGATCATCACGGTTGCAAATAAATTATAAGCTAAATGTGACCGTTGCTGCCTGGGACATGAAATGACAATATGAATTCTTCAGGTTATTGTGGCTGTCAAAGGGGTAAACTTGCATTTCCATGTTTTTTTTCTCTTTATTTAATTTAGGGACTTTTATATAAAATATATGGCAGTCCCATCGTACTTTATCAGAGCTACAATCTAAATAAAAAAGAATTTCCTAAAATTTATACATGAAATCAGCACAATCACGTTAAGCTTTGTGGAGGGTTAACAGGACTACCTATTTGTAGTGTAAGTAACCCAATGAAACTCGTACCTAGTGTTAACAAAATCTCCTCAAATAGGGCGAATTAGGGTTTCTAGATTCTCGACTTAATTATAGACTCGGGACTCGAGCGACTCGACAACCACACAAACTTTACCTCTTTATAATATAAGTATAGAGGATGCAAGAATTGTTCAAGAATACCATCATGGCATTAGCATTAATATCGCAATAATTCTCGCTTCGGAGTCTCGATTCGATTAGAAACCCTAGAGTTAATAGAGCTATAGCGTAGAGCCGCTCTTATAAAGCGTTTCATACCCTCATAATAAGAAATATCAAGACATTAAACAAAATACTTACACTGAAGCTTCCCATCTCCTCATGCGGCTTCAACGTGTACCAAGTAGTTTCGTGGTTCATCACTATGTTGTCTAAATCGAGAAGGACTTCTCCGAGGAAATCGTTTGGGCCATAACGATTCAAGTCCCACACGGTTACCTTAAAAAATAATTCATGTTCCATTTAAAACATTTCATTTGTTACCTTCACAATAATTAAGTATGTTCTAGGCTTTTTTGCAAGAACTAGGAACAGTGGTTGAATTTAAATTTGATTCAAGTATTTACATTTAAGTTTTGTATCAACTAAATAATAAATTGAGCCAAAAAGAATTGGGACACAAAAAAGAACCGAGAAAAAACCTCGATTACTAGCAACATATTTACCTCCAAAGTTCTCCTCTTTATATCAGTGATACGAATCCCACAATAGATAAAATTTTGATTCCATCGTGGTTCTAAAGTGTTCGCCAAGGTTTTCGTTCGTCGTTTGCTCTTCTCGCTTTTGTCGGGTAGTAGGAATATTTTTGCATACGGGCACCGAGGGGATCCATCAGATCGGGGAGTGAGACCGCTCGCCGATACAACTGTGACGCACAGCTGTGTAGCGCTCACGTCGAAGAATATTTTGAGCTGTATAGACAATAACAAAATGTCCACTTAGTCACAAGTTCTATTGATTGGTTACACGATAGTAAAACAAGGCTTAATTGTCTTGTTTCACAAACAACTTATTTGCAAAAGCCGCTCACTGCGGATGGGCAATTTGACCTAGTTAAGTTTTTGTTACAAAAACCTCAATAACGAGTAAGCTGGGACTGGAATTGCGCCAGATTAATAAAATAGGCTTGTTGGAACTTCGTTCGCCGGGACTGGCTCGCACTCTTTAACATTTAATACTTTGGCTGTTAATTTGCAGTGTTGGAGGAGTTATACTCATCATAACGGGTTCCCATTTTGATAAAAACGGGAAATAATATTTTATAATGAAACCTGCAGTGTGATGTCCTTTTCCTTATCGCATGATGTGTTATCAGTACACAAGCATGTACCAACCAGCATATCCTGAGCTAGTTCTTTGCCGATAAGTACTTACACGTAATACAAATAAAATCATGTCAGGCTAAAAGTTACAAACCTGGATACGTCCAGCTACATTTGCGTTGTGGTGGTTGTACCGCGCGGGGCGGCGCCGCGAGTGCACGTCGGGAGAGCCCGGTGACGTGACGAGGACGCTTGGCTTCTCGCAACCACCCATCACATCCGTGTATACTTCTGCGGACGTAGAACAAACTTAACTCTTTACAGGAAAATGTTCTTGCAAAGCCTATAGGGGGTCGACTATCGGGAGAATAAGTTTAATATTACTTCACTAAATTACTTGACTTATAATTATAAAGTCTTGTATAACTTCGTCGCATTCTCACACTGAAGTTCTATTAAAATAATACTGCTTTATGAGAGGTTGGTTCAGGCCCAGCTATGGATTTGTTTCTAAAAGGGTCTCAATTTTAAATTTTTTAAGTGACAATTGATCCAAAGGGATCATTACTTAGTAATAATGCAATATTGCTTAGGGGCTCGTGAAGTTGTGATACTGATTCACTACATAAATGATAATACTGCTGGATTTATTCTGCCAGAACGCAATTATATGTAGGCCAGGCACATGAACCACAAATCATGAAATGCCTACATGCATTTCATGATTTGTGATGCAAATATGTTTAAAACATCAATCTGGCTATATTTAGATACATTTAGCGAGAAAGCATTTCGAGTTTTTTAGTACAAGCGAGCCTTTAGTGTCTATTATAACGAGCCACTTAATTATCTCTTAGCCTCTTAATGTTGATATTGGAAGTTGCGTAGCTCCTATATGATTTGAGGGTACCTTTGTGAGTTCTCCACGGCAGAGCAGGGTTGCGTGTAGAGGTGAGTGGTCGCGATACCACCAGTTCCACGTGCAGGTCATGTTTACTGTCGGCGACCACCGCTGCCACCTCATCTGCACTCCGACCCTGGAGTGGCACGCCGTTCCATTGCAGGACTTCGTCACCTGAATATTTCAATACAGTTGTAGATACATATCGAAAATGTAAAAGATTTATTTATGTAAACAATTTCTAATGTTTACTTGTACGGATCGAGCCACATCCGTAATTAAATCTCAACTTACCTATCCTAAGTTGTCCTTCTAGGTCAGCGATGGACCCTTTTTTGACCTTTTCTACTACTGCGACTCTCGTGCCGTCCGGTAAGAGCTTGCCCCCCACCACCTTCAGGCCGAGGATAGCCGCTGAAGAGTGCGAGCTACCTTCCACGACGCTCTTCCGGAGCACCATGTGACCGATCATGCGCGTGCCATCCGCCGACACCTGCCAGCTCAGCGGGAACTGTCCACAACACTATTACATTAATTATTTCATTATCAGCTTCACTAAAGTATAAGCTCTATTAATCTTGTTCTTACTGTTTCATGAAAAGTTGTACATTACAAGACAGTCACAGCTAGTCCACGAAGCTTTAACACCGTGTCATTTACAAGGAAGTGCACACTCAACATAGATAGGATGTAATGCATGCTCGCCAATGCAATCATGCTACAGCCAACAATACCCATCGAAATTAATATCGTCATAAACACGCATTCTACTTTTTTCGTATAAAATAAATTATGAAAGTGGTGAATCAAGTATTCTACTTATAAACTTTTGAGTAAAGTGTGTGAAAGTTATAAGGCCTAATTGTTGTACAGATGGGAAAATTTGGATTTTATATTTGCTAGTCAAGTACGCAGAACGCAATCAAGACGTTTTTCATACAGAATAACTAAAACAACTGAATTATCTGTAAAAATTTCCTAGATGTTATGCATAATCCAACCGCAAACTGAACTAATAGATAAATGAGAACTAATTTGAAGCAACTAACCGACACAAGTGAAGCGGTCTGTACCTTAGGGCAATCGCCTCTGTTCGAATCTTCACTGGAGGTGAAGGTGCTAGAGGTATCGATGCCCGAGTCTTTGGTGGCGGAGTCCTGGCTGGTCTGGCGCTCGGGCTCCCAGCGCAGCGCGGCCCAGTCGTGCGGAGCGCCCGACGCGTCGCGCCCCCCGCGCGGGAATGTCGCGGCACCTTCGTGCCCGTCAAAGCGAACGGTCTTTTTTCTCCTCTCAGTGAACCGTCTATTGTCTGAGGAGTCTTCCCACAAATAGGCACTCTTATACACAGCTCGATCTGGGCGCGGGCCCTCTTCTGGTGCGTACGGGCGCAAGTACGCTCCTTCGCCATCGTCGCGGGCCCGCCACCGGCAATCAGTCACAGAATCGAAACTGCGTCCGCCTGACGGCCCTGTCCTCGCCACGTCGAATGGGCCGCAAGCCTCTGCCTCGTAATCGGCCGGCGAATGATTAATCAAATTGTAATAATTGTTGGCAGCCACGTTGGCGCTACGCAGGTGCGGGTGCCGCACTGGAGCACATGCCTCTAGTTGTCCTAAGAATGATATCGAATGAATAACAACGTTTGCCTATACTAAGGCATCTTGTCATCGCCCGCGTCCGTTTGTTACGGACCCCACGCGCATGTACGCGCCCGGAACCATGTTTTTCAATACTTAGTACAATATTTGATTTCCAAAACAATTCGGGATTCCTATTCTATCTTTCTCACCAACGACATTTGTAAGAAGGCTTACTGAACGTTTTTTTATGGTTGTTTAATAAACTAAAACTGCGTGTTTCTCCGGTTCAAAATAAAGTAATCGAAAGCGGTGATCATCACGCACAAGCGGAAAGAATGTGTCAAACTTATCCGAGTAAGACAGTAAAACAGCAACAATAAAATAAAGTACACGACCACAAACAATTCTAACGGATTTATAGTAAAAAATATGAACAAGTACACTTCTTTTCGCCCAAGCATGCGTTTGTTTGAACCATAAATGTAGTGCAGAAGCCACCTACTAAAATAAAATACAATTTTACAGTGTTTATAATAGGTAAATATAAAATATCACAATTTTTGGTTCAAACAACAGGAAACTGTAAAATGAGAAGAGCATTTACTGATTAATCCTAGCATTTCAAAGAACTGTAACATACCTACTGTTCCAACTTAAAAAACAGGATTGGTTTCAAAGGAAATACAAATAATGAGTGAATGCTCTTCTAAAGATAGGTTTGAAGACGGGTGTCTTCGAAGAGATAGGACGTTATTAACAGCCATCACAGTTGGTCCACCAGAGAAAGAAGTGTTATACGCAACAGTAATACTGATCATCACATCTAAACTTCAGCAATATAATTACAACGCATAATTAGATAATTTCCCGACAAAACTCGCCCTCTCACCGATAAGAATTTATTCATTTTCTCGTTTAACATCGTCTGACGCTGGCTTCTGGAACTCTCGGAACTGCTCTTATCATTATTTGTACCTGCGAACAGGGGATGGCGTGGTGAGGGCCACTCGTTGCCAGATCGCAGGCGCCAGGCGGTTTGTCTCGCGGGGATGGGCTGCCGGGCTGCCCGGCTGGTACCGGGCGCGTACATAGGGCATAGCGCTAACAAGTGAAACGTACGCGGCGGCAAACGTGCATGTACAGAAATAGTAATGCTCCAAACCTAGCACCACACTCATTGACTCCTGTGTGCGAGGTTTGAAGCCTTAACACTCGAAGTTCTCTGAAAATAAGACTGATTGAGCAACAAGTGTTTATGTCTTGAATGTTATAATATTCGGGCTCTAAAATGTTACAATGGAACACGATTATAATTGACTACATGATTCAACGTGATGGAATACATATATGGACACAGATAAGTTTAGGTGCTCAACACTATCAGTTTCAGTGAGATATATATAATACTTAGATAACTAACCGTCACAATTACCTGAGGCTACTTAAATTAATGAACACCTCGCACGGAACACCTTAACTTTATCATTGCGTAATGCCAGTGATGAACATGACAAACGTTATGTATACGGTTCAAGTACATGTACCTACTTAATGTGTTTGTGGTGTAGTGTTGTGTGTGGGGTTCAGAAACAAAATTAGCTTGGATGGAAAGGATCTTGTAGTGTTACAAGTGAAGGGATTGGGTGATGGGTGTTAGGCCAGCGTGCATACTTACCGCGATCACGATACTCGTCGTTTTCATCGGAAACACACTCTGGAACTTCATCATCAGAAGAGGAAGACCGAGGCGGGAGGAGGGGGTGTGACGCTGGCGTGAGCGGCAACAACTGGGATGGGGGAGCTATCCCTGATTCGACCACCCCGTATGAAGCCTTTTGTCTCGGGTGTACGAGGTGCGGATGAGTTCTAGCCAATCCTTCAAGTTCCCCGTAACATCTCTGCTCTTGTTGGCTGTATTGGCGACGGAGAGCGCTGCCTGATCTCTGAAGTGGGAGATTTTCTTTCTCCGCGGCGCTATGTGCCCTCTCTAGTTTTGGCCTTTTATCGAATGACCCGTCAGGCTGTGGTGGTAGACCTCGTAGATCGTTTTCCATGCGCCATAGCATAGAATCTTGTCCGGAATTTTTGTGGATCCATTGTCCGGTTTTAGATAACAATTCTTGTTTCTTGCGGCATAGTATACATACCCATATAACCTGAAACAATGGATAGGAGTCAAATATTTGTGATGAAAGCGTAAAATGTATTGAGTTCTTATCCTTGAGTTGAAAGCACTAGTGGTCAAGAGTTCACGTTTTTGTATTTGTAACCATGAAACCAAAATAGCACTAAGTCTATTCATTTGAATTAAGGAAGAAATACACTTTTTTTTTTTAAAGCTGGGAAATCATCCAATGACTGCTCCCGCTCTGGGTGGAGCGGAAGGGAGTGTCAGACTCTTACTGACTAAAACCCATCCATGTTCCTTCAGTAGCCCTTTATGTTCCGGGGTAGCGGTAACCCTTTCGGACAATCCCGCTTACCCGGCAGGCTTGGCCCCTGGGGCCCCTTCACATGCTGACATCTCTTTGAGGCGCGCGTGGAACATATACGCGCCGTACGGCACGGGTATGGTGCTGATCGGACGGTGAGTCACCCATTACTCACCGTCCGTAGGCCCGCGCCTACGGTGGCCGGGAGTCGTCACGTGGCTCCCGACGCCCGGGGCTTCTCCTGCGGCGGCTGGGACGGGAGGACCTTTAACTCTCCCATCCCGCCACCTCCTTCGCGAGCATGACTGCTTCGCAGAAGGAGGTGACTGCCTCCCACTCCCTCTCGCCCCGGACCATGGCTTGCACCAGGGCCGGGCGCGAGAGGTCGCCGCCGCCGATCGCCTCTACGAGGACACGGCGGTGCTCCGCCCATGCGGGGCAGGTTTGCATCGTGTGCTCTACCGTGTCCTCTGGGCGATCCTCGCAGTGGTGACACCCGGGCGTTTCCTCCCGCCTGATGATGTGCAGGAACCTCCCGAAACATCCATGTCCGGTGAGGACCTGCGTCAGGCGGTAGGTGAGGGCGCCGTGACTCCTCTCTAGCCAATCCTCAAAGAGGGGCCTTACCGCCACTATCGTGGCGTGCCCTGCGTTGGGTTGCGACAGTCGCTGATTCCAGGCCGCCATGAGATCGCGCCGGAGGACCGTCCGCTCCGCCGCAAAAGAAAAACACTAGAGGAAGAATGTTGTTAACCTTGTTAGAACGAAGAGTGACTTTGCCCCCGCATCGGGCGCAGCATCTGACCCTGCAGTAGTGACACGAGTGGCCAACACCGTCCGCGAACTTAGTTTTGAGGCATATGTGGCAGGTGGCCGCGAGCTCTACTCCAGCTGCGCGGTGCATCTCATTCCGAGTTCGGATCGTCTGCTCCAGCACCGTGACTTCATCTTGCTTACGTCTGTGGTAAAATTAAATTTCAGAATCAATGTAACTTGTTTAAATTTTTATAGACGGTGAAGGAAGACACCATGATTCGTGATGTTACTTGGACCTACTAGACATATAAGACTGTAATCGCCAGTTTCCCTTGAACAAGCGTTATAATCAATGTTAAATTTAGATGAAAAGGCCTTTGGTGTGCAGTGGTATTAAGTATAATACGCTGGTACTCATCATTCTCCTGCCCTTATCCCAATTTATTTGTGGTCGGCGCAACATGTCTCTTTCTTCCATACTTCTCTATTCGTCGTCATCTCGGTAGTTACTCTCTTCCTAGCCATATCATCTTTCACACAATCCATCCATCGTTTCTTTGGTCTCCCTCTACTTGTATAACCATCCACATTCATGCTCACAACTTTCCTGACAACATTTTCCTCATTCCTCCGCATAACATGCCCATACCATGACAACCGATTTCCACACAACTTTTCAGTCACCGGTGTCACTTTCAGACTTCCTCTTATATACTCATTCCGTATTCTATCCATTCGGGTAACACCACACATCCCTCTTAGCATTCTCATCTCAGCTGCATGCAATTGTCTTTCATTCATTCCTTTTGTCGCCCAACACTCTGATCCATACAAGACGGCTTTTTTTTTTTTTTTTTTTTTTTTTTATGGCTGGGAAATCATCCAATGACTGCTCCCGCTCTGGGTGGAGCGGAAGGGAGTGTCAGACTCTTACTGACTAAAACCCATCCATGTTCCTTCAGTAGCCCTTTATGTTCCGGGGTAGCGGTAACCCTTTCGGACAATCCCGCTTACCCGGCAGGCTTGGCCCTGAGGGGCCCCTTCATATGCTGACATCTCTTTGAGGCGCGCGTGGAACATATACGCGCCGTACGGCACGGGTCTGGTGCTGATCGGACGGTGAGTCACCCATTACTCACCGTCCGCAGGCCCGCGCCTACGGTGGCCGGGAGTCGTCACGTGGCTCCCGACGCCCGGAGCGTCTCCCGCGGCGGCTGGGACGGGAGGACCTTTCTCTCTCCCATCCCGCCACCTCCTTCGCGAGCATAACTTTTTCGCAGAAGGAGGTGACTGCCTCCCAGTCCCTCTCGCCCCGGACCATGGCTTGCACCAGGGCCGGGCGCGAGAGGTCGCCGCCGCCGATCGCCTCTACGAGGACACGGCGGTGCTCCGCCCAAGCGGGGCAGGTTTGCACCGTGTGCTCTACCGTGTCCTCTGGGCGATCCTCGCAGTGGTGACACCCGGGCGTTTCCTCCCGCCTGATGATGTGCAGGAACCTCCCGAAACATCCATGTCCGGTGAGGACCTGCGTCAGGCGGAAGGTGAGGGCGCCGTGACGCCTCTCTAGCCACTCCTCAAAGAGGGGCCTTACCGCCACTATCGTGGCGTGCCCTGCGCTGGGTTGCGACAGTCGCTGATTCCAGGCCGCCATGAGATCGCGCCGGAGGTCCGTCCGCTCCGCCGCAATTTGCTGCGGAAACGGAGTTTCCCCCCGGCTTAGTACCTCCGCGCGCCACTCGTACAGGCGCGCGAGGACTATCGCCTCCAGATCCCACGGCGGCAGTCCGGCAAGGAGGCTCGCCGCCTCGCCCGAGATCGTGCGGTACCCCCGGATTAGCCGAATGGCTACCACCTTTTGGGGCGCGTTCAGGTAGTGGGCGGCTCGCCGCCGCAATGAACGCGCCCACACCGGGGCCCCGTAAAGGGCCATGGACCGCACGACTCCCGCGTAAAGCCTCCGGCAGGAGGCGTTTGGCCCCCTCAAATTGGGCAAGAGCCGCTTTAAGGCGGCCCCAGTCCGTTCTAGCTTGGGGGCCAAACGTCGGAAATGCTCCACGAAATTCCATCGGCTGTCGAGGACCAGACCCAGGTATTTCATCGTGGTCTCGACGCCGATGTGAACCCCTCCTACCGTAAGTTGGGATCCCGATGGTGGCCTATTCCGAGGCCCATGAAAGGACATGGCCTCGGATTTGTGCAATGCCACCTCGAGACCCAACTGCCGGATCCTCTCAACGACTATCGCAACACCGCGTGTCATCGCGTCGGCCGCCGCCTGATGCGACCTTCCCTGCGCCAAGACCAGCGTGTCGTCAGCGTAACAAATTACGCTGACGCCGTCAGGGAGGTCGGCCCGCAATACAAGACGGCTGGTCTAATCATGCTTTTACAAATCTTCCCCTTGAGTTTAAGGGGAATGCGGGAGTCACAAATTGTTCCCGTGACCTGCCGCCATTTCATCCACCCAGTGTTAATTCTATGCTTAACAGTCCGATTTATTTCGCCATCGCTTTGCACATGTGAACCGAGATACCGAAAGTCGGAGCAAACTGGGAGAAGCGCGCCATCAAGCGCTATGACCCCAGAACTGGAGAGACCGCCGAAATCGCAGAACATGTACTCCGTTTTGGTTCTACTGATTTTCAGGCCAACAATCTCCAGTTTCCGTTGCCATTTCTCCAGTCTGCTCTGGATCTCAGGTCCATCTTCACCGACAAGAACGATGTCGTCGGCAAATAGCATGCACCATGGTGCCTCTTCCTGTATGTCCGCCGTCCGCCGTAAGAGCATCCATAATCAAAAGGAAGAGGTAAGGGCTTAAAGCCGACCCCTGGTGCAAGCCTACCGCCACATTGAACTTGTTGGTGTTGCCAGCAGCCGACCGAACGTATGTACGAGATTGGCTGTACATAGCACGAATTAACTCTACATACTTCCCGGGCACACCTTTCTCTTTCAAGGCCCACCACACGACATCCCGAGGTACACTATCATACGCTTTCTCTAGATCAATGAACACCATGTGCAAGTTTTTGTGTGCACGTCTGTACTTCTCGCACAATTGGCGGAGTGCAAAGGTGGCGTCCATTGTTCCTCGACCTGGCATAAACCCAAACTGGTTTGGGGTAATCTCGCTCGCCTTTCGCAGTCTTTTCTCTATTATTTTCTCCCATACTTACCTACCTTCATACTATGGGACATGAGCTTTATCCCTCGACAGTTGTTGCAGTCTGGAACATCACCTTTATTTTTGAAGATGGGCACTAGCGAACTATTGCACCATTCTTGTGGGATCACTCCTTCTTGCAACAACTTATTGAAGAATAAAATAAAAATATAAACCTTCTTTCTCACAATAGAACACAACCGATACAATTTTATGAATTACTTTTATTTGCAACAATTTTATTAATACCGGCAACTATTATCCTCTTCAAAATGTCTCCAGCTGTTAATTATTTTCAATAACTAATTATGAATTGCTTAGTACTTAGAAACAAATAAATAAAAGGGTTTAAAATAGAAATATTTGCCCAAGTGGTGTTTTCAATTTTCTTTATTGTTTCTAATTGGTATAAAAACCTAAGGTGTCGTGGTTGGAGGCATAAATTGAACATGAAGGCACTGGCGGTGCTGCTTCTACTAGCGGTAAGTACTGTAGAAGATTGAAGATCATCTACTGAGGGGGCTCAGTGGTAGAGCGTGTAATGTGTGTATAGGGAGCTTCTATTCTATAGAAGTAAACTCGTTACAAGTTTAACCCATTATATATTTTCACTTTGTTATAAAGAAACATCTGTCTAGCTCCGCCGCCTGTGGCGAACTCTCAAAATAACAAAAGGCATAACTAATTCAAATTATTGTAACCTTTTGAACGCCCATCTAAATAATACGCGATGTGTCCTCCAGCGCCACGCTACAAATGTATAACGTATCTATAGTCAAACGTAGGGATGGGATTAATGTCCTATCGACAAATAATATTATAAGTTGAAATTAATGTTTATTCACCAATTTACGAAGCTAAATAAAAACTGATACCGTATTTTCATATTTTGTTTCATTTTATAAAAAAATCAATATGAAAACCTGGATATATTTCCCATAATAAAAGAAAAGAATTGTAAATTTATTAGACGTGTGTTCTAGAAGGCACATCCCTATTTGTCTCCAAATGTAATCCTTCTACTTCATATCAAGTCGTTGGCGCTCGAGGCACGTCAAAATCCTTTCTGATATAAGGATGTCTAGATGTCGATGTCTATGGTGTTTTTGGGTTGTTGTACATTCGTCACTAAGTAAATTCGTCATATTTTAAAAATCCATACATTGTAAGTAAATTCGTCACACGTATTAAAAATATGGGTAAATTCGTCACAAACCTTTAAAAAAAAATTATTCTTTAAGTAGCGATTGCAGCCAAAATTTTTTATTTAAATCATTCACTTGAAAACTGTGATTTTTATGTAGATGTAAGGTAAATTAGTAAACGTGCTGTGATTATGAAAAATATACAACATTTTCATTCTACTTCTTATTTATTTTTTGCTATCGGTACCTACGGATTATAATGATGTGACGAATTTACAATAAACAAAATAAATATACATATTGGGAATTGTGACGAATTTACACATTTTTTTTTGTACCAATTTACTTTATGACGAATGTACAACAACCCGTATTTTTCTATTTTACTGTGTCGAGTTACACGTGCATAACCTCAACCGATTCATGCATTTTATTTCGTTTACTTCAATCAATAGAAGCTAGATACGTGGTTTTCTACGTGTTTTTTTTAAAATGAAAATGGAGGGTAAGTCACTGTTTTACGCAGATGTTACAGATCTTTTTAAAACCACACCTTGTAAAACTCGCAATAATTCGTCATATTCACCGTCACTCATTTTTTGTTAGAGCACGTGCGCCAACGCAAGATGTTGCACTACACTAAAATGCACAAAGTCACTATGACCTTGAAACCCGTCCGCTTATGACGTCACAGATTTAGTTCTATACAAGTTCGTGGCGTTGTGGGGCACTGACAACTAGCCACTTTGTAGGGATGGGTTTTTCAAACGGTGTTTCACTATCGACAATGATTAGAAAACCTATTTATTCTTGATTAAGGTGAATAAAACGTAGTATATAGTTTGCAATATTTATAAAATATTATTTATTCACGTCATTTTCTTGCAATAATAGTATTTATGATCGTTTCGACGAGATGAAATATAGCGAGGTCTTCATCGTGTCCCATCACTGGCTTACTTGATATCAAGTACTTGGCGTTGGGGGCATTGAAATATTTTCTGGCGTTTTTGTTTCTATTGAATATAAAACAAACAAGAACTTATTATGTGTGCAAAACTTAAAAATATGGCTTATAACAGGGCAATTTTCCATAAAAACAAAATAAAAGGTCTTGTAAAAGTCGTAAATTTATTTTATACCATAATTACTTCTAATCAAGTAGTGGCGCTGAGGGCACGAAAATCTCGAACTTGTATAGAAGTGATTGGCGTTCAAAAGGTTAAAGGTTCGAATGCCGTCCGAAAATTACCAGCCATGTTCAACATAAGGTTTTACTCTAAGGCTCTATAGTACCTATTACCTACTATAATACTCGTAATAATAATTTCTTTTAGTTGCTTAAAATGTGGTGGGAGAAAAGCCCATTTTATACAAAAGTCTCAATGTTTTGTATGTTCCTACTATTTAAAGCACCTGCCATCTAATCTTTTCACCACCCTTGGTTGACTGGTAGAGAATGCCTAGGGTATTAAGTCGGCCTTTGTACCTTTATTGTGTGCGAAAAGTTTAAATAAATAAAAGATGTTATAATAAACTCGTGGCTAAGGATGGAGCTCGTGGCTAAGTACCAACAGCCGCAAAGGTCGATCCATCAGGTTAAGCTAGCCGCTTGCCGGGTTTGGGCGTGATGGGTGACAATCTTTAGATAACGAGACTCCTCCGTGCCTCGGAAAGCACGTTAAGCCGTTGGGCCCGGCTGTCATTTGTGCATCTTTGACAGTCGTTACGGGTCGTCAGAAGCCCGAAAATCTGACAGCCAATCTTACCAAGGCGTAGCGAGGTACCCAGTAACGGGGTTGTGGAGGTCATACCTCCTTGTAACATACTGATATACTGGTATCATTTTTGAATTAACGAATGAGTGAACACCATTGTTACATATACGTGACAAGCAAGCGCATGACCAGTACGCCAACGACACAAATATGTGACAATGCGGGTATACTATAACACGAAATAAACACTTAAATAATAATCTTAAAAATTGAAGCTCTCGTACGTATTGAATAACATGAAAAAAATTAAAAGAGACCATGGATATTGGGAAATTCATGATAACAAGAAGAATGACAATGAAAATTTGAATTTCTAGGGCTATCCTAACACCTAACTCTTTACACGAAACGCCTATTGTGGTTCGTAGGGACCCCAATCCCGGCTAGAGTGGCTTTGGCCTCGTCAGAAGCCTGAAAATCCAGTCTTACCAAGGGGTATCGCATTGCCCAGTAACTGGGTTTTGGAGGTCAGATAGGCAGTCGCTCCATGTAAAATACTGGTATTTAGTTGGTCAAAGGCTAGGTAGATGATGATGAAGTTACAACTAAAATAACACATGAGTGGAATTGACTCACCCGTCGACTATTTTTTTTCCGTGTATCGTCCTAAAACTATTGTGCTATTAGATGTCCGTTTATCTTTTCACCTTCGACAATGTTCGTTGATTCCCGACGACGTTCGGCACATGGCCTTTTTGTTTTGAATCTCAGTAACTTGTACCAATCAAAGAGTAATATAATAAGACTGAATCAGTAAAAGTAAGACAGTTGGACGTCACGCATTGTTTTTAGTCCTTTGTAAAAAAATGCTATCTCAACGTCGTAAAGCATTTATGATTGAGGAGAAAGATGCAATACTACGCAGATTAGAAAATGGAGAAAGAAGGTTTTTTTCTTTTCACAAAAATGCTTTGTATGACGTCCACAAAAAAAATCTGCTGTTTCATTCAAAAGTTCAATACCTACTCGACCAAAACGTATGAAACAGCTGATTTTTTTTCGCGATTTCAGGTTTAGTCCCATAGTAAAAGTTGCTCATCATGATGAGTAAAATAACTGAATTCATTTAATAGGCTTTATTAATAATTTAATTAATCATTACGTTTGGTAACGAATTGCAACACTGATTTTGTACGCCCTTGTTTTATTCCAACCCCTATTTATTTATATATATTTAGGAATACAATTTGTAATTATTGTCATGGATACTTAATTTTTTTTTAATTTTTCAGTATCCATGACATTGGAAGTGTAAACTTTTTACTGATTTTGTTTCGTCTACATTACTGTGAAACCAATGTATACCCAATTTTGACACAGTTTGATGGTTAGGTAATTTAGAAAAAAATATCGTACACATATTTTTTGAATAGTAGAAGTTAAGATATTTTAGAAAATGTGACAATGTATATATATTTTTGCTCGTGACTGTACAGGGCTTCAAGGATTAGGGGTTGTTCTGGGTAAATATTTTTAATATTAAAAAAAATACAATATGGCGGCGTTACTTCCAATTTCGATCGCTCGCAAAAAGATCCTTACTGACACTTCACCCGCGACTTCAACATTTCAACACCCTTTCCACCCAAAAGTTGGTTAATGATAACAATCTTATTATAATTATACTAGCTTTAACCTGCGGCTTCGCTCGCGTTAATTTAGAATTTGACAATCATTTCGGGTTGTACTCGCCTTGTAATTCAATCATGATTCGAAAGACACGTGGCGCCATCTATTGTCATAGAAGTTATTGTTGTTTTCCTCGGAAACAATACTTTTTTCCAGAATGAAAGGTACCCTATGTCCGTTTCTTTAAAACTGAAAACATTATATACTTTCAAGATGATAGGTACAGTGCTTTAGGCGTGAAAAGATAACGAACTTACTTTCGCATTTATAATATTAGTTAGGATAGTTCGGATTATTATTAAATTGTATAGTACAGAAGGTATAGCCCCATCTCTTTTCCAATGTGATGCAATTTTTAAATAATATTGCTGTCTTTCAGTTATAGTCACCGAAATACTTTTCCCGTCTGGATTTTCTCAGTAACAGCCTTTTTTATTTTTAATAAGGCTGGGAAATCATCCAATGACTTCTCCCGCTCTGGGCAGTACGCTGGTACTATAAAGTTTATTATATCTATTAAGCCGCCATCTAAATACCCTCGTTTGTAGCCACATCCTCTTTTACACAATCAATCCATCGTTTTCGTCGGTAAGTCCCTACACAAAGTTTTATATTACTATTTCTTCCCCATTGGGTTTTAAAATTGAATTGGAATTTGAATTAAAAAAACGTATAAATAGGGCTTCTGAATAGAATCCAAGGAATGGATGAAAAAGGGAGATTTTCTGTTTCAAGTTGCAAGAAATCAGAAGACGAATGTGAGTGTCTAGTACCTACCTACTTACTGTTAAGGTCTACGCTAATGTATGGTTGTCACCTTTTCGCAATAACAAAATAGCTTGGAAAATAACATTATGTTGGAAATAAACGTCAGGTTAATCAAAAACATTTTATGTTTGATAGGTATCAATCGGAAACTTTTCTGCTAAATTATCCAAATACAGTACTAACTTCCTATTAGTGTCGTAATAAGTTACAAGAAACAGTTCAATATTTTCTATTATGTCTCTGCATAATAATGTTATCCAAAATTTTAGCTATCTCCTATGTAGGTCAAAAAGTAGGTCAGATAAATAAATTGCAATACTGCGCTCTCTTCGTACTAGGGGGTGTATTTCAGACTATTAGTTTTTTCAGCATCTATAATCAATTCATTTAATACAATAACACATTGTACTATCAGTTTCCATAGGTTGAAACGTTAACTTGATAAAATAGGTAGATACCCCGTTGTGCAATATAACGCCTCACTCGATATTGATTAAATTTAATCCGGAAAGAAAATGTCTCAAGTTAGTAAACAGAGAGAAAAAAGAACGTAATTGAATTATTGTATTATGATTTATATTGATGCATCATTAAATCCACTGCATGTTTAATGCGACACTCCACACGCGCGATAACAAGCCATATCCTTGACGTCGGAAAACAGGAGCTCGAAGGAAATTATGTAAAGCGTTTATGTATAGAGAAATATTGAAATAAAGAAAGTGAAGCACCAAGGAAAACGGTTTATCTACGTCAATACTGAACCGAACTTGTGAACACGGCCTCGCACGGGATAAGTTTGTGTTCGGAAGCAGGAAATGAACAGGATCAAATAACACAATAGCAGTGATACCAATATGTGGCGACGAATATGCAATCGTTAATATAAATACCACTCGTAGAACAAAGGTTAGGGATAGGATCACGGCACTTTCACGAATAACAGTGGTGCAGTACGTCGAATGTGCCTAGGCGACACGGGAGGGGTGTGGGTGGCGGGGGGCGCGGGCACACCTCATGATCTCGTGCTCGCGCTGCTCCTCCTGGCGCTGCCGCATCATGACGCCCTCGATGATGGCGCGCTCCTCGGGCGTGAGGTGCGACAGGTCCGGCATATCGGCCATGGCGGGCGGCGACCGCGTGCGGGGCGCGGGCCCGCCGCGTGCTGCGGTGCTGTGCCCGCGGCGCGAGCTCGGCGCCACTCCACTCGGAGGTTTATTTAATAATGCCGGGCGGGCCAATGGCGCGCCGCCGTGCTCTGACGTCAGAGCGGCTATTGATCGTGGCGGCAGGGCGCGCCAGTCGCACCCCCGCCCGCGCGCCCTCGCCCCGTGCCTCCACGTACATGCGTGCGCATATCAACTATGCAACGATCTATGTACACATCTGTACTCACCAGCTGCTTACATCTAATTATTAACTTTCAGATTCAAATGTTTCACGGCGGTATCGATGTTTCACAACTCCAGGTAATAGATAAAGCAGGTCGAGTAGGTCGCCTCACTGGTCGTGTCGTTTCACCATGTTATGCTGAACAGTACCGTGCTATAACATACGACTTTTACAGTTGAAGTTCGAAGTCAGATGAAAATCAATTATTCTAACGACAAGTAAGCTTATAACTAAGTACGTCAGTTTCGTGGCCAACAAGAGTTTGGCGGTGACTGCCTCCTAACAGTACCTACAGTAGACAGTTAAAAAAAAGTTAGTATAATAATAGGTAGCTAAGTAGAATATAAATAACACTTACATCTGCAACATCAGTCAGTTATCACGGAGACCCACCAGGAATAAGTTTAGGAGTTACCGACGAAAGGAATGAAACATGCCTCTCTTAAATCTAAGTAGTTCATCTCTGATCTAACAGATGCCACTATTGGTCGCTCCACGAGTTTTTATACATACGTATGTAATTTGCTTCTTGGTAAAATTCGTAATGACAGAATAATAATAATGCCTTATCGTAATATCTGTACTAAAAATAAAATTATATTAATAAAAATTAAACTATGTAAAGACTTATTTTCCGTTGTGTTTCTAAAGTCCTTCCTGTGTCAGGATAAAGTTTGTATGACAGAATTTTTTCCTAAAAGTCGGATGGTATTTTTGTATGAACACTTACGCAATCACCGTATAGCTTAAGTTAGCGTGAATATATTTTAGGCTGCGCTGTAGTAGTTGCGTAGTTGATGATAGCTACAACAGCGATGTGGGAATCACCCATGGAGGTATCACCGTAGCAGGCGCGTAGTCGATGATAGCTACGTCGTAGGCAGCCATGTGGGCATCACCGTAGCAAGCGCGTAGTAGATAGAAGCTACGTCGTAGGCAGCAAAGTGGGTATCACCGTAGCAGGCGCGTATTCAGTGAAAGCTACGTCGTCGTAGGCTGCCATATGTGAGCATCACCTTAACAAGCGCGTAGTCGCCAGTAGCTACGTCGTAGGGAGCAATGTAGGTATTGCTGTAGTAAGCGCATAGTCGATAAAACCTACGTCGTAGGCAGCGATATGTGAGCATCACCGTAACAAGCGCGTAGCCGACAGTAGCTACGTCGTAGGGAGCAATGTGGGTATTGCTGTAGTAAGCGCATAGTCGATAGAACCTATAACGTCGTAGGCAGCAATATGAGAGCATCACCGTAACAAGGGCGTAGCCGACAGCAGCTACGTCGTAGGGAGCAATGTGGGCATCACCTAGCTACGTCGCGTCGACGTCTTGATCAGCGCATATTCATTGCAGGCGTATAGTCGACGCTAGTTACATCGAAGGCACCGCTCATTCAGTTCAAAACACACTCCGTTTGCGTGACCTTTCGCACCCGCGCATCCGATTATAACAATAACAAAACTAGATTGCAACCCCCAAAGTTTCCAAAGAAATGATTTCGGCTTCAAGATAACATACGCTCGGCTCCCAGCACACCCGCTTCAACCATGATCTTCCAGCAGATCTATGTGAACGGCTTAGGGCGAATTTCACCAATGAAACTGAACGTAATCAGCGAATCTAAACCGCGTTCAAGACCTGTCAGCCAATATTCCACAGAAAATAATGACACTGACAGCCCTTAAACGGATTTTGTGTTAAACGCGTTCAGCTTCATTGGTGAAATTCGCCCTTAGTCGGTTTATATTTATTTGTTATTGACAATAGGCTCGCGCTTGACCACGATCTCACCTGATGGTAAGCGATGATGTGGTGGACGCTGAAGCACGCTTCCCTAGTAGAAACCTATTTACCGAGTGCATAAGTTTTCTGCGTGAAAAAAATAAGCGCTCTCCGAGCCGGTAGGTACTATGTGTACGGACACAGACATATTAAAATAAACTACTAAAACCGAGGGGAGATTAGTCCAAAACCGGGAAGGGGGGTAAAACTGGGACCGCTGGGAGGCAGTTTAGTCTCTTTATGTTCATGTTTCAAATTTTAACGTGCACGTTGTATACTGCAACTGGCTATAATAGTTTGTCAATAATGTCCGTAAGGATTGAGGAGCCACATCAGTTTTTTTAAAATCTGATCTTACCATTATTTAGCAGCAATGTAGCTTATTTTGCAGCACGAATGCTAGATTTAGCAGCAAAATATATCACTACTTATTTTAATGCAAAAGTGGCTCCTCAATCTAAACGTCTGAATTGAGGAGCCACCTGGAACTCGTTACGTAATAGATGAATATTTATGAAAATTTTGTATCATTTAGTAGCAATTATGCATATTACCGTCAAAAAAAATGGCTTCTGTAGTGCTAAAATGAAAGAAAATACAATACTTTTAATGTGGCTCCTCAATCTAAACTCAAGAGGTGAATTTCTATAGGATGTGAGCGATCAATTAATATATTCGATATATTGATCATTTAGCAGGTGTTGTGTTTGTTTTAGCAGTATATGAGTAAAATAGTAAAACAGAGTAAATTTTGTATATGAACGCATTTTCTTTGGCTCCTCAATCCTGACGTTCTAATTATATATGTTTGACTGTAGCCACCTGAGATCTCAACGGAATCTAAAGTCAGAGATACTAACATTTAGCAGAAATGTCTGCTAAATATATCTGCACAGTTCAGCAATGTATATATTTTGGATTCTGAAAAAACAACACTTAACTATTTTCTTGTAAATTCAGTGTGTAGGGTGACCACATTATACTCGTATTAATGAAACCAAGATAAGTAATTTATTAAATTTATATTTTCATAATAGATTTTTAGAATAGATTATATCTATCGTACCTACGATTTGGTTATTTACCAATCAATTTCGCTATAAGTTATAGAATGAATATTGGCTGATTAGTACTCAGTAGTATCATCAGAACAGAACATCTCATCTTTCGGTGTAAGATAGTGACATTTGTAGTGGCCTGTGCCAGACTCGATAATTACAGGAATACATTTTGTATAGCACCTACTATTTTATATGAATTAGTCGAAAACATTACAAATTCTGGTATTTCTCTCACTCTAAACTTTTCACAACCATTCAGTTCATATGAAACTGTGTTTGATAGAGTATATTCACACACAGTTTGGTTGTTACAAAACGTACAGTCGGTTTTTTTCTTTAGCGATTAAAGTTGCATCTTCTAAACCTTGGATGCCAAAAACAGAAGTTATGTTCAAATTCAAAGGCAAAAATGCGATCTGTCTGGATACTGGGATAAACTGGCACGAATCATAAGTAATTTTTTTTTTGTAAAAATGGCACTAAAGCAATATACCTACGCCGGTTTAAGTACGTAAGTGAAATATTAATTTGTAGGTACCCCCAAAATGTGGTCACCCTACACACTGAATTTACAAGAAAATAGTTAAGTATTGTTTTTTCAGAATCCAAAATATATACATTGCTGAACTGTGCAGATATATTTAGCAGACATTTCTGCTAAATGTTAGTATCTCTGACTTTAGATTCCGTTGAGATCTCAGGTGGCTACAGTCAAACATATATAATTAGAACGTCAGGATTGAGGAGCCAAAGAAAATGCGTTTATATGCAAAATTTACTCTGTTTTACTATTTTACTCATATACTGCAAAAACAAACACAACACCTGCTAAATGATCAATATGTCGAATATATTAATTGATCGCTCACATTCAATAGAAATTCACCTCTTGAGTTTAGATTGAGGAGCCACATTAAAAGTATTGTATTTTCTTTCATTTTAGCACTACAGAAGCCAATTTTTTAGACGGTAATATGCAAAATTGCTACTAAATGATACAAAACTTTCATAAATATTCATCTATTACGTAACGAGTTTCAGGTGGCTCCTCAATTCAG